>CM060197.1:3491250-4810625 GCA_030549335.1 Pontederia crassipes
TGAGAAAATGATAGAGAATCGTTTGAGATGGTTTGATCATGTTCAGAGAAGACCATTAGATGCGCCAATAAGAAGAGTAGATCAAATAATCTGGAGTCTGATTAAAAGAGGGAGAGGGAGGCCAAGGCGGACACTTGGCGAACTAATAGAGCAGGATCTATTGGTGAATAATATACCGAAAGATTTGGTTACTAATAGAACGGAATGGCGTCGTATGATCCATGTAGCCGACCCCACCTAGTGGGATAAGGCTTTGTTGTTGTTGTTGGTTACGGCCTATCCTGCTTATTTCTTCAATCAGACATTAGTTATTTTAACATTTGCATTACACGATTCCCTCAACCATTTTCCAAGATTTTAACAGTTAATTCGCTTCCACAAAAGTGAAGATTGAGAAACGAATGCAATAGACATTATTTTAGTTCTTTAATCAAATAAAGGTTTCAACTTTATAACATACCAATTCACCAGATTAGTTGAACTTGGTTTAAAAAAGGCACGAAGGATACCAAACAATACGTTTTCAATAGTTTTTCCAGCAATGTCACAGATCACGATCAAATTACCACAAAGAGAACAAGAAATAGATACCAAACTTTTAAAAATTATCGAGCAAGAAGCAGAAAAGGACGCGGATCTTACGGAGGGGTTCGTGGTAGTGTTGACAGTGAGGAGAGAGATCTCGTCCACCTTGGGCCGGAACACGGCAAGCTGACCGCCTCCTAGGGAGAGACGGCTGTCGCAGGGGGAGAGCTGCATGGATTGGTTGAAGAAGAATGTCTCCCGCGAGGAGAAGGCGAGGCCAAAGGTGAACCCGTCCCACCGCTGGATCTTCGTGTCCGCGCAGGGGGTAAACACGTTGTTGTGGTCGACAGCCACCGCCCTCGTGGAGATCATCGCGACCACTATCGCCACTACCAACGCCATCGCCATGGCCGCCGGGGACCTCACCTCGCGCCTTCTCCCTCTTCCTTGTTCTTTGTCTCTCTCTCTCTCGCAGGCCTGCGACCAGGCGTTCGGGGCGTCGAGGCGTCCGTGGGAAGCGGAACGGGATACCTTTTTGGTCGTCTTCGTGGGAGCTTTGGGGCCTTTTCGAGGTTGAGGCCTTGTTTTGACTGAGAAGGCCGATGCGAGCCCAAACTATTATTGGGCTGGATAATTCATGAGCCCATTAACAAGGATTATTTTTTAGAAAAGGGATTGGGCCGAGTTTGCGCCAAACTAGTTGGGATCATCGAGTTAATCTTTTACTTAGAATAAATATGTTTGAAATTAGAGTACCTTTATTAATATTTTGATAAATTTGAGAATAAATATAAATAATAATAATAATCAAAGTAAATAGAAGTAAGGACAGATAGATATTAATAGTAGTTCAATTTAACTAAATTATTTTAAATAACTATTAATATTATATGGGTATGAGTTATGTAATCCTTCATCCCATTATCCGAACCAAATTATTTCGAGCCTACCCAGGTCTTGATCCAAGAGTTTTTGAGTTAGATCAAATTGTTCGGGTTATTGGGTGCTCACCCCTAATTAATTGATAGTTTATGCGAATTTATTAAATTTGACAAAATCTATATTGATGACAAATTATTAACTTTTTTTTGGTAAAAGGGAGGGCAGAAGCCCTTATATAAGTTAAAATATTACATTAGAACAAGAGGGGCACTAACGCCCTCAAATACATCTAGAAATTTTTGTGAGGCTAGTTCAACAGGGCATGTAGACAAAATTGTGAGCCCCTCGAGGATATTCGAGGGCCTTAGAGGCTAGCCAATCAGCAGAAGCATTAAACTGTCGAGGAATTTGTTGTAGTTCGACTACCCAATCCTTTGTCATCAAGGTTTGTATGTCTGCAAGAAGTGTTGCAAGCCAACCTGCTGCACTTGGTGGTTCATTAATTCTGGATATGGCAATCTTTGCATCTGTCTGGACAAGCAGTTGGCAAATTCCATAGGCCCAAGCAAGTTGCATGCCATCATGGATTGCCCATAACTCAGTTTCCAATGCAGACGCTGTGCCAATATTGCGTACATAGCCTTGTAGCTAATGGCCCTTCCAAGTTCTCAGCAAACCACCTGCACCTGCAATATTCCGTGTGCCTTTTGACGCCTCATCAGTACTGAGGAGTGTCCAGCCCTGTTTGGGTTTCCAATCCAGGTGAACAGCTTCGTGAGAGGCTGGAAGTTGATAGTGGCCTCGAGTGACATGCATGGCTTCTAAGAATGATCTTGCCTTCTGAATTATTTGATAAGCAGGGTCAGGTGGCCTTGTAAAAGAGCCATCAAATAACTCTAGATTACGCCATTTCCATAAAAGCCAACAGCCCACTCCAAATATTGAGCTCCAGGAAGTATAATTTGGCCTCAAATGCGTTTGGGTAAGATTGTATTGAAGCCAGTCTTGCAAGTTCAATCCAAAGAATCTTTGGTAAAAAGCAGGCTTTTGAATGAGGACTTTCCAGCAAGCAACGGTAGGTGGACAATTACGTAGGACATGCAATATTATTTCAGGGCCTTGCTGACAGTGGCTGCAAGCAGGATTTGTTTTGAGTCCTCTGGAAGTTAACAATTGATTAGTGATGAGTCCATGATGACAAGCTTGCCATAAGAAAGTCTTAATACGTTGTGGCCCCCTCCAACACCAAATGGTGGTCCACACAGTTGTAAGTGTTGAGAGTGGGCTTAATCGAGAACCTCGAAATTCATAAAAAGATTTTACTAAAAAGCGCCCATCCATGCTATGTAGCCAGACGCGCCTGTCAGGTTGTTTGCGCCTTGGTGGTGGAGTAAGTGTTAGCAATTTTTTAGTCATGATTTGTGGGAGTAGAGGAGCTACTTAGCTGAAGTCCCACATGCCTTCTCTTGTGATAAAGGAGGAAACATTAACATTCTTAAGATGTGGGGGTATTGATCCTTCCATATAATTTGCAATTGCCCCAAGTCCTGGGATCCATGCATCTTCCAAGAATCTTATGCTTGTCCCATTTCCTAGGCACCACCCAGTGTTTCTTTCGAAGATGGGCCAAAAATCACATAAATTTTGCCAAAGGTAGGATGCACTCTTTATGTTTGGTAGCTCTTGAGTCGTGTCATGTGCAGAATATTTGTGAATAAGAACACTAGTCCAGAGGTGTCCATGCTGTGTGGCAAATCTCTAACAAACTTTGCAAGGAAAGCATCATTCATGTGGCGAAGATTCTTAATTCCTAAGCCTCCTCGATTAGTGGGCTGAAGTAAGGTGCTCCAACAAATAGGATGGAGTTTTCGAGTGTCTTCTCTATGTCCCCAAATGAAGCTTCTGCAAATCTTTTCGACTTCATCTAATACTTGTTGTGGGATTCTAGTTATTAACTTTGCTAATTAATTGATAGTTTATGCGAAGTTATTAAGTTTGACAAAATTTATATTGATGAAAAATTATTAACTTTGCATTCATATTTGAAGGATATTGTACGTGTGTTTATATAAATTCATTTGACTTAGTTGATACAAAATAACTGATAAATTGAAATGCATGCTGATAAGTATTTTATTATTTGAAACTTATTTTTTAAAATAAGTAGTTATACGTTTGAATAAAATTTATAAGTAACTTATAAATAAATTTAATATCTCCTTATCAATCATTTTTTAAAAATATAAAACACTGAGATTTTTACAAATTAACTTATAAGTTGGGTAGGCGGTCATAATTGCATCACTTATTAATAAACGCGTAGGGGTGCGTATCAAAATGATTTTGTACATTAGTTTCTTTATTTTTTTTATCCTCTTTCACTAATTATAACTTAAGGGAACTTTCATAACAATGGTCCTGTTCATTAAAGAAACGGGAGCTCGATGCAGCTTGCAAGATGTTGGTTAATGATCGCTATCGCCCTCTCACTGCATCGCACGTCAGGCACTTAAATGTTGCATCATGGCGCCGTTAATGGCCATTACATTTCTTCTAATTAAGGCTTTGCCTTGCTGTTCTTTTTTTTTTTTTGTCTCTCTCTCTCTCTCTGTTTTCACATATGTTAATTTAGCTGATACAATTTTGCATGTTTAGAGTTCAAAAAGCATTTCATCTAAAGTTATCATTTTTTTTCTTCTAGTCAGACGGCCAAGAGTCCAAGGCATACAGCAGATGACCGCACGAGGAAAACATGGTACTATTTAGTGGTGTTTGAATGCATTCCAATGGGCAAGAGAGAATGCTAAGCATGTTTGCTCTCCATCTTACGTGCAACCAAACATTTTGATTAGAACTTAATTAGTTTAATAAACTTAGACCATTTTATTTATTTAACATTAGAGATACGTACCAAACTCCGCCTATGTTTTATAGTCGGTCCCAAGCTCGAATAAAGGAGGAGGGTTGTGTTAGGCCCGACAGTCAACGTAAAATCCTGTCGAATCGCATGAACATGAATCAACGAATGCGAAATGACGTCGTATGATCCATATAGCCGACCCCACTTAGTGGAATAAAACTTTATTATTGTTGTTTGTAGAGGTACGTACCAATGTGAAGGATATAGAATACAAGCAAGTGGCTCACAAGTAAGAGGAGGCCAAGGTCTGAACGAGGGAGATCAAATGTGTGCTCACAGTCTGGGTCAATTCTGACATCTAGCAAATTTAATGTGCATGAGATAAGAGAAAGCATATATACTCTCAGCCAATTTGTACATCTTTGTTTATTTCTTTAAAAAAACAATAGATTCGATTCTTAAATGTAGATCGGAGGTGGGAAAGCAATGTTGCAACCCATTTTGACATATATTAGTATGTAGGAGGAGGTGACCAATCTACTGCCATCATAAAAAGTGAATGCTCACCTACATCTAAAGCTGCCGCCGGGATGCCGCCACCGCCTGCCGAGATGCTGCCGACGGTGCTTCTTTATCTGGTTACTTAACTTACAATGTAAATGTTCTACTATAGAGAGAGAGAGAGAGAGTCATGAAAAGACAATGACACAGAGAGGCAATTATATATTACTGTCACACAGCAAAAGAATCAGAATTGAGAACTTAATATGATGTAAGAAAGGTGGGAAAAGGGGGAGGGGGACACAGGACCCCATCCACCACCAACCACATCACATCAGGGGAGGGGGGCAAGGAGCTTCCCGCCACTCCAAACCACTCACTCTTTCTTCATTACTGTCATCCTCTTTGAAGGATTTGGATCCAAAGAATTGAAAAGATTTAAAAAAAAAAGGCAAGCAAAAGGAGGAAAAAGAGGCGAGGTGATGGAAAAAGAGAACCAACTGGCCCCACTTCAGATTGGTACACATAACATCCTTCCCAACCTTCTCTCTCCTTATTCAAAGTGAAGCTAATGGCCTCATTGACCAAGGCACCATATCTGTTCGAGTGTTGCATAGATGCTGGATGAGTTGCTGAAGAAAAGGATGGGGGAGGCTTTCACTCCATCCCTCTGCTCCGGTATGAAGCAACAGAAAGGTCTTTAAAAACAGGCGTGCCAATGGAACTGTGGAAGCAAGAATCTTATGACCTTGTTTCACTACTTAAGCTATTTCCAGATAACGATAACTAAGGCAGGCTTCATTATCAGAAATTTTATACAAAGTGGCAGCTTAATTATGGAATATAACATAAACCATATGGCAAAGGCACTTCTTTTCCCTTTCTTTCTAAGATGAAACAAAATACATCAGAGAGAGAGAGATGATGATGATGATGATTATGCCAAGCATAAGGTAAGAACTTTACAAATATTGATGATTTGTGTGTACATACAGACTTACTGCATTGCTTCTATTACAAAGGATGCTTACGCGCTAATGACTACCTCTCACACCTCACTTGACGACAGTCTCACTTCATGCCCTTTAAACTGCAACATCTTGCAGGTCTTAGACCTTCGCAGATAAAGAACAGAACAGTCGTTGTGACTCTAAGGGGAGGATGGACAACTCCTAACGTATCAAGAGGAGACGATGGATCAGCTTGAGCTAGTTACTCTCATCAGTCCCTGCACACAACAGCACCAAAAGTGAGACTTCATCATCAATCACTGCTCAGTGAATCCAACAGAGAGTATGCCACTGCTCAGTGAATCCAACAGAGAGTATGCCAAATCGTACATACAACAAAAGCTTGATAGTAAGTAGGAAAGGAATTATGCATGATCAATGCAATGCAGATATAAAAGGAAAGCATGTAAATGAATATAACATCTCATGAAGAACTGCAACTTCTTTTAGGTATAAGTAACTGCGACTTAAATGTAACACTTTGCAACCTCCAATGTAAATTGCTTAGACAGTCTAATATTATAGAATATTAATACTGAAGTATCCCTACTTATCCATCTGACTATTTACATTGCTTCAGATATAACTTGTTAAAGTAACCAGCTGCCAGCAGACAGCTGATTGATCCAGTTGATTTAGCTAGCAATACATCCTACGAATTAAATTTCCATTTCAACAGCAGAAGATGTTTTTGCAGTTTACATGAATAAGGTATCCAAACGAAGGGTTTTTGTGCAAGAACAAGTTAAGACAAGAGCATACCTCATTTATTCCAGAGCATCATCCCCCAGCACCAAGCCGCAAACAAAAGGCACACAACCAAAACCTCAATCACGAAAGATGACAGAATCTGCTATTGCGAGCAGGGGTTCGAGGGATTCAGGTGAGAACTTGCGGGCAAAGAGGTACGAGTAAGAGGAATTGGACTTCCTCAGATCCCTGATCAAGTCCCCTGTTATCTCCTGTGGTTGGTACGTGTGTGGATGGCCGCCGACACTGTCCGTCCAGTTCACCCTGGTCAGAGTGTAATGCGTGCATCCCTCAGGGTCCTGCATCTCCAACAGCGTCGGGAAGTAGTGTTCCTCTGGGTAGCACGAGTACTGCCTCGACTTGAGGCATGGCATCTTAAACTTCTTCCAGAGACGGCGGTCGCGCACCACCATGACGCCGTGGCGCCGGGCGAGGATGAAAAACTGCGAGCCGACGCGGAAACGATCGAACGGCACCTCCGGGAGCATCACGTCGTCGCCGCGCGCAACATAACGATCCCGCAGGGTGGGTTCCCCGTCCAAGATCTCGATGAAGCTACGATGCCGACGGCGGAGAGCGCCATCGCGGGCGGGTGCACCCGGGTCGTCGAAGAGGGTGCGATACGCGAACCGAAAGGAATGCAGCGGAACGCAGTGCTGCGACAGAAGCGCGAAGAAGGCGTTAGCGGGATCATCCAGGAGGGCATATGCGAGCAACCGGCGCGCGGCGGAGATGAGCGTGGGCGACGCTCGCTGTGTGGCCTTCCCCGGCACAAATCGATGATGGAATGAGCGCGTCGGCGGGAGGAGCAGTTTGGCGGAGGGATCGGCGTGGACATACACGTTGAAAAGCTTCTCGTGGCCTTTGAAGAACCGCTCCCAAAGGGGAGCAAACGTGAGGTTCGAATTAGTGAGGAACAAAAAGGCGATCTTGGGCGGCGCCGAAACGCGGCGTCGGAGCCCGGACGCTGCCGACAGCCCCGCGCCGCCCCCGGCGGCGGCCTCCGCCGTGGCGCGGCGGAACAGCGCGAGGTCCTCCGCCTCGTCCAGGTCGGGAATCCTCGGCATGGTCTTCGGCGGAAGGATCCGGGGCGCAAACAAAAACACTGCCGGCAACGACAGCAGCAGCACGAACGAGATCAAGAACGGCGACGACGACAGCATCGTCCTCTCGCGGTCCTGCTCCAAGCTCCTGCACGCGGCCTTCATAACACCAACCTCAACGGAGAGAGAGAAGGGGAGAGAACCCAAACCGGATCACAACGCCGGGGGGAGTCCTACCACACCATTCGAACCCTGAATGAGGACGAGACGGCCAATGGTGGGTACCAATCGACGCCGGGCGATGCGAATTGCTCGATTCCGGGATCAAACTTGGATCTTGCCGACGAGAGGTCGACCGAGGGCGGAAGAGCGGAGAGGTCAGTGGCAGTGGTGGCGGTGGTGTTGAGGAGATTTGCGTGTCCCTTTCTTTCCCCTTCCTTTTTTTCCCTTCGGTTTCATTTTATACAAAAGCGAAAAAAAATATTAAAAACAAACTTGATACGTTCCTCCCTCCGTCGCCATCAGATCAAGATCCGACGGACAGTAATTTTTAAATCAGTTGGGTCAATAACGTGGAATTCGTGATAAGGGAGAAGAAATGGAGGAATGGGACACGTGGCAGATACAGGGACGGGCAGGAGGAGGGTGGGAAGGGGACAGTTTTGAGTTGGGTCGGAGTAAATAATTAAAAAAATAAATTAGATAAAAAAACACCACTAAATAATTTTTTGTATCTGGTAGTATTTTCAAATGGAAAATATATTTTTTTGTATGCCATTTAACTAAGTAGCTATTTTTATGTTCCTGAGCCTAATATAATAAAATGGTGATTGACTTCTTTGTTTTTTTTTTATTTTGAGTAGATGTATTTTAGGGTTTTTTTTTTTTTTGGGGGGGGAATTTTAATGTGTTATTGTAGCATACGTTACAGTTATTATCTTGTTTCATTTTTGTTTGCTAGATGAACAAAAATAATGTTTGTGTATGGCTGCTGACTGCTTACATGTCTTCATCTCTACGATTACAAATATCATGTGGGATAAAGTATTAAATACATGGAAGGATACGTGCAAGGAAACAAGAATCTATTGAGTTATCTTGTGTACAAATGGAAGAAATAGCAAATCCTTTTTTTTTTATGTACTCCTCCTGCAGTGTTCTCAGGCTTATCTGAAATGATGCAAGCCATGCATCAGCATTTTCTCATTAAAGCAGATATAATTATGTGTTACCATTTTTTATGAGTGGTTCACAGAAACTTTTGTTTTGGTTGAATTCTATGTGCTTTTAGTTATCTTTTCCCTAATTTTTCTAAAACAGAATAAAGCACAGAGGGAAAAAAAGTAGATATACTTGTCTGAATTCGATCAAAAGTAAAAGAACCCAAAATAAATAAATAAAAGGGACATGCAATGATGCAAATGGAAAGACAATGAGGTCCCAATGGAAAAAAAGAGATTTATTATTGCTAGTATTACTATATATATATTCCTAGTGTAGGAATGGAGCATAAAAGTTTTATTCTGCAATTTGGTGTTCTTTCCATTTTCTGTTGCCTCTAGAGATGGGAAGTATTTATACTCTGATAGATGCATTGTTTAAAAGTTTAATGGAACTCTTACTGATCTACCTAAGGTTTAAACTTTGCTATGAGTTTTTGACATAATGTTCAATGTGATTCCATATTAAATATCCAAGGTTTCATGCAAAGTGCAAAGCTATTCATCCCGTTGTCTGCTATAAATCAACCTCAATAACTCTGATTAGTACCTTTTGTTAATTCAAGGTGCAACTTTTCAGTTTTCAGGCACCTGCAATGCTGTTTTTGTGCTCCCCCTGACTTTGATCACACCCAGCTGGCTCATCTTTGTTTCTTTCTCCACTCCAATCTGCATCCAGTGAGAGATGTCAAACAAGGAGAGAGAAAGTACTACATATGCTTCTCCAATTGTCTGCTAAAAGTCTAACTGGTGCTCATCTCAGTCCTGCATCCAGGGCTGGGAATAGTCAATCTAGGAGGGGATCCAAGGCTAGTATTTAAAAGTGGCTATCTACGTGAGGTCATGTGACCATGGACAGAGCTCTGAACAGTTCCAGTGTCACGGGAGGATACAAGGGCTAGTGGCAAAATCTTTAAACAAATACGAAGAGAAAGCCACAAGAACTGTCAGAGCAAAAGCATCACAATCACAGCGACTTGCGGATCACATCGACACACAAGCACAGGAATGGCCAGGCCAAAAGGAGCGCACAGAGATCAAAACCATTAGATATGCTCCCCCTCAAGGCAGAGGATTAAACAAGTGATGAAATGTGTGCCACAACCACCAATGAGCCACTGTTTAAGAAGAAACTCATGTGATCTGATCTACGCATATATTTTCAATTCATGGTCTGATCCGATCTTATGTTTCATATCATTCGACTTTGTTGCCGACCACAATTGTTCACTTTTGGACCAAAGTAGACCGCAATAATTGAATCTCCATAGCTCACATTCTTGCACCTGTAAGGCTGTAACATAACAATGACACTTAGTAACCTTGGAGCTTAAGGGCTGCTGATTTCAGACCACCATTTTGAGAAGCATCTATCCATAAAATTAAATAGTGTCACTCGTGTATGCAACATGATGGAATGCAATACAGCAATTGTTTGCTAAGGATTACACACATGAACAGAAAGTTGGACGAGCACACTTCACAAATTGATAGAGAAATTTTATAACAGCACACACTTGTCCAATAAATGAATTAAAGAACAATCACATAAGGTGTACATGAACAAATAGAGACCGAAAAGCAATTCAGAACAAATAAAGAAAGTAATAGAATGAACTCTCCATATGTAACATAATATTGTCCGAAGCAACCATAGTCTTCCAGCATGAACCCTATTATACGAGTTGAATAGCCATGACATTGACTGCTGCAACTAGCTCAATAAGGCCAGGAGGTTATGTACAGAGCAGCTACATGGCATGGCAAGTCCCTAATTATGCCTGCAGTTCAACCCTCTTGGGAGCTTGTTCTGTAGATTTCTGGTACTGCTTCGTTTGGACTTTGTGTGTACCCTTAACAGACTTCTGAGAATTTCCAGACCTGTTCGGGGTACCTTTATCTGTAGTGTGCTTTCCAGTTCCCAAACCTGATCGTTTCCAGAAAATAATGTTTGTAAGGAACTCCAACTTCATACAACAGTGTCCAAAAGTTTTGGCTCTAAGGCATTAATAAAGGTGGTATAACTAGAGAATAATTGCGTAAATAGAGTAAACATTTCTAGTCCTAGCTTCAGAACTGATTGTGATAGTTCAGCATCAAACAAATTGCATTTCAAAGTATAGTTTGGATGATAAGATACAAACATTTCTTTGGGATCAGGAGATTTATGCAGTAAAAGTAGGTGCATGTTCATTGAAAACGTGGTGAAGTAGAATCATATTTTGAGTTACGGGGCATGATTATTTTGTAGTTCACATCGCCTAATGATCTTTTATGCATTTCCAGAATGATTGCCAGCAAGAAAGGACACCTTAAGAGGAAAGAAGAAAAGATTGCTAAATAGAATATTTGCACTACAAGAGGAAATTAAATTGTCATACTATTTGCTAAGATAACATCTTTTATTTTGTTCTTTTATCAGGATTTTTTTCCTTTATTAAGATAACGCAATACATCTTTTGTTAAGATAACATTAAAGATGTGAAAATCAAGGAGACATACTATTTGGTAAGGATAGCCTCTTAGCATGTGAATCTAGCTGAGCGGACCTCTCTTTGGGATTGCTGTAGGATCTATTACCAAGTTCAGAAGGTTGGGATGTAACATCTCCATAGACTTCTTCAGATGATAACTTTGATTTTGCCTTGACATACTGCAGAGTTGAAGAAGCTAGCATATTGGCTGATCGGCTTGATGAAGAACCACTTCCTTCAGAGTGTGATGGAATTGTCTTCTGGTTTTGGAGGTTTGAATGAAGAGTGGAAACAGGCTTCTTCACAGTGGGCTTAAGCTGAGCCTTGAATCCAGTATTGTCATCAACTGCTCCATTCTCACTAAGTTTCACACCATCTTTGAGATTTATGTCCAGAAACCTATTTTCCCAAGGACGAACAGCCATCCACCGTTCTAACCAATTCCAACCCCAGTTATTTTTATCTGGTTGAAATCCTCCAGCAGCACCTGACTGCGTAGAACCTGCTTGCCACTGAAGATAAATAATGATCAAAATACAAGCTAAGCATCCATATCATAAATAAAAAGAACAAGGAATGGAATGGAAGTGCCACACATGTTATGTTTTAGAAAACAACATACTGATAAAAAAGATTGTACAGACAAAAATCTGATCCTATGAAACTCTTTGCAGTTCCAATTGTCAAGGAGCTTCCTTATCAGACATTGAATGGCTAAAACTGTCTAAAGTATAAACATGATACGAAAGAGATTGAAATAAGATGAACTAAAAAAGTCTAAACAAGATTAGTTTATCTAATTTCTTTGTGTTGGTGAGCAAATTATCTAAAGAAGATTAATTAAAATGAATGAGAAAAACAAATAAATAGCATAAGCACCTAAGAATTCTCAAGTCCAATAACCAGTTGCCCCCTAAAAGGTTTGGATTGCATCATAAGAAATACCTGATGAGTGAGAGCATATGCCATGGCTCTTTCACGTTTAGCTGCAGCCTCTTGTCTCTTTAGTAATTTTGCTTGAATTTCTTCAACAGATCCAACACTATCACACCAACCGTCCTACATTCACGATAATAAACAAGATTAGAGATACATGAGATTAAAGAGATGTCGACATCAAAATATTTAAACATGAATAGCAGCAATAAAAGATCTAAGGAACTGTTTGGATGAAGGTTATCTCATTGAATAAGTACTTATTCGGTCGAATATCGCCAAACACCAATAGAATAAGGATAAGTCGGTCAAACTTCGTTTTTGCCGAAACCACTTTGAAAATCGAAATACCACCATTGTATACCCACGAAATTACAACATTTGCATTCCATCAAAATGAAAGAATAGACTTATTCTCACCGTTTTCACCTTTTAACCATTTCTTTTATTTTTTATAATTAATCCATATATTATTATTATTATTTTTATCATTATTATGATAATAAATGTCAAGTATTGATAAGAAAATATTTTAATTAAAAAAATTTATATATTTAATATTTATTCCTTTAAAATCAAACAAAGAGAAGAATAAGAATACGACAAGAATATTTATATTCTTCTGAATAAAAGTTACTAACTCCGCCTATATTTTATAGTCGGTCCCAAGCCCGAATAAAGGAGGAGGGTTGTATTAGGCCCCGACAGCCAACATAAAATCATGTCGAATCTTATGAACATGGATCAACGAATATAGAATGGCGTCGTATGATCCATGTAGCCGACCCCACCTAGTGGGATAAGGCTTTGTTGTTGTTGTTGTTCTGAATAAAAGTTACTATTCCCTAAAAGATATTCTTCATCCAAACGGCACCTAAAGTTCCCCATTGCATGGTCAACAAGGTAGTGCAAAGGATTTAAAAAATGAGATAATATATAGATCTTGATGCCAAAATAGAATGTCATTCAAGAAACAACAACAACAACAAAGCCTTATCCCACTAGGTGGGGTTGGCTACATGGATCATACGACGCCTAAAGTGTCATTCAAGAAAATCAACAAGAAATGCTTTCATAAAAAGCTTAACCTTGAAACACCTCAACAATTGTATCTTAAAATACAAGCGTACTTAAGGTGAAATTCTCATATACTAAGATTATGCACAATGTGGCTTTAGTTGCACTAGAGGGTGCATATGAGCACAATTGTGCATAGCATTAGGGTGCACACTGCACACGAGCACAATTGTGCCTAACGATAGAATTCATTGTTCACAATGAAGCTGCAATCATTAAATCATTGCATATATTACCTCTATTTCACGGATATGAGCTTCATGCAACTTTTGTTCATCAACCTTTTGCTGGTCCAAGTGACTTTCTAATGCCATGCGAACACGTCTAGCTCTCACACGGGCCTGAACTCTTACCAAAGCTTGCATACAACGAAGAGTAATTGCAGCTTGCTTTCTTACAGCATGACCCCTGACAAGAGCCTGCAATCTAACTAGTCCTTTTAAAGCACGTAAAGCTCTTCTAGCCTGAAAGGAAGCAAAACAGAACGATGAAAAAATTTCATATTCGCATCATCAGCTTTGGATGTGATTATCATTGGTCGCACAAACAACCCAGTTTTGATCTGAAGGTAAATTCTGGCTTCCAGTTGAATCCAAAACAGTGCAGCAAGAATTCAATTTTTTCATTATAAGCCATTTCCAGATTAGGTGTCAATTGTTTCTAGTTTAATGAAGCACACTATGCTTTTAGCATCAAGCTGGCTACTGTGATTGAATCTCATGCCATTCCTGTTTAGATATATTTTTAATATTTGTAGCTGTGTCCTTGCATCTTTTTAATTATCATATGTGCTTAATATCAAGCTGGCTGTTGTGATTGAACTTCATGCCATTCCTGCTTAGTATATCTTTGATTTTGTAGTTGTGTCCTTGAATCTTTTTAGTTATCATATGTTGTGCAGCAAACTTTAAATGGGCTCTGTTATTGATACTTAAAACAATGTTTGATGTATTAATGAACTGAATAAATGAGCTTATGGATATATGTTGCATTTATTGTTGTTTAATGGCTAATTTACAATTATTTTCAGTGTATGTTTTATAGCCGGTCCCAAGCCCGGATAAAGGAGGAGGGTTGTGTTAGGCCCCGACAGCCAGCGTAAAACTCTGTCGAATCTCATGAACATGGATCAACGAATGCGTTGTATGATCCATGTAGCCGACCCCACTTAGTGGGATAAGGCTTTGTTGTTGTTGTTGTTGTTGTAAGGAGTAAGGAGCATCTGAATTATGTCTCAATAAATGTACAATGATGCGTATATAGCAAGATATACGTGTAGCGAGGTTTTGGACATCAGATAAGGTAAAAGTACATGGTATTTGAATTTAAAATCTCAGCAGGTATACATTTTATTGTGATCAATGAAGCGACCAAAAAGTTATGGATGATTGTGATCTGACAGTTCACATGAAGGCAACTTATTGCAACTTTCAATGGTCTCATATAAATTGATGTGAAACACCAAAATGGATTGTGTTAACTATTGTGCCAAATAGGTCAGAAGAGAAATTGAGTGCTTTCACGTTATTTTTAACAATTTTTGCCTGACACTTGGAGATGACCAAATTAATGGTATTGATTAGGATGTAATTAGGAAGTACTAATACCAGGAATCCTCGAAATGCAGTTTGAATAACTGTGGCTGCCCATTCCTCTTTCACATTTGTCTTGCTTTGACAAGTTACTTGCATATGATTTGACGTGGCAGAGGATGATGCAGTGCTTGGGTTTGATTGCTTATTGGCATCCAATGTTGATTGAGCAGTTACTGCTGCTTGATCTTCTATTATCACATCTTCAAAGTCCACAGAGTTTTTCCTCCGAGTCCGCAATGTATTACCAGTGGAACCTTTCTGCATTGTTCACAGGTCAGTAGGCACCAAAAGTACTTTAAAGGGCACTTGAAGAAAAGAAAAAGAAATAGAAGAAGAAAGGAGAGTACAATTAGATGTGGCTTAATAAAAAAAATATAGGATCACCAACTTTAATTCTCACATGACTTTTGTAAACTATTGGCAGAATAAGAAACTCCAGTGTTAAAAGAAAATTCAACCTACAAGGCAATGCTATGTAATAAATCCAAACCATCACGTGGCTTAATTTTGGCAGGGCTCTCTCTAACCATTCCGAATATATAATAAATCATTCCTTTTTTCCCTCTGTACAAACCATAAGCTCTACCCAATAGTAGTTGGTAGACATTGATATTCATATTGTAACTCTTGTTCCCTTGGGTGATCATCTGAGTTAAATTTCAAATTGCAGGTTCATACAAGTGAACTCAACTATGCTCAGAAACATGACAGCACAAAAGAATTATAAATGAGAAATGTAGAATGGTACATATGTTACTAACCTTCTCATTCTTTTCTAGTGTCTGTGGTTTTTCTTGTTTTCTTAGGCCAACCAATGACCTAAGCCACTTCGAAGCAATGCCCATGATGCAGTCAGTTCACTTTGTATGCCCTGCAACAAAAAGTAAACTGTAAAATCCAAATTAAACAATTTTTTTAAGGCACAAATTAAACATTTAGATCAAACAATTTCTACTTTCAAAAGATAACAAATAGAAAAGAACAAATTGAAACTGCCAGTAGCACCATTGTTTAGGTGTATATTCTTAGCACGCTTTCCAATCTCTTAAGCTGCTATAAGATAGGCAAATGATTCCATCGTCGAAAGCTTTTGTTGTTCTCTTTTAGTCCGGTTTGATTTTCTCTTTCTTTTGAGTCCTACAATATTGCTAAAACTTCAATTAAAGTTCTTTTATATCCCAGATGCCAAAAATATTTCAGAGCTGATATGACAAATTCTTTCTTGTTTTCATTTGTCTTCCCCAAGCTATCACAGGTGGCTTTGCCAAGACCTAAAACACTCTGGGGGCAGTTTCACAAAGAAAATAAGATGTTAGACTGAGGCATGCGGCGGAAAGAACAATTTCAATCTCCTTTCTCTGCATGCTGAATGAAGATATTACACTGTACGAAAGTTTAAGAAAGATGGAAAACAGACTAATAACAGATGTGCTCGGAAGTAATCTTGAAGCAAAACAAAATGCATCGGCCAGAAACATATCATCTCAAACCATGGGCAGCAAAAAGGAAACAGAATAAGATCCAAATTCAAGATTATATGCAACCAAGGATAATTCCAGAAAATCTAGTCGTCTACATATGAGAGAACCATAAATATTCCATTTTTTTATCAAATGAGAGAGGAAAAGGAACAGCTTTCACTAGACATCGAGCGCATTAAAGTCGGGGCTGTTCCGGCTCTGATCATTCATGCAAGGAAACGACCAATTACGCACAGATTGAAGCCATTTATTTTGAGCGTACACTTCTCGACAACATTTGCAGCCATGCCCACCCCCCAAAATCCACCAAGATCAAATTTTGACAAGAAAAAACATCGGACGAAAACCAGCCCGAAACTCACATCCAACACCAAGCCGAACTGAGATCAAGCAAGAACGCAAACAAAAAAAAAACATCAAAATACTCAGTAAACTTGCAGATGAAAGAACGCCACGGATCTGGGCACAGGTACTGGAATAGAACCAAATTCGAAGCAAATAAGTGGATAACAAACGGAAAGATCAGATTTTTACTGGCAATGTAGGGCGAAAACACCATCTCCGTCCAGTTATGCCTCCATTTTGCTGCTCCTGATCCTGCTGTTGAATCTGCTTTAACTCAACTCTTCAGAGCCTCTCGCTGGCTGTCGGATTCCAAGAGGAATAGAAGGGCAAAAAGATACAAAAAAATATCCGACTCTTTATTTTTGTTTCCTTATTGATTCTTTTACTGTTGCCTGTTTGGTAGTGTCCCAACAAGTTCATTCTTTTATTTATACTACAATACAAAACAATTTATATATTTATAAAATAAATAAATATTCATATTACTGACAATATTTCTTAAAAAATATATGATTAATTCCATTTATTTCATTTTTTCCATCTTACCTTGCGCTTCACGCGACTAAAAATATAATAAAAATTTCATTAAAATATTATTATGCTTGATAATATATATACTTAATAAATGTAAATAGTAAAATGAAATATTATACTTATTACCAACATGAATTTCAAATTTTTCTCGTAATTGAAAAAAAAATGAAAACCTTCTTTAACGTATAGAGTTAGTTATAAATAAAATGGTGATAAAATTCACTCTCTTCTTATAATTATATATGTGGCTAAAAATATAATAAAATTTCATCAAAATATCGTTATACTTCTATATATATATATATATATATATATATATATATATATATATATAACATGATTGTGTTATCTCAATAGTCATCATCTGATTCACGATGAATAACAGATAAAAAATTATTTAATTAATCAATTCATTATTTATTATAGATTGGATGATGACGATTGTGCTTCTTAAATGCACAGATATAATTATAAAAAAACATTTTTTTTTGCTCCAAATCTTTTTTTATCCTGGCGCATTATAGAGTCTAAATTTTGAAATCTTTCAATTTTAATGCGAAAATTTATTTATAATTTTTATTATATACAACCGGAGCGGTAGCAATCATTTCGTGATCCAACGCGAACGCGACATACGACAACTGTTGCTAAATCCTCCCGTCATTATGGCATTTAAAGTGTGTTAATCAGGATTTCCTTAATTGTAAACTAAATTATTTTGTGCAATCAAAAAGAAGATTGATGATATGAAATAAATTTCATATGCTTTTTGTATAACGTGGCAGTTATTTTTCTGTCATATACAACACTCCAATTTTTCTCAAGGATTATTTTCTTTAACTTTTGAATTATAATTTAGTTTATGATTTAATGAGGATCCGACGGGCGCGGCTTTCAATTTTGATTTTTTTTAATCCGTTTTCTTTTTTTTCGATTTTTTTTATCCGTTTTCGATCCAAACTTTTTTCTTCACCCTCTCTTTCTTCTCCCTCCCTCTAGCGCTCATCTCTCTTCTCCCTCCCTCTCTCGCCCGACGTCGGCGGCCAAATTTGGCCGCTCGGCGGCTGGATCTGACTGCGGGAGGCCAGATCTGGATGCTCAGCGGACGATTTGATGCGGGCGGCCGGATCTGGCCGCCCAACGGCTGCCCGCGTCAGATCGGCCGCCTCGGTGGCCGATCTAGCGCGGGCGGCCGGATTTGGCCGCCCAGCCGCTCTCGCCGAGGCCGCAGCCGCTCTCGCCGAGGCCGCCGTCGTTCTCGCCCCCGTCCACCGCCGCTCTCGCCCCCTCCGCCGCTCTCGCCTCCGTCTGCCGCTCTCGTCGAGGCCGTCGCCGTTCTTGCCACCCTCCGCCGCCGCCGCTCACGCCATTTCCTCGCCCACTCGCAGCCACCGCCGCCGCCGTCGCCTCGCAGCCTCGGCCGCCTTTCCCACTCGCTGCTATCACCGCAGCCTCGCAGCCTCGGCCACCTTTCCCACTCGCCACGCCGCGTAGATGATTTGGATGTAATCCGACAAAGTCACTTGTAATCCTAAGTGTTCGAAAATTAGTTAAGCTTGTTTGGAATTGATACACTTTTACATGTTTTTTCGTCTTGTCATATGTATCACATATTCGCCGAACGACGTGATTGGATACACTTTGAACGACATGTTTGTATTTCGTAAACGACGTCGACGACGAGCTCATAACCTTCGAAACGGAAACGATGTTTGTATTACATACTCAGGTCGTTTGTATCACATACTCAGAACGTACGTTTATATCACATTACAACATCGACATGAATCAATTATCCAAATGTAGAACACGTTACAATGAAATCACATTTTTCATAAATCAACATCGGCATGAACACATTATGTTTACAATGAATCAATTAAATCGACATGAATCAATTACATTCTCAAATTACATTTTTCATACATCGACATGAATCAATTACATTCTCAAATTCTAAACTTCAACAATATTCATCCTAAATAAATAAAAAAACCACACGATAGGCGGCGTGCGGCATGCGAGAGTCCGACGGCGTCGGTGCGGCGGCGGCATGCGAGTGGGCGAGAGCGACGGACGGGGGCGAGAGCGGCGGCGGCCTCAGCGTGAGCGGCAGAGGGTGACGAGAACGGCGGCGGCCTCGACGAGAGCGGCGGACGGGGGCGAGAACGGCGGCGGTCTCGACGAGAGCGGCGGCGGTCTCGACGAGAGCGGCGGTGGCCTCGGCAAGAGCGGCGGAGGGGGGCAAGAGCGGCGGACGGGGGCGAGAGTGGCGGCGGCCTCGGCGAGAGCGGACAGATCCGGCCGCCCGCGCTAGATCGGCTACCGAGCGGCCAGATCCGGCCGCTGGCAGTCAGATTCGGCCACCGAGGCGGCCGATCTAACGCGGGCAGCCGCTGGGCGGCAAGATCCGGCCGTCCGCAGCCAGATCCGGCCGTCGAGCGGCTAGATCTGACCGTCGACACGGGGCGAGAGAGGGAGGGAGAAGTGAGAGGGAGAGAGGGACGAAGAAGAGAGAGGGAGAGAGTGAAGAAAAAAGCTCGAATCTAAAATGGATTAAAAAAACCAAAATTGAAAGCCGCGCTCGTCGGATCCCCATCCGACGGCCGCGGATGGGGTCCTCCCCCTGTACCCCATTAAATCCTTTAGTTTATATCTAATCCTAAACTATCTAAACTGTAAGTTTATAACTTTTAATCCCTGAACTTTACCAAGTTTGACAAATAAAGGTCATGATTTAATTAGTCGATAATTTAGATCGTCATTAAAATATATTGCTATTATTTAAATGATCGCTGCTATCAAATTATTTTAGCTTTTGATAATATATTGTTATAAAATAAATAAAATAAATTTTTTAATAAATGAATACGGATAAAAAAGATGATAGAAAATTAAAAAAATATTCGTAAAAAGTTTCAAACAATGAAGAAGATAAAGTTGAATTATATTTATTTATTATTAAATATTTCAAATTAAATATTTTGATTGAATTAATATTTTTCTACAAAATATATTTCAATCAACTCAGAATATGGAAAAACACATCTTCAATCAAGATTAAGGAAAGCAATTAAAATTGTCGATAATGTAACCAAATAAAATAATATGATGAGTCCTAAAATAATTGATAATTTATTTACATTAGCTCAACTCTCGGGTTGTGTTTAGCAGATTGAATTTATTTTCCTTTTTTTTCAATTATTTTATGTGATGGATCCTTTTTTAAAATCGATTTTCTTTTTCTTTCATTATTTTCTCTCTTACATTTCTCTCACAAAATAGTTTATTTATTAAATTAATATTATTTACTTGTCAATTTCATCCAAATTTTTTAATATTGTGTTAAATATAATTTATTTAAATTATATTTTTTAAAATTTTAAATATTATATTTTTAACAAAAGTATGTTAATATAAAATTTTAATTTATAATATTATTTGTATTAATTTTAATAAATTTATATTTTATATTTATAATACCTATTATTATTCAAATATCCATTAAAATTAATCTATCACAATATTATTTTTTTATATCACATCATTTTTTAAGTTGATCATCATCACTCGTTCCGAACACACCACATGTTAATTTATTAATTCAACTATTCGCGTAAAAGTTGAAATAATTATGATTCTACTATACAAACACCATCTTGAGATCCTTCCATTAAGTTTCATCCATATTTTATTTTTGAATAATTATAAAATGTAATTTTTACCCTTAATAATCTATTACAATAAGAATGAAAATTAATTAAAATTGGTAAAAGTATTATTTGATAATAATATATGGGTTTTATGATGCTGCTGAGCGGTCTCCGATGCCGTCCAAATCCCATCTACGGCATCTAATCACACGAGGTTATTATCTAATCACACGAGATTATTACTAGCAATCTCAGTCGTTCCTTATGCATCAACCACGAGATCACGCCGTCACTTCTCTCTCCTCCCACGTACTCCCTTCCAAGTCTTCTCCAGGTGGTCCTTTTCCTCCTTTGTTGAGCCGTGCCATAGACCCCAATGTTCTAGATAGACCTTTTTCCATTGCTAATTTAATTTTCTCATGTAAGTACCAGAGATCTAAATGGCTTTGCACTTAGCAAAAAAAAGAAAAAATATCACCACCGCACACTCTATCAACATTGGCTGGAGATTGGCAACAAAGGCATGCTTTCTTATTGGTAGAAGGTCATTTTTGTTGAAGACCATGGATGTTCTCCACAATTTATTAAGATCTTACCCTTTCATAATTTTATTACTTGAATTTGGACTGCAAAATATAGTATAAAGTTTTTTTTGTACTCTTTTCATTAATCTATGCCTATAAACTTAGTTTTCTTCCTGATGCACACATTCACAATTCCTTGTTGCAAATAATTACGTGAAGTATGCCTTATCCATGCCCTCTTATATTTTGTGAAGATGAATTATGCAAGCTTTTGGTGAATATTATGTAAATTTTAGTTTTTTTATTAATTATATGAATTGCCAAAATTATTTTCCTGCACTTTATGAAGGTGTGACGGACAAGTTTGGTGCACACAGTTGATAGTGCACCTTCATAGAGTAGATGACTACAAGAGACTACATGCTGGTCCTTATCACTTTGGAGCAGATGAAAAAAAATTGAGATTGCACAATAAACTTAAGCATAACATGGGAAAAATGAAAAATAATATCATCAGAACCTCAAAGCACAAAATATCCAAAGAAAATTGAGTCAACACCGCATGCAGTGGATCACATATCCATACGACTAAATCATTAATTTGGATTACAAGGTTTTGGGAAAACACCATATGTCCATGATTCTTAAGCATTAGAAGGAACTTGTAAAAAAATCAAGAGTACAATGAATCCAGCTTTGATTTATACATCATTAAGCCAACGAGTTCAAATGTTTTCCTCATGAGTACACATCTTGTAAGTTCCATCTAGCGTGCCCTAAAATGTTAGGATAAGCAATCAATCCCATCATTTTTGCAATGTAAGCCATGTCATTGTTTCCTTGTGAATATAGCTTGCAGCTGGAATGTCAATAATGAAAGGTAAGTAAAGCACAAAAATAGAATTTGCTCAATACGACTAAAGTGCTATTGACATATAAGTAAATGTTAAATAGGATTCTTGTTAGATACTTACAACTTAACCATCTCAGGCACTTTGCAGCTCCTATTCATTTTAGTTCAAACTACTGAGTACAGTTACTATGTTGACCCATTGTATTATTTATTTGTCCCTGTTGCAAAAGGAAAAAAAATTACAATTCAAAGTGTTGATAGAAGAAAAATAAAAAAAAATAGAATAATATTACCTGTGATTTTTTATTGGACAACTAGTCACATAATGTCCTTGTTTAGAACAATGGTTGCATTTCCGTTTCTTAATTTCACATTGTGACGTGTAAACTTCAACACTAGATTTAAATCTTTTAATGTTCATTGGCCTTCCCTTTGCTTTTACACTAAAAGGGTCATGAATGACAAGTGTGGAAACTTGTGAGTTGAGATCTAAACTTGCATGAACATCAGATACTTGTCTAGAAACACAGACTTTTATAGCTTCTAACTTTTGGATAACTTCCCTTATGCTAGAGAGTCCAACATCCAAATGCTCTGGAGATCGCAAACTCATCTCTGAAACTTTTCGCAAATTCATTTTAAAATTCAACTTTTGTGAATCTATGATAATATGTTGCCCATTTGAAGTATTGTTTCTTGTATCATGCAATATATGTGCTGTTGAATAGCGAGCATTCATTGTCCAACGATGTAGTATATACTGCTTAAGTAAGCATGTAGCTTTGTTTTCATTAAGGATAAGTAAGGCATGAGAACATAAGATTCTTTCGCGTTCAAACATCTTGCATGAACATCTCACTGAAACATTTGGTTCAATACTATATTCTACAATAATCTTTCTTGTGTCTTCAGTTTCTGATACATACACAGAGTATACAATCTTCCCATTATCTTCTGAAATTTTTTGTGACAAAAAATGTATAATGTTCTTCAATTCTTCTTCAAATATCTTGAAGACATTCTTGGTATGCATATTTTATGCATGAAGCTTCAAAGGACTTTTTAATGTTTGGGAAACAAAGGAATTGAGATTTTTGAAATCTTCTCACTCTTCAACCTCACGACGACTAGCAAGAGCTAAATCATATTGATGCACAAAATCATGTAACGAGGTACTTGAATTAACAAAGCCATCTAAGAAAGCATTGATGCTCTCGAATCTTTGGGTGGATTGCATGTCTGCAGAGAATGTATCATTCAAATAAATTGGCACACATTGATAACGCTTCTTATACATATGTTCTAACCAATGCCCATCTGATATATTTTTGTTTCAAAATGTTCCACTTGTTTTCAAATTCTTGGATACTCAATGAATCATAAATCCGATTATTATATTCTTTCTTGAAGTTGTCCTGTGCATATAAATCTCGAAGATTAGACAAAGTATTCTTTCCTATATGCCAAATACAAAACATATGACGTGTATCTAGAAATATTTTACGAATAGCATTGCCCATCGCAATATCTTGATCAGTGATTATGCATGTAGGTTTCTTTCCTTGCATGCATTCTAACCATGTCTCAAATAACCAAGTAAAAGTTTCTTCAGTTTCGTCAGATAGTAACGCACAACCAAGTAAGGTTGATTGTCTATGATGATTAACTCATGTGAAAGGTGCAAATGACATATTGAACTTGTTCGTACGATATGTTGTATAAAAAACTATGACGTCCCCAAATGTCGTACAATTATCTTGTGATCTACTGTCAGTCCAAAAGATGCTCATTGTAATATCATTTTCATCCAACACCATTCTATAAAAAAAACCTTCATCATCAACTAGTTTATTTTTAAAATAAGAGAGCACAGCCATGCTTTCCCCTTCATTATTGTTGTTTCGTGATGCCCTAATATGATCTATACAGTGTTGTGTCCTTACATATATTTCCCCAGACATATTAAGATATTTAGCTATCTTAGAAGGACTAACTCCACTTTTTCGTAGCTTTATCATAGCTCTCTTAGAAGGGCTTGATAATTCGTTATGAATAAAGAAGCAAGACAATGTGCGTGCTCTTCCCACTTTCCATCATTTGCAACACTAACTAATAAGTGAGCATCACAATCTGCTCTAACATCTCGTCTGCTTATGCCCTCAGAAAGTTATGTTCCTAAAACATTCTTTTTCTTTTTAGGAACCTTGTGTCCTTCTTTTGAACATACAAGCATTCTACCGATAGGCATTTTTGTTTTCTGGATTTATAACAATAATCTTTCCGCACAAAAAATCCAATCGATCTAGCATAGGAATTGTAAAATTTAAATGCATCATCTTCTGTATCAAATTTCATTTCAATAAATGGTTTACTAATTTGATTATCATCTGCTTGAAATTGTGCACACCCGTACAAATATTTAATACAAGGTGACTAAGAAACAAAAATTCCACTATAAAAATTTTTTCTAAGTACTAATGAAATGAAATTGTTTTAACAAGTACCTTTCTTGTTCCTCTTCATTCTCCTGACCTTCTGAATGTGAATAAGAAGCATCAATTCCATCCATTTCAGTGAGGATGCAAGAAGACGTGACAAAATGTACCTATAAATGTATATAATAATTGATTTTTATTAAAAACAAACTAAAATATATTGTAAGTTAGTCATCTCCTTAATTAAATTATCAATTGAAATGCAAACTTATTTATAGTGGTGTTATGATAGTCAATTAGTATTGTACCAAAAAAGAAGCTATTGTTGAACATACACAAAAAGAAAATCATTAGAATGATGTGTTCCCTGTAAAAGGAAAATTTGAGAGGATTCTAAAAATTATAAAGTACAGAAGTTTAATATCACATGCATGTAGGTAAAAATTATCCTTAAAAATTACAGTTCCTTTAAAATGGTTAGTGCAGTGCCTAAAGTTTTTTAATAAAAATATTAACATTGCAATAAAAGGAAGAGAGAAAAAAATAAATACGTCAATGTTCTTCTTCCTTAGAACCACAACTAACTTGATGGACTCCTGAGAATTTTGCTATGATCCCTGCTCCCTCAATCTAATGAAAGCTGCAAGATTTGACCATCCATATCAAATATGTACGAAACTAGATCATATTAGAAGATTAGTAAGACAAAAAAATAAATAATAACACTAAAAAACGAGTTGTGGAAGTAGATTACCAGGTCATACGACTCAATAAAGGAGGAAAAAGAAAATATTTGCAAGGGAGGATGGGCGATCGTGTGCTTGTTTTTACATGGTTCGACGATGGAGTGAATAAGACGACGAGTAGAAAGAAATTTAGATCGGAGGCGAGAGAAGTGATGGTGTGACCTAACGGATGAAATTGAAATTGCTTTGTATGCTTCAATCTCGTGGTTGATGCATAAGGAACGACTGAGATTGCTAGCAGTAATCTCATGTGATTAGATAATAACCTCGTGTGATTAGATGTCATAGATGGGGATTTGGACGGCATCGGAGACCCCTCAACATCGCTCGGCAGGATGGGCACCCAGCAGCATCATAAAAGCCATAATATTTTATATAATATTACGCTCATGATACTATTTTTGTTTTTTCTTACATAAAAGTGATAAAGGTGAATTAGACAATTCATAATATAACTTTGTACGAAATATAATTGAAGAACTAAATTGTCAAATCGCAATAAATTAGAGACTAAAAAATTTGTAGCTTAGGATTAGATATATAAAAAATGGATATTTGAGAGGGTGTTAAAAAAGTAACCCTTTCCAAAGTGTATCATAAATAGAATTTATAATTTGTGCATGTGTTTGATAGCAAGATGTTTGATGTGTACAATAAACAAGAGGAGTGTAGGTCCCAAATATTATCCATTTTAACTCCTCGAAAAATCAAATTTTTAAAACCAATCATCACAATTGTTTAACAAATTTATGTCACTAAATTTGGAAGTCTCTAATTGGATTGTTAGAGTCACAAATTTAACCAAAGTATATCATTCCGCTAGCATCCTCAATACTTATTCGACCTTGATAAAAAAAAAATAATTTAGTTTGTGACAAATAAAATCAGCCATCCAATTAGGGCTCCCTAACCATTTTTCTTTTGAAGAAAAATATTAACTATAATTAAAATAGTATTTTATTTTCAAATAATATTTCATTATTTTCTGTTGCAAATCATTAATATAATTGAATGTGAAGTTGTGAACATTATTAACTAAACTATTTTGGTGAGGTTGAATATGGTGAAATGCGTTACTGTAATATTATATGGAAAAAATAAATTATAAATATTGAGATGATCAATTTAATATTTATAATTTATAAAAAATATTATTTTAAATCCCGAGAAAAAATGAGACAATCAATTCATTTCTCTTTGAAACTTTTAGGATGATTTATTTATTTTTTGCTGACTTTTACTGCTAACGAATACATATTATAAACATAATTTGATATTTAGTTTTGTTATAATATTTCATTTCATATTTTAGGAGCTATTTTTATTAATATTATCAATAAAGGATGAAATGGAATGATAAATTTGTAACTATACTAGTTACCATCTTACAATTTTGTTTTTTAAAATAACGTGGATAAGGGATCATGACCAAAGATTTAGTAACACTAATTTTATTTACAAAAAAATATAAATAATGATACGTATTTAAACTGCCAATAAAAAATGATGCCACCATAAAAGAAAAATAGAATTTAGAAACATCATTCATACTTAAACTCAATATAAAAGGCAAAGCATTCATGCTTGATAATGTCATATTGGCATGCACTTGCATTCATGGACACTCAATTTTGTCTTTGCATGTTCATTATAAATAACTTAGTAATAAATATGAATAAAAAAATAAAAGATTAAAACAATAAATTTAATAAGAAAATTAATAGATGCCTTCACTTGTACCATAATTCATGTATGAATGTCATGATTCTATACATTTTGTTATGTTGTTGGAATTAGATCAAATTTTCAACAGCATAAGTGAATAACTTTATTTCTTTCATTTTGATGCAATATAGGCCATTAAAAAATTTTAAAAATATATTTTTCTCCAAAGATCACTAATACTTAATAAAGTTTATATTTTTTTGTCCTCCTCCATTATTTTTTTCAAATTTCTTTTTATTCAAGATTCATAGTCCTTTTTTCTCACAAATTGGACACACTGGGAGGAGAAAAAAGATAAATTTTGAAAACATTTCTTATCTAGAGGATGGCGAAAACAAAAAAATGATTAGATCTAAAGAAAATGAATCAATCGATGAAAATTTTATATTTAATATTAAATTATGGACTATACTTCCTTGAGAGCTAAAGCATGTATATAATTTTATACGTGTTCATTAATGCATGTGAGTGAGAAATGTTGCATTTGAATGTGAGTCCACATGTTTTTCTAGTGACTATATAATTAGAATAATGTGTAATGCATGTGACTATATAATTTTACTTGTTCTAGTGAAACATGGTTTTCTACTATAACTTACAATAATGTGAGTTCACATGTTCAATATAATTATGTTGCATTTGAATGCCAACAAAAATTGAAAATATTAGAATCATGATTGCTTGAATTGACGACTAAATGATTTGAAATGGTTCCATGAATCAAGCATATCATGAACTTACACCTTTTAGGTGTTGAAATTATTCATCATGTTCATAAAATTTAATATTTTTTAGTATAAGTAAGAATTTAAATTTGGAGAAGTTTTATGTGTGAATTATTTGTGCATAGTTATGGTAATTTATTTTATATTTTGATTACTACTTTTTAGTTTTTTAATAGTTGTTTGTGCATAAAAAATGTACCATTGCAAACTTTCATCTCAAATTATGCATTCGAAAGTTATGTATACAATTCAATATCACTTTTGTATTCTCTTTTGACAAAAAAATTGTAATACCCCAGATTTTTATAAAAGGGCAAATGGACTTTGTGTCCAAACCCTCGTGATCCCCCCTGTATAAAGCCTCATATTCTCTCTTTATCATTTTCTCCACATCTTGATGGCTATAGCTTGAGGAAGAATAAAGAGGAGACCAGGGAGAAGGAAGAAGAATAGGAAGAAAGAAAAAAGAGGAGGAAGATATAAGATCAAAATATGTAAAGGGGATTCAAACTCCTCTCACCTCTCTTTGGATTGAGAGTTTGATGGCACTTTGTCCTCATGATGAATTTTAATGGAGGGTTTTCGCTCTAAATTTATACACAAATATGATTCCATCATTATATCTATGCTATATGCAAGGTTTAGAATCAGATTTATTATTAGGGTTCATGTTTTTTCTATTATTCATGATAACGATCTGAAAATTTGAATGTTTTTACATGTTTTTAATTCACTTTTGATTCTAGAATGCTTAGGAAACATATATGTGTTGATTCATAATGTTGTATATCGATTTTCCAAAGTTTTTTATGAAAAATCATGAAAAAGTCGAGAGACGACGCAATTTTCTGGTGCTCGGTCATGGCCGTGACACATATGTCAAGCCTGTGATAAAAAATTTGAAAAACGACTAAGGCATGACCTTTGGCATGCCCGTGACAATATATGTCACAATCGTGACAGAGCAAGCACGGGCGTGACAGAGTGAAGGTTTAGTTGGGTTTCTATCACGATCATGACGACTTATATCATGGCCGTGACCATGACAAAAACCTATTATAACATATTAAATTTTATTTTCGAGGTGTTAATAGTTTGTATTGATGCTTGATGATTGTATATGAACCTATATACACGTATATGCATGTTTCCCTTGTAACTATATTAAAATATGAAGATCAAGTGATGTAAATTATTATTATTTAAAAAGCATAATGAACCCAGTTGTGAATGATGTTACATGTCGTCCATCTATGGCCCTTTATCAGAAAATTGTTCGGAATGATCGTTACACATATCGACAACGATGTCTGCATTCCGATGTCGCCTTCGGGCGAGAGTACAGAATGGTCATTACATACATCGATAACATTGTATGCATTCTGATATCACATTTAGGTGAGAGGGAAGCATTAGAGGGCAACGACATAAGTCCCAATTACCGGAAGATATAACGTTAACAGGAAAGGACCAATGATCGATCGAATGGAATGAAGTCCCATAAAAGAGGAAGTCCAAAGAGTTATAAAATAACCCCGAGTAAAGTTATGAAATGATGTCCGAAAGTGATTTGGATGGATGGTAACTCAGCTCATGGCGAATAAGATTGCACGATGATCTAGAATTAAGAGTCAATTATTTTAGAGTCGTTTGACTATTTTTTTAAATAGATATGTTGGACGATGATTTTAAGATCTTTTATTGGTTATCGATGACTATGTTTTTAAATAGATATGTTGGACTATGGTTTTAAAAATTTTTATTGGTTATCGATGATGTTTTGAATTCTATAAGATTACTTTTGATGTTTTAATTAGTTTTCACATTTATTGAAAGATTCTTTTATCTTATTTAATGTATTTAAATTTTCATTGATTTAAATGAAAATCATATTTTTATTATGATTATGTGATGACGAATGGACTAATACAACCGAATGATCAAATTGCCCTTGACAATGTGGGGGTAAAATTCGAGGTGTTACAAAAATAAAGTGGTTGAAATAAAAATTTTATGCCCTTGAATCATAATCATGTACTATTATCACAAATAATGAGAAAATATCAAACATAGTATGAATTCTAACTCCTTACTTTATACAAATAATTTTCAATTACAACCTTCTTTTCTTACTCAAATACACATCAAAAGGCTAAGTAAAATGTATATAGATTTCTAAAATCCTAAACAATGGATGATCTCGAGTAGCTACCATATTGGACAAGAGAGAAAAGCTATTGGACGCTTATGAAGGCCACTATGGAGGAGTCTTTTCTAGTTATTCATTCTACTTTTAGTTTTTAGTTTTTGTTTTGTAATTGATTAATAAACAAAGGCATCTCAAATACAAATATCATTAAAAGATTAAATTAAAATTTTCAACTTGGTAATCCATCAAGCAAGGTGTAAACTAATGTTGTGTTGTGCTTTATGGTAATAACTATCTCACATTACTTACTCGCGAGTTCTAAATCATTTTTGCCTTTTATTCGATAGAGCTTGTGTATCAAAGAAAACATTCGAAAATATATTATGTTGAGAGGTTCTAATATATGGGTGGTTTCCACTAAATTAATGAGATTATAAAGTGATTTTTAATATTACAAATGTCTCAACATTTGAAAATATAATAATAACATGATAAAGCACTTTGACCTAATTAGGAGCTAAGGTTAGCTCTTTATTCATTTTGTTTTAGAATCTCAGTGAGGAAGATAAGAGCTATTTGTTAGTTATTATTGTTTGATACGTGGTTGCCGAGTTGTAAATCATAATTTGTACCATTTGAGTTGTATGAGAGAAGCTTTTAGATGTTCAAGTCTTATGAATTATAGTGCATAATGGTAATTATCCTGGGATTAGTACTTTGCATTGGAAAATAATGAGAGTTAGCAAAGTCATAACCATAAAGTTGAAGAGTGAAGATTAGTTGCTTGTTCCTTATAATGGATGTATTAATCCAAACATTATTTTAGTTGCCTACGAATTGACTGCCAACATTCTAATAGTACAAAATCAATTAAAGCATTTATTTCATTGGATCTTCTCTTGAGTTTTGTAGTACTATTTAGTTACTTTTCATTTTAATTCAGATTATATTACAATTAGTCATTATTTTTTTTCATTTAAGTCTTAATTGCATTAAATCTAAAAAATGTTTAGAATTTGTAATACTTAAAATATTTCTAATTTTAACCTTCGAATATATCTTGAATTTATATTTTTATTTACGGAGGGAAGTAACCAAACTCGGGGGTCATGAACAGGTACAGTCATATGCTTTTATTTATCAGATAGTCCTGATGGTTCCAAGGGTAATCAACTATAATAGAAGTTTATCGTAATCATAGCCAAACTCCGCCTATGTTTTATAGCCGGTCCCAAGCCCGGATAAAGGAGGAGGGTTGTGTTAGGCTCCGACAGCCAGCGTAAAATTCTGTCGAATCTCATGAACATGGATCAACGAATATGGCGTCGTATGATCCATGTAGCCGACCTCACCTAGTGGGATAAGGCTTTGTTGTTGTTGTTGTTGCATAGCTCAATCATTTTAATAACTTGATCTTAACATTAATATGTCTTTCTATGTATTTGATACTATTTGTACTGCAATCAAATTATGCACTTATGATTGTAATTATGTATTTAAGAATTTTGAAGCTTTGCTTGCTTTTGTTATCATTTCATTTGTATACCATAAAATATCTACTATTAAAAGACTAAAAGACTTAATGTGATAATTTTGCATATTTGATGTATGGTTTAATGCTCACATGTTGAAATCTGGAATGTTAGATGGTCTAGATTTATATGGTATCACTTACAAATTAAGCAAAGGAAGAATGAAATATTTCTTAAATAAGACAATATACAAGTGAAATGTTCACATACTTTAGCATAAAAGATTGCAAACCAGACAATTAATTGACTAAAAGAAAAAAAAAATTGTTGATCAAAGTGATATACATAAATGATTAATAGCTTACTTAGTCACTTTTAAACTTGATATTATATTTAATATTTATTAAGGGATATCTAATCTACACCTAAGGGGTTGATATTTGATTGTAAAAAAGTTAACATACCTTAAACATATGCCTAACGTATACATATATAGAAAATACTTGTGTTTGAATTACGTGATTATAATGATGTCAATTTTGTGAATTGTAAAGTTTATAGAATAAATATTACTTGTAATCTTGTATGTATTACTTTTTAAAAAATTGTATATATCATGGAATAGTAAGAAATAAATTACATCACACTGTTCATAGATGAGGTCAAATATGTAGCTGTTGATAGATGTTGTGCACAAATTCATTGGATTAGACAACACTTAGAATATGAAATATAATGCACATATACAATAATCAAATGTGATAACATTAGTATAATTGAAATAAGCACAAATTTGATACAACACTATATAATGAAACAAATTGTATTGTAGTATCACTTCAATAAAGAACATATGCTTATACGAAAATTTAAATTGAGAATATTTTCATTACTGTTTTGTGAAAAAAGATTTTGCATTATTAGAAAGTGACACATAATGTGTATAATGCAATTGATGTGATATTAAGTATGCAGCAATATTTTCACTTTTTATGTTTGTGTACATCAGAGGTGTAAGCGCATAAATGTAAGAGTGTGTTTTTTTTAAAAAAGATTATAATCTTACGCTAACTAAGAAGGCAATAAGTGCATGACATATTAGATATAGCATTTAAGATATAGAATCTATATGGCTTGAAATTTCTCTAGTTGTGAACTTATAACTAAAAAATTACTTGTTGTAGAGGTTGTCTCCACCTCTGTAAAAAGATATTATCTCATGTAAGCAAAATATAAAAATCTCATGTAAATAAAAAATCTAAGGGAAGTTTCTCCATATGTAATCTTTGTAAATTCATAGATAATATCGTATTAAATTACCTCGACCAACTACATTATACAATTTATTTTTTATAAGTAACATGTAATGCAAATTGTCTATAGAATAGGTGACAGTTAATATTGTCAATTGAGTTAAAATATTTTTAATTTCACTTTTTATATTTATCCTTTTTAATTTTATTTAAATAAATGATAAAACTAATTAAAATAATTTATAAATTAATCAAATAATTCGTAATAAATTATTATGAATATATTTTTATTGTATTTTTAAAATATTTTAATTATTTTTTTTAAAAAAATTAATTTTATGAGTGAAAATATTTATATTTATGATTTAAGTTTATGAAGTCCAAAATAAAATATATATATTTAAACATAATTATTTTGATTAGGGTATTTTGGTAAAAAATGTATATTTAACTTATAAATCTTTATTTTCTTATAAATTACTAATATATCAAATAAATTATTTATGCATATTAGATAAAATAATGTATATTGTTGATAATTTAATAAGTGACAATATTTCATCCTGAATGAACGGACCTAAAAACATACATAGAGTAGATTAAGATGTTTGAAAATTTTCAATTCTTATTTTTTTTCAATCCTTTTTTGTGAATTATCATTTAAATTAAATAAATTATTTTTAGGTTGGCCATTTTGCAGTTAAAATTTTCTTAAGTAGCAATTTTAGTTATTTGATGATTTTATTAATTGGAAAGTTAGCATGTCACATGTTAAATTTTATTTACATATGCTGTGAAAAAAAATCGAAAAGAAAACACCAACAAATAGTAAATATTAAAAATATGTGTAGAATCACTTAAACGCGTGTCACATGAAAATCATTTGAAAATTACATATATATATCTATATATATAATATTTTGAAACGGTGGCCACGAGCCCACTTTAAATTCCCCACCTAAACGAGTGACTCGACTCGGACGCCCGTGGGACCCGAAACAAACCACCCGGCTTTGACGAAGCATCTAGAACCGACGCCTTCGTCCGTCCGATCTCCATCCGACCGCTCGCGTACGCCCCTGTTCGCGCTTCGGGGACCTTCCAGAGGTTTCGCCTCGTCAGCCACCTCCGCCTCCCTCCTTTTTATTCTCCGCCCTTCCTGTCTCTTTCTCTCTCTCTCCCCCCTCGAGCCGCCCGTGCTTGACCCAACAGAAAAGGTAGAGGAATTCCCAAATCGCCTCGGGAGTTCTCCAGCGTTTAGGGTTCCGATCTCCGGCGGGATCGATTGGATCGGAGGCGATCGCCGGCTCAGCGTTCTGCTATAGTTCGGTTGTCCGGCCGTCCGTCCGTCGGCATCTCGTTTCGTAGCGTCAAGAGAAGAGGAGGCCAACATGTTCGGGAGGCCGAAGAAGAGCGACAACACGAAGTACTACGAGATCCTCGGGGTGCCCAAGAACGCCTCGAAGGACGATCTGAAGAAGGCTTACCGCAAGGCGGCCATTAAGAACCACCCTGATAAGGGCGGCGATCCGGAGAAGGTGAGAAGGAAAAAAAACTGATGGATCGAATTCTTAGATTCCTCGTTCACGACGCGAGGACGTGGATCTTAAATTAGAAGTTTTTAGGATGCATTGAAATCGTTAAAGCATTGATCTTTTAGGGGTCCTATCATGTCTTTTGGTGGATCGGTTGCGATCTACTTTCTAGACGCTCGTCAGGCATAATTGATCTTGTACAGGGATCTAGTTAGACGCTTAAGGATGCGAATTAGATTGTTAGAAGCTCTTATTTTATCATCGTCTTTAATGAACGATATGTTTATCATCGTTTGAAAATTTTTAGTTTTAGGAACAATTATCATATTTTGCATACTTGTACAATCTTGTCTTCTGTTTAGGACTGCATTTTACTACTTATACCGTGTGGACCAGATGCATTGGCTATATTTATTTGATGTGAAACTGATTCTGGCAGTAGTATGGATTATTAATATTACTGTAGCTTTATGAGAAGAGGATCTATGGATCATTCTGGCAGTAGTGTGGACCAGTATGCTCGTTATGTGATATTTCTATGAGAAGGCAATATTATCAAATTCTCTTCTTATACGATGTTCTTGCATTTTAAACAACTTTAATTTTTGAGGTACCAAGGTGTAATACTCTTAGTTACTGGGTACTTAACACCTTCCCAGCCTTCCATGACTCGGCATACTCTTATCTCGCTTTCAGCATTTGATGCAGGCTTGCAGTAACGTTGAGTTTCTGGTACTGTCAACATATGTAAATATTTATGTAAATCTCCTTTTCAGTTCAAGGAGTTAGCCCAAGCATATGAAGTTCTGAGTGATCAAGAGAAGCGTGAGATTTATGATCAGTATGGTGAGGATGCTTTGAAGGAGGGACTGGGGGGTGGTAGTGCAGGCCATGACCCATTTGATATCTTCCAATCCTTCTTTGGTGGCAGTCCTTTTGGCGGTGAGTCAGGAATTCCTATTTGTTACATTGATTTCCTGGACCAGTATCTTGTTTGTAACTTCTATTTTCTTTTTAATAGCTCCTTTAAGATTTTGTTACTATGATTGATTTGCAGGCGGTGGAAGTAGCCGTGGAAGGAGGCAAGAGGAGGGGTGAGGATGTGATCCATCCTCTCAAAGTATCTCTGGAAGACTTGTATAATGGAACTTCAAAAAAGCTCTCTCTTTCATGCAATATCATCTGCCAGAAGTGCAAGGGGTGAGTCATCTTCTATCAATGAAACATGATTGCCTCCATTATTATTTTTTGTTTAATTTAACATTGTTTTGGCCATTCTGTAGCAAGGGCTCGAAGTCTGGTGCTTCAATGAAATGTGCTGGTTGCGAAGGCAAAGGTATGAAGGTATCAATTCGTCAGTTGGGACCTTCCATGATTCAGCAAATGCAGCATCCTTGCAATGAATGTAAGGGGACTGGAGAAACCATTACTGAAAAGGACAGGTGCACACAATGCAAAGGTGAGAAGGTCGTGCAGGACAAGAAAGTGTTGGAGGTTGTGGTTGAGAAGGGGATGCAGAACGGGCAGAAGATCACCTTCCCAGGAGAAGCTGATGAGGCGGTGTGTGACTTTACCTGCTCTTTTTTTCCAACCTGGACCAGTCAATTGTATGATTGCTGGAATGATTTAGTTTTCCCACGGCCTCTTCACTAACATGTTGGTTTGTTGTCTATGGTGGAATTTTTCAGCCTGATACCGTTACTGGAGATATTGTGTTTGTCCTCCAGCAGAAGGAGCATCCCAAGTTCAAGAGAAAGGGTGATGACCTCTTTCTTGAGCACACTTTGTCATTAACTGAGGCACTTTGCGGGTTCCAGTTTGCCTTGGCGCATCTGGATAACAGGCAGCTGCTAATCAAGTCAAACCCTGGTGAAGTTGTCAAGCCTGGTAAACCCCTGTTGGCAATGCAACTTCTTTTCTCTATGTAAGCCTTTTTAATTGTTCATGGATTTCTAAGGCATTTGTTACTGGCACAGGCCAATTCAAGGCAATAAATGATGAGGGTATGCCAATGTACCAGAGGCCTTTCATGAGGGGAAAGCTGTACATTCAATTTACTGTGGAATTCCCAGATTCTCTAACCCTAGATCAGTGTAAGGCTCTTGAAGCCATTCTTCCTCCAAAGCCTGTGTCCCAGCTGACAGATATGGAGTTGGACGAATGCGAGGAGACGACCATGCATGACGTTAACATTGAGGAGGAGATGCGCAGAAAGCAAGCTCAAGCTCAGGAAGCGTACGAGGAGGATGATGATATGCATGGCGGTGCACAGAGAGTCCAGTGCGCCCAACAATAAGTACAAAACTGTCCAAAAAAAGTAGAAACTCCTTCCAGATTTATGATGGTTCAACTGTTACTGTCATTTTATATTGTCTTCCTGCTATTTGCTTCGCCAAAGAATTGTTGGCTCGGGAAAATGGGGCGAATACTCTACTGAGCTACCTAGTACTTGTATTTCATAATATCCTTAGATTCTTGCTCTCTTATATGCATTTCCCCTATACTATATAGAGTTTATAGTTTTGTAGCCAGCCAATTGCATGCAACAATTAGTGTACTCAGAACCCCTGCAGATATTGTGATGCTGCTCTGTTACTGCTGATCAATAGAATGCAAATTGTATTGATGTCTATGTGCACGACATACTCATCCATTTTCCCAACACGGTGAAAGTTGGAATTTCTTCATCAAATCGAAGCTTTAATCAGAACCCAAGCTACTGATTGGGACATCATGATTCATGACATCCCTCTGGCTTTTAATATTTTGTACCACACGAAATGGTTACAAGTAGTAATCATTCGATAGATCTGGGTGCTGATGAATAAGTAAAAAAAAAACAGAAAAATGGTTGGTTAATAGTGTCCAGTTGAGATCGAATGGTTATAAATTGTAACCGTTTCTTTGTGGTTACACCGTGTACTTAGTACTTAACCTCTATTAAGATATGCTCCTCTAAAAAATATTAAGAAATGTTGCAGAAGTGTTTATAAACTTATTTGGGGATTTAGGCTTTTTGTATTGAGTTTTTTATTACTTCTTTAATTATAGTTCGTCAGCCAATTTAATTGTTGTATAATTGGTAGCTGTCTGCTGATTGGTCCTTTTAAAAAAAAAATCGCTTGTGATCCGGCAAATCGTCTTCATGGTGGACATCTAATCAGGCACTTCGCATGCCAGAAAAGTGAAGAAATAGGAAATCGATCAAACCCAGCAAAAAAATTAAAAAAAAAACAACTGAATTTTCATTACGAAAACGCCTCCTCTTTGGATATTCAAAACTTGCTTTTTGACTGTTGAAACTTGAAACTACTTAAAAGTGGATCTTAGAACAGAATAAAAGGTAAAATGGTGATGCACTACACCAGAACAAAGGAAAACAAAGACACGATTGAATCGCTACATTTCAATATTCAAGTAGGGTTGTAGATTATAAGGGTAAATGTGATTATAAGGGTAAATGTTAATTTTAGTTTGCAACGAGATTATTCTTTAATTATTAATTTAGTTTATTTACGATTTTTTTTTATCGATTATCACATGTTTTAGCGCTAAAAATGAAAGACAAGGGTCGGGAATGCTCCACAAGTGTTCATTTCCAAATTCCAAGTACGAAGAAAGTTAACACGTTCGATCACCAATGTGCGTCGGTTGCTGTCGCCGTGGTCTTTGGCAAAACTATGCGTCTTCGGCTGCCGCAACGCCCAATCCTCTTTTGAACCATTTGATTAATTGCACGAAGCATAAGGTCTGAACCATTTGATTAATTGTACGAAGCATAAGATTTAATTGATTCTTTTTTCTGTTAAAATTCGATCCAAACGTTTTTTTTTTTCATTTTTCTTGAACCGCTATGGCCAATCACACATGGAAGGGGGCAGGGGCGCCCATTAAATCCTTCCTGTTGGACTGACGTCCGTAAAGAATTATCCATGTCGATGTCATGCACATGCAATTTTATTTCAACTATTATATAATAATGATCCATTGCCTTGTCCGTGTGTGATATTGGAGACTTAAGTGCTGCTGTCCATTGAACTTTGCAATCTTGTCAAAGTCTGAATAATAATTGGATTGTGATACAGTGACGATCTTCTTTCAATGATCATAAGTATGATGCACGTAAAAAAATCAATTGAATAATTCCGTTGTAAAAGTTGATGTTTCTAGATTAAAAATCTTCAATTGGTATCAGAGCGACAATGATTCTTTTCGTTAATTTTTGTTGTGTAATATAGGATTATGCAAAAATTATATTTTTTATACCTTTGGTTATACCATCATCAACGAATAAAAAAATCAATCTTTTTTGTTATTCATATGTGCTGAATTAAAAAATAATTGGTACAAATTTTAATATAATTTTTTCAAAAAAACACATTGATCTATGTGAACCGTGCCGTATGACACTGTAGCGTGAACAGTGCCATGCGGCACTGTTGCACGCACTGCGCGCGGGCTTGAGGCCCACGGCATAGCGCGCGGTCGGCCAAGTTTTGGCCATGGGCTGCAATGCAGCGCAGCATGAATAATTACTATTTTTTTTGAAATTATAGTGTATTAGAGGAATTTCGGAAAATTTATATTAAAATTAATAATTACTTGTTTTATGCTCCAGAAAATTTTGGAATTTTTTTGAAATTGTATTGATGATCCATGACATATATTATGCATTTTCAGTTAATTTTGATAATTATTATGCATATTAGAAATTTTGTGACATAATATGACATGCTTTTTTTAATATGAAATGTCTTGCATGTAATTATGTTATGATAATTTGAAATTTTACAGAAATTTTCTTAATATCTATAAGACATGATTATGAACATTTCTTGACATGCCATGTGTACAGGATTTAAATATGTCATGTATATATTGTAATATGTTTTGATATTATGTTATGAACATAATTATATTACATTATGTTATATGTGAAAATAAAATATTTCATGCACAATATTATTTTTCAAAGGTTCATTTTATGACATGGAACTTATAAATAATATTTTTTCTTTTGTAAGAAAATTTTTGAAGTGCATATATTTTTTGTTACCAAAATCAGCTTTTGATGTAACAAATGTATTTTCACATGATATTGCATATTTTTTATTTTTGCATTAAAATTATGTAATTAATAATATACATATGATATGACAAAATTATTTTTTTGTTCACTACATATATATAATTAAGGCATGTGTGACAAGTAATTTTTCAATTTTTTTAATGAAAATTGATATTTTAATTATTTTTCAATTTAAATGCCTTGTGACTTTATTTTTACATTTTATGTAAATGTATGAATTAATAATAACCATGCTTATTATCATGCATATATTATGTTAAGAGCATGTTTCAAATAATTTCATTATATGATAAATGAATTGTATAATTATTTGTATGCTTTGTAATTCATAATATTTTTATGCTATGTTTGTGTTATGCATGAATGTGCCAATTATGAATGTGACATGTTTTATGAACTTAGGAATTTAATAAATTTGTCCTAAGTTAATTATTTTCATAATGAAACAAAGGTTGTCCAAATAGGATTAAGGTATTTAAATTATATGATGGTTACGGTACTAATTTTTATTGAGTGGTGCGTGATATGTGCATGTCTAGGAAAGTACCGAAAAGAGATTATAAGTGAAAAATTTAGTATCATCATTCTTTATGGACTTACCTAGTTTACATGACACGATAATATTTTTTCAATTATTTTGGTGTCGAGACGAAGGGGTGATGGTTCCCTAATTGGTACCTTGCATAGGTAAGGAAGAGCCACCGTCACAAAACTCTGATTGTCTAGTCAAAATTTTTAAAAATGATATGTTAATCACATTATATATTTTAAATGATTTTCGATGTTTATTTTTTCCAAAATTATTAGAATAGTACATTGGTGCAATTATATTATTTTTTAATAAGTTGGTAATGTTTTTGGAATAGCGGGTGATGAGTGGGAGCTTTGCTACCATTTCCATGTCACTATCCTAAAATATTATTATTTTATTATTTTTGAAATATATGAGACAAGAATACTTGTATATAACGTTCTAACACTCATTTATTTTTAAACATGATATTAGACTAAATGGCTACCAAACAAATAATTGCTGAATTGAACAAAGGTGACAAGTTGAATGGTGACAACTATGACATCTGGCATAGGAAAGTACAATACATTCTCGAATAAGAGGAAATTATTGAATGCATAAAAACACCATGCCTGAACTAGAATTTGACATTACACCTCAATACAAAAGGAATTTGGAAGCTTACAATGTATGGAAAAAGAAAGACAAAAAGCTCGCATTATGTTGTTGAGTAGTATGGATAATTCCTTAATGTGTGAGTATGAGGTGTATGAAACTGCCAAAATCATGTGGGATGCCCTCCATTGGAAGTTTACCAGTATATCAACCACGAAATTAAAGTTACTTAATCTTAAGTTCGATTCATACCGTATATGCACCCAAATCACACTATGCGATAGAATTTGCGTGAATTATTAAACTTCATTCGTGAGTTGAAAAGTGTTGGTGTTTCACTTATTGATGAACAACAAGTGCAGGTTGTCATTCTTTCCCTTCCGACGTGTTGAGAATAATTGGTTTTGAATTTAGCTCATGACGATAACATCAAAATATTTACTAATGTTGCATATCATTTGGAACTGGAAGAAGAGCGCCTTGAGGTAGCTAAATCTTCCCTTCAGGCGTATGTTGCTGAATTCAGTACGAAAGGTGCGAGTAAAAATTCAAAACATAAAAGGCTGCACATTCAGTTGGGTAAAGACAAGAATGAAAATAAAGCAAAAAACCAGCGCAAACGTGGTAAGCGAGGTGAAAAGTTTGATAAAAGAAAGTTAAGTGTTATAATTGCCACAAACGTGGACACTTCGCTCGTGAGTGCACGGAGCCGAAGAAGAAAACACATATATATTTTTCTGAACAAACTTTCGTTTATGTTTCTAGTTGTGCATTAGTCGTTGACTCTCATCCTTCGTAGATTGTAGATTCAGGAGCAATCAACCACATAGCAAAGGAACGCGATGCCTTTGTGAATTTTCGTTGATTCAATGTCGGAACCAAATGGATTTACATTGGCAACAATGCACGTGTGGAGGTCAAAGGCATTGGTACATATAAATTGGACCTTTGTGAAGGACGTGTCCTGTACCTCCATGATGTCTTCTACGTTCCCAATTTTCGACGAAATTTAATTTGAGTATCTCGTTTAGATGAACTTGGTTATGTAATGACATTTGGTTCAAGTTATGTTGATATGATGTTAAATAATATTTGTATTTGTACTGCTTATAAGCATAATGATTTTTATGTTCTTGAAATATCTAACGATCTTCAAAATTCTAGTTGTTCATTTGTATCGTTTTCTCATAAAAATGTTGATGTCAAAACTTGGCATGCCAAACTTAGACATATTGGGCAAGATCGTATGAAATGACTAGCTAAAGAAGACCTTTTAGGCAATCTCGCTAAAGTGATTTTGCCCACATGTGAAGATTGCCTTGCTGGTAAAGCAACTAGAAAATCATTTGGAGTAGGTAAACATGAATAATTCATTCTGATATTTGTGGTCCTATGAATGTTAAGGTTAGATATGGTTTCTCTTATTTCATCACTTTTATATATGACTATTCATGATATGGTGTGGTCTATTTAATTATACATAAATATGAGGCATTAGAGATTTCAAATGATTCTTGCATATGCCTGAGAATCAATTGTATCACAAAGTTAAAATCTTGCGTACAGATTGTAGTCGTCAATACTTATTTGATCTCTTTAGAGAGTTATGTGATGAAAAAGAAATTGTTAGGCAATTAACAATTTCGGGAACTCCGTAACAAAATGGTGTTCTAGAAAGAAAAAACCGGACTCTACTTGATGTGGTCCGATCAATGATGCCGCAAGCAAATTTTCATATTTCTTTATGGGGTGATTCCTTATTGACTGCGGCCTATATATTAAATCGTGTCCGTCAAAGTCTGTAGATTCCACTCCTTATGAACTTTGGACAGACCGAAAGCCTGAACTCAGTTATTTGCGACCCTAGGGTGTGCAGCCTATCTACTTAATACTTCTAAGTATGGAAAGTTGAGTCTTAGAGGGAAAAAGTGTATCTTTATAAGATATTTTGAGACCTCCAAAGGATATATTTTTATAGGCGAAAATGATGATGGATCTGTAACAAAGATAGGAAGTAGACATGCTACATTTTTAGAAAATGATTTTTCTAAGCAAGGCGAAATAGATAAAGATTTTCATCTCGAAGAGGAAGAAGATTATGAGTTGACTCCTTCAACGTATCAATATGCTGAGGAGTATGTATCCTTACCTCAAAATACTGATTCAAGTGGGAGAGAATCATTGTCAACAACTCAAGAACGAGATATACCAGAATGTCCAATACATCAGACTAATCGGAAAAGTATCTCACGTCATCATTTCGAAATTGAGGGGGAAGCTTTTATAGTTGGTCCGGATGACGAACATGAGCCTAAAATAATTGAGGAGGCTCTCTCGTGTCCTGCGAAGAAGAATGGATGAAAGCAATGGAAGAATAAATGAAGTTAATGAAAAATAATCAAGTTTGAGATTTGGTCGATCTCCCACCCGATAGAAGACCAATAGGAAATAAATGGATTCTCAAGGTCAAACGTGGTGCGGATGGATCTATAGAAAGATATAAAGCTCGTCTTGTTGCACAAGGATATAACCAAAAGGAGAGTATAGATTATGATAAAACTTTTACACTAGTTGCAAGATTTTCTTCAACTCACTTAATCCTAGCTATAGTTGTTCATATGGATTTAGAATTACATCAAATATATGTAAAGACAACTTTTCTAAATGGAGAACTAGATGAAGAAATTTACATGAAATAACATAAATGCTTCATTGTAAAAGGTCAAGAGCGCAAAATATGTAAATTGTGATGGTCCATATACGGACTAAACAATCATGTAGGTAGTGATATTTGAAATTTCGTCGATCAATAATTTTCTTCGAATTTTTTTATGATTGATGAAGACCACTGTATGTATATATGTCTTTGCATTTCTAACTCTATATATTGATGATATCTTGTTAGTTGGAAATAATAAGAAGTATATAAATACCATTAAGTAATGGTTGTCCTCTATATTTGACATGAAGGACATGGATGGAGCATCATATATACTTGGAGTGAAAGTTCATCGAGATCGTTCAAAGAAATTCATTACTCTTTCGCAAGAAACCTATATAAAAAAGTCATCGAACGTTTTCAAATGAATAATGACAAACCCATTGATACTCCTATAGCGAAAGGAGAAGCTTTAAGTCTTAACATGTGTTCAGAAAATTCAGAAGAAAAGAGTGCTATGGCCTTTGTTCCTTATGCCAACGTAGTCGGAAGTATGATGTACGTCATGTTGTGTACTCGACCCGACATATGTCATGCCATTGGTTTGGTCAGTCGATATCAGTCTAATCAGGACACCAACATTGGAAGGTTGTCAAAAGGATTCTCAAATACAGTTGACTACGCACTATGCTATCAAGGAGAAAGCCTAAAATTAGCCAGATATACGGATGCTGATTGGGCTGTCGATGCTGATTAATGTAAGTCCACCTCCGATTACGTCTTCCTGCTCAGCAATGGCATTGTGACGTAGAGCAGCAAGAAGCAAGATTGCATAGCATTGTCAACAATGAATGCTTAATTCGTGGCATATACCGAAGTTGCAAAAGAAGACCTTTTGTTAGGCAAATTCCTTCGCCATATGAGAGTAGCTGATGATGCTTCAAAGACTCACCTATACTTAGATAATTAAGTTGTCATTACATATGTCAAAGATTGGAAATATCACTATAAAGGGAAGCATATCGATATTAAGTACGAATTTGTACGAAATGAAGATGTTCAGAAAAGGATCAGGATTCAATATGCGTCTACACATCAGAATGTGATTGACCCATTTACGAAGCCTATTCCGAGATATGTATTTATTAGACATATAAAAGTTATAATATTACATAATCCTAATTGTATTTAAACATTTGTTTTTTAATGAAAGTATTTCTTTCCTTTGTTTAAGTTATTATGAGTTGTTATACACAAGTGGAGTATGTCAGTCAAATTGAGATTATCAATTCACATGTATAATCGCCTCCGGTGTTTAGAGTATAGCGAGCGGGGAAGAAATAGTTTAGATTTGTAATATGATCTAAAACCGTCATGATTTGTTCGAGAAGTTTTGGAACACGAGTTTACTTCAACTCCGTGTAACCTAACAAGGGGAGCCAGATATGATATCTCATTTAAGGCATCAAAATTTTGGGCGACTAGTGGGAGGACTCAGGTCAGGCGTTATAAATATGCGACTGTATTTAAGTCTGTGCGGTGTTATTGAGCAATGACATACGCTCCTTCAGTGGGCGTCTACATCGTAGTATTTGAATGTATTACTGAGTATGCTAAGTCGACCTTAACAAGTGATGAATAATTATCGAGTCATCATCACATGTGTGAGTCTTTAAGGACTGAACAAGTTCGGAGATTGCCTTTAGAATCTTGACTATATTTTGAAGTAATAGATTGGTGTTGCTAGTTTAGCGAGGTACTCAAAGGCTAATATTGTATACGGCCCGTCAAGCCACGTCTAGGAAAGCAGCTGAGTTAGAACCAAGAAATATGATGACGAGAGAAAGATTCACTAGTGCTGGATAAATTTTATATGTTGTTGGCAATTATAAAGTATACATATAAAATTAAATAATCATGGAGTTAGACGTGACTCGTCTAAATTGTGCAAGCAAGGTGTATCTGAGGCAAAGCATGTAACATGATTGCTCGAGCGACTATATGAGAATATAGTTCTAGCTCACATATTGATTGAGCGACTTTTATAGTCTTGGCTCTCAAGTTGGTTAGCACTATGTATCCCTAATAAATCATGGTATATGCTATCGAATGGTTGAGTATTCTCCCGTATTGTGTTGTTAATGTACTCGTGGATCGCATGATCCATTTATTATGTTCGGATATTTTTTGACAAAATACATAAGTGTTGTCTCATTACGTGCGAGTGGGAGATTGTTAGACTGACGTCTATAATGGGAAAATTACGCACTTAATCACATGGAATTATCCATGTCGATGTCACGTGATGAGCATGGATGGTATTTTACCTTAACTATTATATAAGAATGATCCATTGCCTTGTCCGTGTGTGATATCGGAGACGTACGTGCTGCTATCCAGTGAACCTTGCAATCTTGTCAAAGTCTGAATAATACTTGGATTGTGATACAGTGACGATCTTTCTTCAGTGATCATTGTCCCGACTCCGAAGTACGATACAACGTAAAAGAATCAATTGAATAATTCCACTGTAAAGGTTGGTGTTTCTTGACTAAAAACCTTTGCTTCCTAACGACAGCTCCATGTGCGGTCAGGGACGGAGCCAGACAAAAATTTTAGGGGGGGGGGGGGGCAATGAATCTTAATATGTTTAAAAATTGTTGTCCATAGGGTGAATCGAACTCCCAACCTCCCACTATATCAATAATGTCACATCCCATTAAACTAACATCACGTATTTGATATTGTGAGGGGGGACAATATATATATATTTATAACTTTATAACCTTAAAACACACACCAAGTCGTACAATCTTAAAATGACTTGACAAGGTCCCGATCGGTCGGATTGAAACTCGGCTACAGGTTTGATCCGGTCATCCGATCAAAATTTAGATTACCCAACAGATTTGATCCGACCGAGTTAAGTTATAAAATGTAAAAAATTTTGAAACATAAAAAATAAATAAAACTTTTAAAACTTAATACATATCTTTCTTTGCTAGAAATTTATGTTTCAATGTTTTCTTTAAACATATATATATATATAATCATTGATTTTTTTATTTATTTATAATTACCTCACAAAATTTTCTTATTTAACATATTTGATTGATGATATAAATTATTATTATATTATGGAATTTTCTTAAACCTCTCCTACACTATCGTGATTTTTCATCTAACCTATATATGAACTCACCATAACTTCGTATTAAATTATTTCACAATTTCCACATTATTCCATCCATCAAATTCTGTTATTTTTTTAATCAATTTTGATTTTTTACTTATTAAATGACTAAACTATCCTTCTTTCATCTCTTGTAATATTTAAAAATTTAAAATAATACATATAAAAATAATGAAAAAAGAAAAACATCCACGAGGGGGCTTGTCCTTTGATGGCTTCGCTTTGCTATCACGTCACCCCCTACGTGAAACATTGGTGGCACACATTGGGAGGGGGGATGTCGTGATCTCATCATCGACGAGATCACAAGGGGGAAATCATGCTCCGCATCGCCGGCGACATGGAGCAAAAAGGGGGGAGGGTGTCACCCCTCCGAGCCGTTGCCAGCGTTCGTAGGGGGGACGTCCTCCTTGTGGACATTTTTCTTTTTTCTTTTATTATTATGTATTATTTTAAACTTTTTAAATATTAAAAGAGACGAGAGAATTATAGTTTAGGAATTTAATAAATAAAAAATCAAAATTGATGAGAAAGTTAATAGAACTTGACAGATGGATTAAAGTGAAAATTTTAAAATAAGTTAGGGAGGCGCTACGATGAGTTTGTATATTAGGTTTAGATCCGAAAAAATGTGATAGTTTAGGGGAGGTCTAAGGAAATAACCCTTATATTATTTGATCTAAATTATTTTATTTTTTATTATATCATTTTTTATATTTTCTAAACGAAATTTTACATATTAATAATATTACAATAATCTTTTTAACTTAATTACTTTTTCTATTAAATTTATATTATATTAAAATCCACAATTCTGATCTAATTGGTCCCACCTCATCCATTAGATAATTCGGATCGTTGATCGAAGTCGTCTTAAAACCCACAATAAACATGTTGATCACCGATGTGCGCCAGCTGCTGTCGCCATGTTCTTAAGGTCTCCGGCTCACCAGCAATCATGTGTCATCGCAGAGACCTCACCGGCAATCATGTGTCATTGCCAGCGGCCTCAATGCCCAATCCTATATATGAACTCACCGTAACTTCGTATTAAATTATTTCGCAATTTCCACATTATTCCATCCATCAAGTTCTGTTTTTTTTATCAATTTTGATTTTTTTTATTTATTAAATGACTAAACTATCCTTCTTTCATCTCTTGTAATATTTGAAAATTTAAAATAATACATATAAAAATAATGAAAAAAGAAAAAACATCCACGAGGGGGCTCGTCCTTTGATGGCTTCGCTTTGCTATCACATCACCCCCTGCATGAAACATTGGTGGCATGCATTGGGAGGGGGGACATCGTGATCCGACGAGATCACGAGGGGGAAATCATGCTCCACATCGCCGGCGACATTGAGCAAAAAGGGGGGAGGGTGTCGCCTCCCTCCGAGCCGTCACCAGCATTCGTAGGGGGTCCTCCTTGTGGACATTTTTCTTTTTTCTTTTATTATTATGTATTATTTTAAACTTTTTTAAATATTAAAAGAGATGAGAGAATTATAGTTTAGTCATTTAATAAATAAAAAATCGAAATTGATGAGAAAGTTAATAGAACTTGACGGATGGATTTAAGTGAAAATTTTAAAATAATTTAGGGAGGCTCTACAATGAGTTTGTATATTAGGGTTAGATCCGAAAAATAGTTTAGGGAAGGTCTAAGGAAATAATCCTTATATTATTTGATCTAAATTATTTTATTTTATTTTACTTTATTATATTATATTTTATATTTTCCTAAACAAAATTTTACATATTAATGATATTATAATAATCTTTTTAACTTATTTACTTTTTCTATTAAATTTATATTATATTAAAACCCACAATTCCGATCTAATTGGTCCGACATCATCTGTTAGACAATTCAGATCGATGATCGAGTCTTAAAACCCACAATTAACACGTTGGTCACCGATGTGCGCCAGCTGCTGTCGCCATGTTTTTAAGGTTTCTGGCTCACTAGCAATCATGTGTCATCCCAGAGACCTCACCAGCAATCATGTGTCATCGCCAACGGCCTCAATGCCCAATCCTTCTGTCCATTTGATTTCTTCCATAGCACCGTTGGCGCATAACGTAGAGCGAGGTCGGAGGTGAGAGAGGAAAGTCTAGGGCACTCGAGCAAACGATTTGATTTCTTATTTTTGTTAAAACATGAATCAATCAGTTTCTTTCCATTTACCTTCTTGAACCGCTAGGTGAACCGCACTTTCACATCTAGCCGTCCATCGCACATCGAGCGGGCATTAAGATAAGCAAAAAAAGTATCCCATTTTAACATTAAATTTAACGAGGTTAATGCCCATTAAATTTTTTTTGGTGAAATATTTTGTAGTTCCTAACAGTTTAAATACATGTTATGTTATGAGCAATTAGATATTATTTATTGATTTTAATTTTCTCTCCTTAAGTCTTTTGACATTCACATCTCGTTTCCCTTCCTTATTGAGCGATTGGACGTTAAGTGATTTCAACAAAGATTGGGATGAAGTGGTAAACGATTTCTCTTCATATAAATAAGGTCTCGAATTTGAGTTTCCGTAAAGATTGGGGTGAAGTGGCAAATTGGGCATTTGAAAACTTAATGCACCTGATCATGAAATTAGGGAAGTTAATGCTAGGATTCCTAAAAGGGTGGAATTCAAGTACATGAGTTAGGAAAAAGATAATCACATATATGGAGAAAATAAATTATCAAAATAATTCAGGATACCGAACATTAAGGGGGCTTAATCATTAGATCTCCTCGTCAATTTTCTCACACATGTAGAAATCGGTTTCTCCCCTAGCTATTAGATCATCCCACGCCACCTACACATGGTTGTTTCACATTGTTTCTACATATCACGTAAGGGACAATTGACTGGTTTCTTCTCCCCCTTGTGCACTGTACCGATTTTGTTCTTCCCCTCATTCTCAATTGTCATTCTTTTCATAGGAGGCGCGGGTGCAAGAACAAGGGAGAGGGGCGTTTCACCGTTGAGCCAAGCAGATCAATAAGGACAAACACGAAAATCAAGTGGACGACTCTAAAAATCACCTTGAATATCTCCCTGTAGAATAGATCTGGTTATGTGATCGCCCCACACATAAGCATGAAATGTTGTCAAAAAATTGAAGAGAGGAAATGTTGATTTGATTCTATGTTTGTTTGCATCGTTTGATCTTTAATGCCATGTTGATTTGTGATCATACATTCTGTGTTCCTGTAGCCTGTACTTCTAGGTGTTGTAGATTTAGTTGTTTGCCTTATTTGATCTATAAATCCATGTATATATGTTTGCTGCTAGTTAGATCATGTATGGACATGTTATCATCGTGTTAAAGTCATGTTATGTTCATGTTAGAAGTTAAGTGGTATGTAATTTAATTCTTGACATCCAATAATAAAACATGAAACCGGCCCGGACTGCTTGACCCGCGTCCGTGGAATCCGACCTGATTCATCCTAAACACAACCCGAGTTAGTGGACAATGTGACAATGGACTCTCGATATTTTTACCACCCAACCCGGATTCAACCGGCCTTGGCCCGGGTTTGTTCTTATCATCGAACCATTAATTCAGGATTTAGATTGAATAATGAAATATGAGATCCTAAAGTGGTTAATAAGATAAGATGAAAGATAACCACCGGTCGCTAGCCTAAGCCAAATGCCTTTTTATAAGGGTCACTCTCTTGATCATGACTTAATTAACCATTGACTCGCACGTTATTATATCATTGCGTTCGTCGCACTCCATAAGAAAACATGGATCCACCCTACGACAAGTAAATGATGAGGAATTTAAAGGCACATTAAAGTCACCTGTTAAACATGTTATAAAATAATGAAGCATTATTAAGCAAAGAAATATGAATAGTGTATCAAGTCATCGATATCACATGTTATCATCAAGCATGTTATTAATTCTAAGTTTATCATGTATCTCTTGATTATATTGTTCATCATTACTTATTGATTTCCTTTTCTCATGATATATATTCATAATGATCCAGCTAAGGTATGACCCTCATGCTTATTTCACCAACAAAGGTATGATCCAACCTCCACTTGCTAATTTATTATATTTGAAGTATTCATTGTATATCATCATTGGTTTTTCACTATGCTTATGAGAGAATTCTCTTCATTGTATTTGATTTTCATAAGGTCATATCAGTGATGGTGTTGAGTTGGTGTGTTGTGACGATGCTCAGACGATGATATAGCTCATGAACAGAAGGCTTAGATATATATATTTTCATGCTTTTATTTTGAGACCATCACTACAAGAAAATTGTCATTTTCCGACGGGCAATTTCTGACGGATAAAAAATCGTCGCAATTTGTGACGGTTTTTGCGATGAAAATATTTCTGACGGAATTTCCGACGGTTACAACCGTTGGAAATGAAAATAATAAATTATGTAATTTATCATATTATTATTTTATTTTTTGACGATTAGAAACGTCGATATTTCCGACGGATATCCATCCGTCATAATTTCCGATGGAATTTCTAACGGTTGCAACCATCGAAAATAAAAATAATAAATTATGTAATTTGTTATATTATTATTTTATTTTTCGATGATTAGGAACGTCGATATTTCCGACGATCGTAACCGTTAGTAAATGTATAATAATATAATATGTGAAGTATTTTATTAATATAATTAGCGGCAGTCGAAACCGTCGTAATTTCTGACGATTCCGACCGTCAGTAATAATTAACGACAGTTCAAACCGTCAGTAAAATAAAAAAATAAATATTATATATAACTAAATATAGTATTTTATTTTTATAATTAAATAATTTTCGGTGATAACTTTAAAAATAATTAATATTTGTGTTTCCGACGGTCAGAGCCGTCGGTAATTAAAATTTTATTATCCCGCTTTTTCCTGTTCTCCCGCTTTCTGATCTTTCCACACATATATATATCCAATCCCTTTATTTCTTTTCCCTCTCTCTCTCTCCAGCAGCCTGGTGGTCGGATCCAGCCACGGGCGGCCAGATCCAGCCACGGGCGGCCGGCCAGCCGCCCAGCCGGATTCGACCTCGGGCGGCTGGTGGCTGGATCTCGGCTGCTGGCCTTCAGATTGGCTGCCTGGCGGCCGTCGTTGGTGCGGCTGGCTAATTTTTTTTATATTATAAAAATTCTTTGCAACAATTTTGACCGTCGAAAGTTTCGACGGTCGCTACCGTCGAAATTTGCGGCGGTCGTCGTGATCGTCGAGAGTTTCGACGTCGAAGTTTCGACAGTTTCGTGGACCACCGCATATATCGGTGGTCATGACCGCCGAAGTTTCGACGATTTTGTCGACCGCCGATCGTGACCGTCGGAATTTCTGGCATTTTTTTTCAACCGTCGGAAATTGATTTGCGACGACTATTTTTCGGATGAATCGATTCTGTCGAAAAAATCGTCGGAAATGACGTTTCCGATGGTTTTCGATGAAATTACACCATATTTCTTGTAGTGCATGTAGTAATTCTTCATCTTCTGCACTTAAATATTCATTTCGCATATTCATTTACTCCTATTATTTTTTTACTGATGTGTCATGATCGAGTCGATCAAACTAATGGTCAATGTCATAGCACTTATAGCGTCTTCATATTGATTTTCGTCGCATGATGAGAATCGGTTTGGCAGCATAACAAGAATCTCTTAAATGATTTTTTTTCAAGAGATTATTAATAGAATTTTGACTCCATATATATATTAATAGAATCTCTTAAATGATTTTCAAGAATCTCTTACGTTTCGAGTTGATCTCATGAAATGAGTCAGCGAGGGATCCACCAGCTACATGAACATGCAAGATTCTGACAACTGAACCCTATAATCTCTCGGATCGATAGTACGATAAAAGCAAAAAAGAAGAATCGATTCCATAGTGGAAGAAAAAGTCCAACTGTTAACTATCAAAAGTTTGCAACGGGTGTGACAGAAAAAGAAACCTTCCTTAATTTTTGTTAAGTGGAGGAAGGTGGAGGACACGTCGATCGAACATGACATGCCGATCAGTTCTTATGATTAATTAAGATGAGGAACTTGCAATTAGGGAGGTAAATAATTCTTGTTACGTATGTGCACATTGATATTTTGAACCTTCGAGTGGGTGGTCCATTGATGACAGAGAGAGGAAGTGAAAACAACCGCTGACTCGCAAGTTTCAACTACGACCTTGTAACTCAAAGATGCTACTTGCTGGTAGCCTATCAAATGGAGAGAGAGAGAGAGAGATTTGTTCTCGTTTTTTATGTGTAAATCCAGAGAGTAGCTCCTAGATAATGACAGAAGCATTGACCCTCGTAGATTAGCTCCCACTGTTCCACACCTCTACTTGCTCCCCTTAATATTATTATGCACCCTCTTAATTCTTGCTACGTTTCCAGTCCGCTCGCTTCTAAAAAATCTTTATATAATCTCTCTCTCTCTTTCTCTCTCCGCTTCCTTCCACAATGTTAACGTTGACATCCTCATCAGCCCAAGCTTTCGTGCGTCCTCAGATGTCAACTCCCTCGGTAAGCAGACAAAGCTCCAGTGCCACTCATCATTGCACCGCAACAGCTCCCACACCGTACCCGAACCATCTGGTCGCAGTGTCTGAAGAGGCGAAGCAACCGCCGCCGCGCGTCCACAGCGCCAAAAGCTTCAGATGAACGCCATCAAGGGCACGGACGCCCTCAACGGCACATCCGTCGGCATGTTCAGCCCCGACGGCATCGGCGGCATCGGCTACGGCATCGGAGTCTCCATCGGCATGCTCCTCCTCATCATCACCATCACCCTGACCTCCTACTTCTGCACCAGGGCGAGCACCACGGCGCCGCCTGCGGCCAGGAGCGCCGCCGACGGGGCTGTGGCGGTCAACGTCGAGCCCGGGCTCGACGAGGCCACCCTGAGGAGCTACCCCAAGCTGCTCTACTCCAAGGCCAAGAAGCTCCAAGGGGAGACGGGCGTCACGACTTCCTGCTCCATATGCCTGGGCGACTACAAGAGCTGCGACGTGCTCAGGGTGCTACCGGACTGCAAGCATCTGTTCCACATGAGGTGCGTCGACCCGTGGCTCCGGCTGCGGCCTACGTGCCCGCTCTGTCGCACGTCGCCGCTGCCCAGTCCCTTGCCGACGCCGCTCGCGGAGGTTGTCCCGCTGGCGCGGGGGTCGTGACATCGGATATCAATGAAGAATTCAGTGGAAATTGCTGTACATCGTCAAGATGGAATGTGTCAGACAAGACGAGGGCATCGAATTCGTATGCCTGGGCTTTTACACGTTTAGACATCGAACATATATGATTCCCATAGGATCGGAAACCAGACCATCGGATTGTCCATTGACCTTGCTGGATCCTGTAAGTTCTGTCCAATTGTCTTGTGGATTCACAGATATCATTCTTGAGTGCTTTAACACAATCCAGGCATGAACTGGAAATAGGAGTGCTTTGTTCAATGATCTCAGAGCAATCTTATTTTTAGTGTCAAGATACTTCAGCATCCAAATTTACGTTACTAAAATCTACTGATCACTCATGCCCTTCAGGAATTGGTGCACTTGTTTAATTGTCAGAGAAATCCATTTTGTACACTGCATAAATATTTTTTTTAAAGTATCTGCATAAGTTCATAATACGAGAAAATGTAGGATTTCAGAGGGAGGAAGGTGAATTGGTGTTTAATAAAAAAATGTCGATTTCATAAAAATTATTGCGGAAGTTTAAAATTAATTCTTAAAATCTTTTTAAATCAAAGTAATTCAGATCATAAATATAATATAAGAGGGAGAGAGAGAAAGTCAAACACAAATAAATGCGGTGATTGTTGATGAGGTACGATCACACCTTGACTGTCTGAGATTTCACTAGAATCTCTTCTTTTGTTTCAAATGGGACAAGGAAGAAAGTTCTTTTACACCATCGTCTTTTCTCCGCTTCGAGAGGTAAGGCACACATCTCCTCCAATGAAGTTAATATTTTCTCTCAAATTTATTCCACAAAATTTTCCATCAAAATTGACAATTATTATTCATTTGATCAGGAGGCCGGTCGATCGCACACCGGGTCGATCGGTCTTTGTGATCGTTGTGTGATTTTTTCAACTTCTTCGCTTGATCGGTCAATCGATCTGTCGACCGGTATCGTCTCGACATCAACTGGGGTAGGTTCAGTATTGATCGGTCGTTCATTCGGTCGACCGGTATTATCTCGACCGACCTTCTTTGATTTGATCGGCAAGTTGACCGACCTGCACTATTTTGAGCATAACTTTTTGCACAGTTATCCAAATTATATGATCTTATATGGATAGATAATAGAATTCTCTAGAACTTTTACGTTTATCATTCATCCAACATATAATTATATCATAGTCAATTATTTAATTAAAGTGTGATGCATAAAGTTGTCTCTTTTTTTTTAAACTTTTTCAGCATTTAACTTTAATTTTTCGAACTTTGTATTATCAAAATATAATTTAATATGTCACTAAAACTTTGCTCTAACAATATCCCCTTTTTTATGAAGACAAATCAAGAAATATGAAAAATATATAATTTGCGAAAAAGTTATAAAATCTTATAAAATCAATTTTACTCTTCCTAAATACATAGATTTCCTTACAATCGTAGATATTCATATAAGTATTACTTGTAAGGTACTCTTCATATAAAGTATATTCATGTCATATTTCTTCTATATTTCTCCCCCTTTTCTTTCGTCAAAAAGTAGTTTGTAAATGAAGGACATAAGAAACCACATGTAATTTCTCCTTTGTCTTTTAGAAAAAATATTTTTCCTTTTGTCGTAAAAAGTATTACATCATAAAGAGTTAAAAAATAGCTCCCCATAAATTTATGAATGTTTTAACAATGAAATCAAATTCTAAAGATCATGAAAGCCATAAGTTAAAAAAACTTGCGTTAAGAATCAAAATATCGCATGAAACTTTGAATAGAACAATGATATCAATTGATATGTCAAAATAAGGTTGGAAGATTTTAACATGTTCCTCCTATCACTATGATCAATTTTCTTTTAAAGAAATGATGACTTTGAACTTTTGAGAAAATTAAAAATAGGTGATACTTTTATCATAACCTTTGTGACTCACATTTCCATTTGTTCATTGCTTTACATGTAAGACACACCTGAAAAATAATTAAGTGACTTTTGGTACCCAAACTTTTTTGGATCCTATTTTGTTAGATAATATTTTTTTGGAACTCATATCATTCTATGTTGCTATTGTTTTTTAACTTTGCATTGATATGCATAATGACCATAACATCTACATGTAAAACATTTAAAATGTGATTTTTTATCATAGGAATAATTAGATTTTCAATAAGAGTTTTTATGTCCAAAATTATTCCTAAAATTATTTTTCGTTATATGAGAAATAGTTTTATGTGTAGTTTTCAAAAAAAGTATTTTCTTACATTACCTTTTCTAAAAAACATGTTTGTTTTACTATTTAACAAGTATGTGTAATTTTCAAAGTCTCAATTTCATTTTTTAGTTTTTTTCATTTTCTTCAAAATATGCATCATTTTCTTCTTTTAATTTTTTAATCTCATGTATTAATTTTTCATTTTTCTCTTTAATTGAAAAATATCTTTTTATAAAAGAGGAAAGTTCTTTATTTACATCTAAAGAAAAAAATTTCTTCGGATGTGTTCGATAGTCATAATTTGAATTTGAAACGTTAGAAATTATCTAGAAGAGATTGATGAATCACTTGTTTCACTAGTCTCTTCATATTTTTTCTTTTTACCTTTCTGAGATTTTTCTTCTTTGTGGTGTTTGTGTGATCTTTGGGTAGACTTCTCATTTTTCTCTTTCTTTTTCACCAACTTGAGATACTTATTTAATTTTCTTGTGTAGCAAGTCTCCTTTTGTCTACTTCTTCACTTGAGTTTTCTTCTTTTGGATTTACTTTTAGTGCCAATCTTTTCTCTTGGGGGCTTTTTCTTCTTGATCTTTTTGGATTGAGATCTCATAGGTTAGAAGTGAACCAATTAGATCATCAAAATCCAATTCATTTAGATCTTTTTTTTAGATCATGGTCTTCTTCGTATGACATTTGGAGGAGAGAGATAATCTTTTTCACTTTCCGAAAGTTAGTTCTTAGCTCGCCCAAGGAGAGTAAGCAATTCAAAATATCATTAAATCGACCAACTATATCATTTATGGATTCATTATCATGCATTTTGAAAGAATCATATTGATGGTTTAAAATATTCAATCTAGAATCTTTAATTTTGTCGGTTCATTCATAAATAATGATGAGTTTTTCCTAAATCACGATTGTAGTTTCACAACTTGAAATCCGATTAAACTCCGTTGAATCCAAAGCACAATAAAAAAGATGTTTGGCTTTCTAATCAAGTTTTGAAAAAAAAATTTCTCTTTCTTTAAAATATGTAGGTAACTTTTCATGAAAATAATAATATTTTTCAACTATGTCCCAAATATATGCTTGGATTCTAATTTTTCAATATGCAAAATTTGATGCATTTAAAAGGGGAGGACGACTAATTGATTGTCCTTCAGCAAAATTAAAACCATTTGATGCCATAACTCTAAATATTGTTAAATCTTAAAACAAGGTGATCAAATCTTAAAATAATTAAATCTTAAAATGATTTGATATTAAAACAAGAGCAACCCGCTCTGATACCAATTGTAGAATTTCAAATGGCACTAAAAGGGGAGGGGGGGGGTTTGAATTGATGTTTAATAAAAAATATTGATTTTATAAAAATCGTAGTGGAAGCTTAAAATCGATTCTTAATTTTTTTTTCAATCAAAGCAATTCAGATCATAAACATAATATAAGAGGGAGAAAGAGAAAAAAATCAAACACAAATAAACGCGATAGTTGTTGACGAGGTTTAGCAACACCTTGACCTACATCCCCGCTCCGACTTCTCGACCTCGAGACCGTCGAAGATTCTACTAGAATATCTTTCTTTGTTCCAAATGAGGCAAGGAAGAAAGTCCTTTTACACCACCGCATTTTCTCCGCTTGTAAGGCATACCTCTCCTCCAATGAAGCTAATTTTTTCTCTCGTTCAAGATGTAAGATTTTAAACCTTTTCTACACAGGAGTCTCTCAATTTTTTTTCTGAACAAGAATGTTTCTCTCTTTTACAATTCTATGCTCACAAAAAGAGAAGAGAGAAAGAAGAGAAAGCTATAAAATGAAATCTTCAAGAAAATAGTCTTCTTTTGATAACTTGAAATTTTTTTCGAGTGAATGGATACCTTTGTCTCTAGCTTTAACACTCTTTTTATAACATTTAGTATGTGAAAGTTTCGTACAAAATTTATTCCACAAATTTCTCCTTCAAAATGGACTGTTATTGTTCATTTGACTAGGAGACCGATCGACCGCACATCTGGACCGGTCGACCGGTCTTTGTGACCGTTGCACATTTTCTTCAGCTTCTGCGCTTGATTGGTCGACCGGTCCATCAACCGGTGCATCTCAATCGGGACAACTTCAGTATTGATCAGTCGATCGGCTTCTTCATTCAGTCGACCGGTATTATCTCGACCGACCTTCTTTGCTTCGACCGACAGATTGACTGACCTACACTATTTTGAGCATAACTTTTTGCATAATTATCCAAATTAGATAATTTTGAATTCTATGGATAGATAATAGAATTCTTTACAACTTTGATTTTTTATCATTCATCCAAAATATAATCATATCATAGTCAATTATTTAATCAAAATGTGGTACACAAAGTTGTCTCTTTTTCTTTAAACTTTTTCAACATTTAACTTTAATCTTGCAAGGTTTGTATTATCAAAATATAATTTAATATGTCATTAAAACTTTGCCCTAACAGAAAAAACATGATTAGTTCTAGTATTCGAAAGAAGAATATTTGACTTGTTGATTTATAATCCACCAACATGTTCAAGACAGATGTTTTGATGTGTTTGTGCTTTCCTTGGAAACCATTTTGTCATGGTAACTCAACATCGATAGCAATCACCAATAAAGTTTACACCAATAACTCAACATCTCTAATTTTGCAGTTTGCTCAGCGTTACCTTCCAACTTTAATTTATAATAAGAATGATCTCCATCTTTTGACTCATTACACCGAATGCTATTTTCACCTTCGATCGTCCATTCTCCGATCGCATAACTGACCTGACGACGTTTTCTCTCCTCCACGCAGACATTCATTCGATGTGATACTGTCATGCAAACTGCCCTCCACGTTCTCTCTCCTTCTCAGTGCACGCCAATGAAGTCGTAGATGAGATCGAGCCCCCCTTTCACTATTGACGCGCACAGAGAAGGGATGGGGGGGCGCTCGACCTCTTCTGCGACTTCGCTGATACCGATGAAGTTGTAGAGGGGGGCTAATCCCCCCTTTCTTTGTCGGCAAACGCAAAGAAGGAATGCCCCCCCCCCCCCCCCCCCCCCGATGACGGTGGTCGCAGAGTGGGGGCATCACCCATTCTTATGCTTTTTTGGCATGTTTTATTTTATTAATTATTATTTTATTTTTTTAATAATGCCACGTCAATAAATGCTTACGTGGATAAGAGAGAAGATGTCGCATTGCTGCCACGTCTGCAGTGCGATCGAGTAACAGCCTATAACCAGTGAAAAGAGCATCGGATGAAATAAATTAAAAGATGGAGAACAGTCTTGTTACAAAGTAAATTAGATGATAACACTGAAAACGATCAAAATTGAAGGACATTTGACGTAATTTACTCCCATGTCATAGTTGACGGTACATCAAGAATTTACATTATTACATCAATTTCAGATGAGGATACACTTTTATCTTTGATTCATCTTTCTTTACTTTCCTCCTCAATGTAACCAACTCTCCACTTTCCACTGTAACCATGCCATCTTTAATCAACTTAATGTATATAATTAATGAACAAAGTATCGGTTCAGCAATCTGCACCTGGCCACAGTGAGGTCTTGTAAGCTTCAACTCCAACTAGATGCAGCTTTGCTCATCATTTCTGTTAGTTTATCGCGTGCCAAGAAGCATGTCATTATGGGATTCCATATGGTCGATTCCTCCGAATAACGATTACTATGGCAGTTGGGCTACAAACGGATCTTTAGCTGTCGGCGATGCTTCTGGTAAGGAGAACTGTTGCTGGCCTAATTCTAAAATTCATGTCTAATTCCACACATTAACTATGCTAATGTATCTTTTTTGTTCTACCCTCTGTCAAGTTTTTAAGTTTGAGATGGGTTTTTACAATGTGATCAAGGTGTCCAGGGCCGAGCAGGCATTCGTCTGGCCGGCGACCGTGAATCTCGACAAAGAAGGCATGCATTACTTCACATGCAGTGTTGCCAATTATTGCTGGCTTGGCCAGAAGATATACATTAATGTTCAGAATCTGTAACCACCGGGCATTAATGGCAAGGTGATGCCGCCATTGAAGCATGCACCTATGTAAATTAGTAACCAGTGAATTTTCCAACATATTTACTGATCTCTTACTTTTTTAATCTCATTTCTGTTGGGGTCATGGATTTTGATTAATGTAAGGTTGCTGCATGTGCATCTCATTCTGCCATCTGCGTAGAGTCCAAGTTACAATAAATTACATCTTGGAAAGCAGTGTAAACAATCATTCCGGTGCTCATTTTCTGGTTGCTACAAGCTATTTTTTGAATGCTGGTCCGAGTCTACGGAAGGTTTCCAATATTCAAGACTAGTAGCACTTGTCTAATCCGAAGCCTAGAAGATAGAGCAGTCTTGAAGTCGCCCCATGATTGCTACAAGCTATTGGAGAACACTTCCTAGGATTCTTTTACCAGTCTTAGTCTGCAGTTCTAAGGCACATCGATTGATAGTGAAATCACCATGGAAGTATGACAGCCAGAATCCAATAGATCAATCCCCACGGCAGTGATCGCTCCTGAAACAGGACCTCACAACTTAGGATTCCTGCACAACTTCAGCAGATAATGAAGCCTCCACCACACCGATCTCAGTTCTACAACATGTAAGTGTCAATGTATCAAAATGTAAGTTCTACTTGCAGCAGGAAAGACATTTTAATAAACATAAAACTATAAATAATTTTGATAACAAAATCGATGTGATATCGATTTTTCAAAAACCTTAAGTTGGCAGAATTTATAATTGTAATACATATGTACATTTCAAAATTATTCATAGGTTTCATTAAAAAAATATTGGGTATACTCGACAAATTTGTAATCAATGCTTCAGTATCCAAAAGATATGCTTCTTTTTTTTCTCAGATCATATACATAATTAACAATATATAATTAATTTGATGTTGGGCATAAAAGTGAAAAATAAATTCTGATTACGACTCAGATTTAAATTCGAGGTTGAGAACTTATGACATTTCCACAACACGTGGAACACGCGGGGCCTCTTGGAACCCGCGACAAGGATCCAAAGCCACGTCCTCGTGTCAACATAAATATCCGAACAAGATCCAGCAAAAATATTTATGTACCGAAATAAAATCCAACAAATCCGTCTTTTACTTTTTTACACTACACCTACCTTCCACAAAGTCTTCGTCTCGGGTTTGTCTTTCTTACGCCTTTCCAGGTCCCTTTTCTCCGCCCGCTTCTCCTGCGATCGCACTCCGATCAACTCTTCCATGGCGTCCGTCCGTCACAGCTCGCTAATGCTTCTCCTTGTCGCCGCCGCCCTCCTCGTTTCCCGGCACGTCGCCGCCACGAGCGTGGAGTACTGCAGTGAGTCATCGCTCTCTTTTTGGAGTTAATCCGTCTGTTTCGAGATTTCTCTTGCGTAGGTTCTGTTTGAATCTTTTTTTTTTTGTCCCCGATGGTTTTGCGATCGAAGCACGTCATCTTGGATGGCTGCTTGGATAGAGATTGCAGCATCAATGGATGCCAAATCATACTTAGGTCTGTGCATTTGCAGTGTGATGCTAGAAATGGATGAACTTGAACAGTTCTCTTCTACTAGGTTTTCTTTTTTTTACCTCCATAGTAGGTTTCTTGCTTCTGATTGAGGAAAGAACTGCCTGGGACTGTTCACATATGTAACTTCGACTGCCGGAAATTTCTTTGATTTGAAGGAGAGTTGACCTTTTTCTGGTTTATGTTGGGTGTGTTTTGCGTTTCTTGACTGTTTACAATTATGTTGGTAAAAAATTTTAACATGCTACTTTTATCATGTGGAGATTGGTTCCATCCTTCTGGTAAACTGTTTTTTAGAATGTCATGGTGCTTGCCAATGTCTGATGGGGTCTGTGTAATCTTTACAGAAAAAGGGGCTAACTATCCAGTTAAGGTCAGTGGTGTGGACATATCTCCGAATCCCGTCGCCCGGGGCGAACCAGCTAAATTTTCAATCAAAGGAACCTCTGGTAAACATCACATGCTTACTATTCGTGCATATCCATCTACCATGTTGTCGCATTTATAGGAAACATTTTAGCTGTACTTCTCATATGTCAAGCACCCTTGGATCATCTTGTAGAAAGGACCTTCCCCTTTTGTTGGAATGGGGCAAAAGCTTTATTCTGTGGTAATGTTGATGAATAAGGACAAGCAAGCAACCTAGTTTGTAAATGGTAATATATGAATGGACCTGTGATGAACAAGAAACTACAAATGTTGATATTGTTGGCTTTTGAAATTTTCTGTAGAGAGATTAAAGCTTTATTTTGTGGTTATGTTCATTAGGACAAGCAACCTAGTTAGCAAATGGTAATATATGGATGGACCTGTGACGAACAAGAAGCTACAGATGTCGGTATTGTTTGTTTTTGAAATTTGTTGTAGAAAGATTAAAGCTTTATTTTGTGCTTATGTTCATGAATAAGGTCAAGCAACTTAGTTTGCAAATGGTAATATATGAATGGAGTTGTGAGAACAAGAAGCTATGAATATTGATGGATTTTTTAAATTTGTTATAGAAAGATACAAGTAGTACTTGAATTGATTGTATCAAACAGACTGCGAACTGCATGTTGCTGTGAATAGATAAATAGGGACAGAGTCTCATAAGGATTAACTGCTGCACTAATTAAGGAAATGTCCTACAATGACGTCAAACATGCAAACAGACGAATTAAATATTCCAAGTAAATAGTTTACTTTGTTTTTATTTAGTTCATTTTTCAAATTAAAAGTGCTTCTGAGGATCCATTACTTATGTGTTTCCTCAACTTTCTTAAGAATTAGAAGCCATTGTTTCGACAGTTGTTGCGGTCAAAACTTCATTAGTCAAGCATGATCTAATACTCTTGTTACGAGTTATATCTGGCAACCTGTTTCGGGCCTGATGAAGATACATCATTATTCATTTTCTGATCTGTTTGCTTGTTTACAGTATAGATGATGTGTAATCTTATTATAGCGACATTAACATAGCCCAGCACCTCAAGTCAAACTTATGGTAATTTTAGGACAATTGGCTGAATTATTACATTATGTTGTAGGAGATGTGATATCGAAAGGAAAGCTGGTGATCGATGTCAAGTACTTTGGTTTTCATGTTCATGAAGAAACTCATGATCTTTGTGAGGAAACATCATGCCCAGTCTCTGGTAGTTTTGTCATAGCTCATGAGCAGACCTTGCCAATATTTACTCCTCCGGTGAGTGAAACCTTGTTTTATATGGTAATCTTTTAACTGTGTCAGCATTCATTGAAGCACATGAATCATGTCACATTGTTGTTGGAATTTGTGTTCGAACAATTCTTTTTAAATTATTGAAACATATGAAGTTTTCATCATTTTGGTTTTCGCGTCTCAAAGTTGCACAACGATAATATCTACTCCAAGCGGATTGTTCATGTTAACATCGTTTTTCCCTTCCTATCTTGGTTGTTCTGAAAAATCTTACCGAGTGTTTATGTAATGTTTTTAAGTCGAACAATGAGAGGAAGTCCTAATAAAATAGCAGATTTACTCCATACCCACTGGCCTTTCTCAAGAGGAGTTTTGTGTATTTTTCATTTTTGTAGTCGATATGTAATCTTATTACCGTATTTTCTTTACGTATTCATGGTTTTCTATTTCAATGGCATCTGTCACCTTCTCAACAACAACAACAATAACAACAAAGCTTTATCCCACTAGGTGGGGTCGGCTACATGGATCATACGACTTCGTTGATTCATGTTCACGAGATTCGACAGGGTTTTACTCTGGCTGTCGAGGCCTAACACAACCCTCCTCCTTTATTCGGGCTTGGGACCGGCTATAAAACACTGCCGGTCTTATGAACAACATTCACTATCATATAACACTGCCGGTCTTATAGTAGTACGATAGAATTTCCTTTTAACTTTATTGGGTACTTTTCTGGTCTTATAGTAGTACGATAGAATTTTCTTTTAACTTTATTGGGTACTTTTCTATTACAAAGAACTCCAGTGGCTTTCCTCCACTTACACCAACAGCTTGAATTCTATGATTAACATCGTCATCAATCTCACCATTTTGTCTTATAATTGATCTTAAATATTTAAACTTTGTCACTTGAGGAATTATATTCTTCTCTAGCCTAACTTTCAAATCGTCTCTAAGTTGTTTATTTGTGAAATTGCAATGCATATATTCTGTTTTATTCCTACTTAAACGAAAATCTTTTGACTTCAACGTATTTCTTCATATTTTTAATTTTGTATTAATCCCTTCTTTTGAATTCGCTAAAAGTACTATATCATCCGCAAATAGCATGCATTTAGGTACCTTCTCTGTGATACTCTTGGTTATAGCATCGATAACTAAGTTAAATAGATACGGGCTTAAAGCTGATCCTTGAAAGTTACAAAACCACTTAGCAGGGAAATCAAGCTTGAGGTGAAACTAGTTTTTAGGTGTCAGGTTATCAAGTCCATCTATCTCATGACGTCTCTGTGCCATTGCAGGGTTCATACACGCTTACGATGAAGATGTCCGGAGAAGATGGAAAGCTGTTGACGTGCATCACATTCGGTTTCAGCATCGGGTTCCTTGCTGATAACTAATCCCCACTCTTACTGAACCTCGAGGAGCATTATATTATCAAAAACGAACCTCGAGGAGTATCACTTTAGGCTTACTTTTCATGTAATCATCTGCCGCCACTGAAACTTTGTTCATGTGAAATAATCTGCACGTCATCACTATCATACCTCTGTTATACGAGTTCATTGGACATTCTCTCTCTCTCCCTTCCCCAATTTAGTGTGTCAATTTGAAGAGAAACAAATGAGGGTAGTACTAGATATGAAACAATTCAAATTCTAAGGAATTTAAACAAACACTTCAATCGAATGGAAAGAGAACAATCCTCGTTTCGTCATTTTAGGGTTTTCAACAATTTTTCAAGGAAATAGAATTCTTGTCAACAAACGAATTTAATTCTGACTAGAATGAAATGTCAACTGGGGCTATGCAAGCGGCACTGCTGCGTATATTAACATGTTAAAGAAATAGCACCAATTTGAGAAGATCAAAGTCGCAGCTAGTAGAGCAAGTATAACCACGTCAAAAACTATAGCTTCAGTGCAAGCCAAAAGCCAAAGGATGGCCAAATGCTTTAATCCAACTCGTACAAGGTGTTGCAACAGTGTCCAGCTCAAATATCTTGTTTTCCTAGTGGCAGACCTCGCCTGCCGACAGCAGGGCACATGTGTTTCTACTGGTAAATTCAACGAGATGAACCTTCAGATATGTGGAAATTAAAGATACTGAAATGTCAAAAGAGTTAAACTTCTTACATGTTAGACCACATAATTCAGAGCATGTCCGGAGTACATGATAACGACAAGTAGCGCATACAGGAGCCAGACATAAAGATACAACATGCATACAGAGTTCCAAATGACTGATCAAAAGTTCAGGCTAAACCTAGAAGCATGGCTCGCAAGGGCCAAACTTTTATGACCTTAATAAACATACAGGACTTTGGATGACTATCAAAAGCTTGCAGATGCCATTTAGCTAGGGGCATCCGCAACTCCATTATCCTTGCAACTGCCATTTTCTGGTAGAGCCTCCCCTTCCGTCTTCTTTTCAGCTGGAGCCGCCTCTTTGAGCTCTTTACCTGTGGGCAGTAAACCCGTAGCTTTGCCATCCTCCTCATCCACTCGATGTTTGTCTTGATCTTCCCCTTCCGTCAGGGGCACAACATTGTCGTTCTTACATGAATCTCCTTTAGACTCATCATCCTTCGTTGCCAACACAATGTTCTCTTCAGGCTCAATTTTATTCTGAACGGATCCCTCTGTTTTTTCTTCAGGGTCAGCATTCTTTTGGAGATGTTCTTCTATCTTCTCTTCAGCATTTTCCATGGCTTTATCCCCAGAATTTTCATTGCCAGTGCCCGCACTCTCCAAGGCAGTACCCTCGTCTACAGCAACCTGTTCGCCAGCATTCTTATCTTTGACTTCTTCGTCGATGACATTGTTAGCTTCTTTCATGGTTTCATCAGCAGGCTCTTTGGCTTCTCCACTTGCATCTTCTTTTGTTTCTGGATGTTCTTCAACTGCCTCTTCATCTTCCTTCTTCTCCTTTGCTCCTTTCTTTGAGCTTGATTTTCTCTCTCTTTTCTTTGGTTTCTCACCTTCAGGTGTCTCTACTGCCTTCGCCTTTTCACTAATTCTTGCAGAACGTCTTGGTGTGTCACCTGTGCACAAAGCAATTTCAGACAACTGGTCGTTATTACACATTACCGTGCATGTTAGATAAGGATGACAGTGAAAAGTACCAGTTGTCCAGTCAAATTCAGATGATGGAGGGCCTCCAGGGTGAGACTTCAAGTATTGATCTAGCTGCTTCTTATTTTTTATCTCCTCACCAGTCGGTGAGATGAATAGTATCTCATTCCTCCTTGGAGTTCCACTCTTTGTCGGCATGAACTGTTATTCCACAGCATGTAAATGTTAGTTACCATGAAGGATGACAATGAAATCAATAAATACATCATGGGCTTCCACATTCTTTTTCGTGATGGGACTCTGTAGGTTACCGACTAACATTCAAATGCTAATCATATCCTGTGATTGAGTTTAAACAAGGCAATTTAGGTAAGCCAACTTTCTTAAAGATTCAACATAATACAATTTATAGATAATATTGAAGTGAGTTTTGAAAGAATACTTGTCACCATTAGATGTATTAGTAAAATGAACAAAGGTACTCGGGTTTATTTCCTTTTTTTCAAAAAGAGAGTTGATTTCCTCGTAAATGATTTTGAACATGCTAACTCATTGCAACCATTTTTTTTAAAGTGTTGCAACCAAAATTCATCCAGACCTTTTAAAAAATATTGGGAATTTTCATGATCTTTTCCAAGAACATTAACTTCATACTGAAGAAAACGCTGGAATTCCTAACACTAACTGAAAGGAAAGGTAAAAATTCTACTCATGATTGTCGAGTGAACAAGAAAAAGGTAAAACAATGCGTGGATTTGATATAAAATGGAAATAACACAGTAACTAGGAATCCTCTTCAACACCTCCTTTTGGACTGAGTTATTGGTTTAGCAGCGATTTCAAATCATTTGAACAAAATCCTAGTGGTATGGTCCATAGTATGACATCATATTCATTATTCGCTGTTTGGCAAGAATAATATTTATGGAATAAGGCTTGTTGATTTCAAAGAATAATATTTATTTGGGGAATAGAGCTTGGGGCAAGAATTGCTTGTATCACATTTTTCATTGTTGATAATGATAAATATTCTTTTACGGACTCTGCCCCTTATAATTATGAGGGAAAAAAAGGTGATGTTTGGTGAATTATGCAAAATAAGCCATATTCTTGATCGTATTCTGCTAACCAAACAATATAAAGGCATATATGCATCTAGAGTTTCCAATATATCCAAATAAAGCTGACGTATTAATAATAGTCACATCAGCCAATTCAATATGACGAAGCTCCACAAAACATGCGTATAGAATGGAGATGGAGTTAGAGTTACTATGCATCAAGCGGACATCCCGAATGTCAACTGAGAACTAGATTGACAATGTACTGAGGAAGAGTCCAATACAAATTGAACCCAAGGAAACGCCAAGCTATAAATTTAGTACGGAGCAGATGAACAAATAATGAAATATAAAAAATGATGCAATTGAAACAACTGTAATTGTTGAGCAAAGTCTGTTACTTTCCAAAACATGCTAATGCATAAAGCAAATAGTGATAAAAAGAACTACTAGAAGCGCAAATATTGGATGACCTTCGTTTCAAAAAAAAATGGATAATCTATAATAAAAACAAACACACCTATTGTGTTTGTGTAGTGACATTTTCAACCTCTACTTAGCCAGACTTTATCAAGACATGCTAATGCATAAAACAAATAGTAACAAAAAGAACCTCTAAAACTGCAAATATTAGATGGCATTTACAAACCAAATCCACCTAAAATGTGTTACTCGTTACTCATGCAAAGAGTGAGCCAGGATGATCCACTTCAAGCTCAAGCCATGAGTCTTTGTGCTAATTTTTCTTGAGAAAGTACCGGATGTAAGACAGGTGCTCACATCCACGGTCTTAGTGTATATTTGAAATTTAGCTCAAAATACATATTCTATAGCACTTCATAATCATCTCAGACATTTAGAGTGCATAAATTTAAGTACCACGATCATCCTCGCATACTTTTCTCATGAATTACACTGAATGGAAAATGGGGTTATGGTGCTTTTCTACATTATGGACTCATAGACTACATATTAGAAACCTATCAAAATCCAGCTCTTTATTAGACCCCTCTTTATCAAAACCCAATTCTTTGGGGAACGAGGAATCGATGTCTCAAATTTAAATTCCACCAACGTGAGTTGTGTGCTCCATTATTTTCAGATTTATCTTTCCTTTGGGCTCCCCTTGTAACCGAAAAAAAGTTCAGCAATTTATTTGGCCAAAGCATCCATGTTGACATGATATAACATGGATGGCAAACATAACAGAAAAAAGGCATCCAAACTTGGCCACCTAATAATGGATGCAGAAAGAAAACAAAATGCAGGTGATTTCAAATAAATGTTCAATTAAGTCAAACAAACATAAATATCAAAAGCTTGGGACAATCATCTATTTTTTTTTTTAACATGGCAGCATTTTGTCCAGACAGGCTATATGCCTATATCTAATAAATATTTGAAGGAGTTATTTCTACTACTCATTAAGAAAAAAGACTTTGAATTTGTATTTTTTTGGCTTCCTGAAAGAGCATTGATCTTTAAATTTCTTGGCTTCTTAAAAGAACACTATGTCAGACACTGAAAATATAATATCTAGTGCTAAACTACTATGTAGGGAGTGGGATTCTTTATTTAGTCAATGTAGTGCAACCATAAATGGCAAACATCACAGAAAAAAGGCATCCAAACTTGGCCACCTAACAATGGATGCAGAAAGAAAACAAAATGCAGGTGATTTCAAATAAATGTCCAATTAAGTCAAACAAACATAAATATCAAAAGCTTGGGACAATCATCTATTTTTGTTTTTAACATGGCAGCATTTTGTCCAGACAGGCTATATCTAATAAATATTTTAAGGAGTTATTTCTACTACTCATTAAGAAAAAAGACTTTGAATTTGTATTTTTTTGGCTTCCTGAAAGAGCATTGATCTTTAAATTTCTTGGCTTCTTAAAAGAACACTATGTCAGACACTGAAAATATAATATCTAGTGCTAAACTACTATGTAGGGAGTGGGATTCTTTATTTAGTCAATGTAGTGCAACCATAATTCCTTCAATAAACAAACTTCGATGATTACCACCTTTTTGCCCTTAAAAATCACCTATACCAAATTTGGATCCCCTGACCATTATTTACACTTGGTATTCAAAGGTTATATCCATATAAAATAGGAAAGATCTTTAAAATGATGAGAATTCATGGAAACTATCTTCCCACTAGAAGCGAACATTAGAAATTTATCTCGAAAAAACACAAAACTCATAAAAGATTTGGGTGCAAACATGAACACCTGTTATACTTATTGCTTCGGAATGTTCAATATTTTGGCACTTCCCTGTTCATGAACATTATGAATGCACAAGCTGATATTCTATATTGCATTTTAACTGTCGAGATATCAGCAAAGAACCTTTTTTAGGAAATTAAAAAAAGCTCTTGGATGGCAAATAAATCATACAGCAACCAGTTTATGTTCTTGTGAGGTATGGATAGATTGGTATGATACCAGTTTATATTATTTAAGAAAATAATATGTTAATTAAGGAAATAGTGAGTAGTTACAACCCACAATATTCCGTTAGTCTGCCCCCTCGAAAAAAAAATCTCCATTAGTCTGTGTCTTCATTATTGTCTTTGTTGTAGTTATAGTAACTAACTCTTCGTGCTATTCTTCTATAAAAAAACTCTTCGTGTTATAAATACATTAATGAGTTAAAGATTTATGGCAACCTTGGAGTATTAATGAGTTTGAAGGAGAAGTTTGTTTATCAGCTATGTAATTGGAGATTGGTCCACTCCACACAACTATGTTATTATGGATATTTGTCCTCTCGAATAGACAATTTATTAGTAGTGATCATGTTTGAGATTCTTGCACTGTTGTTACCAATAATATAGACTAGCTTGCTTTTGCTTAGACAGTCATTTAGTCACATACTTTCAGCATCCATCATTGATAAGTGAGCTTATAGAATCTCATGATTTCAAATCCCACTTCATACCAGGATATCACAAGAGACCACAAAAAAATTTCCTTCTCAAAAGAAAATCATATCCAAGGTTTCTCCTTCATGTTGATGGACCCAGGAAGACAAGAATCAGTTTTGTTCCCGAAATATGAGTTACTCTGCCATAGTTATGAGTTCATAAGGAGGTCTCATATTTCCTGCAATCTGGCTCTCTGGGTTCTGAAATCAACATGTTCCTTACATGTGTGATGTAGTAAAAATAGTTCAAAAGATCAAACTTATCATTCCAACTGCAAAAATGCAGAAAAGAACTAAAAAGGTCGATTCTTTCCTGCATCTATGGAACTCTGGGTCATTGTAGCGCACTTCTAAACAGGATGTCAACTTTTACTTCTAGTCTAATATCTTGGAAAAAGGTACAACATTCTTACTTGAAGAGGGTCCCTAGTGGGAGTAATAATGTAAGCTCAAGTTAACTCGGGTCAAACACTATCTATCCTAAGTTCATTTGCATATAAAACCTTAATGACAAAACAGATGAGCCCAAACCTTTGACTGCGAATAATTATTTTATAAGCCAGATCAAAAATAGAGAAAGGCACAAGGCATTAACATAATCACTCAAGATAATTTCAAAGAAAGCTTCTTCAAACTCCTTTATTTGTGACGTAATGAAAAATAATGTTATTTTTTTTTAAAATGAAGAAAAATAATGTTATTTAACAAGATGAAACTACTACCTCAGATTCTTTGAATTAGACTTTTTTTAGAATATCTTTGATTTAAACAAAACCCTAAGCCAACAAACCAAGCCCCTCATTCTTTCTCTAGCTAAGCTTAAAGTTTCAACTTTCCATTACGTAAAACAAAATAGTAAAAAGAACAAGGTGACAAGCTTCTGTCCCTGACCTCTGAATTAGCCAAAAAATTTATGATTTGGACCATGGAAAAGACAACATAAAACTAAAAGAAAAAAAGAAAAGAAAAGGCAACAGTAGTATTGTTCAAATAAGATGTAATATGCGGTAGTATGATCAGGGAAGAAAAAGAGAGAACTTTGACAATTTTATTTTCCCGGTCGAAGGACACATGAATTTATGATGCCAACGCTTCAGGATGAGGAAGAATAATCAGTGTACAATAGACAAAGCTCAATATAACTTTGGCAAGAACTTTAATAGCCATTTTTTTTTTTTTGAGGAGAAAAAGGATGACTACCAGATTCTGTGGTTAATAGCCATAATATCTAGGGTTAACATGATTTCTTGTCCCTGCTTGGAACTAGATTAAGTGAAACAAGATTTCTGGACTTATCACAGATACTCAGTTCTTTACCAACCATTCCACACGAGAACATTGTTAGAAAAAGACAGGCCATAATAACAGAAGGTTTATAAGCCTCAACAAACAACGAGACAGACACAACTCGCCTTCATCGTCATGCCATTCAATATGTTGTTAATTCAGCATAACAAGAAACCTAGATAACAAAACCAAAGTCATCCCAACATCAAGCGGATTCATAAGACCACAGTGCGAACGGAATTCAACACCTTTTGTCATCCAAAAGCAAATTCAGCTGATAGCCCGTAATTTACATGAAGACGTGCGTAAAAACTTTATTTTCAGCAAAGAATGATTCTTTCTCAAAATTCAACAGCTTTAGGGCCAAACAAAAACTTCCAGTTAACCCAGACGACTTCAAACAAAACCTAGGTGCATCCCAACCGACTCGCTCATACCTCAAAGCTTCAAGCTACGAGAATCAACATGAAGACCACAAAAAATCCCCCGAAACAAGGCCACCTCCAAAACTAACTCCCTGCAACCCTAAGAGCCGACTAAAGTTCCAATACCATCAAGAACACCCTCCACCGACTAAGCCAAAAACCTTACTAGAAGAAACCCTAGCATGATAATTACCCACTAATACGACTTCCAGACGTAAAACAAAGGCCATATTCGTAGACGAAAACAAGAAATTAAGCTGACCGAAGCTTACGACGAACTAAATATCGCAGGAAACTAAGATTTGAGAGAGGAAGGGTCGAAACAGAGACCTTCTTCGTCCATCCGGCCGGCGCCGGGAGCTCGACGGTGACCACCTCCTCCGCTGCCACCGCGGCCGCAGCATCTCCAGCTCCGTTGCCTTTCTCCGCCATCCCCGCGCCTCGTCGTCGCCTCCTCCCCTTTTCGCTCCCAGTCTCGAGTTCCCGCTCTCGGATGAGTGAAACGAAATGGTACGAAGTGAGATAAAAATAAGTAGACAACGGGGGGACAGAGAGAAAGAGGAGAGAGAGAAAAAAAGTCAAAATTTAATCCACCAAAATAAATAAATAAGACAACAAAAAAAATAAAAATAAAAGATAATAAAGTCCTTAAGACCACGACCCCCGTGCTCGGAACCACTCCGAGGTTAACGCCGTCAAGGTAACGACGGGCGTCACGCCTCTCAGAGCCCGATCTAAAGTTCCCCGCGACGCGTCCGCGACGTATCCGCAGATCCCGTGTTCCCTCCCACCACGCGCAACACGAGATCCGACGCATCCATTGGTCGAGAATCCGAGTTGAAGTGGGGCCCGCTTAGGCGAGCCAATGAACGAGCTGCGGGAACTGAACAATTCCGGATGACGGGGGGCACGGAGAAGCGAAGCTGGTGGAAGGTTCTGCGGACGGCGGGCACGTGGCGTGAGGCGGTTGGTGGACGGAAGGATGGATTCATATTTTGCGGCCGTCACGTTGGGAGAGTGGAACAAACGGTGAGAGGGGGGGGGGGGGGGGGGGGGGGGGGGGAGGGTGGGGAATTATGGATGGAGTCGGCCGAGTTGGTTGCGAGGTGATGACACGTAAAATGTGATCCGCTCGTATACCTTTTTATTTTATTTCCTTTTTTGTATTTTTTCCACTGCAAGTTTTTTTTTACATACATATAAATAATAATAATTTAATTTAGTACTCTAACTTAAATTAAAATTAAATATTTACCAACCCTGAGATGTCCTTTTCGCGGCATGGTAAAATTTTGAAATGTCCGACAACTTTTCCACAATTATCCGTTTTTTGTTTAAACTATTTTCAATGTGTCTGCAGTGCTTCTTATATTTGATGATGGATTTCAAAATATATTTCTTATATTTCCTGTGGGTTCACTTTATTCTATTGTCATTTCATTTTAGTGAAAAAAGCATAATTCACGTGACAATATTACTTTTTAAATAATAATAATAATGCTGTCTATCACATAATGGGAGATTGAAAAGTACTTTCTCCTCAAAGTTTGTACAACTGTTATATTTCAAAGATACAATTTTGATAGAAAAGAAATGAAAAAGTTAATTTAAATATTTCAAAGATAGTTTATTTGAGATTAAACACAACCTTTAATGAGAGAAGAACTAATCGATTTTTTTTATGAAAGGATTGAAATTTTAATTTAAATATTGCATTTTTATTATATATGATTTTTAAAAGATACTGTTTACCTCTTTTTATGCAAAAATAGGACTATTAAAAAGGAAACGAAAAGAAACAAAAAAAATGACCAGTAACAAGGACGCACCTTCACCATCGGCCCATTTCTAGGGCAACATTTTGAAGTCTTCGTAGCGGCCCATTATTATGAGGCCCGGAGGTCTGCGTCGTTGCATCCACGGCGCCGTCACCGCCGACTCCTACGCCGTCGCCCACATCCGCCGTCCCCAACGCTGCCGCCACCTCCTTGTCCCGCTTTCACGCCAAATCTGCCCTGCGAAAGGCTTCCCTGGGCCACCATTTCGTTGCGCCCCTCTCTCGTCTGCCCCATCTCCGTCCTGCTCCGCGCGACGCCGCCGCTTCTGCTCTCCGAGTAACGCGACGATCGATCCCGGCATCATGTCGCCGGAGGTTAAAGTCGGGGACCCGGCGTTGCTGGAGAAGAAGAAGGCCGCCATTCGCAGCGCAGGGGCGAGCAAGCTCCAGGTGAAACCGGGTCGCTCTAAGTGTTTGTTGTAATGTCCCAAAGGAGTCTAAGAAGGTATTACTTTGTGCAATGCTTAGGTGATTGCAGACTTCGATGGGACGCTCACGAAGTATTGGATTGATGGTTGCCGAGGACAGAGTGAGTGATGTTTTGTTCCTTCTTTGTCGGAGGGTCATGAGGTTCGAAGCTCAGTGTTTTAGCTTCTTGTGTTGTTGTGTAGCTAGTCACGGATTGTTACAGCAGGGCAATGCGGAGTACGATGCCAAGAGGCAGGCATTGTATGATTACTATCATCCGCTGGAGATTTCACCCTCTATTCCAATCGATGAGAAAACGAAGCTAATGGAAGAATGGTATGCGTCTCAATACTTCCTGTTAACTTTTTATTTATTGCATGTTTTTGTGATGACAAAATCAATGCACGCTCCAAAAAAGATCTCAATCAGCAATTTAGTCTACCCAAATACCTTTTTTTTTCTTTCTTACATTAACTTCTCATTTGTTGGTCTGCTCATGCAGTTAACCTAAAGATCGATAAATAGTTTCATCTTTGGAAAGCTCCTAATATGTGAATTTTTTGCACTGTGAAATTTAAATTTATCTTTTCTGCTCCTGCAGGTGGGAAAAGACACATGCTCTTCTGATTGAGGGGGGTCTTACTTATGATGCAATAAAGATGTCTGTGACTGAAGCTACAATTGCCTTTAGAGATGGTGTTATTGAGCTGTTCGAGTTATTGGAGGTGAGGATTTGATTTTTTATCATTTAAACGCCAACATTTATCCCTCTCAAAAAAAAGAAGCCAATAGTTGTGTCTGAGTTATCTACTTATAATTCATCTAGCATAACCCCTAAATAAATTATTCATCTTCCTCAAAATGTGTGTGTATATATATATATATATATATATTCATCTAGCATACATGAAGCCTTCAGAGTTAAAATGATGATCTCCTATCCTGCTGGCTATAAGTTGTCTTATATTGAAATGGTGTCCCGTGTCCCTACTCACAAGTGAACAAAAATCTCAAGACACAGTTTGCCTATTAAACTTCAAGTCAGAGGGCCAGAAGAAATTTGTCCAATTAAGCATTTTACTATTCATGTTAACCCCTTTTGTAGAATAGTCTTTGATAACTTGGGAGTCAAGATAGAATTTTATATGTTTTCTTTGATATGCAGGAAAGAGGTGTACCTATTCTTATATTTTCTGCAGGTCTAGCCGATATCATAGAAGAGGTTAGTAAGCTAGTCTATCTCTGATGACCAGCAAATTCCCTTTATTACTGATATTGTGATTGCAGCATCTTCTCTCATCCGTCCTTTTCCCCCTTTATATTAGGTCTTCAGGCAGAAACTCCATAAATCATTTCGAAACATCAAGGTTGTTTCGAACAGAATGGTTTTTGATGAAAAGGGCTGCCTAATAGCCTTTAAAGGTGCTTCTCTCTTACTTACTAATACTGTGATTTTTTCTAACACCATAACTTAACTCCTATTATTGAAATGTGACAAGGGAAACTGTACTACTAATGGAAACTGTACTAAGTTAACTTTGCATCAGATGTAATTACTGGCTCATGTTTTCAAAAATTCCAGAATATTGCTATGAAAATGTAAAGTAACTGAAGAGTGTTTCAATTTTTCTGAATCGCTTATTATTATGTTGGCTTATATTCGTGGTTTACATTCTGCATGAAATGTATCTAGATGAATAAGCAATTCTTCATTTCCCTTTTATTTTCTTCAGTGTGGTACATTAATTGGCTGTGCTCCGATATACCTGATTACCACTGATTACAGGGAAGACTATTCATGTTCTCAACAAGAATGAGCATGCCTTGGATATGGCTGCCCCTATTCATGAAAGTTTAGGAGATCCTAATGGCTCAATTGATGATAACCTCTTGGTGAAAAGTCGGAAAAATGTGCTACTTCTTGGAGATCATATCGGAGATCTTGGCATGTCTGATGGTCTCAACTATGATAACCGAATAGCTGTCGGCTTCCTGTGAGTGAATTATTGATTTCCATCCTTTTGAAGAACAAGTGTTATTGAGCTTCTCTAAGTTATGAATATCCTTTATACACCCATGTAGTGCTCGTGCAAGCATATGTATGTGTAACAGAGATTTGTGTTCAACACGTCAAAGAAGTAATCCATGAAAGAATTTAAGACAATTTAACAGTGTTGCAAGAAAGTTAACCTGTGCTGCAGTTGAGTGATTAGTAGTATTACAGCACATTACGAGATCTGAGTTTTCCGCACTAGCAAGCTTCTGTCGATCATCTTTCATGATTTGACGTGCATCCAATGTCACATTTAACTGCCCTCTTGTTGCTTGTATCATCTTAATGCATCACATCTTTATGTATCAAAGAGCCATGATATCCACTAACATAGAAATAGAAGGATGAGTATGCTACATCTACCTGTGTTTGAATCTTAGAATCTACATGTGATTTTGTGTCACTATGCGGCATCCGACCTTCATTTCATGCCCTCAATTGAGCAACAATTCTTCTCACTTTTCAGGAATAACAATGTAGACAAGTCTCTTGAAAGTTATCTAGAAGCATTCGATGCTGTCTATCTGGTAAGTTGCGGCTTGAAGTTTATATTGCCAACTATGTTATTTATTTACTACTTAAAGAACTATATGATTATCAATATCTTGATACTCCATCTGAGTTACTTTTTTCTGCAGAATGATGCATCTATGAGAGGAGTTATTGAGCTCGTCTCTCAACTGTGCGGCCATGATGAGTGATCTCCGGGCGCCTGCTTATGTAGCTGCCCTATTTGTTTGTATTCCTTTTTGAAATTACTACTTTATGGTCATATTCCTTGATCTCCAGATGTTCAACCTAAAATCATCAGTGTAATCTGCAACAAGAAATGCACTGCTGTTTTGAAATACTACTTCTGTCGGCATTTTACCTGTTGCTTCCACTTGTGCTGAGCCTCACCATTAATGGGCATGAAAGCTGGAATTAAGACGAGTTCGATGTAGCATTCTAAATTCTTATCACCGAGTTAATGAATGTGACTAACAATTATAAGTTAATTATTCTTCCTGATCTGGTTTTAATCTAGTCAATTGAAAAATGATATTCGAGCCCTACTTTATTTGTTTATCTTTTTTAATTATGCATTGAAAAAGTAATGATATTCGAGCCCTACTCATCATTACTTTATCTTAAATTACCTTTTTTAATTGTTTATTGAAAATGATATTCCAGCCCGACTTTTTTTTATTGTTCCTACCTGCAATGCAATGGATCTCATAACATAAAAGAAAAACCGGCTTGACTTAAAAAAGAATATGATTATTTTCTCAAATCATCTTTAAACTATCACGATTTTTTAAATTTAATTTCAAATTACGAATTTTATTTTTTGGGTTTCTAAACTATCGTAATTTTTTCAATTTAATCCTTCCATCAATTTCTTCAAATTTTTTGAATTTATGAAAAGATCATTATACCCCTACGTTAGACGTTAGTCTTCTTTTGTTTATTTCATTTTAAAATAACTAAATATCATTTTCAATAAACAAATAAAAAAGGGCAGCACTGCCACCTCCCCGTTTTGCTTCTCGAAAAAAAAAAACATAAGTAAGAAGATCCTCTCGATGAATTTTGACCACTATGCATTGCAATTTTTTCTTCCTAATTTCATGTCACCAAATTAAACTTTTTTTTTTCATTTCTTGATCACCATGAATCAAATTTATAAAATATAATGTTAAATTTAATTCATATTTGTTAACAAGAAAGGGAAATAATTAAGGATACGAAACTTTAATTTTATTCTGAAATTTGACCTGAACTTTTATTTTACGTAAAAATTATAAACTTTGGATTTGCTTCTTAAATTTAATCTAAACTTTTATTTTTTGTACAAAAAGTCATGAACTTTAATTCAATTCTTAAATTTAGTCTAATTTTTTATTTTTTTAAAAAAATAATTGATTATAAATATATCCTATTACCATATTTTATCAAATAACAATAATTCAGCGATCGCAAATAAAAGGATTAAATTAAAATATTTTTTACAACTTAAATAGTAAATTATTTTAAAATTTAGCTTATTTTGTAATTAGTTAAAATATAATAATTTAAATTAATTTATTAAAAGTTGTAACTCCGCCTATATTTTATAGCCGGTCCCAAGCCCGGATAAAGGAGGAGGGTTGTGTTAGGCCCCGACAGCCAGCATAAAATCATGTCGAATCTTATGAACATGGATCAACGAATATATTGAGAGCGGAATGGCGTCGTATGATCCATGTAACCGACCCCACCTAGTGGGATAAGGCTTTGTTGTTGTGTTGTTATTAAAAGTTGTAAAACCTATTTTAAATTTGATTCTTATCATTGAATTATTATCTTTAATAAAAAAATAATATGTTATATTAATAATCAATTTATTTCTAAAAAATAAAGTTTATGTTAGATTTTATAACAAATTCAAAATTCATTGTTTTTTACGCCAAATTAGATTTGAGAACAAATTTAAAATTCATTATTTTGCCCTTTTTATTTTAATATCTTTCAACTAGAAAAAATGAGAACAAATGAGATTGCTGCTAGATAAAAGAAATCTCCTGGTTGGTTCAGTTGCCTTCAACCTTCATCATATCTAATTATTTCCGTGTGTGCAACAAGGGTTACATTCCAACAAAGGGTTAAAAGAAACACTAAAGAACTATTTACTTGGAACAAAGATGAACGACAATTAACAAGGATCATAAAATTGTTATTGTTCAGAAAATCCAGTTATTACAGGGAAACTACATAAGGGTTCGGGAAACATTAAAGAAACAGTGAAAAAAAATAGGGAGAGTTACACGAAGAGCAGTCCCTATAGTCAGCTGAGATTGATATGGGCTGCCATTAGACATTCACCCGAAATCAATCAAAAACAAAGACGTGTATGTAGTCAGACAATTAAGATATATCGAACAACCTTAAGCAGGTAGACCAAAGGAGGAACCAGTTATGCAACTGCAATCGCAGGTGATGGATGGAGTTGCATCACTTGCTCTACTGGACAAGAAGCCTCAGGCGCCGGATCTGTTGCCAAAGTCGCAGCAACCAGGTTCTCCACCTCAGATGAATCTGTAAAATGGAATTCTATCTGAAGGCGGCGATGCAGAGGGGCCAACGACATCCGCCCTTTCTTGATATCTTCCTGCAACTCTCTTATTGGAATTGCTGCCAGGAAGTTCTTGATGTACTCTCTGCATGACTCCTTTCCCCTGCACACAACATTTTCCTCTATGGCACAATTTCCTTTGTCCGGGTCCTTAGTGGAACCATCTTGAACAGCACGACCTGGGCTCGAGTTCTCGCTTTTGGCAGGCTTGCCCTCATTTGGAAGTTTATAAATTGCAGTGCTCTCGTCAAACTTTAGGATGTACGCCTGATTGCATCCTTCATAAAGCCTCTCGCCAAGCGTATCAATAATATAATATGCATCACGATCAACTTTGAGGACGAAAAAATGATCATTCCAGCTCACAATATAGATGTGAGGACTTGTGTCGCTTGTGCATTCTGCTCCAGCTCTGCTGATTTCATCCCAGATGCCATCAAATGACATCGCTCCATGTAGGAAATCAAAACCACTGTCGTTATGACTATCTTCTGGATGAAAGAATCCAATAAAAGACCTGCTTGGAACAACAGTGAGCCTGCGAATCTTAGCTTGAAGAACTGTCTCAAGGTCAAAATGTTTGTCTGGGAAAAGCTCACGGTACTTTTGGTTCTCACAAAGGCTTCTCCATTCATAAGAACCTTCTCTAATGAGGCCATCAAACTGTGACTTGATGGGCATCATATTCTGATTCTTTTGGAACCAATCAGCAATAACAGCAACAAGAGCAGTGCATGCACTCTCACCAGCAGCTCGTTCACTCCTCTGATCAATTGACGCAAAAAATACCTGGGTTAATAGCTTCAATTGTCCGTCACGGTTCACCAACTCCCTAGATTCCCAAGTGCCTATTACAAAATTGTCATCACCAAATTCCGATACTGATAAGCGACTCCCAGAACTATCATCGTCTCCCCTGGCCCTCTGCAAGACAAATCATAAAATCACTGTTAAATGATAATACACCCAGAAACATTTACTTGTGACCCAATAATAGCCCAGGAAAGGAGCAACACCACAGATGCATTTGTGATTGTTGCCAAGACCCACTTTATAACAATTCTAGCCATACAAATTAGCGAAAGAAACAATATGGGCATGATGAGAAAATTAAGGAAAAGAAAAGAAAGAGAAAACAGCATACCCCTGTTAAAGATTCATCGGAGGAGCTCAACAACCTCCTGTCATAATCAATGTCATCTCCTCCCTCTTCTCCATATGCCTTCTTCAATAAGGGCTCCCCTTTAGCTTTGGGGGATCTAAAACTCAACTTCCTCTTTTTCCAAGGGAGGATACTCCTTTTCGGAGCCCTTGGTACAAATTCCTCAGGCACAGTTGATGATGTCTCTTCTACATGTGAAGAACCTACATCTGATCTTCGATGACTATAGTAGACACAAGCTTCATACTCACCATCCATCTTCATATCAGAATAGAGTGAACCCCCAAAGAAGTTTGCAGATGCAAGTGGTCCATAGCTGAATGACTTCCTAATGCTGTTGTGTTCTTTATTGTCATCAGCCTCTCCTTCATCAATATCATCACCATCATGGGAGTCTGTGTCAAATGGATAGGTGTACTCTGCATCATCACTTCCGCCAGAGCATTTCCCATCGCTACCATCATCATCACGGCAAGCTTTTCTAGACTTGCGAGTCGAGACAAAATCTGTCAGAATTTTTACTTTCCGCAGTCCTGCTTTGATAGCAGAAAGTTCATCCTTCTCAGGTGGAAGATCACCAGATGAAGGCGATAAAGGAGAAGGTGATGCAGCCTTCTGCATTGCATCTGATAATTCCTGGGAAGTCCTAATTTCCAGCGAACTAAGAGTCAGCTGAAAAATAAGCAATTGTTATTACAATGTCATATCTACCTAATAAAATTTCATGATGAAATATACAAAAGAATATTACAGAACAGAAGATACTATACATAAAGAACATTCAATAGGTCTGATATGCCAGTCAAATCAATGATCTTCAAGATAGATGAATTGGCACCATAAGCTGTAATACTTTACGCTTTAAGATGTCTCCGCGCATCTTTTGAGCAGTGAGGATTGAATACTAAAGAAAAGCACAAAAGTTGAGGTAAGGCTTACATGAAGTGTTGGATGAGAATCAGAAGTGGCATCAGGAACCAACAAAGGAAGGTTTATCTCAACTTCATCTTCAGTTGTGCTCATAAATTCTGCAAGGTTAAGTGCGGCCATTCCAACAACAGTCTCCTTGTTCTTTGGTCCCTGATTCGGGCCCTAAAGTAGATGCAATGATAACAATTATTTGCTCCTCATAGACAGCGAAGACACTCACAGATTGAGAATAGAAATATAACATTCTTATGAAGTCCATAAAAACATATGCATTTAATAAGATCAAAATGACAATTCATCCCCTTTTCAATTCACAACCATGGTTGAAAAATTGGTCCCATTATTATTACCGGCTCCAATTTCAAAGACACATGACATAAGTTTCAGACTACTCATTTGCAATTCAATATACATGTAGTGTCTTTAGTCAATTCAGCATAGAGCTGCAACTTTTTCACAATGACAATAATGTATTAGGCCTCTCAAAACAAACGTAGTGAATTAGGATTATCACTAGAAAGAGATTGGATACTGAATCTTTTAGGATGCAGGATTTCAAATCAAAGATAGAATATGTCATTAGTTAAGCTAGCTTCAGTAAGAAAACTGGTAAAATAAGAACTCAAGGTTTAAAGGGTGGTCATAACACAAGAAATTTCAACCTGGATGAACCTACAGTTATGAAACTACACAAAGAAAGTAAAAATATATTTTATGAATATTAGAAAATAAAACAAAAAGGCAGGGTTGGCAACATCGAAAACCAGAATCAACATTCCAGCTAAAAGAAAACAACTCAATCAGAACTCTACTCCAAACAAAGGAAAAAAAAAGGTAAGAAAAGAAATAAAGGAAGTTGCAGAGAAATGCTCTAAAATATAGAGATGCAAAAAATTGAAATTTCCAAAATACAGATCGTACGTCAGATACTTCTACGTAGTAAAACTTAGTAGGAATGCCATAAATCATGTTAGTCCAGACTTAGGAGACAAGACAATTGAAAGGTCACGGTAAAAATGCAATGAAAAAGGCACAGAAGGACCGTTGACCCTCTCAACAAAGACAGGTGCCTTCCAGCTATAAGATGTTATTGATTGAGCATTTAATATTTTTAATTCTTAAACTGTTAAACACATATATAAATAAAAAAATCAGTAGGCATTAAGTAATTATGCAAAAGACTGGAATAGCACAGCTAACATGGAAATTGTAGCAAAATGTTGAATGAATACGAACAATACAGCTTAACAGCGCGCACAATTTAACACCAAAAATCCAAAGTGAAAAAAAAAAGAAAGTACCAGGATGCATAAACAGAGAAAATGAATTGACTAAATGTATCAAAAGAAAAAAAAAATCAAAGGAGGTATCTTTTTTCTTCTACTCACAGAAAACACGGCGAAAGCAACCTCCCAAGGGGCGAACGCGTTCTCCCGGTACGACGTAACCGTGCAAACAGTCTCGAACTCCTCGTTCCACACCACATCGCCCCCTTCCCCCACCTGCTCCTCCCTCGTCCGGTTCCTCTTCACCGACCGCCGCAGCGAGCTCAGCGTCGCCTTCGGCCCCTTCCACCTCACCTCCAGCACCACCTTCGCGGGCCCATCTCCCGCCGCCTCCTCGCCAACCATCCCCTCGATCCCGCGCACCACCAGCCTCACCTGAAACTTCCTCGCCGTCAGCGGCGGCCACGGCCGCCACCGCATCATCCTCGTCACCATTTCCCCCGTCCCGCCTCCTCCCACCGCCTGAAACCCGGAAACCGAGAGAACCCCTCCCGGAATCGCCTCAACGCCACCAAATCTCCACCGATATGGCTCCAAACTCCAGAAAAAATCGCCCCTTTCAAGCTCAAACACGAGCAAATCTGGCAAATGCTTCCAATCTCCACTTACAGCAGCAAATCTCGGCGAAATGGGGCTCAAAACCACCGGAAAAATCGCGCCTTTCTACCGAGCATCACTAGATTGGAGGAAGAACCGCACAAGATCAATGCAAAAACAAGAAGCCCTCCAATAATCGAACAGAGATCGGTACCCGGATCAAAGTGCGAATGGGGGAAATCGTTGGAAACGCGGAGATTTAAGCCAGGCGAACGGACGAGTTCTTATATATAAATCGGAAGGCGATGCCGGCGTTACTCTGTCGTTTATTTAATTCCCCCCGAAAGGACCACACGATCAAAAGCGATGCCTTAACGCCCGTCCAACATAACGGCGAACACCGCAAATTCCACTTCTGCCCCTCTGCGTCAGCGTGATCCGCTTCCTCGCGGATCGGCCGCAACGGCATGAAGCGGATAATTTTCGGACGGCCGATCGACGAGTAAAGAGGAGATCGGACGGCTGAGAATTCGGAAGGGCAAGATGGTGAATTGGAATATTGTGGAGGGGTACTTATGGATGGGGAAAAAGGAGGGTCATAATAAATGGAAAATGGATTGGCAATTAATAGGGGGTGGGATATTCCTGTTATCTATTTGGTAGCTAAAAAAATAATTAATTATTGTCTTGTGGGAAAAAAGGTAACTTAATTCATTATTATCATATAAATCACATTCACAGCTACTTTTTTCTTTCTTGCCATAACTTGAAATATTAAGGAATATCTGTGGAAGAACTTTATTCTTCTTTTGGACATTACCATGTCTTTCTTTCTTTCATATACATGTAGTGTAGTGTGATGCCATACACTCTTATAATGGTAATATGAAATTAGCTAAATAAAGAAAATAATACAGATAATATAATATATGTATAAATATATATATATATGTAAAGGTAGTTAACTTCTGCACCATTTTTACAAGCATAAAAAATCAGGGTTTGGCTTCTTGTGCCATTAAAACCTCAAGAACAGCTACATGCCATAATGAAGCAATACCATCAGAAACATCCAAAGGAGTAACAACAAGGAAGAAAAAGATATGTGGCCAACTTTTTTATACTTGTTTAACTTCAAAGAACATGTTGTATGATCTGGTAATTGAAGTTATTGTTAGCTACACCATAATCAGTTGATTCAGGTGCTTAAAATTATTCCCACAGATTGATTAAGACATTGAAGTGCTGGTGATTTGTGAATACTAATATAGCTGTTTTTTTTTTCAGTTTCAAGGTAAGTGATCAGATAAAAGAAATAAATTATTCCACCAGTTTTATTAGTGAAGCAAACATATGCACACATGGCATGATTCATGAGGACTGTGCTTGCTTAAGCATGTTCACAAGCATCTATTTGTTTCTTTTTGAGCTCTGTGAGAAAAAAGAAAACAGGATGCAATGTTTCATTTGTCTTTGGGCAATGTCCATGGCATTGTGCCTAGTTTTCACCTCCCAATGCCATGGACCTGAGCACAGCTGCACATGTAGGTACTTCATTCAAAAGATTTGCTAGGTTGGCATTGCATAGACCTTTACTTTGAAGAAGGGCAAAACAGAGCATAAAAAAATGCCTCTGCATTGGCCATCTACTTTTGTAAGCATTGGAATCAGCAGAAACCCTTCTTTTTTATAATAGATTATACTTGGCACATAATGAATTGGCTCATCATATGCCTTCAAAGTTCTGAAATTCAACTTTTAAAAAAAAAACACAGCAGAAAGAAAGAAGGAAAGTTGGTAATAGAATATTGGAATTGCTGTGTGTGCCTCTAATTATTTAATTATTCTATTAGTGTCCACTTGTTCCATCCATAATCCATTAATTTGCACACCTTGCATTGTTTTTAGAAATCTCACAGTCATAAATCAGTCATATGTAAGAGTATTAATAACATTTCTGAGTTTGTTGAGACATACAGTCTCCTGAGTTCTACTACATTTGGTCAGAGAATACTACCTAGAAAAATACTTTGCATCTTTCCATAGGCACTAAATGACATCAAGGTGAGCAATGCTGCCAAGTTCACAACTTCACATATTTAGATTATTTAAACACTAAGACAGATCAGCTTTGTCCAATATTTATGCATGTGTGCACATTATATACTAGCACTTGCCTGATTGACTTGCTTGTCCAGTATTAAGACAATTAGTTTAATGAAGTTAAAAACTACCTCACAGTCACAGGGCTGAAAATTCAAACTGTTGGAGACTTAAATAATCAGATTTGAAAAATGCACTTTGCATGTGAACCTGGAAATCTATTTAGGATTCTGTTTATTAATCAGTCCAATGGCTCCCTTGAGGCGCCTTACCTTTTCCCTTGTTCTTAGAATCTGTCAAATTCCAGCATCAGTTTAAAACTTCTGATTTTTTTTTTTTTTTGCAGTGCACATGGACAGGATTTTAATACTGCAAAGACTCAATTTGTTGTTGCCAGGAGAGTAAATTAGATATGTTTTTTGCATCAAGCAAGTCTCTCATCCAAATGTAGAACATGTGTACTGTACTACTTTTTTTCTGTATCAATCATGCTGTTTAAACATGATGGCTGCAGGCTGGCTGGCCAAGGGAAGCAGCAGCAGTGAGCAGATCCTCTGAAATGTGTGTGTGATCCACAGACTCAGATCCTCCAACTAAGATATGTTTGCCTACACTTAAAGAAGATGGAGGGAGAGAAAGAGGGGGGGACAGAAATAAAGGGGGCCCCTTATGTTTGCTTTGGCGTTGACGAAGGATGCGGAAGTAAACGGCGACCAACGTGTGGTGGTGGCAGCAGCAGGAAGTAGCAACACCATGATGCTGTTCTTTGAAATATGTAAAATTAGATGCATAGCTTGTGAACCTTTAAACATGGCATTTGCAAAAGAAAAGTTGCTCCTTTCAGTCACATTCTACTGGTATTTCCATGAAGAAATCATGGAGTGGTTGACATGTCTTACTTTTTCTTTGTTTCGTTTCTTTGTGAGTGAGAGTGAGAGAGAGATTATATATATATATATATATATATATTAGTCATATGCTAATTTTCTAAAGTGGAAAAAAGTTGGTCAATTTTTAAAGTTATCAATTATTATTCAATTTCGAAAATGGCCAATTTCTCTCAGTTTATCGAACTTATCAGTTATTACATTTACCTACGCACCACTACGTAATACTTTAAAGTATTTTAATAGAAAAAATACATAATTTAAAGGATTATTTCTATAAACTATTATGATTTCTCGTATCTAACCTCAAATTTAAATTACAAACTTATTTTTTATATCATTAAACTATCATAATTTTTTCACTTCAGTCATTCCATTTAATTCTATTACGTTTTTCGTTACTTTTACTTTTTTTCATTCATGAAAAGATTAAATTATTCCTCCCTTTAAAAAAATATGAAATAATAAATATAAAAAATAAAAAAATCGTTGGAAGGATTAAAGTGGTAAACAAAAAAATTGACATTTATGAAAAGACTAAATTACTCTTCCCCTGATTTTTTTTTATTTTTTATTTTATTTTTTAAATTTATTATTCAATGTATTATGGAGGGAGGGGTAATTTAGTCTTTTCATAAAAAATCAAAAGTAATGAAAAATGTAACAAAATAGACCGAAGGACTAAAGTGAAAAAATCGTGAGTTTAGGGATAAAAAAATAAGTCCATAGTTTGGAATTAGATGCAGAAAATCGCGATAGTTTATGGGAGGTTTATGAAAAAAATCCTAATTTAAATCACCCGTTAAAAACTAATCATATCCAATGTTGTCAGACCGGTCGGACTGGGTTTGGATCTTAAAATGGTTTGCGAGTTGAAATCTGAGAAAGAGTTTGATCCGGTCAAACTCGGTCAAACCCGAGTTCAAGCAGTCGACTCGACGGATTTGACCGAACTAAACGGGTCAATTTCTAAAATATAAAAATTATTAAAAAATTAGGCATATATAATGTATGCTTGAAAATTATATTTTGATGTCCTCTCGTCACATATATAAAAGATTTTCGATATTTTTTTATTTATAACTACCTCACAATAATTTTTTTTATTTATGTTGATGCTTAATTTATGTTACTTTATTGGATTATTTAATCTGAATTATTTTATTTTACTTTATTATACTATATTTTATATTTTTTTATTAAATAAGATATTATATATTAACAATGTTATAACAATCTTTTTAACTTATTTTATTCTTTTATTAATTTATATTGTCCGATCCGACCATCTAGTTCGACTCGGTCCAACCGGTCGACCCGTCGATGGCCGGACCGGGACGTATGACATTGATCATATCTTGTGTTCGTCTTATCTTGTGCTCATCTTTTAGCCAAGGCACACGATGACGAATCGAAGTTCCAGTAATTATTTTGTTTTCTATCGTTGTTTCAAATGATATATTCATCACAATTTTAGCTTGTTGTCTTGAAAGGGAAAAAAAATATTTGCATAATTCATGTGCATTTGTAGTTGTCAAACACTTTTTAAACCATTTATAAGTGTAATTAATAAAATAATTAAGTGGGGGCAGATACCTCTTTTCACTAGTGGTTGACGATCGACACGATAGAGAAGAAAAGGTGCTACAAAAATAATTGTTCATCATGCAAATATTTAATATGTGAATTGTGAAGTAAGCTAAATAAATCAAAATTATTCTTGATCTATATGACTAAGCAATAGTTGTCATAGAGCACTAAATAAAGAAAAAAAATAAGCCAGCAAATCAAATTTCGAAATCACTATTTTTGTGGACAGTCTTCCTCTTTTGGCTCATTTAGATTTGTTTGAATGAGATTCCCAATGAATATTTTTCCATAAAATAAACAAGAAATCAAACTCAATGTTACTTGTCATATGAACCAATATGTATAGATTTGGAAAGCACTATTAATTATTGATCAATCATCCCATTAATTATCGTAATAAAATTCATTAGGATTCTGAAAACAAATTTTTTTTCCAATTTCCGAATCGAGCACACAGGAGCAGAAGGTGACATATGGTAATTTTGCGAGCCGGCGTGAAGTGTGGTAAGCGATTTCTTTTCGAATATTTATAAATATAAAAAATTCATGTCGAGAGTCTCGATACGGAATGCAGGACGATCTAATCAGATTAGTTGAGCTCATAGTGGATAATGTGATTTTTAACGTCGTACGGATTAAATTGTCACTTTCCAAATATTGATAGTTGGTTATAAAAAAAAAAGAAAAATAGTAATTTTGCACCAGTGTTCATCCGCTAGATGGGAGATGTTGTGGATGGGTGGGATGCAAAAACGTACGTTGCAACATGAACAAGTTTTCACGAGGGTGCTAGTGGGCATACCACCATTTCCATGATCATCATCAAGTAGTGGAAAGAATGGTTGAAAGCAAAAATGAAACGAAAGGGAAGAAAAAGATATATATATATATATATATATATATATATGTATGCATGCCTTTGACAAATCAATTGCCATGCATGCACGCCTTGCTAGAGCCCACAAAACACAAATAAAACTCCTATGCAAATTGTCACAAGATCGAGTGCATAAAAGAGACTTTTGTATGTGTGTCGTGTGTTTGCAATGTTTGTGCAAATGCATGGAGGCAGCAAGATCTTGGAGCTGGCCTCCATTAGCAAAGCGAAGGAAACTTGATGTGGAACTCAACTCATCCGCCCTCCCCATTTGTGTGCCCTAGTTGTCTGTCATGATGTCCCATGAGGCCATGACAAAGATGAGAATGCAGCACACAAAGTCTCCTGCACCAAATGTCAAAAAAAGAATTCATGTCCTTTCCCCCAAAAGGCCAAAACATATACATATATCTACTGTGGAGATGTTGAAGAGATTACAAGTGTAATGTTGGCCTCCTCCTATAAATATATATATGATCATGCATGTACATGGCACAAGAAGATTGTGTGATGCGTGAAGCACTCGGCTAGTGAATCATGACTCATTCCCACACACTCCAATATGAGTTTAGTACAAGGGATCGATGTGTGCCAGATATTGCAAACTTAATCACACACCCCATATATATATATATATATATATATATATATAGAGAGAGAGAGAGAGAGAGAGAGAGAGATTTGCGAGCATCTATATAATGACGAAATTGTAGTAAGATATACCTCCACCTTGTGCACCAAATCTTGAGATTGAACCTATCACGTAACTTATATATTTTTCCCTAATAAATGCATTATGCATGCATGAGTGTTATGCGTGCCAACTCAAATGATCGTGATTACTATTTAATGCTAATTTAATTTGCTTGTGGGGAAGAAGACGAAGAAATCTTGGTTGGTCTCTCTCTCTCTCTTTCTCTCTCTCTCTCCCTCTCTACATATAGATAGATAGATAGATAGATAGATAGATAGAGTGAGAGAGAGAGAGAGAGAGCATATTTGGCCACTATAAATATTTATGGTTCTTGCATGGATGTGTATACAGCAGGACACCGACCAAATTTTCACACAGATTGGCTTCACGTCCGTCCTCTCGGTCTGCCACTAGTTCTAACTTTGGTGTCATCGTAGATATTTTTCCAAACTTTTGTTTTCCTTTTTTTTTTTTTTTGAATTGGTACAATTGATTAAATTTATCAAGTCCCATATAATAAATTTAACTTTTTTCCATACTTATGTCAACCCAAATGATCGTTATTACTAATTAATGCTAATTTAATTTGCTTTTAGGGAAGAAGAAGAAGTCTCTCTCTCTCTCTCTCTCTCTCTCTCTCTCTCTCTCTCTCTCTCTCTCTCTCTCTCTCTCTTTCTCTCTCTCTCTCTCTCTGGTTCTTGCATGGACATGTATACGGCAGGACCTTGACCAATTTTGCACACTCAGATCGGTTTCATGTCCGACCTCTCGGTCTGCCACTAGTTCTAACTTTGGTAAAATTGTAGAGAATTACGCGCAATAAAGATACATAAGATTTGGTACCATGATAGAATATTACTACATGCAAACAAAAATAAAATAAAAGAGAGTTGTAATTATTTAAATTTGATAATATTTCTAACTCTAACTCATAGGAAAGTTATCATTCCCTCTACAGATAATGACAATCATAAAAAAAAATAGAACAATCCTTGGTAGCGTGCATGTTTAACTGCAAAAACAAATGAGTTTTAAACCCTACAAAATTCAGAATATTATCGATAAGTTATCAATAATTTTAATAAATATTTATTAATAATATTTATTGGGTATGGAGCTGGATATAAAATATATTGTTAAATATTCAAAGAGTTTGGATAGGAGAAAGCAAAATCGGGTTTCTGTTCAAGGGTGGATCCGGATCCAGTCTCGATCGAGTTTGTGCTCGAGTTAGAAAATTTTTAAATCGATACTCATCCGAATCAGATCGAACTCAAAAAATCAAACATAAATCCAAAAATGAAATTTAGAATTAGTTGAAATTAAATAATTTAATATTAGTATAATTTAATATATTATAATTATATTTTTATTAATTATGAATCAAGAATTGAACTGGAATCAATCGAAAATGGATTGGATTTAACTGAATTATATTAAAGTATTTTAAAATTAGATAAGTTTAATATATTATTATAATTATATTTTTACTTTTAATCAAATTGGATCCTTGGAACTTTTAGGTTGCGTTTGACAACGGAATCATCCGTCTAATTCTGCCAAACGTGAGGTTGGAACTTGGTTCTCACATAAGAACCAAAATCTAGAACCCTCTAGACCGGAGTACTGTGCGGGAACTAGTCGATTCTTTTTGTTGGCATGACAATTTTTTTTCTTTTCTCTCACACCTTATCCTTATAAAATAAATTATTTAATCAATATAAAATATTTATAATAAATCACTAATATAATATTATTTATTACTTATTATTTCTTTTAAAAAATAAAATTTCGTCAAATATAATTATTTTTAAAATAAACTTTTTTATTTAAATAATATACTTTTCACAAAATTTTTTCATACATTTTTAATATTTTAAATTTATTTTTATTAATAATAAAATTATACTTTATATTTATAAGAATAATTTTTAATTCAAATTACACCAAAAAATAATCCATCACATCTGCTTTTTTTTATCACATTAATTTTTTTATTCCTAATTATTAAGTTCCACTTCATCCAAACACACTTCGAATTAATTTATCAATTTAATTATTCATCGAGAACTTGTAAGAAACTACAATTTTGTTTTTAAACGCAACCTTAGTGATGATTTCGACAGGAACTAGGTGAGTTTTTTTTTCAAATTTAAAATTGACTCGAACCGATTATAGATCGGAGCGGTCGATTCGAGTCGATTTAAGTTTGGACGAAGTCCTCAAATTTATTATTATTTTTTTTACTTTTCAATTTCCATTCCGTTGATTTTGCATAATTTAATTTTGGTCTTCCTCTTTCCTCGAGATGTGACATGTTTATCCTAATGGCGAATGATTGACCGACCCACCCACATTAAAAAGATACATAGTTTAGCTTCTTTATCAAGGCGCCACATGTGATTTTAAATTATAAGCATAAGCCGAAAATTATTAATTTATTTCGATTGTGAATTTTTAAACATTTCTTAGTTCAAAAGTAATAACAAATATAAATATATACACATTGACTTTGTTCAACTTTAAATTAATAATCACTTGTCGATACAAATTACTTTTTTATTGTAAAAAAGAAAAAAAAGGTATGATATTGAATACTTTTAAGTTTAGGGAAAAAATATATATACTTTATTTTGTTGATGAATCATGCATTTTTTTACTTTTTAAGAAATATACGAATTGGGGTCACCAATAATGTTGTGATTATAGCTCAAATGATGGCATTAGAGAGCACTATGATGTGGTAATTAATAATTTTAGCCAATAAAGAAAAAATTAAGAATAAGCTTTAATGCAACGACTTCGTGTTCTTCTCTGTAGGAAAAAAATTAAATGTGTTATTTTGTCATAATTATTTTTAACGAATATGTACTTCTTTGTGATGAAATAAAGAGAAATATATGATTTTCATGCAATTTTTTTTGTGTGACAAATTGAATTAATCAAAGATTGCATAGCAAATCAAACCAAGTGGACCTCATTTGACGCTTTCAACCATTTCTTTTAAATAAATAATTGAACAATGTCCCACCCCAAAATCATAAAATGGTTATATATTGGAAGATTTAGTCCCGCACTTTAATTGTGTTGCATGTGTGCATGTGTACATGACATATATTTCCTTTCATCTTTTATTAATGCTTTTATTTCATTGTCATGTGGGCTTCTAATTTTTAATATCTAACTTTATGAAAATGACATGAGAGAAAGAAGACGTCCTCACACAAACTCATATCAAATGAACCAAAATTAAAGCTCCATCTTGACCAAGCTCTCCCTCCATTAATTTGAAGCCATGGTGACTCAAAAGGTGATCAAATTAGGATACAATATAATAGAAGTCTAGAGATTAATTTCAATTTAATATACTGATTTGCGTGAAATTAACTTGTAAGATTTTTTTGTGCATCCCAAATTTGCAAGAGGTCTCCAGTACTCGAAATTATTAGTATTTGACTAATTCAGAACTAGTATAAAAGAGCAATAAATATGTATTCTCTGAATAAAGTGATGACTCCAAAAATCGAATGACACAACTGATTGTGCCAACCAACTTTGATTGAAGGAAGATATATCCTTTTGTGCTCTTTCTTTTTTATATCTCTACATTCTTCTAAGGCATCATTGGTTAGAATTAGACCAACAAAATAATATATTATTATTATTTTCATAAATCACCCCTAAACTAGCATGATTTTCTACATCTAATTCTAAATTATGAACTTATTTTTTTATTCATAAACTATCATAATTTTTTTAATTTGATTCTTCCGTTGACTTTTGTCAACTTTTCTATTATCTTTCGTTGAAAGGGGGGCACCGCCCCTCTGCGACCTTCACGTCGGAGGATCGTAGCAGGGGGCGACCCCCCTTCCCTGCACGTGCTGGCGAGGGGAGCGATGCGCAGGAGGAAAGGCGATTGTAGCGGAGGTCTCCCCCTGCTACGACCAGTGATCATCGCCCCCTACTGCGACCGGCGATTGTTGTCGATCGCGTCGCAATAGGGGGCGCCTTCCTTGCCTGTGTACGCCGACGTCGGGGGAAGGGGTGGGGAGGGGGTTGCCCCCTACTATGATCGTAGTCGATCACATCGCAACAAGGAGGGCGCACCATTTGCGATCGACGACATTCACTAGTAGCAGCAAGGGGGGGCGACCCCCCTTTCCCTTCGTGTGTGCATGTGTACATGACATATATTTCCTTTCATCTTTTATTAATGCCTTTATTTCATTGTCATGTGGGCTTCTAATTTTTAATATCTAACTTTATGAAAATGACATGAGAGAAAGAAGGGGTCCTCACACAAACTCATATCAAATGAACAAAAATTAAAGCTCCATCATGACCAAGCTCTCCATCCATTAATTTGAAGCCATGGTGACTCAAAAGGTGATCAAATTAGGCAACAATATAATTGAAGTCTAGTGATTAATTTCAATTTAATATATTGATTTGCGTGAAATGAACTTGAAGAAATTTTTTTTGTGCATCTCCGATACTCAAAATTATTAGCATTTGACTAATTTAGAACTAGTATAAAAGAGCAATAAATATGTATTCTCTGAATAAAGTGATGACTCCAAAAATCGAATGACACAACTGATTGTGCCAACCAACTTTGATTGAAGGAAGATATATTCTCTTGTGCTCTTTCTTTTTTTATATCTCTACATTATTCTAAGGCATCATTTGTTAGAATTAGACCACCAAAACATTATATTATTATTATTTTCATAAATTACCCCTAAACTAGTATGATTTTCTACATGTAATCCTAAATTATGAACTTATTTTTTTTATTCCTAAACCATCACAATTTTTTCAATTTGATTCTTCCGTCGACTTTTGTCAACTTTTCTATTATCTTTCGTTGGAAGGGGGGCATCGCCTCTCTGCGACCTTCACGTCGGAGGATCATAGCAGGGGGCGATGCCCCTTCCCTGCACGTGCCGGCGAGGGGAGCGACGCGCAGGAGGAAAGGCGATTGTAGTGGAGGTCTCCCCCTGCTACGACTGGTGACCATTGCCCCCTACTGCGACCGGCGATTGTTGCCGATCGCGTCGCAACAGGGGTCGCCTTCCATGCCTGTGTACGTCGACGTCAGGGGGAAGGGGTGGGGAGGGGGTTGCCCCCTACTATAACCGTCATCGATCGCATCGCAACAAGGAGGGCGCACTATTGCGATCGGCGACATTCACCAGTAGCAGCAAGGGGGGCGACCCCCCTTTCCCTTCGTGTGTGCATGTGTACATGACATATATTTCCTTTCATCTTTTATTAATGCTTTTATTTCATTGTCATGTGGGCTTCTAATTTTTAATATCTAACTTTATGAAAATGACATGAGAGAAAGAAGGCGTCCTCACACAAACTCATATCAAATGAACCAAAATTAAAGCTCCATCTTGACCAAGCTCTCCCTCCATTAATTTGAAGCCATGGTGACTCAAAAGGTGATCGAATTAGGCAACAATATAATTGAAGTCTAGTGATTAATTTCAATTTAATATACTGATTTGCATGAAATGAACTTGAAGAAAGATTTTTTTGTGCATCCCAAATTTGCAGGAGGTCTCTAGTACTCGAAATTATTAGCATTTGATTAATTCAAAACTAGTATAAAAGAGAAATTAATATGTATTCTCTGAATAAAGTGATGACTCCAAAAATCGAATGACACAACTGATTGTGCCAACCAACTTTGATTGAAGGAAGATATATTCTCTTGTGCTATTTCTTTCTTTATATCTCTACATTCTTCTAATGCATCATTGGTTAGAATTAGACCACCAAAACATTATATTATTATTATTTTCATAAATCACCCCTAAACTAGTATGATTTTCTATATGTAATCCTAAATTATGAACTTATTTTTTTTATTCATAAACCATCACAATTTTTTCAATTTGATTCTTCCGTCGACTTTTGTCAACTTTTCTATTATTTTTCGTTGGAAGGGGGGCACCGCCCCTCTGCGACCTTCACGTCGGAGGGTCGTAGCAGGGGGCGACCCCCCTTCCCTGCACGTGCCGGCGAGGGGAGCGACGCGCAGGAGGAAAGGTGATTGAAGCGGAGGTCTCCCCCTGCTACGACTGGTGACCATCGCCCCCTACTGCGACCGACGATTGTTGCCGATCGCGTCGCAACAGGGGGCGCCTTCCTTGCCTGTGTACGCCGACGTCGGGGGAAGGGGGGTTGCCCCCTACTATGACCGTCGTCGATCGCATCGCAACAAGGAGGGCGACCCGCCTCCATTGCGATAGGCGACATTCACTAGTAGCAGCAAGGATGGCGACCCCCCTTTCCTTGCGCATGCCGACAAAGGGGGAAAGACACCCCCCCCCCCCCCCCTCTGTGCGCAAGCGTCACGTTGCAGGAGGGGATGAACACCCCCCCCCCCCCCCCCCCCCCCCCCTCTACGCGCAAGCATTGCATCGCACCCACTAACCCCCTCCCCCACCTCCGAAATTTGAGATTAGATATGATAAATTGTAATGATTTATGAGTGATTTATGAAAATAATCCTAGATTTTATTGCAAGGAATAAAAAAACTTAAGACAAAATAGGCTGATGTTTTCCCTATTAACTTTAATAAGTACTTAACAAAATTAGGGAAAAATTTATATCATCATAAGTTCCTTTTTGAGTTATGGACTGGGTTGGACTTCTACTTCTTGGCCCAATAGAGGTTGATCTTTTGGTTCTACTTCCTGGCCCAATAGTGGTTGATGGATTTTTAAAATTAGAAAAAAAACTATAGAAGGATGCCTAGAAGACACAAAAAAAGTTATTTATTTAAATAAACTAAAAAAGATCTTATGCTATATTTTATTTATTTTATATCATATTTATAAGTTTCGTGCGTATTTTATATAATAATTTTTATTTGAAATATGAAGGAAATGCCTTTAGTCATATTTTTATTTTATTACATTTCCTAAATTTCTTGCATACTCTTCTGTTTTATAATGAGTCTTTGTGTTACTTTTATTGTTTGATTATTTTCCTCTAATATTTTCTCGACTTTTCTTATACGCACGTCACATCTTATTTTCTCGTTCTTTTTGCATACATCTATAATTTTGTAATTAATAATTGCATAGGCACCTTAAATATATTTTTTATTTTTTTTGTAATAAGTAAAAAAAAATGAATATATACCTTTAAATGGAGAAAATAGATAATTTAAAGTATGTTGTCAATATTTTAAATTGTCTATCATTTACCCACCCCACACTTTATATAAGATGATATTTCAATTCATCATATTTTTTATTTAAATTATAATTATAATTCTTAAATGCATACATGTCGTTATGAAAATTATTATATATCATTTCTTGTTAATACTGTACTCTTTTTAATAATATTATTATATTATATTTAAATATATGTTTATTATTTTCAACCATATTATATATGTATTACTGATAAAATATCTTTGTTGAAATTATTTCTTCAGATATCTACCATATTTTATTAGATAATTAAGTTACACAATAAATATCAACAATTGATATATATTAAAAAAATAGTAGATAAGTATCTCTAGTGACTTGTAATATTATATATCATCTTTGATGTTTTCTTCCCAAACTTGGATCTTTTGCACTTCATTTCATCATATTGTCACAAAAAAAAAAAACTTCAAGACTTCAAGAAGACAAGAAACTATAAAAACCTTAAGATTTCCGAGAAATACAATACTTATTTAAATGCATTTGGTCCACAACTTTTAGAAGGGAGAAAGGGGGAAGAGAGAGAGATAATTTTGAATTAAAGAAAAAAATTAAAAAAAATTAATATAAGAACTAAAGATGACTGGACATAATAATTTAGTAGACAGCTCATATGAGCTCTAAACTCACATGGACGTCACATGGAACGCCGCTTTTACACAAAGTAAATTGATGTGTTTATTATACAAAAAAAACATTTTTAGCAAACATGATAATTTTAAATTCGATAATTAAAAAAAAAATATATATTTCTAATTATAATTTTTTGAGCATTTTTTATACGAATTTTGGTGAGAAAAATAATAGATAAATTTCTAATTGTAGATTAGCGGAGAAAAAAATTACAGTTATTATTCTTATTTTGCATTCAAGACATATATATTTTATCTTATATTATTATTCTTAATAATAATAACAAAAGGTAAGGGGACAAGAAATAAAATAAATGACGAAGACAAGCACACAGTCAGATTTTGTGGAGTGTTGAATTAAATTTAATTTGCTGTCACCTGCGACGTTGACCCAAAAAGCGCTTTGATGTGATTAAGACTTAATAGTTCCAACTTTTTTTCCACCAGTCAAATGACAAGTATACCCGTATCAGGATTCTATTACCCCGAGGTTTTTTCATTTAAAAAAAATTTATTTCCCCCGACCACCCATAAACTATTACGATTTTTCAGATCTAACTCAAAATTTTAAACTTTATTTTTTGAGTCCCTAAACTATCATAATTTTTTTAACTTGATCATTCTGTCCAATTTCATCAACTTTTCGATTATCTTTAATTTTTTTATATTTATAAAAAATCTATTATACACATGCCTTACATGCATTAAAGTGTTAATCTACTTAAAATAATATATAATAATAAAAAAAGAAAATGCAAGAGGACACGACGCCGCCACCCCCACTTCGTGTCGCCGAAGGAGGGGGTGCTCTCCCCCCTAAACGAGCTTGCACGTTGACGAGTTCGCACAGGGGGCGCTGGCCCCCCTTGTTCTTTCTCGCCGCGTGCGAGGGAGAAAAGGAGGGTCGACGGCCCCTTTAGCGAGCTCGCTCAAGGTGGGCGCCCCTTTTTTTGTTCCTTGTTGCGTGCAAAAAAGAAAAGGGGGATCGGTGGCCCCTTGCGTGAGCTCGCACGCAAGAGATGACTGCCCCCCTTTTCTTCCTCGTCGTTGGCGTTAGTAGGGATGTCACCCCTTCTTCTTCCTCGCGCAAGGGGATGTTGACGCCCCCCGTTTTCTTCCTCGCGACTTCGCCACACACAAGAGAGGAAAGGGTGGTCAATGCTCCCTCGCGAACTCGTTGGGGGAGGGGGAGGGGGCAGCTCCGGCAACCCCCATTATCTTCCTCATCGCGTGCGAGGAAGAAAAGGGGGGCCAACGCCTCCCTGCGCGAGCTCGCACGTTGGCGAGCTCACACGGAAGGCGTTAGCCCCCCTTTTCTTTCTTGATGTCGGTGATATTACCCCTTGTTCTTCCTCGCGCAAAGAGCGCCGACATCCCCCATTTTCTTCCTCGCCGCGTACGAGGAAGGAAAGAGGGGGGGGGGGGTTGATGCCCCCTGAGCGTGAGAGGGGCGCCAGTTCCAATTGTTTTCATAACCCGACCCAAACTACTTTCACCACTAGATTGAGTACAATATGCAATATTTTCATAATCAAATCGGCGATTGGATCGGCCTCATTGTCGGGTTGCAGTTGGATCAGATCGGGTTCGACCGAATTGGACCAATTTTTTTAAAATAATATTATATATCATAATTTTAAAGATATAATATTTATATTATATTAATAACCTATTGATAATAAAATATTAATATAATTTACTTATTTAATTTCTTTTATAATAATAAATAAAAATTGGCAACATATAAATATTAATAGATTATAATTGATTTTTTATAATAATGAGTTGCATTAATATATTTTATCTTGAATTGATTTTATTTCTTTCTACTTTTAACATTTGCCTTTTTTATTTCTATTTTTACGCTCTTTAATCACTTCATTTTCCATATTATTCAAATTACAATACTTACCATTTTTATTTCTAACTTTTGCCTCTCATTCTTTGAATTCTCTTAAACTTTTCTTTTTAATACTTTCTCTTTCCTCTTTTATATTTCCTATTTCATTTTTTTTTCAAATTCAAACCTCAACCGGTTTCATTCTTTCCATCATTTTAATACTTTCTCTTTCCTCCATCATATTTCTTATTTTATGATTTTTTTCCAAATTTAAACTTAAACCTAATTGAACCAGTCCGCCGGTTTTACCGGTTCGACCGCTTTTTGCCCGATTAATTTGTCAAAAATGGTTTGGACATTCAACCAGATGAATGGTTCACAGTTCAAATGATTGAATCACTCGGTTCCGATTTTAATAACATTGACAATATGTATTTTTAATACAACATTTACGTATCACATTCTAATTAAGACTATACATGTATATACAATATCGAGGTGTCATAAATATCGCATTAATGTAACATTCATCAATTAGCATTAAGCACCAAAGAAAAGTATTAGAAGAGAAGAGTCTAATGTAATAATAATTACTTAAGAGGATAACGTTTATACAACACAATTAATTTGGTGCAAGTTTTACCTATGCATTATGACCATTGGAATACAATTACAAATGAACTGTTGGATGCACGTAGGGATGTTCACCGGGTCGAATCGACCCGTGAACCCGATGACCCGATCGACTCGAACCGGTTCGGATCGGGTCGGATCGGACCCAACCTGACCCGAACTCGACCCGACCATCGGGTACATGTTGGAAAAATCTAACCCGAGTTGATCTGACCCGATCCGATTGACCCGATTTTTTTATTTTTTATTTTTAATTACACTTAAGGCTTATTTTTTATTTAAAAATTTGATAAAAATTGAAATAAAATATTTTAATTGTAAAAATAATATTAAATAGTTAGGAAACTTATTTTATGTTTTTAAAATAATATTAAATAATATTTTTATATTAAATAAAATATAAAAATAGTAAGAAAAAATAAAAAAAGAAAATTGAGTGGTCGGGTAATCCGACCACCCGACCCGACCCGAATCAGATCGGATCTGGTCGGATCTGGCCTGCCCAAAACCCTTGACCCGATCCGACCAAATTTGATCGAGTCGAGTCGAATTTATTCACGGGGACTCGACCCGTGAAGACCCCTAGATGCATGTATAATAAGAACCTCTCCTTCCTCTGAGTAGTAAATTTCTTTTTTTAAAAAAATCGCCTTATTTCAACTACTAAATTTTAGCTTTCAACTGAAAACGTTTGGCCAGAATCTATGAAAGAAGGCATTTATTTCAAGAGCAGAGGGCATGTTAGTCTTTTAATATATAAAATATAAAAAATAAAGATAAAAAACTTAATAATATTAGATGAAAAAGATTCGAGTGACAATTTCGATTAAATTGTCGGACTAAATTTGTTAAATTCATAATAATTCACAAAAAAAAAATTAAAGGAAAAAAATAAAGGGTACTTTCGGAATTGCGCTATCTGAGGAGTTAAAAAAAAAAAGAAAAGAAAAAGCGGAGTATTTGCCAAAAATAGTTTTGCCTCTCAAGACCGACAGCGACCCACTGTCGAGACGACGATGGGAAACATCTCATTAATATTATTATATTATATTTTTTTATTATCATCTCCAAATCCTCCGATCTCGCTACCATGCTCTGCTCTCTTCTCCCCCTTCCTCCTCCCATTTTCCTCTCCCACTTCTTCTCCTCTCCGCCACCATTGCGCCGCACCTCTTCCGGTCGCCGCCGCCGCCGCCGCCTCCTCCTCCCCGGAGGCAGCCTGCGGCGATGGTCGATCCCACCGTCACAGCCGCTGCCTTCGTCTCCTCCTCCGTCCACGCCTCCACCTCCTCCTACTCCCCTTCCGACGGCGGCGACAGGGTCCTGCTCGTCCCCTACCGGTAACCGTACCCTCTTGGCCCCCGCCGTTGATGCCCTCCTCATGTTTTGCTGCTTACCGTTCTTTCTCTTGGGTTTTGGCCAGGTGGTGGCGGGGGGCGTGGGACCTCGCGGGCGGCGACGGGCCGCCGGCGTACGGGGTGCCGTACGCGATGGAGACGCAGGGGCCGTCTTCGTACGGGATGAAGCTCATCAACTGTTGGTTCGCCTCCGATCTGGTGTTCACTCTCCGGAAGGACGAGGAGTCGAGGGACCGCGAGGCGGAGGCCGCCCCGGGGGCAGTCCTCGGCGGTCGGAGCTACGCATTGGTTCCGTCGGGTTTGTGGATGGAGGCGCTTAGCCGGTGAGTTTGGATTTGTTTTGGGGGCGTTCTTGTGCTTAGAATTTGGTACTGGTTCGTTCGCCTTGTTAGGCATCAGTTTAGATATTTTCTTTAGCTATTCCTTTAATTTGTACAATCGCATCCCGACCAATATAAGATAGACAGATCTCATCCTCATAGAGAAGTAACGTGTTAGATCGGTGTTGATTCATTAACACCTTGTTAGGCATCAGCGATCTTAGATGTGTCATGCAGCTCACATTAGTTTAAGAGTATAAGCCAGATACATTCTCTCTGATGGATGGGTAGGTTGAATTTGGTGTGAATTAAAGTATCATTGAAGTTAACCAAATTGATCAATCTTCCTCCTTTTTTGCCACTCTCTCCTTGAGAGCTTAAACTTGTACATTTTCCACATGATATATATTCACTGATGACACCCTAATTTGGTGTTCATCCTTTTTCTCAACAACAAACAACAACAAAGCCTTATCCCATTAGGTGGAGTCGGCTACATGGATCATACGACTATTCGTTGATCCATGTTCATGAGATTCGACGGAGTTTACGCTGGCTGTCGGGCCTAACACAACCCTCCTCCTTTATCCGGGCTTGGGACCGGCTATAAAACATAGGCGGAGTTGGTGTTCATCCTTTTCCTCAAAAAAAAAAAAAAGAAGAAAAAGAAAAGAGAAAAAAAGATCAGTCTTTGCAATGCCATGCTTATGAGGCTCTTCTAGGTGGTGTTTGTTTTGTAATCGTGAACCTTCAGTTCAATTTTTTTCATCTGGAAAAATCCGACTTTCCTGTATTTTCTTTCGAGAGGGCCCGCCTGTATTAAGTTACTGGTAGAAAAGAAGCTGCTGTACCTCTGTCCTGACTTCTGAGTGTTCAAAGTTGTAATCTACGTTTGTGTAGTCCTCGCCTATGCCTTCCCCCTATCAATGCTCAAATCATGCGTGGACCTATCTCCTATTACATATTTAAAAGGTATATGTATAACAGATAACTGTAATTGATTAAATCAACTCTAAGTCATGATGAAAGGAATGGCTTTGGATAATCATCTTTTTCCCCTTCACAAAAATAATGTTATCCACATAGCATATCCCTCCTTGAAAAGTACAAGAATTACACTAAAACCAAATGAGCTACAAAACTCTTCTAAAAAAAATAAAATAAAAAAGAGCTACAAAACAACTAGTAGCTCGTGCATGACAAAAGGCGTGCCTTGGATTAGCCCCACGCGAACAAGTTACTAAGAAATGATGCATGTATATGAGAACATGATCTTAATTAAACATGATGCATATAAAAAAACCAAGAGGATAAGCACTATGAGGAGCTAAGTGTGATTGAGGATGCACAGTGGAATACACTTGTAGAAACCATAAGGTTCACCTTAGAACCCACTACGGAGTCCCTAAGGGAAATAGACAGTTGTGCCACTCTGATATTAGTTGCCATTTTGACCAGCCCGTGTGGGCCAAGACCTAGAATGGACAATATCACGGTTAGTCAAGGTTGTTGCATATGGTACTGGAGTCGCTTTGCATAGGCTTATGTGCCATGATGTGGTGCGATCACCGAACGAAGATGTTGATTTCCCTAAGGAGGAAAGGATTCAAGAGGCATGCCTTTTGAGTTACCTCCACATGAACAAGCTACGGAAGGGACGCTTGACATGATCTCGACTAGACATGATGCACTTTAACAAAACCATGCAGGGCAAGGTCCAAATGAGGTAATATGACGTCTAGACAAGAATGTTACATAAATATCCATTTGGTTATCACACTGCCATTTGTCAAATCCGAATGATATTCAATAATAACAATAATGAACAGAAAACTTAGTTATAATGTTACCTTGAATTCTTCTAAAAAATATTACTCTGTAACATTAGGAAGCATAACAATCTCTAGAAATTGGTAAGCTTACATTTTTCTTTGAGAAGAAAAAGGATGACCATCAGAGTTTGTGATTGTCATCCATATATATAAACTATGAAGTGGAACTCATGTACAAGTGTGAGCTCTCGAAAAGAGAGCAACAAAAGATGGAAAAGTGTATCAGCTAACCCGAAAACCACTCCCGGAGAAGAAAAGAGATGTGTACAATGCGCTAAGTCTGACATCTCTCCCCACAAAAAATGATCCGGTTGCGCTGAAGCCAAATGGCCCAGGAATTGGCCAAAAAAGATGCAAAAGGTGCTCTCCACCTCTGCCTCTGTCGAACCAAAACTCGGAAGGACTGCCACAAGGCTTCAGGGTCGGAGGGGACGAGGCCCCCGACTGTCGTGCGCTGCCAAATGTCCTATGATGTCGGACACGCAAAAAATAGGTGGGCGATGTCCTCCTCCGCCTCACCACAAAGTACACATGAGGTGTCTGCCTGCGTCGCCCATCGAGCCCTATATCTCCTTGTAAGCAGCCGGTCCCGCCGCATAAGCCAATAAAAAATTTTGACCTTCAGCGGCACCCGAGATCGCCAAATGAGCCTGCAGTCTGCCCTGAAATCCTCCGTCAGCACCGTGTCAGGAAGGAACCGAGTGTAGAGACTGCGTGCCGACCAAGAGTCCGACAGCCACACCCATCCGTGAGCCCTGGACGGGTCAGGACGGAAGGGGACTATCCTCTGATGTAACGCCAAGAGCTCGGAGAAGCGCTGATCGGAAAGTGCTGATCTGAAGAAAGGGGTCCAGGATCCGGAGCCCGGAGTCCCCGACCACGTCTCCTCCACCGTTGCCCCAGGGTGTGTCGCCAGGGCAAATAGACGAGGGAAGGCCTCTGCCAGTGGGCCCCCGAGGGACCAGTCATGCCGCCAAAAGGAGAAATCCGTCCCTGACCCGAGGATAGAGGTCATGAATGGGCTGCACACGAGGGATCAATGCCACCACTCCACGCCAGAAAGAAGATGCCCCACGATAGTCCTCGACTCCCAGGATAGATTTCGCCCATAACAAGTGAAGAAAACCGACTGCCATAGACTGTCCTCAGGTCCCATGATCCGCCGAATCCAACGAGCTAGGAGAGTCTAGTTGGTATAGCGGAGATCCCGAACCCCCAGCCCACCCTGGTAGGTGGGACGACACTGCTCCATGCGACAAGATGAACGCCTCTGTGGTCCGAGCGACACCCCTGCCAAAAGAATCTGCTCCACAAGGAGTCTAACCGCCCAAGGACCTGAGCTGGCATCCGGAAGACCGTCATGAAGTATGTCGAAAGCTCCAATAGGACTGACTGGAGGAGGATGAGCCGTCCCCCCCGGGATAAAAGGCGTGAACTCCAACCCTGAAGTCTCTGCTCCATGCGCTCAATAACTAGGGTCCACCCACGGGAGCTGATATGGTGATCGGAGAGAGGGAGGCCCAAATATGTGATCGACAATGAGCTGATGGGGGTGTGTAGCTCGGCAGCACACCGGGCAGCCTCATCAGGAACCATGCCAAAGGGGATGAATGAGGATTTGGCATGGTTGATCTGAAGGCCGGACATCGCGCCGAAGAGCTCAATAAGAATGGCCACCTGTCGAGCCTCCTGCTCGGAACCCTCTATGAAGAAAACCGTGTCATCCGCGTACTGTAAGAGGGGGACTAGGCCCCAGCAAAGCCGCTGAATAAGCTCGCCTCGCATGACGCCTGAGTACACCTGGCGAGAGCATCAACCGTCAGGACAAAGAGCATAGGAGCCAATGGACAGCCCTGGCGAACCCCTCGTTGTGGCTGCACCCAGTCTCCCGACCTCGCCCCATTAACTAGGACTGAGAAAGAAGCGGTAGTGATGCACCGCTTCATCCAGGAGATCCAAACCTCTGGGAATCCTCTGACCTGCAGACAATGCCAAAGGAAAGACCATGAGAGCATATCATAAGCCTTGGAGAAGTCGACCTTCCAGAGGAAGGCGCGGCAGGCGGTCCTCCTCCAATGAGCGATGATCTCCGACGCGATGGTATAGCTGTCGGTGATGGCTCGGCCCTGGATGAAAGCTGACTATGTCGGATGGATGAGGTACGGGAGGACCTCCCGAAGTCGGTTCGCCAGTACCCGAGCCACCAAAAGATAAATGGCATTAGTTATGGCGATCGGTCGAAAGTCCTCCACTCTCTCTGCCGGAGTGCGCTTCGGGAGTAAAAACAATAGGAACCGATTGAGGCGATCAAAGCCACGATTCCCACTGATGAACTCCAGAATAACCGCCATGACGTCCACGCGCACCACCGGCCAGAACTCCCGATAGAAGAAGATCGGAAATCCGTCCGGGCCCGGGGCAGCATCTCCATTGAGGTCTCGAAGTGCCTCGGTAACCTCATCCTCAGAAATAGCCTGCAATAACATGGAAGAGTGAGCGTCAGTAAGCCGGGGAATGTCCCCTGGGGCCCATCGCCAGGGGCTCGGGGACTGCCTGTGTGTCGATGCATGGAAGAAGGATGTGATGGCCGCCACGATATTATGGTGTCCAGTAAACCGCTGGCCCTACACCTCAATGTGGTCAATCCGGTTTGCCCTCCTACGAGAGCTCGCATATAAGTGAAAGAATGTAGTGTTGGCATCGCCCTCTCGAAGCCAGGTCTGCCGAGATCGCTGCTTTCACTCAATCTCCACTATCCGATCCTGCAGCTGAATGGTCTCCTGTGCCCGTCTGCGGTCATCAATCTCTGCCTCCGTAAGGTGCCGGGAATCCTCCAAGTGGTCCATCAGAGAAATCATCTCCAAGGCATCCGTCTTGCGCCTGGTCCTGTCCTCCCGAATCCATCGCCGGTGCTGACAGAGAAAAGATCGCAGACTCTCCAATCGTGATCCCAGAGTCCTGGCTGCAGAATATGAAGCCGCCACACCCTGCCAATGCTTTGTAACCAACTGTCGAAAACCATCCTCCAGTAGCCATGATCGCTCAAAATGAAAGAGAGAATGCTGCGTCTGACCGTCATTGGACCTCCACATGAGGGGAGTGTTGTCCGAAAACGGTCGGGCCTGAGCCTGAACATCTGCCAACTGATGAGCCTCTGCTAACTCTAATGAACCCAGAAAGCGGTCAATCCTCGAAAAAGATATATATATATATATATATATATATATATATATATATATGTATGCATGCCTTTGACAAATCAATTGCCATGCATGCACGCCTTGCTAGAGCCCACAAAACACAAATAAAACTCCTATGCAAATTGTCACAAGATCGAGTGCATAAAAGAGACTTTTGTATGTGTGTCGTGTGTTTGCAATGTTTGTGCAAATGCATGGAGGCAGCAAGATCTTGGAGCTGGCCTCCATTAGCAAAGCGAAGGAAACTTGATGTGGAACTCAACTCATCCGCCCTCCCCATTTGTGTGCCCTAGTTGTCTGTCATGATGTCCCATGAGGCCATGACAAAGATGAGAATGCAGCACACAAAGTCTCCTGCACCAAATGTCAAAAAAAGAATTCATGTCCTTTCCCCCAAAAGGCCAAAACATATACATATATCTACTGTGGAGATGTTGAAGAGATTACAAGTGTAATGTTGGCCTCCTCCTATAAATATATATATGATCATGCATGTACATGGCACAAGAAGATTGTGTGATGCGTGAAGCACTCGGCTAGTGAATCATGACTCATTCCCACACACTCCAATATGAGTTTAGTACAAGGGATCGATGTGTGCCAGATATTGCAAACTTAATCACACACCCCATATATATATATATATATATATATATATATATAGAGAGAGAGAGAGAGAGAGAGAGAGAGAGAGATTTGCGAGCATCTATATAATGACGAAATTGTAGTAAGATATACCTCCACCTTGTGCACCAAATCTTGAGATTGAACCTATCACGTAACTTATATATTTTTCCCTAATAAATGCATTATGCATGCATGAGTGTTATGCGTGCCAACTCAAATGATCGTGATTACTATTTAATGCTAATTTAATTTGCTTGTGGGGAAGAAGACGAAGAAATCTTGGTTGGTCTCTCTCTCTCTCTTTCTCTCTCTCTCTCCCTCTCTACATATAGATAGATAGATAGATAGATAGATAGAGTGAGAGAGAGAGAGAGAGAGAGAGCATATTTGGCCACTATAAATATTTATGGTTCTTGCATGGATGTGTATACAGCAGGACACCGACCAAATTTTCACACAGATTGGCTTCACGTCCGTCCTCTCGGTCTGCCACTAGTTCTAACTTTGGTGTCATCGTAGATATTTTTCCAAACTTTTGTTTTCCTTTTTTTTTTTTTTTGAATTGGTACAATTGATTAAATTTATCAAGTCCCATATAATAAATTTAACTTTTTTCCATACTTATGTCAACCCAAATGATCGTTATTACTAATTAATGCTAATTTAATTTGCTTTTAGGGAAGAAGAAGAAGTCTCTCTCTCTCTCTCTCTCTCTCTCTCTCTCTCTCTCTCTCTCTCTCTCTCTCTCTCTCTCTCTTTCTCTCTCTCTCTCTCTCTGGTTCTTGCATGGACATGTATACGGCAGGACCTTGACCAATTTTGCACACTCAGATCGGTTTCATGTCCGACCTCTCGGTCTGCCACTAGTTCTAACTTTGGTAAAATTGTAGAGAATTACGCGCAATAAAGATACATAAGATTTGGTACCATGATAGAATATTACTACATGCAAACAAAAATAAAATAAAAGAGAGTTGTAATTATTTAAATTTGATAATATTTCTAACTCTAACTCATAGGAAAGTTATCATTCCCTCTACAGATAATGACAATCATAAAAAAAAATAGAACAATCCTTGGTAGCGTGCATGTTTAACTGCAAAAACAAATGAGTTTTAAACCCTACAAAATTCAGAATATTATCGATAAGTTATCAATAATTTTAATAAATATTTATTAATAATATTTATTGGGTATGGAGCTGGATATAAAATATATTGTTAAATATTCAAAGAGTTTGGATAGGAGAAAGCAAAATCGGGTTTCTGTTCAAGGGTGGATCCGGATCCAGTCTCGATCGAGTTTGTGCTCGAGTTAGAAAATTTTTAAATCGATACTCATCCGAATCAGATCGAACTCAAAAAATCAAACATAAATCCAAAAATGAAATTTAGAATTAGTTGAAATTAAATAATTTAATATTAGTATAATTTAATATATTATAATTATATTTTTATTAATTATGAATCAAGAATTGAACTGGAATCAATCGAAAATGGATTGGATTTAACTGAATTATATTAAAGTATTTTAAAATTAGATAAGTTTAATATATTATTATAATTATATTTTTACTTTTAATCAAATTGGATCCTTGGAACTTTTAGGTTGCGTTTGACAACGGAATCATCCGTCTAATTCTGCCAAACGTGAGGTTGGAACTTGGTTCTCACATAAGAACCAAAATCTAGAACCCTCTAGACCGGAGTACTGTGCGGGAACTAGTCGATTCTTTTTGTTGGCATGACAATTTTTTTTCTTTTCTTTCACACCTTATCCTTATAAAATAAATTATTTAATTAATATAAAATATTTATAATAAATCACTAATATAATATTATTTATTACTTATTATTTCTTTTAAAAAATAAAATTTCGTCAAATATAATTATTTTTAAAATAAACTTTTTTATTTAAATAATATACTTTTCACAAAAATTTTTCATACATTTTTAATATTTTAAATTTATTTTTATTAATAATAAAATTATACTTTATATTTATAAGAATAATTTTTAATTCAAATTACACCAAAAAATAATCCATCACATCTGCTTTTTTTTATCACATTAATTTTTTATTCCTAATTATTAAGTTCCACTTCATCCAAACACACTTCGAATTAATTTATCAATTTAATTATTCATCGAGAACTTGTAAGAAACTACAATTTTGTTTTTAAACGCAACCTTAGTGATGATTTCGACAGGAACTAGGTGAGTTTTTTTTTCAAATTTAAAATTGACTCGAACCGATTATAGATCGGAGCGGTCGATTCGAGTCGATTTAAGTTTGGACGAAGTCCTCAAATTTATTATTATTTTTTTTACTTTTCAATTTCCATTCCGTTGATTTTGCATAATTTAATTTTGGTCTTCCTCTTTCCTCGAGATGTGACATGTTTATCCTAATGGCGAATGATTGACCGACCCACCCACATTAAAAAGATACATAGTTTAGCTTCTTTATCAAGGCGCCACATGTGATTTTAAATTATAAGCATAAGCCGAAAATTATTAATTTATTTCGATTGTGAATTTTTAAACATTTCTTAGTTCAAAAGTAATAACAAATATAAATATATACACATTGACTTTGTTCAACTTTAAATTAATAATCACTTGTCGATACAAATTACTTTTTTATTGTAAAAAAGAAAAAAAAGGTATGATATTGAATACTTTTAAGTTTAGGGAAAAAATATATATATACTTTATTTTGTTGATGAATCATGCATTTTTTTACTTTTTAAGAAATATACGAATTGGGGTCACCAATAATGTTGTGATTATAGCTCAAATGATGGCATTAGAGAGCACTATGATGTGGTAATTAATAATTTTAGCCAATAAAGAAAAAATTAAGAATAAGCTTTAATGCAACGACTTCGTGTTCTTCTCTGTAGGAAAAAAATTAAATGTGTTATTTTGTCATAATTATTTTTAACGAATATGTACTTCTTTGTGATGAAATAAAGAGAAATATATGATTTTCATGCAATTTTTTTTGTGTGACAAATTGAATTAATCAAAGATTGCATAGCAAATCAAACCAAGTGGACCTCATTTGACGCTTTCAACCATTTCTTTTAAATAAATAATTGAACAATGTCCCACCCCAAAATCATAAAATGGTTATATATTGGAAGATTTAGTCCCGCACTTTAATTGTGTTGCATGTGTGCATGTGTACATGACATATATTTCCTTTCATCTTTTATTAATGCTTTTATTTCATTGTCATGTGGGCTTCTAATTTTTAATATCTAACTTTATGAAAATGACATGAGAGAAAGAAGACGTCCTCACACAAACTCATATCAAATGAACCAAAATTAAAGCTCCATCTTGACCAAGCTCTCCCTCCATTAATTTGAAGCCATGGTGACTCAAAAGGTGATCAAATTAGGATACAATATAATAGAAGTCTAGAGATTAATTTCAATTTAATATACTGATTTGCGTGAAATTAACTTGTAAGATTTTTTTGTGCATCCCAAATTTGCAAGAGGTCTCCAGTACTCGAAATTATTAGTATTTGACTAATTCAGAACTAGTATAAAAGAGCAATAAATATGTATTCTCTGAATAAAGTGATGACTCCAAAAATCGAATGACACAACTGATTGTGCCAACCAACTTTGATTGAAGGAAGATATATCCTTTTGTGCTCTTTCTTTTTTATATCTCTACATTCTTCTAAGGCATCATTGGTTAGAATTAGACCAACAAAATAATATATTATTATTATTTTCATAAATCACCCCTAAACTAGCATGATTTTCTACATCTAATTCTAAATTATGAACTTATTTTTTTATTCATAAACTATCATAATTTTTTTAATTTGATTCTTCCGTTGACTTTTGTCAACTTTTCTATTATCTTTCGTTGGAAGGGGGGCACCGCCCCTCTGCGACCTTCACGTCGGAGGATCGTAGCAGGGGGCGACCCCCCTTCCCTGCACGTGCTGGCGAGGGGAGCGATGCGCAGGAGGAAAGGCGATTGTAGCGGAGGTCTCCCCCTGCTACGACCAGTGATCATCGCCCCCTACTGCGACCGGCGATTGTTGTCGATCGCGTCGCAATAGGGGGCGCCTTCCTTGCCTGTGTACGCCGACGTCGGGGGAAGGGGTGGGGAGGGGGTTGCCCCCTACTATGATCGTAGTCGATCACATCGCAACAAGGAGGGCGCACCATTTGCGATCGACGACATTCACTAGTAGCAGCAAGGGGGGGCGACCCCCCTTTCCCTTCGTGTGTGCATGTGTACATGACATATATTTCCTTTCATCTTTTATTAATGCCTTTATTTCATTGTCATGTGGGCTTCTAATTTTTAATATCTAACTTTATGAAAATGACATGAGAGAAAGAAGGGGTCCTCACACAAACTCATATCAAATGAACAAAAATTAAAGCTCCATCATGACCAAGCTCTCCATCCATTAATTTGAAGCCATGGTGACTCAAAAGGTGATCAAATTAGGCAACAAATATAATTGAAGTCTAGTGATTAATTTCAATTTAATATATTGATTTGCGTGAAATGAACTTGAAGAAATTTTTTTTGTGCATCTCCGATACTCAAAATTATTAGCATTTGACTAATTTAGAACTAGTATAAAAGAGCAATAAATATGTATTCTCTGAATAAAGTGATGACTCCAAAAATCGAATGACACAACTGATTGTGCCAACCAACTTTGATTGAAGGAAGATATATTCTCTTGTGCTCTTTCTTTTTTTATATCTCTACATTATTCTAAGGCATCATTTGTTAGAATTAGACCACCAAAACATTATATTATTATTATTTTCATAAATTACCCCTAAACTAGTATGATTTTCTACATGTAATCCTAAATTATGAACTTATTTTTTTTTATTCCTAAACCATCACAATTTTTTCAATTTGATTCTTCCGTCGACTTTTGTCAACTTTTCTATTATCTTTCGTTGGAAGGGGGGCATCGCCTCTCTGCGACCTTCACGTCGGAGGATCATAGCAGGGGGCGATGCCCCTTCCCTGCACGTGCCGGCGAGGGGAGCGACGCGCAGGAGGAAAGGCGATTGTAGTGGAGGTCTCCCCCTGCTACGACTGGTGACCATTGCCCCCTACTGCGACCGGCGATTGTTGCCGATCGCGTCGCAACAGGGGTCGCCTTCCATGCCTGTGTACGTCGACGTCAGGGGGAAGGGGTGGGGAGGGGGTTGCCCCCTACTATAACCGTCATCGATCGCATCGCAACAAGGAGGGCGCACTATTGCGATCGGCGACATTCACCAGTAGCAGCAAGGGGGGCGACCCCCCTTTCCCTTCGTGTGTGCATGTGTACATGACATATATTTCCTTTCATCTTTTATTAATGCTTTTATTTCATTGTCATGTGGGCTTCTAATTTTTAATATCTAACTTTATGAAAATGACATGAGAGAAAGAAGGCGTCCTCACACAAACTCATATCAAATGAACCAAAATTAAAGCTCCATCTTGACCAAGCTCTCCCTCCATTAATTTGAAGCCATGGTGACTCAAAAGGTGATCGAATTAGGCAACAATATAATTGAAGTCTAGTGATTAATTTCAATTTAATATACTGATTTGCATGAAATGAACTTGAAGAAAGATTTTTTTGTGCATCCCAAATTTGCAGGAGGTCTCTAGTACTCGAAATTATTAGCATTTGATTAATTCAAAACTAGTATAAAAGAGAAATTAATATGTATTCTCTGAATAAAGTGATGACTCCAAAAATCGAATGACACAACTGATTGTGCCAACCAACTTTGATTGAAGGAAGATATATTCTCTTGTGCTATTTCTTTCTTTATATCTCTACATTCTTCTAATGCATCATTGGTTAGAATTAGACCACCAAAACATTATATTATTATTATTTTCATAAATCACCCCTAAACTAGTATGATTTTCTATATGTAATCCTAAATTATGAACTTATTTTTTTTATTCATAAACCATCACAATTTTTTCAATTTGATTCTTCCGTCGACTTTTGTCAACTTTTCTATTATTTTTCGTTGGAAGGGGGGCACCGCCCCTCTGCGACCTTCACGTCGGAGGGTCGTAGCAGGGGGCGACCCCCCTTCCCTGCACGTGCCGGCGAGGGGAGCGACGCGCAGGAGGAAAGGTGATTGAAGCGGAGGTCTCCCCCTGCTACGACTGGTGACCATCGCCCCCTACTGCGACCGACGATTGTTGCCGATCGCGTCGCAACAGGGGGCGCCTTCCTTGCCTGTGTACGCCGACGTCGGGGGAAGGGGGGTTGCCCCCTACTATGACCGTCGTCGATCGCATCGCAACAAGGAGGGCGACCCGCCTCCATTGCGATAGGCGACATTCACTAGTAGCAGCAAGGATGGCGACCCCCCTTTCCTTGCGCATGCCGACAAAGGGGGAAAGACACCCCCCCCCCCCCCCTCTGTGCGCAAGCGTCACGTTGCAGGAGGGGATGAACACCCCCCCCCCCCCCCCCCCCCCCCCTCTACGCGCAAGCATTGCATCGCACCCACTAACCCCCTCCCCCACCTCCGAAATTTGAGATTAGATATGATAAATTGTAATGATTTATGAGTGATTTATGAAAATAATCCTAGATTTTATTGCAAGGAATAAAAAAACTTAAGACAAAATAGGCTGATGTTTTCCCTATTAACTTTAATAAGTACTTAACAAAATTAGGGAAAAATTTATATCATCATAAGTTCCTTTTTGAGTTATGGACTGGGTTGGACTTCTACTTCTTGGCCCAATAGAGGTTGATCTTTTGGTTCTACTTCCTGGCCCAATAGTGGTTGATGGATTTTTAAAATTAGAAAAAAAACTATAGAAGGATGCCTAGAAGACACAAAAAAAGTTATTTATTTAAATAAACTAAAAAAGATCTTATGCTATATTTTATTTATTTTATATCATATTTATAAGTTTCGTGCGTATTTTATATAATAATTTTTATTTGAAATATGAAGGAAATGCCTTTAGTCATATTTTTATTTTATTACATTTCCTAAATTTCTTGCATACTCTTCTGTTTTATAATGAGTCTTTGTGTTACTTTTATTGTTTGATTATTTTCCTCTAATATTTTCTCGACTTTTCTTATACGCACGTCACATCTTATTTTCTCGTTCTTTTTGCATACATCTATAATTTTGTAATTAATAATTGCATAGGCACCTTAAATATATTTTTTATTTTTTTTGTAATAAGTAAAAAAAAATGAATATATACCTTTAAATGGAGAAAATAGATAATTTAAAGTATGTTGTCAATATTTTAAATTGTCTATCATTTACCCACCCCACACTTTATATAAGATGATATTTCAATTCATCATATTTTTTATTTAAATTATAATTATAATTCTTAAATGCATACATGTCGTTATGAAAATTATTATATATCATTTCTTGTTAATACTGTACTCTTTTTAATAATATTATTATATTATATTTAAATATATGTTTATTATTTTCAACCATATTATATATGTATTACTGATAAAATATCTTTGTTGAAATTATTTCTTCAGATATCTACCATATTTTATTAGATAATTAAGTTACACAATAAATATCAACAATTGATATATATTAAAAAAATAGTAGATAAGTATCTCTAGTGACTTGTAATATTATATATCATCTTTGATGTTTTCTTCCCAAACTTGGATCTTTTGCACTTCATTTCATCATATTGTCACAAAAAAAAAAAACTTCAAGACTTCAAGAAGACAAGAAACTATAAAAACCTTAAGATTTCCGAGAAATACAATACTTATTTAAATGCATTTGGTCCACAACTTTTAGAAGGGAGAAAGGGGGAAGAGAGAGAGATAATTTTGAATTAAAGAAAAAAATTAAAAAAAATTAATATAAGAACTAAAGATGACTGGACATAATAATTTAGTAGACAGCTCATATGAGCTCTAAACTCACATGGACGTCACATGGAACGCCGCTTTTACACAAAGTAAATTGATGTGTTTATTATACAAAAAAAACATTTTTAGCAAACATGATAATTTTAAATTCGATAATTAAAAAAAAAATATATATTTCTAATTATAATTTTTTGAGCATTTTTTATACGAATTTTGGTGAGAAAAATAATAGATAAATTTCTAATTGTAGATTAGCGGAGAAAAAAATTACAGTTATTATTCTTATTTTGCATTCAAGACATATATATTTTATCTTATATTATTATTCTTAATAATAATAACAAAAGGTAAGGGGACAAGAAATAAAATAAATGACGAAGACAAGCACACAGTCAGATTTTGTGGAGTGTTGAATTAAATTTAATTTGCTGTCACCTGCGACGTTGACCCAAAAAGCGCTTTGATGTGATTAAGACTTAATAGTTCCAACTTTTTTTCCACCAGTCAAATGACAAGTATACCCGTATCAGGATTCTATTACCCCGAGGTTTTTTCATTTAAAAAAAATTTATTTCCCCCGACCACCCATAAACTATTACGATTTTTCAGATCTAACTCAAAATTTTAAACTTTATTTTTTGAGTCCCTAAACTATCATAATTTTTTTAACTTGATCATTCTGTCCAATTTCATCAACTTTTCGATTATCTTTAATTTTTTTATATTTATAAAAAATCTATTATACACATGCCTTACATGCATTAAAGTGTTAATCTACTTAAAATAATATATAATAATAAAAAAAGAAAATGCAAGAGGACACGACGCCGCCACCCCCACTTCGTGTCGCCGAAGGAGGGGGTGCTCTCCCCCCTAAACGAGCTTGCACGTTGACGAGTTCGCACAGGGGGCGCTGGCCCCCCTTGTTCTTTCTCGCCGCGTGCGAGGGAGAAAAGGAGGGTCGACGGCCCCTTTAGCGAGCTCGCTCAAGGTGGGCGCCCCTTTTTTTGTTCCTTGTTGCGTGCAAAAAAGAAAAGGGGGATCGGTGGCCCCTTGCGTGAGCTCGCACGCAAGAGATGACTGCCCCCCTTTTCTTCCTCGTCGTTGGCGTTAGTAGGGATGTCACCCCTTCTTCTTCCTCGCGCAAGGGGATGTTGACGCCCCCCGTTTTCTTCCTCGCGACTTCGCCACACACAAGAGAGGAAAGGGTGGTCAATGCTCCCTCGCGAACTCGTTGGGGGAGGGGGAGGGGGCAGCTCCGGCAACCCCCATTATCTTCCTCATCGCGTGCGAGGAAGAAAAGGGGGGCCAACGCCTCCCTGCGCGAGCTCGCACGTTGGCGAGCTCACACGGAAGGCGTTAGCCCCCCTTTTCTTTCTTGATGTCGGTGATATTACCCCTTGTTCTTCCTCGCGCAAAGAGCGCCGACATCCCCCATTTTCTTCCTCGCCGCGTACGAGGAAGGAAAGAGGGGGGGGGGGGTTGATGCCCCCTGAGCGTGAGAGGGGCGCCAGTTCCAATTGTTTTCATAACCCGACCCAAACTACTTTCACCACTAGATTGAGTACAATATGCAATATTTTCATAATCAAATCGGCGATTGGATCGGCCTCATTGTCGGGTTGCAGTTGGATCAGATCGGGTTCGACCGAATTGGACCAATTTTTTTAAAATAATATTATATATCATAATTTTAAAGATATAATATTTATATTATATTAATAACCTATTGATAATAAAATATTAATATAATTTACTTATTTAATTTCTTTTATAATAATAAATAAAAATTGGCAACATATAAATATTAATAGATTATAATTGATTTTTTATAATAATGAGTTGCATTAATATATTTTATCTTGAATTGATTTTATTTCTTTCTACTTTTAACATTTGCCTTTTTTATTTCTATTTTTACGCTCTTTAATCACTTCATTTTCCATATTATTCAAATTACAATACTTACCATTTTTATTTCTAACTTTTGCCTCTCATTCTTTGAATTCTCTTAAACTTTTCTTTTTAATACTTTCTCTTTCCTCTTTTATATTTCCTATTTCATTTTTTTTTCAAATTCAAACCTCAACCGGTTTCATTCTTTCCATCATTTTAATACTTTCTCTTTCCTCCATCATATTTCTTATTTTATGATTTTTTTCCAAATTTAAACTTAAACCTAATTGAACCAGTCCGCCGGTTTTACCGGTTCGACCGCTTTTTGCCCGATTAATTTGTCAAAAATGGTTTGGACATTCAACCAGATGAATGGTTCACAGTTCAAATGATTGAATCACTCGGTTCCGATTTTAATAACATTGACAATATGTATTTTTAATACAACATTTACGTATCACATTCTAATTAAGACTATACATGTATATACAATATCGAGGTGTCATAAATATCGCATTAATGTAACATTCATCAATTAGCATTAAGCACCAAAGAAAAGTATTAGAAGAGAAGAGTCTAATGTAATAATAATTACTTAAGAGGATAACGTTTATACAACACAATTAATTTGGTGCAAGTTTTACCTATGCATTATGACCATTGGAATACAATTACAAATGAACTGTTGGATGCACGTAGGGATGTTCACCGGGTCGTATCGACCCGTGAACCCGATGACCCGATCGACTCGAACCGGTTCGGATCGGGTCGGATCGGACCCAACCTGACCCGAACTCGACCCGACCATCGGGTACATGTTGGAAAAATCTAACCCGAGTTGATCTGACCCGATCCGATTGACCCGATTTTTTTATTTTTTATTTTTAATTACACTTAAGGCTTATTTTTTATTTAAAAATTTGATAAAAATTGAAATAAAATATTTTAATTGCAAAAATAATATTAAATAGTTAGGAAACTTATTTTATGTTTTTAAAATAATATTAAATAATATTTTTATATTAAATAAAATATAAAAATAGTAAGAAAAAATAAAAAAAGAAAATTGAGTGGTCGGGTAATCCGACCACCCGACCCGACCCGAATCAGATCGGATCTGGTCGGATCTGGCCTGCCCAACACCCTTGACCCGATCCGACCAAATTTGATCGAGTCGAGTCGAATTTATTCACGGGGACTCGACCCGTGAAGACCCCTAGATGCATGTATAATAAGAACCTCTCCAGTAGTAAATTTCTTTTTTAAAAAAAATCGCCTTATTTCAACTACTAAATTTTAGCTTTCAACTGAAAACGTTTGGCCAGAATCTATGAAAGAAGGCATTTATTTCAAGAGCAGAGGGCATGTTAGTCTTTTAATATATAAAATATAAAAAATAAAGATAAAAAACTTAATAATATTAGATGAAAAAGATTCGAGTGACAATTTCGATTAAATTGTCGGACTAAATTTGTTAAATTCATAATAATTCACAAAAAAAAATTAAAGGAAAAAAATAAAGGGTACTTTCGGAATTGCGCTATCTGAGGAGTTAAAAAAAAAGAAAAGAAAAAGCGGAGTATTTGCCAAAAATAGTTTTGCCTCTCAAGACCGACAGCGACCCACTGTCGAGACGACGATGGGAAACATCTCATTAATATTATTATATTATATTTTTTTATTATCATCTCCAAATCCTCCGATCTCGCTACCATGCTCTGCTCTCTTCTCCCCCTTCCTCCTCCCATTTTCCTCTCCCACTTCTTCTCCTCTCCGCCACCATTGCGCCGCACCTCTTCCGGTCGCCGCCGCCGCCGCCGCCTCCTCCTCCCCGGAGGCAGCCTGCGGCGATGGTCGATCCCACCGTCACAGCCGCTGCCTTCGTCTCCTCCTCCGTCCACGCCTCCACCTCCTCCTACTCCCCTTCCGACGGCGGCGACAGGGTCCTGCTCGTCCCCTACCGGTAACCGTACCCTCTTGGCCCCCGCCGTTGATGCCCTCCTCATGTTTTGCTGCTTACCGTTCTTTCTCTTGGGTTTTGGCCAGGTGGTGGCGGGGGGCGTGGGACCTCGCGGGCGGCGACGGGCCGCCGGCGTACGGGGTGCCGTACGCGATGGAGACGCAGGGGCCGTCTTCGTACGGGATGAAGCTCATCAACTGTTGGTTCGCCTCCGATCTGGTGTTCACTCTCCGGAAGGACGAGGAGTCGAGGGACCGCGAGGCGGAGGCCGCCCCGGGGGCAGTCCTCGGCGGTCGGAGCTACGCATTGGTTCCGTCGGGTTTGTGGATGGAGGCGCTTAGCCGGTGAGTTTGGATTTGTTTTGGGGGCGTTCTTGTGCTTAGAATTTGGTACTGGTTCGTTCGCCTTGTTAGGCATCAGTTTAGATATTTTCTTTAGCTATTCCTTTAATTTGTACAATCGCATCCCGACCAATATAAGATAGACAGATCTCATCCTCATAGAGAAGTAACGTGTTAGATCGGTGTTGATTCATTAACACCTTGTTAGGCATCAGCGATCTTAGATGTGTCATGCAGCTCACATTAGTTTAAGAGTATAAGCCAGATACATTCTCTCTGATGGATGGGTAGGTTGAATTTGGTGTGAATTAAAGTATCATTGAAGTTAACCAAATTGATCAATCTTCCTCCTTTTTTGCCACTCTCTCCTTGAGAGCTTAAACTTGTACATTTTCCACATGATATATATTCACTGATGACACCCTAATTTGGTGTTCATCCTTTTCCTCAACAACAAACAACAACAAAGCCTTATCCCACTAGGTGGAGTCGGCTACATGGATCATACGACTATTCGTTGATCCATGTTCATGAGATTCGACGGAGTTTACGCTGGCTGTCGGGCCTAACACAACCCTCCTCCTTTATCCGGGCTTGGGACCGGCTATAAAACATAGGCGGAGTTGGTGTTCATCCTTTTCCCCAAAAAAAAAAAAAAAAAAGAAGAAAAAGAAAAAAGAAAAAAAGATCAGTCTTTGCAATGCCATGCTTATGAGGCTCTTCTAGGTGGTGTTTGTTTTGTAATCGTGAACCTTCAGTTCAATTTTTTTCATCTGGAAAAATCCGACTTTCCTGTATTTTCTTTCGAGAGGGCCCGCCTGTATTAAGTTACTGGTAGAAAAGAAGCTGCTGTACCTCTGTCCTGACTTCTGAGTGTTCAAAGTTGTAATCTACGTTTGTGTAGTCCTCGCCTATGCCTTCCCCCTATCAATGCTCAAATCATGCGTGGACCTATCTCCTATTACATATTTAAAAGGTATATGTATAACAGATAACTGTAATTGATTAAATCAACTCTAAGTCATGATGAAAGGAATGGCTTTGGATAATCATCTTTTTCCCCTTCACAAAAATAATGTTATCCACATAGCATATCCCTCCTTGAAAAGTACAAGAATTACACTAAAACCAAATGAGCTACAAAACTCTTCTAAAAAAAATAAAATAAAAAAGAGCTACAAAACAACTAGTAGCTCGTGCATGACAAAAGGCGTGCCTTGGGTTAGCCCCACGCGAACAAGTTACTAAGAAATGATGCATGTATATGAGAACATGATCTTAATTAAACATGATGCATATAAAAAAACCAAGAGGATAAGCACTATGAGGAGCTAAGTGTGATTGAGGATGCACAGTGGAATACACTTGTAGAAACCATAAGGTTCACCTTAGAACCCACTACGGAGTCCCTAAGGGAAATAGACAGTTGTGCCACTCTGATATTAGTTGCCATTTTGACCAGCCCGTGTGGGCCAAGACCTAGAATGGACAATATCACGGTTAGTCAAGGTTGTTGCATATGGTACTGGAGTCGCTTTGCATAGGCTTATGTGCCATGATGTGGTGCGATCACCGAACGAAGATGTTGATTTCCCTAAGGAGGAAAGGATTCAAGAGGCATGCCTTTTGAGTTACCTCCACATGAACAAGCTACGGAAGGGACGCTTGACATGATCTCGACTAGACATGATGCACTTTAACAAAACCATGCAGGGCAAGGTCCAAATGAGGTAATATGACGTCTAGACAAGAATGTTACATAAATATCCATTTGGTTATCACACTGCCATTTGTCAAATCCGAATGATATTCAATAATAACAATAATGAACAGAAAACTTAGTTATAATGTTACCTTGAATTCTTCTAAAAAATATTACTCTGTAACATTAGGAAGCATAACAATCTCTAGAAATTGGTAAGCTTACATTTTTCTTTGAGAAGAAAAAGGATGACCATCAGAGTTTGTGATTGTCATCCATATATATAAACTATGAAGTGGAACTCATGTACAAGTGTGAGCTCTCGAAAAGAGAGCAACAAAAGATGGAAAAGTGTATCAGCTAACCCGAAAACCACTCCCGGAGAAGAAAAGAGATGTGTACAATGCGCTAAGTCTGACATCTCTCCCCACAAAAAATGATCCGGTTGCGCTGAAGCCAAATGGCCCAGGAATTGGCCAAAAAAGATGCAAAAGGTGCTCTCCACCTCTGCCTCTGTCGAACCAAAACTCGGAAGGACTGCCACAAGGCTTCAGGGTCGGAGGGGACGAGGCCCCCGACTGTCGTGCGCTGCCAAATGTCCTATGATGTCGGACACGCAAAAAATAGGTGGGCGATGTCCTCCTCCGCCTCACCACAAAGTACACATGAGGTGTCTGCCTGCGTCGCCCATCGAGCCCTATATCTCCTTGTAAGCAGCCGGTCCCGCCGCATAAGCCAATAAAAAATTTTGACCTTCAGCGGCACCCGAGATCGCCAAATGAGCCTGCAGTCTGCCCTGAAATCCTCCGTCAGCACCGTGTCAGGAAGGAACCGAGTGTAGAGACTGCGTGCCGACCAAGAGTCCGACAGCCACACCCATCCGTGAGCCCTGGACGGGTCAGGACGGAAGGGGACTATCCTCTGATGTAACGCCAAGAGCTCGGAGAAGCGCTGATCGGAAAGTGCTGATCTGAAGAAAGGGGTCCAGGATCCGGAGCCCGGAGTCCCCGACCACGTCTCCTCCACCGTTGCCCCAGGGTGTGTCGCCAGGGCAAATAGACGAGGGAAGGCCTCTGCCAGTGGGCCCCCGAGGGACCAGTCATGCCGCCAAAAGGAGAAATCCGTCCCTGACCCGAGGATAGAGGTCATGAATGGGCTGCACACGAGGGATCAATGCCACCACTCCACGCCAGAAAGAAGATGCCCCACGATAGTCCTCGACTCCCAGGATAGATTTCGCCCATAACAAGTGAAGAAAACCGACTGCCATAGACTGTCCTCAGGTCCCATGATCCGCCGAATCCAACGAGCTAGGAGAGTCTAGTTGGTATAGCGGAGATCCCGAACCCCCAGCCCACCCTGGTAGGTGGGACGACACTGCTCCATGCGACAAGATGAACGCCTCTGTGGTCCGAGCGACACCCCTGCCAAAAGAATCTGCTCCACAAGGAGTCTAACCGCCCAAGGACCTGAGCTGGCATCCGGAAGACCGTCATGAAGTATGTCGAAAGCTCCAATAGGACTGACTGGAGGAGGATGAGCCGTCCCCCCCGGGATAAAAGGCGTGAACTCCAACCCTGAAGTCTCTGCTCCATGCGCTCAATAACTAGGGTCCACCCACGGGAGCTGATATGGTGATCGGAGAGAGGGAGGCCCAAATATGTGATCGACAATGAGCTGATGGGGGTGTGTAGCTCGGCAGCACACCGGGCAGCCTCATCAGGAACCATGCCAAAGGGGATGAATGAGGATTTGGCATGGTTGATCTGAAGGCCGGACATCGCGCCGAAGAGCTCAATAAGAATGGCCACCTGTCGAGCCTCCTGCTCGGAACCCTCTATGAAGAAAACCGTGTCATCCGCGTACTGTAAGAGGGGGACTAGGCCCCAGCAAAGCCGCTGAATAAGCTCGCCTCGCATGACGCCTGAGTACACCTGGCGAGAGCATCAACCGTCAGGACAAAGAGCATAGGAGCCAATGGACAGCCCTGGCGAACCCCTCGTTGTGGCTGCACCCAGTCTCCCGACCTCGCCCCATTAACTAGGACTGAGAAAGAAGCGGTAGTGATGCACCGCTTCATCCAGGAGATCCAAACCTCTGGGAATCCTCTGACCTGCAGACAATGCCAAAGGAAAGACCATGAGAGCATATCATAAGCCTTGGAGAAGTCGACCTTCCAGAGGAAGGCGCGGCAGGCGGTCCTCCTCCAATGAGCGATGATCTCCGACGCGATGGTATAGCTGTCGGTGATGGCTCGGCCCTGGATGAAAGCTGACTATGTCGGATGGATGAGGTACGGGAGGACCTCCCGAAGTCGGTTCGCCAGTACCCGAGCCACCAAAAGATAAATGGCATTAGTTATGGCGATCGGTCGAAAGTCCTCCACTCTCTCTGCCGGAGTGCGCTTCGGGAGTAAAAACAATAGGAACCGATTGAGGCGATCAAAGCCACGATTCCCACTGATGAACTCCAGAATAACCGCCATGACGTCCACGCGCACCACCGGCCAGAACTCCCGATAGAAGAAGATCGGAAATCCGTCCGGGCCCGGGGCAGCATCTCCATTGAGGTCTCGAAGTGCCTCGGTAACCTCATCCTCAGAAATAGCCTGCAATAACATGGAAGAGTGAGCGTCAGTAAGCCGGGGAATGTCCCCTGGGGCCCATCGCCAGGGGCTCGGGGACTGCCTGTGTGTCGATGCATGGAAGAAGGATGTGATGGCCGCCACGATATTATGGTGTCCAGTAAACCGCTGGCCCTACACCTCAATGTGGTCAATCCGGTTTGCCCTCCTACGAGAGCTCGCATATAAGTGAAAGAATGTAGTGTTGGCATCGCCCTCTCGAAGCCAGGTCTGCCGAGATCGCTGCTTTCACTCAATCTCCACTATCCGATCCTGCAGCTGAATGGTCTCCTGTGCCCGTCTGCGGTCATCAATCTCTGCCTCCGTAAGGTGCCGGGAATCCTCCAAGTGGTCCATCCGAGAAATCATCTCCAAGGCATCCGTCTTGCGCCTGGTCCTGTCCTCCCGAATCCATCGCCGGTGCTGACAGAGAAAAGATCGCAGACTCTCCAATCGTGATCCCAGAGTCCTGGCTGCAGAATATGAAGCCGCCACACCCTGCCAATGCTTTGTAACCAACTGTCGAAAACCATCCTCCAGTAGCCATGATCGCTCAAAATGAAAGAGAGAATGCTGCGTCTGACCGTCATTGGACCTCCACATGAGGGGAGTGTTGTCCGAAAACGGTCGGGCCTGAGCCTGAACATCTGCCAACTGATGAGCCTCTGCTAACTCTAATGAACCCAGAAAGCGGTCAATCCTCGATCTGGCAGTCGGTGCGGCTGTGCTCCTCCATGTAAATCTACAGTTGGTAGCCGGGAAGTCGACTAACGACCGCGAATCAATGAAATCTCTAAATCCCTCAGCTCCGATATCTCTCCCATGTCGCTTGACAGGGCGATCCTCCATGTCCAAGGTAACATTAAAGTCACCCCCAATCAGCCATCTGCCATCCGGGAGATGGGAACGCGCACTGCACAGCTCCTCCCATAATGTATCACGCAGAGCTGCCGAGCAAGGACCGTATACGCATGAAATGAGATAGTCGTCACCGTCCACTTGGCCCCGCAAGTGAGCAGTCGAAGTAAACCTATCCGTCCAAGAGCCCACCAGAGAGAAGAGGTCTGCCCGCCAACCGATAATACAACCCCCTGACTGACCAACTGCATGAAGAGAGAGATGTTCCGTCATGCGTAAACCACCAATCTGTGTCCAGATCCCCATGCCGCAATCAGTCAATTTGGTTTCCTGCAAAAGGATCACATCAACCTCCCATTCCCTGAGGTAACGGCCTAGGATCCGACGCCTCCCCGGATCCCCCAAACCTCGTACGTTCCAGGTGAGGACCTTCATAAGGAAACTGTATCACTCCCTGGTGACCCCTGACTGTTCTCGAGGTCCTCCCCAATCTTGATAGCGGGTGTGCGAGCCGCTGGAGTGGCCGGTGGAGAAGCAGCCGTGCCCTTGGACGCCTACGTGTGTGGCGAAGCCCTGCATTTGCCGCCACGAAGGCGACCTCATCATCTTCGCGCCCCTCCAAGAGCGGGTCGGCCCGATCCCCCTAGCTCACCTACAGAGGCATCCTCTGGCGCGGATGTCAAGTGTGCCTTCTGTCTATCTCCGGTGGCCAGCTGGGACGCGTCGCCCGGACTGGCCAGAACCTCCTCCATATCCCGGCAGTTTGGTTCTAGAGATGGCGGCGCAGACTCCAAATGTTGCTGTGAGGGAGGTGGCCGCGTGGAAGTCTGGACTGCCCTGCGCCTCTGGTACTGGCGGATATGGGCTCCTTGGCCACCTCCGGCGGGTGACTCCTCCAGGTGATCGCTTATGTGGTCAGGGCCCGCCGAGGCAGGGGGCCTTTCCAGGGTTGAGGTGTGAGATGTCGGGGTTTGGGCGACCAAGGGAGGCTGTGTTGGAGGCGGCGTCGATGTGGCTGTGGATCTGGTGGTGAGCCGCCGGAGGAGATGACGGCCGGGCATGGCAGAGGTGGGATCTGGCTCGGCAATGGTTGAGGTGGGATCTGGTGGTAAGCTTATATTTGACTCATTTGTTTTGTTTTAAGCTTCGGTGGATTGGTTCTTAGAATTTTTTTGCAATAATTTTTTATGGATGTCCTGCCACTGTGCTTCTAGTAACAATATCAATGTTTTTTATGTTAAACATTCACATTGTCTAGATTTGGTCATCCTTTTACCCCTACAAAGAGATATTAGTTGAATGGAAAATAGAAGTCTTATAACTTATTATTCGTATGTAATTGCAGGTTTGTGTGCATCTTACTTGCATTAGAGATAATTTCAGGAATTATCCTATTTGGTTCTTTCATTGGTCTTTAACATTACTTCTTCATCTTACAGACATAGTGACTCTAGCTTGACAATGAAGAAAAATGGGAGTTCATCATATACTGAAGATGGAACAATTGATGCATATTCATTGACACTAAGGATATCTGTGATGAGAGAAACTAACAATTTGATTGTGAAGATAAGCAAAAAGGTCAATATCTTTGATATCTCCCCACATTCAGCTTTCAGATTTTGCATTTCATTTTTCTTCTCTGCATATTCTGATGTCTTGCATCTTAATTACATCTGGCATGTTGCCCTTTCAAAAAAGAAAAAAATTACATCTGGCATGTTTTCCCTTTTTTTAGCAGTCTAGTTGATTGAATGCAAAAGTATTTTCACACAAATGCTATTATTTTAATATAATTGAAATTCCTGAAAAATGAGATTCTAGCTTCTGAATTCGCAATTTAATTTTATGTTTGCTTGCATCTATACATTAATCCATGACAGAAAATTTTTGTTGTACAAAATTTATAAACGGGAGTTCTTTTCCATGGCTTAGTAGCTAGTAAACTCTATGCATATCAGTAAAAGAAGAAGAAATCTATTTTGAAGGGTAGAATAGGAAAAAATGGACAAAACTTGTCACATATATGTTAATCTGAAGATTCAGGAATTTTCTTGTGGTAAATTTCACTGTTTTAGTAAGAGGGCTAGTTTTAGTGGTTTGTGTTACCTGATCAAAACAATGGATTTGTGTTATCTTCTGATTTAAATTTCCAGAAATAGCTTTTTTGAGAGGAAACTAAAACCATATATTAATGAGCCAAGTAAAGGTTCAGAGTTTACAATGCTGTATCACAAATACATCATGAATGCGTCAAAGAGAGCACCACCCATTGTATAGAGAAAAAAGCATGAGCCATGAGCATCTATTGTTCTGGAAAATCAATTTATTCCTCTGTAGCCAGGTAGCCCAAAGTATAGCGAAGAGAAGAACCTGACTTCTTCATATCTGTAGGTGGTGGTGGGACCAGAGGTTCCACCACGTCGAAAAACGGTCCAAAAGTCCAGTTTGGACCTATTGGAAATCCAGTCAATTCTAGCATTAGCCCAGACCTCCCTTGAGACATCGCAGCTGAAGAAGAGATGCTCTGTGTCTTCCACAGAGTTGTTGTTACACATCTTGCATGTAGTCTGGTCCCACCACGTCGAAAAACGGTCCAAAATTCCAGTTTGGACCTATTGGAAATCCAGTCAATTCTAGCATTAGCCCAGACCTCCCTTGAGACATCGCAGCTGAAGAAGAGATGCTCTGTGTCTTCCACAGAGTTGTTGTTACACATCTTGCATGTACATGTCATCCCAGTGAGCCAGCGCACAATATGAGGCTGTTGGTATCCGTCTTCTTCTCAGTAGTCAAATGAAAATTTTGATTTTGAGAGGGGCCTTGGTTTTCCAGATTAGATGACAATCAGTTAGCATGTCATTATCCTCGGGATGACCTGGTGCACACAGGATATCATAAGCTTGTTTGATACTAAAGATATCCCTTGACCAGCACCAGCCATCATTTGCATAGTTGTTCAGCTTGTATATGGGCAGATGAGGTTCATTAATTCCCAGAGCTGAGTGAAGTGTTGATTTTTTTTTTGAGAATAGAAAGGATGACCGCCATTAGGTTGTCATCAAGGTATATATATATCACCAAAAAGTAGTAACATGTACATGTGGAATGCTCTCAAGTAGAGAGCGGCAAAAAAGGAAGAGAACAAGAATCTAATTAGAGCCCCACTCCCGAAGAAGACAAAGGATGTGATGTACCATACTATCCACATGACATCTCTTCCCACAAAAAATTACACGGATATGCTGAAGCCAAATGGCCCAGGTACCAGCCAAAAAGGTCGCCAAATGGGCTCTCCAGTCCTGCCTCTGCCTGTGAAGTCGTCTCATAGTCTGCCAAAAGTCCATAGCCGTCCGAGGAATACTGCCGGTGGCGCCCATACGAGTCCACACCTCGCGAGACACCCGGCAAAAGAAGAATAGGTGTGTGACATCCTCCTCCATCTCCCCACAGAAAACACAGGAGATGTCCGCGTGAGGTGCCCATCACGCACGGACAACTCGAGTGAGGATTTGCTCACTACGCAGAAGCCAATCAAAGATCTTGACTTTCAGCGGTGCACGGGAACGCCAGATAAGTCTACAACCAGCATTGAAGTCCTCCGAAACCGTGGTAGCCGGAAGAAACCGAAGATAGAGGCTACGCGCCAAAAAAGAATCTGATACCCACACCTAGCCATCCGTCCACGCCGTATCCGGACGGAGTGGGGCAATCCTCTCATGAAGTGTCAGCAACCCAGAAAACCACTGCTCATAAAGTGGGGAGCTGAAGAGAGGTGTCCAGGAGCCAGTACCCTGGCCGCCTCTCTCCGACCAGCACTGTGCCACGGACGCGTACGGACACGTCTGGCTGTGCCACCAAGGCCCACAAATGGGGAAAAGAGTCGGCTAGAGGGCCCCCCGGCGCCCAGTCATGCTGCCAAAAAGAGAAAGCCTCCCCGGAGCCGAGCGATGGAACCATGTATGGGCGCACCTGGGAGAAAAGAGGTGCCACCCCCCTCCAGAAAGAAGATGCTCCGTGAGGCACCGTGGGCCTGGAGTCCCATGAGAGATCTCGGCCGTAGCATGTTAAGAAAACGTCCCTCCATGGGCTGTCCTCAAGTCCCATGATCCGCCCCACCCACCGGGCAAGGAGCGCCCAGTTGGTGGTGCGGTGGTCCCGAACGCCTAGACCGCCATGTGAAATCGGCCTGCAGATGTTGTGTAAGGTGACAAGGTGGACCGACGAGTAGGTATGCATCCCTGCCAAAAAAATCGACTCCTCAGAGAATCAATCCGTGACAATACCTGGGCGGGCATCCGAAGCACTGACATGAAGTAAGTCGGAAGGGACGAGAGGACGGATCGAAGAAGAACAAGGCGGCCCCCACTACATAGAAGGCGAGAACTCCAACCCTGAAGACGATGCTTCAGCCGCTCGATGACCGGAGTTCACCTCTGGGAGCCAATATGATGGTTCGAGAGAGGAAGGCCAAAGTATGTGATGGGTAACGACCCGACTGTGGTGCGCAGCTCCGTCGCACAGCGTGAAGACACATCGGTCACCATGCCAAAAGGAATGAAAGATGATTTGGCATGGTTGATCTCTAGGCCCGACGTCTCGCCGAAGAGCTCGACTAGAGTGGCCACCCGTCTGGCCTCCAACTCTGATCCCTCCACGAAAAAAATGGTATCATCAGCGTACTGTAGTAGAGGTAAAAGCTCGTCGGCAAAGCCGCTGAACAAGCCAGCATGGCAGGCCTCCTGGGTGCATCTGGCGAGACCATCCACAGCCAGCATGAGGAGCATGGGCGCAAGAGGGCACACGCCCCTCTATGGCTGCACCCAACCCCCCGCCATCGAGCCGTTGACCAGGACTGAGTATGAAGCGGTGGTGATGAATCGCTTCATCCACTCAATCCAGGTCGCCGGAAAGCCTCTGACCTGCGAGGAGTGCCACAAGAAAGACCGTGAAAGAGAATCATAAGCCTTGGAAAAGTCGACCTTCCGGAGGAAGGCGCAATGGCTGGTCCTCCGCCAATGTGCAAGTATCTCGGAGGCCATGGTGTACTGTCAGTGATGGACCGGCCGTGGATGAAAGCTGATTGAGCTGGGTGAATGAGATTAGGCAGCACTTCCCGAAGCCGATTTGCCAATACCCGAGCCACTAGCAAGGAGATGGCGTTGGATAGGGCAATCAGTCGAAAGTCCTCCACTCTCTCAGTTGGCGTGCACTTGGGGAGCATGGATAGCAAGAACCGGCAGGCGCTCAAAGCCCCGGTTTCCACCCGCGAACTCTTGAATTGCCGCCGTGGCGTCCTCGCGCACCACTGACCAGAACTCCTTGTAGAAGAAGACTGGAAAGCCTTCCGGTCTGGGGGATCCCTCGCCATTGAGGTCCTGAAGCGCATCGACAACCTCCTCGGTGATGGTCTGCACTAACATGGACGACTGGCAGTAAGACAAGTAATACCTTTGGGGGACCACCTCCAAGGCGACGGCGGCCGTCGTCTGGAGAAGTAATGGCAGTCCCAATGTGGTGGTGGCCGGTGATGCAGTGTCCCATGACCTCCAGCTATAGCTCGCCGCTGTGAGCTCGCGTAGAGGTGAAAAAATCGAATGTTGGCGTCACCCTCCCGAAGCCAGGTCTGTCGGGAGCGCTGCCTCCACTGGATCTCCACCATCTTGTCCTCCAACTGGATGGTTGCCTGGGCTCGGCCATGCTGCGCCACCTCGGTCTCCGTGAGGTGCATAGAGTCCTCTCGATCAAGTTGGGCAATCACCTCCAAAGCCTCGGTCCTCCGTGCCTCCCGGGCCGCCCGGATCTATTCCGATGGTCCTGGAGGAAATGCCTCAAGCTATGAAGTTTGGATGTGAGATTCTGTGCCGCAAAATCGGATGCCGCCACACTATGCTAGTGATCAGCCACCGGCTGCATGAAACCTTCCTCCAGAAGCCAGGATCGCTCGAAATGGAAAATGGATCGCAGGGCTTGACCGTCATTGGACCTCCACAGCAGGGGGGGTATGGTCCGAGAACGGTCGATCCATGGTTTGGACGTCCACGAGCTGATGGGCCTCGACCAACTCCAAGGAGCCGAGAAATCTGTCGAGTTTTGCGATCTTGATGATGGTGCTACAGTACTCCGCCAAGTGAATCTACAGTTCGTTGTCGGGAGATCAAACAACGATTGAGACCCAATGAAATCTCTGAACTCCTCAGCTCCTAGGTCCCTCCCCTGTCGCCTGATGGGACGGAAGCCTGAGAGCTCCTCCCACATGCACGCCTAGAGTGACTTTGAGCAAGGTCCATAGACACCGGAGAGAAGATAGGAGCATCCGTCCATGCGTCGCTTAAGGTGAGCCATCATCGAGAAGCGATCCGTCCAGGAGTCGACCATGGTGAATTGGTCAGCCCGCCATCCAATAATACACCCACATGACCGTCCCACCGAGCTGAGAGAAATGTGCTGGGATAGCCTGGAGCCACCGACCTGCTCCCACGTCCGTGTACTGCACTCCACAAGTTTAGTTTCTTGCAAGAAGACCACATTGACCTCCCACTTCCTCAAATAGCGACCGAGGGTTCGGCGCCTCCCCTCGTAGCCGAGGCCGAGAGTGTGTTATTGAAGGTTGGGACCCTTGTCATGGATTGACCAAGGTGGTGAAGGCTTGCGGATTGTTGGCTTTGAATCAGTTTCTGACATACATGGCATGGGAATTATTGTTGGTGACTTAGTCAGTTGGCTGGTGTTCTTTTTCAAGGTCAGGGCCTTGAGTCTCTTGACTCACCTCTTCGTTGGGTTCAAGCCCATGACAAGGGTCAAGGCCATGGTCTTGTCTCACCTCTTTGTTGCTCGTGGTTTGGGAGTAGGATCCTGGGGAGGATGAAGATGGTGGCTGAGTTTGAACGAGAGGTGGCTCCTCGACAAGAGAGTGATGATCGGCATGCTTTTGGGAGCTGATGAGGAAGACAACGACAGGTCAACATCATATCAAGATCGAATCACAAAGAGGAATTGGATGGGTTGGTGTTTTTTTTTTTTTGAGAAGAGAAAGGATGACTACCATTAGGTTGTCATCCAGGTATATATATATATATATATATATAATATCACCAAAAAGTGGTAACATGTGCATGTGAAGAAGACAAAGGATGTGATGCACAATACTATCCACCCGACATCTCTCCCCACAAAAAATAACACGATTACGCTGAAGCCAAATGGCCCAGGTATCGGCCAAAAAGGTCGCCTCTGCCTGTGAAGTCGTCTCATAGTCTGCCAAAAGTCTATAGCCGTCAGAGGAATACAGCCGGTGGCGCCCATACGAGTCCACACCTCACGAGACACCCAGCAACAAAAGAATAGGTGTGTGACATCCTCCTCCATCTCCCCACAGAAAACATAGGAGGTGTCCGCGTGGGGTGCCCATCGCGCATGGACAACTCGAGTGAGGATTCGCTCACGCCGCAGAAGACAAGCAAAGATCTTGACTTTCAGCGGCACACGGGAACGCCAGATATGTCTACAGTCAGCACTGAAGTCCTCCGAAACCGTGGTAGCCGGAAGAAACCGAAGATAGAGGCTACGTGCCGAAAAAGAATCTGATACCCACACCCAGCCATCCGTCCGCGCCGTATCCGGATTGGTGGTTGATGACAACTATGATGATTTAACGCTTATGAGTGGTACACGAAGAGGTGATGATTCTGATGCTGGTGGCACTAGAGACCATAAACTTTCACTGAATCGAATGATGCTGACGCATACAAGGAGTATCTGTCCAACAAAGCCGAGTATGAAACATAAATAATGAACGGAAGTAGGCTGGTTGATCATAAATAATTTATTCAATTTTCTGAAACATGTTCTCTTTCTGCGCTACTCATCTGCTAGTTACGACCATTATGCTGGGCCATATTTCTTTATTGTGTATTTCCTCTTTCTGCTTAATTAGAAAGACAATGTCTTTTGTCAAAAGAAAAAAAGGAAAAGCAATGTCTGATCTTGGTTGTAAGAGTGTTAGCCGCTTTCATTGATGTTTAAAATGATCACAATTTACTATTCTGAGATGGATCCATTTCTTATTGTTGCTAAAATCCACAAATTTTTTCAGGATAATCCAATTGAGGTTTACAAAAGGGCAAACAAACTTTTCTGTATGGACAATGAACCGGTATGTACGTCAACGGAGGATCATTTCTGCTTTCAGCTCCAAGCAATTTTTTGTTGGCTCAATGTTTTAGCAATGCATTATTTACTGTCTATATGCTGTCAGGTTCATATTTGGGACTTCTCTGAGCAAACAAACCTGATACTTATGAATGAGTGGAATAGATGGCCTCATGATTGCAATAAAAAATCAGATCAAGAGGTAATGAAAAAATTTGTTGTGTGTCATAGATGTCCCTTTTCTTGATATTCTTTTTGTTTACTTTATGGCAAAGACTAACAATCGTAACCAGGTGTTGAATAATTTAATTCTCTCATTCATAAAGAAAATTTTAATGTTTTGCATTAAGTTGTCCTTTTATGACTGTAGTTTCTGATTTTCTTAATATGCAGATTATATTAGAGGTGCACTTATATGCTTTGTCAGAAAATCTGAGTTCTAAGAGGAATGACACATTATTGCAACAACCTAATGGTGGGTCACTTGACAGCAATGATAACTTGAGGATTAGGATCTCTAATTTTCTGCCAGGTAGCAAGAAAGGAACAGGTTTGACAGGGCTTGAAAATCTTGGAAATACATGTTTCATGAATAGTGCAATCCAATGCTTGATTCACACACCAGAGCTTGTTGACTTTTTTCTTGGTGATTACTGTAGAGAAATAAATCAAGAAAACCCATTAGGAATGAAGGTAGGCTATCTTTTCATATATTTTATGGTATGCTTTACTTGTTAGTTCCTTGCTTTTGGCAAAGTTGGTTTGGGATCAAGTACGTTTTGTATCTTAATATATATTATTACATATTCTCTAGGGGGAGCTTGCTTTAGCATTTGGAGATCTATTGAGGAAGGTGTGGGCAGTTGATAATTCATCAGTTTCGCCACGGGATTTCAAGGGAACTCTTGCACGTTTTGCACCACAATTTGGTGGATATAACCAACATGACTCCCAAGTTAGTAAATAATTTTCACGTCATTTTTTTAATTTGGAAAAGGCAACATTCTGATATGGTAACTTATAGTACTGGTCCTACTGGACGCCACTAAGGGTGTTGGATAAAATATCATTGAAGTATTTTTCTATGTGCGGTTCTCAGGAGCTCCTTGCTTTTCTGTTAGATGGGCTTCATGAAGATCTGAACCGTGTAAGGTGTAAGCCATACCTTGAATCTAAAGATGCTGAGGACCGTACCGCTGAAGAAGTAGCAGAAGAATATTGGGGTAATCATTTAGCTCGAAATGACTCCATCATTGTTGACATGTGCCAAGTGAGTAATTTCATGCATCTGGAGATAATTACTTCACCTTGCATGTCAATATGTTATCTGTTAAATTTGATGTGTTGACCAATTTTCCTAAAAGCTTAAGCCGTTAGGAAGAGCAAGATTTATTATTTTATATTCTTAACACTTCCCCTCACATGTGGGCTGCTGACAACTTTGTTCTAGCCCAAGCCCAACACGTGGACAATAAAGGGAGGAAATTTTTTTTAATAAGAGCTTAACGAGGTTTGAACTCTTGACCTCTGGCTCTGATACCATGTTAAATTTGATGTGTATGTTGAGATATGATTTGCATATCTTTCCATATCTTTGTAATATTGTTTAGCATTAGTATCCCAGATTTTCCGAAATAATATCCCATATATTTTGGTATAATATCCCTGATATTCTGGAGTAATATTATACCAGAAAAGTACCCAATAAAGTTAAAGGAAAATTCTATCGTACTGCTATAAGGCCAACAGTGTTATATGGCAGTGAATGTTGGGCTATGAAGGGACAACATGAACGTAAAGTGGGGGTAGCCGAAATGAGGATGTTGAGATGGATGTGTGGTCATACAAGATTAGATAAGATTATGAATGATCATATACGTGAACGAGTCGGAGTGGCTCCTATTAGTGAGAAAATGGTAGAGAATCGTTTGAGATGGTTTGGTCATGTTCAGAGAAGACCATTAGATGCGCCAGTAAGAAGAGTAGATCAAATAATCTGGAGTCCGATTAAAAGAGGGAGAGGGAGGCCAAGGCAGACACTTGGCGAACTAATAGAGCAAGATCTATTGGTGAATAATATACCGAAAGATTTGGTTACTAATAGAGCGGAATGGCGTCGTATGATCCATGTAGCCGACCCAACCTAGTGGGATAAGGCTTTGTTGTTGTTGTTGTTGTTGTTGTTGTTGTTGTTGTATTCTGGAGTAATATTCTAGCATATTCTCCTTTCTTGTATTGCCTACCTTTATTATAAATAAGGAGGCATTAGTGTTTTGTGAATAACAAGAGAACACATATTTTTCAACATGGTATCAGAGCGAATTAGAGATCTGTGTGAGCTCCTCTCGCCGATTCGTCAGCTTCCATGGCTCTTGAAAGTCCAGGAAGCACGAAGTTCTTTATCTTCGTGTTTATGGCTCGATGATTCACATTTCTGGTTTCCCCTTTTCTCTCTTTTCTGGTTCACGTTCTTCTTTCTATGTCTTTGTGTTTTCTTCTATATTTCTATCTTCCGCTATTTCCGCATCTCCTCTTTATGCAAGATCAATCTTAGCAATGCACAGGATCTCGGAAATTATTGTAGAATCAAACTTCATTTTTGCCTCTTCCATGTTTCCTTCGCTTTCATTTGTTTGTCAGTGTTATCGCTGGACTTGCCTTCGGGCCTCTATTGATCAAAGTAGCGATCCTAGATCGAGGTTTTGTACCAATGGTTTTTCTCCTTTGTTCCTCTTTCCCACCTTCTACTTTCTAGCAACTCTTTGCCCCACGGGGGCATCTCTATAGCGTTGCTGTCACGTTTCTACGATACCCTAAGTCCTTGAGGGCTTCCTACGCCTTTGAGGCGTCCTGCACTCCATAAGGAGTGTCCTACTGAACCTCTATTGATCGGAGCTTAACCTCCGGAATTATACCGGTGTCATTGTGGACGACCGGATTTGGCCGACGTTGTTATCGACGATCGGAACCTACTTCCTTTCTGGCGCTGGATCGCGGCTGGCGTTCCTCAAGTCGTCTCTTTGTAGTTTCCTCTCCATTTGTCGTTATCAGTGTTCTACCGACGTTGTTGCCGGATTTGGGAGTTGTGTTTCCAGCTCATGTGGTTCTTTACTTCCATCGAAGAATCTCTACTTGCCTGCTACTGCTGCACAAGCTCTCTTCAAGATGGGGCATGTTGGCAAAATCATTGTTGGCGTCTTTCTCTCCTATGTTCTTTCAACACCAACTGTCCTCTAGGTGTTTGACAAATTGTCTCTACTGTTTGAAGCTTGGTCTTGGTCATCGTCTTCAACATAGGTCGCCCAACAGGTGTTCGACGAGTGGTTACACGGCCGCTGTTGTGTGATCGCCACGGTGTGTCCTTCAAGTCGCTGCCGTTTGCGGGGGCGTGTTGGAATATAGAATCGTCAGCGTCATCAACTTTCTGGCTACCAAGTTAGACATGATTGATATGCGACAAGCTAGGCATGATTAATATCTATGCTCCAGCATGAGGAGTGTTGAGATATGATTTGCATATCTTCCCATATCTTTGTAATATTGTTTAGGATTAGTACCTCAGATTTTTTGGGATAATATCCCAGATATTTTGGTATAATATCCCAAATATTCTGGAGTAATATTCTAGCATATTCTCCTTTCTTGTATTGCCTACCTTTATTATAAATAAGGAGGCACTAGTGTTTTGTGAATAACAAGAGAAAACATATTTTTCAACATTATCCTTCAGTTTCTTCGCTCAATATGCTAGTGCTAAAAATATATTGGATGTCCTAACATGACCATTGTTTATTATGCCCAAGAGTATTCAATGTGTCCTAGTGTCTGGTCTGGTTTTTTGGGTGGTTTGAAAAAATAATGTTGTGTTTTGTTACTGAAGCTTCATGATGCACTTTTTGTTTCCAAAGTATTGTATATTCTTATTTGAGATATGCTATTTGTGATACTTAATGAGACAACTTTTATCTCCATCTTGCATGCTCCATTTTATTTTTTTCTGATTACATTGAGTAATTCCAGGGTCAGTACAAGTCAACATTAGTATGCCCTGCTTGCACCAAAGTATCCTTTACATTTGATCCATTCATGTACTTGTCCCTGCCCCTGCCATCAACAATGATGAGGACAATGACTGTAACTATCTTCTGTGGTGATGGAAGTGCAAAGTTCTCTGAACACACAATAAGTGTGCCAAAGTCTGGCCAACTGAAAGATCTTCTTCATGCTCTAAGTGTTGCTTGTGCCCTAAGAGTTGATGAAGATCTGTTAGTTGCTGAGGTATGTTTCAGAGCATTATCTCATGTCTGATACTTGCTAGTTGGGCTTCTTCTTTATATTTGTTTCTAGGATTTGGACTAAGCGAGCTTGTCATCCGCAGGTTTATGCTCACCGCATTATTCACTTTCTAGAACTTCCATCTGATTCATTATCTTTGATAAGAGATGATGATCGTCTGGTAGCCTATAGGTTACCCAAGAATACAAGTAAAGGCCCATTGCTTGTGTTTGTGCACCAATGCATGGAAGAGTAAGTTTGTGTAATTTCTGAACAATTGTTTTCTTAATTTGTTTTTGCTTTGCCCTGTGCAAGATCATAGTGTTCAAGTACTTACAACTTACTATCCATGTAGTTTCACTTGCATGGAGGTAATTGTGTTTATTAAAAACATGAAACAGGAAGTGAGCCATTTGGTTGAAGAATGCAAAACATAATACATGAAAACAATATGGGGACTCCCTGTTTTTATGCGCATTCAAATAATGTCCCAATTTTGTTATCTGATGTATGTGAACCAAAAAAACTGTCTGTCATCCCAACAAATTCAGGTTTTTGTAAAAAGATGAGTGATAAATCTTCTATTGAGGAAATTATTAAAACATACATATTAAAAATAATCTGTCCCCACAAGTTTAAGCTTTTGTGAAAGAGGGTTGACTTCTCGAATTTAAAAATTGATGTGGAATGTTGATGTTCATGCTAGTTACATGCTTGATTTTTGTTGGTTACTTCTGATTTTATCCTTGTTTTATTACATCATTGGCAAAAGGAGTTCTAGTTGGACGACATTTGGTGTTCCCCTTATGACATCACTGCCAAGCGATGTTGATGGATCCATCCTCAAAAAGCTGTTGCAGAAACTGTTGGAACCATTCCAAACAAGTCACGGCGATATTTCAGTTGATAATAAAAAAACACACACTAGCAGTGCTATTAATGTTACTGAGATGGAAGTAGACTCTTCTTTTTCTGAGGGTGAAAGCACAGTGGAAGCTATGGAAGCAGATGCATTTGTTGAAGAGGAATTTCGTTTTCATTTAACGGATGAAAAAAGTCAAGTCCTTCAATGTGAAGTCAAAATGAACGAGTCAGTTTCATTGTCAGGATTGCAAAAGCATTTATTTGTGCTGGTGTCTTGGCAGAATATAGCATTGGAGCAGTATGATATATCCCGTCTAAACACCCTCACTGAGGTACACAAATTTTATAGTGTTCCTAAAAGATGTGAAGCGCCTTGTAGCTTATATGAATGCCTTGAAGCTTTCCTGAGGGATGAACCACTGGGCCCAGAAGATATGTGGTAACTATGCTTATCTCAGCAGAAACATGATTTTTCCTTTTAATTCCAAATGTTGGATCTTTGATCTCCAGTGACCATTAGCTGCTGGGATTTGTTATTTGTGATATGGTATTACAAAATAATAACTTGATTATTTTTTTAAAAAAATATAACCTGATTTTTTCAATTAAAATCTGATCATTGATCTGCAAAGGTCAGTAGCTGCTGGGATGTGTTATTACCTTATCTTGGGTTACAATAATGTAACCTGATTTTAACCTAGAAAATATGATCGGATTTTGTTTATTGAAATCCAGATTTGGATTTAAACCACTTAATTTAAGTGCCTGGTTTGGCTAAATACTCATGATTATTTATTTGTACTATAGCCATAGTTAACTGAGACCAATGATGCATCCTTTAAAACAATTAGGATTAGTTGATCATATGGCATTGTTTCTTACTTAATACATTTTGATCTATTAGCTACTGCCATTATATTTTCCAACTTTATAACTGTAATCTAGCATCAAACATAGATATGAGGCATTCCCTGAGGTTACTCCCTTTTTCTTTTGTACATGTGTTCTTACGAGAATGCACTTGCATGTCTCTGTTAACGTGACATACTGAAAAACTGTATTCCAATAGCCAAAATGCAAGTAACAAAATCTTTTCTTATCAAGCATTGAACGCCATATGATGGCTATTGTTGATGGTCTCTTTTTCTTTGTTGATGCAGGTATTGCCCCGGTTGCAAGAAGCACCAGCAAGCTAGCAAGAAACTGGATCTGTGGAGGTTGCCAGAAGTGCTTGTAGTTCATCTAAAGAGATTCTCGTATAACCAGTACATGAAAAATAAGCTGGGGACACTAGTAGATTTTCCTATTCACGATTTGGATTTGACAAAATATATAGTTGGGAATTCCAGAAAGGCATCATACCATTACCGACTATATGCTATCAGTAATCACTATGGCAATATGGGAGGTGGTCACTACACTGCATATGTCTATGTGAGTTGCTCTTCTGTTGTTTGTTTTTCTCCTTTTCATTGTATGCAATTAAAATCATCTCTCTTCTGCAAAGTTGATGCTTTAGATTTACAAGTTTTGCCTCCATGTTCCACTGTAAATAAAAAAAAACTAAGCCATTATTTCTGGGTAATTCAGCTTCTTTTCAAGTTCAAACAACAACAAGAACGCCTTATCCCACTAGGTGGGGTCGGCTACATGGATCATACGACGTCATTCCGCTCTATTAATAATCAAACCTTTCGGTATATTATTCACCAATAGATCTTGCTCTATTAGTTCGTCAAATGTCCGCCTTGGCCTCTCTCTCCCTCTTTTAATCGGACTCCAAATTATTTGATCTATTCTTCTTACTGGCGCATCTAATGATCTTCTCTGAACATGATCAAACCATCTCAAACGATTCTCTATCATTTTCTCACTCTTTTCAAGTTCAAAGACTCGTAAAAATTTTCACAGGAAAAATTCATGGTTCGAAGGTTGGATGCGACAACTCTGCTATCCGTTGATTTGAATCTTGGAAACTTTTCGTACTTATCCCTTCATCTAGCTATTTCAATCATCACATGGTGACAACTTTGTGGCACACGTCCTGTGTGATTCACTGTCATATAAGCATACTAAAGCATCCATATAATTTACTATCTATATATGACAAAAGATATGTCTTAATTCACAACAAATTCTGTCGGTTTTTCATTTAAAGTTTTCTGCAGGTATGCTTGCTTGTAAAATATCCATTTATTATGTCTGGAGATGTGTATCTGTTTTATATCCTATTCTGATGTTACTGTTCTTCCTGTAGCATAAAGAAGAGAATGGCTGGTATGACTTCGATGACAGCAATGTCAGGCCTATTGCTGAGAACAGCATAAAAACGTCAGCCGCTTATGTGCTATTCTATAGGAGGATCTATGACAGTTGAACTTTTCACCCTCAATATAGCTACAGGAGATCAAGATTTTAGCTGCTCAGCACAGTAAAACATACATCACGTGCAGAAAACGTTTTTCCATAAACTTCAACGCACTAACACATTCCTTGCAGGATATGATTTACCAAGGGCTCGACATACTTAGGCAATTAAGGCGACTAACATACACAAGTAATCAGGAGGTAGTTTTCCTCCATCGTTTGATTTTTTATTCATAAAAAAGTGAGTAGATTCTTGACTTTTATGAGTGTACAGATTTGATCATTGGACTTTCCTATTCTCTGTCTCCATCATATCTTTTTCTGTGAGGGGGAGATGTGTGTAGCTTTTTGCATGTATTACTTTGAGATGATATTAGCAATTCACCTATGTGTCACTCTTTTGCAATTATTCACGAAAATCATCGTGCCCATTACATCTGAATGGAGGCACATTTGACTGAAAGTCCATAACAAGTGTTCAACAGATTATGTTATTGTTGTAACCTTCAATACTTGTAAGAATTATTGAGCACTCTTGACCTCCGCAATCTACAATGGCCAAGGCACAAGAGGTGCATCCAGCCTGGCATTGCATTTTCCTGCACCATCGGATATGGCTCCGCGGATCAACAATGCGTTCGCCCTTGTGAGTCTCGGCTTCATCATATATTAGTATTTGTCTTTGTGACAATTTTTGGATCCACTTTCTCATAGTCTCGGAAATATATAGATTAAATAAAAATAGATCAAATATCATACATAAAATTTTAATTAAATAATTAAAATAAGAGATAAACTACTCCATTTTATCTCTATTTTTAATATGAACCTTTCAATTCGCCAATCCCAATATTTGAAAAGCCATCGACAAACTTGAGATTGAACAATGCAAAAAATTGAATTCGAAATCATACTTAAATGAGAAATTACCACTTTACTCCATCCTTTATTAATATAGTTTTCAATAATTAATATAAAGTATAAATGTATAGCAACAAAAGAAATGTTGTGACATTTCAATCCCAAATTTAGAACAGGGTCCAATCATTCCGAACCTAACCTCGTTCACTCCAAATTTTCAAGAGGGCGTCCCGATTAAATCGAAAAATTTGAGATATTTTTTATTTGATCATAACAAATAAAAAACACAATAAACAAAATACTAAATGCTATTGTATAATCTAATATTTATCAATTAATTTACACATATAATTACATAATGTAGTGTATGTTTAATATATATAATAAAAGGAAAAAATTTAAGGTGTCATTTCTTTAAAGGAGGGACACGTGCCCTTTATCCTTTTATTTATTGGATTAAAAATATATGAATCCTATTTCACTTCATTCTATTTAAAAAATTTTAATTTGATCCATATTGAGAAAATTGAAGACATGATGTCCCTCCACACACCAATTAAATCATATAATAAAATATTAATTTAAAATTTAAATTAATTATAAATATAATATTTAAAATAATAATATAATATATACTATCAAATCAGAGTATGATTTAAATTTTTATTATCCGAAGTCCGTCCCTAGAGGCCCTATTTGGTTTGGGTATAATACAAGAATAGAATGTTATTCTTTATTATTTTGTCAAAACCTTAAAAAAGATAAAGGACAAAGTTAGTATTAATAAAAAAATTATCCTCTTAAATAGTGTGTTGATAAGTTATTTTATAAAAAAGTTGGAACAAGATTTATTCTTTTTTGCAAACTCCCAAAAATTTTTAATATATCCACCAACCAAACATCACATAGAATTAGATGATCCCGTGCCTATATGACCAAAAGAAAATAGAGAATTTTGAATATGGAGAAGACTAATGATAAGTGACTCTATTGTTAAATTTATGCCTTAATTTCTATTGTCAAATTTATGTGACCATTAATCATAATTGTTCCATGGTAGATGAGTCGATTTGGTGTCAATAAACTGACTAAAATACATGTAAAAATAAGAAAAAGTAAGCAATTTATTATTTATTGTGATTGATAGCTAACGTGGCATTTTTAATGGCAACTGATTCGCTTGAACCCTAAAATCCTAAGCTACTTGAAAAAACGCCTTTTTTTTCTTCTTTCATCATATTTTTCATTTTGAAAAAAATAGATATATAACATGTTTTATATAATAAAAAATGTTTTTTCCGCTGACTTCCTCTGAATTATGAATTTTTTTCGTGTCTACCAATGTCTTTCGAATATTGTGCTAACCCCCTTGAACTATATCGTCATTTTCATTTAAGTCCATCCGTCAACTTTCATTAACTTTCTCGTTAATTTTCATTTTTTTATTTATAAAATAACTAAATTATCCTTTTCTCACATCATCTAATATTTAATAATATATTATAAAAATAAAAAAGAGGAAATGAGGCTGTGAGATTGATGGTGGAGCTTATGAAGCCATTCCTCATGCCCTGTGTCACACGAAGAAGGTGGAGCTTGCCGTGGAGTTCTACCAAGAAATGGTGTACAAGAATATCATGGTTGAGGAGCACCTTTGTCAAACACTTATGAATTGTTTAGCTAATTCAGGTGATACAACAAATATTGGATCGGTGGGAGATGATATGATAAAATGAATTGAAGGCCCCAGAAGAGCAAGTTTATTCTTGTATCCTGAGAAGCCTTTGTATTTCTGGCAAAACTTGAAGAAGGGAAGCAATACCTTGAAGAGACCAAGAAGAATTCAGGTGCTAACATTGAACTTGATGAGATTTTACTGAAGGGGCTGTGCAAGGCAGGAAAAATGGATGGCGTAATGAATATTGTGCGCGAAATGAAATAAAATGTTGCCTGTGAATAATAGGGTCTATGGTTGCTTAATTGATGGATTCTTAAGAAAGGGTTACATCTCAAAGGCCTTGGAGTTGTTTCAAGTTATGAAAGAATCTGGATGCCAGCCTGCTTTCCACTTATACTCACATGATCTAGGGGTGAGCACGGGCCGGGACGACCCGATCGCCCCAGCCCGGCCCGACCCGGATTTTATGAGGTTTTAACTGGGTCGGGACCGGGTCTCATTTTTTCAAGACCTGACCGGACCGGGCCCGGATTATAATAACCCGAACCCGTTTCCGATTCGGGTAAATATGTAATATTAATATTAAATTATTTTTAAATAGTATACTTATACTTACTTTAAATAAAAATATATATTTTATTTGATATATATCTTAAATATACATTATTATATGTTATCATATATATATATATATAATTTAATTAATAGTTAGCATATTTAGATAATAATATTAATTTTTTTACTATTTTATTTATTATTTTATTCTTTTTTATAGTCAAACCAGGACAATAGGGAATTTTCGATTTTTTCTCGATTTGACCGGGACGTCCCGGTCCTGGACCCGACCGAGACCGGGTCCGGGAATGGGTCCTCTTTTCCAAAAATCCGAAGCAAACCCGGTCGGCCGAGACTCGGTCCCGGATCCAGTTTTGCTCCCCCTAGTGCCATGATCCAACAGCTATTCAGATCCGATGGACGCACAAAAGCATGTGATCTTTACGAGTAAATGCTGAGAAATAAAATCCATCCTGACCAAGGTAGTCCAAAACGCGATCTAACTCGTACAATTCTACGAGTTCACCTCAGCTAAACGTGTCCGATTTCCAATATTTTTAAAATCGGACCGATGATCAAACCGGTCGGGCAATGGGTCATGGTTCGATCGATTCAATCAGGTTCGATCGAATTGAATTGGTTTTTTATTAAAATAATATTATTTGTATTACTTTAAGAAAATATATTATAAGTTAAAGTATAAAAGATAATAAGTAATAATATAAAATGCATATTATAATCATTTTAAATTAATCAAATAGTAGAAAATTATTTTTAAATTATAGATATTAGTTAATTTCATGAATAACTTTATTTTTTTTATTTGAATATTTCTTTATACTATTTTCCCACATTTTAATATTATATATTTCTTTTTTCATGATCATCCTAAAAAAATTATTATATTATTCATGTTTCAATTTTTAATATAAATTATTCATAATGAATTAAATTTTATCATCTTATGACAATTTTCTCTTTTATTTAAATTTGACTTTATTATTACCTTCTTATCTTTTATTTTTAAATTCAAATGCAACTTCCTTATTACTAATATCAATTTATACATTCATTCTATAAAATCTAATCGCTTATTTTTCTCATCCTATCAAATCTAATCCTTTATTTTTCTCCTGTTCTTCCACCATTAATACTATAATATACTTTTCTTATTATTTCAATCTATTTTACTCCCGGTTCAACCCGGTTTTGACCGAGTTGACTCGGTTCAATTCAGTTTTTTAACAAAATGGTTTTTACTGCTAAACTGGACCGAACCAATAGTCGCTTCGTAGTTTTTTACTGCTAAATCGGATCTGGCCGATTCGTGGTTGAACCGATCGGACGATTCGGTCCGATTTTAAAAACGCCGATTTGAATCGCGTTTTGCGAGAACGCGGTAGAATCGCAAATAAAAATGGAGGTATCGCGTCCCGTTTTTCTCAGGCGAGGACACCACCTGACTGGCCTTTTTCTCCCAAAGTCCCAAATTGCAGATGCCCTAATCCCTTCTCATCCCCCTGCTCCAACTCTCTCCACCGCGATGCTGCAGCTCCAAGCCTCTACCTTTCACCGTTCGTCCACTACCGCCGGCGTTCGTTTCCGCAGTCACCTCTTTCTTGCACTGTACGCCGCCTACAGCCGCCGCCCCTGCTCGATGTCGTTCGCTCCTGCAGCCATTTCGCTTTCTTCCGCTGCTGGTATGTTGTTCCTCCCTCCCTCCCTCCCTCTCTCTCTCTGTATGTGGCTGCTCACTGTGCCATCTCTCTCCTTTCTATGTGCGACCTCACTGTTCGCCGCCTAAGGATGCCCCCTCCCTCCCTCTTTCTCTACTTGTTTATTATGACTGTGCCCATCCTTCCTCCTTCCCACTTTCTCTATTTGTTTGCCAACAGAGGAACCTCCCTCGGCCCCTCCCTCATTCTTTGTATGTGCGAACAGCCAAACCTCTCGGTTCATCCCTCAGTCCCTCTTTCTCTATGTGTTGCAAACAGAGGAACCGAGCTCGGTCCCTCCCTCTTTCTCTGTGCTTTTGTGATTAGATGAACCGAGGGAGTCAGAATGTTAGATTAAGTTTTTTTTTTTGTTTGTGGCTGCCTCCATCTAGTTGTCACTTATTCATTAATTAGTGTGTTAAAACATACAATATTTATAGTTAGTTTTTTGTATTCGAAAACTGCAATCCCAGTTACAGATTTGCAAGCAGAAAAACATAATGGCTTCTGCTGGCCGATGGTTTGATGATTTCAAGTAGAAAATTCTGCTTTATTTTAGAAAAAAATGCCATGTATTATTTGGGTCTATGCTAATTACAACAACAACAACAACAACAAGTCTATGCTAATTAATATATAAAATATTTTTCTGGTCGAATCGGCCGTGTCATCTGGCGTATATACAATTTCGTGTTTTCTCGGCTGCTCTGTGTCGTGTCCATTTGACGTGTTTGACAACATTGATCGTGACAATAACAGCTGTTGTTGCAGGTCAAATCCAACATGGCATGGTTTCTGAAGCATGGCAAGCTCTAGAGAGTTTGAAGAATCATGGGATCACACCCAATAGGAAGGCTTACACAGTTTTCATCAAGAAATTTTGTAAGGTCTCAAAACCCAACGAGGCTTCTAAAATTTTGCAAGAGATGTTGGCTTCTAATATGAAGGTTGATGATAAATTGTCAGAAATTGTCAAGTCATCTCTAAATAAAAACAGCGAGAATGAAGAAGCTAGCAAAGTTGAACAAAGTAATAAATTCACTAAAATGTCTATACTGGGAAGTGAATTTGTCTCACAACCTGGTAACCACTCTCCAGATGAAGAATTTGAGGTTTCCAACCATTTGTCAGATGAGGATATGAAAATGATTGAACCAAAAAAAAGTTATAGTGATACTGATGTTCAAGAAGTATGCAGGATCTTATCACTCTCTACTGACTGGAACGTAGTGCAAGAAATCCTAGAGAGAACCATGATCTCCTTTACACCTACATTTACAGCCACGTTGCTTTGCATTTCTTTTCATGGGTAGGAAGACAAAATGGTTATGCACACAATGAGGAAACCTACAACATGGCCATCAAACTTGCTGGAAGTGCCAAAGATTTCAAGCACATGAGGCATCTTTTCAAGGAAATGAAAAGGAGCCTCCCTGTGACATCAAATACATGGACCATTATGATAACCCAATATGGTCAGGCAGGTCTTACTGAGATCTCATTGAGGACATTCAAAGAGATGAAGAATGAAGGATATGAGCCAAATGGTAGTGCTTACAAATATCTGATTGTGTTTCTTTGTGGCAAGAAGGGCAGAAGGGTGGATGAAGCAATCAGATTATTTCATGAAATGATTCATGCTGGACATATTCCAGATAAAGAAATGGTTGATATATACTTTTCTTCTTTATGTGAGTCGAGGAAGCTAGTAGAAGCTAGAAGAAGCTTAAAAGCTCTATTTACAGGAGGGTTTACAAAGCAGATTGGCTACTCATTACTGATCAAATCTTTCTGTAGATCAGGTAACATAAAAGAAGCTCTCACATTGTGCGAAGGACTGCAGCAGCACGGATGCACCATTGATCATTATATTTATGGAAGTATTATCCATGCGCTACTTAGACAGGGACAACTGGATGATGCCTTGGACAAAATGGAGGATATGAGAAGGGCAGGGATGTCACAAACAACTCATATACATACATCTCTCATCGTTCATTTTTGCTAGGAGAAACAGATAGCATAGGCATTAGAAGTCTTCAAAAGTATGAAGGATGATGGTTGCCTTCCAACTGTTGTTACTTATTCAGCATTGCTTCGTAGCTTCATGAATGTGGGGATGGTTACAGATGCTTGGAACATCTTTTGGCGAATGAAACTCAAAGGCCCTTTCCCAGACTTTGAAACATATTCGTTGTTCATCAGTTGTCTCTGCAAAACAGGCAAGTCCGAAGATGCACTTCTGCTTCTCAAGGAAATGTTACAAGGTGGAATTATTCCGAGCGCTATTAACTTCAAGACTGTGTTTCATGGCCTGAATAGAGATGGCAATGAGATTTAGCCAATTCTGTACTTCAAACTAAAAGGCTTTTGACGAAAGAAAGAAAGTTTTGGGTCTGAGATTTCTTTGGTATAGTTGGTATACAAAGCATTTGTGTTGATCCTAACTACAAGCAAAATAATAGTTCCTATATTAGAGTTATCTTTGACAGGGTTGAACCCGACGAAGAAATAAATAGTTTAATCCTTTTGGATGTTGTTTTTCTTTCTGCTGATGGAAAATGGTACTTGGCAATTGTTCTGAACATCCAAAAACCAATAGTTTGTGAATGGTATGGAGAAAGGGTCTACCTCTGAGTTTGCTAAGCTTTCATGGTGGCAGATGAGCGTACATGACTTGCAATCAACTCCTCTTACTAGAGTTTGGATGTCACCTGTATGTATAAGCTTGCAACTACATGATTGGTATGTCTGTTCTCTCATTGCTCCCAATTAATTAGTGCTTAGAGGCAAGAGCAAAGAGAAATAAAAGTAGGCCATGTACATAAGAGTGTTTCTGAAACAGAATCTTAGAGCTGTGATTAATTCAGTAACATTAAGATTAAAGATTTTTTTTAAGATAGACCAAGTTCATCAACTAGATCTGCACAACATGATGTGATTGGACAGATTAACCATCTTACTACAAAATGCATACAATGGAATAAACATGATGTGGTGGCATGCCAAGCTTGCTGTATGTTTAGTTATGAGGGAAAATTGAAACCATTGTTATTGAACAGTAACAATGGGAAGATTCTGTTATGTAGTTCTCATTAGCTGGTTCTTCTAGTCCATCCATTCTCAGAAATCTTTATAGGATTTTTGTTGCTAGTACTTTCTTACGAATTTGTATTAATGATGTTCTATAATCAAGATCATCAGTAATTCTGAATAGTTATTTGTAGTCTCCACCAGTAATTCTGAGTAGTAATATGTAGTCTCCATGAGACATTAATAATCTGTTATGATTGTTGTCTGGAGTAAAATACTTTGCAAGATGCTGAATACTACTACCACGCCATTTTCTGTATTAAAATTCTCTTAGTTCACTCTTCCATTATGGTGAATTGGTTTGTTAAGTCAAAATGATAGTTGACACTGTTTGTTTTGATCTCGAACCTTTTATGTTCAATCACAAGTAAGTCATGAGTTAATATCCTGCTTAAATGCATAACAAATGTCGAGTTCCATCTATCTTTTAATCCCTTCATTCAGAGGTGGAATGTACCTTATTCTTCTTACACATTTTGCAAATCTTCAAGAGCAATGTAGAATAGTATTTCAGTCTCTAGGATAACATACACAATAATATGGTTGTCTTTCTGTTGTAGAAATCTGTACAATTTTACTTTTCTTGCATCAATAAGTTAACACAATGATGTTACAAGAAAATCCTTTGGGAATCACTTGTTTGCAAACTTCAAAAAAGAAAACTCTTTATTTTCATTCCAGTTCCTTTCATGTGTCGTGCTGTAAAATTTCCTAGAACCATCACAAAGTATCAACACTTTGACAAAATCTCTAACCATAGTTCAAGCTTTGCACAGTGCATATTCATTTCACGGTCATTCCATTATTACACGTGGTTTAAGTTCTTGGCACACAGCATTATGCCTATATGTTTCTGTGAGACAACAATCAACATTTATAAGTGAGCACCGAATGAAAGCCAGAACTGGAATTGTTGTGGGTGAGACAACAATCAGCATTGTGCCCAATTGCATGTCTCTTGACCACCCAAGGTGGTGAAGGCTTGCGGATTGTTGGCTTCGAAATAGTTTGACATATATGACATGGGAATTGTTGTGGGTGACTTGGTCAGTTGGCTGGTGTTTTCTTTCAAGGTCATGGCCTTGAGTCTCTTGACTCACCTCTTCGTTGGGTTCAAGTCCATGATAAGGGTCGAGGCCATGGTCTCGTCTCACCTCTTTGTTGCTCGTGGTGTGGGAGTAGGATCCAGAGGAGGATGAAGAGATGGTGGCTGAGTTTGAAAGAGAGGTGGCTCCTAGACAGGTGAGTGATGATCGGCATGCTTGTGGGAGCTGATGAGAAAGACGATGACATATCAAGATCGAATCACAAAGAGGAACTGGATGGGTTGGTGGTTGATGACAAGTATGATGATTTAACACTTGTGACCACAAACCCTACCCAACCCGGCCGAGTTTGGTTGGGTCGGGTTTCAATTTTTTTTTGAGACAGGACCCGACCCAACCCAACCCGACCCGGCCCAGCTTGGGTTGGGTCGGGTGGTTGACCACTTTTTTTCTTTCTTTTTTTAATTTTTAATACAAAAAAGCATTTACTATTTTATTTTAAATACAAAATAAAGTATTTTTAGGCATAAAAAATATTGTTTTAAATATCTACATATTATTCTCTATTCAAAATACATTATTTTTATATATTTTTTAAAATATTAGATGGTGTAAAACACTTAAATTAAATAAAAATCATTTAAAATTCAAAAAAATAAAATAAAAAATCGGGTTGGCAGGTCGGGTCGGGTTGGAAAAATCCAACCCGAGCCGATCGGGGTTGGTCCGGTCCGACCCGACCCCCAACCCGGATCGACCCGGTGAACCCCTAATGATGATTCTGATGCTGGTGGCACTAGAGATCATAAACTTTCACTGAACCGAAGGACACTGGTTCATATAAGGAGTATCTGGCCAACAAAACCGAGTATGAAACATAAATAATGAACAGAAGTAGGCTGGTTGATCATGAATAATTTATTCAATTTTCTGAAACATGTTCTCTTTCTGCACCACTCATCTGCTAGTTACGACCATTATGCTGGGCCATATTTCTTTATTGTGATATTTCCTCTTTCTGCTTAACTAGAAAGACAATGTCTTTTGTCAAAAGGAAAAAAAAGGAAAAACAATGTCTAAGCTTGGTTGTAAGAGTGTTAGCCGCTTTCATTGATGTTTATAATGATCACAATTTACTATTATGAGATGGATCCATTTCTTATTGATGCTAAAATCCACAAGTTTTTTCAGGATAATCCAATTGAGGTTTACAAAAGGGCAAACAAACTTTATGGCAAAGACTAACAATCGTAACCAGGTATTGAATAATTTAATTCTCTCATTCATAAAGAAAGTTTTTAACGTTTTGCATTAAGTTGTCCTTTTATGACCATAGTTTCTGATTTTCTTAATATGCATATTATATTAGAGGTGCACTTATATTCTTTGTCAGAAAATCTGAATTCTAAGAGGAATGACACATTATTGCAACAACCTAATGGTGGGTCACTTGACAGCAATGATAACTTGAGGACTAGGATCTCTAATTATCTGCCAGGTAGCAAGAAAGGAACAGGTTTGACAGGGATTGAAAATCTTGGAAATACATGTTTCATGAATAGTGCAATCCAATGCTTGATTCACACACCATTGGCTTGTTGACCTTTTTCTTGGTGATTACTGTAGATAAATAAATCAAGAAAACCCATTAGGAATGAAGGTAGGCTATCTTTTCGTATATTTTATGGGTATGCTTTACTTGTTAGTTTCTTGCTTTTGGCAAAGTTGGTTTGGGATCAAGTACGTTTTGTATCTTAATATATGTTATTACATATTCTCTAGGGGGAGCTTGCTTTAGCATTTGGAGATCTATTGAGGGAGGTATGGGCAGTTGATAATTCATCAGTTTCTCCACGGGATTTCAAGTCAACTCTTGCACGTTTTGCACCACAAACTCCCAAGTTAGTAAATAATTTTCACGTCATTTTTTTAATTTGGAAAAGGCAACATTCTGATATGGTAACTTATAGTACTGGCCCTACTGGATGCCACTAAGGGTGTTGGATAAAATATCATTGAAGTATTTTTCTATGTGTGGTTCTCAGGAGCTCCTTGCTTTTCTGTTAGATGGGCTTCATGAATATCTGAACCATGTAAGGTGTAAGCCATACCTTGAATCTAAAATGCAGAGGACCGTACCGCTGAAGAAGTAGCAGAAGAATATTGGGGTAATCATTTAGCTCGAAATGACTCCATCATTGTTGACATGTGCCAAGTGAGTAATTTTATGCATCTGGAGATAATTACTTCACCTTGCATGCCAATATGTTATGTGGGATCCTTCAGTTTCTTCGCTCAATATGCTAGTGCTATAAATATATTGGATGTCCTAACATGACCATTGTTTATTATGCCCTAGAGTTTTCAATGTGTCCTAGTGTGTGGTCTGGTTTTTTGCATGGTTTGAGAAAATAATGTTTTGTGTTTCGTCACTGAAGCTTCATGATCCACTTTTTGTTTCCAAAGTATCGTATATCCTTATTTGAGATCTGCTGTTTGCGATACTTAATGAGACAACATTTATCTCCATCTTGCATGCTCCATTTTATCCTTTTCTGATTACATTGAGTAATTCCAGGGTCAGTACAAGTCAACATTAGTATGCCTGTTTGCACCAAAGTGTCCTTTATGTTTGATCCATTCATGTACTTGTCCCTGCCCCTGCCATCAACAATGATGAGGACAATGACTGTAACTGTCTTCAGTGGTGATGGAAGTGCAAAGTTATCTGAATACACAATAAGTGTGCCAAAGTCTGGCCAACTGAAAGATCTTCTTCATGCTCTAAGTATTGCTTGTGCCCTAGGAGTTGATGAAGATCTGTTAGTTTCTGAGGTATGTTTCAGAGCATTATCTCATGTCTGATACTTGCTAGTTGGGCTTCTTGTTTATATTTGTTTATAGGATTTGGACTAAGCGAGCTTGTCATCCACAGGTTTATGCTCACCGCATTATTCGCTTTCTAGAACTTCCATCTGACTCATTATCTTTGATAAGAGATGATGATCATCTGGTAGCCTATAGGTTACCCAAGAATACAAGTAAAGGCCCATTGCTTGTGTTTGTGCACCAATGCATGGAAGAGTAAGTTTGTGAAATTTCTGAACAATTGTTTTCTTAATTTGTTTTTGCTTTGCCCTGTGCAAGACCATTAGTGTTCGAGTACTTACAACTTATTATCCACGTAGTTTCACTTGCATGGAGGGGTGTTTGTAAAAAGATGAGTGATAAATCTTCTATTGAGGAAATTATTAAAACATGCATATTAAAAATAATCTGTCTCCACACGTTTAAGCTTTTGTGTAAGAGGGTTGACTTCTTGAATTTAAAATTTGATGTGGAATGTTGATGTTCGTGCTAGTTACATGCATGATTTTTGTTGGTTACTTCTGATTTTATCCTTGTTTTATTACATCATTGGCAAAAGGAGTTCTAGTTGGAAGACATTTGGTGTTCCCCTTATAATGTCACTGCCAAGTGATGTTGATGGATCCATCCTGAAAAAGCTGTTGCAGAAACTGTTGGAACCATTCCAAACAAGTCAAGGCGATATTTCAGTTGATAATAAAAAACACACGCACTAGCAGTGCTAATAATGTTACTGAGATGGAAGTAGACTCTTCTTTTTCTGAGGATGAAAGCACAATGGAAGCTATGGAAGCTGATGCATTTGTTGGAGAGGAATTCCGTTTTCATTTAACAGATGAAAACATCAAGTCCTTCAATGTGAAGTCAAAATGAACGAGTCAGTTTCATTGTCAGGATTGCAAAAGCATTTATTTGTGCTGGTGTCTTGGCAGAATATAGCATTGGAGCAGTATGATATATCCCGTCTAAACACCCTCACTGAGGTACACAAATTTAATAGTGTTCCTAAAAGATGTCAAGAGCCTTGTAGCTTATATGAATGCCTTGAAGTTTTCCTGAGGGATGAACCACTGGGCCCAGAAGATATGTGGTAACTATGCTTATCTCAGCAGAAATATGGTTTTTCCTTTTAATTCCAAGTGTTGGATCTTTGATCTCCAGTAGCCATTAGCTGCTGGGATTTGTTATTTGTGATATCGTATTACAAAATTATAACTTGATTATTTTTTTAAAAAAATTATTACCTGATTTTTTCAATTAAAATCTGATCATTGATCTGCAAAGTTCAGTAGCTGCTGGGATGTGTTATTACCTGATCTTGGGTTACAATAATGTAACCTGATTTTAACCTAAAAACCTATGATCGGATTTTGTTTATTGAAATCCAGATTTGGATTTAAACCACTTAATTTAAGTGCCTGGTTTGGCTAAATACTCATGATTATTTATTTGTACTATAGCCGTAGTTAACTGAGTTCAATGATGTATCAATTAGGATTTGTTGATCATATGGCATTGTTTTTTACTTAATACATTTTGATTTATTAGCTACTGCCATTTTTATTTTCCAACCATATAACTGTAAACTAGCATCAAACATAGATACGAGGCATTCCCTGAGGTTACGCCCTTTTTTTCTTTTGTACATGAGTTCTAATGAGAATGCACTTGCATGTCTCTCTTAACGTGACATAATGAAAAACTATGTATTCCAATAGCCAAAATGCAAGTAACAAATCTTTTCTTATCAAGCATTGAACGCCTTATGATGGCTATTGTTGATGAAGATCTCTTTTTTCTCTTTTTTTTTATGTTGATGCAGGTATTGTCCCGGTTGCAAGAAGTACCAGCAAGCTAGCAAGAAACTGGACCTGTGGAGGTTGCCAGAAGTGCTTGTAGTTCATCTAAAGAGATTCTTGTATAACCAGTACATGAAAAATAAGCTGGGGACACTAGTAGATTTTCCTATTCATGATTTGGATTTGACAAAATATATAGTTGGGAATTCCAGAAAGGCATCAAACCATTACCGACTATATGCTATCAGTAATCACTATGGCACTATGGGAGGTGGTCACTACACTGCATGTCTATGTGAGTTGCTCTTCTGTTGTTTGTTTTTCTCCTTTTCATTGTATGCAATTAAAATCATCTCTCTTCTGCGAACTTGATGCTTTAGATTTACAAGTTTTGCATCCATGTTCCACTTTACATAAAAAAAAACTGAGCCATTGTTTCAGGGTAATTCCGCTTCTTTTCAAGTTCATAGATGTAAAAAATTTCACAGAAAAAAATCATGGTCCGAAGGTTGGGTGCGACAATTCTGTTATCCGTTGATTTGAATCTTGGAACCTTTTCTTACTTTTCCCTTCGTGTAGCGATTTCAACCATAAAGTTTTCTGCAGGCTTGCTTGCTTGTAAAATATCCATTTATTATGTCTGGAGATGTGTATCTGTTTGATATCCTATCTGATGTTACTGTTCCTCCTGTAGCATAAGGAAGAGAATCTCTGGTATGACTTCGATGACAGCAATGTCAGGCCTATTGCTGAGAACAGCATAAAAACGTCAGCCGCTTATGTGCTATTCTATAGGAGGATCTATGACAGTTGAACTTTTCACCCCCAATGTTGCTACAGGAGATCAAGATTTTAGCTGCCCATCACACTAAAACATACATCACGTGCACAAAACGTTTTTCCAGAAACTCCTTGTCAACGCACTAACACATTCCTTGCAGGATATGATTTACCATGGTCTCGACATACTTAAGCAATTAAGGCGACTAACATACACAAGTAATCAGGAGGTAGTTTTCCACAATCGTTAGATTTTTTATTCATCAAAAAGTGATTAGATTCTTGACTTTTATGAGTGTACAGATTGATCATTGGACTTTCCTATTCTTTGTCTCTATCATATCTTTTTCTGTGAGGGGGAGATGTGTGTAGCTTTTTGCATGTTTTACTTCGAGATGATATTAGCAATTCACCTATGCGTCACTCTTTTGCAATTATTCACAGGAATCATCGTGCCCATTACATTTGAGTTTCTAGCATACTAAAGTCCATAACGTTGTGTTCAACAAATTATGCTATTGATGTTAACCTTCAATACATCTGAGAATTATTGAGCACTCTTGATCTCCGCAATCTACAATGGCCAAGGCACAAGAGGTGTATCCAACCCGGCATTGCATTTTCCTGCACCATCAGATATGGCTCCGAGGATCAACAATGTGTTTGCCCTTGTGAGTCTCAGGCTTCATCATATATGGTATTTATCTATGTCTTCCATGGACAATTTTTGGATCCACTTTCTCATAGTTTCGGAAATGGATTGACTACTGTGACATGGAGGGAGACCTCTAATCATGCTGACCTGATGGTGCCTTTTACCTTATTGCCTTGATGATGATCTAGGAATCAATTGCCAGCTGCAAAATTTTCTGTTCATAGGGATAATGATCATACTGGGTCTATGCCGTCGGATTGGCGTACCACTACTGATCATTCGTTGGCAGAATATAGGTGGTGCTGACCAGTGACCACTATCCGTGAGCGCTCGTCTCCGGTAGCCCCTACCGGCGGCACCACCAACCGTCTCCGGCAATCCCTGCCGGAGGCGCAACCTGGTCCCGCTTTTTCGAATGCCACCTAATCCACAGACCAAATGAGACCACGACTTCAACACCTAAGTGATGGTTGGACGGCCATCTCCCGATCCCGATCAAATCGTCGGCCGGCCACCGACTATTTTCGTTGCCTGGGGGAGGGTCATTTTGCACGCTCCTGTACGTCTCCCCTCAGGTGTATGGCATGCGGGAAGGAAGGACATGGGCGAGCTCTGTCCCCTCTCTCACCGGAGGACGCCGATCGTGCTTGAGCCTGGGACGAACAGTGAGGAAGAGATGATGGCGGCGGCGCCTACCGTCACCGTCCCTTGGTTGCCTCAGATGCAGCAGGCGAGGGATTTTCTCTGGTTTTGTCTCGTCGGCGAACCCACCGGCAAGCCTATGGAGCTGTCGGCCATCCGTGCAGCAGTGGTGGCGTCCGTTGGTGCAGCGCCCCCTTTTCACTTGACCTGACGCCAACGCTTTTCCTCCTCGTTCCCGGCTCGCCCCAGCAGCGGGAGTCCCTGCTGGCCTCGCCGTCTCCAGTGTCTCAGGACTGCTCCGTCAAGTGGCATCCTCGCCAAGAGGGGGACGGCGCTACGCCGGTGCCGGCCCCAGCAAGAATCGCGGTCGACATCAGGAGTATCCCCCTCCACCTCCTGCACCCGGAGGTCATACTGGCCATCGCCGGGAAGTTCGGAACCCCCCTGTCTCTCTCCCTGCCGACGATGGGCTCGCCGGACCTGTCACCCGTTTCTGTCAGCCTGGTTGTCGCCCGCCCCCGTCGGTCATCCTGTGCGTCGACGATGGCAGCTACATTCTTCATCTCCGGCGGTCGAGTATTGAAGGCTCATGGGCAGACGTCGTCGCGGTCGGTACGGCGGCGAGCTTCAGGATGCAGTCCCGGCCAACGTCCCAGGCGTACGTCAGAGGGGCAGATGGAGAGACGTACGACCATACTTTATTTCAAAACCCCCCTCCTCCAACAGCTGTCAACCACCATACCTTTCCACTGCCACCTGCCACCACTACCGTAACCCACACCCCACATCCAGACCGCCACGTCACCAACCCAGGACACCTCACCATACTATCTCACCCAGCCACCGCTCACCCTCTCAGCCAACCCGACCTCGTCCGCACCCCACACCCGCCCAGTCAGAACATCGGCCAACCCGAGTCGCACCATCAAAACCCTCAATCTCCACACCCGGCCCGGGCCCCCCTGAACTGCACCCAAACTTCCTCCGTGAACCAGCCCGGGCAACTCCTGAGTCGCACCAACCCACCCTCAGAGCCCCGACCCGATAGCCGCAAGCCCGTATCGCCTTCAACCAGCTCCGCTGCCTCCGCCTCGGGCAACCTCCTCGCCGGCGGCCGGTCATCGCGGCGAAACCTTCCCCCCTCCTCCCGACACCCCCACCGCCACCGCCTGACAATCACCACCGCAGCCCGCATGGACCCAATCTCCATCTGCCTTCTCGGCGACGAGGTCTCCCGGATGAAGACGCGGTGGCTGCGGGCGATCCCCCTCGCGTCTACCGGCGCCGTCGGAATCGCAGGGCCGCCTCTCCCCACCCCGCTGGACCGCAACGGATGGGCGCCTCTGTTCCTGCCGGCATCCACCAGGAGGCCGCCAGACACGATGCATCATCTTCCTCCACAACCACCCGGACTGGGGATCGGGCCAACAACGATAATGCCCTCCTTCCCGGACGACAAGAGGTCGACGTCCTCGAGGTCGCACATCGGACTGATTTCCGACTAGTTTGCCGCCGCCCCTGGTCGAGGCATGACCCCCCGAGACGACCCCTTGGCATTTTCCGCCCCCACCAGCGACTCCTGATGCTCGTGCGGGGTGGCTCTAGGCGGAGGACAGTGGAGGGCAGCAGTCCGCCCACTGGGGCGACTATTACGGTTTCCTTATGAAGGTTCTGACATGGAACGTTCGCGGCCTCGGTGATGAGGAGAGGCGCCAATCCAACAACAACAACAACAACAACAACAAAGCCTTATCCCACTAGGTGGGGTCGGCTACATGGATCATACGACGCCTGATCCATGTTCATGAGATTCGACAGGGTTTTACGCTGGCTGTCGGGGCCTAACACAACCCTCCTCCTTTATCCGGGCTTGGGACCGGCTATAAAACATAGGCGGAGTTATGCCTGTAATTCTCCAAAGTGCAAAAAATCACCACATATTCTAATTAAAAGATCATACAATATTACCAAGTTACATTTACTATAACAAGTTCGTTAAGATTATTGCTATGTTTTTTTTTTGAGAGGATATTGCTATGTTAGCATGCTCATAAGCAATCACTAAAGTTAATATCAAATGACACATGATTTCAACTATATGCCAAAATGGAGATTAATTTTGGAAGTTGCCAACCTATCTTGCGACAGGTTCTAAGGTGCTCCTCCTACTAAAAGCTTATTCATTTGTTGACACTCCGCAATCATCCTTTTCCCCCTTAAAATTTGTGTATTTCTTGCAGTTATTTGCATTTTTTCCCATACCGAGGGTACAAATATGATTTGATCTACCACAAAAGAGGAAAAAGAACTGTCAATTTAATACATTTAATTAATTACCCCACCAAAAGAGCACTTTAGGGAAGCATCACAGCATCAATGTCCCATTGCCTGGTGAGTACTTAATCGATGACCCAGATTTCAAAACTTATGGCTTATATTAATAAGCAGAAATAGCAAGTATAATCGATGCACCAGCGTTATCGGAAAATAACAAGGTCAGAACATTTCTAAAGCTCCTAAGATTTGAAACCGTTGCTTAGCGTGATCAGTCTGTAACCCCTTTGCCATATGCCTACCAACCGATGAATTACCGATAATTCCCTCAGGAACGAAGGCAGGATACAAAACAAATGTATCAAATTTTGTCACCGTGAGAAAGGGGGGCAAAGAAAAGGAACCCCACCGTGATGGGCGTAGATGTAAGCGGTCCTCCAGGAGTAGATGTGATCCCCAGGCTTCAAGCTCTCCTTTCCGACCCTGTTCGAAAGCAGACCCGGATGTGTAGCACTCGGTGATGAGGAGAGGCGCCAATCCCTTGGCTGCTATTTGAGAGAGTGTAGCACTCGGATGTGGGAGCATATTGGTGGGTCCCGACTATCGCAGTTCATCTCCCTTAGCTTGGTGGGGCGTTCTGGGGGCTGTATCATTGGTTGGAGGACGGAGCAGTTCACCCTGGTGGATTCCTAGACAGCCCGCTTCTCGATGTCGGCTCACTTGCGTCGCTGCACGGATGGTTCATCCTACCTTCTCTCCTGTGTCTATGGCCCCTGCTCAGGGTCCCTTCGGGCGGACATGTGGGAGGAGCTCTCCGTTGCCCGTCTTCATCTTCCTGACGCCCGGTGGCTGATTGGGGGCGACTTCAATGTCACACTTGACATGGATGATCGCCCCTCCAGAAGACAATGGAGAGACCCTGGAGCGGAGGGATTCCGAGATTTTATCGACTCCCAATCGTTGTTGGATTTCTCGACTGCGAACTGTAGATTCATCCGCGGAGCACGGCGGCACCCTCATCCAGGTCTCGGATCGACAGATTCCTCGGCTCTATTGAGTTAGCTGAGGCCCACCAGCTTGCTGATGTCTGAGCCATGGACCGACTGTTTTCGGACCACACACCCCTTTTGTGGAGATCCAATGACGGTTAGTCCCGGAGATCCATTTTCCGCTTTGAGCGATCATGGTTATTGGAGGAGGGTTTCACACAGTTGGTGGCCGAGCACTGGCAGAGTGTTGCGGCGTTAGACTCTGCTGCTAGGACCTTGGCTGCTAGGCTGCACAGCCTGAGGCACTTCCTTCAGGACCGTCGGAGACAGCTCTGGACAGACCGGGAGGCACGGAGGACTGAGGCTCCGGAGACCATCACCCGACTAGATCGGGAGGACTCCCGCCACCTCACGGAGGAGGAGGCGGCGCAGCGACGACAAGCTCAGGCGACCATCCAACAGGAGGATAGGCAGGTGGAAATCCAGTGGAGGCAGCGCTCCCGGCAGACCTGGCTTCAGGAGGGAGATGCCAACTCGCTTCTTCCACCTATACGCGAGCGCCCGACGAAGGGCGAATCAGATTGACCACCTGGAGGTGATGGGGCAGCGGATCACCGGCCACCATCACATCGGGACTGCCATCGCCTCTTTCCACCGGCACTTTTCCAGGCGATGGCCCACGACATCCTGGAGTTGGTCCCCCAGGGGAGTCTTCTTTGTTAGTGTAGACCATCTTCGAGGACGAGGTCACCGACGCTCTTCGGGACCTCAATGGCGACGGTTCCCCAGGCCTCGACGGCGACATTCTGGCCCGTGGTTCGGGAGGACGTGATGGCGGTGATCAGGGAGTTCGAAGGTGGGAACCGAGGCTTTGATCGCCTCAATCGGTTCTTGTTGTTCATGCTTCCGAAGCGCACGCCAGCTGAGAGGGTGGACTTTCGGCCGATCGCTTTATCTAATGCCATCTACCTCCTTGTGGCATGGGTATTGGCCAATCGGCTCCGGGAGGTACTCCCCGATCTCATTCATCCGGTCCAGTCGGCTTTCATCTACGGCCGTTCCATCACTGACAGCTATGCCACTTTCGTTGAGATCCTCGCGCATTGGAGACGGAGTAGCAGCCGCGTTTTCCTTTGGAAGGTCGATTTCTCCAAGGCTTATGACTCTCTTTTTTGGTCCTTCCTTTGGCACTCTTTGCAGGCCCGTGGCTTTTCGGCGATATGGATTGCTTGGATGAAGCGGTGTGTCACCACCGCTTCTTTCTCGGTATTGGTCAACGGATCCACGACGGGGGGTTGGGTGCAGCCCCAGCGCGGTGTCCGGCAGGGGTGCCCCCTCGCGCCCATGGTATTCACGCTAACGGTCGACGGCCTCGCTAGATGCACTCTTGAGGCCTGCCGGACCGGCCTCTTCAGGGGTTTCGCCGATGGCCTTGTGCCGTTGCTACAGTACACAGACGACACTGTTTTCTTCGTGGAGGGGTCGGAGCTCGAGGCAAGACGGGTGGCCATTATGGTGGAGATCTTTGGTGCGACGTCGGGGCTCGCGATCAACCATGCCAAATCCACCTTCATCCCTTTTGGCATGGCGGCAGAGGAAGCTCAGCGTTGTGCGTCCGAGTTGCGCACTCCGGTTGGCGGCCTACCCATCACCTATCTGGGCCTCCCCCTCTCAGACCGGCATATTGGTTCTCGGGGGTGGACCCCGGTCGTCGAGCGGATGGAGCTCCCGGCTCCTTTCTAGCGGTGGACGTCTTATTCTACTTAGATATGTTTTATCTTCACTGCTGATATATTTTATGTCTGTGCTTAATATGCCAGCCCGGGTCTTATCACGGATTGATTCTTTGAGGAGCAGGTTCTTTTGGCAGGGATGCAGTCCGGCCCGCCGTGTTCATGTTGTTGCATGGCACATCATCTGCAGGCCTACTTCATAGGGTGGTCTGGGTGTTCGAGATCTCCGTCGCACTAACTGGACGCTCCTCGCTCGGTGGGCGGGACGCATTATGGGGCCCGAGGAGTGCTTATGGAAGAAGGTCTTCTTCTTCTGCTACAGGCGAGATCTATCTTGGGGCTCCAGGCCCATCTTACCTCGTGGTGCTTCTTCATTATGGAGAGGGGTGGCAGCTCTATTCCCCCGCGTGCGACCGTTTCTGAGCCCAGTACTTGGCTCTGGAGAGATATTCTCATTTTGGCGGCATGACTGCCTGGGGGCACACTTGCCGACTCTTTCCCCCAATTGTGGGCCTTAGCGGCACAGCCGGACGCTTCGGTGGCTGAGTGCTGGTCCGGGCACCGGGTCTTGGACCCCCACTTTCAGCTCCCCTTTATCTGACCAGCGTTATGAGGAGCTACTGGCGCTGCACCAGAGGATTGCGCCTTTTCGTCCAGATCTTGCGCGGGCGGACGGTTGGGTTTGGAATTCAGGCTCTTTCTTTGCGCGCAACCTATACCTTAGGTTCCTTCCTGCACCTACTTGTACGGTGGATCTGATGGCAGACTGCAGACTCATATGACAATCCAGGATTCCGCTGAAAGTCAAGATTTTTGCTTGGCTTCTGAGACGAGAGCGGACCCTCACTCGGGTTTACAGGGCACGGTGGGCACCTCATGCGGATATCTCATGTGTATTATGCGGGGAGATGGAGGAGGATGTCACTCACCTATTCTTCACATGCCGGGTGGCTCGGGAGGTATGGTCTCGGACGAGCATTGTGGTCAACGTTTCTCTACCATAGTTAGATTTTTGGCAGTCCACGAGGGGACTTGGCAGACGAAGACTGGGCTGGAGGACTCCACTAGCGATCTTTTTGGCCAGTGCCTGAGCCATTTGGCTCCAGTGCAACCGGATCATTTTTGATGGAGAGAGTTGTCGGGCAGAGCGCATCGTACACCACATGTTTTGTCTTCTTCGGGAGTGGGGTATTGTTTAGCGTCTATACTCCTTTTTTTTTGTCACTCTCCTCTGGAGAGCAATCACTTGTACATGACTCTTTTCTTATAGTGATATATATATATATATATATATATATATATGGATGACAACCAAACTGCTTGTCATCCTTTTGCTCCTCAAAAAAAAAGAATATAGCATTGGAGCAGTTCGATATATCCCGTCTAAACACCCTCACTGAGGTACCCAAATTTCAGACTGTTTCTAAAAGATGTCAAGAGCCTTGTAGCTTATATGAATGCCTTGAAGCTTTCCTGAGGGATGAACCACTGGGCCCTGAAGATATGTGGTAACTATGCTTATCTCAGCAGAAATATGGTTTTTCCTTTTAATTCCAAGTGTTGGATCTTTGATCTCCAGTGGCCATTAGCTGCTGGGATTAGTTATTTGTGATATCTTATTACAAAATTATAACTTGATTATTTTTTAAAAAAATTATAATCTGATTTTTTCATTTAAAATCTGATCATTGATCTGCAAAGGTCAGTAGCTTCTGGGATGTGTTATTACCTGATCTTGGGTTACAATAATGTAACCTGATTTTAACCTAAAAACATATGATTGGATTTTGTTTATTGAAATCCAGATTTGGATCTAAACCACTTAATTTAAGTGCCTGGTTTGGCTAATTATTCATGATTATTTATTTGTACTATAGCCAACGTTAACTGAGACCAATGGTGTATGAATTAGGATTTGTTGATCATATGGCATTGTTTTTTACTTAATACATTTTGATCTATTAGCTACTGCCATTTTTATTTTCCAACTTTATAACTGTAAACTAGCATCAAACATAGATACGAGGCATTCCCTGAGGTTACACCCTTTTTTTCTTTTGTACATGTGTTCCAACGAGAACGCACTTGCATGTCTCTGTTAACTTGACATAAAAAAACTATGTATTCCAATAGCCAAAATGCAAGTAACAGAATCTTTTTTTATCAAGCATTGAACGCCATATGATGGCTATTGTTGATGGTCTCTTTTTATTTGTGTTGATGCAGGTATTGCCCCGGTTGCAAGAAGCACCAGCAAGCTAGCAAGAAAATGGATCTGTGGAGGATGCCAGAAGTGCTTGTAGTCCATCTAAAGAGATTCTCGTATAACCAGTACATGAAAAATAAGCTGGGGACACTAGTAGATTTTCCCATTCACGATTTGGATTTGACAAAATATATAGTTGGGAATTCCAGAAAGGCATCAAACCATTACCGACTATATGCTATCAGTAATCACTATGGCAATATGGGAGGTGGTCACTACACTGCATATGTCTATGTGAGTTGCTCTTCTGTTGTTTGTTTTTCTCCTTTTCATTGTATGCAATTAAAATCATCTCTCTTCTGCGAACTTGATGCTTTAGATTTACAAGATTTGCCTCCATGTTCCACTGTAAATAAAAAAAAAAAACTGAGCCATTATTTCAGGGTAATTCTGCTTCTTTTCAAGTTCAAAGACTAGTAAAAATTTTCACAGAAAAAAATCATGGTCCGAAGGTTGGGTGCGACAATTCTGTTATCCGTTGATTTGAATTTTGGAACCTCAATTCTGTTATTCTGTTGGGTCCCAAGCCCGGATAAAGGAGGAGGGTTGTGTTAGGCCCCGACAACCAACATAAAATCATGTCGAATCTTATGAACATGGATCAACGAATATATTGTGTTAATGCTAGGTCGTTACCCGTAAGTAACGCGCTGTACAGCTCGGGTACAGTGATAAGAGAGCAAGAGCCGCTGCATCATCGCCTGAATGCAGTGTTAAATGAGCAAGGGCTACCGCACTCTAATGGACGGAGGCGGTTAAAGAAGCTAGTTCATGAGACTAAGGTCAGATTAGGTTCTTGGAACATTGGGACGTTGAATGGGAAGCGCCTCGAGGTGGCACAAGTAATGGACCAGCGTAAGATTAGTATCTTATGCTTGCAAGAAACTAGATGGGTAGGAGAGGGAAGTAAAGAGATTAGGTTAAATGGTTTCAAACTTTGGTACACAGGTAAGGTAAATGGAAGGAATGGTGTTGGTATTATCGCGGATGCAGAATGGAGGAAGAATGTTGTGGAAGTTAAAAGGATTGATGATCGAATCATATCCGTGAAAGTAATTGTTGGAAAGGAGACTATGAACATTATTAGTGCATATGCACCCCAAGTAGGAGCAGAATCACATCTCAAGGAGAAGTTTTGGGCAGATATGGAGGGTTTGATTGAAAGTATACCAACAACCGAGAAAGTTTATATTGGGGGAGACCTTAATGGACATGTTGGTAAAGAGGCAGGACCACATGCAAGGGTTCATGGTGGTTTTGGTTTTGGGGAGTTGAATGAGGAAGGACAAACTATTATTGATTTTTCTTTAGCATACGACCTTAAGATTATCAACACTTGTTTTAGGAAGAGAGAGGAACATTTAATCACATACAAAAGTGGAACTCATAGGTCTCAAATCGATTTTTTCTTGATAAGAAATACTGATAAAAGACGTTGCACTAATTGCAAAGTAATTCCTGGGCATGGAGTGACTACACAACATAGATTGTTAGTTCTTGATATGCAAATAAAATGTATAAAACCAAAATCCCGAACAGTTTTTGATCGAAAGATCAAGTGGTGGCAGTTAAAGGGGGAGAAGCGAGAGACTTTTAGAAGTAAGTTATTAGAGGAAAGTGTGTGGGAGTTAGAAGGAGATGCTAGTATCATGTGGAAGAATGTGGCAAAAAAGGTTGAAATGGTTGCTAAAGCCATTTTAGGAGAATCAAAAGGTTTTGGACCACGAGATAAAGAGACTTGGTGGTGGAATGAGGAGGTCCAAGAAAAGGTGCGTAATAAGAAGAATTGTTTCAAGGCGATACACTTGGACAATAGTTCTGACAATTGGGAAAAGTATCGTTTGGCGAAAAGGGAGGCTAAGAAGGCAGTTAGTGATGCTCGTGCTAAAGCATACGAGGGGTTTTATAAGGAGTTAGGGACAAAGGCGGGTGAACAAAGGATTTACAAGATTGCAAGGAACAAAGAGAAGGAGTCGAGAGATTTGGATCAAGTAAGATGCATAAAAAATGAAGTTGGCAAGGTTTTAGTTACTGAAGGAGATATTAAGAACAGATGGGAAGAGTATTTCTATAAGCTATTTAATGATGGATGTGAAGGTTCGCGTTGTGATTTGGAGGACTTGACAGTTAGCGAATGTGAGCTTAATAGGTCATTTTATCGTAGAATTAGAGTCTCGGAGGTTAGCGAAGCTCTTAAGAAAATGGAGAATGGTAAAGCCGTTGGACCGGATGGTATACCGATTGAAGTTTGGAAATGTTTAGGAGAAAAATGTGTGTTGTGGTTATGTAAACTATTTAATGAGATTTTACGGTCGAAAAAGATGCCCGATGATTGGAGATTAAGTACATTAGTTCCTATTTACAAAAATAAAGGGGATATTCAGAATTGTGCAAATTATAGAGGGATTAAACTTATGAGTCACACTATGAAATTATGGGAAAAAGTGATTGAGCATAGATTGAGAATGGAGACTAGTATTTCTGAGAGACAATTTGGGTTCATGCCAGGAAGATCCACTACAGAGGCGATTTATTTACTAAGGGGGATGATGGAGAAGTATCGAAGTAGGAGAAGAGACTTACATATGGCTTTCATTGACTTAGAGAAGGCGTATGATCGGGTACCAAGGGATGTACTTTGGAAAGCCTTGCAAAAGAAGAGGGTGAATGTTGCCTACATTAAGGTAATACAAGATATGTACGATGGGGCATTGACTAGGGTTAGGACACCCGGAGGTGAGACAAATGAATTTCCTATAGGAATTGGCCTACATCAAGGATCAGCTTTAAGCCCGTATCTATTTAACTTAGTTATCGATGCTATAACCGAGAGTATCACAGAGGAGGTACCTAAGTGCATGCTATTTGCGGATGATATAGTACTTTTAGCGGATTCAAGAGAAGAGATTAATACAAAATTGGAAATATGGAGAAATACGTTGGAGTCAAAGGGTTTTCGTTTAAGTAGGAATAAAACAGAATATATGCATAGCAATTTCACAAATAAACAACTTAGAGACGATTTGAAAGTTAGGTTAGGGGAGGATATAATTCCTCAAGTGACAAAGTTTAAATATTTAGGATCAATTGTAAGACAAGATGGTGAGATTGATGACGATGTTAATCATAAAATTCAAGCTGGTTGGTGTAAGTGGAGGAAAGCCACTGGAGTTCTTTGTGATAGAAAAGTACCCAATAAAGTTAAAGGAAAATTCTATCGTACTGCTATAAGGCCAGCAGTGTTATATGGTAGTGAATGTTGGGCTATGAAGGGACAATATGAACGTAAAGTGGGGGTAGCCGAAATGAGGATGTTGAGATGGATGTGTGGTCATACAAGATTAGATAAGATTAGGAATGACCATATACGTGAACGAGTCGGAGTGGCTCCTATTAGTGAGAAAATGGTAGAGAATCGTTTGAGATGGTTTGGTCATGTTCAGAGAAGACCATTAGATGCGCCAGTAAGAAGAGTAGATCAAATAATCTGGAGTCCGATTAAAAGAGGGAGAGGGAGGCCAAGACGGACACTTGGCGAACTAATAGAGCAAGATCTATTGGTGAATAATATACCGAAAGGTTTGGTTACTAATAGAGCGGAATGGCGTCGTATGATCCATGTAGCCGACCCCACCTAGTGGGATAAGGCTTTGTTGTTGTTGTTCTTACTTTTCCCTTCGTGTAGCGATTTCAACCATCACATGGTGACAACTTTGTGGCACATGTCTTGTGTGATTCACTGTCATATAAGCATACTAAAGCATCCACATAATTTACTATCTATATTTGGCAAAAGAAATGTCTCAATTCACCACAAATTCTATCGGTGTTTCTTTTAAAGTTTTCTGCAGGCATGCTTACTTGTAAAATATCCATTTATTATGTCTGGAGATGTGCATCTGTTTTATATCCTATTCTGATGTTACTGTTCTTCCTGTAGCATAAAGAAGAGAATCGCTGGTATGACTTCGATGACAGCAATGTCAGACCTATTGCTGAGAACAACATAAAAACGTCAGCCGCTTATGTGCCATTCTATAGGAGTATCTATGACAGTTGAACTTTTCACCCTCAATGTAGCTACAGGAGATCAAGATTTTAGCTGCCCAGCACACTAAAACATACAACACGTGCACAAAACGTTTTTCCAGAAACTCCTCAACGCACTAACACATTCCTTGCAGGATATGATTTACTAAGGGCTCGACATACTTAATTAATTAAGGTGACTAACATACACAAGTAATCACGAGGTAGTTTTCCTCGATCGCTCGATTTTTATTCATCAAAAAGTGAGTAGATTCTTGACTTTTATGAGTGTACAGATTGATCATTGGACTTTCCTATTCTTTGTCTCCATCATATCTTTTTCTGTGAGGGGGAGATGTGTGTAGCTTTTTGCGTGTATTACCTCGAGATGATATTAGCAATTCACCTATGTGTCACTCTTTTGCAATTATTCACGGGAATCATCGTGCCCATTACATTTGAGTTTCTAGCATACTAAAGTCCATAACGTTGTGTTCAACAAATTATGCTATTGATGTTAACCTTCAATGCTTCTGAGAATTATTGAGCACTCTTGATCTCTGCAATCTACAATGGCCAAGGCACAAGAGGTGCATCCAACCCGGTATTGCTTTTTCCTGCACCATCAGATATGGCTCCGAGGATCAACAATGTGTTCGCCCTTGTGAATCTCGGCTTCATCATATTTTTGGACCCACTTTCTCATAGTTTCGGAAATGGATTGACTACTGTGACATGGAGGGAGACCTCTAATCATGCTGACCTGATGGTGCCTTTTACCTTATTGCCTTGATGATGATCTAGGAATCCATTGCCAGCTGCAGAGTTTTCTGTTCATAGGGATAATGATCATACTGGGTCTACGCCGTCGGATTGGCTGCTTACCAAGTTGAAAACTCTTGACGATAACTAGAACTTGGAAGGAAGTACATGTGATGTGCATAACTTTGCCTTTTAAGTTCATTGAATTGAACTCAGGTGATATTTAAGTACGATGGCCCATGATATTTCATGATAATGCCAAGTCGATCGTTTTCCTTTCTAGGGCACATGGATTGCTAGTAATCCCTCTTTCTAATCAGCGGGCCGCTTTTGGTCCCGGTATATTACGAAAATGATTTGGCTGCACTTGCAATGCTCCCATGGGAACATTACATATATCATGCATTGCAAAAATCTGTGGATCCAAGCGTTTCTACCTCAACATCATAAGTTGCAGTAAACATCACTAATTAAGTGCTTCTTACTTGGTTGGGTAGCTCTGTTTTTTTTTGCCCCTTTCCTCTTATAAAGAGAATTTAAGAAAAGTAAAGACAAATTTTATTGGGTGAAAATTATACTCATGATTTTTGTTTATTTTTCAAGCGAAGGGGTGTTCGATTGAGTAGTTGAGTCCGAACTCGGATAAGACAAGAGAAGGTCGACTCAAGATGAAGAAGACTTGGATTTGGTTTTCAAGTCTTGGATTTTTTCAGTGTTTGGCAACGAAAGGTCCGTCTGACAATAAATTTTGCATGGCTGCTAAAGATGCACTAATTGAGAGAAAGACGACATCATAGTGAACTCAAGTTACCTGAATTTATTGATTTTATCTGAAAATTTTTTTTTGTTCGATTTTTCTAAATAAACTTTCTGTTAATAATAATATAAAATATAGAACAACCGAAATTCCATCGATTTTACATACCCTTTTAATAAGCAAAAAAAAGTAGCATATTTACCTAATTCCCTTCCACCCTCCCTGTAAGTTAGGACTCCTGACAATTTTTACAAAGTGGGAAATTAACCTCAATAATAGGCAGCCACCACCGTCCAATGGCAAGGTATTTGTTAACGTTTAGTAATGCTAATATTTTTATTTGGTAAATCACATAAAAAAATAGTGCTTAGAATTTTAGATGAAAATATTAATGAGCCATGCCTTTAGAAGTTAGAGATTTATAATTTTTTTTTCATTTTATGCAAGTGTATTGTTTTCTTCTCACCTTATTTTATTATCTTCTCATTTCTATTTTATCACGAACCAAATGAATTTTTTATTTTTTATTTATATTCACGCTTGATCAATTACAAAACTATTTTATTTATTATACAATGGATAATAAATTAATTTAAAAACTAATATTTTCATTGTGATTACAAATAACGCGTGTACTATATAAAATTTATTATCATTACAAATCTTTATATTTCGAAAAAAATTAGTTGTGAGATTTTTTATTTGATTTGATATATTAATAATTTACCTTACATAAAAATTGTATATTGCTCAAATTAAAAAAAAATGTCCCATGTTCAATTATATCATTTTAAATTTATCAATTAATTCTACCACTAAATTTATCAAACCTCTAATCACTAATCACTATCTTCTATTCATTATTTATTAATTATATATGTCGTTATTCACTGTGAAACTGTTATAAGTTCAATATATGGAAATTGAAAGCAAAAATCAATAAATTAAGTTCATGAATGGCTATTATATAATTCCTAGCTGTGCCATGTGAGGATTCAGGAGTGTACATTACTTACAAAAACGTGCATACCTAATATTTAATTAATATTCATAAAAAAATCATTTTTTCCCTGACTATTAAATACACCGGGCATGTAATATCCATGGGATCGGAGACCGGCAATAAAAAACTGGGGTTTCTACTCAGAGATCCGTCCACATCAAGTCCTTTATTTCATCAAACACTTTGGAAAACACAGTAACTATATAATATTTAACACGAGACCGAACACTCTTTTTTTCGGTCAATGCTCATCGGAGCACCTGACTAATCCCATTATCGAACGAAAATGATATGAATAAATCTTGATCAATATAGTGTCTTTGAAAATCGAATATAAAACTACTAACAATCTATAACTAAAGACACAACTTCGCTATTCAATTGAGTCAATCGTGACCGACCTAGATAACACTTTAAATTCTACGTTTCTTACCGCAGATTCACCGGTGAGTTGGGGTGCTGATGAGACCGACCGCGACCTACCTACACGAAGCTTTATTTATTTATTCATTCATTCATCAAGTACTTGCAGCATGCAGTAAATGCCGTAATATTCGCAAGTGTAACTTTCATGCAGAGGGTGGTCCTAATCGTACGTGATCAAATCCAGACGCTTAAATGCAATTTAGACTTGTCCTTAAAACTCTTTCAATCCGAGACGGCATCTCTCTTTTACTAAATTTAGCTCATTAGCATATAATTGTTTTTGATCGATTTGTCAATTGAGCAACAACTATGTATTGCATATTTTATGAGTGCATGCATTATATATATCATGTGAAGAGGACCACCTGAGAGACTCTGGACAAACGAAAATTAGGGAAGAACACGTCAAATTGATTAAATTAATCTCGACTGGAGATCCAAACCTGAGGATGTGGTCATTCCGTGCATCTGCATACATGCATTAACATGTACAAGATTAACTGATGACATTTAGGAATTGGGTGCATGGCCCCTAGTGGCCTTTTTAACGCTAGAAACCAAATCAACCTTATCCTACAGAAAGTGACATGGCTCTTCTTTTCCTCATCTCCCTTGTCTTTTGTGTCGAAGGCCAAGCCAGTTTTTGGAGGTCCTTCTGCCAGGAAGAATACAAGCAACGTGGTACCTACAAACTACTAGTTTTTATATGCATCTCCCTTCTGATTTGTTCATGGATCATGGATGTGGTAATGCCGTGACAATCCAACAATTTTTTACCCCTTGCTTTGCTGCGACATAACTCGGGTACGGTGCAAAGTTATCGAACTGCTGGACCACGAGAGATCATGTGCATAAGAGTTTCGATCAATATCTGGATATATCTCATGCATGAGCATAAAAGTTCAGTGAAGTTTTGCATGGTTAATTGTATTCTCTTCTCTCTGGAAAAGCCTTCAATTATATATGTTTGCATGCATTGTCATCTCATGTTTTTGATTGGACGGCTTCCAGCAACCATGGAAAGCAAGCACTGGTCATGGTGATCCTGATGGTTCAGAACTCCTAGACAAGAACGAGGATCCATTCATACATACACAGAGGCAAGAGTCTTGGTCTGTCCCTATCAGCACAGTTGCATGTAGCTTTCGATCTGGCTCTAGAAGAGGTTCCTGACTAGCTCCGACCGCCGACTGGAAGTTCCGATAGTAGCTGGTGCTGACCGACATGCTCGATCGGAAAAAAATTATAATATTGAAAGATTCAGATGCTGATGAGACTGGACTGTGACTTTACAACTTTTTCCATATATGTTACATGCATGCATCTCCCTCTAGTCTCTATATTAGGCAACTTGTTATAGGCCTAATTAACTAGGACCAATGCATACAAATTTTCTTTTACATGTTCACTAATATGGCGTATTGAACTGAGACACAAGAAGCATACAAAGTTTCTTTTACATGATCACTAGTATGGCGTATGAAATTGAGATATAAAGAAGTATAAAAAGTTTCTTTTACATGTTCTCTATGATCACGTATGAAGCTTGCATACTACAAATATATAGTTCTTCTTTAGCTGCCCACTGCTGCATCTGCATGCATGCATGAATCATATCCAATATATAATGTTTCTTGATTCCTTTGGTATCCTCAAGACCCCGCAGCATTAATCGTCCAATCCGTATATGTATAAACATGTGATATTACGTACTGAGTGGTAGTATACTGTGAATGTAGTCAATAAAAAAATTTGCATGTTTCAATGGACTTATCATGAAAAATATAAACGATACACTTTAATTTTATGCTGCATGCATGTTCACAACAGCGAGAGCAAATTAAAAAAAAAGAAACATTGATTCTAAAGTGTGCATGAGGCGTCTTTATCTTCGATTTCCACAAATTATATTATAATAGTTTGTATACAAATGTGTATATATATATATATATATATATATGATATAATAGTTTAACTTGATCTCATTTGTAAACATCAGAAAGATCACATGAAGAAACTTTTCATCCCATACTATATATAATTACAGAAACAAAGACAAGTATGTTTTCTGAATTTTGATATATGTATATATAGCAGCAGATCTATTGCTGCTGCATAGAGCTAACACTAAAATAATGGCATGCTTAAATTGTTAAGCACTGTACAAAACATACCATATATGGTTAGCTACATGTAGCCGACAATTCGCCTTTTTCTCACTTGTGTACTGCCATGCAGGGGCCGGCCAACTTTGTCCACTTGCTGCACATCAAGTTCATCCACACATTTTTCTTAATCTATTTTCTCTCCTCCTAATATCTTCGTTAACATTGAATTGACTCCCCCCGGCCTCCCCTCTCTCTCTCTCTCTCTCATTCGTAGGTAAAACTTAATTTATTAGCTAGCCTTGCAATGTATTATTAAGTGTGCTTACTGATAAATGCGAGCAATTATCATGCTTTAATACCATTAAAAGACTAGAGACGACAGAACGAAATCAAAGTGCACGCATCTCTGCAATAAATCATGCAGTGCTAGCTTGTTAAGATGTATTATTATATGCTTAGCTTATCTATGATCTGGGTCATGCATAATATGCATATTATAATATAATACACTTGAATCTAGACTTGGAAACTTTGAGTGTTTGGCCTTTAGTGATCACAGATATCATGTGGAGTCACCAGCAAATTTAATGGACGCTTGCCATCTTTTGAAGTGAGTACATGCGCATGTGCTTCCAACTGGTAGTAGTCCTTTTGGGGCATATTAACCAAATTACTATCCATTGGACATTGCAACTTAATTTAAATAGTTCTGCATGCCATAAATATCATTATCAGATTAATGTCCATGACAAAAAGAAATAATTAATATTGACATGCAAAATGGTGTGATAAGAATTCATGTCCACATGTTTTATATGAGTATGTCCTTTATCATCTAGTGCTAGCAAACCCTATCAAGGCATAGTGCATGTTTAATTAATATGCTCATAAGTCATATATATATATATATATATCTAGTGATTAATCATTCTTTGGGGGCACCTTAACTTTGTCCATACCCATTACACCTGTGCTTCTCATTGCAGTCTTTGATTCTGGTGCCTACCAAATGGGCAATCCTGTCACTTCCCTCTCTCTCTCTCCTCTGTCACTTCATTTTGAACAGAATAAAAAGAAAAAAAAAAGAGTTTGGCATCTTTCTACCTTCATTAATGCAGCCTTCAGTCCCCCCTCATGTTGCTGAGCCACATAAACAGTCCCCACCCACTCATTCATTATTCAATCATAACCTTTTCCACATACCCTTCTCAGACTCCTCCACCCTCCAAAAAACTCACCCCCCTTCAAAGCCGCTCACATAACTGTTGCCCCCACTCCCACCCTACCACCATCTTCTTCTCTTCTATCTATTTGCATAAAATGAAGCACACCAAATGCCAAAATAGAAAAGCAAACAAAAAATAACATAAAAAATGTTATTTCTATTTGATAAATAAAAAAAATAAGAGGGAAAACTTAGCCATGCTCATCCATAGATCATATATAGTGATCGTGTATGCTTAAGTTGGCATTCACTTCTTCCTCAACTTCATCAATTATCTATCTCTTCTTCTTCTTCTTCTACTACTCTTCAGGTAACGTATGCACGGTTGGCTTTCAGAGATCACAGGAAATGTCGTCCCAAATCATCCCTGAGCACGTCTGCTACGTCCATTGCAACTTCTGCAACACCATCCTAGCGGTATCAGTTTCATGGCCTCTCTCTCTCTCCCTCCCTCCCTCCTTCTAAATCTCTCTCTCTCTCTCTCAAACACATACACGAGCACACGCATACAGTCTTATCTTGATTGTATCTCGTAAGATGATGACCAACGGTTGATAATTTCCACCACACGTTGAGATCTTTCCCATGGAAAATTCATAGTTTTTTGTGCGTGCAAAGGCTTCTGTTGCTTGCTGCATGTTATGATCTTCCTCAGCGGTAGTTGGTGGCTAGATTTGTAAGAGGTTCTTCCTTTGTGGAGTTGCTGTAGATGATACAACATCTAATATCTTGCCCTATCCGAGTTCAGGAACTCGTTGAGGTGAGTAATCAATTAATGAATTGAACTCGCGGAGGGAACCTTTTATGCCATTTTGCTGGTTTGGTGAGCTGAAACATGCAGAGACCAAGCAATCTTAGGTGAATTTTACCTGTTGATTTTTGGGTTGAAGCTGTGTGTAGAAGCAGCAAACTTTACCATGAGTAGTACTACTACTAATTTAACAGGTGCTCGCGAGCTAAGATCTCGTATGCTCGCCATCGAGAATGAGACCAACGGCATGCGTGCATGCGAGTCATGAAATTTTGCAGTCGGGGGTAGCATTTTGTTCCAGAATTTGGTTCTTCCTCTCTCTATTTATTTTCTTTTCTGTTTCCCTTTTTGTTTGATCGATGAAGGTCTAAAGGGTGAAGTCTTTTTCGTGTTACTGTGCGTTGACATCGATCGTTTAAAATCCTCCTCTTGAAACATTCTCCTGTCCTGTCCATACGATCGGGAGAACAAAGCTGGATTCTGTTTTGTTTTCCTAGAGATCTTTGAAGCATCTTGAACAGAATCTAAGCAAAATATATATTTCGGGATATTCAAAGACATCCTTTGCTTTCGGAACTGACCAAGGTGTAGAGTGCAAACAATCATCTAATTATCTTGTAACAAAAAGAGATTTTGAGTTTTTACAGCTTCATTGTTCTTTATCAATTCATGTGCTTTGATTAGATCTAGTTCTTCGATCCAGAGTTGCAGAAAACATACGGCTGACCTCGGATACCAAAGATGCCAAGCTCAAGGACGTTCATCAGAGTATAGTTAGTTATAAGATCTAACCTACATAAATACAGACTGATTGATAGGATTCCCAGGGATTCTTGTCAGTTCTCTTAATATGTATGCATACATGAGATGATGATTCAAACTCATATGCATGCCAAAAGAAGATCCCAGTTTTCCAAAAAGCAATGAATGATAGAAATAAGATACATCTTTCTGAAAGCAAAGAACTCCATCTATCTCTCTCTCATGTTTCTTTTTCTTTGCCTTTTATATCCAACTATCGAATTCAGTCCACCTCAATACTCTATCAGATTCATAGAAGCAACACCATGAACACCATGCACTTTCTGCCCCCTGCATGCATCTTGCCCCCTTCGCCTGTCTTCTCTCACTTGCTTGCTTGCTCCGTGGCCCTCCACTTTGTTCATGCCGAAGATCTTCATGATCTCACTTTTACCAAACACTTCATCAAGAGACGGGGAAGTGGCGCATACTGCCATGTCGTTTTCTTCCATTGATTAGGTTTTCAGCTTTTTACTTGCTTTCATTAACTTTGAAGCGCAGTGCTCAGAAAGCCGAGGGCGTGATCTGTGAGATGGCACGAGGCTCTTCAACTCAGAAGAATGCAGAGGCATCTTTTTGTTTTATTGTATTTACTACCGCTGCTTCCTTTTTGTGCCTTCATTTTGACTGGATTCTTTCTTAGACCTTTTATTGAGTTATGAGATCTACTTCTTTCTCTCTCCTCCGAGTTCCAGGCTCACTTTGATTTGTTGGAGTGAGCTGAAGGGTGTCCATGGCTCCATGCACGCCGGACTTGTTTCTCCGACTGAGAGAAGTACAGTGATCATAAAAGAAACACTGATTGGGAAAGGAATCTAATAAATCAGATGCCGGAAAAAGTTAAGTGGCAGTACAAGCAAACCATCCAAACGAAAGGAGAATATAAAAGAAGCCCCATGTTCTATTGCTACAACTTTGTCATCATCAATCTCTCTTTTGTCATTCAGCAATCAATACTTTGGTTTATGCAATGATTACATCTCCTCCAGAACACTTTTTACATGCAATTTTATTTTGGGTGTTAGGCGGGTATTGGACGTATATTTTTTGTCAGGTAATTGGTGTGGATGCATTTTGTTTGCTACATAAATAGTTCTCTCGTGATTACTGATTTTTGGAGATCAGCAGAATTATGTTAGAGAAAAATGGATGTGATCACTTGAGAAAATAGTCATCTTAACATTGCCGTTTGATATTACATTGAATAATCTGAATCCAAGGCCTTTTGTTTGGTTTCAGGTTAGCGTTCCAGGTGACAGTTTGTTCAACGTTGTGACGGTGCGATGTGGTCATTGCTCAAACTTGCTGTCTGTAAACATGGGAGCTTTGCTTCAATCACTTCCTCTTCAGGATCCCCAGGTCTTGAGTTATTCCTGCATAAAATTAAGCTGTTGGTTCACGTCTTATGTCTTCATGCTCTCTCTCTCTCTCTCTCTCTCACTCGTATTTCAACATTCTTTATTTTTACTATTAGTACACTTTCAACTTGAAAGGATATGGATTTTGGAGGCATGGTTCATGCCAAAAGATAGGGCTTCTTTGGTTTAACTGGTGGACTTTCTGAAGGAAAAAAAAAATGCATTGAGGTGGAGAAAGATAATTTAGACTTCACTCCTAGGGAAAGAATATGAGTCAGTTGTATAGTTCTGAAAAAGAAAGAATAATTGATTACCTGAAGGTTATAAAACACCATGTCATCAGATATATTCTTCAGAGGCTCCCAGACGAAATCATTTCATATGTACGGATGCTTGAATAATTTATATAGTGATCTGAATCTAAGAGGGAATAACTACAATGCAGCCACAAAGTGTTCAAGAAGTTCGGATGCATATGGAATATGGATCATCCTCCAGCAGGTGCAACAGGAACCCCATGTTTTACTCATCCCCGAATGATCAACAATACTTGCTACCCCTACGGCGTAAGCTCTTCTTTGCTCGTGATCATCCTATTTCTCTCACAGTAATGCTACACATGAATCAAATAAAAAAAAATGAAGATGAGAGAAGAAAGTAAGAAAACAAAGGGTAGTTTACTTGATTGACTATGATAAATTAAGATGGAGGATTTCCATGATATATTAATGAGTTAAGTTAATAGCTTGGTTTACGCAAAATTATGTGAATTTTACGGAGTAGTGCTCTACATATTAACATTTTGTTTATATATTATGTTTATAAAAGAAACTTCTGTGCTTATAGTTTTCCTTCAACAAAGACACATGAAGTTTTATTCTTTTTTTCCTTTTGTTTCTCAAAATTGTGATTCTCTCATATAACTATCACTAAACTTGGAATTGTTGGCAGTAGAAATATAATGAAATTAGAGCCAAATCATATGGAACAAAATCATGCTTCAACAAAAAAATAATTTCATTTGGGCAATCTACAAATAGACAGAGGGTATAGAAGTGACCATTTGTGCAACATTTTATGTTCCTTTTTTTTCTCATGGAAGTTAACTTATGAGAGTTTAATTCTTTATTAGGGATACATTCGGATATAGTATAGAATTACAATATCATTCCCTGAAACATAGACATGAGCTGAACTTATATTATCAGTAGTTTTTTTTTCTTTGAGAATGGTTAGTAAACAAAAACTATAACAATCCAACTTATTATTTTTTTTTTGTTTGCAGCTCCAGAAAAAAGACAACGGGTTCCCTCCGCATATAACCGATTCATCAAGTGAGTTAATTTACAGAATATGTATTTTATGTTTACCCATTAATTTGATAATATATCAGTTAATTGGTTAACTACATGTGACTAATATTTTCCCTAATATATACATTAATTGCAGGGAGGAGATACAAAGGATAAAGGCCAACAATCCTGACATCAGCCATAGGGAAGCATTCAGTGCAGCAGCAAAGAATGTAAGTTCTTTTTTTTTTCTAAGTACAAGAAAGTAAGTATTCGATAATACATAGTATAAATGATTAATTATGTAGTCAAGATATTAAAAAGTGTGTATTTACTAAAGAAAGCATGTACCCATTTGAATTAATAATTATAACTCTATGCCCTACTATGCGTTCAAGCAAATATATATAAAGGTAATTAATCTCATGTGTCAAAACGGTTGCTATGACTCAACTAAATGTAAATTGCATAACATGACCATTTAGCCTTTTTTGTCAAATGTATTAAGATCCTTTATTTTTTAAATATTTATTTTTTTTAAAATATTTATTTTTTAAAAAATATTTATTTTTTTTAAATATATTTTTTTAAATTAACGTTTCCAAGCCCGGATAAAGGAGGAGGGTTGTGTTAGGCCCCGACAGCCAACGTAAAATCCTGTCGAATCTCATGAACATGGATCAACGAAGCGTCCCATGTAGCCGACCCTACCTAGTGGGATAAAACTTTGTTGTTGTTGTTGTTTGTTGTTGTATTAAGATCCTTTATTTTATATACAATTCAATGCCACCTATTTCTAACCATTTTGTTCTTGTACCTTGTTCCTTGGCACCTCCTTAGACCGATGATAAGTTAAAATTCAATCTAGAAGTGTCACAACAGGCTTGGACGGTGCATCAAATTATGACAAAAACCTGCACCCATCATGATGAGTAATTCAGACATATATCGAATTAATGCTTTCAATGTCATATATAATTACAGCAAAGGGAAATGTAAAATGTAAATCTTCGAAGTAATATCAGCTAGTGAAGTATGAAGGTTTTACAGGTACTAGAACGAAATGATCATACAAGCACCAAAAGAAGCAAAATGTAAAAACATCCAATAATGAGATAAAAAAAACGTAATTGAGCTGCACAACCTTAAATAACTAGCTATCATGAAGGATCAATAAAAATAGTTAACCTACATACATTACTCTGATTTCTTCTTAACCATATATGTTATATGAATAGTACATAAATATATACAAATAATAAACGTGCCAAAGTTCGATGTCTTTGCAACTTATACTTTCTCCAACCTATAGATATTTCGAACTTTAGTAAGTTCCTTTCCAAACATGTTGTCTTCATATTTCTTTGCAATATATCCTCACTTACAATAAAAACCATATAGGATGAAATGAGCAAGAACTGTCTACTTAGCTTTGTCAGCCTGCGATATATTTTGGTACATATCTGAAGGGTCACACACACACACTTCATGAAAGAAGAGATTGATATAAGCAGTTAAAGAAACATCATGCGTGAGGCATTACTCTTGTTCATGTGCTGGTTTCGGTATCAACATTATACATATATAATATTATATATCTATAGATATTCTACATTATATATATATATATATATATATATATATATATATATATATATATATATATATATATATATATATATATATATATAGTTGGACCCTATTAACTTGAGGATGTGCTTGCAGTGGGCACACTTTCCCCACATCCATTTCGGACTAACCCTGGAGAGTGGCAACAAGCAAGCGACGCTCAACGATGCAATCGCAGCACCGGCGGGCGGGCAGAAGGCTCGAGGTCTCTGCTGAGACTGTGCGCATGCATGCAAGAGGCCCTCGATCACACAGCTGCTGCATGCCGCCCACTCACGAATTCCGTGATATCTAACTCTTTAACTTGTATGACTTAATGCAAGTTAGAGTTTGAAGCCAACGTCGATATATATGCATGATCTCCTTAGTATGTTGCTATATTCATGTTTTATTAATGCATTGCTCATTGTTTTTAAGGATTCGTGTGCGAGATGAGAACCCCCAATATTTAAATTAATATATAATGTGCATGATCTCTCTCTTTCCTTTCGGGAGGAAGGCTATATAATATGTTAATGTTTGTTTTGTGTACATTTGTGAGTTCCATGATCATGTGTGTTAATTAACTTGAGAGATAAAAAGTGCTGTTCCTGATCTCTGCCTCAATTTCATAAACTATAATTATCTGTGTTCCAATAAAGTACACTGTCACTAAGTACCTACGCCTAGCTAGCTGAGGTGTATATAGACATATATAGCCCTGAACATATATATGATCCATGCATGCATGCATGCTGCAATGTTCAATCGTAAGCTATGGAAAAGCTTCTGCTGCAACCAGCAGCTAGCTGGACATATGGCTGAATCTGAATATGTGAGCATATATAGCTAGACGTGCACCTTTAGCTGGCCAGGAAGTAATGCAGATGGCGCATGTAGAAATGTTGATATACCACGAGAGAGAGAGAGAGAGAGAGAGAGAGAGAGAGAGAGAGAGAGAGAGAGAGAGAGAGAGAGAGAGAGAGGGTGAGGGGTGATAGTGAACTGTCGCTATCCACAGTGATTCAGAAAGTGGGAGGAGGAGCTGGTAATCGCAACACGCCAAAATTCCTCAATCCGGAAAAATTCCAAGATGTTTATTTTATATGCATAAAATATCGACACCGAATCCAACCGGCAGAATCGCTCTCAGAGCTACAAGCGACTTATTCAAATCACGTTTGAACTTTCGAAGCTCCCCAAGATGTTTATCTTGTGGCATGCATATATGTATGGTAATTATTGTACCATTTCTTCAATATTAAACCGCAACAAGGATTGCACCACCGAGCACTTGTTAAGATGCTAATTTCTCTAATATATCTCACCACTTAAATTATTCGCATCTTTTTTCTAGTATTCATTAAATATCCTCTTATAGATAGTAATAATTTGATGTGTTATTTTATTCCATTTTTTATACTTAATATGTGTTTACAAAAAAAATTGTGAATCAAATTAAGTCTTCTTAAAATGAAAAGGAGTCAAATATGATGCATAAATTCTAATTTAATGAGTAAAAAAATAGGGCATATAGGACTCATCCTTTAGAATAAAGATACCTCCAGTTCTTCCTTATAACTAGAATAATTTATGTCTTAATTTTGAGTAAAATATATATAATATCACTCCTTTTTTTCTTTTTTACTCTTTGTTATCTCTTCTATACAAAAAAGTGGATCTCTAGTTACGTTTTGTTATTCTATTAACTATTCTCTAATTAGTACAATAATAGTCCTTTATTTTTTTAACTATGCTGCTTGTTTTTGTTCTTACTTTTATTTATCATGATGATTCCTAACTGTATAATGTGATTTATATTAAATAATATTGAAAATAATCATTATCATTAGTTGTCATTAAATTTAATTAATTTCTCTTTAAGTATTTGCTTGAGTTTCATAAAGTCATTAAATAATATAACACGAAAACATAATAATCAATAAAATCATAAATATTGGGTCAAATATGTAATTTTTATTTTGATTAAAATTGTTCAAAAATAAAGAGTGCCCAATCCAATCCACCATCTTTTCCTTGGAATGAAAGTTAAATCATGAAATGCTCTCATTGGAAATTATGCCGAGGTGAGAAAATTGCAGAAAGAAGAGAGGAGAACTTTCATCTCCTTTATATTTATTGTAATTGCCATTTTTAGAAATTATATTATCTCATTATGTTATAATAGTAATTAATAAACCATATAATGATGTTGAATGAGCAGAATTAGGACCACCTATAATAATGAGACGATGACGTCATATATATATATATATAAATGCAATTAAAAAGAGTGATCGCGCGTATCGCGGCACAACAATCGGGAGGTTGTGTTTTCTTTTTAAATTAAATATTTTTTTCAGATTAAATAAATATATAAATGTTCTCACCGAAAAAAAATAGACAAGTATTTTGTCGTGTCTCGCGACAAGGTGCGGGGCCCACGCATCTGCAGTAACCAATCACGAAAGCCGATGCCCGGCATTGATATCTAGTTGTGCTTGGTTTCCCTCCCACACCACCAAGCATTTGTTTTTTTTTTTTTAAATTACATTTTGCTCCTACCTAATTCAAAAAGTCCACAGCATTATTTTTTTGGGGGGACCAGTTCATCCATGATTTTTTTTCGTAAGCACAAATGTTTGAGAAATTTATGTTATTGTTATTGAAAAAGGAAATCTTGAAATCAAATAAACAAATGGTGACCGAAAGCTTTGAATCAGGGTGGATTTTTTCTTAATGTCACTTTTTCTAATTTTGTTTTTCATTTTTCTTTTCTTTTCTTATTTTCTCTCTCACACACCTTACCCTTATAAAATAATTTGTTTATTATATATAAAATATTTATAATAAAAAAATAATATTATATTATTTATTACTTATTATTTTATTAAAAATTTTAATATTTCTTTAATTCTAATTAATTTTTAAAAATTATTTATTTTATTTGAAACTATATTTTTTAACAAAATTTTCCATAAATTTTTAATTTTATTTTTATTAATAATAAAATTGTACTTCATAATTGTAATAATTATTTTTAATTCAAAACCATTAAAAATTCATTCATCAAATCATCTGTTTTTCATCACATCAACTTATTAATTTCTCATCGTTACGTTCCGCTCCATCCAAATATACGTAAAACTAATCTGTCAATCCAACTATTCATCAAAAAGTTAGGATGAATGATTTCGTACGCAACCTAAGAAAATGGAATTAAACCAAGTCAATTCATGAATATCTCTTTCCTCTTATGAAGAATTTAATAGCCCAATTCAAGTTAACAGTATTTGTTTGGTATTCGATAATTTGTTTGATTGGTTAATGGAGTTGTGTTAAATACTCTGACAAAAATAGTAATAGTATGTTTAATTTTAAAATAATTAATTGGTATCAATTAATTAAATATATATGAGTAGGTCCCAAATATATATTATAAGGGGTCTGCCGTAGACTCAGCCAAGGCTTGAGGCCCACCAGAATTTATGAATATGAAATATTATAAAAATAAGTAGATTGATAAATACAATTATGTAGTTGAATTTAATACATTTGTTACGAAAAGCGCAGGAGAGAGAATTGCATAAACACATAATAATATAAAATTATTATAAAGATTTACAAAGTTCATCTTAAACTAAATTACGTCTAAAGACGATACCGATTCTTTTTATTATAAAATATTAATGATTACAAGACTACAAAATAACTCAATTGTCATGAAATTTATATATAGAAACTCTAATACAAAATAGAAAATAGAAATCTTAAAGTCGTTTTTATATAGCGAAACTCTAGTAAGGGACGGACGGCTTCACCTCTCTTTTGTTTAAGCTTCTGAATTATGTAAGGGTCATATAAGATTGTGAGTTTAGGATTCAAGACATTACCAATAATATTTTAATTTTTTAATTTATGAGTTAGTGTGCTACTTATTTACTAATATTAATACCATTGTAGTGAGTTAGGTTTTTGTTTAAGCACTTGAATTATAGTGCTCCTTAATTTCGTTGTTAACTTTATTGTCATTTTTATCATTAATTATACATCTAAATTAACAACTAATTTGTAAAATTAAAATCGATTTTTTTAAAAAAAATTTACCGATTCTTCTTACATTTTATTTACTTTTCTTCTTCCGACGACTAACAATATTCAAACTATTTTTTCTCCTAAATGATACATATAGAAATGAATTGTTAACTCCATAAATGAATTAATTATAAAGCATTAATTAGAAGGTAAATTATAATATATTTTCTATTAGGATTTCTGCACGAAAAAAATTATGCACCGAAGAATAAATCGAAAAATTTAAGTGACGCAAAATTTTATTAAATGAGAACAGAAAAATATTATAATTCAAATTATTTTATGTTCAGGCCCCTAGAGAGTTTATTTTATGTTCAAATTATTTCATGTTAGAATCCCTAAAAAATTTTATATCGATTGAGATTTTGAATTAATCTCTTAAAATTAGGACATTTATCTTCTGATAAAAAAATAAATCAATTACGAATCACATATAACGAAATCATCATAGTGTCTTAAGATGTAGACGAGTTTTTAGTTGGATAAAATTTAAGACATTATTAATATTTTTCTTATCACAATATATATTTTCGTCATAGGTCTCATATTTATTCTCTCCATCGAGCGGCCCGTCAGTAATTTTATTTCATAGTTTTCTTTGCGAGTAAGCGAAATCAAGTCGGTTTCGCGTCCAATGTTTCGCTATGATTTTATGTAAAGAAAATCTAAGCTCCACCTTTTAATCACTTTTTTGGGGTGCCATGCGTCGAGGAAAAGTCGAAGCTGGCCGTGCATACGTGAGTGACGTATCATGGGTTAAGAATCCTGTCACAGCTCTCCTTTTGCAAATCCGAAACGTCAATTCATGTTCTCTCCTCTTCCCGTCTCTCTCTCTCTCCTCCTCCTCTTTTCGTACAACTTGATGCATGCCTGCTTCTTTGTTTCCGTGTCTGCACTGATATGTTTGTTTGCTCTCGCGACACTGTCAGCACCCGGAGGGGGGGAGAGAGAGATGGGCCATAATACCATCCGATTTATATATGCTTTAATTACTACCAGTAATTATAGTGGCCAGAGCGTGTCGTGAAATAAACGAAACAAAGGGAGAGAAAAAAAATCGTGGATAAAAAAAGGTGGCGATTTCGTTTAGCATCTTGTGTATGTGAAGAACCACCAGGAGTTGAATGCAGCGATAAATGATTCCTCTCGTTTAAATAAGATTTCAAGTATGAAGTATTTTTTTGGGAACTTTATTTATTAATGTTCGACACGGAATGATCTTAATCGAATTAGTTGAATTCGATGATAAGTCGCTCTTTTGACTTCAACATGTAAAGACTCGTGCGAGTTGGATCATCAACGTCACTCTTCAGACGCCCACCGGGGTGGCTACCAAAAAAAAATCTTCTTTCTGTGAGGTCAATTGAATTCGTGTAGGGCAAGGCCAATTGATGGCGTGCCTCTTAACACCAGGCCAAGCAGCACGACAAGTGGTCTCGGTCAGGCCCTTTTCTTCCTGCCACCTGCTCCCCCTGCCGAAATGAATTCAGTAAGGGGGGCCATGTTCCTTTGTTTCTTTTGTTCTCTTTTGCCTGTTGGAAGATTTCGATTCATAATTTTGCCTGGCGATTCGCTGGAGACTTCTTTCTTGCACAGTAGTTCTCAATCATAATTCTGTGCTGGTTAATCTCCTAATACACGTAGTGTAGACGAGGAATAGTACTGTTCTTTATCCATGTAGAACTACTTGGTTTTCATGTGCTTTTACTATTTCCACAGTGGTAAAAGTTTCTTGTTTGCTTCTCCCTCACAGGTCAAGCATTATAATGATCTTTCTAGAGCGTCTTTCATTCACTGAAACAAAATGTTGTAACTGATGCCTTCAAATTATGATTCATGGTTTAGTCTAATTCCTCTAAGCAGTTGGAGTTAATAATATGGTTCAGGACTACGATGCAAAAAGACCTTGAAGTTCCACAATTCAAAACGGAACCTCCATTAACAATGGATGAACACATTCGTAAGTCATGATTCTCTGATTTTGTTTGAAGAATATTTATTTAAATGTACCTGTCACAATAACAATGTCATTGACAATTTCTGAGAAGCCAGCCAACGTATTATTGTGAACAGAATTTGTAACACGAGGCAACCACATTCGTAGGAACCAACATTTATTTGCATTCACAGTGAACATTCTCATCACCACCATTCGGGACAAATGCACGAGGAATCATAATAAGAAAAACCAAAGCATGCGTTCTTTGCCTGCGCTTTAGCTCTTGAGACAAATTGAACAAGAGACAACCCATCAGTCATGGTACCACGGGCTTGTTCAACTTAACCGAGCTTTACATATCCCCCCTTCCTACCAAGGGATAGAACAAACCTCTCTCTCTCTCTCAGTTTAAATGGAGACAGCACAACTAAAATGAAGAAATATAAATGTCACTATATGTTATAATTGTATAATACCAGGAGATTCGACTCGAACCACGGCCAAGCATGTGTACAATGGCAAAATTGGGAAGATCACGGCTGATGCGCCAAATTCACCCTGGTACTTAGCCTTTTCATAATCTCCGTCAAACCCGATGGTATCAAGAACTAGGGCAGTGGCTTCCAAATAGGTTGGGGTGCAATGGGAACATGATGTATCACTTTTTACGTAGTTTATCACGTCTAACTTTAATTATTCTCCTGCCAGACTTGTCACCACCACCCCCACTGCCTAAAGAGAAACTTCCACCTGCAGAAAACTCAGCACTACCAGCGGCAGCTTGAAATGGAAATGGACTTGAAAGTGGATTTTGATTGCCACCAAACTGAAAGACAGGAGCAGCAGGCAGAACTTCTGAAGCACCAAATACTGGTGTAGCTGGTAAACTGCCTGGAACACCAAAAGCGGCAGAAGCGTTGGTAGGAACTTCTGTTTCAACAACCATGCTATCTTCAGTATTCATCTGACCATTTCCTGAAGATGCAGAATTGAAACCAACTGAGCTTGGTTTTCCAAACACCGATTGATCAGCAGAGGTAGCAGAAGCTGAAGTAAATGGAACAGGAGACCCTAGAGACGATATGAAGGGTGAACTGCTGGAAGCAGAAGTCGATGGCAGAAATGAAAATGTGGTAGATGATGCAGGTGCATTAGGGGAGAAGGCAGAAGAAAAGGAAGATGCTGAATGCTGGAAACTGGAGGCATTTGCATTGGTATTTCCTGGCGATGCAAATGAAACCCCAGTGCTGCTAAAATTCTGTGGTGCAAAGGAAAAACTAGTAGTTGAGTTGGATGAACCAGCACCAGATGAACTTGAAAATGCAGAGCTTGAACTGAAGGGTTTAGAATCAGTAGTTGCTGCTCCAAATTGGAAACTACCAAATCCAGGTGAGGAAGAACTCTGAAGACCAAATGATGGAGAAGAGGAAAAAGAACCAAACTGGGTTGTGGAGCTCTTAGATAAACAAGAGGCCTCACTTTCAAATGGTTTTTTAGTACCAAAAATTGATCCAGTAGGAGCAGTAAATATTGCTGAAAAGGTTTTGGTACTACAATCAGCACCTGAAGTGGTGGAGCTACTGGACTGTGTTGAACCAAACACTGTACTGCTCTTGCTCACAGTTGACTCAACTTGGGCAATGCAGCTATTTTCCATGCTTGGAATTGTCGCAGATGTTGCCAAAGTGGAGAAGCTGTTACCGCTGGATAACTGAGCAGTTGTTAGAGTTGACACTATGTTGTTTCCAGTATCAGAATAAGCAATTTTAAACGGTGATGCCTTGACAGGATCCAACTGTGAATTATTAGATTTACCCAGAAGTTGAGGAACTGTATCAGACCCAAACTTGAAAATGGGAAAGTCCACAGATATCGAAGGAGAAGCATCAGTGCTATTGGAGCTCATGCTAGAACTATCAGCAGATGGCGTTATAGCTCCAGCAGCAGAAAATGAAAGTGAAGATGAAAGAAGTGAACCGTTACTTGAGTTTTCATCTGGTTTAACACCAAAAGCAAACACTGGAGTAGATGATTCTGATTTGTCTGTTGAATCAACATTTCCAAATGATTTAAATACAACTCTTGATTTCTGTGCTTCACGAACATCATTTGGAATTGAGTCTTGAGCAGTTGATTTTGCAAAGCTGTTACATCATACAAAAAGAAGTGAGAGGCTAAAGAAAACAGCAGTCCCAGACTTCTAACTACTTCAAGACAGCATGGCCTGTTAATTTGAAGCACATACATTATCATTTATGAGTTAAAAACCCTTGAAGGTGGTCTTCCTGGCTTACTGACCTGCTCTCAGCAAAAAGAGCTGGAAATGGGCAGGTCATGTACCATTTTACTTGACACAATTTCACAAATAAGAGGAGAAAACCAAGTTTTGAGATGCTTAGAATGTAAAAAAAATCATTGTAGGGAAAAGTGTACACATTTTAATAACATGTAATAACCATTAAATGTAATTTGACATCAAGGTGCTTACAACTCCATCTCAAATTAGTAGCAAAATGAATGATTTCTCGAGAAAGGAAGCCTATTACCACTGAGTAACAAAAGAGTTCTGCCCAAGATTGTGAAATAACGTGTGATTAGTTATAGCATAGGAAAATCTTCCCTCTCTGAAATTCCAGGAGGAAATGAAAGAATAATGGACACTAAGACACAAAATTTGTGATGACTTGTATGATTACATATAAATAGATAAGGCATAGGAAACCTTCCCCTCTCTAAAATTTAAGGATGAAACATAAAAACAATGTAGTTCCAGTCCATTACATATACAAATGCAAAAGTGAATTTTGTTTCCTTTGTCCACTAATGAAGTTGACTTCCAGAAGTAGGAATTTTTGCTTTTCACATGTGATGAATATCATACTAACATCCATGCAATATAACTATGTCTCAGAAGAACTCCGAAAATTGCAAGAAGGAAAGTTTGGCCAAGACTGACAACCATTGCAACAGGATTTTAACCTTCAGAATAAATTACTAACAAATAATTTGCTATCTATTGAGTTCAGAACAAAACCTTTTAATATCATATGGACTAGGATCAGTGACATCGTCAGCAGCTTTTGTTGATGAAACTCCAATAATATCATTTTTGGACCCAAAAGTAAGCAAAGGTGCAGCAAGTTGATCTTTCTGTGTTGTTTTCTGGACCAATGGGCTTGGCATGGTAGGGGTAGGAGGTACAGAAAAAGAGTTGGAAACAGGTGTTGCAGGGAAACAGAAATCTATGCCATTTGCAGAAATAGTTCCTGTAGTACTATTCTCCATCTTCGAAACTTTTAATTCAGAGGAAAGCACACTTGTCGATGACTGGAAGCCATAATGATCTTGTGATGTCTTCACTCCAGCACTCTCCTGTGAAGCATGAGGAGCAGCTGAAGTTTCTCTCACAATAGGAGCCTGATTATTTGCTTCCGAGGAGCCCTTTGAAAGAAAAAGAAAATCGAGAAAGGCAATTCAGGAAAACTTTTTTATAAAAGAAAATTTATGATGTATGATTTTTGCCAGCAAAAAGTTCAGAATGTCATGATGTAAGAAATGTGAGTACCTCAATTGTGCTTTTACCCATCACAAAATCTATGGAAGAAACAGTGCCACCGTGCTTGGAATTTTCAGGTACCAAGTTAACTTCTGAACCAGCTGTTGTTGAAGAATCATTCTGTCTCACCTCTGTTTGCTTCTGGGCAAGAGCATTCTTTATGCCGGGTGTACTAGTACCTCCAAGATATCCAGTTATTCTAAATTCAGAAGTATCTAAATCCTTGAACTTTCTGATAGAATGACTGTCTGTGACAGGACGTGACAACTTCAAATTTGATTCATCAAACGATACAATTTTAGATGATTTTTCTTTCGGTGAAGGCACAAATTTATTAAGTTCTTGAGATATTTTCATAGCTATCTTGCTTGACTGAACAAGATCAGCTCTACTAAATTCCTTCTCTGAACTCTGCATGTTTGTGACATCATACTTCTGTTCAACCAGTTGCAGAGACTTCTGAACTGATGTGGACTCACCATTGATATCATTACTGTATGCCAGAGTAAGCTTTCTAGCAGGCACTGGTGGCATACCTTTTGATGGAGATATCTGATTGAACTTCTGGCGAGTTCTGCGTATAGGTCCAAAAGATCCAATATCATTATCTAAAACTGAGCTTCCTCGTTTTAATAGCTGCATCAGAAAATGAAATAGTACTGAGGTTAACAATCAAATCATCATCATATAACATAGTTCTAAGTTTACAAGAATTGTTCTTCAGGCAACAATATATCCTGATAATTGAATGTATCAGGTCATTTTTTTAAGGAAAGGAATGCATCAGAATGTTAAGAATTAAAGAATCAACGGGAGTACCAATAAATATGCCACGTGAGGAATAAGAACAAGAAACAATTCATTACATATTTTTAAGAGGACTCTTACAATTTTTACTCTCATTGTTATAATGAGAGTAAAATTTGAAGCATAACAAATAAATTATAGACAAGCGCACGGCTGTTGTTAATTGGCAATCCATAAACATTCACCTACAAGATCAGATGAGAGAGAAGGGTCATCCTTTGATGAAAGATTATATTTTAAGAGGTGTCGGATTGGTTATTTGAATGCATTAAATATTCTAGGAATATGTTTCCAGATTTTTTTTTTGAGGAGGTATGTTTCCAGATTTGGTTGTCGCATATATCTGAACTTTTGTCTAAGTGTTATTTGTTTCACTGTTTTAACAGAAAATCAGATAAAAGGAAAAGAAAAGGGGAACAATCATCAAAATAAGTTTCCTCTCCAAGCAAAGATCTTCATATAACAGAGTTGTGGCAAAAGTTAAGAAGGCGGCGAAAGGTGCTTCTTTTTCAAGTCACAAATCTTGACAAAAAGGACATCTGACAAGTAAGGACTAGTATTATGGAAAGGAATCCACAATTTGCTTCAAGATAAAATTACATAAATTAAAGTACACAATCATGCATATACTAGAACAGGAAAACATGCTACTGGTTGTAATGACACATCACTAGTAAGAAGCAAATCATCATCTTCATATTTAAATTCACCTCTCTACCACCAGAATGTGCAATAACTTTAGGAGTTTGAAAAGAGGGTGATTGGCTGTCTCTAGAGTATTCACGACCCTGAAATGGCAGCATACCAAGTGTCTAAGTGAAAAGGTGCCATTCATTTACTATTAGTTATAGCATACACGTAGAAGTGCTCATAATCAGCAGACAACGCAATACCTTCACACTGGAAGTAGCATGTGATCTGAAGTAAGGAGAACGGGACATTTTAGAAATTGCTGATCTACCAAATGGCCTTGGTGTCACATAGCCATCTTGTGGACGCTCAGCAGCAGCAGGGACACGGAAAACAGATCTCTGACCAACTGAAAATAATGGCTTTGCTCCATGCACTCTTGCCATTTTATTTTCTTCAGGAAAGACAGGACTCCTCAAAGCTAGAGCAGAGGAAGGCAGTTTCGAAGTCCGAGATCCCATATACGCTTTTGCAAGTTCTGCTGGTGAAGCAGCTTCATCTCCAGGAATCTGTGAGCAATTTTTAATGTCAAAAACAGAGAACCATTGAATGATACATCAATTATCAGACGATGAAGTTATATCCTATTGAAAATACCAAATACAGGGAACTCTTAGTTGTGTATAATGATCAACGAGATTTCAGCATATGTAAGGTACAAAAGGTGCACAGGCACAATTATCAAGCTCATGAACCAACAACATTTAACATCTAGATGAAATGCTCCAAGATTGGATATGATACCAAAATAACCCTCAACTTCATAATATATTTAATTATATCATGAAATGTTGCAAAAGTAATCACTCTGCTGATGAATTTTATAGTTAAAGAATATGCATCATGCACAGCCAACATATTCATCAATTCGTTTGTGTGACACCACAAGGGCCAATTTTGGTTGAAATGGCCATAGCATGATAATTTGATATTGGTATTTTGTATCTCTTAAGCTGTATATCATTCCCTTCATTTAGATTTTCTTCTTTTTGCCTTAGGAAATCAACAATAGATATCATATCAACAAATATAATCATCTTGACAATGTTGATGCATTTTCACGTTTGCAAATCGGTGAGATAACAAAGACATTAATGGCAGCAGGACAGTCTATAAGTTGTTTTTTTTTTTTTTGAGAGGACAATTCAAATTTTACTACTAATTTTGTTACTGTAAAAAGGGAACTGGTTTGAATTTTTCTATTACTATCACTATTTATGTCAAGAGTTCGCAGGTACAATTAACAGCATCATACAGAAACATGAAAGATGTGAAGGGATAACATAATAGCGAGAACATTTGCCTGGCTGAAAGATAACAATTGGAAGCCTACTCATTAGAGCTTTTCAACTTGGAACAATATTATTATGTAAAATACAAAAAGAATCGTACATACTTTTATGAGAGATTTCGATAGTTCCTCATGTGTGCCTTCCAATGCATTTGCAGGAACGGGAACAGTATTGTTGTCTATGTTTTCATTCCTAGCAACTGGATCTGAACTATCTGTGTTGACAATTCTTGAACGCAGTATGCCTGTCAGTCGTTCAAACTCATCCCTGTTGAGAACTAAAATTTATTATGATATGATGGCAAACAACAACAACAACAAAACCTTATCCCACTAGGTAAGAAGGAAAAGGGATGTTAAATATTAGCTTATACAAACACGTCAAACAAAAGAATCATTGAAAAGTGCTTGAAACATATGTTTCTGATAAAACAAAGAAATGCTGAAAGGGTTAATAATGTACATGCTGGAAAGTGATCAAGTATGAGAGGAGAAGAACCTTGAAAATTAAAAATCAGCAACTAAACAGATGAAGGAACAAATGTAGTAATATGCACATCACTAAACTCAGCAAACAATCTAAGATCACCAAGAGGATAATCTGAATCCACTTAAGTCAACAGGAATAATAAACTTGCTCAACCCACTTAAACATGATCTGCCTCAATCCCCAGTCTTTATATTAGAATCAGCAGACTACTACGGCAAGATATCTAACAATAAAATCGTTAAACATGTTCTTCACCAAGAGATCGAAAAGAAACAAGGGTGCGCACTATCCAAATGTCCATGTGTCTGTCGCTTGATGAATATGGGGACATTGTTGCATTGTCAATAGCGTAGATAAAGAACACAGTTTAAACAGGAAAAACACTTTCCTTGTCAATGTCTTCTGCTTCAGTATTTGCTCAAACTCTGATATTGAATTCGTGCCAGAGCTGTTAGGCAGGCTAATCAGATTAGTAGTATTGCCTTCTTCTACTTCTTCTACTTCATCTAACGGCTTCTGCATGGGGCAATAGATGAAATTAAGGGAGTAAAAAGAAAACCGTTGTATTTGTTGGATAAACAAAACTAGATCCTGAGAAAGATTAAGAATTTATCTGAAAATGAAAAGGCACCAGAAAGTGAAAGTTTGTAGCACATTAGAGATATGCACATGTAAAACTGACTTCTAGTACATGTATACACAATAAAACAAAATAGCACTAGCATAGGCCTCCCAGCATCAAAAACTAGAAGCTCAGATAGTTTGATGCACACAATTAAATAAAGGTAGATTCCTCTTGATAGCAATAGCTTAAAACAGAGGAATTAAGAACGAAGTGTGGCATTACTACTTACAGTTGAAATAAATTGAGCATCCTCTTTTGTAATAGGGTCATTTGCACCTGCATAAGACAACAAATTCTCATCATATTCTACATTACACGGATAGTAAAATGACACATCATTAAGTAAGAACCCTTTAAAAAAGCATCATTAAGTAAGAAGTTAGGAAGAAACAAAACCTGATTATTTGTGAGATTCAACAAAATTCCCATTAAAATGAAATAACAAAACATTTGGTTGTCCGTGCACTCAGATGCTTCAAATTTGTGATTATAGAACATAATGAATGAAAACTAAAAAACAGACGCAGGGCACTTTAAAGTCACTCATTAGTACTATTCAATTCAATTGTGGATACCACAGATTTGAAGAATCTGAGTGCAAGGATAACCAAAGAGAAGTGCTCATTGCATCATGAAAAATAATTCTGAGAAAACTATGGTAGGACGAGAAATGGGGCTATCACATCATTTTCTTTGATTTACTTCAGGAATATAAAAGAAATGCTGTCTGAATTCAGTTACACAATGCACCAACCATGGGCCTGATAACCAATTACAGTCAAGGCCAACGATGTCAGGAAGTAGTAGATTTTATCAGATAATATCATAATCCAATATGACTATGATTTTCATCTGAATAATATCTTTGTTAAGTAATTAATAATTAATATATATATATAATAACACAAGCCCGGATAAAGGAGGAGGGTTGTGTTAGGCCCCGACAGCCAGCGTAAAATCCTGTCGAATCTCATGAATATGGATCAACGAATATAGCGGAATGGCGTCGTATGATCCATGTAGCCGACCCCACCTAGTGGGATAAGGCTTTGTTGTTGTTGTATATATATAATAACACAGCAGATATATGTTAAACATACGGAGTCCTATCTTGTAATAAAATGACTCTACATAGCTCGAATCTGTTTATTATGTTTCAAAAGAAAATAATACTGTAGAGACATAAAGTTCCTATAGTAGGCTGAGAACGAAAAAAAATTAAGATATGAGACACTAGAGTGTTAATGCGGTTTTTAGTTTTGCAACGAGGCACCAGTATTGCCAAAGTTGTCCCTTTTTCGACCAAAACCATAATAATCTATAGAACGACTATTTAGAAAATTTCTAAACACTTACCTCAGCTAGCAACAGAATATGAGAAAAAAAAGCATTCAGTGCGAAAATTGTTGCCGGATATCACCTATTTGCAAAAGTTGCATCTTTTCTACCAGAACAATATAATCAAAGAAATACCAAGCCATCAGATGCCCACACAAGAAGGGACAATACCGCATTCAATAGACGAAGGCGGTAAGCAAAGAACAGCAATTATAAATTAGCCATATCAAATACAAGCCTTTCTCAATTCAAGAAACAACCAAAAACCCAAAGAACCAAAACCCTCATCCAGAGCAAAATCCCTAAGCCCGTTGGGCAGGACGCAGGGCACAAACAACCCAACCGAAGGCAAAGTCCGAACCTTGAGTCCCCGGCTCGGAGGGCGGTGCCGTGAGGCGCTTCCGGAACACGGACGCGAAGAGCCTGGAGGCGCTGCCCGCGATGAACCGCGACGCTGGATCCACGATCTTCGAGAGCCACCCATTACCGCCGCCGGCCTCGGCCACGAGGCCCCTTGGCGCGCCTGCCCGAGCGGCCGAAGCGGGACGATCATAGGGCGTCGCCGACGGCCGGCGGAGGGGCCGCCGCCGGAATTTTCCGCCGATCCCGCCGTCGTAGCCTGACGTCGTCGCCATGGAAGCGCCTCACGGTGAAGCAGAGGCCCGGGAAAGAATTTTGCAGGAGGCGGCTGCTGCGGGAGAGAGAGAGGGAGAGCGCAGGCTGAGAGGAGGGGGAAAAAAATGAAAGCTTTCGAGCGAGCCTTTTATTCGCGTACCGAGAACGAAGGGGAAGGGGAAAAAATAGGAGACGAATTAGGTTTCGGGAACGCGCCGGCGTACGAATTATACGGTATACGGTATACAGATACAGTGATTCGAAGTATATACGTATTATTATACAAAATTGATGGTATTTCTTTGCCCCCACTTCATTTAGACCCGCGAAGGAACACGAGGCTGAGAGGTGGTCCACGTGTGTGGGTATGATGACGGGGATTGTTTACAAGTGCATTGTGTTTGTTAGTCCACGTTGGGTGAAGTGATCGGACGGCGTATAAGTCGTATGGTGTGGAGCACCCCGCATCCGACGGTTAGGATGAGTTAGGGGACCAAGTTAAATGACATGTCAGACTTTGAGTCGTTAAGCGGCGCGTGGAATCCGATTTGATATCGGGTCATTTGTTGTTTTCTTCTTTTTTTCTTATCAGATATTTCATTTTTGTTTTAAAAAATGAAAAATAGCCGAATTACTAGGTTATTTCCAATTATATATATATATAAGTACTAACCATTTTTCATCTGATATAAATACTATAAAAAGTAATTTATTTTACTTCGAAAGAAATTACATATTTTTTAGGATCTGTTTGACTTAATTGATATAAAATAATTGATAAATATTTTATTAACTAATTTTTTTAAAAAATAAACAATTATACATTTGAATAAAACTACTTATATTAATAATTATTATTTTTAAATTAATTTATTTTCTTAAAAAAATAAGTATTTTTACTTCTGCTTATTTTTTTACTTATAAATAAATTTGATATTTCCTTATAAATCATATTATAATAGATTTTCTTAAAATGATTTATAAGCTTAGTCAAAGGGGTCTATTCTTTTGTTATCAGAAAAGTAAAAATGTGTTAAAAAGATGGGATAATAGTTTAAGATTTGTTCACCCAACAAGGACCTATTCTAATATCTTTAAAAAAATTAATTAAATGATCAACTTAATATCAAAAATAAAAACATGATAATTTGAACTTGTGACGAAAGTTATGAAAATGGACACACATGATCTCCGAAGTAGAGAAATCCTATGTGCATATTGGTTTTTTGTTGACAAAACTAAAAGAGACCATAATGTCCTTAAAAGTGGGGTTGATTAGAAGAATTATTTGGTCATTTAGAATAAGACAAGAAAAATCAATCCTACACCGGGACCAACCCAAGAAAAAAAATTAAATGGGGTCAAAATATACTTAAAAATTATAAATATTAATATATATATATATAAATAATAAATATATTAAATAATATGCTCTTAAGTGACATTTAATCTAATTTAGGGGAGTCCAAAATATAATTTTATCTTATAACTATATAATATTTATATATTAACATACTACATAAAAAAGTTCAAACTCGAAGGCATACACGTTGACGAAGAGAAAACAATCATTGCAGCGGATTTGCTTTGGGACATCAAAGTCTAAGTTCCAGCCTGACTATTTGGGTGAAATTTATTTTCAAGGAAGAAAGATGGTTTCCTCATTTGGGTAGTCATCCTAAAAGTGTGAAAAAAAAAAAAGAACAAGAGTGTGTGTATAAACCCATGACATTCTCATCTCCCATGATTTTTTTTTCCATGTAACACCTGTTCTCACAAAAATGGTTTGAATGCATTGTAGCCATATGGTCCGTCCACCGTTGGAGATGTGATGTCTCATCATCTATTTTGATTTTCCTTTCATGTGGAGGTAATAACTGAGCTGTTGTTTCGGATGTGGATGATGGAAATAAGAGAATCTGTTGAAGATGCTGATGATGATGATTCTCTGAAGCGGATAAAATCTCAGGTTTAAGATTATGCCTCTGGCATGTTAACTATTCCATGTTGGATATCCTAGTAATAACAAAAATAAAAGGCAATCTTGCTGCAGATTGAGAGCAAATTCAAGAATTCATCATAGGCTTTTCAGCAAGCATTCGAGAAAAGAAACTTTGAGGATGATATTTTCTGCGCAGGGAATGAAATATTATGACAATGAAATTGAAGGGATAGTAAAGAAGCTTTAACTTCAGCTCTCATCTGGATCTGGTACTGGACAAACCTGCATATCTCAGTGAGGGATAGTCTTTTCTGATGTTTAGTCTCCAGTTGAAAGGCCACACAGTATATTGAACCTTTCATATTGTGATTGTAAGCAATAATTCATTGATTCGTTCCTGACGCTGTCTTTTATATACTTGTAAATGAAAATGCATTGTATTTGTCAGTTTACTTAAGTATTGGCCTTAATTATCATATCCTTGGAGCAACGATAATAATTGTTAGTGGAAATTCGACCATGAATGATCTTACATGCATAGTTTGTTATCCTTATCCAGTTCTATCTTTCATTCAGTGCTCACTTATAAATGTTCATTGCTGTCTCACAGAAACATATAGGCACAAGGCAGTGTTATGCTTATCAACCAGTGCGAAGAAATTACAATGACCCCCCTAAAAAAATAGAGATTACAGTGGCATATAATTCTTGGAGCAAGATACTCCTAAAGATGTTGTATAGTAAAGAAAACATAATAGAAAGTCATGAAAGCAAAATCAGTAATATCCTAATTTACTCCATAGTATTATCAACAATTAGTGGTGTCTAAAGATTCTAGTTTTAATTTGACATCACAATTTCTTTCTTGGACTATGCTAGAAGCCATCACACAGAACAAGAACGGAAAGCAGTACAAGAAAATACCAAATTTGTAGTTATGTGACACCAGAGAAGAGGGCCAGGGCAATTGGGTGTTTGCTATTGCTGTTGTCGTCCTTCACCTCGAACACCTTCATGATGCTTGCGGTTGCTTCTTACGCCTAGTTAAGAATAGGTGTCAAATGTGCTTTCCCACGAGGATAAAGAGCATTTGTAAATGTAAACTTGGCCTTCATAGGGCACCTGACATGCCAACATGTTTACCAACCTAATGTGAAATGCACAATCAGTATTGTCATACCCAACATGAAGTTCGTGACAGAGAAAATCCAAGACGTTGTACCATAAGTCATGCCATCAGCTAAGTCAGTGCAACAATTATCTCAAATTATAATGCACATCAACCAGTGTGATGAAATTGCAATGACAGAATTCTGGAGAATGAAATATTATGACAAGGCAGTTGAAGAGACAGTAAAGGAGCTTTGATTTTGAGCTCTCATCAGATCCCATCTGGATCTGATATTGAACAAAACATCCAACGTAGCTTCAGATTGCTAGTCGGCCGAGAATTCCCATTTATGTGACCTGCATATCTCAGTGAAAGATTATCTTTTCTGCTGTTTTGCATCAGACTCCAGTAGAAAGACCACAGTATATTGAACTTTTCATGACTAAGCAATATTCAGTGATTGAGTCCTGCTGTTGTCTTTTTTATATTTTTAAATGAAAATACATTATCATAAAAGATATATCAAGCCATCAGATGCCCACATAAGAACAGAAATTCTAAATGAAAATACGTTGTATTTGTCATATTACTAAATTTTGACCTTAATTATCATATCCTTGGAGCAGCGATAATAATTGTTAGTGGAAAATCGACCATAAATGATCTTCCGAGCAGGAGAGAACATTGCCCATGCATAGTTTGTTATCCTTATCCAGTTCTGGCTTTCATTCGGTACTCACTTATAAATGTTGATCGTTGTCTCACAGAAACATGTAGGCATAATGCTGTGTGCCAAGAACTTAAACCACGTGTAATAATGGAATGACCGTGAAATGGATATGCACTGTGCGAAGCTTGAACTATGGTTCTAGGAAATTTTACAGCACGAAACATAAAAGGAACTGGAATGAAAATAAAGAGTTTTCTTTTTTGAAGTTTGCAAACCAGTGATTCCCAAAGGATTTTCTTGTAACATCATTGTGTTAACTTATTGACGCAAGAAAAAGTAATATTGTACAGATTTCTTGTAACATCATTTGCAGAATCAGTAGTTGCTGTTCCAAATTGGAAACTGCCAAATCCAGGTGAGGAAGAACTCTGAAGACCAAATGATGGAGAAGAGGAAAGAGAACCAAACTGAGTTGCGGAGCTCTTAGATAAACAAGAGGCCTCACTTTCAAATGAGTTTTTAGTACCAAAAATTGATCCAGTGGGAGCAGCAAATATTGCTGAAGAGGTTTTGGTACTACAATCAGCACCTGAAGTGGTGGAGCTACTGGACTGTGTTGAACCAAACACTGTACTGCTCTTGCTCACAGTTGACTCAACTTGGGCAATGCAGCTATTTTCCATGCTTGGAATTGTCGCAGATGTTGCCAAAGTGGAGAAGCTGTTACCGCTGGATAACTGAGCAGTTGTTAGAGTTGACACTATGTTGTTTCCAGTATCAGAATAAGCAATTTTAAACGGTGATGCCTTGACAGGATCCAACTGTGAATTATTAGTTTTACCCAGAAGTTGAGGAACTGTATCAGACCCAAACTTGAAAATGGGAAAGTCCACAGATATCGAAGGAGAAGCATCAGTGCTATTGGAGCTCATGCTAGAATTATCAGCAGATGGCGTTATAGCTCCAGCAGCAGAAAATGAAAGTGAAGATGAAAGAAGTGAACCGTTACTTGAGTTTTCATCTGGTTTAACACCAAAAGCAAACACTGGAGTAGATGATTCTGATTTGTCTGTTGAATCAACATCAAATGATTTAAATACAACTCTTGATTTCTGTGCTTCACGAACATCATTTGGAATTGAGTCTTGAGCAGTTGATTTTGCAAAGCTGTTACATCATACAAAAAGAAGTGAGAGGCTAAAGAAAACAGCAGTCCCAGACTTCTAACTACTTCAAGACTGCATGGCCTGTTAATTTGAAGCACATACATTATCATTTATGAGTTAAAAACCCTTGAAGGTGGTCTTCCTGGCTTACTGACCTGCTCTCATCAAAGAGAGCTGGAAATGGGCAGGTCATGTACCATTTTACTTGACACAATTTCACAAATAAGAGGAGAGAACCAAGTTTTGAGATGCTTAGAATGTAAAAAAAATCATTGTAGGGAAAAGTGTACACATTTTAATAACATGTAATAACCATTAAATGTAATTTGACATCAAGGTGCTTACAACTCCATCTCAAATTAGTAGCAAAATGAATGATTTCTCGAGAAATTAAGGAAGCCTATTACCATTGAGTAACAAAAGAGTTCTGCCCAAGATTGTGAAATAACGTGTGATTAGTTATAGCATAGGAAAATCATCCCTCTCTGAAATTCAAGGAGGAAACGAAAGAATAATGGACACTAAGACACAAAATTTGTAATGACTTGTATGATTACATATAAATAGATAAGGCATAGGAAAACTTCCCTTCTCTAAAATTCAAGGATGAAACATAGGAACAATGTAGTTCCAGTTCATTACATATAAAAATGAAAAGGTGAACTTTGATTCCTTTGTCCACTAATGAAGTTGACTTCCAGAAATGGCATCTTTAAGAATTTTTGCTTTTCACATGTCAAGAACTATGTAAATTGCAAAGAGGAAAGTTTGTCCAAGTAAAGACGAACAACCATTGCAACAGGATTTTAAACTTTAGAATAAATTACTAACAAATAATTTTCTATTTATTAAGTTCAGAACAAAACCTTTTAATATCATATGGACTAGGATCAGTGACATCGTCAGTAGCTTTTGTTGATGAAACTGCAACAATATCATTTTTGGATCCAAAAGTAGGCAAAGGCGCAGCAAGTTGATCTTTCTGTGTTGTTTTTTGGACCAATGGGCTTGGCATGGCAGGGGTAGGAGGTACAGAAAAAGAGTTGGAAACAGGTGTTGCAGGGAAACAGAAATCTATGCCATTTGCAGAAATAGCTCCTGTAGTACTCTTCTCCATCTTTAAAACTTTTAATTCAGAGGAAAGTACACTTGTCGATGACCGGAAGCCATAATGATCTTGTGCCGCTGTTTCAGGTTCCACACACTTTCTCAGTGATGTCTTCACTCAACTCTCTCCTGTGAAGCATGAGGAGCAGCTGAAGTTTCTTTCATAATAGGAGCATGACTATTTGCTTTCGAGGAGCCCTTCGAGAAAATCAAGAAAGGCAATTCAGGAAACCTTTTTTATAAAAGAGAATTTATGATGTATGATTTTTGCCAGGAAAAAGTTCAGCATGTCATGATGTAAGAAATGTGAGTACCTCAATTGTGCTTTTACTCATCACAAAATCTATGGAAGACATGGTGCCACTGTGCTTGGAATTTTCAGGTAACTTCTGAACCAACTGTTGTTGAAGAATCATTCTGCCACACCTCTGCTTGCTTCTGGGTGAGAGGATTCTTTATGCCTGGTGTAGTAGTACCTCCAAGATATCCAGTCATTCTAAATTCAGAAGTATCTAAATCCTTGAACTTTCTGATAGAATGACTGTCTGTGACAGGACGTGACAACTTCAAATTTGATTCATCAAATGATACAATTTTAGATGATTTTTTCTTTCAGTGAAGGCACAAATTTATTAAGTTCTTGAGATATTTTCATAGCTAACTTGCTTGACTGAACAAGATCAGCTCTACTAAATTCCTTCTCTGAACTCTGCATGTTTGTGACATCATACTTCTGTTCAACCAGTTGCAGAGACTTCTGAACTGATGTGGACTCACCATTGACATCATTACTGTATGTCAGAGTAAGCTTTCCAGCAGGCACTGGTGGCATACCTTTTGATGGAGATAACTAACTGAACTTCTGGCGAGTTCTGCGTATAGGTCCAAAAGATCCAATATCATTATCTAAAACTGAGCTTTCCCGTTTTAATAGATGCATCAGAAAATGAAATAGTACTGAGGTTAACAATCAAATCATCATCATACAACATAGTTTTAAGTTTACTAGAATTGTTCTTCAGGCAACAATATATCCTGATAATTGAATGTATCAGGTCATTTTTTTTAAAGAAAGGAATGCATCAGAATGTTAAGAATTAAAGAATCAGAGGGAGTAGCAATAGATATGCCAAGTGAGGAATAAGAACCAGAAACAATCCGTTACATATTTTTAAGAGGACTTACATTTCTTCTCAATGAGAGTAAAATTTGAAGCATAACAAATAAATTATAGACAAACGCAAGGCTGTTGTTAATTGGTAATATATAAACATTCACCTACAAGATCAGATGAGAGAGGAGGGCCATACCTTTGATGAAAGATTATATTTTAAGAGGTGTCGGATTGGTTATTTGAACACGTTAAATTGTCTAGGAATATGTTTCCAGATTTGGTTGTCACATATGTTTTATAGCCGGTCCCAAGCCCGGATAAAGGAAGAGGGTTGTGTTAGGCCCCGACAGCCAGCGTAAAACCTTGTCGAATCTCATGAACATGGATCAACGAATGGCGTCGTATGATTCATGTAGCCGACCCCACCTAGTGGGATAAGGCTTTGTTGTTGTTGTTGTATTTGGTTGTCGCATATATCCGAACTTTTGTCTAATTGTAATTTGTTTCATTGTTTTAACAAAAAATCAGATAAAAGGAAAAGAAAAGGGGAACAATCATCAAAATAAGTTTCCTCTCCAAGCAAAGATCTTCATATAACAGAGTTGTGGCAAAAGTTAAGAAGGCGGCGAAATGAGCTTCTTTTTCAAGTCACAAATTTTGACAAAAAGGACATCTGACAAGTAAGGACTGGTATTATGGAAAGGAATCCACAATTTGAATCAAGATAAAATTAGATAAAGTACACAATCATGCATATACTAGAACAGGAAAACATGCTACTGTTTGTAATGACACATCACTAGTAAGAAGCAAATCATCATCTTCGTAGTTAAATTCACCTCTCTACCACCAGAATGTGCAATAACTTTAGGAGTTTGAAAAAAGGGTGATTGGCCGTCTCTAGAGTATACGACCCTGAAATGGCAGCATACCAAGTGTCTAAGTGAAAAGGTGCCATCCATTTACTATTAGTTATAGCATACACGTAGAAGTTCTCATAATCAGCAGACAACACACTACCTTCACATTGGAAGTAGCATGTGGTCTGAAGTAAGGAGAACGGGACATTTTAGAAATTGCTGATCTACCAAGTGGCCTTGGTGTCACATAGCCATCTTGTGGATGCTCAGCAGCAGCAGGGACACGGAAAACAGATCTTTGACCAACTGAAAACAATGGCTTTGCTCCATGCATTCTTGCCATCTTATTTTCTTCAGGAAAGAAAGGACTCCTCAAACCTAGAGCAGAGGAAGGCAGTTTCGAAGTCTGAGATCCCATATACGCTTTTGCAAGTTCTGCTAGTGAAGCAGCTTCATCTCCAGGAATCTGTGAACAATTTTAAATGTCAAAAACATGGAAAAATTGAATGATACATCAATTATCAGACGATGAAGATATATCCTATTGAAAATACCAAATACAGGGAACTCTTAGTTGTGTATAATGATCAACGAGATTTCAGCATATATAAGGTACAAAAGGTGAACAGGCACAACTATCAAGATCATGAACCAACAACATTTAACATCTAGATGAAATGCTCCAAGATTGGATATGATACCAAAATAACCCTCACTTCATAATGTATTTAATTATATCATTGCAAAAGTAATCACTCTGCTGATGAATTTTATAGTTAAAGAATATGCATCATCCACAGCCAACATATCCATCAATTCGTTTGTGTGACACCACAAGGACCAATTTTGGTTGAAATGGCCATAGCATGATAATTTGATATCGGTATTTTGTATCTCATAAGCTGTACATCATTCCCTTCACTTAGATAGGTCAGGAAAATGTTCTCGCTATTATGTTATCCCTTCATGTTTCTGTATGATGCTGTTAATTATACCTGCGTATAATAGTGATAATTAGTAATAGCAGAAAAATTCATAGCAGTTCCCTTTTTACAGTAACAAAGTTAGTAGTAAAATTTGAATTGTCCTCTCAAAAAACAACTTATTGACTGTCCTACTGCCATTAATGTCTTTGTTATCTCACCGATTTGCAAACATTAAAATGCATCAACATTGTCAAGATGATCATATTTGTTGATATGATATCTATTGTTGATTTCCTAAGGCAAAAAGAAAAGATAACAATTGGAAGCCTACTCATTAGAGCTTTTCAACTTGGAACAATATTATTATGTAAAAAACATATAGAATCGTACAGCTAATTTTATGAGAGATTTTGATGGTTCCTCGTTTGTGCCTTCCAATGCATTTGCAGGAACGGGAACAGTATTGTTGTCTATGTTTTCATTCCTGGCAGCTGGATCTGAACTATCTGAGTTGACAATTCTTGAACGTAGTATGCCTGTCAGTCGTTCAAAGTCATCCCTGTTGAGAACTAAAATTATTATGATATGATGGCAAAATGATAACTCCGCCTATGTTTTATAGCCGGTCCCAAGTCCGGATAAAGGAGGAGGGTTGTGTTAGGCCCCGACAGCCAGCGTAAAACCCTGTCGAATCTCATGAACATGAATCAACGAGTCGTATGATCCACGTAGCCGACCCCACCTAGTGGGATAAGGCTTTGTTGTTGTTGTTGTTGTTGTAGTATGATGGCAAAATGATGTTATATTTTTATTTTTTTGAGAGGGAAGTTATATTTTTTTAAGGCAAGAAGGAAAAAGGATGTTAAATATTAGCTTATACAAACACATCAAACAAAAGAATCATTGAAAAGTGCTACATATGTTTCTGATAAAACAAAGAAATGCTGAAAGAGTTAATAATGTACATGTTGGAAAGTGATTAGGTACGAGAGGAGAAGAACCATTGGAAAGTAAACATAAGCAACTAAACAGATGAAGGAACAAATGTAGTACTATGCACATCACTAAACTCAATACACAATCTAAGATCACCAAGAGGATAATCTTTTTTTTTTTTTTGAGGAGAAAAAGGATGACGGACCATTTTGGTTGTCATCTGTATATATATAGATCACTATGAAGTAAGATCATATACATGTGGTGACGCACTCTCCAGCGAAGAGTGGCTAAAGTGAAGCATACAAAAGGTGCAGAGCACTATCCAAAACCCCAATCCCGTAGTAAACACAAAATGTGATGCACAATACAATCAATCCGACATCTCTCGCCACAAAAAATAACCCGGTTGCGCTGAAGCCAAATGGCCCAGGCACCGGCCAAAAAGGTCGCCATGGAGGCTCTCCATCTCTGTCTCTATCTGCCCAATCCCCGCATAGCCTGCCAGAAACCATCGGCAGCTGGCGAAATCATATCAACGATGCTCGTATGGGACCACACCTCTCGGGATACCATACATCCAAAAAATAAATGAGACACATCCTCCTCCATCACCCCACATAAAACACAAGAGGTGTCCAACTGTGCAACCCATCGCGCTCTATATGCTCTGGTGAGGATCCGTTCACGTCGAAGAAAATAAACTTGCTCAACCCACTTAAACATGATCTGGCTCAATCCCCAGTCTTTATATTAGAAACAACAGACTACAACGGCGAGATATCTAACAATAAAATCGTTAAACATGCTCTTCGCCAAGAAATCGAAGAGCAAATGGAGTGAGCACTATCCAAATGTTCATGTGTCTGTCGCTTGACGAATATGGGAAAATTGTTGCATTGTCAATAGCGTAGATAAAAAACAAAGTTTAAACAGGAAAAACACTTTCCTTGTCAATGTCTTCAGCTTCAGTATTTGCTCAAACTCTGATATTGAATTCGTGCCAGAGCTGTTAGGCATGCTAATCAGATCAGTATATTGCCTTCTACTTCATCGCATGGGGCAATAGATAAAATTATGGGAGTAAAAAGAAAACCGTCGTATTTGCTGGATAAAGAAAACTATATCCTGAGAAAGATTAAGAATTTATCTGAAAATGAAGAGGCACCAGAATGTGAGAGTTTGTAGTACATTAGAGATATGCACATATAAAACCAACTTCTAGTACATGTACACATAATAAAACAAAATAGCACTAGCATAGGCCTCCCAGCATCAAAACTAGAAGCTCAGATAGTTTGATGTACACAATTAAATAAAGGTAGATCCCACTTCGATAGCAATAGTTTAAAACAGAGGAATTAAGAACAAAGTGTGGCATATACTACTTACAGTTGAAACAACTTGAGAATCCTCTTTTCTAATTGGGTCATTTGCACCTGCATAAGACAACAAATTATCATCATATTCTACATTACACAAATAGTAAAATGACACATCATTAAGTAAGAACCCTTTAAAAAAACATCGTTAAGTAAGAAGTTAGGAAGAAACGAAAACCTGATTATTTGTGAGATTCAACAAAATTCCCATTAAAATGAAATAACAAAACATTTGGTTGTCCGCACACTCAGATGCTTCAAATTTGTGATAATACAACATAATGAATGAAAACTAAAAAATAGACGTAGGGCACTTTAAAATGACTCATTAGTACTATCCAATTCAATTGTGGATATCACAAATTTGAAGCATCTGAGTGCAGGGACAACCAAAGAGAAGTGCTAATTGCATCATGAAATATAATTCTGAGAAAATCGATGGTAGGACGAGAAATGGGGCTATCACATCATTTTCTTTTATCTACTTCAGGAGTGTAAAAAAATGTTGTCTGAATGCAATTGCACAATGCACCAACCATGGGCCTGATAACCAACTACAATCAAGGCCAACAATGTCAGGAAGTGGTTGATTTTATCAAATAATATCATAATCCAACATGACTATGATTTTCATCTGAATAATATCCTTGTTAAGTAACTAATACAACAACAACAACAAAGCCTTATCCCACTAGGTGGGGTCGGCTACATAGATCATACGACGCCTGATCCATGTTCATGAGATTCGACAGGGTTTTACGCTGGCTGTCGGGGCCTAACACAACCCTCCTCCTTTATCCGGGCTTGTTAAGTAACTAATAATTAACATATATATATATATAATAACACAGCAGCTCTATATTAAACATACGGAGTCCTATCTTGTAATAAAATGATTCTACATAGCTTGAATCTGTTTATTACGTTTCAAAAGGAAATAATACTGTAGAGACATAAAGTTCCTATAGTAGGCGGAGAAAAAAAAAGAATAAAGATATGAGACACTAGAGTGTTAATGCAGTTTTTAGTTTTGTAAAGAGGCACCAGTATTGCCAAAGTTGTTCCTTTTTCTATCAAAACCATAATAATCTATAGAAGATTTCTAAGCATTTACCTCAGCTTGCTGCAGAATATGAGAAAAAAAAAACATTCAGTGCGAAAATTGTTTCCGGATATCACCTATTTGCAAAAGTTGCATCTTTTCTACCAGAACAATATAATCAAAGATATATCAAGCCATCAGACGCCCACACAAGAAGGGACAATACCGCATTCAATAGACGAAGGCGGTATGCAAAGAACAGAAATTCTAAATGAAAATGCATTGTATTTGTCAGACTACTAAAGTTTTGACCTTAATTATCATATCCTTGGAGCAGCAATAATAATTGTTAGTGGAAAATCGACCATATATGATCTTCTGAACAGAAGAGAACATTGCCCATGCATAGTTTGCTATCCTTATCCAGTTCTGGCTTTCATTCGGTGCTCACTTATAAATGTTGATTGTTATCTCACAGAAACATATAGGCATAATGCTGTGTGCAAAGAACTTAAACCACGTGTAATAATGGAATGACCATGAAATGGAATGACCATGAAATTGATGCAAGAAAAGTAATATTGTACAGATTTCTACAACAGACAGACAACCTTATTATCGAGTATGTTATCCTGGAGACTGAAATACTATTCTACATTGCTCTTGAAGATTTGCAAAATGTGTATGAAGAATAAGGTATATTCCACCTCTGAATGAAGGGATTAAAAAATAGATGGAACTCCACATTTGTTATGCATATAAGCAGGATATTAACTCATGACTTATTTGTGATTGAACATAAAAGGTTCGAGATCAAAACAAACAGTGTCAACAATCATTTTGACTTAACAAACCAATTCACCATAATGGAAAAATGAACTAAGAGAATTTTAATACAAAAAATGGCGTGGTAGTATTCAGCATCTTGCAAAGTATTTTATTCCAGACAACAATCATAACAGATTATTAATGTCTCATGGAGACTGCATATTACTACTCAGAATTATTGATGGAGACTACAAATAACTACATAGAATTACTGATGATCTTGATTATTGAACATCATTAATACAAATCGTAAGAAAGTACTAGCAACAAAAATCCTATAAAGATTTCTGAGAATGGATGGACTAGAAGAACCAGCTAATGAGAACTACATAACAGAATCTTCCCATCGTTACTGTTCAATAACCAATGTTTTCAATTTTCCCTCATAACTAAACATACAGCAAGCTTGGCATGCCAACACATCATGTTTATTCCGCAGTATGCATTTTGTAGTAAGATGGTTAATCTGTCCAATCACATCATGTTGTGCAGAACTAGTTGATGAACTTGGTCTATCTTAAAAAAATCTTTAATCTTAATCTTACTGAATTAATCACAGCTCTAAGATTCCGTTTCAGAAACACTCTTATGTACATGACCTACTTTTATTTCTCTTTGCTCTTGCCTCTAAGCACTAATTAATTGGGAGCAATGAGAGAACAGGCATACCAATCATGTAGTTGCAAGCTTATACATACAGGTGACATCCAAACTCTAGTAAGAGGAGTTGATTGCAACTCATGTACGCTCATCTGCCAACATGAAAGCTTAGCAAAATCAGAGGTAGACCCTTTCTCCATACTGTTCACAAACTATTGGTTTTTCGATGTTCAAAACAATTGCCAAGTACCATTTTCCATCAGCAGAAAGAAAAACAACATCCAAAAGGATTAAACTATTTATTTCTTCGTCGGGTTGCATCCTATGAGTTTACTACATTAACCTGTATCCCAGGTGTGATCATGTATAGAGGTGCAAAAATTCAGGTAACTTCCGATACATTTTGGAATTGATTTTTGTGCATGTAAACTATGTGATTATGTGTTTCACTTGGTCTTTTTTTATTATGAGCAGATGTTGCCTGGCTATTATGGTTCTTGGAATTTCTTCCTATTCTGGTTTTCAAATACATCTTTAATGTTGCTGCTTTTTATGCTTGTTGTTTCCTGTATACTTGTGGGTGTAAACATCTTGTTAACTTCATTGTCTCTCATGTTTAAGATGCTTGATAAGAAAAAATAGGTACATTCATGAGCCCGTTAAAAACTTGTTACTTTAGTTTGTTTATCCTTTTAAGTTAACTCCGCCTATATTTTATAGCCGGTCCCAAGTCCGGATAAAGGAGGAGGGTTGTGTTAGGCCCCGACAGCCAACATAAAATCATGTCGAATCTTATGAACATGGATCAACGAATATATTAGAGCGGAATGGCGTCGTATGATCCATGTAGCCGACCCCACCTAGTGGGATAAGGCTTTGTTGTTGTTGTTGTTGTATTTCTTCGTCGGGTTCAACCCTGTCAAAGATAACTCTAATATAGGAACTATTATTTTGCTTGTAGTTAGGATCGACACAAATGTTTTGTATACCAACTATACCAAAGAAATATCAGACCAAAAACATTCTTTCTTTCTTCAAAAGCCTTTTAGTTTGGAGTACAGAATTGGCTAAATCTCGCTTGCCATCTCTATTCAGGCCATGAAACACAGTCTTGAAGTTAATCGCGCTCGGAATAATTCCACCTTGTAACATTTCCTTGAGAAGCAGAAGTGCATCTTCGGACTTGCCTGTTTTGCAGAGACAACTGATGAACAACGAATATGTTTCAAAGTCTGGGAATGGGCCTTTGAGTTTCATTCGCCAAAAGATGTTCCAAGCATCTGTAACCATCCCCACATTCATGAAGCCACGAAGCAATGCTGAATAAGTAACAACAGTTGGAAGACAACCGTCATCCTTCATACTTTTGAAGACTTCTAATGCCTTTGCTATCTGTTTCTCCTTGCAAAAATGAACGATGAGAGATGTATGTATATGAGTTGTTTGTGACATCCCTGCCCTTCTCATATCCTCCATTTTGTCCAAGGCATTATCCAGTTGTCCCTGTCTAAGTAGCGCATGGATAATACTTCCATAAATATAATGATCAATGGTGCATCCGTGCTGCTGCAGTTCTTCGCACAATGTGAGAGCTTCTTTTATGTTACCTGATCTACAGAAAGATTTGATCAGTAATGAGTAGCCAATCTGCTTTGTAAACCCTCCTGTAAATAGAGTTTTTAAGCTTCTTCTAGCTTCTACTAGCTTCCTCGACTCACATAAAGAAGAAAAGTATATATCAACCATTTCTTTATCTGGAAGATGTCCAGCATGAATCATTTCTTGAAATAATCTGATTGCTTCATCCACCCTTCTGCCTTTCTTGCCACAAAGAAACACAATAAGATATTTGTAAGCACTACCATTTGGCTCATATCCTTCATTCTTCATCTCTTTGAATGTCCTCAATGAGATCTCAGTAAGACCTGCCTGACCATATTGGGTTATCATAATGGTCCATGTATTTGATGTCAGATGGAGGCTCCTTTTCATTTCCTTGAAAAGATGCCTCATGTGCTTGAAATCTTTGGCACTTCCAGCAAGTTTGATGGCCATGTTGTAGGTTTCCTCATTGTGCGCATAACTATTTTGTCTTCCTACCCATGAAAAGAAATGCAAAGCAACATGGCTGTATCTCTGACAATTACGAAGAACTGCCTCAACTAATGTAGGTGTAAAGGAGATCATGGTCCTCTCTAGGATTTCTTGCACTACGTTCCAGTCAGTAGAGAGTGATAAGATCCTGCATACTTCTTGAACATCAGTATCACTATAACTTTTTTTTGGTTCAATCATTTTCATATCCTCATCTGACAAATGGTTGGAAACCTCAAATTCTTCATCTGGAGAGTGGTTATCAGGTTGTGAGACAAATTCACTTCCCAGTATAGCCATTTTAGTGAATTTATTACTTTGTTCAACTTTGCTAGCTTCTTCATTCTCGCTGTTTTTGTTTAGAGATGACTTGACAATTTCTGACAATTTATCATCAACCTTCGTATTAGAAGCCAACATCTCTTGCAAAATTTTAGAAGCCTCGATGGGTTTTGAGACCTTACAAAATTCCTTGATGAAAACTGTGTAAGCCTTCCTATTGGGTGTGATCCCGTGATTCTTCAAACTCTCTAGAGCTTGCCATGCTTCAGAAACCATGCCATGTTGGATTTGACCTGCAACAACAGCTGTTATTGTCACGATGTCAGGATGGATTTTATTTCTCAGCATTTCCTCGTAAAGATCACATGCTTTTGTGCATCCATCTGATCTGAATAGCTGTTGGATCATGTGAGTATAAGTGGAAAGCATAGGTTGGCATCCAGATTCTTTCATAACTTGAAACAACTCCAAGGCCTTTGAGATGTAACCCTTTCTTAAGAATCCATCAATTAAGCAACCATAGACCCTATTATTCACAGGCAACATTTGTTTCATTTTGTGCACAATATTCATTGCGTCATCCATTTTTCCTGCCTTGCACAGCCCCTTCAGTAAAATCTCATAAAGTTCAATGTTAGCAGCTGAATTCTTCTTGGTCTCTTCAAAGTATTGCATCCCTTCTTCAATTTTGCCAGAAATACAAAGGCTCCTCAGGATACAAGAATAAACTTGCTCTTCTGGGATCTTCATTCTTTTTATCATATCATCTCCCACCGATCCAATATTTGTTATATCACCTGAATTAGCTAAACAATTCATAAGTGTTTGACAAAGGTGCTCCTCAACCATGATATTCTTGTACACCATTTCTTGGTAGAACTCCATGGCAAGTTCCACCTTCCTCATGTGACACAGGGCATGAATAATGGCTTCATAAGCTCCACCATCAATCTCACAGCCTGATTTCCTCATTTCCTCGAATGCACGCAGTGCTTTGCCTATTTGCTTTGCATTCCCATAAGTGGAGATAAGAATAGTCCAAGTCTTAAGGTCCCTCCGACACAACTCCCCATCCATATCATTTATCAGCTTCTCTACCAAATCAAAATCCTTAGCCTCGCCAGCTATATAAATCATCGTATTGTATGTCTCTGTAGAGTGGCGAAAACCTGGTTGAAGCTTGACCCAGTGGAAGAACCGGAGAGCCAAATCTCCAACCTTAAAACACCTCTTCAGAACCATCTCGACAACCGCTGGACTGATTGAGACGTCCAACTCCTGCAACTGCTGACCCATGCTCATTTCCGAGCCGCCCGAACGAACGACCTCAGTCACCTTGTGAACAATCGGACTGACGTCGTCCAAAATTGAATTTTTAACATTAGCAACCGCTAAGAGAGACGTTTCAGACCTGCAGGCTTCGAAATATCCAACATCACCGGTCTCTTCGGCAATTCTGCGAACACTTGACCCGCCTGTGCTCGTTACCACAAGGCCAAAGGTAGGGCCTTTTGGGGACAGGGCACTAGAGTTCTCAACAACACAAGGGTTGTCCGCTACAAGATCTGTGATCTTTTGGTGCAAGGAGGGAGGACGAGGTGGAGGAGCGGGCTTTTTGGATTGCTTCTTTCTGCGTGGCGTCTTTGAGGACTTCCATCGGGCGAGGCCGTGAGAAGCTGCGGCGTTCTGCGACAAGAATCTGAAAACGCTCTTCATCTGCTACCCCCAGCAGATGCTTTTGGTTCAGGTAAAGATTTCTGCTTTATGCCATCAGATGATGTCGCCGCCGGTTATGGCCGAGCGAACTCGCGAGCCCATCTCCAGACACAACTGGTCAAGACAGCAGCGAAGCCGGCCGACTGTCATCCGGCCGGCCGGCCGCCTGCGCTTCCACGCCGCGTTTCGCGTACGCCGAGATGAGGGCGCTGAAAGGCGGCCGAGCTGTAGGGACTTTGTTCTGCATCCTCGTCGAAATGCGTTTGAATATAATAATTAATATGGAATATAAAATATAATCTAGCGTTTTGATTTTTTATATAAAAATGAATAACTAAATTATTTATAAACATTATAAAATATGAATAGAAAACTTGATATTTAAAAGAATAAAATATTTTTTTCAAGTAAGAGATAAATTTTACAGTTGAAATTTGATTAGAGTTTCGTTTTATATTTTCTCCCTGGCATATAATTTATAAACACTTTAGTTAAAATTTGATTAAAGTTGCATTTTAATTTTTTGCGGGAGAAGGAGAAAAGGAAGGCGGCGCCACCGGCCGCCCCTCCGTCATCTTTAGGATTATTTTCTTTTACTTTTTTTTTCTATAACAAAAAATATAATAATAAGAGTTTAAGTAATAATTCCAATAAATAGGCATAATAATAATTTCTATAATAGATAATTTAAGTACCTCCTCGCTTTTTTATCTCACATATATGATATATAAAACAAGTTATATATCTTTTTTTTTTTAAATGAAAATACGATGAAAGAAGAAAAAAAAGGCGTTTTTTCTTGTTTGCAAATACTATGTTAGCTATCAATCACAATAAATAATAAAATTGCTTATTTTATCTTATTTTTACTTGTATTTTAGTCAGTGTGTATTGACATCAAATCGACTCATCTAACATGGAACAATTATGATTAATGGTCACATAAATTTGACAATAGAAACTAGGACATAAATTTAACAATAGAGTCACTTATCATTAGTCTTCTCCCTATTAAAAATTCTCTATTTTTTCGATCCTATATGTATGAGATCATCTAATTCTATGAGATGTTTGGTTGATGAATAATAATTCTTGGAATAAGGATGATTATTTTGGTACATTAAGAATTTTTTGAAGTTTGCGTAAAGAATAAATCTTATTTCATCTTTTTGATAATAACTTATCTCTGTAAAGAAAGGATAATTTTTTTATTAATACTAATTTTATCATTTACTTTTTTTAAGGTAGAATAATAAATAATAACATCATATTCTTATATTTATATCCAAACCAAATAAAACCTCAAGGGATGAGTTCGGATAATAAAAATTTAAATCATATTCTGATTTCATACTATACATTATATTATTATTTTAAATATTATATTTATAATTCTTTTAAAATTTAAAATTAATATTTTATTATATGATTTAATTGACATGTATCTCTTTTAAAGGAGGGACATTATGTCTTTCATTTTCTTAATTTGGAACAAATAAAAGTTTTTAAATGGAATAAAGTGTAATAGGATCCATAAATTTTTAATCCAATAAATAAAAGGATAAAGGGCATGTGTCCCTCCTTTAAAGAAAAGATACCTTAATTTTTTTCCTTTTATTATATATATTAAACATACATTACATTATGTAATCATATGTATAAATTAATTGATAATTATTATATTATATAATAGTATTTAGTATTTTGTTTATTGTAGTTTTTATTTATTATGATCAAATAAAAAATATCTCAATTTTATCGATTAATCGTGATGGACCTGTTCTAAATTTGGGATTGGAATGTCTCAACATTTCTTTTGTTGCTATACACTTATAATTTATATTAATTATTGAATAAAGGATGGATTAAAGTGGTAAATAATTTTTTCTCGTTTAAGTACTATTTCGAATTTTTTAATTTTTTTGCACTGTTCAATCTCAAATTTGTCAATGGCTTTTCAAATATTGGGATTGTTGAATTGAAAGGTTGATATTAAAAATAAAGATAAAATGAAGTAGTTTATCTCTTATTTTAATTATTTAATTAAAATTTTATGTATGATAATTGATCTATTTTTATTTAATCTATATATTTATTATTTGATGAATAAAAAATAGGAAGATAATGTTCCTTCTTCGGCATCAACTCCTTAGAAATAACTCTATTTTTTTATCATTTATCCTTTTCTAACGAGGGAGATTACAAAGATGCATTAAGATATTATTTTGTTAATTTATAAAACCATTAATTTCATTAATATCGGTCCGACACATTCTATAATTATCTTGGGCCAACTTTAAAACCTCGTCGATAAAAGTGGTTATGGGCTTTGAGGAATGTGGGCCGAAAGAGACTTTCATGTCATTTTTTCATTTTCTTTTTTTTTCAATTCTAGAAATTCAGCTCTATCAATTAATATTTATGTTTGCTTAAATATCTTATGATATATTTTGATTATTATTTTTTTATCATCTAGCATAAGTGAAGTGTTAATACAGGATTTGTTTGAGAGTTAAATTTAACTTTTTATTTTAATTTCGTATTTTTTTATTATGCAGTGGGAGACTCGATTTTGTACAATGACATGGAGAAAGTGTTAATAGATTGTTACATTTTAGAACACGATGAAGCAAATAGATTTTATTTGTTTGATCAAAATGAAGATTTTTTTTTTATTTCAATGCAACATTTTTTTATGAACAGAGCGGAAGAAAATAAATCTAAGAAAAATCAAACTTTATATAAAGCACAATGAATCACAAAAATCACTACATTATATTTTAGAAAAATATTTAGAAGTATTTTTATCATGTAATATGTTTTTTATTTTAATTTAAGAAAAGGTGGTGGAGGAGATCATGACGACTACTCCGCTAGATCCGGCGTGCAGAGGGGAAAAGCTACTACAATTATTAAAGTTACCAGCACTGCGAAATCCAAAACATATGCCAATAATTGATAGCATATGTGTATCACCTACGACCTAATTAAAATATTATTGCGTATTGAGTCATTAGTTTACATCAATTTAAAATGTGTCTTTGATAAGTGAAGAAAGTAGCTATATATTAATTTACGCCCACCTATGTGTTTTGCTCACGTGTAATTATTCAATCAAAATATTTTATTTCTTAGATTTCGTGTCGTTATAATATGTTCATATTTATACATTGAATTTAAAGTTAAAAATGATGAATTTTGTTTAGAAAATAATATATTAACCATTTTATCGACAGAAATCAATCGAGCAAGATAGTGATAGATCAACGGAAAAATAAATAAATAATGGACTATTAAGGTACAATAAAATAACAAAAAATTGTGAAATGGCAAAGCATGAACAATTATAATAATTGACTCGATATTCTTTCTTAGATAATATGATTTATATTTTTCTTAAGTTCTTTTTTATAACAATAATTGATAAGACTACATATTTTTATAACAGTGATCAAAAAAATATACTTTGACCTTCATACCTAGAGATGTTCATGGGTCGAACCACCCGACCAAATCTGGTCGGGTTAAATTTTAAAAGTAAATATAAGCTTAAGTTTAAAGGAAAAAATAAAAAAAAAGTAAAAAAAATCGAGTCATGTCAATTTGGATTGAAAAAATTTAACTTGTACCCGACCTGACCTAAAGTCGGGTCATCGGATTCAACGGGTCATCACGTCTCGGTGAATACCCTTATTCATACCCATTGAAAAATATTGTGAGAGAACTTTGATTAAGTTTTTTTTGTTACTATAAGTAATGTTGTAAAACTCGACCCGACCATCGACTCAGATTGATGATCGGGTCAGGTTGAAATGGGCGATTTGGGTCAAAGCGAATGGATCAGATAATATATGTTAATAAAAACATAGAATATGTTAAATAAAATTTTCTCATATTCTTTTTGTCTTGTAAGATGCATAATAAATAAATTAAAATATAATAAAGTAAAGTGAAATTATTTAATAAGTCAAATAATACAATAACATAAGTATCAATTAAATAGTATAACGTAAAAAATAAAAATAATATCATAATTATAAATCAAAACGATGATATAACAAAAATGTAAAAAAAAGAAGCATAAATTTTAAGTATATATATATATAAGTAATATGTCCTACAATAAATTTTCTTTTTATCCTAGTTTTTTTTTTCTTGACCCAATCGGATGACTCAAATCTGACTGGTCGAACAGTTGAACTCGGATTTTTCCCAGATCAAAGTGGGTCAACCTCAAAGACCAAATTTGAGGTGATCCGTGGACCATTCTAAAGGCCGGACATCGGTCCGATGGGTCGAGCCAAGATTTTACAGCTATGACTATAAGATGCCATATTATCATATTGGACGTGAGTGCCATTTTTTAGCCTAAAAAAACGAAGTGAAAGTATCTTTGACACACTTGACTTTTATTTATATTTTAATCAAGGTTTTTGTTTTCATTCATTTAAGGCTTGGACATGATTATGCAAGTGGTTTGGAATATTCAAATATGATATGATCATATCAGAGTAAATATTATTTGATGATCAACGGATGATAAATTTTTGAATGTCAAGTGAAAGATGAACAATAAAAAAAATTTGGCTGAACTATTGGTGTCAAATCAAATAGTATAGAATCCAGATTAGTTTGATAATCAATGGATAATAAAAAAAGTTTGAATAAATGGGCGAAATATTTAAAAAATCATTAATAAATAAAAATATTCCTAATGAGGAATACGTTCTCTTTCTCTGCAGGTATTTGGTTGTAGGATAAAATTAAGGACAATAAAAGATAAGAATAATGTATTTTAAAAACTAAAAGATATTCTTATTTTATATATCGAACTGTTTGATTTGAGGAAAATAAAATTTAAAATATAATAATATATATTTAAAATATTTTATTATACATAATCAATGTTCAAATATCATAATAGTAAAAAAAATATTTATATAATAATGTATGACTGAATTTTTAAAAATAAATATTCGGTTGAAAAGCTTGAAAAAGTTAAGAATAAGTATAAATTTATTCTTCTAGATGGGTTAAATGTGGCGATTTCACAATTTATTAGGTGATTGCATTTTTTAAAAGTTTGATCGATATATTCTTATTTTAGACGGTGTTTGATTATATTATCAAAATAATGATATATTTTAACATTTATTTTATAACCAAACGGCCGTCTAAAGGATTATTTGGATGATAAAAAAGTTAATATAATTTTATAAAAATATTAAGAGCTAAGTAATAAATAAAAAGAATAAATTCCCAAAATGGCAATTATTTGAAAGAGAAGAATCAAATCCTCTCTCATATGTACAAAATATTTAGTCAATTAATAAATAGAAAAATAGATATTTAAGAGATGATTAATTGATTACTGGAGGAAGGACTTTTTTTTGTTATAAATCATAAATGATTAAACAAAATTATTCGTGGGTGTTGAGACGGACCCATGTATAGTTGTGGGCTTGGCCCCTCCAACTTTTTGGAAATATATAGTATGTTAATATATAAATATTATATAGTTATAAGATAAAATTATATTTTGACCCCCCAAATCAATTAAATGTAATTAAGAGCATATTCATTTAATATATTTATTATTTAGTATATATACTAATTATTATTATTATTTAAATATTTTTGGCCCCCACTTTGGTCCCTGGGTGTTGGGGCCACGTGTCATCATCATATTTTTAAGTGTCATGTAATAATACCAAATGCTCCGTTGATTTCCAGATGGATCAGCCGTACTGATTTTTCTGTTGGAACCACTAAAATAAAAACAATAAATGCAATATTAAAGAATAAGATGAAATTAGAATAATGGTCTAAATAAATATTCATGTCAAGATCAACTGCTCACTTAAGTGAAAAGATTAGTTTCTAAAGTAGAGAAAAATAAATGGGAGAGAGAATTAGATAGATTAATAATTTTATTCTAATTTATATTATCATATTATTTAAGTAATAGTAATTTGTATCAAACTAATAATTATTTATTTTATAATTACATAATATGTTTAACTTTGTATTATTCGCACATCGCATGGGACACTATACTAGTAAGATGAAATAGTAAGATACTTAGATAGCCAAATTTGTGAGATAGTAACTATAGTTATAAAAAAAAGTTTGTTATCCTAATAACCACTCAGGCACTTGCTTAAAATCTCACTCCATATAAATTCTTTAGTTATTATTTAATTAATATTAAATTATTATTAAGGATTAGTAATTAAAGACTCTTATTAATTTAAAATAACTAATAGATGCATGTTATTTTTATTTGTATTATCATTCACGTAAATCACGATAATTAAATATCTTGTAATCTTTTTAATTCAATTTATCATTTTTCCATATTTAATTAGTTCTCAACAATCAGTAATATTTCAATTATTTTTTTCTCATAATCAATCAATTTTTTTTGCTAATTTTGTTCACAATTAACATCAATTTTATTTTATTTCTACATTGAAGAACTACACTTATAAAATTAGTTCTCATTTATTATCTTCATAAATCAATAGTTTAAATGTATATATATTATAGGTTTCCATATCAAAAAATTTGTAAAAAAAATACTACTATTTTTTTACTTGAAAAGGGTTATATAATTTTGTTTTAGGTCTCTGCATCATGCGAGACTACACTGATAATATATTATACTACAAAAAAGAGCACAATTAAAACTCAAATAAAAATAAACCAAGAAAACCGTATTTGAATCATTCTTGGTTTCTCATGGCCGTCAAAATGTCACCAAGTGCATTTATAAAAAACCATTAATTTTAATAACATTAAAAAATCGGAAAAAGTAGAATAACATATTTCTGGATATAAATTATTTTTAAATATGCACACACACTTGTTCACACGAGTTAATTAAATAAAAGAAAAAATCGTGCGATAAAACTCATTTAGACTCGAGATTCAAACTCGTCCTGCAATAAATTTAATTTATTTGTATACTTTTTAATCATAATAAATATTAATTTTTTTTATTATGCAATATATATATGAAAAATAGTACAAATGAGTAAATAAATAAATAAATAAGAAAAAAGTGTGGTCTAGTTGACTTCAACCAACAAGAAAGACAAGACAACTGGCGGTTTTTGCCAGGTTTTTGAAATGACGATATTAACCTCGGTTTATTACTTCTGCTCTCTCACATCTCCTAGGGCTCTTTTCGGTACTTGAGCTAAAGTTTTTGAAAGTAAAAAATTATTTTTTTTTCCTGTCCGGCTTTTGGTCTGCCGAACACCGACGACGACTTTATCAAAGTCCGCTCAATTTCGCCTGCGGACGCGCGACAAAGCCTCCAATTTTGCCCCCTTTTGACTTCGCATTTTTTATTCGCTCTCCGTGTCGATCTTATTCTCTCCTATCGCTTCCTTTTTTCCTTGCTAAAGATTCAGTATCAGCTTTTCTTTTCCTGTTCTTTTGCTTGAAAAAAGATCCAATTTTTCACATTTTTTTTTCACTTCCCGGGGTATCCACTGAGCTCCCACTCCGTGTTCTTGTTCCGAACTGTAATCATTGCGGGCGATTTAGTTCTTGCTTCTGCGACCATTTCAATTGAGTATTAGACTCAATTTTGACTGGGTTCCGAATGACCCGATTGGAAGCTTCGTAGTATTTTGTAGTGTTTTGGATCCTTTCCCTTCGAGAAAGATTAGGTCTTTCTACTTGATTCTTCACCCGAAGAACATTTCTTCCACATAAATGCTAGAAAGAACAAATTTTTAGGATATATTGGAAGTGGATTCCGAACGTTGGTCTTGGATTTCTATAAGCCCACTACTCGCAGGCGTCAAATGTTATCTGGTAATGCGTGGCGGTGAAGATGTTCTAGTGAATGCCTGAGAGGGATTGCTGCTGGATAAATTCGTCTGCTGGACTAGATGGGCAATACATGCGTCGGGCCGAGCATCGTCAGGAATGGCTTCTTCGAATCGGTTTCCGCCACAATATGGCGGCATGGGCCAGAGAAGGATGCCCTCCCACCTGCCAATGACGCGAACTCTTCTTCGCCGGTTAAATCTGCGACCATCGATGCCCCTGAGCCTGTGAAGATCCATGGAGAGGAGACCAAGGCTTCTAAGGGTTCAGACGGAGATGCGAAAGCCGACCAACCGAAGAAGCCAACTCATGTGAGGCGCGTGTCCAGCGCCGCCGGACTAGCGGGATCCGTGCTGAAGCGCAAAACGGAGAACGTGAAGGACATTTATAGCTTAGGAAGGAAGCTCGGTCAGGGGCAGTTCGGAACCACATACCTCTGCGTGGAGAAGTTAACCGGAAAGGAGTATGCCTGCAAGTCCATCTTGAAGAGGAAGTTGACCACAGAGGACGATGTGGAAGATGTTCGACGAGAGATCCAGATCATGCACCATTTGTCTGGTAATCCCAGTGTTATCTCGATCAAAGGGGCTTATGAAGATGCTGTGGCTGTTCATGTCGTGATGGACTTGTGCGAAGGAGGGGAGTTGTTCGATAGGATTGTGCAGAAAGGGCATTTCACAGAAAGAAAAGCTGCAGAGCTTACCAGGGTGATTGTGGGAGTTGTAGAAGCTTGCCACTCCATGGGTGTCATGCATCGCGATCTCAAGCCTGAAAATTTTCTTTTTGTGAGCAAGATGGAGGATGCAGCACTTAAAACCATTGATTTTGGGCTGTCGATATTCTTTCGGCCAGGTAAAGTTTTCTTCTTTGTGTTTTCTGTGTTGTTGTATTCAATAGCAATGACAAAATAGGGCACATGCTGTCATCTACTTGTCTATTTTAAACTGTTTTACATAGATCTTAAACTGCGAATTCATTATTTCCAATTTTTATCAGAATTGTTATCCTAAGGATAGGGATTGATAATAAATATTATTTATCTCTACATATTTGTACTATCACTGGCGAGTGTAGCAGGAATCAGAAGAATTAGATGGTATTCACGGTGGATGTTTTTTCTGTTTAATCAAGGATCAAATTATAATAGAATATATTTCAGCATCTTCTATTGCGGTTTCTTTCTTGATATGTTTGGTCACTTTGTTTCCTTACATCATGTTGTTTTTCTGTTTAATCAAAGATCACATTATAGTAGAATTTTTCTTTTTTTATTTTCAGGAGAAGTGTTCAGAGATGTAGTCGGCAGCCCTTATTATGTTGCTCCAGAAGTCCTGAAGAAACGATATGGTCCAGAGGCTGATGTTTGGAGTGCCGGAGTGATCCTTTACATTCTTCTCTGTGGTGTCCCTCCATTTTGGGCTGGTTAGAACTTATATCGGCTTAGGTTTTAATAGGAATGATAACTACTTTCTGTTATGCTATGGCTCTTATGAGTCAGAAGCTTTATATATTTGAGTTGCTTTCCAGTCAACATTTTCAATAATACAGTTTTCATAATCTTTTCTGCATGTAGAAAGTGAGCAAGGTATTTTTGAAGAGGTTCTACATGGGAAGCTAGACTTCCTCTCAGACCCATGGCCAAGCATTTCAGATGGTGCCAAAGATCTTGTGAAAAGGATGCTTATTAGAGATCCCAAGAGGAGGTTGACAGCACATGAAGTTCTTTGTGAGCTCTTATTCCCTATTTGCATTTGTAATCTTTGGTCTTGTCTGATTTTTCTTTTACTGCTTTAGCATTTTGATGTTAAAGCAATTTTCTAATGGCAACATTCTTGGTTTAGTATTACAATGCTATCTAGTTAGTTATAGAGATTTTACCCTGTAACACAATGTGAAAAATGGCAGGTTTGAATGATCTATATAAAGGATTGCATTCTTTTGACATTCATTAACCACATGCTGCAGTTGATGATGATCTGGCTTGATTGATGCATCAGCTTCAAAGAATATGATTGCCTCTGAATGAAGTTTGAGCTGGAATGATTGAACACAATTTACATGAACCATTTGATAAATTTTTGGAATTGTCTTATGATGCTTGCTATATTAGATTGTTTTTTTTTATTTACGTTCTGATTTATTACAGGTCATCCTTGGGTTCAAATTGATGGTGTGGCTCCTGATAAACCCCTGGACTCTGCAGTTCTGTCTCGTTTGAAACAATTCTCCGCAATGAACAAGTTTAAAAAGATGGTCCTGAGGGTAAGTATTTGAAAGCAACAAGCAAATATTTAGAGCTATTCTTTGTGACTAATATCAGTTTATTATCAGATATCAAGAAAATTGAATATTATCTTCATTCAACAACAAACACTAATATCTGCAAAGAGGACTATCCTTTTTATAAGTAAACTCATTCCATCAATAACTAAGGATCTTTAGGTAAAAACAAGCTATCCTCAAGGATATCGATTTTAGGTATTTATGCCATTTATATGCATCTGCAATGCTCTAGATGATTGCTTGAACGGTCAACAACAACAACAACAACAAAGCCTTATCCCACTAGGTGGGGTCGGCTACATGGATCATACCACGCCATTCTGCTCTATTAGTATTGAACGGTCATATCATAAATTTTATATACTAAAGAACATCAGTAAAGAGTGTGGATTTTATTACTTGTTGTCATATATTATTCTTCCCTTACACTGGAGTTCACAACGTCATCTGGTTCCTGGTTTTATTTCTTATTTTTAACACCATGGATTAATCCATGAATTATATGTGCTTTACATTTCCCCAATAATTCTTTCTTCTAATTGTGGGATTCACTTATAGATAAAATTATAGTTGTAGCATCAAGAACTCTGACCAAGAGGTATCAAGTTCAATTGTGACTGCAAGACTTCTCATGTCCCTTTATTTTATAATACTTCTCTGAATGTATATATACTGTTTCAATACTGGTCTGAATTTGATCTCGTATGTAGGTCATTGCAGAAAATCTCTCCGAGGACGAGATTGCTGGTCTTAAACAAATGTTTAAGATGATAGACACAGATAACAGCGGACAAATAACTTTTGAAGAGCTCAAGGTAGGAATGGAAAGGGTGGGCGCTAACCTCAAGGAGTCAGAAATATATGCTCTTATGCAAGCAGTAAGTTTCTTTTCCTTTTTTGTTTCACATCTGTTCTGGCCTATTATAATTTATACAGTAGAATGGTAATGAAGCTCGAGTAAAATCTAGTTTATATATTCTTTTGTAGCAAGCTTCTCTGGTCAGTGAAAAATTTATTCGTGTAATGTCATTTGAGTAAAATGTATATACAGCATTCTTGGTTCTCAGGAAGCATATACTCACAAAACAGTTAAAGATGCATAACTGATGTAGTATTCAACAACAATATTCATTTTCACTCAATGATTATCTCGTCAAATTCCCGATTCAGGCTGACGTTGATAACAGTGGTACCATCGATTATGGAGAATTTATTGCGGCAACTTTGCACCTAAACAAGATTGAGAAGGAGGATCATCTATTTGCAGCTTTCTCCTACTTTGACAAGGATGGTAGCGGTTACATAACTCCAGATGAGCTACAACAGGCTTGTCAAGAGTTCGGCATCGAGGACGTGACATTAGAGGAAATGATCAAAGAAGCAGATCAAGATAATGTAATTTATTTCCTTTTGCCTTTCTTAGTATCAATCAAGTTTTCAACCATATGAGAAAATAAAGAGAGAAAAAGGTCTGATCATCTTTGGTTTCTCTTTTTGCAGGATGGACTAATAGATTACAATGAATTTGTATCCATGATGCAAAGAGGAAATCCAGTTGTAGGCAAAAAAGGTTTGGAGAATAGTTTCAGCATCAATTTTCGGGAAGCCCTGAAGCTTGGAGATAAGGTAGTGGCTTGAAGTTCTTATAACTTGAAATCACCCCTGCTTGAGTTGTACTCAAACCCAAGCAGTTGGCACTCGAGTCATCCTGTTATAAACTAGTGGGATTGAGCTTAGCACTTGTATGTTCAAAGTACAAAATACTACAACCTCTTCTTTTTCCTTTGGATTTCAAGGGGTTCATAATAAAGACAGGTGTCGAGTGTGGATCTTTGTTGTACAGAGACCAATTTTAAATGAACTATACCCTGTGTTTATTGCTGCATATGTGGTAATATTTTTCAATGGGTTCTTACAGTGCTTTTCAGGTGGCTATGGAAATATGCATTTTAATTCACATGTCAAATGTACTATGATATGTTTGAACAGAGAACAAAATTTAATTCTTCGGATAACTGGACAATCCATATTTCCAGAACGTGAGTAAATCAATTCCGGATGAAAACACAAAACAGATTTCATTGTATGTGTATGTATGAATTTGCATAATTAACTTGGCTGTGTAATGTATTTATTTTTCCTTCTATTAAGTGTCTCTCTTGTAATCTAAAAAATATTATTTGTCGTGTGATTTGGAAAGACCAGCATGAGAGTTATAATTAGCAACAAGGAGAGCAGCTTTGTCATCTCTGTTTGCAGTTTTTAATCTTACAAGTGATGCGTGCTCACAACTTAATCAGCAGCAATGTTGGAATCAACAAATTTCGATCTTCTTGATAACATGTTGTTGGATACTTAAAAAATTCCACGTTTAAATCCTCTCTTCATCTTTGAATAAGAACAAAAAGTTATCAGTTCCCACCAGAAAGGTGGGGTACACTTGAAGTTTGATGCACATTGAAACTGATATTTCAACCTCACAAACTTTGAATTGGATGCAACTATTTTTTTTTAGATGTTCATTCATTGTTTTTGTTTTTGACATTGTTACAAATTCATTTTACTTATCAAGTTGAACACAAATTTTGAAGTGTTAATATGGAGGAGGTTAATTAAATATGGTTTTAATTTTTTTTTGGGTGCTTCCGCAGCAGCCAACATAGACCGAATCATACCTCGCACCAATTTTTTTTGTTGGAGATTTTGATATCACACCAAGAAATATCAATTCAAGCTCTCTGCAAGTTTTAAGCATGATGTTACTTGTGAACAAACAGAGCAGGCCAAATAGCTGATCTATTGAAAGCAAGCAAACATCCACTTCCTAATCACAAAGATCTCTCTCTTTCAGCTACTAAAAGTTGTCCCAGTTCATCAGATATCAATGTCAAACGAATGAACATTTCCTAAAGGCACAAATCTTTTAACTGCTCCATCTCTGGTAGATACTTGGCTCCAATGTCACTTTACCTCTAAGATACTTGTATTCTTGTATTTCTTCAGCACTGCAAGATAACTTTAGGTAAAGCAATCACTCTCACAAATTGGTACTTCACCGCTGTTGGAGTTCTTGATGGTGGGTGCCAGCCATAATATGACATGAGGCCAAACTCCCCATGGACAAAGCGTTAGCAGCTTTCCACAGTGACATCGCAGCTTACATATCTTTACGAGGCAAATAGACTTAATACTGCCCATACTCCAGCAAAAGAACTTTAGTTGGAAACAAGGTAGCAAACTGGAATATAAGTTCACCTGATGGAAGATCTCAATCTGGGGGGGGGGGGGGGGGGGGGAGCCTACTCCTGCTACAGCCTTAATAATTCTGTTCCATATAGAATCGCCTAACAGACAGCTAGTTGAATTGTCTGTGTGTGGCCTCCAGAACTATATGCTCTCCAATGGAGATAGCTGTCTTTGAAAATGACAACTTGATTAACATTAAGCATTTAAGCTCCAGCATAAGCTCTCCATAATCATCCTGTGTATCAATCTGTTTTGTTCTCTAGTCGAAATGTTAAACTTCCTGCAACTAAGCTTAACAGTCAATGAGAACTTTTAATTCGTCTGCTTATTTCTTCAGCTAGAGACGTGAGATGTGGAACCAAAGCCAACAAGAGGAGGAAAACTGTGTCCAGCTAAAAAGCTACTGGCATCCAAGTCGGTGGACATTTAACAAGAGATCAAGCCTCAATGAGTTGTGCAATTTATTGTCCTGTTGTTGTTGTGTGCTGACCGCCACCTCCTATTCTCAGACTTATTAAATCTCCTTCAATTTTCTGTCTCAGATCTCTTTTTAGATCAAGGTTTCCAAGGTCCACCATCATAAAATATATACATTAGGAACCTTTGACTAATCAAATTGGATTTCAATTTAACTCTACATTAACGAGGGAGGGCATTGACCTTTGACATTTAACTGATGCTTAATTCATGTTTCTGCATTAAACAAGAATTAAGCCAACTATACAGGAAAAAAAGAACTAAGAACAGGTAGACCAGTCTGTCATTGTTCATTTTGCAATAGATAAAAAGAACTAGCACTTGGACTTGGAGGGAAAAAAAAGAACATATGATAAGTTTATTAACTTCTTATCAACTATGACAGTTTGTAATTAATTATATAATAGATAAAATTACCATATGTGATTTGGTCAAGTTGCATTGAGATATTTGTGAGTAGTGGTAGGAATCTATGCTTTATATGTGTGAAAGTAAACTATGAGCAGCCATTAATTGAAATCTACCAAAGGAAAAAAAAAAAAGATTCACATGGTCAATAGGAAAAAGATGGAAAGAGAGAACATGTATATATATCTGTGTGTATGATCCATGATTCATATGCCAATATGAATAAAACAAAATAATTGGCATTGTTGCCCCATGATGCATTATTGCAAATTGTCACTTCTCAAAAGACAAACAAATGTGAACAAATTATCAAACAAAACCATTTCTTCTATACACATACAATTTGGTGGCCACTTAGTATCAAGTATCAACATTACAAACACTCAAATTTGCCCGCCCTTCTCCTCTCCCCATGATATTATTATTATTTTTTTGCAAAGAATTAGGGGGAATCCGAATGGGCAAATCCCCTTTTTTCTCTACATATTTCCATTTACTTCTTGGCTTGAGTTCAACCTCTCTCTCTCTCTCTCTTCTTTTTTTTTCTTCCCTCTATTGACATGTGGTGAATCGATGGCTTTGACCCAAAACACCAAGCAAGTTGCATCCCACTTCCATAATTTTCCCTGCATTAGTAAGGAAATAAATTAAAGAAAGAAATATTGAACTTAATCATAGAAGAAAAATATTTTAATCAACTACCAAGAAAACTTAATTAATCAAGCTGCCCACATATCTTGTTGATTAATCAAGAAAACTTAATTAATCAAGCAATGGCCATGGCCACAAGGAAAGATCCAAGGGTTTCTCACAAGAGGAACACAGTTGATTACAGGCTGTATTTTCTCTATAGTTCTTTAGAAAAAAATAACTAGAAAACAAATTGAAGCCGTAACATAAATTGAAAGAAAAATATAAGATTAATATAATATGGTAAATTGGTAACAAATAAAAGTCAATTTCTTTATTAGGCCATCACTTTCTCCACGGCCAAAAGCCAACAAGTGATTAGAAGACAAACGAATATAAAATGAAGGAAAAAATAAAACAAATAATTTAAGGGCCAATAAAAAAACATAATTAGATAGAAAAGTTGAATTATAATCGAAAAAATATATTGGAAAATAAATCCACCGACAGCACACAAACTCACCAAACTTGGTGAAGGGACTACACCTAGACACGTTTCTATACTCCGTCTAATAATTGAATTGACGGCGGCTTATGTTCACCGTGGTGACCACAAGCGGAGAAATAAACGACGAACTCGCGGCCTCACAATAATAAGCTACGGTGACCACACCCGAACAATCGCCGGCATATTCCCATGGAACTCGCCGGGAAATTTCTAAGACCAAACGGCAATGGCATTGCAATATAGAAGACGGAGTTTAAGAGAGTAATGGTAGTACTGACCTCTCCTGTGCTTGGACTTGGCCTTGGCCTTGACCTGGGCGATCTCAGCCTTGCGCTCGGCGGGCGATGTGGTGGCCACCGGCGGCTCGCCCTCCGCGTGCGGGAAGAGCACGGCGTCGATGCCCTGGACGGAGATCCTGCCGTCGGTGTAGATGTCGGGGTCGAACAGGTAGGCCGAGCCCTCGCCGGAGCCGAACTTGACCGACCCGTCGGCCTCCCGGGCCGTCACCTTGTGCGGCACCCGGAGCGTGTCGTAGCGGACCTTGCCGAACCTCCTGACGGCATTGTACATGCTCTCCTCGGTCTGGTACTCCGGTATCAGGTGGTAGTACATGATGGCCTCCGGCGCCCCAGGCTCGCTCAGCTGGTCCGTCGTCAGCTTCGACATGGCGTCGTCGTTGGGGGCCAGGACGGTGAGGACGTACCCTTCGGAGACCAGCCGCCCCATCTCCGTCGCCAGCGACGTCAAGTTGACCAGGATGTCGGCCATCTCGTTGTAGCCGCCGTAGAGAAGGAGGGTCTGGATGAAGTCCTTGACCTGGCTGTGTCCGTCAAAATGGTGCTTCCCGTTGCCGGGTCCGGGCGCCGGGGCCGGTGCGATTGAAGGTCCCGGAGCCATGGCGTCGAAGATGGGGAGGGCCGGGGGCGACCCAGCAGGGGCCGGCGGGGCGGGTTTCTTCAGTCGGTGGGTCGTCGGGTCCACCTCGGGGGCGCCGGTGGGGAGCACGGCGGAGATGGCGGCGAGGCTACGCCTGCGGTTGAAGTCCTCCTGGACCGACCGTGGCACGAGGAGCCGCTCGATGCCGTGGATGACGCCGTCGGGACGGACCACCGCATCCGCATGGACGACGGCCGCGGCGCCGACGCGCATGCCCGAAGAGACCTCCTCCGCGGCGGTCGAGAGGTGGACGTGGTCGCCAGCGAGGGTGGGGTGCCGGCGATCGGAGCGCGGCCAGGAGTCCGCGGCAATCCGGGAGGGGACGACGTGGTACAGTATGAGCGACTGGAGAGACTTGAGGTTGCCGGGCTCCAAGAGGAAGCGCTTGAACTCGGGGTCGAGGTTCCGGTCGAGCGCGTCGTTGCGGGGTGCGAAGATGGTGAGGTTGTGGGAGCCGACGGCGTCCTCGAGGATGGGGAGGAGGAGGGCCTTCTCCACCAGCTCCGCGAGCTCCGTGTAATGGGAGTCCAACAGCGCCACCAGGACCGAGTTCGAGTTGATCTGCCCCGATGCGCCGGCGCCGACGCCTGCTGCGGAGGAAGAGGGCAATGCGGGCTTGGAGACGGCGGGATCGGCGGGCAATGCGCAGGCGGCGACGGCCAAGAACGAGAGAACGAGGAGGACGCCGCCGCGGACGGGCGAATCCATGGCGACGGACGGCGGCAGACTCCGGCGAACTCTTCCTCTTTACTTCCTTCCCTTTTGTTTTGCCTCCTTTTGCTTGTTTTTTTTCTCGTTCCCAGTGGAATAATAACGTGGAGTGCTGCTTTGTAGTGCGTGCAAACAGACACGTGGCTGTCGGAGACTTCCGCGAAAAGGGACCACAGATCTCGATCAAACTCTTTTTTTTTCACCGTCGGTAAAAAAAATCTTAGATAGATCCTAATGACATCTTAGCCCCGCCGTATTAAGGTCTATCCATCGCGGTTTCCTCGTAAATATCAGTGTTCAATGCGGATACGAAGGTAATTTAAGGGGTACGTTAGTTCCCCGTAGATCTTTGTCGATAATGACGGATGTACCCTCCTCCCCTTCGTGCTTGGAAGCAACGCAGAGGAGATCCAACGCAAGTCTTAGATTGACGACTTTGCCCCTATCAAGAACCGAGGCGAACCAGTCCCTTTAAGGGCACTATAGTCATTGTGGTGTGGAAATGGGAGATGAGCTGTCACTGTTGCCGTGACTTCATCAGCAAAACACGTGACCTTCCCTCTACCGCGTGATCTGATCACTTCTTTGTACTCTCCGTTATAAACTACCAAAATATGACGATCCCAATAATAATAATAATAATAATAATAATAATTTTGATTATTTTTTTGCGTCAATACGATATTAGAAAGTTATTGGTGTCCTGATTAATAAAATTAGTAAGATTGGAGCATTAACGAGGCTTCTAAAATTCCACGGAAGAATCACTCGTTTGGTGACAAATATTGCATAATTGGTTCATAGCTCTTGTCACTGTTTGATGCAAATAACTAAGCACAGCGTTGCAATATGCCAATTGTATAAGTCAGGCTAATTTTGACTATTGTGATTCATGCATTCTATATTATTATTATTATTCATATCTCGATATTTATATGCAATAGATGAGCTAACAAAAAAAAAAAAAAGAATGACATGAGGTGTAATAATAATGATGATGATAAAAGGCAATGATGGAATATAATAATTAGGGGAAGTAAAGGTGAGGAAGTCTTCTTCAATGGTTTTTTTTCCTTTGCGGTGACCATGAATTGATGAGAGAGAGAGAGAGAGGTGTGACAAGGTGTTTGGTATTAGGTCATAGGCCAATTTCCAACTTCTTTTTTTATTATTTCATTGGATTTCCAGTGTCGGTGCCCCTTGTCAAACATGGAAAAAAAAAAAGAAAGATTGCAAGATTAGAAGATTGCATAATTGTATCATGGCCAATTAGATTATAGTTAGTTTTTGCATCCATGTCTGCGTTCGGTCTCCTCACCTACCTTTCCGACTCATGACCAGCAATTTATCTAGTAAATAACTTCTCGAGTAATTGTTTCTCTCTCTTCTGGTTTTCTTGGCGTGTTGAACTGTTGATGTCTAAAGCGATCAATGTGTGGACTATTGTTAAGAAAGGGGATGGGGTGCGTTGTTGTCCTGTGCTGGTTCTTCTCTCTGTTGTGTTTTCTTTAGCCATCTTTAACTTAGATTAATGGCATGCACCTTGTCTTCTTATAGTTTACTGAGCAAGGAAGCTTTGCGTCAAAGGCAAGAGGAAGGAGGAGGAGGAGGAGCCATGTCCGTTTCAGCTGATCAGTTTTTTTATCCTGCTTCAGAAGTTTCACATAAATAGTATGCAAATTATTCATCCAAACAAGTGTTTGATTGAAGTAAGTAACAAAGAATATGTATCTGGTGTACAGTTCATGGAAGCTAATTAAGATAGCTTCTTATGAAACTCTTACAAAAAGAAGATTGCGGTACTTAGGTGGACCACCATCAGATCGATCTACTATTTGTCGGCTGGAAGATTATTATTGCTAAATCATCATTAAGCTTCAGCATTGTGTGTGTGTGTTTGATATTAAGAATAAGTGGAAGGAATATTGGCATGTAATTATCATTATCATTATTATCATCTTTTTGCACCATTAATGCCAACAGAGGAATTCCTATAAGTTGGTGAGCAGTGAATTGGGGGTCGTGGGGTTTGGTACGGTGCCCTTCATAATGCACCAGAAGACAAATCCAGGAGATGCATCTTTATATATTGTAGGAAAAAAGAGCCTGCAAGGAACCAAAAACTTCTTGTGGTGACAACTATTTTCTTCTCCTTTTTTATTCTTGTTCTTTTTTCTTTCTGTTGTTCAAACGATTTGGAGAGGGAACATTTGGGCGTGAGAAAAAAAAAATATGATCTTCAAAATCTTGATGCTCCAATTTTGAGAACATCTTTTGAAGGATGAACCAAATTAAGCCAAAAGAAGGGGAGAAAAAAAAAGACTATCAACATGAAGAACATTGCATTAAGTAGATAGATAATGTTCCCTTTTATTAAAGAACATATGTGCGATTTTATTTACTCTCCTCGCTGCCAAGGGCAGTCTGTAGCTAAGATGTCACCATGACTGCACTCACAAGGAACGAAGTGCCTTCTGTAACACAAGCAGTTTCTTCATGAGAAGAAGCACATGATATGTGAAGAGGGGAGAGAGAGACAGAGGGAGAGATGTCTTTGTTCTCTGTTTCCTGGCACTGCTGCTGGGCTTGCTGTGAGTTTCTTCATGAGAAGAAGCACATGATATGTGAAGAGGGGAGAGAGAGACAGAGGGAGAGATGTCTTTGTTCTCTGTTTCCTGGCACTGCTGCTGGGCTTGCTGTGACCAGACGCCAAGAATCAAAACATGTTTCAGCAACTATAACCACAGTTAACAGGCCATTTATCAGCCATTGAGCATAGACATACATGTCAGCCCAATTCATTGACATATTTGCATATGAATTTGGGGACACTTGTCCAAGTTTCCTGTGTAGTTTCAGCCCATTGACTGTTCAGAGGCTTGGCCAAGATGAAGTGTAGAAATAAAAAAGCTACAGAAAAATAATTATTAAACACTAAAAAAAAATAAAGTTTCTGCATTCCCCAAGTTAAAAGAATTCTTATGGTACCATATCAAAGTGATTTTGTTTTGGTAATTACGTGGAGGTTCATAATAAAACGAGTTTGTCACCGAAATAATTTTACCCTTCACTTATAAATTGAGAAATTATTTCATATTAATATGGCTCCAACGTTATTGGAGCTATCTTAAATTTATAATCTTTATTTCCTTCGAGATATTAAGCTCAAAACGAAATACAAAAATCAAATATTACCGACTGGATCATATAAGTAGATTAAAAAAAAATGCAACTAGGAAATCATGCAGACAAAGAAAGAATTGAAACATGACTGCAGATTTCCATTTTTTATGGTAACTGTTATCCTAAGGATTGATAATAAATGTTGTTTTATCTGGACAAATTTGCACCATTTCTGGCGAATGTAGCAGGAGTGCAGAAGAATTAATTAGATGGTATGCACAGTGGATGTTTTGTCTGTTTAATCAAGGATCGAGTTATGATAAAATGCATTAGCTTCATCTTCTATTGTGGTTATTTTCTTGATATGTCTGGTCACCTTATTTCCGTACATCATGTTGCTTTTCTGTTTAATCAAGGATCACATTATAGTATGATTTTTTTTTTCTGCATGAGAAAATGAGCAAGGTATTTTTGAAGAGCTTCTACATGGCAAGCTTGATTTACTCTCAGACCCACGGCCAAGCATTTCAGATGGTGCCAAAGATCCCAAGAAGTTTGGAATTCGTCTTATTAGCATTTGAGCAATTAGTGGAATCGTCTTACGGTGATTGCTAAATTAGATTCTCTTTGTTTTTTTTTTCTTTTGCGTTTTGATTCATTACAGGTCAAAGTGATAGTGTGGTTCCTGATAAACCCCTGTGCTCTGCAGTTCTGACTCGCCAATTCTCTGTAATAAACAAACTTAAGAAAAAAAAAGATGAACTCTCGCAGTTCAAATTGAGGGTAAGTATTGGAAAGTAACAAGAAAAGATTTAAAGCTGTTCTTTATGACTAGTATCAGTTATAGTTATTATCAGATATCAAGAAAATTGAACATTGTCTTCATTCCATGACAAACACTATTACTTCACTTGCAGAGACGACTATCATTTTTATAAGATAATTCATTCCATGTATAACTAAGGATCTTTAGTTATTCTCAAGGATACTGATTTCAGATATTTATGCAACATTTATATGCATCTGCAATGGTCTGGATGATTGCTTAGATGGTCATATCATAACATTTTTATATACTAAAAGAGAATTAGTGAACAATGTGGATTTTATGACCTACTGTCATGTATTTTTCTTCCTTTACGCTGGATGCTTTCAACTTCATCTGGTTCCTCCTTTTATTTCTTACTTTTAACACTATCGATTAATCTATGAATAATTCTCTCTTCTAATTGTGGGATTCGTTTATAGATAAAATCATGGTTGTAGTAACTTAACTCAGATTAATATTGTCACTTTATTTCATGACACATCCCTCTGTACTTCTGTAATATCGAATGCATATATTTACTGTTTTCAGCTTTTGTCTGAATTTGATCTCGTACGTAGGCCATTGCAGAGAACCTCTCCGAGGACGAGGTTTCTGGTCTCAGACAAATATTTAAACTGATGGACACAGATAACTATGGACAAATAACTTTTGAAAATCTCAAAGTAGGAATGGAAATGGTGGGCGCTAACCCTAAAAGAGTCAGAAATATATGATCATGTGCAGGCAGTAAGTTCCTTTTCCTTCTCTTTTGTCTCTTGTCTGGTTCTGACTTATTATAGTTTGTACAGTAGAATGGTAACTAAGCTCAAGAGTAAAGTCTAGTCTATATCTTCTTTTGTAGCAAGCTTCTCTAGTCAATGAGAAATTTAGTCGTGTGTAACGTGTGGATCTTTTGCAGCAACCTTTTTGCTTTTTCTTATTTCAGTGTGTTCATAATTAAGACTCAGGTGTTGATTGTGGATCTTTGTTGTATTGAGGTCAATTTTAAATGAACTATACCCTGTGTTTGTTGCTGCATATATATTGATATTTTTCAATGGATTCTTGTGACTCCCATGGATGTTTCGACCTGGTTATGCAGATATGCATCTTAATTCACATGCCAACGCATGATGATGTGTTTGAGCAGATAGCAAAATTTTGTTCTTCAGATAACTTGACAATCCATATTTCCAGGATGTGAGTAAATAAATTCCGAGTGAAAGCACAAATCAGATTTCCAAAACTCTATGCTCTATAATCAATGAAATAGCTGGGCGTTAACAAAAGGATCAAACCTCAATGAGTTGTGCAATTTATTGTCCTGTCGTTGAGTGCTGACCACGTCCTATTCTCAGAATTAAATCTCCTCCAATTTTCTGTCTCAGATCTCGTTTTTTTATCTCAAAGGTTCTGCAATCCATCACCATGAAATATAAATAAAGAACCTTTGACTAATTAAATTGACCTTAGCATTTATCTCATGGTTAATTCATGTCTGCATTAGACAAGAACTAAACCAACTATACATAAAGGAGCGTTTGTCAATCGGAACTGAAGTTACAACAAGTTTTCGTGAATAGTTGAAATGACAGATTAGTTCGGATTGTGTTTGGATGAAGTGAAATTCGATGTGATAGAAAAAAATAGATGTGACGGGTTAATTTTAGTAGGTGATTGAATTAAAAAGGTGTATTATAAATATAGATTATAAAATTATTAAAAATTGAAATAGATAATATATATTAGAAAAATTATGTCAACATTTTTGTTAAAAATATATTATTTAAATATAAAAATTCAATTTACTAGTAATTTATATTTAATGAAATATTAAAATTTTATAATGAAATAATAAATAATATTATATTACTCCTTTATTATTTACATTTTATATATAATAAATAAATTAAGTTATACATGAAAGGTTATAAAAGAAAATGATAAAAGAAAAAAGTTTGAAAAAAAAAGTGAAACGTCAAATCGAAAAAAAAAGTGAAATCGCAAAAAAAAGAGGCCCTTGATTCTAAATTGGAATCCGGTGTTTAACAGAATCGAATGAAATCAGGGGCTGAACTATCGAGTTGAACGATATGTCGTTATTCATTTTATATGCATGCACTTGGCTTGGAGAAAGAAAAAAAAAAGAGAGAGCATACGATGAGTTTATTATTTCCTATCAACTATGATAACTTGCAGTTAAATAGATAATGAATAATTTGCCAGATGCGAAACTAAAGCATTCACTAATCGTATTCAACCGAATTTTTATCAAAATATTATTTTCTATAATTTCAAAGATATATTATGAATAATACTCTAAAAAGAATATATAGAATGCTTACAACATATATTTTTTTAAATATTGAACATTAATTTAAATATCTTATTTTCTAAACCATATTTTCACTAATTTTTAAAATAGATTTATCCAAAATATATTCTAATTTTGTATAAATTTAATATAAAAAGAAAATGTAGGCTCATTATATTAAAATAATATGAAAATTTATGTTAATTGTTGAACTTCATGTTCTTTACATTTAAAAGGTACAAAGGTCAATGATTTAATTTTATTTAAATTTACTATTATAATGTAAATATAGAAAATTTGAATACATTATTTAACAAAATGTATCAAGAAAAATTTTATGACTGACATTGACCTCAATTTTTTAGATTTAACAATATTTTTATTCTTTTATTTTTGTCCCATTAGTATTGTTTATTTTTCTTTTTCTGTTAGTAACTTTCCTTTTTCATATCTTTGTATTAAATTATTTCTCTTCTATTTTTTCATTCAATTATTTTATTTTTTTTATTTTTTCTCTCATTTCCTCTTTTCCTCCTTAATTTTTTGACTTCGTTCTTTCCTTAAATTTCTCGCCTTCCTTTTCTCCTTTAACAATTAATTAATTTCATTTCCTTTCTTATTTGATTCTATCATTTAAATTCCCATTTACATTTTCTTTAATGCAAAAATAAAAAAGCCAACCAGACCGATTTTCACTTTTTTTTCGTTTGATTCTATTAATTAACTTTCTAATTTTGCTTCGTGCAAAAATTTAAAATTCGGATTGAACCGATTTTTTCAGTTTAATCTGATTTTTAATTATTTTTTATTTTCAAGCAAAACTAAACATGATTGCCGATCGATTCGTAATTGAACACGTCAAATCAGTCTATTCGATCTGGTTTTCAAAACCATGAAAAAAATCAAGTTTCCAAGATTTTTCTAAGGTATATTATTTATGTTCTGTATACATTTCTAATAATATCAATTTCTATCATCATTATTTTTTTTCTTTTGATTGTAATAATTATTCTTTTTTGTTGCACTTTTTATTATTCGATCATAACTAAATATTGAAATTTAAATTTTCATTTTTTATTAATAATATTCATCGTGAGTTCGATACTATTTACTCCTATTATCATAACTAAATATTGAAATTTGAATTTTCATTTTTTATACACATACTAATACGTTGTTTTCGCTTTTTTTTCTTTACACAAAGGGATTTGAGATGGATAGTGGAATTATTGACAGTTATTTAGCACCATTTAACAATTATTGAATAATAAAAGAATGATTGGATGGATATTTGCGAAAGAGTTATAAAATATAGTTAACTAAATAAATCTAAGAGAGAATGACACTCGCATGTATTCATATGTCTTCTAACATGTTATAACTAATTAATATATCTGTTTACAAATAAATTGGATAGTTCATTAGTTAATTAAAAACAGTATTTAATAATTATATGCATTTGATCTGAAGAGAATAATTTAGTCTTTATATAAATAACAATTTTTTTTACCATTTTAATTCTTCCAACAATTTTTCTTTCTTTTTTCCACTTTTATTCGATAATATTTCTCGTGGCCACGGTGTCAGTCTTCTCAGCTTGATTTTCTTTTGTTCAATAATATTATTCTCATGTGCTTAGAAGACAATTATTATAATTATATATATAATAACTATATCATTTTATAAAATGTTAGGGATGAATATAATAACAATATACATCGATCTCAAGCGTATTATAAAAAAAAGTATTTAAGTGAGTTGATGCAATTGTTGTTATTTGGTATATATATAAAGAAAAAAAAACATGATCTAAAGCATGTTGTTTTTTTTTCTTTCAAAAAAGTAAGGATTCTCCGTGAAAAAAATTATAATTACTTCAGTAATATTTTTTGGCAGAATCCTTGTTTGATTCTTGGCGTCTGATCACACAACAAGGGCAGCATCAGTGCCGGTGCCAAGGACAGAGCAAAAAGATCTCTCCCTCCCTCCCTCCCTCCTTCCTCTAATTCCTCTTCAGATATCATGTGCTTCTTATCATTGCAGAAGAGCTGCTTCTTGTCAGTGCAATATCTTTTGGCAGAATCCTCGTTTAATTCTTGGCCGTTGTGTCAACAAGAGCAGCATCAGTGCCAAGGGATAGAGAACAAAAGATCTTCCCCTCTCTCTCTCTCTCTCCCTCCATCCTCTAAGTCCTCTTCACATATCATCATGTGCTTCTTCTCATCAAGAAATTGCTTGTCAGTGCATCATTGCAGAAGAGCTGCTTACAGAAGAGAATGTGACATTTGATGACACAAATAATCATCGAATTCATATGCCTCATGTGAAACGATAATTAACGTTGAATATGCATCCAGCCAATGGGCTGAAGCTCCACGGATTCATGTGCATATGTCAAAGGGATGTCTATGCTCAATCTCAGATAAACTTGGAGCATTGCACTTTCTTAAGGAAAAAAAGAAAAAAGTAACCTTATTTTATTTATCAACAAATACCGTCATTAAAAAAAATTAGGAGGTAACAGGAATTCCTGGATCATGGGTCATTGACTGTTCTGTTCTAAAGAATTGGCTTGAGCCCTTACCTGACGGAAGCTTGCCTAATATGGAACATTAGAACTGCTGATCTCAAACTTCTTTCAGATGTATGTGAGGCAGTGAGAGAGCCATTAAAATTGAGTGTTTCTTTACTTCTCATGAAGACGAAGTAGTTAATGCTCACTTAGTCACTTTTGAAAAAAAAAAACGCAAGGATTCTCTTACTTCATGACGTTACTTCTGAGTGAGTGACAATATCCTTTGTCAGGATCTTTTGTTAAGATTTGATTGTTTTATATCGAATTTATATTATCATGATGAGACAAGATAGAGTGAATACTTTTTTCATTAATAAGAAATTTTAAGAGGCCAGCGGCATCATTGTACCAAAAAAAAAATAGATAAAAAGATTTATTGAGTGACGCACAATACAAATATTTATTTAATAAAGTTCTATATAAATAAATAAAAAGATGAATGTCTACCAACAATTCATAATAAAATAAAAGACTAAGCACACAAATAATTTAAAGATAAATATAACTTCTTGATTTTTTTAATATGTTTAAGAGAGATGAGCAGCTCCTCCATGATCTGAGTGATGCACAAGAGGAAGCATAATAGTAACGTGTGGAGAGTTAAGTTGGCATACAACACAACAAACATTCAAAAAATAGAAAATGAGATACGAACACAAGACACAAACATCTAAAAATGTTCATAGACCTAGCACAAGAGACACTTTTAACTAGCTACTACTTCAAGACTTCATCACCTCGAAGAAGATTCATCTGCTACGCTTCTCCAAGTCTAAGACTTCACCACCCCGAAGAAGACTCATCTGTTGAAGAAGGAGATCCTACCTCAAAAAAAAAATATGCACCTTGCATTAATAAACTATATTATTATTAATTAACTAAAAGAAGAAACTTTTACATCTAAAAAAATTGTAATCACCTCTGGTTGGACGATCAAGCACGGCGGCTCGGTGAGGTCTCTGATAATACGATCGGCGTTTCGAATTTTACCACTCAGAGAATTTTTAATTTGTTTAAGCTCACGACGAACTCATCACATTGCTTGGTGGCAGTATAAGTCTTGCGCTAAATCGAACATTCTGGCAAGGATATCAAATAATTCTGGATTTTCGTTTCTAATATCATCTAATACTTTACCTATATTGCAGTGCGCCCCTCAAGCTTGCTCCATTTCACTTCCAACAATTCTCGTGTCGAAGCTCTGCGCCAGCATTTTGGATTCTTCCAAGCCCTTTAAGCAAAGCTCGCTATAATTGCGGATGTTGTTTCTTCCGATAGTGATCATTGATAGGAAAATTCGAGAATAATGAGAGAAGATCGTAAAGAGATTGCAGAAAAATAAAGGAGACACACGAATTTACTCAGGTTCATCCTTGAAATGAGGGTTACGTCCTGCAAAGAAGTTCCACTATATCGTTTAGGTTTACAGTCGTCACACAGATTATATCAGAAATTAGGCTATTAATAGCCTCTCCAAACCGGATTTAAAACCCAAACAAACAGAGAAAAACCTAATCCGAACCACACGGGCCGGCTAAACAAAAGTCCAAAACCCGTCTAAGTTTCGTGGGCGCGACTCCCGAACCCCCGATCGCTCACCGGCGAGCAAAACCGCCGTCGGGGGGCGGGGCCCCCCGAACCCCCCTTTCGTTCGTACGTCAGTAATACTGTTAATTGGGTAATACTCAGATTCCCCTAAGCTCACGTGGACGAATCCGGTGTGAGAAACAAAGGGCCCTGAAGTATTCACCAACTTCAACATTCTCCCACTTGGTGGATACTTCACACCAATGAGAGCCTTGCCAGCAACATTCTTCTTCAATTCGACAGCAATAGAGCACCACTCAAACTTTGCACCTGTAACTGCTTTAGTCAGAAAATCAGAACTATTCTCTATTGTATCAACCTTTTCAAGTTGAACCTCTTTCTTTTCCACCTTTTCCCGAATAAAATGGTATTGGATGTCAATATGATTTGTGCGTGAGTGAAATGCAGGATTCTTAGCTAACTGAATAGCACCTTGATTATCACATCTCACATCTATAGCACCTTGCTCAAATTCGAGCTCCAAGCACAATCGTCGTAGTCATATGTCCTCTTTTGCAGCATGAGTAAGAGCCATATATTTTGCTTCTGTAGAAGAAAGTGCTACCACGCTTTGTCTCTTGCTCATCCAACTTAGTGCAGTCCCAAATAATGTAAAAACATATCCGCTAGTTGACCGTCTACTATCAATGTCTCCACCCCAATCAGCATCTACATGACCCACTATATCAAGCATCTTTCCTTTCCTTGTACCTTCAAAACACAATGAAAAATCTGAAGTTCCACGAAGGTACCTGAAAACTCTCTTGATAGCATTTCAATATTCCTTGCTTGGATTAGACATATATCGACTCAAGACACCCACTGCTTGGGCTATATCTGGACGCGTGCACACCATGGCTTACATCAAGCTGCCCACTGCACTTGCATATGGCACACGGTCCATCTCTTCGACTTCTTCATCCGTCTTCGGGCATTGCTCTACAGAAAGTTTGGTTCCTAAAGACATAGGAGTACCCACTGACTTGCAGTCTGGCATGTTAAATTTCTTCAACACTTCTTTTATGTACTTCTCCTGTCCTAACAATAACTTTCGCTTCTGACGATCTCTTCTAATCTGCATACCCAAAATAAAATTCGCCGACCCCAAGTCTTTCATCTCAAACTTCTTGGCCAACAAACCCTTTACTGAATTCACCATCTTCATACTATTTCCAATCAGTAACATGTCATCCACATACAGTGTAAGAATGACAAATTGATCGCCAACTCTCTTCACGTAAACACAGTGATCTTAATCCGAACGTACAAACTTGAGTTCGAGCATGTACGTATCAAACTTCTGGTACCACATTCTTGACGACTGCTTCAATCCATACAGAGACTTCTTCAATTTGCACATCAGCTTCTCTTTACCTTGAACCTCAAAACCTTCTGGTTGTCTCGTATATATCTCTTCCTCCAAGTTCTCATGAAGGAATGTCGTCTTCACATCCATCTGCTCTACTTCAAGATTATATGCTGCTGCCAGAGATAGAACAAGTCTGATTGAAATCATTTTCGTCACGGGAGAAAAAATCTCATCATAGTCGACTCCCTCAATCTGAGAGTACCCTTTAGCTACAAGCATCGCCTTGTATTTCTCTACAGACCCATTCGGTTTCAGCTTTCGCTTGAACACACATTTGCAATCAATTGTCTTCTATCCTTAGACAATTTACACAAGCTCCATGTTTCATTCTTATCCAGTGATTGCATCTCATTTGCCATAGCAAGCTCCCACTGATTTGCATCATTCATAGACCTTGCATCTTTTACAGAACTTGGTTCTTCTCCGATGATGCTCAAAGCATGAAACGAACTCAGAGCACTAAGAGAGTATCTTAAAGGTGCTCTTCTTTTTCGTGTCGATCTCTTGAGAACTGGTATGGTAGTATCATTATCTGGGTCTTCATCTGAATTTGCATCTTCAACTTCTTGTTTCAACTTCTTGACCATAATATATAATCTCACTTCTTGTTTCTATCATACGTAAAACAACCTCCACTATATATAATATATATGTGTGTGTTAATCATTAGTCACATCATTAACTTTTTATCTTGTCAAACTATATCGGCTTCATTGCGTGAAAATAAAAAATTAAATTCAAATTTGAATCAATTTAAAATAAAATAAGTTAAAATATGATCTACTTATATGATCCTGCACGTAATATTGATTTTTTGCATTTCTTTTAAAAAGGAAGCAGTCCAACTTAGAACTCTCTATAGTTTTACCTAAAGAGGTAAATGGATATGTAGAGCGGCCGCTCTACATCAAGGTGTAGAGCGACCGCTCTACCATTGGATTTGGAATCAACGGTGTGATGAAAGATCATTTTAAGTCATATCATCTTGTTCATCCCTTGTGCGATCAATTGCTCAGATTGAATGGAAAAGAAATTGCATGTGATACACTCTCATCCCCAAACTTAATCGCGCACTCACTTTCCCAAAATTTGGGCGCTCCCAAAATCTTCGCCGGACTACTCGATCGGTGTTGTTGCTCGTCGATCCTCCATCTTCAAAGGACGACCGCTCTCAAAATATTTGCCAAACTGCCCGTTCGGTGTTGCTGCTCGACGGTGCTATGTCTTGAAGCCCGATCGGTGATGCTCGCTCCCAAAATCTTCGCCAAACTTCGGCTGCTCGACGGTGCTCTGTCTTGAAAGGAAGATCGCTCGCGGATCTCTGCTGGGCTACCCGATCACCGCTGCTGCTCGTCGTTGGTACTTTTTCAAATGATGATAACTCACTGCTGTCGCTCGGCCCATCCCTCTTTGAACGACGCTGAAGGTTACTCTTCTCCATCTTCCGCTGCCGCTGCCGCTCCCATCTCACCTGGTATGTGTTCTTTTCTTTTGCTATCATTTAGATCCTTTGCATTTCGTATGATTCTCGTCCTAAAAAAAGTGACAATCATTTTTGCTTCTCTCCCTCTTCGAACTACTACTGCTGCTGCTGCTTGCCTCTGCTCCCTCTCCTTCCTCCAATCTCTGCTCCCGGTGGATGATCCTCACCCGAAAAGAACGATATGTGTTCTATACTATCGGTGAATGATCCTTTGATTTTTATTCTTGTCCCTAAAAATTGACCATCTGCTGCAAATGCTTGCCCCTGCTCCCTCTCCTTCCTCCATTTTTATTTTTGCTTCTTTCCCTCTTCGAACTACTGATGCTTGTCGTTGCTCTCTATAGTTGATCACCTCACATGAGAAGAACAGTATGCTTGTGATATCCAATTTGTACATTTGGCTTATAGTTGATTTTTATAGTTGATGACATGAGAAGAAAACGATAATATTTATAGCTTGTGACCTCACATGAGAAGAACAATACGCTTCTATAGTTGATCACCTCTATAGTTGATTTTTCTTTTTTGCAATTTTCTTATAGGCAATGTCGGATAGCCACTCGATAATATTTCCCGAGTGTGAATGCCAAATACAAGCCATGATCATGCTATCATGGACTGAGGCTAATCTCGGACGAAGATTTTTTGGTTGTCGCAATTACGAGGTTGATTAGTTCAATTTTTTTAGTGATTTCATAAGAACTAAACAAAACTTGTACCTTTCTTTCCATTCTTTTAGTACTTTCCTAACACGTTTCTTAATATTTTATAGCGAAATGGAGCTTGCAACTACTTTTGTTGGATGGATTCACCAATTTCGCAACATTACAAAAATGTAATCAATGGCTTGTTAAAGAAAGTAGATGATTTGGAAGCTCAGCTTGTGATGGAGCGTAAAAGGTTTAAAGAAAGTGGAATGTCATGGAAAATGACAATATTATGTATCATTGTAGTCATTATAATAATGTTATGTAGGTTTTAGTATTATTGTGTATCTGTTGTGAGTTAGAACTTATGTGTATCCATTGTGGTAGAACTTATGTTGAATGGAGATTGTGTTGTAGAACTTATGTTGAATGGAGACTCTTTTTGCAGTGATGTGTTGTAATGTTATGTTGCTCTTTAGCATTTGGAAAGAAAAAGAAACTTCTTCAGCATTTGGAAATGTCTCCTAGCCTTCTTACACGATAACTCACTCTTTCAAATCTAAAAGAGATGATTTCATTTCTTCTATTTAGTTCATGGCTGCATACTCACATTGCTCACGGACATTATGAGGTTTCAATCGTTCATGGGCTGGAGTATTTGCATCGAGGATGCAACACTTCGATATCAAGCCGCACAACATCTTACTGGACGACGAGTTCTGTCCTAAGATTTCTAATTTCTGACAACATCCTACTGCACAACATCTCCAAATGATAACATCATCTCAATGCTGAATGCAAGAGGAACTGCAGGGTTATAGAGATGCTCGAGGGAAAGATGGACGATATAGAATATCCACCAATGCCTTCCTACCTTTCTCCTCCGCTGTTATCTGCCCTCAATTCGTCATCTTAGCACTAAAGGAAGCAGAGACCACATGATGTAATTATACTAAGTTTGTAAGTATCTAGCAACGTTAACATGATGCAAAATCTTCGTATCTGCAAATTTTTGTAATTGATGTGGGTGGAATGCGCAAAACTACAATGGCACAATGGCATGCAACAAAACAAGCATCTTACACTAACATTCATGCGGCAAAAGAGTTTGTTACAGGATTATAATGTCATTTTAATTGAACATTCATGCAGTAAACATATATGCAATACATTAATGTACAATTATAAATCTATCTTCTCATCATAAATAGTCAGTAACATGCCACATCATAGTTAAAAAAAATTAAATGTGCACAAAGGTTTTAGAAAATATTTCTTTGAGAGAGTATGTAAAAAATACCACATCATAAAAGTATGTTGCAACTCACTTCAGAAATGAGATTTATAGAGAACTTTCCCTTGAGAAAAGTCTTCCTTCCAGACAATGGAAATAAGTTCAGAACTCCACAGAAGCATTAAGTCATTAACAGAAAACATAATATTACTCTTTCAGAAAGATTAAAAAAGAAAATGAGTTCAGGGACTCCATTCCAAAAGATTATCACTTCAAGCCTTGATCATTGAGTATCTAGCATCTCTTATGATGACAGCAAACATTTATGCAATGGCGTCTCGGGCATCACCAACAAAAGAAGCATCTATTATTGAGTCTTTGGCATATCCTTGATATGAGAACTTCAAACCACTAGCTCGAAGGACTCCTACTAGCAGCACTCCTTCCATCTGCAATGGACAACTGAGAAATGGATCATAAAAAATCTTGAAATTGTCAAGGAAAGCAGCAGTAGCCTATCAAATTACTTAAAAGAAGCTATCAAGCTTGGACATACTTGATCATGAATTATTTTTGTGACATAATGTTGTTATCATGTGGAACCTATTCATAACACAGAGAAAATATTATCAACATAATGATAATGTATTATTGTTTAACGACAAAGTTATTTACCTTAAACATCGGGCAAGTACGACTATTATGTCCCTTCTTATCACATTTACTACATGTAACTCTAGACTCATTTTGTGACATCGAAGCCTCAATGCTAGATTTGATCCTATTCAACTTTTTAGGACATCTTTTAGATTTTACATGAATAGGATCACGTATAACGAAGTCAAATTCTTGTGCACTTGGGACAATATGAACAAACTCCTTAGGCTGATTTTCATTCACACTTTCATTCTTCTCTCTTCTATCTTCAATTTCCATATTCTCTAAATTCTTGATCAGCTCCACTATAACCGATGTTCCAAACTTTAAATGATTAGATGAACGCAAGCCCAATCCATCAAGTTTCCAAATATTAGCATGCCAAGCCCATTCTTGCATAGGTGTTATGTGTTGTAGAAGCAATATCATTCAAGACATGTGCTGTCATATGACGGGCATTAATCGTCCAACGGTGGAGAATGTATTCTTCGGGCAATCTTGTAACTCCTTTTTTTATAGAGGACATTTATGATATGTGAACAAAAAATGCCCTCTCGTTCAAACTTTTTGCAAGAGCATGTTATAGCTCCTTGACTATATTCCACAATTTTGCCTCGACTATCTTCTGTACCCATTTGATAAACTAAGTATATAGTCTTTTGACAATCTTTTGAAATTTTTCGTGTGGAGTAGTCCGCAAAACTCATAAACTCTTCTTGAAACTTAGAAAAAACCTTTTGAGTATAAATCGTCCCAACATGTTTTTATAAGAGATTTTTTGTAAATAAGGCAGCTATGGAGTTTAAAGTCATAAAATCTGCCCTTTCTTCGGCCTCACGACGACACGCAATGGCTTGTTCATATTGATGAACAAATTCTACAAATGAGGTATTAGAGTTGACAAATCCATCGAAAAAGGAGTTTATACTCTCAGATATTTGAGTAGTATGCATGCCTACACAAAATATGTCGCGAAAATATATTGGTACCCAATGATGTCGTTTGTTGTAAATCCCCACTAACCAGTGATCATTTGGAATGTCATGTTTTTTCTTTAAAAAGTGTCCACGCAGTCTCAAATTCTTCAATGCTCTCACTCTTATCAATCCATTTTTTGTACTCTTCATGGAAATCACATCGTGCAAATAAATCTTTTAGGTTGCACACAACATTTCTTTGAATATGCCAAATGCAATACCTGTGTCGTGTATTTGGAAAAACTTTTGTATAGCATTACCCATTGCCACATCTTGATCAGTAATAATCATTGTAGGATATTTTCCGAGCATACACTCTAACCAGGTGCGAAATAGCTAAATAAATGTCTCATCTGTTTCATCGGCAAGTAAAGCACAACCAAATAATGTAGATTGCATATGGTGGTTCACTCCCATGAATGAGGCAAACGACATGCTAAACTTATTTGTCCTGTACGTTGTATCAAAAGAAACCACATCTCCAAAAGTCATATAGCTTTCTCTGAATCTGTCATCAGCCCAAAATACACTCCTTGTGATTTTCTCTACAAGATCTACCTCGAAGCGGAAAAAGAAACCTGGATCATTACTTCGCCGTTATTGGAAATGCATAATTACACGCATAGCTTCTTTACCAATGTTATCAACTCTTCTTGTTCTCAAATGGTCAACACAAGTTTGAGTTGTTATCGTTGTCTCGCCATAATATTTGAGAACTTTCACAATACTTGATGGACCAAATCCACAATTATGTAATTCTGAAATAACTTGCTTCGAATTAGTAGATAATTTTGAGTGAATCCTCATTCTTGATGCCCTTGATGGAGAAGCTAAAATATGTGTGTGCTCTTTCTTGAAAGCCTTCACCTCCCACTTACCATCATCTCTTACTCCAACTTTTAAGTATGCTTGACATTCAAATCTATCATCTCTTCTACGCTTGACAAGTTTGCCTAAGTCCCCTTTCTTCGTAAGATCCTTTCGCCCCTCTTTGGAACAAACAAATTTTCTTCCAATAATATCATTTATCTTTCTAGATTTAAAACTATAAGACTTCCACACAGAGAATCCAACGTATTTTGCATAGGAATTATAGTACTTGTATGCATGTTCTTCTGACTCATATAACATTCCATTAAAAGGTGTTGTAATTGTCTTGTCATTCCTATCTTCACATTGGATCTCATTTTCTTCAACAAATGGCAAGCTAAAATTTATTAACATAAGTTAGTACAAAAAAAAAAACAAAAAGGTATCCAAGTTGACACCATGGAAGCACAAACCTTTGTTCTGTGACCTCTAAGTCTTTGATGTCACATATTTCTTGTGTGTCTTCCAATTGATTTTCAAAATGCAAAATGTCCATATCCTCATTGATTTCAAAAGAGGAGGACCTATACATAGATAATTTGGAGTTTGACATTGCAAATATTTAATAAAAGTAGGCAAACAAGAGTTAAAGTTTACAATATATAACGAAATTAGGCAACCAGGGAGGAATTCCAAAAAAATAAGAAATTAGAAAAAATAATGTGCCAAATTTTGTACCATGGTTTCTGTGTGCTAATGTGAACATATCTTCTAACATAACATATGAGGTAAATGCAAACTTTGGAAGGCATTACACACACGAATACTTTAGTGTTAACTGAATGAATCCAAAAATAGAGAAGGAAGGATGGAGAGGACGCACATTCTTCCTGTGGCACGACAGTAGGATCCTTTTGATTTTCTACCTAAAAGTTGCCTCTATAGCTGCATGGGAAAAAGAAAGAAATTGACATGAGAATTGTTAACTAAATGTAAATCCATTCAATCCAATATAATCATGAGCGTACATGGGAGCAGCGGCTTGTGTCAACAGAGGAGGAAGAGCACGAGCAGTGGCGCAGCAGCAACAACTTAAGCAATAAGAGGAGGAGAGAGCTCAAGAACTTCAAAGAGCTTCAAGTCGGACGGGAACTCCGTTGTCGTCTCACCCTCAAACTTCACATCCTCTGCATCCTTTGCTCTAGGTCCTTTCTCAGTAAAGGGAAGGAAGTCCTGGTCATAGGAGGAGGAGAGAGGGCAGGAAGCAACGACGATCACCCGGAGCAGCGGCGGAGTTTGATCGGGCAGCAACGACGAACAACAACTGTAATCGAGTAGCAGAGACGGAGGATCGGCGAGCAGCAACACCGATTGGGCAGTCCGGCAGAGATTTTGGGAGCGCCCAAATTTTTGGGAAAAATTTTGGGAAAGTGAGCGCGCGATTAAGTTTGGGGATGAGAGTGTATCACGTGCAATTTCTTTTTCATTCAATCTGAGCCATTGATCACACAATGGGATGAACAAGATGATATAACTTAAAATGATTTTTCATCACACCGTTGATTCCAAATCCAATGGTAGAGCGATTGCTCTACATATCCATTTACCTCTTACCTAAAATATCACTATTGTTACTTTAAAATACACTATTATCATTTCAATTCTAAAAGTGCTAAACATTTTTTTATGAAATAAAATAAAAAATGATGACGGGACAATAATGCTTTAGGCACCACCAATTATAACTTTAGGCATTGATAGTTTTAGACACCATTGATCCTCTCCTCTCATCGTTTGGTGACCTGCGTATCTTTTTGTAAGTTTCATGATGTTTTTCATTGATCGCTCTGTTAAAGGCGTGAGTTTTTTTTCATTGCAAGTTTCCATTATTATTTTTTTTGCATGATTCGCATTCGTCAATCTCATTCCTGCATTTTTTTTACTTTTTTTACAGCTTTCGTGATGGAATTCCAGTATCCAAGCATCACATTGATTCCCGAGTCTAGTAGCAGGACCTGAGGCCATCTGCTGAATCCTTTTATTGGGTAAAACAAAATCCATTATTGTAAAAAATCATACTAAAAAATAGTATTTGATTAATTAGCTATAAAATTAATTGGATATTAATTTAGTCATGGGTTTAGAAATTAATCAGGTTAAAACGAAAGTAATTGCTTAAATATTAAAAGAATTGTCCAAAATTATATCCAGCAACTAATTAAAGATTTTAAAAAAATAATTCAATTAAATTCGCTCATATTTAATTAGTCCAGAAAAATGGCTGAAAAATAAATGTTAAAATAAATAAGAAACGCTTTAAAAAAAAGAGCTTAATGGGCTGCCCCGAGCGACGGACTCCAAGCCTGTTAGAGTCGATCTGAAAAAACCCAAGGATTTAATCATAATAAGATCTGCGGACTGTGTTCAACTGTAATTACAACGGTCACGATTAAATCGGAAAACCAGATCAGTGGTTTAGTGATTTTGGGACGGCTGAGATCAAAACCGGATTAATTAAATCGAAAACAAATCGACGAACGAGATTGAAAGAGAGATATTAGATCAAAGATCAATCAACGGACGAGAACTGAAATCTGACAGTAACGATCGAGATTAGATCGGGAAAACGATCAACGGTCAGCAACGAGAAAAGGGTTATAACGGCTGAGATTAAATCCGATTACAAACAAAGTGATAAACTTCGTGATTATGAAATAATACATGAATTCATAAGAGATTACCACACGACATATTTATCTTCTTATTTTGATTATATATCACCAACGCAACATCTTATAGATTAACGTTAGTAAATATGATAACATAAACTAATAAAATAAATGGACGTATAAATTTGATAGCCCATTCTCGTTCAGATGGATGTATAAATTAATCAATGTTAGTAAATAAGTGGTCATTTAACTTTATGTTATTTTTTTTATAAACGAATTACAAGTTTTTCCATTGGTTGCACGATAAAATAGAGAAATATGGAATTATCGTACCATGTACTTAAAGTTATGAAAAAATGAGAAAAAAGAAAAAGAAAGATTTGTGATATAAACAAAGAACTTGGGCCTTAGGATTTATCATGATGTATTTTTAATTGCTTGTGGTGATTTTTTTTTTTTGACGACGATCTTGAATGAAATATGGAATTTATCATATTCATTTTTTTTATATTTATTTTCTTTCTTCTTGAATGTCTTAATTTCATCGATCTTGGCTACAATATTTTCAACATCAACTTTGTTGCATTATTACAATGTCACATTATTACAATATTTTGTTACACGGCATTAAATTAAGATGCTTTAAAAAATGAACAAGCGCCTTCGTCCCTGGAAATTATCTTTTACATGATATTACTTAACCGATGCATTTGGCAACATCTATAATATGTTATTACTTTACCTTGGTTAAATTGGAGGTGGAATTGATTGGTTAATGCGGTTTCCTTTTGATTCATTTAATTTCCTTTTGGCCAACCTTCCACCAAAAAACCTGCTCCAAATATTTGTTAGTGAGATGAGCGAACACGGAGAGTTATGTGGCGTTTGGTAATGGATTAATGTAGATATTTCACGGGTCTCACTTCTCTCCTCCGATCGCTGTCCCGTTCGCCGTTGTCCGGCCCCTTCCCCGATTTGCGTCCCTGTCTCCGATTTGCATTTTTGTCATCGACGTGAGCTCGCAGCTCGCACGTCGTCAATCTGAGCCCACCGTCATCGGTCTGAGCCCACACGTCGAGTCCCCGATTGCCGCTGCCATTCGCGTGTCCCCGGTCGCCGCCCGAGTTCCGACCATTGATTAAAATGAGCGATTCAGATCGAGCTGTTATGTTACACCTCAATTAATTAATTAATTATATATATATATATATATATATATATATATATATATATATATATATAGAAAGAGAGATAAGATGATACTCAACAATTGACCTATAAAATACAAAATTACTTATTTTTATATTTGTGATATAAGTTTTACCTTTTCGCCACATAATAGTTATTATTAATCTTAAATATTTCTTTGTCTAGTGGTTATTTAAAAACAGAGTACTAACCTTTGTTATTATGAAAAATCATAGTCCCCCTCTAATGCCACTCCCATTTCATTTACTGCCACTCCTAAAAAAAAGTATTTGACAATTTTACCCTTCTCCATTGCGTGACATGCAAAATGTCGTACATTAATGTGAATCCACACTCTAAAATGTATCTTTTCCACTTCAAAATTCATAGATGTCAATGTCACGTCTTTTTGTAAGAATATAATTTGTTAAAGTATATTTTACATTTTATGTTTTTCATATTTTCATTTTATTTTGAGCTTCCTTCATCAAATATAGTTAACAAATTTTCTCTCTTTTTTTTTATCTCACTAGTAAGCTACATCTTTCATTGTAATATGATAAGGAAAAAATGTAAGAAGAAATTATTTTTTTTGTTAAAAGTTAGAAATAAGCATAAATTAGTACATTTTATGTCCAACTTTAAATAATTTTAAATTAATCACCTGAATACTAAAAATTTCAAAATGGGTATTCCACTGCATTTTATCCTAATTTTTAAGATATCATGAAATTCCACTTTTTTAATAAAAGATAGTGTAACGAAAAGTCTAATTTACTTACGAGATAAAAAAAAAGAAGAAAACTGTTAATTTCATTTTTTTTTCTTTGTCCTCGATGTTGTATTTCTTGAATTTTTATTTGATCTGCAGCTATGCGAACCTAACAAAATACACCTGAATTTTTTAATTCAAATTCGTATCAACAATAGAAAGTTATATTTCTAATTTAAGGCATGAAAAATACTATTAAATTGATTCACCATATTCGAGGTATTTTATTTTTTCTTTCTTTTTCATTTTTTTAGTCTTTTCTTTCTTTTGTAACTTGTTAATTAATTATTGCAGTTATTAAAAATGTGGAAGAAAAAGAAGTTGAGAAGGATGAATGCGGCAATAGGAAATGGAGAGGAAGATTGCAATTATTAAAAATGTCGAAGAAAAAAAAAAGATCAAAGTGGCAAATAGGAAGACAATCAGATAGAGAAGAAGAGGAAGAACTAAGAGGAGGAAAATGTTACAAGAAGATGAAGATGACTCAATAATTTTATCTTAGCTTGGACCTTAATTTTCCTTTAATATATTAGTAAAACATAGAAATGACCAATGTTCTCTTGCGGAACTTTTTAGAGGGCTTTCGGGCCAACGGGAAAAGGTTTCGCTGATCAAGTGTGACTTACAGGGCTAGGGCTTATCCGTGTAAGAATTTGGAATTCCTCTTCCAACCTGTCCTGGGAAGGGCTCTTTCTTCTCTCAATTGTCCTACCGTAGATAACTAGATAGCTAACTGGGCTTGCAGGAGGGTTTTCAGTAGCCATCGCAGGTTTGATTACTTTTCTTCCATTCTGTCCTCTCAAAACTCCCCACCTTCTTCTCTCTCTCCCCCTCACCCCAACCTATTTTTTGCTTAGCAAAGTAGGAAATAAGACGTTGCCATAAAAAAGCTAGAATTATAAATAAAGGACCAGGATCTCCTATGAAATACCGCCACAGGGTAAACCACCGCCTCTCAGGCCTCTCCGACTTATTCTACCATAGAGGCCAACGATAGACAATAACTCCCCCCTCCCTCCAAACACAACTTACAACTTTCATCGTACCGTGTTCTCCAAAGTCCCAGACGAAACACTTAGAAAAACCGGATTTCAGGAATGGTAGCAATCAACTTATTTCTGTACTCCACCTCTCTTTACTTTGTACCCTAGCCCTGCCTTGGGTTCCTTCTTCCTAGACTCTGGGGTGGGACCGTCCAAGAGAAAGAAAGATATTTGGTTCTGGAATGATGCATCTTTTCAAACCAAAGAAAATACAATCCATAACCAATAACCCTAGATGTTGTCGGAGTAAAGGATCGTCAACAAGGACATTCTAGTGTGTTGTAGATTCTTATCCAAAATAAGTGATGTTATCTTCACTACAAAAAAATTATCATTTTTCGACGATTTTTGAAAAAATTACACAAAACCGTCTATAATCCTCAATTTTCTTGGAAAAGCTTTTCCTTGTTCATATGCATGTTTGCCATCTCTCATTTATCTAGTGTTTGGATTCTCCATTCCATTATGTGTAGTTGTTATGTAAAATGTTATATATTCATAATTTGTTAGATAAAAAATGTTACAAAGTATATACGTTTGATGCATGAAGTGACAATTAGAATGAAAGATGGTTCATATTAAGAGTAATCAAATTCATTTGCATCAAAGTTTCAACAGAAATAATAAGATAACTAGTTATTAATTTCATATTTGCGATAGGATACTTCGTTTTCCTACTAATAAAATAAAGAATTAAATTTTATAAAACAGTTTTCCTAATTGCCATCTAGTGAGCAAAGCTCATTGGTTAACACTAGAATTAGTCTGGCAAAAAAAAAGAATATATATATATATATATATATATTATGAATTTTACTATTTCCTTATATATATGATATTTAGATCAGTTCACTTAATATACATGCACACCGTCTATGAGCTATCCATCCAAAATCAATAGCTGCTTGTAGCAAAACATTTGGTGATTTGGTATATATAAGGAAAACGTTATCATTATGTTTATGTTTGGATCAAAGGAGAATAAAATGGAGTAAGATTTTTAAAAAAAATGAGAGATTAATTTTAATGATTGAGTGAATAATTATTCTTTTTGATAAGATGAATACTTAATCTAGGATTGGGGGATTTCAAGAGGTGGATTTTTCAAAGTGTATACAAATCTACTCATCATTACATTAATTTTTTTTTATGTGTTTGGCTTTATTCACATGGACAATCGCTTATTCATCTACTTCTACAGGTTCCAAACAGCATTGAAAACTAGAAAAAAAGAAGCACAACTTTCTGAACCTTAACATTCTTCCTACAGAAAATAAAAAATCCATCAGTCTTTCTTTCTTCTCCGGCCACTATTCCACGATCGCTTAGCCGCTTGTCGCGATAACTACTAGAAACATTACTGTGTCACCCAAAGAACCCATCCACATCGAAAAGAGCAAAGATTTCATGAAACGTGAACACACACAACCGAATCTATTTCTATACGTGACATCTATCACATCGGATGCGATGGAAGAACTTGCCGGATTTGGAGAGGGCGGCATCGGACAGAGACAGGAGCTTGATTCCGGATCGTACGCTGCGGTGCAACGCCATGGCTGTCGCCGCCGCCTCGCAAGCTTCGTTCGAGGGATCCGTTCGAGGATTTTGGAAGTTGGAATCCTGTGGGCGGAGAAAGACGAGACGACTCGCTGTATTTTATATGATAAAATGGAGGACCAAAATTTTGAACCAACTGTGGAAAGGTTAATTAATCTCGCAATTAATTAATTATGGACTGGCAAATCGTAAACATACGCCCTCAATCACATCATCGTATAAGTCTTTACAATTAATTAAAGATGAATCCACATTTTAGCATTTTTTTTGTCCATGGAACTATTAGTACTTGAGTACTAATTCGATGTTGGAGATTAAATTAGTCTAGTGATTAGTTCTTAAAATCAGTGATATAAGAACTGTCTTTTCTTTCTCTTTTATTCCTTCAAATTTCCTTTTGGTATTATTTATATTAAATACTACTTATTGGACATGTTTTGTTTCTTGGCGTTTATTATGCAGACATTTATTTTGTATCATTCTAAATTGAATGCAGTCATTTTTTTTTCAATAAATTGAATGCAGTCATTCTAAATTTCAGGTCATCCAGGGTATTCTCAATAGTCAATATAGTCACTCAACTTCAATTTTTAATAGGAAGGTCATCTAAATTTATAAACATTTAAACCACGATCATCATAATCCCTATAAACCCAAGGTGACGACGTTGTGCTTTCGATCTGTGCATTGTGCTTGGTAGGAGGAGGGGGAGGAGGAGGAGAAATACAAGAACGCCTTGGAAGGAGACGTCACCAACGCAGGATCTCAAAGAAAAAACTAAAAGTTCAGTTCGGTCGCACCTATGGGCCGTGTTTAGTTGAGAACTTTTCGCGATAACACCTTACATGACGCAAAAAAATGTTTCCGTCACGTGACTTTAACAAGAAATTTTTTTTCTTCTTCACGTCTTGTCAATCGCAACTTTTGACCTTTTTTTTTTCTTTCATCCATTTCTTTAATTATTATGTAATATAAGTATATATAATTTAGTTATTTATTAATATAATTAGTCAAATAAATGTTTAAATGTAATTAATTAAAAGTTTATGTTGTAATAATTCTAAAATATTTTATAATAAAAATGTTCAATTATTTTAATAAAAAGTTATATTATATTTGGATATTTAGATTTACTATAATATTTAAAATTATAATATTAATAATATTTAAAATATTTAATAAAATAAATAATAATATAATAATTCTTCAAACACCTATTAAAATTTATCCAAATAAATAATAATAAAATAATAAAATAATAAAATATATTCTTAGTTCTTACTTTTTATCCAAACACCTACTAAAACTTATATATCAAATCAATTTTTTAAATCTCCATCATTACACTTTTTCATCCAAACATCAACTCAAACTTTTCTACCACATCAATTAATTTTCGAGAACTAAAGTTCTCTCAATATTTTCGTATCAAATGCAGCCACAAGGTACGAAAGTTTTCTATCAACATGTCAACATGGATGGTGTTTACCCACCCCCGACCCCCCCACCCCCCGGCTTTCATCAATTCTTCTATCAATCTATTCATCACAATTTAGATATAGTTTTTTTTATTGATAATTATATGAACATCGACAATCTTTAAACCGTGGGTTTCGCCGATCAACTTCTTCTATCATCTTATCATGAGAGCGTGATCTTTTGTAGATGCGATAAATGACAATGGAGTTTTGTCATCAAATCCTTGCTTATTGTTCTGTCCATGCAACTATTTTATATATATGGAATGAACGAAAATCACAGCGGGAAAAGATTTAGCAAGAATTCGCCTTATCACAAATATTCTTGCTAAATCTTCTCCAGGATTAATAAAAAGAAGAAAACAGTGGTCACCACATGAGTTTTTAGGATTAGAGTTTTCATTAAACATAAGACGCAAAAATTAATAAGTCATGTGATAAAGAGGATTAGAGTTTTCGGTTGTGACAGTACTAAAATGATTAAAGATATTTTGCGCTCTAAATATTTATACATGTCAACATTTTTCGGTGAAGAAATCAAGACAACTGTTTAAGTTGTGAGTTGTGATTTTTTTGTACTTATACTTTTTGTTTTTGTTAAAGTTGTAGTCATACGGTTCTTATAACCAACTAAATTGAAATCCCATCATTTAGAACTTTCTTTATTAATATATATATATATATATATATAGTTAGAAAAATATTTCCGGTCATGCTATTATGGCAGAACTGGGAATTTTGTTACGTTTTATTAGATCCGTTAAAATGGTGAATAAAAGAAGGAAAGCAATAGATTTAAAAGGAAGTAATGCCACGGTGTATTGAAAACTAAAATGTAAGGTGACAATATTAAACAGGAAATTAAAGAAGTAATAGATGAGAGAGCCGAAAATGAACAGGGAAGCGATTAAAAAAATAAAAATAAGAAGTAACGATAAAATGAGGAAGAAAATCAAATCGCATATTTTGACATGATAATATATGATCTTCCATATTTTGGCATGCCTAATATTGGATCGGGTCAAAACAGCTCGGGTCGAGTCAGATTTTCAATCGAAAAAAAATAACTGTTACTTTTTGAGTCAGTTTGTAAAATTAAAAAAAAATCGTCCTAATCCATTTTGAAAAAATAAAACCACTCTCTAACTTCGGATGATTTTTTCGGAGCCATACTTTTATAAAATTATATTTTAAAAATATATAAATAAAATTAATATAAAAATATTTAAATTTATATTAAATGTAAAATATAGTACTAAAATTTTAAAATTAGAGTTGGATAAAAAAAATATAAAAGTATAAAAAATATTCTATCTATAATAAAAGAATTGATAATATATGTATTAGTTATATAAATACAAAATGAACTCCATGGGCTCCGATGATTTTTTCATGTGAGATCCTTATTTTAGCGGATGAATTTTAGTTTATTAAAAATCACCTTACATTATATTTGAAACCTTTTTTTTTTCAGATCGAATAGACTTTTAGAGTTGTTCGGATTTTTTTTACGCCCCTAAATTTTACTTTGCTTAGTCCATCTCAGAACCTGCTATCAGCAAATCAAGTGCACAATGTCAGACATCATCCCCCTTAATTAATATCAAAACCCTGCTCATTCTTCTACAATTTATCAAGCATTCCTTTCTTTAAAAAAACTATGAAAATCTCGTTGTTTAATAACGGACAGCAAATAATATGAACACTTGACTAAAATACAGGTTGTTTCAAACAAAAGAATAAAATACATAAATGGTCGTAAGATCAATATATATTTCATTTTTCTTTGTTTCATATATAATGCATATATAATACTACATATAAGAGAGAGGGTGAAAAAAAGAAGTTATTATCAAATAAAGTCTATGCTAAAATAAAAACTTATCTTTGCATTTCGTACTTCACGTTTCTTCGCCCTATTAATTCTCCTCCCAATTTATTTCCTTTCTCATGGAGAAATAAAATTTATTTCCTTTATGAGGGTTATCTTTCTCCCATAATTATTTCTTTTCAATTTATACATTACTATTGGCAATTATTTCTTTCCTTCAATATTTTTTAAAGAGGCGGGTATATATGTGAAGGAAACTTTTAATCAATTTAATACTTTATCTTAAATTCGTCTATCATTTGAGCGTCTTCTAATTACTTATGATTAAATTTTTAAACATCCCTCAAACTATAATAATTTAACACATAGTAATATTGCGCAACTCCAAATTATTACGATATTTTTTTAAATTCTATTAACTTTTCTATTATTTGATTTTTCTAATTCTATTAACTTTTTTCATTATTTTTATTCTTTTTTATTTGTTATATAACTAAACTACCATTTTACTTTTTTATTACTTTAAAAAGAATATAAAATGATAATTACATGGAATAAAAAATAATGTCAAAAAGGGGTTTCTCCTCTCCCTCACCGACGTTGGCGTCAGGAGGGTGGGATCGTCGCCGAGCGTCAGAGAGGAATCGGCGGCGGCAGGCGCAGACGAGGGTAGGAGAAGTGATAAGGAGGAAATATAAATATTTTAAAAAATTGTTGTTTTCCCTTTAAAAATTATTAAATTACTATTAAATTAATTATAAATTCACTTTAAAAAATATTTATAAAAAATTACTATTGATTTATGAATCAAACATTGACACACATATGCGGACCCACTTTGAATTATTCCTTGAATTCTTAAGAAAACCCCTATTTAAGTTCAACTTTTAAACATAAGAAAGCAAAATTAGTGGGATATTTTATTTATAGTTAAAAATAGAAGGAAAATTTTCGACAAGAGGGAAAAACATTGAAGAGAGAAAATAATAGGTACTAATAATATATGAATTGGAAAGAAATTAGAAAAATCTGAATGAGAAAGGAAAAGAATTACTAAAGGTAATAAAACGGAAAATAAGGATAGAATATGGAGTATGAGAAGAAATGGAAAGAGAAACATTTGGAGATTTTGTTTTATAAAAAAAATTAATATTATGGGACCATTCATAGGCCTAAAGGTGACGACTCTCACCAACACTTTTTTTTAAAAAAAAAAACTAGATTTCCATATTTCTGTACATATTTTAAAAAGATTGCTATATACATATTTTTTTCCGTACTAAAAAGAAAATATATTGTACAAATAAACATTAATTAGTTTCCTTAGTTTTCACATGCATAATATTCATTCACATAATGCGGTGATTAATTTTGTACACTGTCCTTGTTCCATGGTCCATATTATTCTGAGATCAATATACTTGATTTTACCTTTAATTGCCCTACAAATCACCTATGCTTGGTATAGAAATTATAGTCTTAATTTATTTAATAATAATTATAATAATGCAATTGAATAATAATAATAATAATAATTTTCAGTTTAGGGCACTATGATGACGATATATTGAATAACGTTATTTTTTTGTATCACAAGATATATAAAAATAACGACCAAACGAAATAATAATTTTTTTGTATCATAAGAAATAATGTATTTTTCCGGCCATCCCATCCCGGTCGACGTTCTAGCAAAGTTTGTCCGTCAACAACAGAATGCTTCGACCTAGTTTCAAAATTAGAAATATATTGCCGGTCATGCTAGCATAGCATGACCCAGATTGATTTAGGTCTTCTTTTATTAGATTCTACTAGTCCTAAATCTCATGCATGGAGGACAGATATTATAAAAATATTTAATATATAATTGAAATATTATAATTTATAATAATTATTAAAACTAATTTATTAGTATTTAAATGTCATAAATAGGTTATTCCATATTGAAATGTTTAAAATTTAATTTAAAATTACCAACACCCCAACTTCTAATTAAATTATTTTTTCCTTAAATAATTAATTATTTTCAACTCAAATTGAATTCTCTAATTTAAATTATTGTGGACATAATTGAATTCATTTTTTAAAAGATGAAATTTCGTACAGGCTGCCCGTTAAGCACGTGACCCACAAGAAATTCCTCGGGCCCGACCCAAACATATTTTCTTTTATTTTTTTTATTTTGTATTTCATATTTAAATATTTGTTTATATATTATAACTATATTATATATCTAATAATCCTAATATTATATATTATTATTAGTTTTTATATCACCTATTACAATTTATTATTATTTTTTGTATTATTATTAATAGAAATAAATTTTGAGCAAGAAAATTAAAAATGAACCATCCAACCCGATCGAGCTAGCTCTATCGGCTTTACACGGACTATGTCAGATTGGCATAATGTCAATCCAACATGACATCTCTTGTTTTTAAAATGGACTTTATCGACACAACACAATGACGTATCACAGGCAAAACAAATTGATCGATTCAAGCACGACACATTAAAGGAATTATTATTAAAATTATTTATTAATCAAATAACATTTTCTTTCTTTAAATTATTTTAATAAAAAAATAACAAATTATGTTCACAAAGTAAATATTATTTACTTATACATTATCTTTTAGAAATGAAATTTATTTAATTTAATCATACTAAAAAATTGCTTATAATTAAATTGTGCTAACAAATTTAGCCTACTTTTATTTTTGTTACCTTATATAAAAATCACTATAAGATCACCTTTATTTTCTAAAAGTATATACTTGTCCTTTATATTTTAAAAAGAAAATATAAGAAAGATTAATATATATTTGACTCAAATTGAATTCTTTATTTAAAATTATTTATACTCAATTGAAAACATTACTTTAAGTTTTTTATATCGAAAATAAAACACTTTATCTTTTAAAAATGAAATAATATTTGTTTTCTGACACCTCTACAACACCTTTTAAAAATGAAATATTATTTATTTAGTTCAAAAAATAATACATTACTTTTTAGAACGGACATATTATTTATTTTATTGCACTACTAGAAAAACAATGATTACCGACGGTCCGGACCGTCGGTAATCAGTCCGAAAACCGTCGGTAACGCAATTACCGACGGTTTTTCAGTCGGAATCGATCCGTCGGAAAAACGCTCGTCGCAAACGGATTTGTGACGGTTGAAAAAAATTCGTCGAAAATATCGACGGTCAGAACCGTCAGAACAGTCCCCGACGGTTCGAACCGTCGAAATTTTCCGAGGTTGCAACCGCCGAAAAAGTCCCCGGCGGTTTGAACCGTCGAAATTTCCGACGGTTGCAACCACTAGAAAAGGCCGGCGGTCCGAACCGTCGGAAAAGGTCGGCGGTTCGAGCCGTCGCAACTTTTCGACGGTCACAACTATCGAAACTTTGGACGGGCGTCGCAACCGTCGATCTTTTGACGGTCGCAAACGTCGTAAATAAATTTTTAAATATAAAAAAAATTAGCGGTCGGATCGGGCTGCGGCCAGCTCCGACCGCGGCCGATCCGGCCGTTGGAGGCCGGATCCGGCAGCCTGGCGGCCGATCGGCCGCTGGGGGCCGGATCCGAACGGCCACGACCTTTGGCCGGAGAGAGAGACGCCGGTGCGGGAGAGGGTGCTCGTGTCACGTGGTCATTCTCGGACACTAGACCACGTGCGGCGACTAGGCGGATAGGCACCTAGCCAAGCCTGTTTTGAGTTTTCAGCGGAAGTTTTATGGTCGAGACGACTTTGCCGAGAGTCGCTCTTATAGGCATTCAATCACGGACATGACTAGAGTGTTGGACTACTCGTCACGAGACCGTGGCATTAGCGCGTTGCGGCACTAATGTTGGCGCTTGGGCGCTTAAAGTCCGAAGGGGCGACGAAGGGACCACGGGACGCCACGAAGGGACACCGATGTGGGTTGCCACCCCACGCTCAAGGCCATGATACTAGAATTAAAGGAAAGCTTGCTTGTATTAAATATGATGAAACATAACATACAATTGGGCCTCGGAAGGCACTAGTGAACTCCTCCCAGTGTACCGTAGGTATAGGAGTCTTGTTACATATTGAAGATGCAAAAGACGTACCCTACGGGAACGTCACCTACTTGGCCATTCATAAAGACGGCCTTACAAGATAAATGCCCTAAGGGCGGATAACTTGATACTCCGCAATATTACGCAGTGCGGGGCGGCTGCATGTGTTCCATGTTTTCGGCGCTGAGCGGCCGAGGGCTATAAGTTGAGCGGCACTGGTGCCGCGAGGCTTCACGCTTCGTGTCACGGGAAACGCCCCGTGACATTCTCCCCCACCAAAGTCGGCGACGCCCCCGACGCCGTTGTCCGGGCTTCCTCGGGGCCTTCGTCTTGAGTCTTGACTTCGCTTGTCTCGATCAATTCTGCCTTCTTTGCCTTGACTTCAACTTCACCAGCATCACGCAACGCCAGGAATGCCCGCTCCTTGGGGTCTCGCTGAGGACTCCTCCCTCAGGCCTGCTTCGCTCGCTGATCCTTCGTCCAATCCGGGGTCATCACTTGTGCAGCGCCAGTGGAGTCCGCCATGTGCGGTCTGACTTCATCAAGCAACTATCCGTCCATCAAGTCTCTGTTGGCTTCACTTCTCTTCGACTTGCGCAGCGTCAACTTGTGTGGTTTGGCTTCTTTGGGGGTGAAACAACTCTCGTATGCCTTCAGGAATAGCGCGGAGAAGAGTTGCCTCAGGGTCGTGTAGAACACGATGAAGAGTCTCGCCATTCGACCTGCATGACTTGACTCGATGCCTTCATGTTGCGGATGGCCGCAGCATAAGGTCTTCCTTCCGTCGAATGCACAGTACGGGACCATCTCACCCTCGATGATCATTCTTGAATTTCGACGGCTTGAAACAGCACAAACTCTCCGATGTCGATGCTTGTAGCTTGTCTGCTTCGAGTGCCTGGGGTCGCTATGATGAGCGACGAGAGTCTTCCCACGGATACTTTGAGACGCTTCAGGTCTCTTTGTGGGCTTGACTCAACGTCTCTATGTTGCAAATGATTGCAACGTAGAGTCTTCCATACCTCTGCCGAACTAAAAGCGCAGGACCACCTCCTCCTTGGTGACCACATGATGTTTCGGCAGTCTTGAGGCGGGACAAGGTTCTTTGATCTGACAATCCATGCCTTGTCCATCCAAGTCACCATAGTGGGTGACGAGAGTCTCCCCACGTTTCCTTGTGGTTCAACTCGCTGTCCCCAAGTTGCAGATGGCTGCAACGTTGAGTCCTTCGTCCGCCGAGTCTTGAGAACAGCTCCACCTTCCCCTTAGTGGACAAGAGATATCTCGACGGCTTGAGGTGGAGCAAGGTTCTTTGGTATAACATTCCGCACCTTGTCCACTCCCAGTCACTATAGTGAGCGACGATGAGGGTCTCCCCACATGTGCCTGTGGTTCGACCCGCTTCTCCTGCTTCGATGGGCGATCTATATCTTCGGCATAAGTAGCTTCCTCCTTGCGACTTGAGCTTCTCTCCCCCACCATTGCCCTTGCCCAAGGGCTTTGGTGGTATGGCACTTGTCCTGATTGACTTGGCAGCGTCGACTAGTGAGCGGAGGTTGGACGATCCGGTCGTTCCAACTCCTTCCTAGCCCAAAGCTTCTAACCCCTCTGCTTGAAGAGCACCAACACTGGGTCTTCATTCTCCTGGGAACACTGTAGGCGGAGCTCGGTGATTCCTTTCACTTCCTCCTTCAACATGCCCATCTGGCCGATGCTGAACAATGCGATCTTGACCTCCAGTCCCAACTTGTCAGGGCTTGCATAATTGATGAACTGCCAATTCTTCCGTCCCATGTCTGGGATGCATGTTTGCCATATTCTACCTTGTCGCGATGGCAACGCCATCTTGAGTTTGCCACATCTTGCAGGGTTTTTGGGATATGCCTTCTTCCGATCCTGGGACCTCCTTTGAAGCTTTGACAATCCCTTTGGGGTATGGACGGGGCGAGATCGTTGTGCTCGTTCACGAAGAGGATGCACCTTAGATGCTCGTCCGTCCGCGTCTTGGACAAAGTAATGCCACTGTGCTTGTCATCCTAGATCATACACCTTTGACATACTCGTCCACCGGGCGGCTTGACCCTTGCGAAAGAGTAGCCGTTCCGGGCCTTCACTAATCCGGACGGATGCTTGTGAAGACGCTCCGCTTAGACAAGCGGACTGCGGTTGGTGAACTCATGGCATGAGCTCCCAACATTACCTCCATCTCCATTCGAAGGGACGACATCGCCAATGTGTCCTTCGAAACCTTCGCATTGCGATCCTTGGAGGCCGCTTCGATTGCTCGAGGCGATGTCCGAAAGGAAAGGGCACTCCTTCCTTCGGTTGGCGGCAAAACGCTCGACAGCAGCATGTCAAGGTTCGCCGATGCTCGACGCTCAGACCATTTGCCAAATTGGTCGCTGAGTTGAGGCGTCGATTTGCGTTGGCATGTATCAGGTTCGTCCCACTCCTCGATGGATGACATTGCGCCGCTTGCGGGACGACACTTGACGAGGCAGGCAAGGCTGACAGCTCGTCCGCGAGTGTTTGCAAGTAATCAACGCTTTGCTCCATTCCTGAAAGTCATCGTGGCGTGGCAGGCGATGCTGCGGCACGACAAGATGCTTGTGATTGATGTTCCTTGGCCGAAGGGATGATATTCTTTGGCCGAAAAGGGACCGTGAACCTTGATATTTGTCTTTAAGCCAACTTCTCCCGTGAAGCGGTTGTGCACTTCACATTGCATGACTGGGCATGCGATGCGACGTCACGAAATACCGAGCAGCGCCAGGTCGTCATGATAGTGCATGACCGACAGTCCCTGAATGTGACACGGGTCCTCCGAGTTACACGACGCTCGTGTAAGCGATCTCATGATATGAGCGGCGCAAGACCATCATGCAGAGCATATGGCCACTCTTTGACGCAGCGCGACACTTCAAGATTCCCGACTGTATACCTGGGGTGGTTGATCTGCTCGAGTGAGCGACGCATGACCGTCCCGGTTAGGCGGGGCGATCAATCTGTCATCATGATGCATGACGGACGTTCCTTGACACGACACGGGTGTATGAGGAACATGCTGCGGGGCACGACTGGGCGTGCGGCGAGGAAGCTTGCCATGCATTCCTCGTTGGCGTCCATGATCAAAGACCATGGTACCAGTGCGCCTGGGCGTGATGGAGTATTTGAGCGGAAGCACATTTCCTACGCCAGGGCACGTTGCGACGACACAAGCGAGTCATCGTCGCTGGGTAATCCGAGCAGGAAGAACTGCTCTGATACCACTTGTCACGGGGTCATTCTCGGACACTAGACCACGTGCGGCGACTAGGCGGATAGGCACCTAGCCAAGCCTGTTTTGAGTTTTCAGCGGAAGTTTTATGGTCGAGACGACTTTGCCGAGAGTCGCTCTTATAGGCATTCAATCACGGACATGACTAGAGTGTTGGACTACTCGTCACGAGACCGTGGCATTAGCGCGTTGCGGCACTAATGTTGGCGCTTGGGCGCTTAAAGTCCGAAGGGGCGACGAAGGGACCACGGGACGCCACGAAGGGACACCGATGTGGGTTGCCACCCCACGCTCAAGGCCATGACACTAGAATTAAAGGAAAGCTTGCTTGTATTAAATATGATGAAACATAACATACAATTGGGCCTCGGAAGGCACTAGTGAACTCCTCCCAGTGTACCGTAGGTATAGGAGTCTTGTTACATATTGAAGATGCAAAAGACGTACCCTACGGGAACGTCACCTACTTGGTCATTCATAAAGACGGCCTTACAAGATAAATGCCCTAAGGGCGGATAACTTGATACTCCGCAATATTACGCAGTGCGGGGTGGCTGCATGTGTTCCATGTTTTCGGCGCTGAGCGGCCGAGGGCTATAAGTTGAGCGGCACTGGTGCCGCGAGGCTTCACGCTTCGTGTCACGGGAAACGCCCCGTGACACTCGCGGCCGGGAGAGAGAGAGAGGAGAGGAGGGAGAGAGAGAGGAGTGGAGGGAGGAGCGAGAGAGAGAAGTGGAGGGAGGAGGAATATATATAAAGGGAAAAAGTGAAAAGAAAGCGGGAAAAGGAAAAAAAAAGTGAGATAACGAAATTTTAATTACCGACGATTTCGGTCGTAAAAAACGTAAATATCAAATATTGTATAATTACCGACGATTATGACCGTCGAAAATATATTTAGTTATATATAATGTTTATTTTTTATTTTATCGACGGTTTGAACCGTCGATAATCGTAAATGTATAATAATATCATATAAAGAGTATTTTATTAATATAACTAGCGACGGTCCAAATCGTCATAATTACCGACGGTTTGAACCGCGGTACGGTTCAAACCGTCAGTAATTACGACGGTTTGGACCGTCGCTAGTTATATTAATAAAATACTATTTATATGATATTATTATACATTTACCGACGGTTACGATATTCGAAAATTGCGGCGGATTTTGCGACGGATGGATATCCGTCGAAAATATCGACATTTCTAATCGTCGAAAAATTAAATAATAATATAATAAATTAAATAATTAATTTTTTAAAATCCGTCGAAAAAATTTAATAATAATATAAAAATACATAATTTAATTTTTTTTATTTTCGACGATCGTAACAGTCGGAAAAGTCGTCGGAAATTGTGACGGATAGATATCCGTCGGAAATATTGACTTTCCTAATCGTCGAAAAATTAAATAATAATATAAATTATATCCGACGGTCATAACCGTCAAAAAATCCGTCGAAAAATCTGTCGCAAATTGCGACGGATTTAGAACCGTCAGAAATTATTCGTCGGAAAATCGTGATTTTCTTGTAGTGTTGTATTTGTTCATTACATTTTAGAAAGGGAAGAACATATATTTCAATCACACTCAAATTGATTTAAAAAAGTAAATATTAATCTTAATCTGACTCAAATTGAAATATAATTTAAATTGACTTTAATTTCAAAAATAATAAATTATCTTTAAAAAGAAATTATACCTGCACATTATCATTTATAAAGAAAACATTTTTTATTTTAATCGTACTCATTATACTCCAATTAAATTTACTTTCATATTACTGAATTATTTATTTTTTGAATTGCACATATATAATTAGCTTATATAACTAACTTTTTATTATCAATATTTTAATTTTTTTAGACGACACATCTTTTATATATATCAGTATTTTAATTAGAATTTGAAACACAATTGACTAAGAATTGATTAGAAATTTGTTTAGGATTAGAGTTTGAAATATGTTGGAACATTGTCACTCTTAATGTTTTATACGTTGATTAATATTAATTCTATTAAAATCTTAATAATATTATTACTACGTTTAAGAAATTTCAAGTCAACTGAAATTTAAAATTAATTCTTTTGCTGCATGTAGAGGCAAACATATTGGTGTTTGAATCTCAAAACTAATCACGACTTTTAAGAAATTAGTTCAGGTTTTTTATTAATTTAGTTTAGTTGAACTTTAGGATACGTAAAACATTAGGATATATTAAGATACGTAATATTGATATCTATAGGATAAAATTAGGATTTTACATGATTTTTTAGGATTAGGATAAGATTATGATGTACATGAAACACAATATAATATTTCTATGCAGACTTCTATCAAGTTATATACAATTTTATAGGATATATACCTATGGATAATATCATGATTTGATTAGTTTAAGTTAATAAAGAATATATAATATTAGTACTATAAATTATAATTATGATTAGTTATTATTAATTAGATGACACATGTCATCATCGTAATAAGCCACTTGTCATGCTTTCATATCCCACACTTTTACCTCTACTTATATATATATATGAGGTGCCGTAATTTAATATTTTTATTTGATAATATTTTAGAAAGAAAATTAAAAGAAGGAAACGAATAAATTTGGAAGTAATAAAATATGAAAAGATTTGAATCAGGTCGTATTGAAATTAAAAATAGGAAGTGACAATAGTAAATAGGAAATTAATTAAAGAAGCAATAGAAGCGAGCTGAAAATGAAAAAGGAAGGAAACAAAATAAAATCAAGGAGAAACAAAATTGATTTTCCAAAAATAAATTAATATATGATGACTAGTGTTAGATGATGAATAAATATTAGATAATAAGAAAAACACTGACAAGTTCTGGGTTCATTTTCTTATTACTATTAACATTTTATATTATAATAAATAATATTTGAAACTGTAACCCCTCCTCCTCCCTTCTCTCTCCTTCTTAAAATATCACGAACAGAGAACAAAGTTTGTGCCCTAAAACAAGATAGTCTGCAGGAACCAATTTGACTCTACCAGAACAAGACATGTGACATAACAATATTGTCATGTGTCAAATTAATGTGTTAGCAAGTGCTGATGACAGATAATAGTTAGTTTACAAAATTGAAAATGTATATAAACAAGGGTAAATTGCATGAAAAAGTCTCATCTTTAGATTTATTTTCAAATTTAGCCTGAATTTTAAATTATATATAATTAACAAACTTTAGTAATAAAATAAATATGCAATATGGATTATGGGTAACAAAACCATTATTTATGAATAAAAATTAAATAAAAATAGTGAGTGAGAGAAAATATAATTATGTATATTTTTTTTATTTTTTATAATTCAAAAGGTTTACATAGGTATAAAAAAGTAGAGATACTCATGATTCCAACTTATAAAATAATAATGCTTCAAACCTATAATAATGAATATTCAAAAGTTGGTTATTAACATATATAATTTTATTTAGAAAACCAAATATGGGAAATTTTATTCAAGCAGTCAAACTTCTTTGCATTCTCTCCTATTGAAAAATAAATAAACGAAAAGAAATCAGGGTAAAACTACGTACGTAGTTACAAAAAACTACGAAAAGTTTGAGTTCGTTCCTCTTACAAAAAGCGTCCAACTCGTGCCGCTCTTCGCATGCACGTTAATGTTCGACTACGTAAAACTAACAAGTACATTACATTACATGATCCGTTCCGACGACATCCACGTTCTAAAACTTCGGCAATTCATTTCAGGTGGCTTTCTGCAACCAGCAGCTTCCATCTCTCGCAGTAGTGCAAAATTCGTTCCATGGAAGAAGGCGTGCTGCTTCACCTCGGCCGCTCCGCCCTTGTGGCCGAGCCTCCGCTTTGGGTTGACGTTGAGCAGGCGCCTGAGCAAGTCCCTGGCAGCAGGGTTCACGACGGGCTCATGGGAACCACTACAAGAAAATAAAGTATTTGTGACGGATCACAGAATAAGTGTATTCCGTCACAGATGTTCTTATGTGATAAATTTGTGACAATCTGTATTCGTCACTGATTTTTTACCCACAAAATATGTTGTGATGGATAATTTTCGTCACAAAAAATTGTGACGACTACAATCGTCACAAGATTAAAATATTTTTATCACAAATATTTGATAAAATAATTAATAAAATGTGTATTGCGTCACAAATGTGATGCTTTTTTGACAGATTAATGACTATTAATTTGTGACGGATATATGTTGTGACAATATTTATGACAGATTTGTGGCGATTATTTGTGATTATTTTGTGACGATTATGATTGTGATAGAGTTGTGACAAATTTCACGTCGACATTTTGTGATAAAATTATGATCATTCGTTATTAATTATTTTGATAAAATTATCACGGAATTTTATATAATTATTTAATATAATAAATTTACAAAATTTTTAGTGAATCAATAATTATGTGACAATTCATTTTTCGAATGTACTACTGCACATAAATAATTATATAATAAAATAATAAAATGCAAGATATTCATTTCTAAACATGCCAAAAATTCAAACATTTACAATTAAAATATTCAAAATATTGAATCCACTACATAAGTTTTGATTATCCAAATTTAAGAATGAAACTTTAAGCAAATTATAATCACACAACATATCCACTTTTTCCTTTGATTAATTGTGATCTCTTCATATAAAAAGTTGGAACCTGTAATCAAATATATACATAAAATATTAAAATCTAATGATTTAAATATAGAAAGATTAAAATAATGAAGAATCATAAAATAGTAATATATAAATAAGATAAATTACCTTACTGACGTGAAACAGAATCTCCAGAAGGTGATTGACTACTTGCTTGTTGAATAATTTGTAATATAAGTGCACGAACACGTTCTTCCATTTCAGCATTCATTTTTTTAATGCGATCATCTAATTCTTGTTGCAATTCTTGCCGCACTTCTTCACGCACTTCTTCTCTTATACGTTGCAAATCATCCTCCGTAGCAACATTTGAAGAAGAGTCACTCATGTGCTTTGATACATCATAACTCAAATTATTTACTAGTGATTGAGCATATTTTTCAGCACCAAATCCATATACTCTTCCTTTTGTTGGAGCTCCTACCGCATCAATCCACATAGCAGCATCAAATTCTGGTTGAGAGCTAACATCTGAACCATATTTGGTGTTAAGAGATGCATTGTAATCTTCCTGAATTCAGCACAAACATAGTATGTTAGAAAAAGTAACAAATTATATAAGGTGGGTGAATAAATATTTTTTTATATAAAAACTTACACAAACTTTTTTTTTATTTTCCATCAACATATTCATCAATTTTTTCTTTGCCTCGACGCTTATGACAATGCTCAAAAATTTCATAGTCAGTTGGTTGTCTGCCTAACTTTTGCGCCTATAAAAAAATAAAGCATATGACTAGAAAATAGTGCACAACTTGAAAAAAAAATTAAAAATATTCAAATAGTGTAATTAATATACAAGTCTTATCCGATGCTCTGTCATAGGTATAGAACCAGTGATATGCTTTGTGATTCCACCCTCTTTCTCAGTGAGCCTATTTTATTTTGCTGCCTCTGATTTTTGTTGTCACTCATCTTCCATCCACAAATCAACCATGCCATTCCAAACATCTTCTCTCATCCATGATGGTCCAAATCCTTTGGTTTCACTTATATGCATCTTATTATGTCTCTTCATCACATGACATCTTGTATGATACAGTGTGGGAGAGTAGAGATCACCACACTTCTTAATAAATGCTTCATTAATGAAAATATCTGATTGCTCCCATGCATATCTTGCCTGAAAAATAATCAAATTAATGTTAAAACATTACAAAAATTTCTTACATGCAAATTATATTATTGACCTTGATTATTAAATAATACCTTAAATGCATTCCACATCCTTTCACGAGTTTCTTGCGACACTTTTTTCCAACATATACAAGCAGTTTGCATAAATCTTTCACTATCATACCAATTGTCCGAGTAATCGAATTAGGAATGAAACTACATGATACAATAAAAAAAATCATTAGAAGTACAAATGTGAAAGATATGTATAAATTTTAAAAAATAGCACAATAGTGAAAAATTAACCTGTCACAATTTAGCGTTATAAACATTCGATCAGCTTAATTATTAGGTGCATCCATGCCATGATTTACACTCCTCGTTCTTGATGACATGTAATCATCAAAATCAACTCCTACTTGATCTTCATTGTCAATTTGGATTGCTTGTTCTTGAGCTAATTGTGATGGTGTTGGGGCAACCACATTTTGAGAAGTCGAATTTGTTGAATCCCTGCCAGAATATATCTCATTAGTTTTTTTGGAATCAATGCCTCTATCACCAACATCTCTCCCTTGCCCTCTTCGTGAAGCTCCACCCCTCACCATTTTCCTACAAAAAAGAAGAGAAAATAAGTTAATTATATCAGAAATATGAATAAAAAAACTGCACACATAAAATTTAATAAGTAATTTTTTAAAAAAGTGAAAACATACAAAACTAACTTATTCATCATCATCATTAAAGGAAACGAAATCCTCCTCCTCCTCCTCTTCTTCCACTAGTGCCTCATATTCTGCATCATATGAAGGAATGTCTATTCTTCCTCTTGACTTTGTTTTCCATACTACCCACCAATCTTTCCTTTCTCGATTTGTAGATGGATAAGACATATAATAAACTTGTTGAGCTTGTTCTGCAAATACAAATGGCTCATTTGTTGATAATCTAGATGCATGATGAATTTCAACTAGACCATGTTGAGAATGAACTTTCAAGCCTTTTACCGTGTCAAACCAATCACATTTAAATAAAACAATTGAATTTCTCAAACTAGGATAATTTAATTCCAAAATTTCAATTAATACCCCATAATAATCTTGTTCGTAGTCATTATACACACTTCCTTTTATACACACACCAATATTCTTTGTTTTTCTTCCTTGACCTTGATGAATATCAAATATGAATCCATTTGAGAAATATCCCTTGTAACATTTCACTCTACGTGAAGGACCTTATGCTATATCTGTGATTCGAGTATCTACTTTATTCGAATTTACCTATAAAAGAATATTGATTAACAATTATGGTATAGTTATGTTGTTATTAAAAGTACATAAATTTCATAGTTTCTACTTACATATTGATTTAGCCAATTTGCAAACATACTCTCATGTGATCTCTCTTTCTCCTCGTCACTAATATTTGGATTGATTTCATATAATGCTTCATCATACATCCTATAATTACATGAATATTTGTTAGTAATAAAAAATCATGTAAAATTATATAAATTATATTTCTCAAAAAATAGTAATTCTTACTTAATAAAAGGCTTAAGCTCAGGTGTGTTTAATAAAATATATATATGTCAGCATCCATCTCAACATCCGACATCATTCTTCTTGAATAACCTCCAAGTGGTCGTCCTGGATGACAAAAAATAGATAGACATCCAAAGAGCTCAACATCTCCACCATCATCGTTCCTCGGAATTTGTGTTAACTTTGTCTGAACACTTGGTTCAAAATAAAATGAGCAAAATGTTGAAATATCTTGTATGATATATGCCTCACAAATAGATCCCTCAACACATGCTTTATTCTTCACTTTTTTCTTTGTCTAGTGCATATACCTAAAATCGACAAAAAGTAATACAATATTAATGCATTGATATTTTGTGTTTACAATTTAATTAATGTATTAAGATAAAAAAATACTTACGACTCAAATGGATACATCCAACGATATTGAACTGGTCCTCCGACTTTGGCCTCATAAGCTAGATGGATTAATAAATGTTCCATTGTATCAAAAAAATCCTGGTGGAAACACTTTCTCCAATTTGCATAGTGTTTCTACAATATTTTTCTCAAGCATTTGCATGTGATCAACTCTTAAAACTGTCGAGCAAACATTTCTAAAGAAATGGCTCACCTCCGTTAATGCATCCCATATAGGAACAGGCAAGAAATCACGGAAAGCAACATGAAGTAACCTTTCGATAAGTATATGACATTCATGACTTTTTAAACCAAAAAATCTATTATCATCAGCACTCACGCATCGAGATATATTTGAAGCATAGCCATCATGTAGTTTTAACTCTTTAAGCCAAATCCGAACATCTCTTTGTTGGTCTTGACTTAGTGTGAAGGAAGCTTTAGGTTTTACAACCCTCCCATTTGAATGTATTAATTCCAACTCAGGTCGCTTGCAATATTTAGCCAAATCTTCTCGAGCTTTAATGTTATCTTTTGTTTTATTCTTAACATCCATCACCGTGAAAAATATATTTTCAAATACATTCTTCTCAACATGCATCACATCAAGATGATGACGAATTTAATTGGTGTGCCAATAAGGTAATTCCCAAAATATACTTCTTTTGACCCAATTGTGTTGCACACCAAATCCATTTATCTTTTTATTGTCAGCTTTTGTTCCAAAAGTGACATCAGTGAGTTTAGAAATTCGAGAAAGCATCTCATGTCCAGACAGTCGTGGAGGAGGCAAGTCTTTCTCAATAATTCCTTTTTTAAACTTATCCCTTTGTTTCCTATAAGGATGATTCTGAGGTAGGAATCGTCTATGACAATAAAAAAAGAAATCTTCCTTCCACTATCAAGGTGAAATGTCTTTGTGCGCTCCATGCAATATGGGCATGCTAATCTACCATGAGTACTCCAACCAGACAACATGGCATAAGTTGGAAAGTCACTAATTGTCCACATGAGTGCTACTTTCATTTGAAAGTTTTGTTTCTTACATGCTTCATAAGTGTTGACCCCAATAGTCCACAATTTCTTTAACTCATCAACTAGTGGCCTCAAGAACACATCTATATGTTTTCCAAGTCTTTTAGGGCCAGGGATGACCAAAGTCAGAAACATGTATGGACTTTTGTTGCACATGCCTGGAGGTAAATTATACACAGAAATGATTACTGGCCAACAAAAATAAGGAGTACCAAACTGTCCAAATGGATTAAAACCATCAGTGCAAAGTCCAATTCGCACATTTCGTGGATCTGAAGAGAAAGAAGGATGAGTTCGATCAAAATACTTCCAAGCTTCACCATCAGCAGGATGCGCCATAAAACCTTCTTGACATTTATTAGAAGCATGCCATGTCATATGCTCTGATATTTTCTCAGACATAAATAATCTTTGAAGTCTAGGTGATAATGGCAAGTATCGCAACACCTTATGAGGCACATCCTTCTATCTATTATGGCACATTGTTCTCGATTTATATCGAGAATGCCCACAAACATGACAAAATATTTTATCTGCATTCTCCTTGTAATATAAGATGCAATTGTTAATACAAACATCTATCTTCTGATAGCCTAGGCCAAGTTTTGCCATCTTCTTCTTCGACTTATAGAAATTAGGTGCAAACTTCTCGCCCTCTGGCAACATTTCTTTTATCCAGAAGACAATGCGATCATAGCACTTCTCACTCATGTTGAACTCTGACTTAATGTTTAATAGACGTGACAATGCAGATAATTTTGTATGTTTTTCACAACCTTCCCAAAGTTGTTCATCAGCATCATTTAGTAACGAATAAAATTTTGAAGCTTCTAAATTTGGGGGTTCATTTATCATTTCATCTCCATCAGTAAATTGATTGAAATTAGGACCTGCAGCATCCATTACCATGCTTCTAAAAGAATTAAAATACTCAACATCATCCATATTAGATGTTGCATATTCAACTTGTTCTCCATGAGCATCCCAAATTAAATAGTCCTTTTTGAATCCTTTCATGCAAATGTGAATGGATATTGTATCCCTATCATGAAATAAAAAATTCTTGCAATTTAAATAAGGGCATCTAATTTTTCCTCCATAAGAAATTCCAGGTTGAGAAAATGCAAAGTTAATAAAACTTTGCACGTCTGCTTTGAATTCATCACTTATATATCCATTTCTGTCTAATTGATTATGCATCCAATTACGATCACCTGACATGGTCTGTGATACAAATTTCATATAAATGATATACATTTCAATATTAGTAATCCAAATTACTAAAAAAAATGTGAAAGATAATATCAAACAAAAATTAAATATAATAAACATGATATAAATTCACACAATATTGTAGTTTATAATATGTGATAAAAATGCATAACTACATATGTTAGCATGTAATTATTTCATATATATCATTGCAATTGTCCAAGATGAATAAAAAATGCATAATTACATATGTTAACATGTAACTTTTAAATAATGATAAAAACATGAAATATGTGCTAGCAATTATTAAACAAATATATAAAGTAATATAAACCACAACATTGTTATTTAAAAATATAAATAAATATATCATGCAAAAGTTATTAAACAAATAAAACATATATAATAACAAATTATTATTATTGCATTTTCCATTCAAACCATAAATACATTTCAACAAAATTATACAATTTTCAGATATATTTAAAAAATAATAATTAAGAGATGATTTATCATTCAAATAAAAGTTTTCTATAATTAAATAAGGAAGAAAAAGTAATACGTACCTATATTGAAATAACACCAAGCTTGAATTCTTTTCTTGAAAAATATACATTCAAATAAATTAGTTTGTTATTTTTATTAAAAAATTATAAAAAAAATAAAATACAAATGTCCCCGGCGTCAGGGCAGCCCAGCCCAGACGCCAGGCTCCTACGTCAGGCGCTGCCTGATGCATGGTGTCAGGCGCTGCCTGATGACAGGCGTCAGGCGGCGCCTGACGCCGCCTTTCAGGCGCTGCCTGACTCCCGCAGCCTGACGCAAGCGCCTAACGCTCTTGCTGACAGGCACTGGCAGCCCGCGCTGCATGAAGCAGGCTAGGGACGCACCTGCGCTTGCGTCGGCGGCCGAAGAAGAAAAGAGGAAAAAAAATACCTGAGATGAAAAGTTATTTGTCCTAGATGATTAGATAATTCTTTATTTCTTTTATATAGTAATAAAATGATTTGGTGAATTAAAAAGATTTGTGATAATATTGTGAACAAAGATAAAATAAATAAAGAAATGTGACCACAATGTGACAAATATATTGTGACGATTTTATATTTATCACTTTTGAGTCACTAAATATTTTAATTAAAATAGTGGTCACAAAAATGTGACGAATTTTTGATGAACGATCTTGTGACAAATATTATCGTCGCATATCGGTCACTAAACTATCAAATTCATATCGGTCACAAAATTCTCACAAATCTATTAAATATTGTGACAGAATTATTTCTTCACAAAATATTCGTCATAGAAAGTATATTTTCTTGTAGTGAACTTGAGCCGCTGCGATGCAACGACGTTGACGCAAGTCGCCCGGTCGTCATGCACTTTGGACGGCATTGTCCCAAACAAAAGTTCATACAGGAAAATCCCATACGTGTACCAGTCGGCGTCGTCGGCATGCTGTTTTCCCTGGAGCACCTCAGGAGGGTTGAGGATGTCTCCTCGACTGATCACCTCCTCGCCCTCGAGCCCAAAGACATGCTGCACGATGCCACCGAAACAAATAATGCGGGAGCTCGTGCTGCCCGTCGATCTTGTCACGGGGATCGGAGGGCGCCACGTGGCACGGTCGAAGCCGGTGATCATGATATGTCCGTAGAGGAAGGATGATAAGAAGATTCAAGAAATATCCAGAGAGCTATGAGAAGAAGAATTCGATAGAAGAGAAAAATGAATTCCAATCAATTCTGTTAACTGTACAACTTGTTTATATACAGTTGACAGTTATAATTGCCATTTACAAAGCTGTCACTACATGTATTAATTCTTGTATATGTACAATTATACGTGTACAACTTGTATATTACAACACACCCCCTTCAAGTTGACACGATTTTAATTTTGTGTATGTCATGCATTCCAAGCCTACTGATGAGTTTTTCATGTTGAGCTGAACGTAAAGCTTTTGTCAACACATCAGCTTGTTGATCTGTTGAAGGAATGTAATAAGCTTGCAGTAATTTGGATTTGATCCTATCTCGAGTAAAATGACAATTAGTTCTTATCTATTTGGTTCTTTCATGGAATATAGGATTAGTTGCAATCTGTATGGCTGCTTTGTTATCACAAAACAATTTAGTTGGCTGTGATGGAACAATCCTAATATCTTTAAGAATTCCTTCGATCCATATAATTTCAGAAGTTGTATCTGTCATACTTCTATACTCTGCTTCTGCAGATGATCTCGACACTATTTTCTGCTTCTTTGCTTTCCATGAAATCAGGTTATGTCCCAACTTGACACAATATCTTATTACTGACTTTCTTGTAATAGGACATGATGCCCAATCTGAATCACAATATGCTTCGATTTCTGAATTGGCCCTAAATAAAATCCCAAGTCCTGGTGTTCCTTTGATGTACCTCACCACTCTTCTAGCTGCTTCCATGTGAGACTCCTTAGGTGCATGCATAAACTGGTTAAGAGTCTGCACAGCATAGACTATATCAGGTCTAGTCATAGTTAGATACTGCAATCTCCTCATTAACCTTTGATAAGTTGAAGGATCAGTTAAAGCCTTGTCCTCTGTATTAACATTGAGAAACTTATCATATTCAATGTGTTTGTTCTTCATCGGCGGGTTTCGATATTTTTATATTATTATTTTTTTATACAGAGAGAGAATTATAATATATATTTATTTTTTTCATGCAGGTAAATCTTAGAGGGGGTCCCAATCTCGTCTAGCCGTGGTCATGCATGCTGTCGTGTTGTTGTCTCAACTTGTGTGTCGTGTTGTTGTCCCTACTTGTCTGTTGTATTGTTCACTAATATCTCTTACGTAGCTTGTGTCTTGTGGCTCATGCGTGCATGAGTCCGCGTCCTTTAAAATTTATCGTGTGTATTGTTCCGTAAACTTTATCGTATGAACCTTCTTTCTTGTTTTATGTAGACTTCATCGTGTGCTTTGTTTGCTAACATAACATTTGATTGATCCAAAGCAAAGACGATGATACTTGGAGAGGAGTGACCACTTCTTTTCTTTTTCCTCCACTTCTTTTCTTCATGTGACATATTTTTTTCTTCAAATAATGTTCTCAAAATTGGAGCATCAAAATTTTGAAGATCACATATCTTTTGAACAACTGGAAAAAAAGAAAATAATAATAAGAAGAAGAAGAAGAAGAAGAAGAAGAAGAAAACAGTAGTCACCACATGAGTTTTTGGTTCCTTGCAGACTCGTTTTTCCTACAATATATAAAATGTGCATCTCCATGATTGGGCTTCTGATGCATTATGAAAGGCACCGTGCCAACCCCATTACAATGCCAATATTCTTCTATACACACGAGGCTTAATGACGATTTAGTGATAATATATAATGTTCCAGCCGACAAATAGTAGATCAATCTGATAGTGGTCCAACCTAATACCATAATCTTGTCTTCTTTAATTTAAATGTAAGAGTTCCATAAAAAGTTAGCTCTCCATGAACTGTCAAGAAAACTATGCAGATGACATGGTACATGACAACCATGCAGGCAGACTGTTAGGAGTGATGGGAAAATTCGAGAACAAGGAGAGAAGATCGCAGAGAGATTGCAGAAAAATAGAGGAGACACACGAAATTTACCCAGGTTCACCCTTGAGATGAGGGCTACGTCCTGCAAAGAGGTTCCACTATATGTTTAGGTTTACAGCCGCCACACGAAATTACATCAGAAATTAGGCTATTAATAGCCTCTCCAAACCGGATTTAAAACCCAAACAAACAGAGAAAAAACCTAATCCGAACCACACGGGCCGACTAAACAAAAGCCCAAAACCCGTCTAGGTTTCGGGGGCGCTGCCCCCGAACCCCCGCCCGCTCACCGGCGAGCGGGACCGCCGTCGGGGGGCGGGGCCCCCCGAACCCCCCCTTTCGTTCGTACGCCAGCAGTACTGTTAATTGGGTAATACTCAGATTCCCCTAAGCTCACGTGGGCGAACCCGGTGTGAGAAACAAGGGGCCCTGAAGTATTCACCAACTCTAACAAGGAGATGATCACATTCTAGCTTGTACTGTTAACAGTTAATCGTTTTCAAGTCTGTAGACTTTGATGTTGTAACGGTAGTTGGTAGTTATGGTGGCGACAATTGATTTCCTTGTATCGGGTTTTATGTTTATCTCGGTGAGAGTCTGTAGTATAAAAACCTCTGAAGAGTGGAGTTGCAATGTAATCTTCCAGTTTTTTAATACATTTCAGCTTCCCTCTCACATTTGTTTTGTTTCAATTTCTCTTCTCAATGTTCTGCTCGATCGTTCCTATTCTTCAATAATTTGGATGCAGAAATCAACATGGTATCAGAGCAGGCTCAAGTTGATTCAGATCTGAAATCCTTTGCTTCATCGTGATCAAGATAAGCTGAGTCTTCCTTCTGGTTTTCTTGTTTCTTGCGATTTGAGGTTCTCGTTCTGGTTTTATCAGATCTGATCCTTGAGAGTTTTTGCATTCAGATTTATTTTCTGCGATTATAATGTCTGGATCTTCTTCATCTGGTTCTGGTTCTTCGCATTCTAATCCTTTGGTGTTTGATGTAATGAACCCATTGTTCCTGAGCCCTTCTGATACGCCTGGGTTGCTTTTAGTACCAGATCTATTAATAGGATAAGAAAACTATGCTGATTGGTGTGATGCCATGCTGAATGCTTTGTTAGCTAAAAATAAACATGGATTCGTGGATGGATCATTTACTATTGATAAAGTGAGTTCAGATCTGCAAATTCATTGGAGAAGATGCAATGCCCTAGTAATTTTTTGGCTAGCTGTTTCTTGCAAAAAGGGTTTACTTAATAGAATTTCTTACTCACAACCTGCTCACATAGTCTGGACAGAATTGAAAGAAAGATTTCAGAAAATGAATGCAATGCAAGTTTACTCTGTAGAGAATGAACCGTACAGTTTTAAACAAGGCCAGCTCACAATTTCAAATTATTTCTCAAAATTGAAGAATCTGTGGGAAGAATTAAACCTTATGTCTCATGTTTTGCCAAATTCAGATAACATGAGGGAATATAATGATTTTTTGGAACAAAGGAAGTTATATAGATTTCTCATGGGAGTAAATGATTCCTTCAATCATGTCAGAACACAGATTCTAATTATGGTTCCTTTGCCTTCTATAAGTCAAGCTCACTTTTAGTACCAGATCTATTAATAGGATAAGAAAACTATGCTGATTGGTGTGATGCCATGCTGAATGCTTTGTTAGCTAAAAATAAACATGGATTCGTGGATGGATCATTTACTATTGATAAAGTGAGTTCAGATCTGCAAATTCATTGGAGAAGATGCAATGCCCTAGTAATTTTTTGGCTAGCTGTTTCTTGCAAAAAGGGTTTACTTAATAGAATTTCTTACTCACAACCTGCTCACATAGTCTGGACAGAATTGAAAGAAAGATTTCAGAAAATGAATGCAATGCAAGTTTACTCTGTAGAGAATGAACCGTACAGTTTTAAACAAGGCCAACTCACAATTTCAAATTATTTCTCAAAATTGAAGAATCTGTGGGAAGAATTAAACCTTATGTCTCATGTTTTGCCAAATTCAGATAACATGAGGGAATATAATGATTTTTTGGAACAAAGGAAGTTATATAGATTTCTCATGGGAGTAAATGATTCCTTCAATCATGTCAGAACACAGATTCTAATTATGGTTCCTTTGCCTTCTATAAGTCAAGCTCATTCCTTATTAGTTGAAGAAGAACAAAGGCAAAAGAAATCAATTCATCATGAGTCTGAACAGATGGCTATGGCAGGTGCAAAATATCATAATAATCGTATTAAACCAAAGAGAGATCCTTCCATGATCTGTGAGTATTGCAGGAAACCTGGTCATAAGAAAACACAATGCTATAAACTAGTTGGTTACCCAACCAACTATAAGTTCAAACCCAGAAATCAAAATTGGAATCAAAATTCTTCTAATTTGGCTATATCACAGTCAACTGACACTGATTTAGTAAAACTTGAGGGCTCTCAAGATAAACTTCATCCTCTTTTTACTGAAGAGCAGAAGAAATACATTCTTCAATTGGTGCATGGTACACATGAAGAATCTGTTGTGATGCACACTGCTAGTATGGCAGGTACTTCCTCAAAGTTTTTTATTACTGACTGAATTATAGACACAGGTGCTTCAAGCCATATGACTTCTCATAAGGAATGGCTTACAAATGTTGTTCCCTTGCAAGTTAAAAACTCAGTTTCTTTACCTAATGGTTCAACTTCTGTAGCCACACATTCAGGATCCATCTACTTGAATTCTAATATTCAGTTACATAATGTTCTGCTAGTCCCAGACTTCAGATTTAATTTGATATCAGTCTCACAATTAACCAAGGATCTGAAGTCTCATATATCTTTCACACAACATTCTATTTTTATTCAGGACCATCAGAATGGAAAGGAGAACCAGATTGGTGAACAAAGGGAAGGTTCATACTATCTGATAGCTGGTTTTCACAAGGCTGGAGTTGCAGAAAGGAATTCACAGCAGTTACAATCATTTGACATTTGGCACCAGAGGCTTGGACATTTGCCTTTAAGTAGAATGTTACTGATATCAGACATCAAAAGTTGTAATAATGATAATTCACTTTCTCATTGTTCAGTCTGCCCTTTAGCCAGGCAAACTCAGTTATCTTTTCTTTCTGCTGCAGATAGATCCACAAAACCTTTGGTTGTATTACATGTTGATACCTGAGGACCTTTCAAATCTCCAACTTATAATGGAAACAACTATTTTGTGACATTGGTTGATGACTTCACAAGGCTTACATGGGTTTATCTTATTAAAAGTAAATCTGATTGCTATGCCATTTTGAAAAACTTTCTTAAGTTGGTGGAAAATCAATATGATGCAAAAGTCAAGGTCATTAGAACAGATAATGGTTCTGAATACCATAATCAGAGATGTAAAGAATTGTTTTCTGATTATGGTATCCTTCACCAATCTAGCTGTGTCTACATTCCCCAACAAAATGGGGTTGTGGAGAGAAAGCATAGACACATCTTGGACATTGCTCAAGCCATGTTATTCCAATCCAACTTGCCTATAAAATTTTGGGGTGATCTAGTACAGGCTGCTGTTCATGTGTTAAACAGATTACCTTTGAAAGTTTTGCATAATGTTTCTCCTTATGAGTTGTTCTTTAAGAAGGCACCTGGCCTAAATCATTTAAGAGTCATAGGTTGCCTTTGCTATGCCACCAATAAACTAATTTCTCATAAATTTGACAAGAGGGCTAAGGCTTGTGTTTTTTTGGGCTACTCTATACATCAGAAAGGCTACAAAATTTTGGATATTCAATCTGAATCAGTCTCAATTTCGAGGGATGTTAAATTTGTTGAAGACATTTTTCCTTATAAATCTACTGATGTCATAAAGGATCTTTCTTCCTCTGCTCATCAAATTTCTGGTTCAGATAATCATTTGCTGTATGATATTTTTGATATTCTTCCCTCTGGAACTATTTATGATCACATTGTGAATATGCCTGATAACTCCATTGCTGGTTCTAACAGTCAGTCAGTTTCTCCAAATGCTGATATTCCCATTGCTATTTCTGACAATCAACCAGTGTCTCCAGATGTTTTGCCTGATTCTACTCTGGTTCCTTCCACTAGGCCAAAAAGACATTTAAAGCAACCATGCTTTTGTGGTTAATTCTGTCAAGTCTACCTCTGTTGTGCATCCTCTACAGCAATCCCTTTCTTACAAGGCTTGCACTTCTGCTTATTATAGTTTTCTCAGTTCTTTATCACAGGTTGAGGAGCCTATTTCTTACAGTCAGGCTATTAGAGATCAGAGGTGGATTGTTGCTATGCAGGAAGAGTTGGATGCTTTGCAAAATAATAATACATGGACTTTGGTTGATCTTCCACCTGGTAAGAAGGCTGTTGGTTGTAAGTGGGTATATAAGGTTAAATTGACTTCCACAGGTGAGGTTGAACGATTCAAGGCTTGTCTTGTTGCTAAAGGGTATAATCAGAAAGAAGGAGTGGATTTCAAGGAGACTTTTTCTCCTGTTGCCAAATCAGTTACAATAAGGGCTGTTCTTTTGGCTGCTGCTCAACTCCATTGGCATCTTTTTCATTGGGATGTCAATAATGCCTTTCTCAATGGTGATCTCTTTGAGGAGGTCTATATGTCTTTGCCTGAGGGACTTCAGCTTGAGGGGGAGTTTTCTAAGAAAGTTTGCAAGCTGAATCGTTCTTTATATGGCCTTAAGCAAGCTTCTCAACAGTGGAACATCAAGCTTATTGAAATTCTAATAGATGCTGGTTTTTCACAAAGTCACAATGACTATACTTTATTCACCAAGTCTAGACATAATGAATTCATTGTGTTACTTGTCTATGTGGATGATATATTAGTTGGAGGTAATAGTTTGGCCTTGAAAGAGGATACCAAACTGATTTTACAGACACACGTAAAGATGAAGAATTTAGGTGAACTCAAATATTTTCTAAGAATGGAAATCTTGAGATCCACTGCTAGCATTATTATGAATCAAAGGAAATATACCATCAGTTTGCTTGTTGATCTTGGCCTTACAGCAGCTAAACCAGCTCACACTCCTCTTGAACAAAATTTGAAACTCACCTCTATTGAGTATGATACTCTTTTTTATGTCAATTCAGAGGATAAACCTCTCGACTCTCCTACAGAATTTCAACAGCTAGTTGGAAGACTTTTATATTTGGTAAATACTCGCCCTGATATTGCATTTGCAGTAAGGTACCTTAGTCAATTCATGCATGCCCCAAAAGTCTCTCATTATCAGTCTGCTCTCAGAATTGTCAAGTACATTAAATCTTCTCCTGGTCGTGGTATTTTGTTCTCTTCAAAAAAGAATACAACTGTTGCAGCCTATAGTGATGCAGATTGGGCCTCTTGCATTTTGACACGTAAATCAGTTTCTGCATATTGCATTAAAGTTGGAAATTCTCTAATATCTTGAAAATCAAAGAAACAATCAGTTGTTTACAGGTCCTCAGCAGAAGCAGAGTACAGGAGCTTGGCACTCACGGTTTCAGAATTAGTGTGGCTTGATCATTTATTTGCAGAAATTAAACTTCCCTTGCAACATCCTTTCACTCTCTTCACTGATAGTTGGGCTGCGATCCAAATGGTGAACAATCCAGTGTTCCATGAGCGTACGAAACATATCGATGTTGATTGCCATTTTGTACGAGATAAAAAATTGAAGTCTCTAGTTCATGTGCAGCATATCTCCACCAAGGAGCAGTTAGCTGATTTACTGACAAAAGCTCTATGTAGGCAACAACATGATCATCTGGTAGACAAGTTGGGTTTGTTTGATTTGTTCAAGCCCCAACTTGAGGGGGAGTGTTAGGAGATGATCACATTCTAGCTTGTAGTGTTAACAGTTAATCGTTTTCAAGTTTGTAGACTTTGATGTTGTAACGGTAGTTGGTAGTTATGGTGGCGACAATTGATTTCCTTGTATCGATTTTTATGTTTATATCGGTGAGATTCTGTAGTATAAAAACCTCTTAAGAGTGGAGTTGCAATGTAATCTTCCAGTTTTTTAATACATTTCAGTTTTCCTCCCACATTTGTTTTGTTTCAATTTCTCTTCTCAATGTTCTGCTCGATCGTTCCTATTCTTCGATAATTTGGATGCAGAAATCAACACAGACTCGAGCTCTGCATACTCGATTTCTTTTGACCCCTTCAGGGATAGAGGTCTCTTGGGAAGGGCCATGACAAGTTAATGCAGATGCGGATGGACGTGATGGAAATGATGAAAAGTAACAGAGCTCCGCATCAGCCGATAGAGAGCTCTTTAACTTTGACGTATCCCCTACAGATTAGGATAAAGATTGGAGGGCTTTCGATTTTAACAACTAATATTTCTTTTTAAGTGTTTGTAACTTAAACGGCTAATCATCAGTTATGACTTTTCATTAATCTTTTGGATTAGAGTTTTCATTAAACATAAGATGCAAAAATTAATAAGTCATGTGATAGAGAGGATTAGAGTTTTCGGTTGTGACAGTACTAAAATGATTTAAAAAAATTGATTCATGAGTTATCAGAACGCACTACGCAGCAGATCAAATGTCAGACGTAGACATGAAGATGATATCACAGGTACGATCCTCCTTAATTTGATTTACCACCAATGAATGACCAGAGTTCATCTAAGCACCATGTTAATTTCCAACTGGGTCAGGTGATTAGAAAAAAATGCACGTGATTACATTTTTTAAAAAATACAAAATTTTCTTCTAATTAATAAATAATTTGTTAATTAATGCAACATTTTTTAAGCAGCATCGGAGAAGTTGAAGTCGCGTGGTCAAGTTAAACTTAGTGATGTGGGTGTCTTGTGTCTTGTGCTATAGCCTATAATTGTCTTGTGTATGTTGTTGTGGCCTTGTGGGGTCTCATATCTCCTCTTATCCTGTGTGGTGCTGGTAGTGGTATGTCTTTGCAAGCAAGGTTGTTAAAATCGGAATCTTATGTAAGATCGGAAGAGCATCATAAGATCGAAGATCGTAAGATCGGATCGAGGATTGTAACATTCTACTTATTAATAAAATAATATATATTTAAAATAATAAATATATTTTTAATAAATTTTTCATATTGAAATCTTAAATGATACCCCACTAAGACATTTTTTATCGATTCTTAAGTTAAATTATATTAGAACATATTAAAAATAAAAAATATATATTTAACTTCATATAAATTAATTTTTATTATCAGAAATATATTTTAAATTAATATTTAAATGATTATATTAATCATATGAGATCGTATAGGATCGGATAAGATCGTGTGATCAAAATTAAGATCGTATTAAGATCTTACACATAAGATTCTCAAAATAAGATCGAGATCGGAAAGGATCCGTAAGATCGTAAAATCGTAAGATCTTAAGATCTAGATCGAGATCTTGACAACCTTGTTTGCAAGATTAGGGATGCAACTTTATCATAAATATTTACCAATAGACTCTTTTTTTATTATAAATATGGAACTTTATCATATCAAGTTTTATCGTGTGTGTTTTTAAAACTTATGGTCATCATTTAGCTGTTTGTCTCATGAAGATAAACAAAAAGAAAAAAGAAAAGAAAACGATACCAAAACAATCTAATACTACCAAAGGTGCCAAATACTGAATTCAAGTTGTTTTTTTTTCTTCTTCATTTTTTGTTTACTTGTTAGGAGTTGAAGAGTTGCATGTAAATTAGGGTGAAGATGGTTTGGGTTGGGTCAATTTTTCGGTCAAAAGAATCATATGTTATTTTTCAAGACGATTTTTTAAATTACAAAAATCACTCTAAAACTATTTAGGAAAAAAAGAAACCACCCTTCATCAGGTCAATTTTTTTAGTGGTTTTTTCGGACCCCCTATTTTAATAAATAATATTTTTAAAAAATTATATAATAAATTAAAATTAATGTCAACATATTTAATTTTATAACTAAATATAGGATATAGTGTTAGAACTATTAAATTAAAATTTCATAATGTGATAGGAATATATTAAGGTATATAAAAAATTATTACACCACTAATAAAAATTGATTACATCTAAATTAATAAAATTAATAAATAAAAGCGGGATCCACAAGCCCCCTAGTTTAAGCTGATCGGTTTTGCTCTATTTAAAAATCGTCCTAAATCGTATTTGGTCCCCTAATTTTTAATTTTTTCGAGTTATTTTTTTTGGATCGAGTAGATTTTTTGGTTCGGTGGAATTTTCTTACACCCCTAATGTAGACTAAAAATGTAGATTTCTTTGTTTCCTTACCGAGGAACGTGAAATAATATTAATAATTTTAAATTCCATATGCATGAGCCAAATAATGATTTTCTTTATATATGTTTAGATAGAGAATAAGAAGGGAAGTAAGGATAATTGAGGATAAATTTATTTTACAATTATTTCAATCTCATATTTGTGTAATATAAATTTAACTAGTGTTGGGCGATCTGACCTCTCAGGTAGGAGCTTCCTGTTATCACTTTTAAAAAGATATTTTGCGCTCTAAATATTTATATATGTCAACATTTTTCGGTGAAGAAAACAAGACAACATCAACGCATGAAAAGATCCAATTACATTACATGTAATCATAAGAGATTATCTCATGACTTGTTTACCATTTATTTTGATTCGATCGAATTACATTTGATCCAATTAGAATTCGGCTTGATTAAAAAAAAAATTTGTCTCTCGGTAGTTTATTTTATTATTCTGAGAATGGTTTGTCACCTACGGAAGAATTGACCAAAGAAATAATAATATTATTCATATTAACAGAAATTTGATATTAACAATGACTTAACGCCTGGCATTTATTCTTTCTTTATTAGAAAATAAAATGTTTTTATTAATTAATAAGTATACTCTCATGAATTTTCAAAATAAGGTTGGACTCGACAAGTGCTCACATAAAGTACCATTTTTTCTCCATCTTCCAAATGTTTATTATTTTTTTAAATATGTTAACGTGAGACAAACTTACAATTATATAATATAATATCAGAATTACGTTGCATTTACGCGTTACATTTAGATATAAACTTTTGCGCGGTTCTCGTAGAAATAACTTAGAAGAACATGTGTTGAGGATTTCAACAAAAAAAAAAAAAGGAAAAAAATATTTTAAGTAAAATTTTAAACTTCATACTTTTTTTTATTAATATAGGATACATTTTAAATAACGGCTCTTTGAGATGGTCGTTTTTTTATAGTCAGAAGCTACTTACTTTTTTTCCCCAAAAAAACACTTTCGAAAATTTAAGAGATGAACAACGATCGGAGTCCACATTCTCCTACTCGGGCCGGCACAACATGGGCTTGACCTGGTCTTACTAAAAAAAATTAAACCAAAATATTAAATTATTACACTTATAATCATATATCTATTTTAAATATATTAACTATTTCTTTAATAATATATATACACGAATAATTTTTTATAGTATAATATCACATATATGAGTTTGTACTTATACTTTTTGCTTTTGTTAAAGTTGTAGTCATATGGTTCTTATAACCAACTAAATTGAAATCCCATCATTTAGAACTTTCTTTATTACACACACACATATATATATATATATATAGAGAAATATTTCCGGTCATGCTATTATGGCAGAACTGGGAATTTTGTCATATTTTATTACATCTGTTAAAATGGTGAATAAAAGAAGGAAAGCAATAGATTTAAAAAGAAGTAATATCAGGGTGTATTCAAAACTAAAATGTAAGTTGACGATATTAAACAGGAAATTAAAGAAGTCATAGATGAGAGAGCCGAAAATGAATAGGGAAGCGTTTAAAAAAAAAAGAAAAAAAAAGAAGAAAGGATAAAATGAGGAAGAAAATCAAATCGCATAAATAAACATTAATTTGTGATCTCCTTAATTTTGAGGCATGTCTAATATTGGATCATATGATGTGCCGATTAATTTCGACAACTGTGACTTTATTCTATGGTCCATATTGTGCTGAGATCCATAGACTTGATTTTGCCTTGCATTGCGGTATGCTTGTTATTTACTTACTTGATGTAACTTAAAATAATATGACATTATATTGTCAAAAAAAACATTTTACATATTTTTGTTATTTCCGGTAATTTATTTGAATTTTAAACACATGCTTGGGAAAACTCAAAACTATTTACGAAGTTTCTTTATTCGCACGAAGACAAAATTAAATTTAAGTCCTAATTTTCTGATCTTAAGAAATACAATTAAAGCTTGTTTGGCTAAATTATATTTTAATCCACAAATTGTAAAATTCTATAGTATTGTTCATTTTCAAAAAGTGTCCTGTTATAATGTACAAATACTTAAGAAAATGTTCCCACGATATTTTGGATATAAAGTTACTATAAAAATAATAATGAAGTGACAGCCAATCTCACACATGTAATTGTCCAAAGAAAAAAAAACGTAACTCTAATCTCAAAATTATTTTACTCCATTTTCAGTTCTAAATCATAGTTTTCTTCATAGGAAAATTAACATCGTTATGTATTTTTTTCTTAGATTGGAAAAAAATCACGATCTTTTGTAAATTCTTTATACTTTTCCAACGTCCCAAACATGCTCTAAATGTGCATCGTGTTCTCAGAATCCGCCAGAGTTCTCTTGGATTGATTGATTAATTAATTAATTAATTAATTAATTGCTAGACCAGTAAACACACAGACACAAGATAAAGCCTACAGAGCATAACAAAGATTAGATTGGATAAGAAATTAGCAATGTTTTCATAGGACCGTCGACCGGACCGGACTTCTTATTGGGTCGCAGTTGGACCGATCTAATAGGGTTCGACCGAATTGAATCGGATTTTATTAAAATAATATTATTTAGAATAATTATAAGGATATAATATAAGTTATATGATATAATATATGAATATTGTACTAATAACCTATTAAAAATATTAAAAACTAATATAACGTAATTTTATTTATTAAAATTTTTTAATAATGATAAATAATAATGATTAACATATAAATATAAATATATTATTATTAACTTAGTATCTATTATTTATTAATGCTAGATGCTATATTAATAAATTTTATCCTAAATTATTCTTATTTCTTTTTTCTTTAATACTTTTCTTTTTATTTCCTTTATTTGTGCCCTTTAATAATTTATCATTTTAATGTTAATCAATTTTGAATACTTACCTTTTTCTATTTCAATTCCAATTTAATTTTATACATATCATACTCCCTCCTTTTTTTACCTTATATTCTTTTCATTTTTTCTTTCCTAACTTTCCTATTTTTATCATTTTTTAAATTTTATTTTTCAAAACTTGATTTGAACCGGGCTGAACCGATTCAATCGGTCCGATTCAACCGGCCCGGTTTAACCGGTCGGTTCAACATCAAAAACGATTTTGATATTAAATCGAACCGGATTGTCAGCTGTTTCGCGATTGAACCGATTGAACCGATCGGTCCGGTCCGATTTTGATAACATTGACGTGGAGTCAAACAAAAGTGAACAAACTACACTACAAAGTCAAACATAAAATTCTAACTATGCATGTAACCATGCACGGCTGCGAGACGAGAGATTGGAACACAGCACCACCCCATAGAAGAAGATTGACCAGCATGATAAAATAATCACAAAAAAAATAATTCTCTCTCTCTCTCTATAACAAAATAATTTAAAATGTTTTCGAACATTAGTGCATTACCTTATATGTCTGCAGGCCAACCTGGGAGCCGGGCCATCTCCTCCATGATCTGCTCGGTCAACTGGACGCGGCTCTTCAACGTCTCAAGCACCTGCTCCAGGGAGCGATGCACGGCCACCAGCTCGTCGTGGTGCTTAGCGAAGCACCCCTCCGTCTTGAGAATATACTCGAGCACGGGCCGTAGGTTCTCGTCGCCGCCGGCGTCCGGCCCCCTGGCTCTGACGTACTCAGCGGCCTTACTCTTCACGGCACCGAAGCCATCCATTGCGTCCTTTATGGCCTGCGTGTTGGCGCCGATGCCGGCGAGCGCCTCGTCGGCTGCGGCCTTCGCTTGCCGCGCCCCCAGGAACTCGCCGTTCTCGTCGAAGGAAGCGAGAAATTGCTGCAGTTGATGGGCGGCCATTTGGGTGGGTGGAGAGTGGAGGAGATAGAAGAGCTTAGAAGAGGGTGGAGGAGGAGGAGGTCGAAGGAGGGAGTGGGAGTGGGAGTGGGAAGAACAAGAAGGCGTAGGGGTCTGAGGAGTTTTGCAGAAGTGATGGGTGTTATTTATGGAGAAGTGATGAGTGGTATTTATGGAGTTAATTGCAAACATTTTCTTTGGGGAGGTCTTCACGCAATCAGAATGATATCACCTTCAGAATCATTGCAGTTGCAGTGATCTGATCACGGTTTTTCTTCTTTGCTGGTTTGACCGTGATAAGAAGAAAAAATGGCAATAGCAAACGCATCCGAGAAAGAGTATACGAATCTCGCTCCAATATTAATTAGTCTCTCGCACATATTATGAGTTACTTTTTTCAGGAGCAGTGGAATGGAACATGCACTAAAACCTTTATTAGTGGAATGAAAAAACGGAGAGATGGAAAATGACTTACACACAGGAAAATAACTTGGGCAATTAATGGGGGATGGGGATGGGGATGGGCGTGAGAGAGATGGAAAAAAAAAAAAGCTTTTGATTTTAACAACTAATGTTTAGAACATGTTTGTTTTAAGTATTTGCACTTTAAACTATTAGATTGGGTCTCCCAAACTTAAACTGCTGCAAAAAATTAATATTTAGTAAAATATGATGCAAAAATTAATAAGTTTATGGGTCACGTGACACTAACTCGATCGAATTTTCTGCCTTTATGGGTCTTGACCAGACCAGATCAAATAAGATAGTCTGCAGGAACCAATCAAGACATGTGACATAACAATATTGTGATGTGTCAAATTAATATGTTACCAAGTGCTGATGACATATAATAGTTAGTTTAAAAATTGAAAATATATATAGACAAGGGTAAATTGCATGAAAAATTCTCATCTTTAGATTTATTTTCAAATTTAGCCTGAACTTTAATTTATATATAACTAACAGACTTTAGTAATAAAAAGAAATATGCAATATGGATTATGGGTAACAAAACCATTATTTATGAATAAAAATAGTTAGTGAGAGAAAATATAATTATATATATATATTTTTTTTTTTTTTTATAATTCAAAAGTTTTACATAGGTATAAAAACGTAGAGATAAAAAATTCCATGTGACGCTCTCTCATGATTCCAACGTATAAAATAATAATGTTTCGAATCTATAATAATGAATATTCAGAAGTTGGTTATTAACATATATAATTTTATTTAGAAAACCAAATATGGGAAATTTTATTCAAGCAGTCAAACTTCTTTGCACTCTCTGCTTTTGAAAAATAAACGAAAAAAAATCAGGGTTAATTTCTGCTTCACTTAATACGAGTCACGAGTGTAAAACATTGCCCGCAATGCATTATGCATGAACATTGGAACTGCATAGTTATGTGCGACTACGTAAAACTAAAGGTACATTACATTACATGATCCGTTCCGACGACATCTATGTTCTAAAACTTGGGCAATTCAGGTGGATTCCTGCAACCAGCAGCTGCCATCTCTCGCAGTAGTGCAAAATTCGTGCCATGGAAGAAGGCGTGCTGCTTCACCTCGGCTGCTCCGCCCTTGTGGCCGAGCCTCCGCTTTGGGTTGGCGTTGAGCAGGCGCCTGAGCAAGTCCCTGGCCGCAGGGCTCACCACGGTCTCACGCGGGAACTTGAGCCGCTTCGATGCCACGACGTTGATGCACGTCACCCGGTCGTCGTGCGCTTTGGACGGCGTCGTCCCAAACAAAAGCTCGTACAGGAAAATCCCGTACGTGTACCAGTCGGCGTCGTCGGCGTGCTGTTTGCCCTGGAGCACCTCAGGAGGGTTGAGGACGTCTCCTCGATTGATCACCTTCTCGCCCTCGAGCCCAAAGACGTGCTGCACGAAGCCACCGAAACAAGTAATGCCGGAGCTCGTGCTGCCCGTCGATCTTATCGCGGGGAGCGGAGGGCGCCACATGGCGCGGTCGAAGCCGGCGAGCATGATATGTCCGTTCGCCTTTATCAGAACGTTCTCTGGTTTGAGACCTCTGTAGATGATCCCCTGTTGGTGCAGGTATTGCATGGCGAGTAGCACTTCAGCTGCGTAAAACCTGGCGGCCTCTTCGCTGAGAGGGTTCCGCCGTAGGAGAGCCCGCAGGTTACCCCGGGGGCAGAAGTCCATCACCAAGAAAGCGAACTCCTCCGATTCGACGTCGGCGTACCTGGTTGGCAAGAAAGGGTGGTTGAGGGACCTGAGCACGTTCCTCTCCGTCTCCACCGCCCAGAACTTGTTGCTACTGTCCTGATCCTTGCGCATAATCTTAATGGCGTACAGATCGGTTCGTGCGCTATTCTTCTGCTTCAGCTCTGCGAGGTACGTGCTGCCGTTGTCTCCCTCGCGCACCTGCCTTAACATCTTCTGCAGGAGATAATGTTGCAGCCGGAGAGAGCGGTCTTGTTCCGCGGTTGGCCTCCCCTTCATCTTCTTGCGGTCGCAACCGCCGGCCTTGGTCCCAGATACCCTGCTCATGCGATCGTCGTCATCGTAGGTAGCATGGTGATCGACGGTGCCGAAGCCCAAGAGGATACTGCTGTTTCCGCCGACGCTTTCTCTCATGCTTTCGTCAGCGCTGTTGGCTGTCGAACAGAAGCTAGCCCGGGCAGTTTGGAAGCTACTACAGCTGTCACCCTCGTCGTCGGAATTCGGGGGCAGCATGGTGCTCGTCGCCGGCCGGGAGGCTTTCGCGGAGGGAGGAGTGATCTTGTTGGCTGCCTGGATCAGAGAATACTGAGGTGCCGATCGAGGGAGGTTTCGAGAGTCTTGGTGGAAAGCGGAGGACGTGCGTGGACTGGACGGCATGGTTCTTTCTTATTGACAGCATGACGTCGCTCCTCCTCTTCCTTGCATGAATAGGATTTCTAGTTCCTTCCCGAATCGGATTAATACTAAACACTTTAAATTAAATTAGATTGCAAAATATCAGCTTCTTGAAAAGAAATAGACAGAGAAATATTATTTAAACTAAATTTAATAATAGCATTTGATTAAATTTTCAAGGTATCGATTTTTCTTTTCAAATTTGTGCTTGTATTATTAAATTGCATGCACTAAACATATTGTATACATATAAATTTAAATGACTTATAAAATTAATTGGATATTAATTTAATCGTCAGTTTATAAATTAATCAGATTAAAATCGAAAGTAACTATTTAAATATTAATAAAATTGTCCAAAATTTAGTTAAAGATTGAAAAATGAATTTAATTAAATTCTCTCAGATTTAATAATCCAAAAAATTAATTGAACAATAAATGTTAAAATAAATAAGAAACCTTAAAAAGACTTAATGGGCTGCCTCGCGTAATGGGCTCCAACGCCTGTTAGAATATATTCAACTGTAACTACAACGGTCTCGATTAAATCGGGAAACCAGATCAGTGGTTTAGTGATTTTGGAACGGCTGAGATAAAAAAGGATTAATTAAATCGAAAACAAAATCGACGGACGCGATTGAAAGTGAGATATTAGATCAAAGATCAATCAATGGACGAGAAGTACTGAAATTGAATCCGACTACAACGTTGGAGATTAAATCGGGAAAATGATCAACGGTCAGCAACGAGAAAGAGTTATAACGGCTGAGATTGAATCCGATTAGATAAGACAGAATGGTCGGCGAACACCAAATAAAGGGTTGAGTTATAACGGTCAGATTTAATCAAATGCAAAAGTAGAAGATCTAGCGGATGAAATTAAATCACGCCAAATGACAAAAGAACAATAACAAAAAAAAATTAAGGCCTTTGCGGAGGTTGGATAATCGCGTCAGCAGCGCATCAGCAAACAAGAATTCGATCTCTTTACCCGGTTTACAATAATATAATATTTGCTAGTAAACATTAAGTAAAAATATATTTGATAAAAAAAATAATGACGTGTAAGTTTTTTTTTAAAGTATATCTTGCATTGTTTAGTTGTTTATTGAGCAATTTTGTTTTTATCTCAATAATGCATTTGAAGAACTCCTCCTACTATTATTATTATTATTATTATTATTATTATTATTATTATTATTATTATTATTATTATTATTATTATTATTATTATTATTATTATTATTATTATTATTATTATTATTATTATTATTATTATTATTATTATTATTATTATTATTATTATTATTATTATTATTATTATTATTATTATTATTATTATTATTATTATTATTATTAACTTCTCACTCAAAAAATGCATAAGTTTATTATCATTTGATTATCTATTTGTTTAGGTACAAATAACGTTGTTCGTCTTTCATTTATGGCAGGAGCAGGATCATCTTCCTCCGGGACATCTACAATCATGTCAATGTCAAATAGAAAGAAAAAAAATCTTTTTTTTGAAACGAATAGAAAGAAATAATTAGGAGTAACAAAGAGAGGTAAGAGAAATAATTAGAGTGAAATGATGAGAGAAAATTAAGGATGGAAAAGAGGAAACTATGGAAGGAAAGAAATATTCATTTAAATGGAAATAAATAATTGAGGAGAGGAAAACAATTTAAATAAGAAGGCAACAAAATGAAAAAAAGGAAATATCAAATAAAGAGAGTTGGGGAAATTAAGACCGAAAGAAAGAAAAATAAAAGGGAAGAAAGGTGAGAATGGGAAGAAGAAAAGGGAATAAAGGTGAACATCAGATTTGAGATTAAAACTAGATGTAAATTGTATTAATGCTATATATTCTTTTATCTTTGTGATATATTATTAAGTGTATTGTTAATCAATTTTTAACAAGGGAGATCTCCTCTCTCTTCGCCGTAGATCTCCTTCCTCTTTGGTGACCTCCCTCTTCTTCAGTGTCGACTTCGCTCTATGTCATCGGCTCACTCTATGTCACCACCGACCTCCTCATCACTCTTACCTCGGAGACAGATGATCGGATGGCAGAGGTGGATCGGCACAACGAGATGTGCAAAGTACGACGGCAAGCACAAAGGTGCATGGTTTTGCCGAGATCTGTTGGATCAATCGGTTGAGGCGAATCAACGAGATCTACCACATAATGCAGAGGAGGATAAGCTTGTAGAGTTGGGAGGTCGACGAGCAAAACTAAATCACTCAGGATTTTCCCTAAACTGGCGACTTAAACTTCGTCTCTTCCATCTCGCCGTCCATTACACATCCAATGGTCAAGAAGATGTCATTTTTGTAGTAAGTTATATATTACATTACTCTTAAAATCTGGTTGATATCTCGATTGAATCAGTAGAACCTTGACTCGATTGACACATCGATCCAATTTTTAAAATATTAGTTATGATACAACTAACTGACTTATTTCTTTAGAAATAATAAGAACTTGACTTATTTCTTTAGAAATAATAAGAACTCCTTCCCTACCTATTTTTTCTGACTTATAAATATAATTGATATCTCATTATCAGTCAATTTTTGAAGGTATCGAGTACAAAAAAAATTACAAACTAAGTTATAACTGACTTATAAGCTTTTAGCCAAATGGATCACAATCCTTGAGTTCTTTTTTGTCCTCAATCTAAATCCTGTTAGCACATTTATTCATAGATAACTTAGGCATATTATATAAATGTATGAAATATATTATATGGACTCGTATCTGAAATCTTAACCTAAAAAATTTGTTATTTATATTAAAAATAATTAAAATGAATAAAAGAACTAATGGAACGAACATTTACATCATATAGAATTAAAATAATATCTTAAATTATATTGCTAACAAATTAACATATTCAATAAAATGTAAATGTACAAATTCCATATGACTCAATAAATTATTCACTTATCTCGACGTCCAAGCAATTCAACATTTCGAAATCAAGTAAAATTTTAGAAGAAGTAAAGTAATTATTAAAATCAAATAAATAGAGACCACATATAATTTTAATGGATGTACAACTTGAATCACAACCAACTCATTAGTAACTTCAGTAGCAAGAAGATACCTAATCATAACTTGTTTATATATATTTTTTTCTCATGATTATTATTCATAAAACTCCGACTATGTTTTATAGTCGATCCCAAGCCCGGATAAAGGAGGAGGATTGTGTTAGGCCCCGACAGTCAGCGTAAAACTCTATCGAATCGTATGAACATGGATCAACGAATATATTACTAATAGAGCGGAATGGCGTCGTATGATTCATGTAGTCGACCCCACTTAGTGGTATAAGACTTTGTTGTTGTTGATTATTATTCATAAAAAAATAAAAATTATAAAATAAGAAAAAAACTAATTTAATCCGAAATAAATATTTTTTGACATATACTGCAGTAATTATATATTGTAAAGTTAAATAATATATAATATAATTCATACATTTATGTAAGTTATTTTATGAAGTGTTTATGGATAAATGTGCCAAAGGGGTTTAGAATTAGATTGAGTACGTAAAATAATTCAAAGACTGTGAATTCTAAAATAGTATTAGAACCAATGATAGGGACATGTACAAGTATTTATGAATTCTACTTATCATGACTTGATTCGCATGGATATGTACATCTTTTTTTTATAAATAAATAAATAAAATCTAAGCATAAAAAGGTAATATTATTTTCTTTTATGGAAAAATATAACTGACGTTGAGTTCATTTGTTGTGTTTAAAATTCGGTAGGCACGCGCTAATTTATAATAAAAAAAGTAAAAAGAGTACGGTGGTAGGTTGATCAAACTTATTATATAATTTGTATAAGTAAATTTTAACCTCAAAAAATAATATACATGTGCATGCAATTAATTCCATAATATAGAAGTGAGCTCTGATTTTTTACCAGATCATCAAATTCTATGATTACATGATGTTATTTATATCCCAATTGATGATGAAAGTTGTAGATATTTTTTTTGAAGATGTTGATAATGGTGTCCCAGTTAAATTTCGTGTAAATTTAAATTTATTAAAAAATAAGTATTTAATGTATAAGGCCATTAATTAAATTTATTCGATTGATTTCATATATTTGATTTTTTTTATATAATTATTCTCAGTTTTTTTAGGCATTTCAAATTCTCCCGGGAGGCCCAATATTTCCGTTTTAAAGCAAGAAGGCCGAAACGACAAGCCCATGCCCAACTTGCGCCCTGGCCCAACGAGAAACTGATATTTTCCATTTTTTTTGTTTCCCTTCTTTTCCCTTTTCCTTCCACCTGCCGGCGGCAAGCAGTTCACCACCCGCCGCCATCGCTGTCGCTTTAATGCAATGGACGTCTGTGTATAGGAAAATGTATGTAATATATATAATCGATAATCTGTTGTCACAAAAAAAAAAAGAAGAAGATTTACTTAAACTAAAAACAAGCTACCAAGAAGTTAATTCCGTAATGCAAACGTTTGGAGAGGAAAAGGGATGATTCACATCCGAGCAACGAGACGAGAAGTCAGTGGGCCGCTACTCTTTCCCTCGTCTTCTTCTTCTTTTGGTTCCTCCTCCTCCTCTTTTTCTTTTTTTTTCTTCTTTCTTCTCATAATCATCATCAACTCCGCCTATATTTTATAGTCTGTCCCAAACCTAAATAAAGAAGGAGGATTGTGTTAGGCCCCGACAGTCAACGTAAAACTCTGTCGATTCTCATGAACATGAATCAACGAAGCGTCGTATGATTCATGTTGACGACCCCACTTAGTGGGATAATACTTTATTATTATTTATTATTGTCTTCTCATAATCATCATCATCTTCCTTCTCCTTCTCATAATCATCTTCTTTTTTTCCTTCTTTCTTCTCATAAACATCATCATCTTCCTTCGAAGGTAAGAAGAATAGTTGGTAAGAAGAATACAAATTTAGAAGAGGACAGCAACAATTATGTATATATAATACCTCGTAGGCACTTAATGGTTTGTATACTCGTCTCCATGTTCCGGACGATCGCTGCAAGTTGTTCCTTAACAGCAGGGTCGATGTCCTCCTCCCTCGTGCGTTGGTGCGCAACCCTCACGGCCTCCACGAAGTATCTTTGAATCCTCTCCATCCAATGGACATTCTCTTCTTCCAATGGAAAGAACAGCGACGACATGGTGGTGGGATGGTGATGAGAGAGAATATCGCAACGAGTACAAGAGAGAGGAAGTGCTGGATGTCTTATTTATTTGTAGACGATACGTGAAAGGCAAACAAAAAAAAACTATTTAAGTTCACTTTAAAAACCTATTTATTTATTATAAATTCACTTTAAAAATATTTATAAAAATTTATTATTGATTTATGAATAAAAGATTGACATAGATATGTGGACCCAGTTTGAATTATTTCTTAAATTCTTAAAAAAAACCTATTTAAGTTCAACTTTTAAACAGTAAGGAAGCAAAACTAGTGGGAGATTTTATTTATAGTTAAAAATAGAAGGAAAATTTTCAACAAGAGGAAAAACATTGAAGGGAAAAATAATAGGTACTAATAATATATGAATTGGAAAGAAATTAGAAAAATCTGGACGAGAAAGGAAATAAATGGGGAGGAGAATTACTAAAGGTAATAAAACGGAAAATAAGGCTAGAATAATGGAGTATGAGAACAAATGGAAAGAGAAACCTTTGGATATTTTGTTTTATAAAAAAAGTTAATATTATGGGACCATTCATAGACCTAAGTTATATTAAGGGACCATTTGGCATTAAGTAATCTAAATAAATTATCAGTCATTTTATTTAAAATTTTTAGAGCCCATCACATTATTTCATTTGGCTGCGATAATTACTCTGATAATCTTAATTACCACCTCACTGGTAATCAAGATAGTAGGAAGGAAAAATGTCTTTCCAGATTATCAGCTGCTGGAATATATTTTGACGAAAATATCTCTTCAACTAAACTTTTTATTTTAAATATTTTATTAATAAATAAATATCAATCAACTTCATCTTTTTTATTAGTTAAAATATTTTACAAATAACTTTTAATTTTGTCTCATATTTTTATATATATTCTTTTTTTTGAAATTTTTTTGTTTATTTATAATAATATGTTATTAAAATCTGAAATAATTTTAATGGGTATTTTGGTAATTTTGTCACTATTCGTTTTGACTATTATTTATATTATTAGTAATTTATTTATACTTACCGAACACTATAATATAATATTATCGGTAATTTAAATAGTGATAATTTATCTATGTGATGATCTAAATTACCGGTTACTTAAATCGGTAATGCGCCAAACATCCCCTAAAGGTGACGACTCTCACCAACAATTTTTTTTAAAACAACTAGATTTCCATATTTCGAAATATTTTTTTTAATTCTGTGCACAGATTTTAAAAAGATTGATATACATATTTTTTCCCTACTAAAAAGAAAATATATTGTACAAATAAACATTAATTAGTTTCCTTAGTTTTCGCATGCCTAATATTCAGTCACATAATGCGGTGATTAATTTTGAACACTATGGCCTTAATTGTTCCTTGGTCCATATTATTCTGAGATCAATATACTTGATTTTGCCTTTAATTGCCCTACAAATCACCTATGCTTGGTATAGAAATTATAGTCTTAATTAATCAAATGTTTTAATTAATTAATAATAATAATAATGCCATTGAATAATAATTACTATAATTTCCAGTTTAGGGCAATATGATGATGATATATTGAATAACGTTAATTTCTTTTTTATATCACAAGATATATAAAAATAACGACCAAACCAAATAATATTTTTTTTTGTATCATAGGAAATAATCATGTCACTCGTGTGCAAGCGTCTTTACACCTGCATTATATATACATTATATATATAATTAGAAATATATTTACGGTCATGCTAGTAAGGCATGACCCAGATTGATTTAGGTCTTCTTTTATTAGATTCTACTAGTGTAAGCCCGACACGATGCACAGGAGCATAAAAATTTCATCATATAATAAATTTAAAATTAATATTAATGATACAAAAAAGTCATACAATTATAAAAAAATATAATAAATGAAGAAAAAAATTATAATGTCTCAATATAAATTTTATTTTTTTATAATATAATTGTGATCTCATTTGTTATTTATCTAAAATCATCGTATGACAAAATTTTAAAACCTTTTTTATTTGTCACTTGTGAAATAACTTATTATTTATGTATAAACACTTATTTTTTAAAAATAATCTTACATAAAATAATGAACGCGATCTTCTTACAAAATAAAAAAAAAAGTAGTAAAAAATTTATAGATGATAGATCAAATGTTATATTGTGCAGTTGCATAGAAAACTAAAATGGTAGATTAAATATAAAAGCATCCACATCCACTATAGCACTAAGACAACTCCTGTCACCAACGAAAAGATAAAAAAGTTCACAAAGAGATCATTGTCATCTCTAAGTTTTACTAATATATTAAAAGAAAATTAAGGTCCATCTTCAACTTCTTGCAACCTTACTCCTCTTCCTCTTCTTCTCCATCCGTTTGTCTTCCTCTTTGCCACCTTCATCCTTCTCAACTTCTTTTTCTTTTGCATTTTTAATAACTGCAATCTTCTTCTGTCTTCCTATTTGCCACCTTCATCCTTCACAACTTTTTTTTCTTTAAAATTGATGGCTAATGAATAAGTTATTTAAATAAAAAATTATAACAAAAATGGGCTCCACGATTTTTTTAGGTGGAACTGGATAAATTTATAGAGTTGGTCAAATTGTTACGCTCCTATCCCAAAAGGTTTAATGCTTTCATTTTTTTGAACTTGTATATAATAGAATATGCATATAATATATATATATACACATTATCATTTCAACTCTTACAATATGATATTTCTTTGTACAATTAATTTCCATTTCAATTTCCTTTTCTTCAATTAGCGATATTTTTTAAAATCGGTATAGTCATGAAACTCACGATTGATCCGCCTGTCTCAAGATAAAAATTTAGAAACGGGCATGAAATGGAATGCGGAAATCGTACATAGAGCAGCATTCGCCATCCCAACAACTACGCAGATTAAAATGTGAGAGAACAACTCTAAAGTGCAAGAGAAGGAAATAAATCTTCCCTTGCAAAAGATAAGACGACTCTATTTGCTGATTGATGCTCCTGGTTGCTAAAAAAGAAGGTACAATAAGAAACACATGTAGAGCTATCTTACATTTAGGAACCAAGTATATACATCACGGTGTATGACCTGCGCCCGCCGGGTGCCATTCTCAAAATGCCTGAGATCATGAATGAGCTTCACACGACTAGCTTGAACCAACTGGACAATTAGCAACTAAAATGCAGCATCAAGATTGCCTTGACTTGAGAACAATGGCTGACATCAGAAGGCAATTTGCAGCTTGGTGATTGATAATGCACGTGGCAGCGAATCTGCTACTGTAAAACTTGTTCACGAAGATTATATGTGCACCTACAGAATGAAACAAATAGGAATAAGGCGTGTTGTACCAATCTCATGACCCCTATAACATCAAATAAAATGGACTGGCAGCAGTAAAAATATTGATATTATATTTATTTTAAGCAAAATCGTAACGCAAATGCACTCTATCATACATGGCTTGTGATGATGTTCCAAAAGTTCAAGCTATTCTTCAAATTCCAATATTATTGTCTGAATTACATGAAAACATTATCCTTGATCAAGGTGCGCTTACAGAGGAACACATAAAATCATCCAATAGAAGCACACTATGTCCATGAGACAAAGCTGTCCATTGATACAATCATACAAAGGTTATACCTGCTAGTTGGTGAAGGAAAGTCAACTCAGGTCTCACCATCTTAAAACCCGATCTTAAAGTAATGAAAGTTGGTCTAATTATGGCAATGTTGTACATTTAAAAAATAACATTATTGACAGCTCAGTTTTGAGAAACAAAATGGCCTACTGGTTACAACTATGAAAATATAGGTTGCTGCCTTTTGTTATTTTAGGAGGATGTTGCTGCTTTTTGTTATTAAAGTAACTCCTTTATTTTCCAAGAAAGGTTATAAAAAACTATAGATAATCCCACAAGAAAATGCGAAGTTACTGGGAACTGGTTCTCGATAAATAGAAGAATGTGGTAAGAAGAAATAGTTAGGCATTCCAAAGACTGATTATGTAATGACCTCCATAATGACATTCAACAATTATATCTGAAGTGTCTATTAAACCAATCAAAAGCAATTATGGAAAAACAAATCAGTACTAATTACCATTAACCAATCCTCAATGCTTCCCTAAGACCAAAACTGTAAGTGTGCTGATTCTTCTTCCCAACACCAGCATTTCCTCTATGCATCATCTCCACAAACTCATTATAATCTATCTTTCCATCCTGTAGACAACATTCAAGAATTATATATAAGCAAAAGTTGAGGTCTTGATGAGGAATAGTTTGTAATAAAAGAATTACATTATCCTGATCTATCTCTTGAATTATAACTTCTAGATGATTGTCTTGTATGCCAAATTCTTCACACGCTTTTTGGAGCTCATCTAGTGTGATGTAGCCGCTACCATCTTTGTCAAAATATGAGAAAGCTGCAAAGAGATTGTCTTCCTTCTCAATCTTGTTTAGATGCATTGTTGCAGCAATAAATTCCCCATAGTCAATAGTGCCACTGTTATCAAGATCAGCCTGAAGATTCACAAAAGTAAATTGCAACTGAATAAGGGTAATCATATAAGTTTTGAACTGAAGTAAAAGAAAAAATATCAGGGTTGAATGCACTTGAAATGTACTACTGGACTTCTAAGATTCACAAAATTAAACATTTTACATTATAATATGAGATGAAAACTAAACTACTGGACTTCTACCAATGAGTTGAGATATTGTGAAAAACTTCACACGTCTTATCCACTCCCTCATGCTTTTTCATTGAATATTATCCTATTTATTCATACATTGTCTATCCTTCACCCTGGACGAATGTGAGAACTGTGTTCCCATATCCCATATTTATTCTGTTGTACTATCTTTAGAATCAGAGCCTCTTTGGTTTTCATATTGCTTCCTGCTATTATGTCATTATGACAATTGACGAGGACAACATATACACATGTGATGACAAATATGGTGACACATAATTTCCAGGGTTACTCGCTTAGCTTGAAAAAACATTTAAACTAAATTAGCATACTTTGTATGTAGTTGGCATGATATGGTTACAGTGGGGATGGAATATATGATGCCAGGTATTCATTTCATGCATTGTAAATCAAATAGAAGAATCTATCTTATTATACTCACTGCCTCCATTAGGGCCAAAATCTCTGACTCTTTGAGTTTAGAACCCGCTCTTTCCAAACCAGATTTGAGTTCCTCATATGTGATTTGGCCACTATTATCCGTATCAAGCATCTTGAACATTTCTTTCAGGCCTGCGATTTCATCTTCTGATAAACTCTCAGCAATTACCTAAAGAATGCATTCAGTAAAAAGTTGAATATAAAAACCATTTCATTCAATACTTGAAGATTCAACTATATATAATTACTGTCCACTTAATGGTACTACGAAAAATATTAAAAAATTCAAAATTTATAAATTTGCTCATAAGGCATCTCAGTAAAATGGCAACGCATTTCCTAATTAATGATGTTAATCTCAATATATGAATCACTATAGATACATAAGAAGACCTTAGCAAATAGAACAAGTACAATTGAGATAACAAAATAAATAAAGTAATAATTTCATAAAATTTGAAGTAAATGTCTTGCAACAATGAAGAAAAGGTTGACGTAAGAAAAATTAATATCTCTTCATCAGATGTTTCATCAATCTGTGTTGACTACCTTACCTATTGCCACTGGACGCGTCAAAGAGAATATCAAAACCCGAATAACTCCTGAATTAGAAGCAATAAAGATTTTACAATTCCAACGTTCTGGTAACATAATTGATGACTGAATAAGGATCCAACCCAACATTTTGAGAATAATACACATTACATCATGCAAGGACAAACATGTAGAAAAGAACACAACAAAGTGAAATGTTTCATACAATAGCTTTGCATTTTAAAATGTTCCATACATTTTGAAATGTTTCATACAACATTACATCATATGTGATAAGTGGAACATAGCTTTGCTCCACCCAAAGCAGAAACGACAAGATGACGTGAAGTTGCAATTAGTTTCATACAATAACTTACCCTAATGGCAATTTTCTTTAGTTTGTTCATTGCAGAAAATTGTTTCAACCGAGTTAGCACAGCAGAGTCTAAAGGCTTGTCAGGAGCTACACCATCTACACGTGCCCAAGGGTGGCCTGTAAGACAATGGAAGTCTCCTTTGAACCTTTGTTACCACAAAGGGAAGCAAAACGATAAACTAAATATACAGTCATGAATATCTAGAATCACCCGAAGCATTAACATACCATTTTTATCCCTCTGATGGACCAAAAAATTAACACATGGATGCAAAGTTATTGGACTCGTATTTCCAACATATGAATATAATGAAATTAAAGGACAGATCTTTTCGTACTACAAGTGGTTTGTGTACAACTGTAGTTGAAACTTTTTGGATACTCCAGAAGTGATTTGGATGTATGTCCATTCAGGAGATCAAGTACACAGAACTTAACTGTTCGATGTAAGAAATTTTTGTAGTTATCCCTAGTAGGCTAGTATGGTCCTACATTGGTGAAATCCAAGAAAAGAATCCAATTTTTTTTCTAGGAGAAATCTGATTAATCTATATACAAAAAGCTGAGAAAAGAAACAATAAGAACAATTAATTATTTTAGATTAATGACATTAATTAGACATACATAGAGCTTCATGGGCTGTTAAGCGTTTTTTGGGATCTCTTACAAGCATCCTCCGAACCAAATCTTTAGCACTCTCCGATATACTAGGCCAAGGATCTGATGTGAAGTCAAGTTCACCTCTTAGTACTTGTTCAAATATTCCATCCTCTGTTTCTGTTTTGTCAAAAAGAAAAAGAATCAATCCACATTCTTACGCACTCTACACATATACTGAAACCGCAAGAAAAATCAAATTTGAAATATCTAACCATCCCAAAATGGAGGGATCCCACTTAGTAATATGTAAATTATAACTCCAGCACTCCAAACATCTGCCTCAACACTATAACGCTTCAGTAACACTTCTGGAGCAACATAGTATGGGCTTCCAACAACATCTGTGAATATATCACCTGCGAGAAAAGAATTCATTGTGTAGGTCATGAGCTGAAAGCAATATCTTATTCATTGTAGAAAAAAGTCAAGGAAATAATAGACGTGAGTCAAAACAAGGCAAAGAATTATTACTGTGCCCATGATACCAAAGACTAACCAGATAACTCCAATTATCTCAGGCTAGCCTCGAAGAACTTTGACTTGGGTAAGGTTTATTGAGTTAAAACAGATTTATGACTCGGTAGTCATCCTTTTTCTTCAAAAAAAAAAATACAGACTTATGATTTTTTTGAGAGGGGAAAGGATGACTTCCATTTTGGATGTCATCCAGGTATGCATATAACTATAAGAGCAAAAGTCATGTACAAAAATGAGCTCTCAAGAAGAGAGCGCCAACACGGGCGGGGTGTACAATAGCTAACCGAAACCCCACTCCCGGATAAGAAAGGAAGCATGAGATACAATATTATCAATGAAAACTTGCTCCTCGCAAAAAATGATCCGGTTGCGCTGAAGACAAATGGCCCAGGCACCGGCCAAAAAGGATGCCAACAAAACACGCCATGACAGCCGCTGCCCAGCCCGAGTGCGGAGTGCATGCCAGAAAGTCACAGCCTCATAAGGGGAGGTGGTCAGCGGCTCCCATGTACCCATCCTCGACCACAAGTCTCGAGATACCCTGCAACTGAAGAAAAGATGATCAGTATCCTCCGCACAAGGGGCAAGAAATGTCTGCGTGTGGTGCCCATCTTGATCTGTATACCCTGGTGAGGAGCCTGTCACGTCGCATGAGCCAAGCAAAAATCTTGACTTTCAATGGCACCCGGAGTCGCCATATCAATCTACAGTCAGCCCAGAGTGTATCAGAGGGTGGCGATGCAGGAAGAAAGCGGAGATAAAGGCTGCGAACTGAGAAGGAGTCCGACACCCATGTCCACCCATCGGACCTGGAAGGGTCTGGGCGGGCTGGGGCCACCTGCTGAAAAAGAGCCAAGAGCTCCAAGAAACGCTGATCCGAGAGTGCAGAGCCAAAGATTGGGGACCAAGAACCAGTGCCCCTATCATCAGTGTCAGACCAAGTCTCTACGACAGTCGCGCCCGGATGTGTGGCTAAGGCATATAGCTGAGGGAAAGCCACGGATAAGGGCCCACCAGGGATCCAATCGTGCTGCCAAAAGGAGAAAACCTGCCCAGAGCCAAGGGAGGGAACCATAAACGGACGCACCCGAGGGAGAATAGATGCAACACCCCTCCAGAAGTATGACGCCCCCCTAGGAAGAATAGGTCTAGACTCCCATGATAGGTCCTGTCCATACATGTAAAGAACACTATCCTCCAAAGACTGTCAACTGGCCCCATGATCCGACCCACCCACCGGGCAAGGAGAGCCCAGTTGGTGATGAGGAGGTCGCGGACTCCAAGGCCCCCTCGAGTCGTGGGCCTGCAAACAATGTCCCATGCAACCAAGTGGACTCCCCGGCGGTCAGGGTCGCACCCCTGCCAAAAGAACTTGCTCCTTAGTGAATCAATCCGTCTCAGTACCTGACCATGCATCAACAGAACCGACATGTAGTAGATGGGCAAAGTCGAGAGAACAGATCGGAGAAGAATAAGCCGGCCACCCCGTGATAATAATCTCGATGTCCACCCATGGAGTCTGTGCTCAAGTCGCTGAATAACCGGAGTCCAACCTCGGGAACCTATGCGTCGGTCGGAAAGTGGAAGACCCAAATACGTGAGCGGTAGGGTACTAATCGGAGTACGGAGCTCTGTCGCACAACGATTCAGCGACTGCTTGGACCATGCCAAAGGGGATGAATGAAGACTTGGCATGGTTGATCTGGAGACCCGAAGCGGCGCCAAAAAGCTCCACTAATATAGCCACCCGTCTGGCCTCCTGGACTGAGTCATCCATGAAGAAGACAGTGTCATCAACATTCTGTAGGATGGGAACAAGGCTGTCGGCGAAACCTGTGAGTAGCCCGGCCCCACGCGAAGCCTGGGTGCATCTGGCTAAGGCGTCAACAGCTAGCACGAAGAGCATAGGCGCGAGCGGGCAGCCCTGTCGAACCCCCCTCTGGGGTTGTACCTAGCCACCAGCTAGAGTCCCATTGACCAAGACAGAGAATGAAGCAGTAGTGATGCAGCGCTTCATCCACGTGATCCAAGTCGTCGGGAAGCCTCTAACCTGTAGAGAATGCCAAAGAAATGACCATGAAACAGTGTCGTAAGCCTTAGAGAAATCTACCTTCCATAGGAAGGCGAGGACGTCGGTCCTATTCCAGTGTGCTATGATCTCTGTAGCAATGGAGTAGATACCACGGCCTCGAATGAACGCTGACCGCGCCGGATGAATGAGGTGAGGAAGCACCTCCCGAAGCCGATTAGCCAATACCCTAGCCACCAGAAGGTAGATGGCATTAGATATGGCTATCGGTCTGAAGTCCTCAACACGCTCCGCCGGTGTGTGATTGGGCAGCATGAAGAGCAAGAAACGATTGAGGCGCTCGAAGCCCCGATTCCCACCAACAAACTCCTGAATGACATCCATCACATCCCCACGGAGGGTAGCCCAAAACTCTTTGTAGAAAAAGAGTGGGAAGCCGTCTGGCCCTGGCGATGCATCTGCATTGAGGTCCCCGAGCGTCTGGGTCACCTCATCCTCCATGATGGCATGTGATAGAATAGAAGATTGAGCATCAATAAGAGTGGGGATGTCTCCAGGGGTTCACCTCCAGGAGCCCGGAGGTTGCCGCCTGTAAAACTCCCGATAATAAGAAGCAATGGCAGTCCCGATGGGCTGCTGTCCAACAATCTGTTGCCCCTGGATCTCCAGTCGGTCAATCCTGTTCACCCTCCGGCGGGAGCTGGCATATAGGTGGAAAAAATGAGTGTTTGTGTCGCCTTCCCGAAGCCAAGACTGTCGAGAGCGTTGCCTCCATTGAATTTCCACCAATCTGTCCTCAAGCTGAATGGTCTGCTGAGCACGCCTACGCTCTGCAAGCTCCACCTCTGTGAGGTGGCAATCGTCCTCCAATCGGTCCATCTGCGTGATAATCCCGAATGCCTCTGTCCGGCACCTGTCTCTGTCCTCCCGGACCTGCCTCCGAAAAGTCCGAAGGAAAGACCGCAAGCTGTCCAACCTGGTGGAGAGCGTCCTGGCGGCGAAATCAGACAACGGAACACTCTGCCAATCATCAATAACTGCCTGTCGGAAACCGTCCTCCAAGAGCCAAGATCGCTCAAATCTAAAAAGAGAACGCTGGGGTTGGCCGTCATTGGACCTCCACAAAAGTGGGGTGTGGTCCAAGAAAGGTCTGTCCAGCGCCTGCGCCTGAACATCTGCCAACTGGTGAGCCTCGGCTAGCTCAAGCGATCCCAAAAATCTATCCAGCCTCGACCTCGCCGTGGGTGTAGCCGTGCTACGCCAAGTAAATCTGCAATTGGTGGCAGGGAAATCCACCAACTCCTGGGAATCAATAAAGTCTCTGAATTCCTCTGCGGCGGAGTCCCTCCCCTGACGGATAGTAGGCCAGTCCTCCATGTCAAGCGTGACATTAAAGTCACCCCCTAACAGCCATCGAACATCCGGGAGGCGAGTGCGGACAGCCCTGAGCTCGTCCTACATGGTGGCACGAAGAGATGATGAACATGGGCCGTAGACACAAGACAACAGATATGAGCAGCCATCCCTACTCTGGCGAAGGTGTGCAGACAAGGAAAACCGATCTACCCAGGAATCAACCAAAGTGAACTGGTCTGCCCGCCAGCCAATGATACATCCACTTGACTGGCCGATAGCGCTGAGAGAGAGAAACTCATAAATGTGAGGGCCCCCAATCTGTCTCCACATCACCGAGGTGCAGTCCGATAACTTGGTCTCCTGAAGGAGCACCACATCCGCCCCCCATTCTTTGATATAGCGGCAAAGGGTGCGACGTCTCCCTACGTCGCCAAGGCAACGGACGTTCCAGGTGAGGACCTTCATAAGGAGACCATGGTTCCCCCTCGCATGCGTGAACTCCTGTCTCCAGTTACCCTTCTTCTTGGCGCTAGGCGATGTAAAGGTCTTCTGAGCCTCCATGTGGCCTCCGCATGCGCTCTAGGCCTCCTGCCCAGGTAGCGGAAACCAGCTGCAGCTGCCATCTGTCTCACTTCTTCTTCTGGTTGATCTATAGGGGGGCAATGGTCGCCATCCAGCTCTGCCGCACTGAAAGCATTCAGCGAGAGGGGGGAGGCAGGCGGTCGAGCATCACTATCTGGCAGTGTGGATAAGGAGGTATCTCCAGGCAGCAGGCGCTGGCGCCGATAATATTGCACTCCGATGCCCCCATCCGGGCTGTGCAGACTGTTGTCAGAGGGAGCCCGACAGCCATGGCTGCCCGAGATGGGTGGAATGGGGGGGAGGTCGAGCCTTTGGAGGGTTACTGTCGGGAGTGGGGGGGAAGGGGGGGATGGCAGGTGGCTGGGGATGGGAGATGCCTGCAAAGCCTGGGCCGAAGGGGATGGTGTCGGCGTGCGGCAGAGGAGTGGCGCCACCGGCGCTAACAGAGGAGGTGGAGGGTCTGACGGCGACTGGCTGGTGACGAAGGATGAGTGTTGATGAGGAGCCAGAGGGGGTAAGGAAGGGGAGGGGAGGAGGGACGTCAGCTGGTTGCTGGCTGGCGGTTGTTGTTGGCTGGGGGAGGGTGGAGCCGCCAGTGGAGATAAGAGAGGTGGAGGAGGTGAAGGAGTTCTCGGCGTTTGGCGGAGGGTGGGAGACGCTGTCGGCGAAGGCGGAGGCGACACAATTTCAAGCTGCGAGCCTGCTTGAACAGTGCTGCCGGCGGTTTGTCGGGATGGAGGAGGATGCGCATTGGAACAGGGCCGGAGGTGATGGAGGACACGAGCAGGTCAGGTCGCGTCCTGGTCTGAGAATTAGTGTTGGACTCAGGTTCAGCTTGGGTGCGTCTCAGTTGGGCGGTTTGGTCAGATACAGGCTGAGTATTGGATGGGTTCTGGTGTTGTGGGGTGAAGGTGGGTTGGGCTACGATTGGATGTGAGGTTAACTGGATTGGTAGGGTGGAGGTGGGTTGCTGGTTTGGTGGGGCCAGGTTCGATGAATTGTGATTGGGGGAGGTTGCAGGTTCGGCTCGACTAGAGGTGCATGGGGGGAGGGATTTTGAATGTTGGTACGGGTGTCCGAGGTACGGCTCTGCTGCGATCGTCTGACGCCCTGGTGTTGGACAGGCTGGTGCGCCTGCGGACCTCTGGTGGCTGACGACCGCGGAGACAGGGCAGGCTGACCCATGATGACATCCGCCCACGAAGAGGCGCTGCCGGTGCGCCTGAGCCGGAGAAGGAAGCTTCTGGTGCCCGCGTGCAGCGTGAGATTTGGAGGGACGCGGAGCCCAGGGCGCAGATCAACTTCAACAATGGCGGTGGAGACATCCGGCGAGCCAAGCGGCGGAAGCGAGCATGAAAGGGGGTTCCCGAGCTGCCTCGCCACCTCCAAGGCCACCTCTGGCTTGAGAAGATGAAGGGGCAGGCCAAGGATGTCGACAGCGCATCGAGTCGCCGGCGGTGCTGCGAATGTCCCATCCTCAGGTTTCCATTGTCGCCACCTGATATGAGTGCCTGGAGCTATGGATGAAGGATTCGCCTTGAGGAAGTCCCTCTGATGTGGTGAGCCAGGGATGAGCAACCAAAGCAGGGGGCTGATGCGACTAAGGTGAAACGGTGGAGAAGCTCCCACTCCGGCAATGATGAATGAACGGAGGATCGCTTGGTCTGGAGGAGGGCCGCTGAGCTCCCCAACGAGGCATTCCTGGAGGAAATCGACTCCTCGCTGGAACTCCGGCGACCACAGGATGGTGACTGAGGGAACTATGGTGGTTGTCGCGATCGGCGTTCCAGCGGTCTGTCCTGACGCCGGATTGACATGGGGCGATTCCCGGCGAGACTGAGGACAGTCCAGTCTCCTGTGGCCTTCGCCCCTGCAGCGGAAGCAACGAAGAGGGCCAGAGCAGAGGCTGGTGAAGTGGCCGGTCTCCAGGCACCGGAAGCATCGCGTGGAGGGGCGTCGGTGCTGGTGGCAATGGTCGTCGGGTGGTCGTGACAAGGTCGCCCAACCGTCAGCTGCAAGGCGCAGCTTCCGTCGCATGATTGGGAGGGGGTATGACTGTGGTGGCGCCGCTGGCAGGGTTTGCCAGAGGCGGAACGGGGCGCCGCCGGCAGGGACTGCCGGAGACGGAGGTGGCGCTGGAAGGGTCGGTTGCACTCAACTAGCTCAATCAAAATTCTTTGGTTCAAATCATAACCAATGCCTCCTTCACCTACTAGTGTCGCTTATTTCAGCAAAATGATTTTGCATAAGCAACAAGAGCAAAGCATGCTTCAATAAGATGAAAACAAAACCAACCTAAGAAGGGTAAAGTTGAAAGAACTTTAGGAACCATGTGCCATGCTCATGAGATGCACATATCAAAATTGTTCGTTCATTATAACAGACCAGATGGCTGCAGCAGAAGAGCACTATTTTCATAACCGGCCGAACAGGAGTTATCCTTAGGTAACGCTCCCAAGTGCTAGAAAGAAACCACGCAGTAAAGTCATATTTTAATTCAAGTCTTCTGATACCAGAAGACTGTTAAAGCTGCAAGTGTTACCGATTAAATGGTTAACGAGATATAACAGCAGCAAAATAAATTAGATGCTTCTCGGATAGCAGTCGAACCTGGCTTGAAGAATATGGATAGCCCGAAATCGATGGTCTTGAGCGGCGCCTCCTCTTTCTGGTCAACGAAGAGAAAGTTCTCCGGCTTGAGATCCCTGTGCATGACCCCTAGGGAATGGCACGCTTCTACAACGCCCACGATCACCCTCCCAAGCTCAGCGGCTGCCTTCTCCGAGTAATGCCCCCTCTGTATGATCCTGTCGAAGAGCTCGCCTCCCGCGCAGAGTTCCATGACCAGGTGCACGGCGACGGCGTCCTCGTACGCTCCCACGATGGAGATCACGTTGGGGTGCCCCGAGAGGTGATGCATGATCTGGATTTCGCGCCTGACGTCCTCCACGTCCTCTTCCGTGACAAGCTTCCGCTTGGCGATCGACTTGCAGGCGAACTCCTTCCCCGTGGCCTTCTCGATGCACAGGTACGTGGTGCCGAATTGGCCCTGCCCGAGCTTGCGCCCTAGGCTGTATATGTCCTTGAGCTTGTCCGTCTTGCGTCCCAGGACGGAATCGACCATGAGGCCAGCGCTCGACACCCGCTTCACATGGTGCGGCTTCTTCGCACCCGGCGCCGCCGCCGCCTCAGAAGACGGCTGAGGCGCCGTCGATGGAGAAGAAGAGACCTCCGGATTCGGTATTCCAGTAGATGCAGGCGGGGTTTTGTGGAGGTCGGTGTCCAGGATGGTGACGGGTTCGGGAGCCTTGCCGGGGGCGGGGAGTTGGGGCGCGGGGGAGGAGGCACTGAGAGCGGCGTCGTCGGGAGAGCTGGCGGCGCGCGAGAGGAATCCGGCAGACAAGACCTGAAGGAAGCCGCTGCGACCGATGGTCGGGCCGACGCAGGAGTTGCCCATCCAAGGGGAATCCTCAAGTCCAACGCATTGGGTGTGTTATTGCTGACCACAACGACTGTGGGGGAGCGGCGAGGGGTCGCCGGCGGAGGACCGGCGGCCTGACGGGGAGAATGGCGGCGATTTGGGACGGGGATTTGCTTGATAAAATTGAGAAAAACGCAGGTGGTGGGGGTGGCGTGACAGGAAGGAGCGAGTGTGATTGTATCACTGCACGGGCCCCACTAGATATTATTCTATTATTGTTGAAGAAAAAATTTCCATTGGTTCAAAAGTTCGAATAATTTGTCTCCTCTTCCTCTAAAAGATAAATATGAATAAGTGTTTTTTATCCACATTATTTAATTGGCACACAAATGAATAGAAAAAATAGATATGGAAATAATTACCAACTATAATTTTATGAAAGAAAAACAGTAATTTCATAACAAAAAGTTTGAACCGTAATAGTCCAAAATATAATTTTGATTTAAGGTGTAACTGAAATATATATATATATATATATCGACTTAGTATTTTATTTAATACCGCGAGAGAAAGTACATTTATTTAATGAGATCATTAAAATTGGGCGTATCTATATCTATTGTTTTAATGGCCGCGTGAGCATAATTATGAAAATTCAGGCGACTTGCAAAGGTCAATAACTTTGACAGATGGACAACAAGATACTTCAAAGAAATAATTTCATATATGTTATCGATGGACTAAAGTTTATGCCGAATCAATTGTTTGAAATTATCATATTTTAAATTTACAATTATCGTCAATAAATAAAATTTAATTTTAATGAGTAAAACTAAACTTCGCATAATATTTAGTATAAGTGGAATTTGATTTTTTATTTTCGCTAGGATTAACTCGTTACCACTCGGAACCGTCGAGTGTTGAGCTTTATGTTATTGTTTTATACATAGTTATTTTTTTAAAAAAATGTTAATCTCAATCCAACTTTTTAAAATTTGATATCAAGATTTACATCATAAATGTAAAATATTACATGGATGAATAAGATTAACCTTTTATATTGTGTTTATTAATTTTTCAATCGATTCGATCCATAGTTTTCATCACAAATTATGAGGGCAACTCGCAAAGCATATATTTGCCACGGTTTAATTTATTAAATTTACAATAAATATCAATAACGTCCTTCCAACGAATATAAACTGTGAAAAAAGTTCGTTGCAAATGGTAGTTTAAATATTATTTTAACATGAAAAAAATTATTTCTCACTTTCTAGAGTAATCTTTTTTTATTTTTTTCTGATGGAAATTAATTACCTACTGACGGTAAATGCCAATTTATTTCTCATTTAATTTAATGTAAATAACTATAAATAAACGTACAATAAAAACATAGAAAAAGATATATGATGCAATTCATTGGGGTTAATTTATGGAGTTTTTTGTGTACGTATTTGTTTAAATTAAAAATATAATTAGTTTTTTCATAAAAATATCAGTTATTGTTATATTCATAGTATATTCATTTATAATCACTTTTTAATAATAAATTATCTGAGTTAGTTACAGAAGTCAGATTATAATAATTAAATCAAATCATAATTGGCATTGATACTCTGTATTGGATAAGAAAATCTCTTCCAACACTTCTCATATTTTACTATTCGTAATTTGACTTTTTCAACTAAAAAAAAAGAGGACATAAATACTATGAAAAATGTTTTTCCAGTTATATTTAGGATTAAGTCGGTTAAAAATAATAGTATTATTAGTATTCCATTTTTTCATAAAATTGTGGACATGCCACTTGGCATTCCACTATTTTCTTTATATATATGGATTGATTAATCTCTAAAATGTTAATGGGTATTTTTATCGTCTATTATGTTATTTTATCTTAGTTTAATTAATTATTATTTTGATCTATACTGCTACATGTTTACTATGATAATTTATTATGTCAACATAATATTAGGAATCAAAATCTAAGTACGTATCATTGAAAACATCTTGTGGAGCGCTTTTTGTTTCACATCCTTTGAAGCGTAATTTCAATTATCTACATCAGATCTAATGACTGGTACGAAGGCGCGAAATTCTGTTCTTATTTATTTTTCAATTATCCTTTGAAGCATTTTTTATTTATTTATTATTATTATTATTTTGTATTTTTTAAAAAATAATTTGATAATGTGGATAATAGTCTGCGTGACGATGCTACATCGGATGTTTATCTGCGAGGCGAAAAAAGAGCATTGCCATGTAAAGCGGAGCGATTGAAAAATAAGCGAACAACGGTGAAAAAATAGAGGCCGTTCGTGTTATAAATTAAAATTGAAAGATATTACTAAAATAAATATCAAAATTGAAAGGCATTTGATATAATTTACTAATACTTCATAATATATATTTTAATAATATAAGTTATTACTAACTAGTCCTACATTGGCACTTTGCATGGTTCTCATGTCAGTGAGAAAGAGAGAGTTAGATGATGTGGGGCGTGGAGAGAGAAAGTTATAAAATATTCTGTTGACTAAAAATGTCAGAACATATTTATAAAATTCAAAATTAGATGTCACATTTGTCTATTGCTCAAGGTACTTAAGTTAGTATAAGTAAGAAATAAGGAAGAATTGATCACCATATTCAAATGATCTTATGAACACATGCACTATTCATAAAATTGATATTTGATTTTATAACAACAAGTTGACACTTTCATCGTTTGAAATCAAGAGTTCTTCTCATTTATTTCATGTTTCCCCGGATAGCAGATGCATTAAATTGCACTTTCTATATATCCACGGAGGTCAAATTTAATTGGATTGAAGACTTGACCATGTATTGCTTGACGGGGCATGGATTGTTCATCCACCATACCTTAACTTCTAAAAAAATATGGAAGTTAGTTAGGGATAATAAAGTTTGAGAAAAAAATGTCTATATCATATACTTTTTTTGTGTATGAGGGGGCCCAAGATACTGTTTTCTTCATTAATAAAAAATGTTGTAATATGGTAATCCATTAAAAAAACAAGAAATAAGTATATAAATTTACACGAGTTAAGAAATATGTTTTAAGAAATATTTTGTAAAGCCAATATAGAAGTGTATCTATGCTTATTTTCGGCGAGCTATCAATAATTTGTTTTAAGAATTATTTTGTAAAGCCAATTTATAAAGATGATGTACCATCCTTAACACTGAAGAGACCATGCATTGTATTACTCAAAAAGTATTTCCCTTGTTTATACAAGTAAGCACTATAAGGATCTTGCCATCATATTGTTTGTCTTTGAAAGAATATATTGTTACGCCTTTCAATATAAAATTCAAAACATTCAAAAAAATTATATGTGTATATATATATGATCAATTTAAAATTTAACTAACTAACATTACAAGATCTACACCTTGTCATTATAAAATAGTTTTTTTATCAATATTATTCTTGTTCTAAAAGTGAGTCACTTTCAACCTTCACAATTAATTTATTAACAAATGTACATTTAATGACAATATCTCTACAACTGAACGTTTAATGATAGCATTCATATGTTTTATTAAAGAAGTGAAAATTTTTAAAAAAAATCTCAAAATTAGTAGGATGAATACTGAATTATAAGAGCATCACTGAGCCCATTATATGATCATAATATACAAGAGATGCTCTTCTTGCCCCGTGGGCTGTTTTCAAGGCCGGGCCTAAGAATTAGGTCACCAGAGCTTAGGGCCCACCAAAATTTAAGGCCTCTCAAATTTTTAGTAGTAACATATTATAAAAATAGATATTAGGTAGTTTGAAATGAAAATATTACATGTAATTGAATTTAAAATATTTTAATTTATGAATTAGTGTGTCAATATTTTATTATTACTAATTTCGTTAAGTTATCAGTAGCCAATTTATGGTGCTTATTTTCATTTTTTTCATTTTATGCATTTACATTAGCAATTAATTTGTAAAATTGTTTTCTTTCTTATTTTAATCTTTTGTTTTTTTTTCTTAAACTTTATTCATTTCTTTCTTTCTTTCAACAATTAACAATATCCAAACTAAATTTTATCCAAGGTTAAATATAAAAAAAGTTTTTTTTATTTATTGACTCTATAAATTAACTGGTCATAAAATTTTAATAAGAAGGTAAACATAAAATACTATCTATTATTTTAATATTTTTTTGGGTTTTATGCTGCATGTTCTCTCGAGATGACCCCGGTTCTTTTTAGGCTATGTTACTATGGTAGGAGTTTTGAGTCAAGGTACGTCAAAAATCTCATATAGAGAAAAAAGTGTTTCATATATTAGTCTAAATCAACTTGGCTTAGACATTACCCTCGCTTCACTTCGCCGAAAATAGTTTTTTCTTCGACGAGTTATTAGCACTTGATGAATCCGATGTTTGAGAACAGTATTGTTGGACACGACGCTCTTTCATGTAGGGGTATTTACCGGGTCGGGTCGAATCGACCGACCCGACCTGACCATGACCCAAGGTCGGATTCGGGTTGGAAAATTCCAACCCGAGTTGATCTGAATCGACTCGAAGACTCAATTTTTTTCTTTTTTTAATTATTTTAGTTAAATGTATAGTTTTATATCATTTAAAATTTAAAAACAAAAATATGAAATAAATTATTTTAAATGTAGAAAAGTATATAGTTATTTAAAATAAAATTTTTTATATTTAAAAATACTTCATTTTTTATTAAAAATAATAAATGCTTTTTATATTAAAACATAAATGAAAAAAAAAAAAAAAATAGTGGCCGAGTAACCCGACCACCCGACCCGACCCGGTCTGGATCGGGTCGGGTCGGATCGTAGCCAAAAAATAAGGGGATCCGATCCGAACCGACCCGACCCGGCCAACCTTGGCCGAGTCAGGTCGGGTTTGTTCGCAGGTCGGGTTTTCTTTGATGTGCATGTTGTCCACGGGATGAGAAACTGGAATGCAATTTTTGCACATTGCATGCAGTTATGAGACACACATGAATCAGCATATATATTATATTTTTATTTATACAATATATATATATATATATTATTTATATATATACATATATAAACACACGTGAATCAACACGCACGCATGCACGAAGAGCGAGTGCGCGCATACCGCGTCGCTTCACTCCACAGCGGCCACGGCCTGCTGCGCGGCTTAATTGAACAGTTATTTAAAAAAAACCAGATTTACAAAACCTGGGAAAATACAGAAAAATGAGAACAATATACTTTTGGACTCAGAAAAATTCTGAAAATTTTCTGGAAAATGTGTGATATGTGCTTGATATAATTTTATGCATTTTTTTGTTATGATGCATTTTCTGTGTGTTGTTATGTCATGATAAATATATATATATATATATATTAAAAATTAGATTATTTCTAATTTATGCACATTATTGAGTTAGAAAATTATGAATATTTTTTCTGAAAAATTCAGATTGTTTAATATGCATATTTTGTACTTGTGCATATGGGATTTTTCATATTATGCCATGTTACTATGTGTAATTAATAGTAATTGATAATCTTATAAATTATCATGTCACATTTAATTCTAAGTATGAGTCATATGTACTTAGTTATTTTTAATAAAAAATAATCATATTATGATTGATTATGATTTTTTTATTTTTGAATAATTATGAGAATATGGAAATTGTTTTATAAAAGTAGTGATCATGTAATGTTAATAAGAATTTTTTTAATATTGTATGGCATTTATTTTATGCGTATTACTGGTATTATGTGTAATATCCCAATATTTATGAATGTGCTAATTTTATTAAGTATATAGTTAATTAAGTTAGTTAGTCTCTTTACATAAGTATGATTATAAGTAAATCGTATCTATATCATGAATTATAATTGATATTGCAAGTATTTCAATACTAATAATAAATTTAAAGACAGGATTTTAATGCTTGTGAATCAATTAATCTGATTAATTACTAATTGGGTGACAGAATTAATTAATTTGTTATATGGTATGTTAATTATTATATAGTATCATTGCTTGTATGCGTAGAATATTGAAATTATTAATCATGATTCCTCAACCACATATAAGAATACAATATATTAATACTAGAAATAAAATAAAAACATATTTACTTGCTAAATTTAGCTTAATTTGTCATAATGATTCCTTTTAAATTTATTAGCTATTTGAGTAGCTAACAGTTGGATAATATGTCCAATTTTCGTATTAATAACATATTTACTTAAATAAGCACAATTAATTACCTAAAGTCAATTCATATAATTGACCATGCAGCACCAAGTTACCTAAAAGCTTTAGACCTCACACTAATTTGAATTGACTGTTGTGTTGTCACATCACCATGAGTTGGATCCTTACCATTTAAATTCATGCCTGTTTGGATTAAAAGACTTGATTTCTTCGTCAACCAGTAGGAAAATTAATCAGGAACATATTTTTCAATCTCAAATTCTACGAGCAAAATATTTAACTAGAAATATTTAACTAACTAATAAATTAGTACTGTGATTCAGATATTATAGAAAATCTTATCACATTCCTTATAAATCTAACTTTCACTAAAGATAGAATTATCTGTATGTATTTAAGTGGTTATGTATATGGTAATAAGCACATGTCTTCTTGTGTGGACAGAATTAATAGACTGGACTATAAATTATACAATAAAATGTATAACTAAAATTAAACTATGAAATTAAGCATGCTCACACATTGATGAGGTTTAGTTTCTTTGAGAGTTGGAATGGGGTCAATCAAATATAAGCAGAGAAACTTATGTGTCCATATTTAAGATGCTATCATTTTGTTCGTTGAAATTGAAATTCGATTTTATAAATTATGTATTAAATTCAATATGTCATATAATTATTTGATAATTTAGGACAAGGAATATGCGGATGTTAGGTTTCAGTAAGAGATAGAATCACTAGAAAATAATGTGTGGTGAAAGTTATAAATATTTTACCAAACTTCACTCAGTCTGTCGGAATTAAATTTAAGGCAGATTATACTAATACCTATCATATTTCTTGTGATGAATTCAAAATTATATAAATTCTAAGAATTATATAAGAAAAATCCTATGAAGTATACTTTTAGAAACAAATGAAATTATCATAATAAGAGTTATGTACTAATTGATATAAAATCTCTATGTTGGCATGATTGTAATGGTAATATGGATTTGTATTATTGTTATAGGGTTAAATGAATGATAGGAAAAGAAATGAGGAAACACCTTATGTGATCGCTTATGTCGGGTAAGTTGGTTTCTCCTACTCTATGTATTCATCTATTTTGAATTCGGTATGACATTGATTCTTATATGTATTAAATTCATATATCGATAAGTTTATATGAAAGTTATGTTTTGAATGATTAATAAATTGATAGTTCATTGGAAAAACATATGTGGAATGTTATGGATCAAGCTTATAGGATAGAATCATATTCCATTTGAATGAGTATGATTCATCTTCTGATATTCGAGATATGATTATTATGTGATGAATCATGCATCGACATCTACTTGCATTTGCATATATGATGGTTGGAGCTAAGTGCTACATCATTAATCATGATGGGAGACACCTCTAAATTCTAATCCATCATTCTGTTCTCCAATAATGAGACGAGATAAGCTGGAGCTAAGTGTCATGCGGAGCTAAGTGTCACATCACGAGTAGTCGTGATAGGGCCACATCTAGAATCCGTAGGGGCCACATCTAGAGTCCACCTATCGCTATATGATATGTTCTCCGAAATGAATGAGATAGAATAGAGCTAAGTACTACATCGTTGATCACGATGGAAGTCATCTCTATAGCCAACCTGCCGACCACTAGTCAGTTGGTGATCCGTGCATTCATACGAGAGTGTTGCATTTGCATACATATGTTTGATATGATTTATATGACACTGATTTCATGTTGAGTGTAATGCTTCTAATTAGTATGATATATATGTAATTATCAAATATATAAAAATATCTATTTTGCTATTATAATTATTGCATCCTTTTTCATGTCATCCTGATTTGATTAGTTGGTAACACATAGACTATGAGTTATCAATTTACTGAACTATTTTACCTCACTCTGTTGTTTCTAATATTTTTCAAATAATTATTGGGAATCATGCGATGTGATAGTATTTGAAGAGTTCATTGTAAGATGGGAAGATTTGAGTCCCTCGTATCCTTGTATTAGAATGTCAAAAGATTTGATTATGCATAATGCATATGTAATATTTTATATGTCGTAAGAAGGCAAAATCATTTTATAAAATATAAAACTTAAGGATTATGATTTGCTACGAAGGATCATCATAAATTGTGTAGTTTATTTTATGGTATATTAATTCTTATGTATATTATAAAAAAAGTTTACATTACATTTTCTTAATCTTTTTCAATTCTATTTGATTGTCCATAATGAGTCGTAAACTCCGATTTAAATCATGATTTAAATCGAGGTCGTGACATTATGCATATCTATTAGTACATGAAATATTCATGTTATTTTGTCGTGCATTACATGTAATTATAAATTTAAGTAAAATTTTTTCATGTGTTATTACATGATATGTTTTAAGTGTAGTATGTCATACTTAAATTGACTTTCCATATGAATTAGTATTCATGCACATAATTATGTTATATTCACTTAAAGTGTATTTTAAGTGTGATACTTATGTAAATTGACATGATAATTGAAATATGCACATTATTAATTCATTGTGTGAATTGGACTATTTAAAAAAATGAGTTATTTCCTCTAACCACTCCTAAACTATTATTATTTTTCATATTTAATCTCAAACTATGAATTTTATTTTTTGGGTCCTTAAACTTTCGTAATTTTTTCAGTTTAGTCATTTCGTTCAATTCCGTTAACTTCTCGGTTAACTTTGATTTTTTTTATTTATGAAAAGTAAATTGTACCCCTACCTTAAGTGTTAGCCAATTTTGTATAAATATAAAATATAAAAAAATATTTTTTAAAAAAAGAAAAAGGCAGGAGGAGGCTCCCCCCTTCTCCGTGTTGCCAAAGAGAGCTTGCCTGAGCACGAGCTCACGCCGACGAGAGCGAGCGAGCGCTCATGGGACAGGGGGGAGCCGTCGTGCTCCCCTGTCCTTTTTTTAATTTTTTTATATTTATTATTATATATTATTTTAAATCAAAAGAGACTAACTAGCACTTATGGAATGGCTCAAGCTAGGCCAGAGCAAACTCGGGTTCGGGTCCGGGTTCCTCTGGACCCGGACCCGGCCTAAATTTTACCGGGTCACAAATTTTCTGACCGAGAATCAGACCCAAAAATTAGGAATAAAACCGGATTTAAAACCGAGAATAATACATAAACAATATGACAATAAATTGGGTTCCAAACATTCATTGATTAGCATAGAAATGGCAGAAACAAATGAAAGTTGTTTGGATGTCATCATAATATCATTCCATGGCAAACATCAAACCAAAAATAGGGACATAAACATTGCACACCTTGTGGACACATTTGAGGACCTTAATTGCATGCCTTGTGGACATAAACATAAACAAAAATTTAGGTCAATATGATTGCATTCAAGAATTATCAAATTCATTATCCATATGCAAATAACAGAGTTACAGACAAGAACATAAACAAATGTGCCAACAATCAAAGATAACACAGAGATACAAAATATCCATTAATATGCCTCAATTTTGTTAGCCTAGAAGAAAACATACAATCATACAAACTATCAGATCACAACACTCTTCAACATTATACGAAAAATAAAAGATTATCCACCTAACCATGCCAAAGTCATTAGAGAGTAGATATGCCAACGAGCGGCAAGGCAGAGAGTAGATATGCCAACGAGCGGCAAGGCGGCGAGTAGCGGCAACGAGCGGCGAGGCGGCGAGCAACGCCAACGAGCGACGACTGCGAGGCGGTGAGGGGATGAGTAGCGGCGACTGCGGGGCGGCGAGGGGGCGAGTAGTGGCAACGAGCGGCGAGGGGGTGAGCAGCGGCGACTGCGGGGCGGCGAGGCGGCACACCGCACAACTAGGGCACGGAGTCGTCGGTCACGGTTATTTTTCAGATCTAGGGCACGGAGTCACGGAATCTGATATTTGTTGCAGCTCGGCGGTCGCAGGTACACGGGCACTGGGTAGCGGGCTATCGGGTTTCCAATACTAAAAACCCGTAAAATAATTGGAAACCCGGGCCGGGCCACGGGTCAGATTTTCATACTCCAGATCTGGTCCTGACCCGTGATCCGCCGGGTTTCCATGAACGCAAACCCGGTCCTGGACCGACTTATGTCCAGGCCGGGTTTTTCTACCGATCCACCGGGTCGGTGCGGACCGGGTCGACCCGGTCCGTGCTCAGCCCTAGCTCAAGCAGGGACGGAGCCAGGTGGGGCCTTGCCCACCACCACCACCCCACCCCCCAATTTTTTTAACCCTTTATATATCTGTATATAAATAGTATGAAAAAAGACTAAAGTATAATACTTGCATGTACATTGGCCCCTCCTAAGTTTCACTACTGGCTCCGTCAGTTGGCGCAAGTGTATAATTTCACATACTCCATTCCATCGGTAGACTCCAATAATTTCGACGATCATTCCACACATGAAATTATTTAAAGAAGATGCTCCTGCTGTAGCTTCACAAAGAAAAATATATGAATGCTATAAAAAACTAAAAAGAATTAAAGTGAAAATAGAATGAAAATTAAACTCATTTTTAAATAAATAATAAAAATGACCTCTACAATAGAAAAAAAAACAACATTAAATTAGAAATGGTAGATTAGATATCTATATAATTAATGAAATTTTAGTAATTAATTTTGGACGACAAATATTAAGGAAATTGAATTTATGGAATGTAGAGTAAATAAACAATGAATCAATTACAATTATGATTTAGATTCATGACAAAGAGTAAAATTAATATTTATTGTGAGCAACTAATAGAAATGTTATTGGTAGAATGAATTGTGAATTTTCACAAAATAGCACAAATCATTAATTAATATTGTATATACAAAGTAATAGTTATTAGAAACTTCATTTGACCAACAAGCGTTGGGTGGAGTGGTAAGCGGATCCTCCTCCCTTATACAAAGTTTCAGGTTCGAGTCTTATGAAGATAAAAATTCTTGTTGAGAGTCACGTGTCATTATCAAGTACGCGATTCGGGACGACTTTATCGGATTAGTTAGACTCGATAGTGAGTCGACTTCTAATTTGCGGACAGTGCGCTCAGTAACGTCGTGCGAGTTGAATCATCGGCACCACTTCCCAGATATCGGGGCTGACCACAAAAAAAAGACTTCATTTGAGTCGGACCTTAAACCTTCACTTATTTGACCTTTGGGCTGGCCTTGGTGATAAGAATTAAGAAGAGGCGGGGAGTTGTGGGGTTATTATTTTATGAATAATATTATCGGAATCGACCATTATTTTCATGCTAATTTTATTGTTTCTACTAATTGTATTTCTATATTATTATGTGTTTACTATGTTAATTTGATATGGCTTCATGAGTCAAATGATTAGTATGCGCCATTGAGAAAAACTAGGTTAATTGATCATTAATATATACGTGTACATGCACATAATATATATAATAGAATTTCAAACAACCAATAAAATTTTGATCGAGTTAAAATCGCAGTAGATTTGTTTCGTAAATATTTTCTTTTTTGAAACAGAGTTTAGATGTTTAAGTATAAAACTTCATAAATTAATTACTGTAATATGATACGTATAAAAATGAGTACAAATTATATTCTTACATCATTTTTTTATCATTTTATAATTACCTATATTTATCAAATATTTTAATTAAATTTACATTTTTTTTCACTAATATCAAACGGTATTCTTTAATCTGTTATCCTCCACTTGAATCCTTTTTCTCTAAACAAAGCCACGAGGGTATTTCTATAATTCTACTTCAAAATAATTTGACTGAACTTTTCTTATAAATTTTAAGACCCTTTTCGGGTAGTTTGTATTTATTTTTATTTTTATTTTTTTTTTGCATTTCAAAATACTATTAGTTTACAACATAAATTTATTCTTTAAAATAAAATACCCTGTAACTATGATATCCTTTATATGATATATTACAACTACCACAAGGTTAGTTACATATTTACAACAGCTTTTCAACGGCGATTTGCACTAATATATATTATCTATGATTATATTATCATAATAAATTTAATAAAAAATGTAATTTATTATAACTAAACCTAGACGTGGTAAATGATGCAGAGCGAGAATTTCATAAAGTATTACATGACATATTCTAAAATTAATTTCAACAAAAGATTCAAAATTAATATCTCTAAGTTTTAGTAATATACTAAAAGATAGTTAAGGTCTAAAATTATTAAGCTATCTTCATTCACAATCTTGCTCCTCCTCTTCCTTTCTTCTTCTCCTATTTGTCTTCCTCTTCCATCTTCCTCTTCTTTTTCTCCACCTCCTCTTCACCTGTTTCTTTTTTGCCACCGTCCTCTTCGTCCTTCACCTCTTCAGTTGCTTCCTCTTCCATCTTTATCTTCTTCTTCTCCTCTTCCGTTTTCCTCCTCTTCTTCTCCACCACCTCCTCCTCCTCTTCATCTGTATCCCCGTTTCTTCGTCCTCTTCTTCTACTTCTCCTTTCATGTATGCTGCAATAATTAATTAAATAATTAATTTATAAGAAGGAAAAAGCCTAAAAAAGTTGAAAAAAGAGAAAAGAAACCTTTTATTTGACGATTTTGTTTAATATAATTCTCTAAGCCCTCTGTCAGAAATATAATTTTTTGCTGTTCATCTGCATTTGCGTTCATAAATTCTGGTCTCTTCTGATAGTTTAGCATATCCTCGAGGGCTCGGATGAGACCCTTCTCAAACATTTCCAGTCCGCTTATGAGTTGATAGAAAGGCATGATTGCTGTAGATAAAAAAAAATTTCAAGACTAGGCCAAAAAAAAAAAGAATCACGGATTAGGAAAAAATATCACAAATATCACAAAAGGAGAATAGGAGAAAACGTTAGAGAAACTGGAGAAAAAAAACATGAAATCAACACGGAGAACATAGATCAACGCATTTAAGAAGACTGCGGAGAATAGAACATAGAACACCACATCGTAGACATTGTAGAGAAAACATTTGTCCTTTCTTGTCGCTGAAAGGAGAAATATCGAGAGTCGAGGAAGGAGGACAAACCTAATAAAAATTAGGGCAAAAAAAATATTGTGAGCGAAGGAGGGAGGAGCAGAAATATTATTACATCATCCGGAAAAAAGAATTATCGAGAGAAACATTGACCGAAAGGGGAAAAGATCATACCAAAAAAAAAGAAAAAAAATCATTGACGGAGAACAAGAAACATTAGCTGCGGAGAACAGAACAAGACTGCGGACGAAGAACAGATCAAAAAATTTGTCATCACAAAAAAAAAAAATCAGGGCAAAAAAAGAAAAACACAATGCCGCGTAAGAAGAGTTCAGGACGAAGACGGAGAGAAGGGAAGAGCGGTGTCAACTGAAGACGAAGAGGCCGGTGTGAAGACGGAAACGGCACTATAAACCAGGGCGAACAGAACAAGACTGCGGACGAAGAACAGATCAAAAAATTTGTCATCACAAAAAAAAAATCAGGGCCAAAAAAAAAAATAATGCGGCGGAAGAAGAGTGCAGGAAATAGGACACAAACCAGTTGCTCCTTTTCTTTAATTCTTTCTTCAGTTGCAGGAGATGAAGACGGAGAGAAGATAAAAGCGGTATTAACTGAAGACGAAGAGACGGGAAACGGCAATAGAAACCTTCGCGCGCGTGCGATCCGATCCAATAGGAGAAAGTGGCTAAAAAAAAAAAAGTGAAAGAATAATAATTATTATATTTCCCCTCTGTCCCGTACACCCCACTCCTTCCATTCTTTTCGTAATTTCCATTTCTTCTCGGTATTAATTCTCCTCTAATATTAATTTCTTTCCATAATCATCGACGGACACCCAATTATGGGATCCCACCCAAATATTAATTCTCCTCTAATGTGAAACTTCTGCCCTCGTTTTTTTTTACGCTAATTTAATTTCTTCATTTGATCATGCAACCAAATGAAAAATTTGTCATTCGTTGATAAAAAAAATAAAATAAAAAACATAAATCAATTAAGGATAGTATTCCACGATGAATTTTGTCCTTGTAAATTGAATGTTTAATCCAAAGTTCGCGCGAAAATATTTGCTTTGTGTCCTTATATGCAGTTAAGGATTCCATGTTGGCGAGAATGGGCTATCTAACTAATACATCCATTTATTTTATTAATTTCCTATAAATTCTTGTAATATAAAAAATAAGATTACACACAATATGATCTTTTTATAATAACAAAGATTAGTATTTTGTTTTTTTAAATAACAACTGGACAAAGAAATATTTAAGATTAATAACACTTGCAAGTGCCGGTGGTGAAAAAATCTATATCATAAATATAAAAATAATTAATTTTGTATTTGTATTCTAAATAAAACATTAAGAAAGAACTTTATTAACATATATAATACATATTATTAAAAACTTACCTTTTAACAATATATTAGGCCCTTTGATTGACATAACACAAATTAATGTCTTATCATTTTTATCCTATACATGAATACAAAATTAGTTAACTTTATTAATTAATCATTCGTGCATTTGACTAATGGCTATAGCAATAATTACCTACTTTATCATCACATACGTGTCCATTGGAAAATTGAAATATATTAATCCCTAATATAGTGATAAATAAATAATCCATAAGGTAATTACACTACATCACTATATATATATATATATATATATTACTTTTATAGTAATAAATAAATATTTTTAAAATTTTTAAAAATAGAAAAAGGTTGAGGAATTTACTGTAAAATACTAATTGACATATCATGCAAATGATATATTGCAAAATTATGTAGATATCATTTATCTTCTTTAGCATTAAATTAATTAATGATGTTTATATTAGTTTATTAGTGACTTAGTATTGAGTTGACCACTTTAATACCAATTCAACTACATTTGATAGCAAATATAATAGTTTATTTAAATAATTTAGTATAAGATAATATCAATTAATATATTAAGTTAACATATTCACATGGTATCAATTAACTACTTTAGATATTTCCATCACAAATACTATCATTATTTAATAATTAATTTAAGTTATTAAAATATAAATGTATAGTTATTATAACCGTATTGATAATAGAATTATATGGCTATTATATAATTATGATATTTTGTAAACCTAATTTATATTTTAAATTTATAATTAATATTTTGTCAATTATAATATATAAGAGATACTCTCCGTCCCTGGTGGGTTGTTTCCAAGGTCGGGCCTAAGGATTAGGCCACCTAAGCTTAGGGCCCATCAAAATTTAAGGCCTCCCAATTTGCCCAATTTTTAGTAGTAACGTATTATAAAACAGATATTAGGTAGTTAAAAAAAGATTATATGTACTTGAATTTAAATTATTTTAATTTATGAATTAGTGTGCCAATATTTTATTAGTAATAATTTCTTTAAGTTATTAATAGTCAATTTATGGTGCTTATTTTCATTATTTTTATTTTATTGTCATTTTTTCCATTTTATGCATTTACATTAGAAATTAATTTGTAAGGGTAAATGGTTTTCTTTCTTATTTTAATCTATTATTTTTCTTTCTTAAATTTATTCATTTGTTTCTTTCAACAATTAACAATATCCAAACTAAATTTTCTCGAAAGGTTAAATATAAAATGTTTTTATTTATTTATTGACTCTATAAATTAATTGATCATAAAATTTTAATAAGAAGGTAAACATAAAATATTATTTGTTATTTTAATATATTTTTTAGTTTTATGCTTCATGTTCTCTTGAGACGACCCCGGTTCTTTTTAGGCTCTGTTACTATGGTTGGAGTTTTGAGTCAAGGTACGTCAAAATCTAGTAAAGTTTGATACTAGAGAAAAAAAGTGTTTCATATATCAATATATTTTCATGGACACGATAAACAAAAAGTTCACCCATTTGGCAGCTAAACAATAGAGTCTAAATCAATTTGGTTTAAACATTGCCCTCGTTTTCACTTGACCAAGAATGTATTTTTTTTTTTGTCAAGGCCCGCAGAGATTATTAGGATTCGATTAATCCGATGTTTGGACGAGAGCGATATGAATAAATTCTAATCAAAATATACCAAACTTGACAATCTCGTAATACAATTTCGCTACGCTAACCATCCTTGCTTTTCAAAAGTGGATTTTGATAAGCACCACACCTCACATTGGTAGCGTCCTTGGGATTCAGAGGCTATGCCGACCCTCATCTATATTTTGCTTCTTTGAGGTGTCTCACATTCTCAGAAGGCACCTACATGACTTGCAACGTTCTGGTTTGACACCCACAATGCTCTTGGACTTCTCAGATGCTGAGTTTAGATGTTGTGCAAGTTTTGTATCTTCATTCTTCAGTGCAGGTTATGACTGGTTCGGAGCAGCTGTGCCCCAAAATAAGATGAGACTTGCTGAAGTCGTACTTTATAGGCGTTGAATTTTTTACCAGCGATAGGCTCCAATATTTTTTACCATCATTCCACACTGAAAAAATTTACTCATCGTCCAAGATTGTGGATGCAACATTTACATTTTATTTTTGTCAGAAAGAAGGAAAACAAATGTGATCACCAGATTGTGGATGCCCAGTTAACGTGGGAGTATAGAAACAATGGAACCCACCTTATGTCACGGGCAACGTATTAAATCCCCAAATAAGATCCCATGTAGAAAAAAAATGCAACTTTTCCATCCTCTGAAAACTAAATTCTGTAGGAAAAATGCTGACTTAGAAAATATACAAATTATACAAGATATAAACCATTAAAGGTATTATACAAATCAGTATCACAATGAAGTAGTGGATGTAGTCTATATTTTGTTATAGATGGCCACCATGGTCATCAGCTCGACGAGCGTGAGAAGCGTTCGTCGAGTGAAACGCGTTGATCGCACAGTGGCCGGACAACGCGGACGACGTGGGCGCGGTAGAGGCGGACTCCATGGTTGCACATGCGCCTATATAATAAGCTCGTAATCGAGTGGAATGAACCATCGGAGGGAGCCCCAAATCGCAATTCTAACAATCCTTCATCCTTCACTGGTATCAGAGCTTAGCCGGTGACTTTCGACAACGGTCGTTTCCTATTGTGTGAGAACCCCAAGCGACATCACCAGAACCATTCGTCCTTTCCAGCGAACCTTCGACGACGATCAATTTCGATAACGAGAAACTCTCAGTTGGCGAACTGGTTCTCCCCTGATCTCATCAATCTGTGGCGGGCCACAACCCTCTGCTGTAGGAGATCCAAAATTGACACTGCCGGAGTCCTTCCACGCAAGCTGTGAGCCTTCGCCAGCCTTCAATTCCGCCTGCGACACACTCCAACCGGTGATCTCAGCATCCCCTGAACCGCTTCGGTGAAGGGTACGCGCAGTCTCACTCGAGGAAGACTAACAGTACTTCTGCGTATTTTAGCCTCGCAAGTTAATCTTGTCCATCCATTCTTGGCATGCATATTAATCTTGTCCGCATGATGTCATATGCATATTATATTTTAGCCTAAAAAATACATCTAGACTAGACAATTGCACAATTTTTTAAAAATATATATATTTTATAGGCAGCATTATAAATTTCGACTCATATAGATTTGTTAAATATATTTTTCGTGTGTAATTTATTAAAGTCAAATTTCATATTTTTTTGTGATATTCGTTTAACTTGTTAAATCAGAAGTATTTTAATTTTATTAAAAAAACCACTTCATATTGGTTATTATCATTATCTTGATCATTTCTAATTTTAGTAACCACATTTGGAGATCGTTTTGTATTAACATATTATTATTTTCAACTTATTTTCAGCCAACATATTATTATTATTATTTAAATTATGATCATTAAAAGGAAAACCCAGATTCATCGTTATTTGCTGGTTTATCAGTTTTTAAAGCCATATAGCATTTAATCTCTCTAGTCTCATGAGAATACAAATATATATATATATATATATATATATATATATATATATATATATATATATATATATATATATTAAATCATAACACTAGATTAGCTTAAGCTTTTAAACCAAATTATAGATATATTGTTGGAGTCGAATATGAATAGTTATTGCATCAATTTTCTTTTAGCTTCTTTATTGTTCATGAATTAGAACTACAACTCCATTCTTTAATTGTCTATATGCCATTCTGAATTACAGCCTGTTGTTATTAGATAATTAATTTGCTAAATAATATTTTTTTTATTTTTCAAAATATTTATATATATATAATTATAATTTAAATTTCCGAATTTTACAATTTTTTAAATTTAAATTCAGAATTTTTTTCTAAAAATTTTAAATTTCTGAATTTCATTTTAAATAATAATAATAATATTCGATTTTTTTCTGAAATTTCAATATTAGTTTATTTCAAAATTTTAAGTTGAAGAAGTTTTTTCAAATTTTTTTCAATTTCTAATTTTTTTAATCAATTTTAAATTCGAAAGTTTTGAATTTTAATACTCTTTTTTATATAATTTAATTTTTTGGAATTTTGAATTTTGAATTCGAATTTATTTCTGAATTACATTTATTATAATTCAAATTCAGAATTTTTCAATTTTTTAAAAATTCTCGAATTTTCAATTTTTTTTAAAAAAATTTCTTCAAATTTTAATTCTAATTTTTTTAACTTAAATTTAATACCTAATTTTCAAATTTCAAATATAAAGGAATTTAAACTTAAAGTTTATTTAAAAAATTTCAAATTTATTTCTTGAACACTAAGTATATCTGTTTGACATTTTAGATAAAAAGAACTATGTCGAAATTTGTTGCTGCTGAACTGACCAAGTTGGCACGTTTTAATGGTGCCAATTATGATGTGTGGAGCCGAAGAATTCGCTATGGGCTGGTTCATGATAATTTGCAAAAATATATTGATAATGCTATCCCAATGCTTCCAGAAAATGCTACAGAAGAGCAAAAGTTAGCTCATACAAGGACTTTGGAACAATGGAAGCTAAATGATGAAAAAGCAACAACCTTCATATTGATGTATATGGAGGATAATCTCATCAGAGTTTTTGAAACACATAAAAGTGCACAAGAACTTTGGAATACTTTAAAGGACAAGTACGCGTCCAGAAGAGATATGAACTTAGTGTTCCTATTACATAGATACACTACTTGTAAAATGAAAGTAGATGATAATGTATCAGATCACGTCAATCAAATGATAGTGATGGCAAAGGACTTAGAAACTGCAGGATGCCCCTTACCTGAACCCCTACAAATAATAACAGTTCTGAATAGTTTGTCATCTACATTTGATATGGTTGTGACTGCTGTTCGTGTGAATGAGTCTATCAAGCAAGTGGCACAATTGCCTTCCATCTTGGCAGTTGAGCAAGACATGGCTAAAGGAAAGAATAAAATATAAATTTTTATGCCGAGAAAAATGAAGAAGGGCCAGAGGATGAAGCTCATGCTATTCATCACAAAAAGAATTTTGGCCCGAATAGAAGGCAATTTAAGCCTAAAGGCAAGAAGACTCAACGTGGGGCTTGTTATAGTTGTGAAAATTTTGATAATTTTAGATCCAATTGTTCTACGACATCTGGACATAGCCAAACTAAGGGCCCACAACGTAGCGGACAACAGAGCAAAGGAGCAAGTTCAAGCAAGGGATCATTCCTCGGTGTCGTTGAGTGCAATGCTGCAACGACAGATATAGAAAAGTGGTGGATTGATTCTGGAGCAACTCGTCACATTGCCAAGACAAAAGAAGGTCTGCTTGAATTCAAAGAACTGCAAAAGGGGGAACGGAGAATTTACATGGGAAATAACACCTATTTGGACGTTGAAGGTGTCGGAAAGTACAAGCTTGACGTTGGAGATAGGTTCATGATACTCCAAGAAGTTTTGTACGCGTCAGGAATTCGACGGAACTTAATCTTTGTCCCGAACCTGTTGCAGAATAATTTAGAAGTTAGATTCTATAATGGTCGTGTGACAATTGGCAAAGATAAAAATGTTTATGCCATGGGAAAATATGTACTTGGACACGACTTATTCTGTCTGACTATAAATAACAATGAATCAACGAATTCTGAGTACACTCTATGTTATGTGTTTGATTTTAATCTCTGGCATGAAAGACTTGGACACCCATGAAACTATAAAATGGATCAAATAATCAAATTAAACTTATTACCTAACATATCTGGTACAAGAACAATGCCATGTGAGCATTGCTTGACCGGTAAGATGACTCGAACGCCCTTTCCAACTGGGACAAGGTCGACGGAATTGTTAGGATTAGTTTATTCTGATACTTGTGGACCATTGAGTGTTCATGCATACAGAGGTAAGGAATATTTTATTACATTCATTGATGATTATTTCAAATATTGTTATGTTTATCTCTTAAAAAGAAAAGCTGAAGCTTTTGAAACTTTTAAGAGTTATAAATCAGAGATAGAAAAAGGATTGGGAAAACCAATTAAGTGTTTAAGGACAGATAGAGAAGAAGAATATAACTCCCGGGAATTTGAGAGTTACTGCATTGCAGAAGGCATACGTAGGCAAACTACGATGCCATATACGCCACAACAAAACGGAGTGGCGAAAAGAAAGAATAAGACATTAATGAATGCAGTAAGATGTATGTTGTCTTACTCGGTTCTACCCAAAGAATCTTGGGGAGAAGCAGTGTTGACCGCGAGTTACATACAAAATATAATTCCCACAAAGTCCGTAGAATTGACGCCATACGAGTTATGGAATGGTAGGAAGCCCAATTTAGGCTATCTCCGAAAATGGGGATGTAAAGCGCGTGTATTAGTTCCTAGTCAATTAAGGGACAAACTGGACTTTAGGATGAAAACATGCAGATTTATTGGATATAGTCAAAATTCTAAAGGGTATAGATTCTTCCACCCAGATAGAGATCTCACAGAGAGTCGAGATGCTACTTTTTTAGAAAATGAAAAGCAATGCATCCAAGAAGATGATGATCCTTTGATGTCTTTAGGAGATGGTGAAGTCAACTCTGAACACACACTGAATTTTCCAACAGTGGGAGTTGATGCTACACAGAATACTGTACCTTTGGATGAAGTGGAAGAATTCACACTCTCCACGAGTATAATTGGCAACAAGAGACCACGGACGAAACCCACACATTTGGATGATTATGTTCTGTACGAGTGCGAGATTTCGCGTTACTCCGTTGATGTTGACATAGAGGATAGTACAGATCATATTACTTATAAAGAAGCAATGGCTTCTAATGAGTCGGAATCATGATCGGCCGCCATGAAAAGTGAATTGGACTAAATCGATCGGAACGGAGTATGGACACTATATGACTTGCCGAAAGGTAGACAATCCATATGGTGCAAATGGGTATTCAAGAGAAAGTATCGGGCTGATGGTTCTCTTGATAGGTACAAAGCTAGATTAGTTGCCAAGGGTTATACTCAGCAAGCCAAAATTGATTTTCAAGAAACCTACTCTCCAGTAGCTAAGTTTACTTCGATTAGGACGATCTTAGCGATAATCGCGTATATGAATTTGGAGTTATTCCAAATGGATGTTAAGACAACATTTTTAAATGGTGACTTGACAGAAGCTATATACATGCGTCAATCTGAAGGTTTTCAGGTTGAAGGTCAGGAGGATAAGGTGTATAAATTGAAAAAATCATTATATGGCTTAAAACAATCGTCTAGACAATGGTATTTAAAATTCCATGAGACGATAGTTCAATTTGGTTTTAAAGCGAACAAATTGGATTATTGTGTACATCAAGAAAAGTGGGAGCAATTTTGTGATATTATCACTATACGTAGATGATATCTTGCTCGCCGGTAATGATGTCACGATGCTGAATGAAGTAAAAGATAAATTGAGCAAACAATTTGCATCCTATGTATTGGGCATTCAAATTATTCGAGATAGAAACTCAAGACTATCGAGTTTAAGTCAAGAACAGTATATTAATAAGATACTGAGAATGTTCGGGATGCAAAATTATAGTCCCGCGCCTACACCACTTGTGATTGAAAAAAGGCTTAGTAAAAGTCAGTGTCATAATGTGGGCCAAAAACTTTTAGAGGAACCCTATGCACAAGCGGTGGATAGCTTGATGTATGCAATGCTTTGTACATGGCCTGATTTAGATTATGCAATAAGCTTGGTTAGTAGATTTCAAAGTAATCCGTGAAAGGCCCATTGGAAGACCATTAAGAGAATTCTACGATATCTGAAAGGCACAGTACAATTGAGATTGACATATCAAGCTAATACATTGGTGACTATAGGATACTCGGATGCGGATTTTGGAGGTGACATAGATGACCGAAAGTCCACATCAGGTCACCTATTTTTATTAGGTGGAGCAGTCATTTCTTGGGGGAGCAAGAAACAAGGATGTGTGGCAAGACACACACGGAAAGCTGAATACATTGCTTGCAGTATAGCAGCCACCAATGGAGTCTGGCTTAGACGTTTTCTCTTGGAACTAGAGCTCAATTTGGTCGCTGGACCACTTCAAATGTATTGTGATAATCAAGCAACCATAAGTTTGATAAACAATGGAGCTAACAGTTCCAAAGGAAAACACATTGAAATAGAATATCACTATATTCAAGATATAGTAGAAAAAAAAAATGACTATGACTTATATGCCTACCAATGATACGTTGATTGATTTCTTGACAAAAGGAATTGTAGTTGGAACGTTCATTAAACATGTTGATTTAATGGAACTCAGGAATACATTAGTCAATAATGTAAGTGTTGAAACTACATGACCATGTTGGTCAAGTGGGAGATATTTCTGGGACCAAATTTTTTTAGTTTCAAACTCAACAGGAAGCTCTTGGCTGATTTCATGCACAAGTTACGGAGAGGTGCAAATGGATGTATGCAAGCCACATGTAGCTTGACAATTGAGAAGCAAGACATCCATAGAGACGTGGTGCCGACTTGCAGGCGAATTCCTTCCCATGGCCTTCTCGAAGCACTGGTACGTGGTGCCGAACTAGCCCTTCCCAAGCTTGCGCCCTAGCCTGTACATGTCCTTTAGCTTCTCCGTCTTGCGTCCCAGGACGGAATCAACCATGAGGCCAACGCTCGAAACTCGCTTCACATGGTGCGGTTTCTTCGCACCCGCCGTCGCCGCCTCAGAAGTCGGCCGAGGCGTAGTCGACGGAGAAGAAGAGTCCGACGAATGCGGGATTCGGTAGAAGCAGGCAGGAGTTTGTGGAGGTGTGTGTCCGGGATGGTGACGAGCAGAGCCGGCCCAAGAGTTTGGGAGGCCTAAACGAAATTATATTATAAGAATTTTTATTTTTTAGAATATAAATGCATTAATTACATTTTAATATTTATTATTTTAAAATAATGTTGGTCTTAAATATTGGGAACCATTATTGTCACTTCAAAATATATTATTGTCATTTGTGCCAAAAGTACCTTGTGAGATAGAATGAAATAGCAATAGTGTGTTTTGAATGGCATTAGTGATTTCCTAAATATTTTATGAAAATGTTTCATGAAGATGCTCTTACGTAGCTTCACAGAGAAAAAGTATGAATGCTAATTTTTTTTTTAAAAAATAAAGTGAAAATAAAGAAAATATAAGGAATTTTTTTTAAAACAAATGATAAAAATGACCTCTATAATAGAAAAATATTAAATTTGGATGACAAATATTAAGGAAATTATGTTTACGGAATGTAGAGTAAACAAACAATGAATCAATTAGGATTTAGATTAATGACAATAAGTAAAACTAATATTTATTGTGAGCAATTAATGGAAATATTTTTGGTAGAATGAATTGTGAATTTTTTTTACTAAAGCAAAATAGCATAAATCATTAATTAAAATTGGGTATACTGTATATAAAGTAATAGTTATTAGGAGGCCTCATTTAAATCAGATCTTAAGTAAGAGCTTCACTTATTTGAACTTTGGGCCGGCCTTGGTGATAGGCCCGCCAGGCGGGGGGTTGTGACGTGGGGGCCTGAAGGGAGCAGGCACCTGAGTATTTTAGGAATAATATTCTTGGAATTGGCTATTATTTTCAAGCTACATTAAAAAAAAAATCTATATCGTATTGTTTCTGCTAATTGTATTTCTACATTATTATGTATTTATTATGTTAATTTGATATGGCTACATGAGTCAAATATGAGCTATTGCGAAAAATTATGTTAATTGATCATTAACATATACGTCTGCATACACACAATATATATAATAGAATTTCAAGCAACCAATAAAATTTTGATCGAGTTAAAATCTCAGTAAATGTGTTTCGTAAATATTTTCTTTTTTGAAATAGAGTTTAGATGTTTAAGTATAGTAGTATACAACTCTATACACTAGTGTAAATAATTTATAGAATATAGAGTATAATGGTTTTTTTATCTTATTCATAATATATCCTCATTCTTTTTTATAAACAATTTATTAATTTTCAAACATCATAAATTTTTATTTTAATGTTTCACATATTTAATTTTACTTAAATATTATTTAACTTTTTATATCCTTTTAAAATAATCAACATGTTTATACTGAAATAATCTTTTTAAAAATATTAATATTTAAAATAAAACATCATAAATTAATTACTATAATATGATACATATAAAAAAGAGTGTATATTATATTCTTATATCATTGTTTATCATTTTATAGTTACCTATATTTATCAAATATTTTTTTATTAATTTTACAAAAAATTTTCAATAATATCAAACGGTATTCTTTATTCCGTTACCCTCCGCTTGAATCATTCTCTAAACAAAGCCACGAGGGTATTTCTAAATTTCTACTTAAAAATAATGACTAAATTTTCTTAAATATTGTATATTAGCATTGTTTACAACATAAAATTATTCTTTAAATAAAATACTTTATAACTATAATAGTCATTTATATGATTTATTACAACTACCCCTGTTTGTTACATATTTACAACAGCTTTTCAACGACTATTTGCACTAATATATATTCTCTATGATTATATTATATATCATAATAAATTTAATAATGTAATTTATTGTTAACTAACCCTAAATGATGCAGAGCGAGAATTTCATTAATAGTACATGACATTTATTGACGATAAAATATCAGAACTTACTCAAAATCACATGGCATATTTGGTTATGCATACTTAACTATTATAAGTGCAATACTTCCAAAGATATATATATATATATATATATATATATATATATATATATATTTAAACAGAGGTAAAAGCATGGCAAGTGGCGGAATATAACGACGACAAAATCCTATTTTCGAAATTAAAAAATAATATAAAATAAAATTTGAGTTTAAATCTAAAAGATAAAATAAATCATAGAAAGTTTGTTATATAAGGTAACAATACATAAAACTTTTTTTTATCAATTTGAGTCATATAAGATTAAACTTTTTTTTATTAATTTGAGTATGATTAAATAAATATTATTTTCTTTCTAAAAAATATTTAATAAGTACGAAAGAATTATAATTAATACATTCAAAATTATCTTACGACCACATGCGCCATCATAAAAATTGATTTTTTTTTCGTTTGCCTGTTAAAAAAGTGGCACTATCATTTAACCCAATTGATACTAAAAGTTATGCACACTATTTATGAGTTGGAGTTTCGACTCATCATCGAGAGCGACTAGTATTTGCCCCGAATAACATACCTAAGAGGTGAGAAATAAATGTAAAATTTTTTATCGGAGAAAATGAGAATGTATAGCGGCAGCTCTACACCAAGGTGTGGAGCGGCATCCTGACCGTTCCTTCGTCAATGTACGCACGGATAGAGTATTGCTCATTTTAAATATTGTAGATTTTATCATGGGCGTCCATTTAAAATAAACGCCTCATATTTAATCCAAAGAAAAAGGGAAGTTGTAATCCCTAGAGGTCCAGCGGTCTCCCAAAAATTGGATTCGCGCTCGCTGCTCCCTCCTTGTTCGAATGATGCCGGCGATCGAAATCCTCCCTGTTCGAAGGACGTCGACAACTCCTTCTCTCCCTCCTTAAACGACATCTGCAGCTCCTTTCCAACTTCGTGATTTCTGCTCTGCTCCCTCTGCGAACATCGCCGACGACTGTCCTCTTCTCTGTTTGGACGACGCCTGTGGCTGCTCATCTCCCTCTTCATAGGATTCCAGCGGTTGCTCAACTCCCCCTTCGAACGACGTTGATGTTAGGTGTTATTTCCTTCCAAAAGCATTTCGCATTGAGGAGCATTTTGGTTAGTGTTGCTTTCCCTTGTTTGTACATAAATTTTATTTTAGCTTTGTTTGGATCTGCTCATCTCCCCTTCAACCGACGTTGGCGGCTGCTCATCACCCCCTTGGAACGACACCTGCTCCATGTAAGTGTTGTTCCATTCCAAAAGCATTTTGCATTTTGGTACTTGTTGTTTTCCCTTATTCGTACAGATTTTTTTTCTAACTCTGGTTGGATCTCTTTCGTCTCTTTATAGACGATGTCGATAGCTGCTCCTGCTACCTCTTTGATGCTGGCAGCTGCCCTTGTCACTCTTTAATCACATCTTCTAACGGTATTTGTTGCTTCCTTGCAACCACGTAGGCCTCTCCTCTATTTATTTTCCTTCTTAGCTTACTGTGTATGAAAAATTGATTAATGCTGCCACCTTATTTCCTTTTGATTATTAAGCCTGTCTTTCAGTGTTCCAAATTATATTGAGGAAAAAAATATACAATTATGACTTAAAATATTATATATATGTAGGTCATTTTATTGATGCAATATGGACATGGAAATTTCATATGTGCAAAATCAGTACTTGGAAAATTTGGAGGACACACAACACATTTGTTACATAGAAGGCATAGAGGACACACAACCAAGATTTATTCTCTCATGTTATGATATATAATAACTTTAAATTTCTTCATTATAACATTTATATTAATTTTCAGCTTGGATGTTGTTGAAAACAATGAAGACAATGACATCCAATGTGAGGCCGATAATGAGAAAACAATTACAAAGCCTATTGTTGGAACGTTATGACTCGAAAGAACATGCGTACAAGTGTTATAATATGTATGCAAAATCTGTTGGATTTTCTGTACGAAAATTATATAGCTTTAAATCTAGAAAGACAAATGATATCATCGGAAGAAAATTTGTTTGTTCTAAAGAGGGGCACAAAGATCTTACAAAGAAAAGAGAATTAGGAAAACTTGTGAAGCGCAGAAGAGATGATAGATTTGACTGTCAAGCCTATATAAAAGTTGGAGTAAGAGATGATGGCAAGTGGGAAGTAAAGGCCTTAAAGGAAGAACCCACACACATTTTAGCTTCTCCATCAAAGATAACAAGGATGAGGTCTCACTCCAAATTATCAACCAATTCGAAGCAAGTTATTTCTGAATTACATAATTGTGGTTTTGGCCCGTCTAGCATCGCTAAGGTTCTCAAATATTCTGGTGAGACAACAATAACAACACAAACTTGTGTTGATCACTTGAGGACAAAAAGAGTTGATAATATTGGCAAAGAAGTTATGTGTGTGATGATGCATTTCCAACAGAGGCGAGCTAATGATCCAGGTTTTTTTTTAGATTTGAGGTGGATCTACAAGATAAAAACCACAAGGAGTATATTTTGGGCAGATGAAAGATCTAGAGAAAGCTATATGACTTTTGGAGAAGTTGTTTCTTTTGATACAACATATAGAATAAATAAATTTTGCATGCCATTTGATCCATTTACTGGAGTGAACCATCATATGCAACAACAATAAAGCCTTATTCCACTAGGTGGGGTCGGCTACATGGATCATGCGAGTTGATCCATGTTCATGAGATTCGACAGGGTTTTACGCTGGCTGTCGGGGCCTAACACAACCCTCCTCCTTTATCCGGGCTTGAGACCGGCTATAAAACATAGGCGGAGTTAGTGAACCATCATATGCAACAACAACAACAACAAAGCCTTATCCCACTAGGTGGGGTCGGCTACATGGATCATACGACGCCATTCATTCGTTGATTCATGTTCATGAGATTCGACAGGATTTTACGCTGACTGTTGGGACCTAACACAACCCTCCTCCTTTATTCGGACTTGGGACCGGCTCTTACGGTGTAGATGAACCATCATATGCAATCCACTTTATTTGGTTGTGCCTTACTTGCAGATGAAACAGAGGAAACATTTATTTGGTTATTCCGTACTTGGTTAGAATGCATGCTTGGAAAATATCCTACGATGATTATAACCGATCAAGATGTCGCAATGGGTAATGCAATACAAAAGTTTTTTCCGAACACATGGCATAGATATTGTATTTGGCATATTCAGAGGAATGCTGACTGTAATTTAAAAGATTTATTTGTACGAGGCAATTTCCAGGAAGAGTACACAAAGTAGATTTACAAATCAGAGAGTATTGCAGTTTTTAAAAATGAGTGGGAAGTCATAAAAGAAAAATATAAGATTCCAAGTGATCATTGGTTAACAAGCATGTATAACAAACGGCGTCATTGGGTCCCGATATACTTTCACGATGTGTTTTGTGTAGGCATGCGCACAACCCTAAGATGTGAAAGTATTAATTCTTTTTTTGATGGTTTTGTGAACTCTAATACCTCTTTTATAGAATTTGTGCAGTAATATGAACAAGCTATTGCATGTCATCGAGAGGCTGAGGAAAGGGCTGATTTTAAGACTTTGAATTCTGTGGCAGCCTTACTTACAAAAAAAATTATTGGAAAAACATGTTGGTTCAATTTATACTAATAAAGTTTTTTCCAAGTTTCAAGAAGAATTTATGAGCTTTGCAAACTACTCCACTCAAAAAATTTCAAAAGATGGCCAGAAGACCACATACCTAGTGTATCGAATGGGAGTAGAAGATATTAGAGGAAAAATCGTTGAATACACTCAGCACGGAAAAATTTTTGTAAACTGTTCTTGCAACAAATTTGAAAGAGAGGGCATCTTTTGTTCGCATATAATCAATGTTCTTTATAAGAAAGGAGTTACAAGTTTGCTAGAAGAATACATTCTCCATAGATGGACAATTAATGCTCATCATACAATGCCCATGTGTTAAACGAGAGTGCATCTATGTCTATGAATGAAGAACTTCACATAACACCCATACAGGAGTGGGCTTGGCATGCTAATATTTGGAAACTCGATGGCTTGGGTCTACGCTCACCGGGTCATCTAAAGCTTGGGACCTCAGTTGTAGCTGACTTAATTAATATTTTAGAAAATATGGAAATTGAAGAAAGAAGAGAGAAAGAATGAAATGTGAATGAAAATATATCCACAATTGTCATCCCGCAAGAACTTGATTTTGTTTTACGTGATCCTAGTGTTGTAAAATCAAAAGGCCGTCCAAAAAAATTGAATAGAATTAAATCTGGAATTGAGACTTCGATGTTACAAAATGGATCTCGAGTTACTTGTAGAAAGTGTGGCAAAAAGGGGCATAATAGCCGCACTTGTTCAATGTTTAAGGTAATTGTGATTTTAATCACTTTGGCTTCCAAGTCTTTTGTCTTATTGTTTTGTTGATCTTGCTAATGATATCACTTTGCTTTTTATGTATAAATCACATGATAATGGGACTGGGAGAACATGCTGATGTGGTTAATGAGATGGTGTGTCCTGTCCTATAATGAAGAAAACCTGCTCCTAACAATAAGACAATGCTAATAATGTTTTTAAGTTGTGTAACTTTGATGTTGTTTATAAACATATATTTACTTATAGTTTCTTGTAGTAATTTCACGATATCATTGTTCATCCCTCTTTTGTTTCTATTGTAGTAAATTTAGGATCCTTCTCTAACATGCTGTCACAGAAAGGATGCTGTTGGACTACGTTGACGTTGCTTTAGAAGCTCTCCATGGCATTTGTTTCTCAATTTATGTATCAAATCTGTCCAAAGGCGTTATTGCCTTAATTGACATCCCAACTCGTATTTTGAAGCATTGTTTATGCAGTTTGTTTAAATAATGTTAAGACACGACATCTTGTATAACATATGAAGCTTTTTACTTCCTCTATTGGTCGTGTGACATCTTGTATAACATATTGTTTATGCGTGTGGATGTATATTTCTCTTTATTATGTAATTATGTAGCATTGGCTTGATTTAAGCTGCGTATAGCATCCGTCAGTAGCCGTAGATGAAAAAATTGCACTACTTATTCGTCAACTTTTTTTCGTATATATATTTTTAAAAAAATTGCTACAAACATTTTAGTTCGAAACTTAGAATTATCTTCCGAGAAGTTTCAAATATTAGACTGCTTAGAATTCATCAGGGAATATTAATTAGTTAGATTTATTATTCTCCATTTTCATTAGTCCAATATCATTAAGTCTGATCACTTTCAATGCATGTTAGTTGGTGTCTCATGTCCTTATATTCTTCATTTCGGTTGGTCTAATGTCATTCGGAACTGAATAGACACATGCCACAATCTATCTTTTTAATACCGAAAAGTATCAAATTGTCTCAAAATTGGAACATCACGTGTTGTTTGGGCGAAAGCAAGAAGCACATGTTTGAAGCTTGAATCTAGGAACTACTAGATTACCTTGGTAAAATCGTAAGCGATTTCTTTTTGTTTAAACAAAATTTTGAGTTTGAACTTTTATAAACGTAAAAAAAAATATATTGTTAAAAGTTTACTATCAATTTAATTAAATTCAATTATAAATCGATCTTTAATTAGTAATCTTAGGGGATAGCCGTCAGAATCATCCAATCAAACTTGGCTATTTAATTATAATAAAACTTTCTTATTCTATGATTCAATCCAGCCAATATATGAGACTGCGGCTTCTTTTAGAAGTCAAACCGGCCATAAATGCGGCACAATTGACCAAGGACCGCTGACTTACCCGCCCCCTTGGCAGCCACGGCATTCACGCGCCCCTCGCTCGCGCATTACATCGAACACCATGCGCACATATAAATAAATCCCTGTTCGATGGCTGATTCAACAGGTACTACACAGCCGCAATCAGATGGCACCCTCGAGGAGAGAGCTGCAAGGTCCGAAGCCCCCGCCGCTCGCAGTGAACAAGGACTCCTGGAAGGTCAAGAAGCTCGTGCCCGCTGCGGCGCCCCCTGCCGACCGGAGGAATAATCCGGTGGTCGTCTACGTGCGCACCCCTAAGATCATCCACACGAGCCCGCAGGAGTTCATGAGCTTGGTGCAGAGCTTGACGGGGAAGAATGGTTCGTGTTCTAGCAGGCGGTCTTCTTCGTCATCTTCTTCTCGCTCCAATTCTAGTAGCTCCGGCGTGACTCGCGCCGAGGAGACCGACGGAGCTGTGCAGTTGAACAGCAGCAGATCCGGCGGCGACGACGGCGGCGCCGAGATGGATCCGCTGCTTCTCACGCTCGGCCAAGTACCCTTCACGCCCTCGGATCCTTCTCCGAGCTTTTTATTCTGCTCGCCGACCACGAACAAGTTGCTGCAAGAATTCAGCACTCTGTTACAGTCATCTCACTCCCCTTCTTTGTGAAACAATTTTTTTCTTTCTAAAAAATCATTTTTTTCTTTTTTTCTAATTGGTTTATATCTGTTTGGCTAATTATTATATATAAAGTATTGTTATTATAATACACGTGTATGATGTCGGCCCCAGCTTTTTAAAGTTTGATAAATAATATATTTGTAACTTTCTTATGTGTTGAATGTACTTATATATCTTTTTTTCCAACTTACATTTTTGCTTAGTAAATCAAAGTAATATTTAAACATTATTACACAAAAGAAAATATTATTTGAAATCACAAAAATATGTTATAATTTAAAATTTAATATCTAAAGTATAAGGATAAATTTCATTAGTCACTTTCTCAGCGCTATCCTCTAATTTCATTTGTAACCAGCCTGACCTTAATTCCTTCATTTTTTAATTATTTTACCAACTATCCTTTTACAATGTGATAGTTTATTTTTCCATTGAAATATCAATGTGGCATCATTAAAAAAATAAAAATATTAAAAAAATAAATTTCCTAGGTCATTCCTTGAACAACTTCCGATGAGATCCAAGGAGTCGCCACCCGTGACCTTCGGCGAGATCATAGAGGGGAACCCCCTCCCCCTTTGCACTCCCCTTGCGCCGGAGCGCTCGGGCGTGCACAAAAGGGGGAGGGGGTCACCCCCTGGGCGACCTCATTCCCGCATCGCAAGAGGAGGGAGGGGGTGACCCTCTTTTGCACGTGCCGAATTTTACTTGATAATAAAATATTGTATATTTTTAATAATTTAATAAGTGATCACTTTTATATCACATCATATAATAAAGATGTTGATGTGTAATATATATATATAAGTAGAGGTAAAAATATGGGGTATGAGAGCATGATAAGTGGCTTCATGACAAAATGACATGTGTCATATATATAAAGTATTAATATTTAAGATAATAATATTACTTTGTCTCAAATTATAGATAAATATCTATAATTCAAATAACATGGAAACAAATCAAAATATGTAATCTAAGATGACACATGTCATTATCTTATAAAACTTATAATAATATACAAATCTAATTTATTTTCACAAAATAAAAACTTATCTTATAATAGTTAGTTATATAAGGTAACAAAAATAAAATAAGATTACATTTATAAACATATTTTGATTAGAAACAAAGTCAATTATCTTATAATAATTAAATTTTCCGGAATTAACAGATAATTCAAAATAAATAATCCAATTTGAGTCAAATTGAAATTAATCTTTCTTTTTTTTATCAATTAGAGTATGTTGAAAATAAATAACATTTTTCTCTAAGAAATAATGTGCAAGTAAACAATCCTTTTTGTCTAAAACATAATTTGTTATTTCCAGAATAAAGAATTATTTCAAAGAGATAATTCAATTTGATTCAAATTAAGATTAATATTGAGTATGATTAAAATAAATAATATCTTATTTAAAAATATAAGCAGTTATTTTATGGATTTAAAAATAATTTAAAATAAGCAATTCAATTTGAGTCAAATAAAGATTAATATTTCATTTTATCAATTTGAGTATGACTACAATAACAATAACTACTAATCTAAGATGGCACATGCCATTATCTTATAAAAACTTATAATAATATACAAATCTAATTTATTTTCACAAAATAAAAAACTTATCTTAAAATAGTTAATTATATAAGGTAACAAAAATAAAAGAATATTACATTTATAAACATATTTTGATTAGAAACAAAGTCAAATATCTTATAATAATTAAAATTTTCGGAATTAAAAAATAATTCAAATAAATAATCAAATTTGAGTCAGTTGAAATTAATCTTTCTTTTTTTATCAATTAGAGTATGCAGAAAATAAATAATATTTCTCTTTAAGAAATAATGTGCAAGTAAACAATAATTTCTATCTAAAATATAATTTGTTATTTTCAGAATAAAAAATCATTTCAAAGAGATAATTCAATTTGAGTGAAATTAAGATTAATATTTGAGTAAAAATAATTATTACTTTTTTATAATAATTTAGTCCAAATAATTTTAAATAAATAATTAAAATTTTGAGCTCAATTAAGATTAATCTATTCTTATATTTTCTTTTTCAAAGACAATGGACAAGTATATAATTTTAGAAAACTACAAATTATCTTATAATGGTTTGTTATATGAACTAAAAAAATAAATGGATACTAAATTTATGAGAAGAATTTAATTAGAAAGAAAGTTTTTTACTATGATTAAAAAATAAATTTCCTTTGCAAGATGTACAACTAATAAATTTTCTTTCTGAAACTTAATTTTGTTGTTTTTAAGTGAAAATAATTTAATTTGAGTACAGTTAATATTAAAATTTTAATTTCTAAAAGATAGAATTTTAATTTCTAAAAGATATCCAACCTTCAACTCTCTTTTTCTTTTTCGATTTTTTTTGGACAAGTATAATAAAATAAATAATATTTTCTTTTTAAAAACATTTTATTATTTCAGTAATAAAAATAAATATTCCATTTTATTATGATTACAATAAATAAAATATTAAATTTGAGTATGATTAAATAAAAATTCTTTTCTTACTAAAAGGCAATGTACAAGAATAATAAAAGATTATACAATTACATTTTTTAGAAGATATTATTTTATTTTCAAAATTGAAAAATAATTTAAAACAAAGAATTCAATTTGAGTCAAAAAAATAATATTTCCTTATAAAAGTAATTAAAATATTATAAATCATAAAATAAGTTTGTTTATTGAAAAAAATTAATTACTAAGAAGAAAAATAATTTAATTACATGTTGGAGTTTTGGTATATTCAAATTGAATTTTGAACTTTTTAAAATAAGTTAACATGTAGAGATGGTCAACGGATCGTGTCATACCGTACTGGGCCGGTTAAATAATGTTTGATTCATTGTGACACAACCCATTTTTTAAAAAATCATGTCACGTTGAATTGATATTATGTCAATCCGACATGATTGGTGCATGATCCAACCGAGTTAACCGAGTTTGCTCATGTCATATCGGATGATTCATTTATTTTGTTCAAAGTTAATTTATATTAATAATAAAATAATTAAAATATTATAATATATGATATTAAAAATAATATATGGTATTGTAATAACTAGATATATAATAAACTTTTTTTAAAAAATATAATATAGTTATAGCATATTATTAAATATTTCGATATGTAATAAAAATAAATCAACAATAAATAATGTGTTCACCGGCTTATACTCGGTTTCTTGGCCCGGTGTGGACCCTTAGCATCTTATTGAGCACTCCGGTATGATCTAGACCGAGCCTAACCCAACTATTGTGCCCGGACCGAGTTCGTGTCAAGCATGACTGGCTTGGTAGAATTTCACGAAGGTCGCGCTTGATAGAATTTCATCTTTACATATTTGTCACATTTAAATGATAATAAATTAATTTTGATAATTATTAAAAAGTATAATATTATAATATGTTACATTTTTATAATATTGATCATCTTTTGATAATAATTATATATTATAATTATAAAGTATATAATTTTTGTAATATTCGTGATCAGTGCATCGCACGGGATTTAGGACTAGTTCAATAATTAATGAGATAAGCATTCCTTTAAATGATGAGACGGATTTTTTAATTGATAATTTTCTTTTAATGCTCAAGTTGAGTGTACATTTTTATAGGCCACGAAGTATATTTAGATAGAAATAGCATGATAGAAAAAAGTATAATGTATATATGTAGGGTTAGAAATAAGTGGAGTGGTTAGCCATTTGTGATTCGGCTTATTTTTTGCCTACTTTTACTTGACTTATTATTAAAATAAGAAAAAAATTATGTTCTTAAAAAGACTTAGCCTTTTAATAATTGACCTAACTTTATAACTTATCATGTCAAGATTTATTAGTACATTATATTTTATATATAAATTTAATAAAGCATAAATTTTGAATTCAACACTGCTAATTTTATTATATGTTAAAAAAGTAAATTAGTAATGCCTCTTTTATTTAGTTCGTATCTATTATTATTTAATAAATAAGATTTAATATATTTAATATAGCATAATAAATTAGGCCATGCATTAAATATTAATGAAATAAGTCAAACTAAATTTATGTTCTTGACTTATTAGATGCTATAGGTCAGACTTAAATAATTTTATTTTATAGTAGACCTAGCATATTTAAATAGAAGCCTAACTCATGTTCGGTATATTAGCCCCCTCTTAATTTATTGGTTGGCTCTGTTACCGTAAATTATCATTTATCATATACTTTGTGGTAATCAATTTCAAATCTAAGATGAAGTTCATGGATCGCTCATGTACAATTTGTATTTTGACTTTTTTTTCATGGATAATTTTTTATATTGTTATCAGGGATTATGGAATGCTAGAAATGATCATCATTTTTCTTCGAAGCAAGCAATCATGCTTTGCGTCTGGGAGTGGACTGTCGCAGCGCACTTGGAATATGCGGCTACCCATGTCCCTGAGACAATTAGCCCCCAAGACCTCATCCGGATCCGGTGGGAGCCCCCGAAAGACCCCCAGAAGACCCTTGGGTCAAGCTTAACTCCGACTGATCTTTTGTGAATCCATCGAGGCTGGGGGAGCATGATACATCATTCGAAATGCTAATAGCCGTTTCATCTATGCAGGTTGCTGTCAACAGAATGCGAATGATGCTATAAAAATGGAGGCCACCGGACTGCTGTTGGGACTACAAGATTACAGAAGTAAAGACCTATCAAGTATTAGAGTGGAGATGGACTCGAAGGTCTTAATGAACATCATCAACAATAATGCGCCCTGCCCTTGGAGGATCTTAAATACCATGCAAGCAATATGGCTTCTCATTCAAACTTTTCACGCTTGAATTGTTACTCATTATATAAACATTGGGCGTTTGCATGAAAACACCATTTTTTTATGAGGAGATGGTTCCTTGTGAGCTCCTCAACATTTTGTGCAACGCCATTTTTTATGAGGAGACGGTTCCTTATCAAAAACCATTTTTTATGAGGAGACGATTCCTTATGAGCTCCTCAGCATCTTGTACGATGATGCGCTTTTGCACACAAGTTAATGTTTAATTAAGTTTTTCTTGAAAAAACAAAGCCTCTTCATTTATCGTCACATATGTACACCAAAATTAACCTCGTAAGAAGGTAAAAGAAACGGGGGAAACAAAAGGCAAAATTTAGATATGAAGTTGTTAACTATATCTGGTCAAAACATGTTTATACATTGCCGCTCCCGTTCTTGGTGCAGCTGCAAACCCGGCAGGCATCGAGGGCCGGAGCGCACGCCGTGCACGCGCACAGGTGCCGGAAGGGAGGAACAACACCGACGGCTGTTGCTCCTGGCAACACTGTTAAGAAATCTTGAGCTCCTGTGCGCTGCCGAGATGGAAAAGATGAAGGAGAAAGACCCGATAGAAGAAGAAAAAACAGAGGAAAAAAGGCGGCAAGCTGCCAAGAAGATTTTGATTCTATTCAAAATGAAGAACTACAGAACTTTCGGACACTAACACACCACACTATTTATACTAATCACTATCTGTTACAAATGAGATTAAAACGAAAGTAACAACGTTACGACAACGAAGTATCCGGTGCTCACTACGGAAAAAATAAAGTATCCGGTGCTAATGCTTGAGACACTGCCGACGATGCCTGAATTCTAACAAACACCGGCTGTAACAACCAACAAAAAGATAAAAAAAAGATAAAAAAAAAGAGAAAATAAATCAGAATTTAAACACGCAGTAAACAAATCATATCCTAATCAAAGTTAGGAAAGAAAGGGAATCAAATCTGATCTCTTCATAATTAATTAGGAAAGGAAGATTAGATTTAAACAAAACCTTATATAAGAACACCTCACCCTCCTACCCCCCCACGAAAGCCTTTTGTTGGTCTTGATTTCGTGCGGCCACTTTGCAAACGTCCAGAGGCGAAGAACAGAGGGAAAAACAAGGGAGAGTCAGGGGAGGGAGCCATTGATCGATTTTTCGACGAACCGAGGAACGAATCAATCGCGAACAAAGGTGGTGAATCGAAATCACCTTGCATGGCCTCTGAATTATCTCAATTCATGCCCGAATCGTTATGAAAAGAATATGAATATGATTCAAGTTATTGTTTTTAATTGTTTGATTTCTTGAATTCTTTGATTGGTGGATTGTAGCATGCATAGTTATTTCTGTTTGTTATATTTCTGTATTATTGATTGCTAGGATGTAAGATTTAGAGGGGATTCCGTTTTCGGTTTTATAACACGACCCAATTTTAAAATAGAAGTATTACGGCCGTAAATTTGTTGGGCGTAATTGTCTTACGGTCGAGAAAAAGATGGAGAGAGAAAAGGAATAAATTCTTACGGCCGTAATACGATAGAGGAAAATTTTTACGGTCGTAAGGATTGGCCGTAAGAGAAAAAAAAAGAAAAAGAAAAAGGGATGAATTTTTACGGCCGTAATGCAATAGGGTTATAGTTTTACGGCCGTAAGGATTGGCCGTAAGAGAATTAAAAAAAAAGGGATGAAGCTTACGGCCGTAATGCAATAGGGGTGAATTATTACGGCCGTAATGCAACAGGGGTGAATTTTTTTACGGCCGAAATAGAATGGAGAATAGGGTTACGGCCGAAATAGAATAGAAAATAGGGTTTTACGGCCGTAACGTAATAAGGGTGGATTTTTACGGCCGTAAAATGAAAGAATTCCTCGGGCGTAAAATCCAAAGAATTAGGGTTTTACGGTCGTAAGGTGGAGGAGATTCTTTGGGCGAAAAATCCAACAAAATTTACCTATTAATCTCTCTTTATTTTGATATGAACATTATTGATTTCCTTATAATTCCAACATGAACTCTTTGTCTTGATTTATCTCATACCGATCATATCTCCTTCATCACATGATACAAAGAATGACAAGATAATAAAAGTGATTAATAAGTTCAGATGAAAGATTAATGATGGGTTGCCAGTCCAAGCCAAGTGCATCAAGATAAGGGTCGCTCCCTTGGTCATGGTTTGATCACCCATTGACCCGCACAAGGCCGTATCGTTTGCTGGGCATACCCCAAGAATTAAAGGCACCTCAAAGTCACCATGATTGTTAATTAATAACCAAGATCGACAAGCATGTTCAAGTTCAAGTTCAAGTCAAGTCAAGTATGTCATGATTCCAAGTTTACTATGTGCTGTTGATCCTCATGATTCATGATATCGCTGATCTTATCCTTATTATGATCCATGATACTTATATGTTATCTTTCATGCTCAAGTTAAGCCTGATTAATTATCGCTGATTATTATATTCATGTTATGCATTGTATATTATGTGGTTCCCCACTAGGCTGTAAAGCTTACGGGAGGACCTCCTCCCCTGTGTCTGATTTCCACAGGACCAGGTCAGTAACGTGGTGGAGTAGGCGTGTGGTGATGAGGCTCTGGCGATAGGACAACACATGAACCATAGGGCTTTTAGAGTGTTATTTAGTTTTTATTTACCTTCCGCATTTTAAATTCATGATGTAGAACTCAGTTTATCTCTTAGTAATGACATAGTTACTTTTAGACTTCCGCATAATTATGTTATCTTCTTTTATTTTATTATTTTTCCGCTGACGTGTCTCAGTTTCTGACTGAGATATGATCAATATTATGGTCAAGTTATAGCATGCCGTAGCATCTCTAGGTTGGTCTTCGCCACGTGGCGGGGGTCGATTTGGGGGCGTTACATTTATGGTATCAGAGCCTAAAGTTAGGACTCTCTTGACGTCCTAGTGTATTGAATAGTCTAGTATGGAAAAAGGTTCATGTGCTATCGCCGTGCAGTCGCCACACCCTCCACCGAAAAGTAATGTAAGTCATGTTTATGTTTAAGATAAGTTATGATTTATTGATGCATGATTTTATTGTATGAATAGAGGATAAGCATGTCACGACGGTCAGAGCGTATTCAAGAGCAAATGGCCAGAGCGGACCGAAATCTGTATGAGGCATCGGAAGGCCCACTTCCTGAGATGGGGGCCCAGCCGGGTCGCGGACGTGGCCGTGGCCGAGGTCGTGCGCCAGGCCGCGGAAGAGGTAGAGGCCGCGCAGCTAGAGCGCCATTAGAGGAGCATGTGGATGAGTTTGCTCCACCTGAGGGTAGCCAGGCAGGAGACAGCCCACCGGCGTCAAGGCGTCGTAATCAGAGGGCACGCCATGAAGCTGTAGAAGACACCATCCAAGCTTTCCTGAAGTTGCATCCGCCTCATTATGATGGGAAGGCGGACTTTTTCAAGGCTGAAGAATGGATTGAGACTATGGATCAGATTTTTAAGCTGATGAGATGTACAGATGAACGCAAAGTCCTGTATGCCACACACATGCTTACTGGTACTGCGATGGGCTGGTGGAAGACTACAAGGGCCACCAGGTTCAGAGGAAAGGAAGAAGAGGACATAGCATGAGATGAATTTAAGAAGGCCTTCATGGCGCGCTACACTCCTGAACATGACCACATCAACAAACAAGAGGAGTTCTTGCAACTGCAACAGGGAACCATGTCTGTGGCAGATTACCACACCCAGTTCATCCAACTGGAACAATATTGCCCGATGCCTTTTGAAGGACGTATTAGGGCTAACAGATTCATTAATGGACTACAGCAGGCACTGAAGACTGAAGTCCTGTCTGGGGATTGTGAAGATCTAGAGAAGGCTGTGAGGTTAGCCACACGTATGGAAAAGGATCAAGCTGAACGCAAGGCCAAAGCTCCAGCCAAAGCAATAGAGCAGCCCAGACCTCGAACGAATGATCATCGGCCATTTAGGAGGAACGATCGCCGTGATCGTCGTTACATGCCATACCAGCAGAGAGAAGCCCCAAGACAGGCTCAAGCTCAACCACGGCCTGCGCCAATGCAAGCACAGCCACTGAGACAACTGCCACCGCCACCACGTCAGCCACAAGTGCCACAGAAGCCTGTATGTCCTCACTGTGGCTGTCATCATGATGGAGAGTGTCGTAGACTGAGCGGCGCATGCATTCAGTGTGGACAGTTCGGACATTTCATCAGAAATTGCCCACAGGCTGCCAGAGGAGGCCGAGACAATCGAGCAGCAGGAGGTGCAAATTCTGTTGTGCAAGGTCGTGTGCACAACCTGGAAGTTAATGCAGCCAAAATGATAATGATGTCATTAGAGGTACTCTCCTGATCGCCAACTTGTCTGCTACTATTTTATTTGATTCTGGGGCCACACACTCGTTTATTTCAGAGTCGTGTGCCCAAACTCTTAGTCTACCTCAGAAGCAGATGCCCCATACTATGCGTGTGAGTACACCTATGGGAACTCTCCATGCTGCCAAGTACATCCCGAATGTACCTGTCAATGTAGACAAGAAAAATTTTTCTGCAGACCTCATAGTCATCCCCATGGTGGATTATGACGTCATTTTGGGGATGGACTGACTTTCATATCACGATGCAACTTTGCAATGCAAACAGAAGAAGATCGTTATAGGGACACAAGGCAAGCCCAAGGCAGTGATCAGATGCACTCCATCAACAAAGAACAAGTCATTGTGTCAGCGATCAAGGCACAGAAGTTATTGCAGAAAGGATGTTGTGGGTACTTAGCTAGTGTGGTCAAGATGGATGCACCTGTCACTTAGCTTCAACAGATAGATGTGGTGCGGGAGTTCCCAGATGTATTTCCTGAGGACACATCCGGATTACCACCGAAACGGGAAATCGACTTTAAAATAGAGCTCCTCCCTGGGACTGCACCCATCTCTAAAGCACCCTACCGCATGGCACCTGTCGAAATGCAGGAACTGAAGAAGCAAATACAGGAGCTACTGGACAAGGGATTTATCAGACCGAGCGTCTCACCCTGGAGCGCACCGGTCTTGTTTGTCAAGAAAAAGGACGGCTCCCTGCGGCTCTGCATCGACTATAGAATGCTCAATAAAGTGACAGTGAAGAATAAGTACCCCCTGCCTCGGATAGATGACCTTTTCGATCAACTGTCAAAAGCATCAGTGTTCTCTAAGATAGACTTACGTAGTGGCTACCACCAGCTGAGAGTGGCAGAGGAGGACATACCGAAAACCACTTTTCGGTCAAGATATGGCCACTACGAGTTCTTGGTCATGCCGTTTGGACTGACGAACGCTCCTGCCGCGTTCATGGATTTAATGAACAGGGTCTTCCGACCATATTTAGACCAGTTTGTCATAGTGTTTGTGGATGACATTCTGATCTATTCTTCCAGTCCAGAGCAACACCGAGAGCATCTCAGGATAGTATTGGAGATCCTAAGACAACACAAGCTTTATGGCAAGCTTTCAAAGTGTGAATTCTGGCTGAAGGAGATCAAGTTCTTGGGACATATAGTCTCCAAGAAGGGCATTGCAGTAGACCCCGCAAAAGTGGAAGCGGTGACGAATTGGACTAGGCCGAAGAATGCTTCTGAGATTCGCAGCTTCCTTGGTTTAGCGGGTTATTACAGGAGGTTTATCCGAGACTTTTCTAAGATTGCTGCACCCCTCACAAATCTCACAAAGAAGGCGGAAAAATTTATCTGGATAGACAAATGTGAGCAAAGCTTTCAGACTCTAAAGGACCGTCTGACTTCGGCACCGATTCTCACTATACCGACAGGCAGTGGAGGTTTCGTGGTCTACAGTGATGCGTGTGGAACATGATTGGGTTGTGTCCTGATGCAACATGGCAAAATAGTGGCTTATGCTTCACGGCAACTAAAGAAGCATGATGTCAATTACCCCACACATGATTTAGAATTGGCGGCTGTGGTCTTTGCTCTGAAGATCTGGAGGCACTATTTGTATGGAGAGACGTTCGAGATCTTCACTGACCATAAGAGTCTCAAGTACATCTTCGATCAGAGGGATCTTAACATGAGGCAACGACGATGGCTTGAGCTCCTTAAGAATTATGAATTTGCTATCAATTACCATCCGGGTAAAGCAAATTCAGTCGCCGATGCATTAAGCAGGAAGTGGGAAGGCTCGTTAGCTTATATGAGGCTACGCGAGTACGAGATGCTGGAAGAAATTGAGCAATGGTGCCCCAAGCTGGGAACAAATGGAGCTTTATGGATGATGCATCAGATGAAGCCCAGTTTAATTGACAGGATCATAACAGCTCAGAAAGTAGATCCTGAATATCAGAAGGTTCTGAAGAGGTGCCAGAATGAACCAGCAGATTTTCAGATCTCTGCAGATGGAGGGATTAGATATCGGGACAGGTTGTGGATTCCCCCTGACGCTGATGTCCGACGAGAGGTACTGGATGAGTGCCACAAGTCGGAGTTCGCCATCCACCCCGGTAGCACCAAGATGTATAAGGATGTACAACGCAGCTACTGGTGGCCGGACATGAAAAGAGAGATAGCAGAATATGTATCCCGATGCCTGGTGTGTCAACAAGTCAATATTGAACATCAGCGGCCATATGGCAAGTTGAAGCCTTTGGAAATCCCACAATGGAAGTGAGATAAGATCACTATGGATTTCGTATCCAACTTGCCTAAGACTAAGAAGGGTCATGATGCCATATGGGTAGTCGTGGATCGTTTCACAAAGGCAGTACACTTTATTCCAATCCGATGGAAGCAATCAGTGAAGAGTCTGCTAGACTTATATGTGAGAGAAGTGGTCAAACTCCATGGGATCCCAGAGTCCATAGTGTCTGATCGAGACCCCAGATTCACTGCCAGATTCTGGAGGAGCATGCAGGAAGCCTTTGGTACAAGGCTCAACTTCAGTACAGCTTTCCACCCTCAGACAGATGGGCAGTCTGAGAGGACCATCCAGACACTAGAGGATATGTTAAGGGCCTGTGCACTAGATTGGCAGGGTAGCTGGGATGAGCACATTCATCTGATTGAGTTTGCTTATAACAACAGCTACCATTCTAGTATTGGTATGGCACCATTTGAAGCCCTGTATGGACGACCTTGCCGTTCACCTGCCCACTGGAGCGAAATAGGCGAGGAAAAGATCATGAGTAAGGAAGAAGTGAAAGAAGCAGTAGAATATGCTGAGAAGATAGAATTGATTAAGCAAAGGATGAAGACTGCTCAAGGAAGGCAAAAGAGTTATGCTGACAAAGGCAGACGAGAGCAGATCTTTCAAGCTGGAGACCAAGTTCTTCTGAAGGTATCTCCCATGAAAGGAGTCATGAGATTCAGTAAGCGAGGAAAGCTCAGTCCTCGTTATGTAGGCCCATTTGAGATACTCGAGCTGGTAGGCGAGGCAGCATGCAGGCTGGCTCTACCCCCATCTTATGGGAGAGTGCACAATGTATTTCATGTATCCATGCTCAAGAAGTACAAGCACGATGCTGCAAATGTTCTAAGGATAGAGGAGCCAGATATAGCTGCAGACTTGACCTTCGTTGAGTATCCAACACATATAGTGGATCGCAAAGTACAACGTCAGAAGAACAAGGATGTCCCCATGGTCAGAGTAGCTTGGCGTCACCATAGCGGAGATGACGCGACATGGGAGCTCGAATCGGAAATGCGCCAAGAATTCCCTCATCTTTTCGGTAAGCCCTCTATTTAGTGCAAAATTCGAGGACGAATTTTCTTTTAAGGGGGTAAGAATGTAACAACCAACAAAAAGATAAAAAAAAGATAAAAAAAGAGAAAATAAATCAGAATTTAAACACGCAGTAAACAAATCATATCCTAATCAAAGTTAGGAAAGAAAGGGAATCAAATCTGATCTCTTCATAATTAATTAGGAAAGAAAGATTAGATTTAAACAAAACCTTATATAAGAACACCTCACCCTCCTAACCCCCCACGAAAGTCTTTTGTTGGTCTTGATTTCGTGCGGCCACTTTGCAAACGTCCAGAGGCGAAGAATAGAGGGAAAAACAAGGGAGAGTCAGGGGAGGGAGCCATTGATCGATTTTTCGACGAACCGAGGAACGAATCAATCGCGAACAAAGGTGGGTGAATCGAAATCACCTTGCATGGCCTCTGAATTATCTCAATTCATGCCCGAATCGTTATGAAAAGAATATGAATATGATTCAAGTTATTGTTTTTAATTGTTTGATTTCTTGAATTCTTTGATTGGTGGATTGTAGCATGCATAGTTATTTCTGTTTGTTATATTTCTGTATTATTGATTGCTAGGATGTAAGATTTAGAGGGGATTCCGTTTTCGGTTTTATAACACGACCCAATTTTAAAATAGAAGTATTACGGCCGTAAATTTGTTGGGCGTAATTGTCTTACGGTCGAGAAAAAGATGGAGAGAGAAAAGGGATAAATTCTTACGGCCGTAATACGATAGAGGAAAATTTTTACGGTCGTAAGGATTGGCCGTAAGAGAAAAAAAAAAAGAAAAAGGGATGAATTTTTACGGCCGTAATGCAATACGGTTATAGTTTTACGGCCGTAAGGATTGGCCGTAAGAGAATTAAAAAAAAGGGATGAAGCTTACGGCCGTAATGCAATAGGGGTGAATTATTACGGCCGTAATGCAACAGGGGTGAATTTTTTTACGGCCGAAATAGAATGGAGAATAGGGTTACGGTCGAAATAGAATAGAAAATAGGGTTTTACGACCGTAACGTAATAAGGGTGGATTTTTACGGCCGTAAAATGAAAGAATTCATCGGGCGTAAAATCCAAAGAATTAGGGTTTTACGGCCGTAAGGTGGAGGAGATTCTTTGGGCGAAAAATCCAACAAAATTTACCTATTAATCTCTCTTTATTTTGATATGAACATTATTGATTTCCTTATAATTCCAACATGAACTCTTTGTCTTGATTTATCTCATACCGATCATATCTCCTTCATCACATGATACAAAGAATGACAAGATAATAAAAGTGATTAATAAGTTCAGATGAAAGATTAATGATGGGTTGCCAGTCCAAGCCAAGTGCATCAAGATAAGGGTCGCTCCCTTGGTCATGGTTTGATCACCCATTGACCCGCACAAGGCCGTATCGTTTGCTGGGCATACCCCAAGAATTAAAGGCACCTCAAAGTCACCATGATTGTTAATTAATAACCAAGATCGACAAGCATGTTCAAGTTCAAGTTCAAGTCAAGTCAAGTATGTCATGATTCCAAGTTTACTATGTGCTGTTGATCCTCATGATTCATGATATCGCTGATCTTATCCTTATTATGATCCATGATACTTATATGTTATCTTTCATGCTCAAGTTAAGCCTGATTAATTATCGCTGATTATTATATTCATGTTATGCATTGTATATTATGTGGTTCCCCACTAGGCTGTAAAGCTTACGGGAGGACCTCCTCTCCTGTGTCTGATTTCCACAGGACCAGGTCAGTAACGTGGTGGAGTAGACGTGTGGTGATGAGGCTCTGACGATAGGACAACACATGAACCATAGGGCTTTTAGAGTGTTATTTAGTTTTTATTACCTTCCGCATTTTAAATTCGTGATGTAGAACCCAGTTTATCTCTTAGTAATGACATAGTTACTTTTAGACTTCCGCATAATTATGTTATCTTTTTTTATTTTATTATTTTTCCGCTGACGTGTCTCAGTTTCTGACTGAGATATGGTCAATATTATGGTCAAATTATAGCATGCCGTAGCATCTCTAGGTTGGTCTTCGCCACGTGGCGAGGGTCGATTTGGGGGCGTTACACCGGCAGACCCATCTCGTCTCCGCCGCCGCCGCCGCATTCTGGTTCCTGGCGCTCACGTCGTGACTGAGACGTTCCTCGGCGCCGTTGTCACCGCAGCAGCACGACTCGGCGTCGTGGACGACCGCCGCGCCGGCGCAGTCCTGCTCTTCACCTGGACCAGCGCATCGAGCACATGCTCGAGGTTGCTCCTGAGCGAGTTGGCCGCGGCCTCGTTGTTCTGCGCCAGTTCCCTCCATATCTGGTTCTCGGCGTAGAGGCTCTTGACGGACTGCTGCAGCGCCCAGTTGAGCTTGGTCATCCGCGCGATCTTCGTCCTTGCCTTAAGGCGCTTGGAGAGGCCCTGTTCGACCGCGGCGATTATTTGCTTCGCGAACCGCTTGCGCCGCTCCATGAGCTCCATCATCACCTTCTCGTCCCTTCACCCGTTTCCGAGTCCTCTCGCTCGCCCATCCCCGGAAGATGATGCTGCCAAGGACGGTGAGCTGCCATAGACGCCCCGATACGAAGATGTTCCTACATACGAGTATCCCTCGGGATATGATGATCGGGATCATGAGGAAGCAGCTATCGATCTTGAAAAGTATGCCTCTGGAGAGACACCTCGCAATGACGAGAAGCTCTCAACTCCAAAGCACCCTATCTCGTTCTGACATGCACTTCTTATACTTTGAAAAAATATTTTGGCACATGCCTCGAAAAAATAAAGCTCGTCTTTCTTGATGAAGTATGTTGGAACCGACGGTGGATACCGATTTTTTCTGTCTCCATGTAGAGGGAGGAATAAGAACAACCCAACTAGAAAGAGACGTAGGCCAACGATTACTATCAAAAGCAAATAGATTAGGAAGACCAACTATTAAAATAAGTGTAAAAAATTGTGGATTTAATTATGAAAATAGACTGATTAAAAGTGTTATATAAACGAAATAAAATAATAAAATGGCAAAATTAATGTCTAAAATATATAAAATCATGTATAATAATTTTATTATTTTATCCCATTACGTATATAATAAATATTCGAACACCGTGTGCGCTAGCTGACACATTGTTGAAGCGCACTATCCGTGAAAGATTTTCGAATTACTTGAGTACGTAGCTCTATTAATATAATTCCAGTGCCTGCAGCACTTCCGCCTTTAATCCCAGGTACACGTAACATATTAGGGATCTCATACTCATACTTTTTTATTTATTTATTTATTTATTATTACTTGGGAACTTCTTCCTTACACTTACACATCTACGTCTGTTCTCTCTCTTCATCACTCTCACGACAGCTGTGGGCCTTTACCTTTAATACCAATCCTTAATCTTAACCTACGTGCTAGCTGCTGCAGCATTGATGAAGGTTGATGGGAATGAAAAATGAAGACTACCTTTAATGCCAAACCTTAACCTTAGACTACGTAGTAGCTGGTGGTGCACAGCATTGTGACCTACAATGAAGGTTGATGGGAATGAAAAATGAAGACCTCGAGGTCTCAATCCTGACCTCTGGAAAAATTAATGCGGCATCAACTGCAGAGGTCACGAGAGAGAAGAGAGAGAAGAGAGAGAGAGAGAGAGTTTTTTTTTTTGTGTGTAGGTTTTTCATTTCCATGGAGAGAGATCAGGAAGAATATAATTATTATTTAAAATTGTGTCTACTACTTTATTAGCAGAAAAAAATTTATTTGCTAACGGCTAAATTGTAACATGTTTAATGGTTCACATATTAGTCATAAATGTGTCAAAAAGACATCCATATAAAGATTACAGTCATAAATAATTACGAAAAATAAAAGAAAATTGGAGAGAAGTTTGATCAGTGATGGAATTAATTATTTAGAATTTGGAATTTATTTATTTAATTATTAGAATAAATTTGAATTAGTGCATACACAGAAATGAACAATGGAGGGAAAAAAACATAATTTAAAGAGATATTAAGCAGGAAGGAGGTTAATCCATTATCATTACTGAAAGATTAATTAATTGGATTTCGGAGGAAACTTAGTCCAAGACATTTTTGAAGGTTCAGGTATATGGTGGGACTTGGGAGCCTCATCCAAGCCCCTCTCGGAGCCGTACGTATATTAATACAACCTCCCTCTTATTTGGGAAAAAAGAAGAGTCCGGACGTTGCTTTTTTTTTAAATTTTTACACGGACATGATTTTTTTCGTAAAGATAGGTTCCATCCATCTTTTGGGTTGATGACGTCAACGGCTAAGATGATGTTGCTGTAAAATACAGCTTTAGTATGGGCTGTAAAACATTTTATCCATGTTTTGAACACCTACACAAAGTATTCACATGCACACGTATATAAATGAAAATAAATTAACTAAAAAAATGAAAATAAATTAACTAAAAATAATCTTTACCGGAACAGTTGTAGGAATGTCTGCACCTTCACCAACATCAATAAATTAATAAATAAGTATCATAATAAATTTTTTAAAAATAATGAAAAGGGAATATTTTTTTTTAAAAAAACAACTTACCCACAATCATAATTGTAATAATTCAGTAGAGTTATCAGTGAAGCAATTTCTTCTTGTAACTGAGCGATTGTTTTTGTTGGACATCATACCTCCAAATGGGCTTTTCTTGCATGGCCCAGTATGCATGGATAAATTGCACATGGATAAGTTACACGTTGCGTAGTTATATTAACTATACACTGATCACTGATGGCTATAAAAGGTGAAGCATTGGCTTCATCTTCGGGTCGTTTATAGGTGTTGTCTACGGCTAGCAATGGTGTTCATGACTCACGACTTCTAATTGGCATGACGAAGTCCGGTGAATTCAAAGTGACTCCAACGCGAGGATGTTCGAGGTATTTGGATTGTGGAACAGCGTTCTCTTTCCGTACGTAATTAAATTTTCGACAACGATACAGAAACAACGGAAATAAATCTCCGACGATTCGTCGAAATATTTCGATAATACCCTATTACTAATTCTTTCAATTAGTATCGAACTTTTCTCGTACAAATTAAATTGTGCAAATGGTTTTTGCGACGTCTTTTTTTTTGACTGACGATAAGTCATGCATGTAAATCTTCCATGCAAAGAGAAAATGCACGATTGGCCAGTAGCGAAATGTGTTGAATTGTTTAAATCATTTCTTTTTGGTTTTGACAAGTGCCATCTAATTTTTTTTCTCTCGTGTTTTATTGAGTTGCTGCAAAGAGGAGGAAATAAAAAATTATATAAACAAGAAAGGATGTGCGCATGGGCCTGCGGCCTGGCACTGTGCGGCTACAGTGCGCTCACAGACGTCACCGCGCGCCCCAAAGGCCCGCAGCGCAACGTCGGTTTTTTGCACGACGCGTGCGCGGGGCTTTGCCCGCTGCCGGGTACAATGGTAAATAGTGCATTGCTCCGAATGAACATCCAATGGTAGTTAATATAGTGGGTTCAACATGATGCCATGCAGGCATTCAAGCAGCAACTCTCCATGATCAACTCAAAGAAGTAGCAACTGTATATGCAGGGACGGTACAAAATATATATTTAATTTAAAAATCAAATTCATAATTAATATTTTGAATTCGGATAACAGCTCTATATGAACCAATCAACCTGGCACTTTGTTTATTAATCAAATAATTGAAAATTGAAAGAATTGATAACTTTTACAAATTTCTTGAAATCTTTTTACGGTCTCCCAAGAGCGGTTCTCGCTGTGGTACACTTCGATCTCGCCGGAGTCCCGAGGCACATAGATAACTCTGTACTCTCTGTAGTCGGCAGCTGGAGGGGTCGTCTCGAATGCCAAAATAAAAAGGCCACCGCCGACGTTATCGTTGCTCGGTAGAGTCCTGTGTTGCCTGGTCGTCGGGTTGCGCACCGCACCCGAAGACGTGAAAATGGATCGGACGAGTCGAGTTCCACGGTGAGGACGAGACCTTTGCAGGATTCGAGTATCCAGCCAGATCCATAATCATCAGCGACGTGTGTGGGTTAGGACGAAGGAAAGGAAAGGAAAGGGCGGGGTTACGACGAAGGAAAGGAAAGGGCCGGCGGTGGACAAGAGGTTGCGCCATTGCTTGCAGAAGGAATTAAGAGGTCAGATCTAGAGTTGAGAGCTTCATGCAGCCTCCACCAGAAGGTAAGAAAGAGAATTGATGGAAATCACGAAGCAGAAGAAGTTATTAAGTAAGAAAAGTGATTTCCATCACCATCACGAAGCAGAAGAAATTATTAAGAAAGAGAAGAAGTTGAGGAGGTGATAAATGCATGAGCAGAAGAAGTTATTAAGAAAGAGAAGTAAAAGATTTGGCCGTATACACACACCTCCACGACATCAATGCAACAACGATGAAGGTTAGATTTAGACCCGCTGGAGTGATACATTTGTTGTTATGTTTTTCTTTTTATTATTATTATTAATTTGTGAATTTCTTTTTATTATTATTATTATTAATTTATGAATGAGTAGAATTTACTGATGTTTGACATTTGTTGTGGAATTTATCGTTGTTTGTGATAATATTTATCGTGGAATTGCTTTTATCTTTTGGGTTCATGTGATGCATTCATTAAACATGTTTTTGTCTTTTGTAATTTTTTTTTATCTGAGCTCTGAAGGGATCTTTCTTTACAAAAAAAAAAAGTTATGATATAAACATACATGTACCCTCTTTTTTCTTTTAACAAATAATCTTATCTGTTCTAGTTGAATCCGATAGGGAAACTCTACTTTGTAAACAAAATTGCTCGATCGCCCATTGGACATAATTTATTAGCCTTTTAGATGAACCAACGGAAGAAAAATATACACGCTTTGTAATTCGATGATTGCTAAGTTTAAGTCCATACAATATCAGGCCATATCTCACGATGATTTTATTCGAAAGTCACGTTATTCATCCTACTATCACATTAAGTTGGAACAATGATATAATTATAAACTCCCTGTTATATTACCTAACTAACTAGTATTTGGCAAAAGTATCCATTCTTATTTTATGACGAATGTGTCAAAATATTTTAAGAAGGAAAAGTTTTATTTTTTGGACGCATGTGCTAAAATATTCCTCTGGTAACTCCAGTGCAACATGAACCAAATGGTTGTGGGTAAGTTTTTTTTTTTTTTAGAAAAATGAATAATTCCTTCTTCATTATTTTTAAAAAAATTATTATGATATTTATTTATTAATGCAGGTAAAGGGGAGGGAAGCTTTTTATTGCTGACATTTGTGTTGATGTTGTGTGATGACATTGGTTGTGGAACTTATTATTGTGACACTTATTATGTGATATGAATTGTTGTTTTATTTTTGAGTTCATGTGATTGTATTCATTAAAAAGACATATTAAGATCACGACGAGGTCGTAGGCAATTATTGTGAATGTTGGGCCACATGTGGGAAGAAGTCGCTTCCGCCAAGGTCGGAGCTGTCGACGACGTGGACGAGGAGGCCGGGCTCGGAGGCGTGGATTAAAACGTATATATAATATAATTTTTTGCTCTTTTAATTTGTACATTCTAAAAGTAAACTCTCTAGCACTTCCGCATAATTATGAATCTTTTATTTGAATTATTTTAAAAATCTTTGAAAATAAATAAAAAAATATTGTGAGCAAAAGAATATTATTGAAGAGTTAAAATATAATTTGCGAAACATTAATTAAGGAAGCATTCATATATTGATTATTTATACTATGAAAAATATAATAAAATATAAAGTGTCAACGATAATTTTAAAATAATGAATTATGATGTCGAAATTTTAATATAGAACACAAGTGACGCTTGTGCCAACAAGTTAAGGATGATGATATTTATGATACTAAAGGATGAGAAAAAAATATGAAAAATGAAGAAAACTAAAAAAATGGTGACTTGATGTGCATTCCAAATTTCTAGTAGTACATAAATACAAGAAAATAAAAAAATATAGAAATGAATGATGATTTGATATTAATTCTCAATACTCAAAATTATAATATAAATAAATAAAAAAATCTAATATCCACATTTTTAATTAGATTTAAATTTATTTATTATGACCTATTTTGTTATGAGAAAAAAATATCAAATAATTTATGGAACTTAATACATCTTGGTCTCAAGATCATATTCCATGTACTTTGATGATAGCAAATAAGGAATATGATGTACTAATTATACTTAAAGTGATAGTGTTGACATGTTTAATATTTTTCGAAGAAAAATAGTTGAAGTATTATCTTTAGTAAAAATGGGCGATCGATACTATATCGATCGACCGTTATGATAGATAATGGACGATCGAAATGAATGATGGAGCGTCCGCTAATCACAGAATGGAAGAACCTCTGAAAAGTGGACGACCGATTTATAACCGGTCGACCGTTATTGAAGATAGTGGACGTCCGAAATGGAGAATGAAACGTCCGCTAATCACAGAAAGAATCAACCTCTAAAAATGGGTGACCGATCTTATAGCGGTCAACCGTTATTGAAGATAGTGGATGATCGAAATGGAAGATGAAACGTCCTCTAATCACATAAAGGATCAACTTCTAAAAACGGGCGATCGATCTTATAGCGGTCGACCGTGATGAAGAGAATGGATGACTGAAATAGAAGACTGGATTATCCACTAATCACAGAATGAATTGAACTTCAGAATCGGTCGACCGATTCACTATCGGGCGACCGTTATGAAAGCAAGAACGGTTATAATTCTTCTACGACTTACTATCAATAGTAAACTCCACAAAAAAGATAAAATAACAAATATAATTTTTTATTAAACGGACGTCCGATTTGATAATGGGCGATCGCTGAAGAATTGACAGATAGAATAACGGCTAGTTACTGTACAAAATGGACAATCGATTCAGGGTTGACAACAAAAGCTTTTTGAATTACTTTACAACGGCCAAATTTTTAAGAGAAGTCTATAAAATGGATCCAAAAGATTGAAGAAAGATAATACAAAAAAGGCAAATAATTCTAGAGCTCCCTTCAAATCCAAAACATTTTTCTTGAGCCAAAGTTGCAAATCATCCCTTCCTTCTTCTAGTTTCTTAGTGAGAATACTATTTATAAGAAGAAGAGTCTTGGAGAGAATTCTTGTTTAGATAGTTTTTTAGAGCTCCTTGTAAGAAGAGGTGTGCCTTACCTCTTTAGCAAAGAAGAAGACATTGTGGTGTTAAAATGATTATTCTCTTCCTATAAGAAAAGAGAAGGATAGTGAATCTTCGACGGTCTTAAGGTTGAGGAGTCGGAGCGGGGACGTATGCCAAGGAGTTGGGCCGAATCTCGTCAACATATCGCGTTTTTCTCTTCTCTTACTTCTCTTGCTTCTCTTATGCTTGCATTACCTATTTTTTACTTGCTTACGATCGTATTCGCTTTAAATTTACTTCTACATCTTTTTCGATTCTAAATTTTTATACACCAATTCACCTCCCTCCTCTTGGTGCTTTCGATCCTACAATAGACACTAATTAATGATGCATTTATATGATTATTTTATATTGTAAAACTATAATAAAACATAAAAACTCAACATATAATTTATATGAATAATTAAGGTTGCAATTATACTTGTTATGAAAAAAATATAATGGGATATAAGGAATCCACATGTAATTTATAATTAATTATTATGTTGAAATTTTAATACACAAATTAATAATGTGAATAACATGTGTATATTTATAACACTAAATGATTAGAATATTAAAATATAAAAAATAAGTAAAATAAAAATAGGGACAAATGTCGGCATGAGATTCATTCTGAATCCTCAAAATATTACACATGATAAGAATATGCTTATTAGTTTACATATTTTCTTCTAATTAAATTTAAAATATTTTTCACTGCGAGAAAGTATAATAGAATTTAAGAGTTAATATATAATTTATGAAATTTAATACACATTACTTAAGAATGCAGTTATATATTATTAAAAATATAATAGAATATAAATAGTAAACATATAATTTATATATTTGTATGTAGCTCTTTTCTGTTATGAATAAAAAGATAATGGGATATGGTTAACTTTATAATATTTAATTATGATATTAACAATTTAATATGCAAATTAATAATGAGAATATCAAGTATATGTGCTTAAAATTAAATGATGAAGAATGGGAATATTTTAAAATATAGAAAAAGTAACGATCATTCTCTATATTTTTAATTAAAATTTAATTATTATGATAAAAAATATAATACAATTGAAAGTTAGCAGATAATTTGTGAAATTTAATAAATTATATGAAAGTTTCTATATTTATTAAATCAAAATTTTAATTTAATAAATTATTAATTTAATATAATATATTTCTTTAATTGAAAGTTTACATTTTATTTTGTGTTGGGGTCTTATTTTAGGAATTAAGTGTTAGCCATTGACTAATTGATTTGATCTCCGGATCTGTTTTAAAAATATTGCTACAATCCTGTTGTGTTGAAGGGAGTTGGATTTTTTTTTTTTGGATAAATTTTCTGTGCTCTACTTTAGTACAACTTTATTTTAAAATTTTAAACAGCAGAATAAAAGTAATATAAATATATTTATTAGTAAACCATACGCAAACTTAATATTATATTATATTAATATATGAACTTAATTAACGTCTCTATTTTAATGATTATTAAATTCTTCTAATAAAACTAGTATTATATCACTAATAAAAAAATGCTGACTAGTAAATTAACAATATATATAATAATATATAATATATTCCACGGGCCTACGATTTTTTTGTGTGGGCCCTGTCCAAAGCACATTATGGCCTAGCAGGACGTGGACGCGCTGAATTTAAAATTCTAATATGAATAGGAAAATTAAATATAGGAGGGTTATCATTATAAAAACAAGTAACGAAGGTTATAATTCTAAAATCTAGAGTAATGAATTTTGTGGATTTTATCCTTATTAAACACTTAATTAATTAAATAATTTTTTATCCACCGTTCATGATAGCACAATCATTTTTTTCCTTTCTAAATGATAATTAAAGGACGGAGAGATTAATAAGAAAACTTCTCGTGATATAGGAGTATTCCTAGAAAGTAATCGAACTCCGAAGAAAAATATAGCCTCGGCCGTAGAAAAGTTTATTATTAATTTTTTAAAAACATTGTGTATCCTTGAAAGATCATTACATGCTACCAGCATTAGTTAAAGAAATCAGAAACTAGTCTTTATTAGCATTATAAGTGAAAATATTCTACAAATATTTGGCAAATTTCTTCTCCTTCAACTAACATAAAATGGGGATCACGAATCTCGTGCGAAAAGATCAAAACATTATTCAACATATAAGTTGATATATGATGTCGTCAAGAGTTCCTTCTCATTTTTATTTTACCTCTTGTTGTTTCTGAAAAGACAAAACAAGCAGTACAGAAAATCAGAGATGCTCCACATGGAAGTAGGGGTGAGCACGGGCCGGGAGATCGTCCCGGCCCGACCTGAGTCAGATTTTTCGGATTTTTCCCCGACCCGGTTACCAATCGGGTCGAGATCGGGTCCGATTAAAATTCGGACCCGGTCCCGACCCGGTTAAATATATTATATTAATATTATATTTTTAAATAGTGTATTTATACTTATTTTAAATAAAAATTATATTTTATTTGATATATATATTAAATATAAATTATTTTATATGATCATATATATAATTTAATTAATAGTTATTATATTTATATAATGACATTATTTTTTAATTATTTTATCTATTTTTTTATGGCCAAATCGGGACAATCAGAAATTTCTAATTTTTATCCCGGTTTAATCGGAACGTCCCAGGACCGGGTCCCCTTTTCCGAAAACCCGGACCAAATTGGGTCGGCCGAGACCCAGTCCCAGACCCGGTTTTGCTCATCCTTACATGGAAGCAAATGCAATGAACTCGTGGCATCTGAACGAAGAAGGTATCCGGACCCTTTAATAGATCGCGAAGGTCCATCACCACTTGCGGATTTGCCACCATCGCCGCAATTTGTATCCAAAAGAGTAAGATGAAATGATTTTAAGATATCAACGATTCAATTACCTGTAGTAGACGATGGAACTAAAACCAAAAGTGTTGAACGTCGCCAACAATTCCAAATCGACTCGCACGTCGCCGACAAATCCAAATCAATTGGAACGTCGCCGACAATTCCAAATCAATTGGAATGTTGCCAACAATTCCAATTGATTGCATTAATGCATTGTCCTTGGCCAATTGAGTGGCACAGTTTGGGCAGGGCGAGGCATAATGGCATTTCATCGCTGCTGCGTGGTACGTTCTTAAAGTTCATTTTGCAAAAGGACAAGAAGTTCATCATTGTACAATTCAATCCCATCAATATCTAAAAATTCAGAGAAGAAAAATAGACTACGAAAGCAATAAAAAAAATCGGTACAGAAGTTATGTAGCTTTTCAACTTTTCCTCTTCTAAGTAGTTCTTATTATCTCAAAAGTGAAGACGAAGACTCTTATTATCTCAAAAAATGCGTCTCAGTGACAGCCGTTAGCTAAGTCGAATACGGTTACGAGTACCAAACTAACAAATGTGCTCGTTTCTTTGACTGACTTGCAGTCTACTATTGAATTCCACAGGTAGAGAAATGGAATCATGATATTTGAACTCTATGTTTTCACCTTCTACTTTATTTTTTCACAAAAAAAACTATTTATATGTATTCATTTAATACTCAGATATCTCGTACAAAACTTTCCAGCAGACGTGATGTAACATGGATATAATGACCTCGACGTCTAACATTGTATTGCATTGGCCTTGGCATGACATGACTTGAGCGCGACATTGAGGCATTTGACTGCTCCTGCATAGTACTTTTTGATATTGACATAAGGAAAGGAATTAAAGAGTTATTTTACTAAACATTAATGAGAAATCTTAATTTGTTGACAATCATCTTCCCTTGTGTATTCAACTTGAAATCTCCATTGTCGTCAAACTCATTAAGAAATTGAAACGAAAGACCATGATTTGGTGGAATGTTTATGTTTGGTGGTGGAACGTTAGAGTTTAGTGGTGGAGGGTTGTGTGGAATGCTAGAGCTTCTTTGTGAACGGGTCATTGGTGATGGGACACTAGATTTTATTCTTTGTGAACGGTTCACTGGCGATGGAACTTCAGAATTTGTTGGTGGAGGATTTTCTAGAATTGGTGGATGGTTATGTGGAATGCTAGAGCTTCTTTGGTGGTGGACAGGTGGAACGCTAACGTTTTTTGGTGGACGATTTGGTGGAAGAGATGATAAGAAAAAAAGTAAAGTAATGGAATTGACATGACATGAGAGGCTATTTATATTAGTTTTTTTTAAAGTAGAAGGTGGCTAGACGGGGATGACGCTTTTGCGCTTTTCGACCTTTGAAAATAGTGAACGTCTGACATTGATGAAAGTTCATTTTCCAAGATAACATCCTTAACATTTTTGCGTGTCTCGACGTTGGAACATGATGAACAACTGTATGCCGACGTCAGACATTGTTGAAAGTCCATTTTAAGGATAACATTTTTGGCATTTTATCGTGTCTCGATGACTCAATAGTGAACAACTGTATGCCAATGTCAGAGTCTGACATTGATTTCATTAATGCATTGTCCTTGGCCAATTGAATGACACGGCTTGGGTGGGGCAAGGCATAATGGCATTTCATCGATGCTGCGTGGTACATTCTTAAAGTTCATTTTGCAAAAGGTCAACGAGTTCATCATTGTAAAATTCAATCCCGTTAATATTTAAAAATTCGGAGAAGAAAAAAAGACTGCGGAAGTAGTAAAAATAAATCGTTACAGAAGTTTTGTAGCTTTTTAACTTTTCCTCTTCCAAGTAGTTCTTATTATCTCAAGCGCGAAGACGAAGACTCTTATTATCTCAAAGCTAAGTCGAATACGGTTACAAGTACCAAACTAACAAATGTGCTCGCTACTTTGACTGACTTGCAGTCTACTATTATCTTCTACTGGTTGAGGAATGAAATCATGATATATATTTGAACTCTATGTTTTAACCTTCTACTTTATTTTTTTCACAAAAAAATATTTATATATATTCATTTATTACACAGATATCTCGTACAAAAATTTCCAGCAGACGTGATGTAATATGAATATAATGATTTCGACGTCTAACATCGCATTGCATTGGCCTTGGCATGGCAATACTTGGGCGGGGCATCGAGACATTTGACTGCTGTTGCGTAGTCCTTTTTGATATTGACGTAAGGGAAGGAATTAAAGAGCTATTTTACTAAATATTAATGAGAAATCTCAATTGGTCGGCAATCATCTTCCCTTGTGTATTCAACTTGAAATCTCTGTTGTAGTCGAAGTCATTAAGAAATTGAAACGAAAGACCATGATTTGGTGGAACGTTTATGTTTGGTGGTGGAACGTTAGAGTTTGGTGGTGGAGGGTTGTGTGGAATGATTGAGCTTCTTCGTGAACGGGTCATTGGTGATGGGACGCCAGAGTTTGTTCTTCGTGAACGGGTCATTGGCGATGGAACTTCAGAGTTTCTTGGTGGAGGATTTTCTAGGATTGGTGTATGTTTATGTGGAATGCTAGAGCTTCTTTGGTGGTGGACGGGTGAAACGCTAATGTTTTTTGGTGGACGATTTGGTGGAAGAGATGATAAGAAAAAATGTAAAGTAATGGAATTGATATGACATGAGAGGCTATTTATATTAGTTTCTTTTTTGAAAGTAGAAGGTGGCTAGATGGGGATGACGCTTTTGCATGTCTCGACCTCTGAATACAGTGAACGTCTGACATTGCTGAAAGTCCATTTGCTAAGAAAACATCCCTGACATTTTTGCGTTTCTCGGCGTCGGAACACGGTGAATAGCTGTATGCCGACGTCTGACATTGTTGAAAGTCCATTTTGCAGGATAACATTTTTGACGTTTTTGCGTGTCTCGATGTCGGAAAAGTGAATAGTTGTATGCCAACGTCTGACATTGATTGCATTAATGCATTGTCCTTTGCCAATCGAATGGCACTGCTTGGTCGGGGCGATGCATAATGGAATTTCATCGCTGCTGCGTGGTATTTTCTAAAGTTCATTTTGCAAAAGAACAACGAGTTCATCATTGTACAATTCAATCCCGTCAATATCTAAAAATTCGGAGAAGAAAAATAGACTACGAAAGAAGAAAAAAAATTGCTTCTTTGACTGACTTGCAGTCCACTGTAGTGTCTTCTACGGGTTGAGGAATGATAAAATGATATTTGAACTCTATGTTTTCACCTTCTACTTTAGTTTTTTTCACAAAAAAATATATTTATATATATTCATTTATTACTCAGATGTCTCGTACAAAACTTTCCAGCAGACGCGATGTAATATGAATATAGTAACCTCGACGTCTAACATCGCATTGCATTGGCCTTGTCATGGCATGACTTGGGCGGGGCATCGAGGCATTTGACTGCTGTTGCGTAGTCCTTTTTGATATTGACGTAAGGGAAGGAATTAAAGAGCTATTTTACTAAACATTAATGAGAAATCTCAATTGGTCGGCAATTATCTTCCCTTGTGTATTCAATTTAAAATCTCCATTGTCCTCATTAAGAAATTGAAATGAAAGATCATGATTTGGTGGAACGTTTGTGTTTTGTGGTGGAACGTTAGAGTCTGGTGGTGGAGGGTTGTGTGGAATGCTAGAGCTTCTTCGTGAACGGGTCATTGGTGATGGGACGCCAGAGTTTGTTCTTCGTGAATGGGTCATTGGCGATGGAACTTCAGACTTTATTGGTGGAATGATTTTCTAGGATTGGTGGATGGTTATGTGGAATGCTAGAGCTTCTTTGGTGGTGGACGGGTGGAACATTAATGTTTTTTGGTGGACGATTTCGTGGAAGAGATGATAAGAAAAAAGGTAAAGTAATGAAATTGATATGACACGAGAGGCTATTTATATTAGTTTTTTTTTAATGTAGAAAGTGGCTAGACGGGGATGACGCTTTTGCGTGTCTCGACCTCTGAACACAGTGAACGTCTGACATTGCTGAAAGTCCATTTTCCAAGAAAACATCCCTGACATTTTTGCATGTCTCGGTGTCGGAACACTGTGAATTGTTGTATTCCGACGTCTGACATTGTTGAAAGTCCATTTCGCAGGATAACATTTTTGACGTTTTTGCGTGTCTCAATGTCGGAACAGTGAACGTATGTCGACGTCTGACATTGATTGCATTAATGCATTGTCCTTGGCCAATTGAATGGCGCGACTTGGGCGGGGCGAGGCATAATGGCATTTCATCGCTATAGCGTGGTATGTTCTTAAAGTTTATTTTGCAAAAGGACAATGAGTTCATCATTGTACAATTCAATCCCGTCAATATCTAAAAATTCGGAGAAGAAAAATAGACTACAAAAGTAGTAAAAATAACAAAAGTTTTGTAGCTTTTCAACTTTTTCTCGTCCAAGTGATTCTTATTTTCTCAAGAGCAAAGACGAAGACTCTTATTATCTCAAAAAATGCATCTCAGTGGCTGCCGCTAGCTAAATCGAATACGGTTATGAATACCAAACTAACAAATGTGCTCGCTTCTTTGACTGACTTGCAGTCTACTATTGTCTTCTACAGGTTGAGGAATGGAATAATGATATTTGAACTCTATGTTTTCACCTTCTACTTTAGTTTTTTTTACAAAAAAAAAATATTTATATATTCATTTATTACACAGATGTCTCGTACAAAACTTTCCAGCAAATGTGATGTGATATGAATATAATGACCTCGACGTCTACCATTGCATTGCATTGGCCTTGGCATGGCACGACTTGGGCGGGGCAACGATGCATTTGACTACTGTTGCGTAGTACTTTTTGATATTGACGTAAGGAAATGAATTATAGAGCTATTTTACTAAACATTAATGAGAAATCTCAATTGGTCGGCAATCATCTTCCCTTGTGTATTCAACTTGAAATCTCCATTGTCGTGGAACTCATTAAGAAATTGAAACGAAAGACCATGATTTGGTGGAACTTTTATGTTTGATGGTGGAACGTTAGAGTCTGGTGGTGGAGGGTTATGTGGAATGCTAGAGCTTCTTAGTGAATGGGTCATTGGTGATGGGACGCCAGAGTTTGTTCTTCGTGAACGGTTCATTGACGATGGAACTTCAGAGTTTGTTGATGGAGGATTTTCTAGGATTGGTGGATGGTTATGTGGAATTCTAGAGCTTCTTTGGTGATGAACGGATGTAATGCTAACATTTTTTGGTGGACGATTTGGTGGAAGAGATGATAAGAAAAAATGTAAAGTAATGAAATTGATAAGACATGAGATGCTATTTATATTAGTTTCTATTTTGAAAGTAGAAGGTGGCTAGATAGGGATGACGCTTTTGTGTGTCTCAACCTCTGAACAGTAAATGTCTGACATTGCTGAAAGTCCATTTTCCAATATAACATTTCTAACGTTTTTGCGTGTCTCGGCATCGGAACACGGTGAACAGCTGTATGCCGACGTCTGACATTGCTGAAAGTTCATTTTGCAGGATATCATTTCTGACGTTTTTGTGTGTCTCGACGTCAAAACAGTGAACAACTGTATACCGACTTCTCATTGATTGCATTAATGCATTGTCCTTGGCCAATTGAATGGCACGGCTTGGACGGGGGTGAGGCGTAATGGTATTTCATCACTACTTCGTGGTTCGTTCTTAAAGTTCATTTTGCAAAAGGACAGCGAGTTCATCATTGTATAATTCAATCCCGTCAATATATAAAAATTGGGAGAAGAAAAATAGACTGCGAAAGCAGTAAAAATATCGGTACAGAAGTTTTGTGGCTTTTCAACTTTTCCTCTTCCTAGTAGTTCTTATTATCTCAAGAGCAAAGACAAAAACTCATATTGTCTCAATAAATGCATCTCAGTGGCAGCCGCTAGCTAGGTCGAATGTGCTTGCTTCTTTGACTGACATGTAGTCTACTATTGTCTTCTACAGGTTGAGGAATGGAATAATGATATTTGAACTCTATGTTTTCACCTTCTACATTAGTTTTTTTCACAATATATATATATTCATTTATTACTCAGATGTCTCGTACAAAACTTTTCAGCAGACGTGGTGTGATATGAATATAATGACCTCGATGTTTACCATTGCATTGCATTGGCCTTGGCATGGCACGACTTGGGCGGGGCGAGGCATTTGACTGCTAATGCATAGTACTTTTTTATATTGACATAAGGAAAGAAATTAAAGAGCTATTTTACTAATCATTAATGAGAAATCTCAATTGGTCTGCAATCATCTTCCCTTGTGTATTCAACTTGAAATCTCCGTTGTCGTCGAACTCATTAAGAAATTGAAACGAAAGACCATGATTTGGTGGAACATTTATGTTTGGTGGTGGAACGTTAGAGTCAGGTGGTAGAGGGTTGTGTGGAATGCTAGAGCTTCTTCGTGAATGGGCCATTGGTGATGGGACGCCAGAGTTTGTTCTTCGTGAACGGGTCATTGGCGATGGAACTTTAGAGTTTGTTGGTGGAGGATTTTCTAGGATTGGTGGATGGTTATGTGGAATGCTAGAGCTTCTTTGGTGGTGGACGGGTGGAACGTTAATGTTTTTTGGTGGACGATTTGGTGGAAGAGATGATAAGAAAAAAGGTAAAGTAATGAAATTGATATGACATGAGATGCTATTTATATTAGTTTCTTTTTTGAAAGTAGAAGGTGGCTAGACGGGGATGACGCTTTTGCGTGTCTCGACCTCTGAACACAGTGAACGTCTGACATTGCTGAAAGTCCATTTTCCAAGAAAACATCCATGACGTTTTTGCATGTCTCGACGTCGGAACACGGTGAAGAGCTGTATGCCGACATCTGACATTGCTAAAAGTCCATTTTGCAGGATAACATTTTTGATGTTTTTGCGTGTCTCGACGTCGGAACAGTGAATAGCTGTATGCCGACGTCTGACATTGATTGCATTAATGCATTGTCCTTGGCCAATTGAATGGTCCGGCTTGGGCGGGACGAGGCATAATGGCATTTCATCGTTGTTGCGTGGTACGTCCTTAAAATTCATTTTGTAAAAGGACAGTGAGTTCATCATTGTACAATTTCAATCCCGTCAATATCTAAAAATTCGAAGAAGAAAAAATAGACTGCGAAAATAGTAAAAAAAAATTGGTACAAAAGTTTTGTAACTTTTCAACTTTTCCTCTTCCAAGTAGTTCTTATTATCTCAAGAGCAAAGACGAAGACTCTTATTATTTCAAAAAATGCGTCTCAATGGCAGCAGCTAGCTAATTCGAATACGGTTACGAGTACTAAACTAACAAATGTGCTCGCTTGTTTGACTGACTTGCAGTCTACTATTGTCTTCTATAGGTTGAGGAATGGTTTCACCTTTTACTTTATTTTTTTCACAAAAAAAAATATATTTATTTATATATATTCATTTATTATTTAGATGTATCGTACAAAACTTTCCAGCAGACGAGATGTGATATGGATATAATAACCTTGACGTCTAACATTGTATTGCATTGGCCTTGACATGGTATGACTTGGGCTGGGCATCGAGGCATGTGACTACTCCTGTGTATTACTTTTTGATATTGACGTGAGGAAAGAAATTAAAAAGCTATTTTACTAGACATTAATAAGAAATCTCTACTACCCACCCTAATATATTTAACGTTCAAACACTGTTTCTGTACATTAATTGTTAAAATTAAAAGCTCTCCATCCTCTCCTAGCAGAGGTAGATATCATAATGCTGAATTATTTTTGCAAAGCTCTGAGATCTCTCACACTCAACTATCAGATCATGCAAACTTGGGGTCTTCATTTTTCACTCCACTTCCATCCTTATCCGCATTAACTTTAAGTCCTCTAAAAAAAATTCTTCTTGATCATCACTTATTTGCAAAAAGGAAGACCGCAAGACCATCATTGCGAAAGGAACATCATTCCAAAAGATTTGTACAATCCAATCCAGACTGAGCAGAACATCATAAATGAAGCTAATAGAAAAAAAAAATCAGAAGTTTTGGAGGTTGCAACTTTTCCTCCTTTCCAAGAAGCTCTTATTCTCTGGAGAGACGAAGAGAGAGAATCATTTTGCCAAAATGATGCGCGCATGTCACGGGGCATTTTCCGTGACACGAAGTGTGAAGCCTCGCGACACCAGTGTCGTTCAACTCATTGCCCTCGGCCGCTTAGCGCCGAAAACATGGAACACATGCAGCCGCCCCGCACTGCGTAATATTACGGAGTACCAAGTTATCCGCCCTTAGGGCATTTATCTTGTAAGGCCGTCCTTATGAATGGCCAAGTAGGTGACGTTCCCGTATGGTACGTCTTTTACATATTCAATATGTAACAAGACTCCTATACCTACGGTACACTGGGAGGAGTTCACTAGTGCCTTCCGAGGCCCAATTGTATGTTATGTTTCATCATATTTAATACAAGTAAGCTTTCCTTTAATTCTAATGTCATGGCCTTGAGCGTGGGGTGGCAACCCACATCGGTGTCCCTTCGTGGCGTCCCATGTTTCCTTCGTCGCCCCTTTGGACTTTAAGCGCCCAAGCGCCTACATTAGTGCCGCAACGCGCTAATGCCACGGTCTCGTGACGAGTAGTCTAACACTCTAGTCATGTCCATGATTGAATGCCTATAAGAGCGACTCTCGGCATAGTCGTCTCGACCATAAAACTTCCGCTGCAAACTCAAAATAGGCTTGGCTAGGTGCCTATCCGCCTAGTCTCCGCACGTGGTTTAGTGTCCGAGAATGACCCCGTGACAAGTGGTATCAGAGCAGTTCTTCCTGCTCGGATTACCCAGCGACGATGACTCGCTTGTGTCGTCGCAACGTGCCCTGGCGTAGGAAATGTGCTTTCGCTCAAATACTCCATCACGCCCAGGCGCACTGGTACCATGGTCTTTGATCGTGGACGTCAACGAGGAAGGCATGGCAAGCCTCCTCGCCGCACGCCCAGTCGTGCCCCGCAGCATGTTCCTCATACACCCGTGTCGTGTCAAGGAACGTCCGTCATGCATCATGATGGCGGATTGATCGCCCCGCCTAACCGGGACGGTCATGCGTCGCTCTCTCGAGCAGATCAACCACCCTAGGCATACAGTCGGGAATCCTGAAGTGTCGCGTTGCGTCAAAGAGTGGCCATATGCTCCGCATGATGGTCTTGCGCTGCTCATATCATGAGATCACTTACACGAGTGTCGTGTAACTCGGAGGACCCGTGTCACATTCAGGGACTGTCGGTCATGCACTATCATGACGACCTGGCGCTGCTCGGTATTTCGTGACGTCGCATCGCATGCCCAGTCATGCAACGTGAAGTGCACAACCGCTTCATGGGAGAAGTTGGCTTAAAGACAAATGTCAAGGTTCATGGTCCCTTTTCGGCCAGAGAATATCATCTTTTCGGCCAAGGAGCATCAATCACAAGCATCCTGTCGTGTCGCAGCATCGCTTGCCACGCCACGATGACTTTCGGGAATGGAGCAAAGCGTTGATTACTTGCAAACACTCGCGGACGAGCTGTCAGCCTTTCCTGCCTCGTCAAGTGTCGCCCCGCAAGCGGCGCGATGTCATCCATCAAGGAGTGGGACGAGCCTGATACATGCCAACGCAAATCGACGCCTCAACTCAGCGACCAATTTGGCAAATGGTCTGAGCGTCGAGCATCGGCGAACTTTGGCACGCTGCTGTCAAGCGTTCTGTCGCCAACCGAAGGAAGGAGTGCCCTTTTCTTTCGGACATCGCCTCGAGTAATCGAAGCGGCCTCCAAGGATCGTAATGCGAAGGTTTTGAAGGACACATTGGCGATGTCGTCCCTTCGAATGGAGATGGAGGTAATGTTGGGAGCTCACGCCACGAGTTCACCAACCGCATTCCGCTTATCTAAGCGGAGCGTCTTCACAAGCATCCGCACGGATCAGTGAAGGCCCTGAACGGCTACTCTTTCGTAAGGGTCAAGCCGTCTGGTGGACGAGTATGTCAAAGGTGTATGATCTAGGATGACAAGCACAGTGGCATTACTTTGTCCAAGGTGCGGACGGACGAGCATCTAAGGTGCATCCTCTTCGTGAACGAGCACAACGATCTCGCCCCGTCCATACCCCAAAGGGATTGTCAAAGCTTCAAAGGAGGTCCCAGGATCGGAAGAAGACATATCCCAAGAACCTTGCAAGATGTGACAAACTCAGGATGGCGTTGCCATCGCGACAATGTAGAATGTGGCAAACATGCATCCCAGACATGGGACAGAAGATGTGGCAGTTCATCAATTATGCAAGTCCTGACAAGTTGGGACTGGAGGTCAAGATCGCATTGTTCAACATCGGCCAGATGGGCATGTTGAAGGAGAAAGTGAAAGGAATCACCGAGCTCTGCCTATAGTGTTCCCAGGAGGATGAAGACCCAGTGTTGGTGCTCTTCAAGCAGAGGGGTTAGAAGCTTTGGACTAGGAAGGAGTTGGAACGACCGAATCGTCCAATCTCCGCTCACTAGTCGACGCTGCCAAGTCAATCGGGACAAGTGTCATACCACCAAAGTCCTTGGGCAAGGGCAATGGTGGGGGAGAGAAGCTCAAGTCGCAAGGAGGAAGCTACTTATGCCGAAGATAAAGATCGCCCATCGAAGCAGGAGATGCGAGTCGAACCACAGACACATGTGGGGAGATCCCATCGTCGCTCACTATAGCGACTTAGAGTGGACAAGGTGCGGAATGTTATACCAAAGAACCTTGCTCCACCTCAAACCGTCGAGATATCTCTTGTACACCAAGGGGAAGGTGAAGATGTTCTCAAGGCTCGGCGGACGAAATACTCAATGTTGCAACCATCTGCAGCTTGAAGATAGCGAGTTGAACCACAAGAGAACGTGGGGAAACTCTCGTCGCCCACTATGGCGACTTGGATGGACAAGGCAAGGATTGTCATATTAAAGAACCTTGTCCCGTCTCAAGACTGCCGAAACATCAGGTGATCACCAAGGAGGAGGTGGTCCTGCGCTTTTCGTTCCGCAGAGGTATGGAAGACTCTATATTGCAATCATTTGCAACATAGAGACGTTGAGTCAAGCCCACAAAGAGACCTGAAGCATCCCAAAGTATCCGTGGGAAGACTCTCGTCGCTCATTATAGCGAATCCAGGCACTCGAAGCAGACAAGCTACAAGCATCGACATCGGAGAGCTTGTGCTGTTTCAAGCCGTCGAAATTCAAGAATGATCATCGAGGGTGAGATGGTCCTGTACTTCGCATTCGACGGAAGGGAGACCTTATGCTGCGGCCATCCGCAACATGAAGGCATCGAGTCAAGTCATGCAAGTCGAATGGCGAGACTCTTCATCGTGTTCTACACGACCCTGAGACCACTCTTCTCCGCGCTATTCCTGAAGGCATACAAGAGTTATTTCACCCCCAAAGTAGCCAAACCACACAAGTTGACGCTGCGCAAGTCGAAGAGAAGTGAAGCCAACAGAGACTTGATGGACGAATAGTTGCTTGATGAAGTCAGACCGCACATGGCGGACTCCACTGGCGCTGCACAAGTGATGAACACGGATTGGACGAAGGATCAGCGAGCGAAGCAGGCCTGAGGGAGGAGTCCTCAGCGAGACCCCAAGGAGCGGGTATTCCTGGCATTGCGTGATGCTGGTGAAGTCGAAGTCAAGGCAAAGAAGGCAGAATTGAACGAGACAAGCGAAGTCAAGACTCAAGACGAAGGTCCCGAGGAAGCCCGGACAACGGCGTCGGGGGCGTCGCCGACTTTGGTGGGGGAGAATGTCACGGGGCGTTTTCCGTGACACGAAGCGTGAAGCCTCGCGGCACCAGTGCCGCTCAACTCATAGCCCTCGGCCGCTTAGCGCCGAAAACATGAAACACATGCAGCCGCCCCGCACTGCGTAATATTGTGGAGTACCAAGTTATCCGCCCTTAGGGCATTTATCTTGTAAGGCCGTCCTTATGAATGGCCAAGTAGGTGACGTTCCCATAGGGTACGTCTTTTGCATCTTCAATATGTAACAAGACTCCTATACCTACGGTACACTGGGAGGAGTTCACTAGTGCCTTCCGAGGCCCAATTGTATGTTATGTTTCATCATATTTAATACAAGTAAGCTTTCCTTTAATTCTAGTGTCATGGCCTTGAGCGTGGGGTGACAACCCACATCGGTGTCCCTTCGTGGCGTCCCGTGGTTCCTTCGTCGCCCCTTCGGACTTTAAGCGCCCAAGCGCCTACATTAGTGCCGCAACGCGCTAATGCCACGGTCTCGTGACGAGTAGTCCAACACTCTAGTCATGTCCGTGATTGAATGCCTATAAGAGCGACTCTCGGCATAGTCATCTCGACCATAAAACTTCCGCTGCAAACTCAAAATAGGCTTGGCTAGGTGCCTATCCGCCTAGTCGTCGCACGTGGTCTAGTGTCCGAGAATGACCCCGTGACATACGTACGTACTACTGCTCTTTCTCATCGCTGCCGTCTTCGTACTTCTCCTCCTCTTCTTCTCCTTTTTCTTCTTCATCTTTTTCGTCATCGTCCACACCTGCAAAAGAGTCCGTCCTCAGAAGAAAGAAAAGAAAAAGAGAAAAGCAACTAAAATAGGGTTACCTCGTAGGCGTTTTATATTTTTGATGTTCTGCTCCAACTCATGGACGAGGGCGCGGAACTTCTCTTTGAAAGCTTCGTCGGCATGAAGGAAGCTTGGCTCCTTCATTCGCTTGTGGGCCATCTTAACGGCCTTGACAAGATACATTTGTGTCTCGAGCATCGACATGATGTTGGAAGTACTAGGACGGGGGTATCGTGTGGATGATGGGAGGAGTCTCACGCCCTTAAGCTCCTTGACTCGAACTTCAGCGTGCGGCTCAGTCAAACCCTACTCTGTCGCCAATCAGCTCCGTTCGGACGTGTCCCAGACGCGCCCTGGATGCACAACGAAACACCCACCCAGTTGGAGAGAAGAGATGCTTCACAAGATAGAGAAAAACTAGAGAATATTATTAAACAATATCAGATTGTCCATGATGGTCTTACAAGTCTTAATTACAAGTCCTTTTATAGAGCCTTGAAGAAATAACTCCTACTCTAACTTAAGGACCTAATCCTACTATGCATGCAATCCTCTTCTCTAGAAAAAACCCCCTGGAGTAGGAGTAGAAATCTGACTTCCCGAAGTCCCTGAAGAATCCAGCCCCCTTCAAAGTCCATCTTGAAGTTCAATTCGGTCAGACCTCCCGCATGGCACCCTGCCAAGCTTGGACGCGCCCGAGGCGCACCTGGGATGCGCCCGCCAGGGCAATCCTAGTCCCACTCGGACTAGGACAGGTCCTGGACAGTCTCTACACATCTTCAGCCTTTCTAGGAGTAGATCTTTGACTCCAAGTGCCCCTCAGTCCAAGAAGGAAGCTCGACTCTCCAAGGATTCGTCATGTCCTTCTCGACATCGGAAACCGGCCGACTCATATTCCTATTAGGAGTAAGAATCCTTTCGACCATGCACTTCTCGTCCAAGCATCACTCGAAGTCTCCCTCCTCGCCGACCTTCGAGATCTTGGAGCCGCTCCAGCCCGAAGACTCCACCCGCCACTCGATCCGCATGGCCGTCCAAGTCCTACTCACATTAGGACTTGTCTTGGGCATGATCATCTCCTCGCGTCCATCCTTCTAGCCTGCATGATCCCTCCTCAGACTTGGATTTCTTGGCATCTATCCTCAGCTTTCTGCACTCCATTGCCCTAGCCAACTCCTACTTGGACTAAGAGTCCTACTCCTAGTAGGAGTAGGAGTGCGTCGTGCCTCCGCGCCCGTCACACGCCCGCCTTGTCTCAGATATGCTCGGAGGCTCCTCCACGATCCCCTCACATCCTAGACATCGCTGCTCATCCTCCAAACCTCCTGCTTTGGCTCCATGCCCCGGATCGCCATGCACGTCTCGATGCACCTTGTGTCTCCCGCTGTCCCTGTGCATCCAGCTTGCGGCCGCTTCATCCCAGCTCCATCCTGGGACGTGGCAGAGGCGAGGCGTGACATCCTCCCCCACTCAAGCCATTGCCGTCCCTGGCAATGTCTCTTCTCGCTGCCACATACTCCATCCAAGAAAGTCTTCGACTCGCCTCCCAGATTTCGTCATCCGGAAGACATCTGCATCTTCAAACTTGCGTAGTCCGGAAGACCTCTGTGTCTCCGAACTTGATCCGTTCAGAAGACCTCCGCGTATCTGAACTTGGTCATGACTCTATCTCGAGCCATTTTGACCACACGCTCCTCGGTGTCACCTTGCTGTCCAAAGGTTCCACCCTGCGTCAATCTTCGATCCGTTGAAGATTGTGGGACGTAGCCACCTTGTCGTCGTCCCGGGGATGCGATATGCGCACCACCTTCCAAAATAGGGCCTCGCCGCCTACTTGTGCGTCCTTACTGTCCGAAGGAGCACTCTATAGTGTCTTCACTCCGCTGAAGACTTTGGGATGCGACCTCTTCGTCGTTTCCCTGGGATATGACCTCCTCGCCATATGCCCGCCTTGGACTTCAGTACCTTCGCGCACCGGCCTGCTAGCAAAAGTCTAAGGTGTGGTGGACTGCCCCCACCACTTAGGATATCACCCGCGACACCCTGACGTCAACTCTCGTCGATGGCTGCTTTCCCGTGCCAACAACCTTCTAGACGACCACTGTTGGCTAGGGGTGTTCACGGGTCGGGTTTGACCCGACCCGTGACCAAACCCGACCCAACCCGATCGAGTTTGGTCGGGTCGGGTTGGGTCGGGTTTCAAATTTTTTTATCAAAGGACCCAACCCGACCCGGCCCGGGCCGGGTTGGGTCGGGTCAGGTGGTCGGGTTACCCAACCACCCCTTTTCTTTTTTTAAATTTTTCTTTTTAATTTTTAATACAAAAAAGCATTTACTAATTTATTTTAAATATAAAATAAAGTATTTTTAGGCATAAAAAAATAATGTTTTAAATATCTACATATTATTCTCTATTTAAAATATATTATTTTATTTTTTTTAATTTTAGATGGTATACACTACTTAAATTGAATAAAAAATATTTAAAAATAAAAAAAAAATAAAAAAATCGGATTGATGGGTTGGGTCGGGTCAAATCGGGTTGGATTCCAACCCGAACCCGACCCCGACCCGACCCGACCAAAAAGGGTTCGGGCCGGGTCGGGTACTCGGGTTCATCGGGTCGAATCGACCCGGTGAACACCCCTACTGTAGGCCTTGGTCGTCCCGCTCCGCTTTGCGACCTTCAGGAAGGATGACCCGACGCCGGGTCAGCCCAAGGAGCTCCACTCCTTGACCTACGCGTCTCCTCATCCAGAAAAGATCCTGCTACTCCAGAATCAAGCCACCTGCTCAGATTCTCTGGACAGTCTCGTCGCTGATGTGCTCCGCCACATCCGATGCACTTGCGCTTCCTGCGCTTTCGCATCTTCGTTCCGCCATCCTGCGCCCTGACCTCCGAACAGTGTGAGGCCAAAGGGTTTGATGAGTTCTCATCAAACCCGTCGCCGTGTACCTCTTGCCTCGAGATACACTCCTCGCCTCCCTTGCAAGTTCCACCTTGAACTTTGCCTCCACGGAGCGCAATGCTATCCTAAGACCTTCCTGCATTAAAACTCGAGCCTCCAGCTCCTCGAGAGTCTTCTGTATCCGCCGGAAGTCCTCTCCTTTCACCATGTTTGGGACTGAATCCTTATCTAGATCCACCTCCACAATCACGGCTGAGAGCCGCCTAGCACGCAAGCTCTCTCTCTTCACGGGCACTTCGTGATCCGCCCCCGGAGCACCCAGATGCAACCCTTCTCGGTCCATCCTCACCTCTGGGAATAAATCCACGATCTCCATGCCCATGACGAGTTTATGATCGTCAAAATCGACCACAATGATGTTGAGCGTGCCTTCCCAGCCTTCCACCTTCGCGTGGACGTCTTTGGCCGTACCAAAGATTAGTTGGGACTCAACATTCATGGTCTTAATGAGCCCTGGTTCCTTGGCAAATTCGATGTCAAGTCGCGCTGCTTCCTGTCTCGACATGAAGTTGTGCGTAGCTCCAGTGTCCACCAGAGCGGTCATGAGATGGCCATTTACCTCGACTTCTACGAACATCAGGCCCTTCACGGCCTTCTTCATGTCCTTCGTCGGAATCGTTGCAGCGGTCGTTGCCAAGGCCATAATAGACCCCATGTGAGCTACACCTTGTTCATCATCTGAGGTAGACGCCATAGCGGCTATGCCAGTCTTCTTGTCGCACTCCCTCGCGTAGTGCGGCCCTCTACAGACATAGCACCTCACCGGCTTCCTCGTGCCACCTTTCCTGGTCTTCACCACCTTCTGGTCGCCTCGCTCACCACCAGAGCGAGGCTTGTCCTCCGATGACAAGTACCTGACCTTGACCTGCTCGCCAAGATCCTTGTTGGCCGCATACTCCACCAGAGCTTCGGCCGCGACCAAATGCCTCCTGCATGGTCGATACTTTCTGCCTTCTCACATATTGAGCCGCTCAAGGCTTGAGGCCTCGCAGAAAGAAGAATAGACAAGTTGACTCCTCCATGATCCTGGGCATCTCCAACATAAGCGGCTGGAAATTTTTGATATATTCCTTTACGGAACCCGTTTGCTTGAGCGCCGTCAACTTGTTCGTAGCCACCTCTTGCGCATTGCCAAGATAAAATTGCCTCTTCAATTCTTTCTTGAAGTCCAGCCACGAGTCGATGACAATCAACCCCTTCATGACTTCCTCCTCCATGCGATGCCACCACAAGAGTGCACCATCCACGAGATAGCGCACAACTAGGCTGATCTGGTCCTTCTCGACCGAGATTTTGCTGGTCTTGAACCCCTGTATAAAATTCCAAATGAAGTCGTCGATGGTCGTTGCCTCCCGCACGCCATCGTACTTCTTCGGTTCTGGGCCTACGAACTTCGGAATAGGGGTACTCGTCTGAAGCCTACTTGCATTGCAGAGAAGCCCCTTGAGCAGCAACAGGTCCGTCTCCAACGCCTTGATCCGCGTCTCCATGGCTAGTCCCAGGGACGCGACTTGGGCGACCATGTCCTGATGTGCGGTTGCACCTTCTCCCAAGGTCAGCCATGCTCATCCGACACATCTTCCAAGATACGAACCTTCTCATTCATCTATTGAAGACTTCTGCCCACCGTTTCCACATACTTCTTTATGTGGTTGACGGGATCTCTGGACTTTGCTCGCGTTCTCTTCCTCTTTTCCCCAACGTCCGCACCTTGGTCAGCACCTCGCGTGCTGTCCTCGATTTCCAACGAACGACCTCTTGTAGAAAGACCTTCTTCTTCTCCAGACATTTCGGAACTCATGCCCTGATACCACGTTGTCACGCCCTTAAGCTCCTTGACTCAAACTTCAGCGTGCGGCTTGGCCAAACCCTGCTCGGTCGCTGGTTAGCCCCGTTCGGACGTGTCCCAGACGCACCTGGATGCACAACGAAACACCCACCCAATTGGAGAGAAGACATGCTTCAAAGATAGAGGAAAACTAGAAAATATTATTAAGAAATCTCAGATTATCCAGAATGGTCTTACAAGCCTTGATTACAAGTCCTTTTATAGGGCATTGGAGAAACAACTCCTACTCTAACTTAAGGACTTAATCCTACTAGGCATGCAAGCCCCTTATCTAGAAAAACCCCCTTAGAGTAGGAGTAGAAATCTAACTTCCTGAAGTTCAATTCGGCCAGACCTCCCGCCTGGCACCCTGCCAAGCCCGGACGCGCCCGAGGCTCAGCCCTTCTAGGAGTAGATCTTCGACTCCAAGTGCCCCTCAGTCCAAGAAGGAAGCTCGGCCCTCCAAGAATTCGTCATGTCCTTCTCGACATCAGAAATTGGCCGACTCCTATTTCTACTAAGAGTAGGAATCCTTACGATCCTGCACTTTTCGTCCAAGCATCTCTCGAAGTCTCCCTCCTCATCGATCTTCGAGATCTTGTAGCTGCTCCAGCCCGAAGACTCCACCCGCCACTTGATCTGCATGGCCGTCCAAGTCCTACTCGCATTAGGACTTGTCTCGGGCATTGCCACCTCCTCGCATCCATCATTCTAGTATGCATGGTCCCTCCTCGAACTTGGATTTCTTGGCAGCTATCCTCAGCCTTCCGCACTCCATTGCCCTAGTCCAACTCTTACATGGACTAGGAGTCCTACTCCTAGTAGGAGTAGGAGTGCGCCGTGCCTCCATGCCCGTCGCACGCCCGCCATGTCTCAGGTATGCTCGGAGGCTCCTCCTCGATCCCCTCGCATCTTAGACATTGCTGCTCATCCTCCAAAGCCTCCTACTTTGGCTATCACACCTCACTCTGTGACTAAGTTCTAATTTCAATTATTACTTATGTTTAGCAATTCTATAAATAAAATCAGCAAAACCTCCTTCCTTATTTTGTGTTATTTGCCAATACATACAAAGGATGCATATATATGTATGTATGTATGTATGTATATATATATATATATATATATATATATATACATCAAAGTTTAAATAAACAGTTATAAGATATATCATTCACATATTATCATTATAATTTTTTTTCCACTAACCACCTCATATATAACACCCCACATGATTAAGTTTTATACAACCTTACAAAAAGTTTTCTCACCAACTTAATTACAACATCTAGGATTATCTATTACATGTATGTCTCAAAAACAAAAATGAAGAGGAAAATAAAAGTGAAAGAAAAATAGCAATGCTGCCCTTCTAGGAGTAGATCTTCGACTCCAAGTGCCCCTCGGTCCAAGAAGGAAGCTCGGCCCTCCAAGAATTCATCATGTCCTTCTCGACATCGAAAATCGACCGACTCCTATTCCTACTAAGAGTAGGAATCCTTCCGATCCTGCACTTTTCGTCCAAGCATCTCTCGAAGTCTCCCTCCTCATCGACCTTCGAGATCTTGTAGCTGCTCCGGCTCGAAGACTCCACCCGCCACTCGATCTGCATGGCCGTCCAAGTCCTACTCGCATTAGGACTTGTCTCGGGCATGGCCACCTCCTCGCATCCATCATTCTAGTCTGCATGGTCCCTCCTCGAACTTGGATTTCTTGGCAGCTATCCTCAGCCTTCCGCACTCCATTGCCCTAGTCCAACTCTTACATGGATTAGGAGTCCTACTCCTAGTAGGAGTAGGAGTGCGCCGTGCCTCCATGCCCGTCGCATGCCCGCCATGTCTCAGGTATGCTCGGAGGCTCCTCCTCGATCCCCTCGCATCTTAGACATTGCTGGTCATCCTCTAAAGCCTCCTACTTTGGCTATCACATCTCACTCTGTGACTAAGTTCTAATTTCAATTATTACTTATGTTTAGCAATTCTATAAATAAAATCAGCAAAACCTCCTTCCTTATTTTGTGTTATTTGCCAATACATACAAATGATGCATATATATATGTATATATATATATATATATATACATCAAAGTTTAAATAAACAGTTATAAGATATATCATTCACATATTATCATTATAATTTTTTTTCCACCAATCACCTCACATATAACACCCCACATGATTAAGTTTTATACAACCTTACAAAAAGTTTTCTCACCAACTTAATTACAACATCTAGGATTATCTATTACATGTATGTCTCAAAAACAAAAATGAAGGGAAAAATAAAAGTGAAAGAAAAATAGCAATGCTCTGGCGATTCGAGCTCTTCTATATGCCTCAAACCAAGCTTTGAGTCAACTCAACTCGAGTACTTAGAATCATCTAAAAAATTCAACAAGGATAATGTGAACAACAATCATTTGCTCAAGTGGAATAAAAGTACAACATAAAGGAACAATGCGAGTGCATATAACATTTAAATAATCATATTTCTTTCATATGAGAAAACGTTTAAAGCATAACTACTATCACATAACTTTTTAAATCATATGAACTTTTACATAAATATAAATTATTCAAGATATCATCATATTCATAGTTAACTCACATAACTTTTCAAATCATATGAACTTTTACATAAATACAAATTATTCAAGATATCATCATATTCATAGTTAACTCCACACATGTGTCATTGCATATACTCATCATGGGTCAATACGTATCCCTCTATGATCATGTGTCATACAGCTAAGCAAATCTTCATAAACAAAGGTATCAGATACGCAGAGCAAATCATGGGTCAATACATACCCCTCTATGATTGTGTGTCATACAGTTAAGTAGAACTTCACAATCAAGAGTCTCAGATACGCAGAATAAATCATGGGTCAATACATATCCCAATCATGATTGTGTGCGGTCCCAAAGACTTTTTTCAAACAACATGGCTAATGAACACATGGAGTTTAACAAAATCAAAATACATATGTCATAATCTCGTATCATTATAAAGTAAAACTTATTTTCACTTCACAAATATTGTTTCCTAAAAATATTTTTGTATAAGATGTTATTCCATCTCATATGAAATTCTTGAAACATATCATAAATACTTTTCATATCTCAAGATATGTTTCAATAATAACAATAATAAGCTTTGCTTGAGGTAATACCATAAATAAAGAACTAACATATAACATTTTGCTATGTTGTAAATTTATCCACTCACCTTGTGCTTTATGTTTTCAAAGAGGTTTTTTAGATTTTTCTCCTTTCACTTGTAGCTTGTTGATTTCCTACAAGTAATGATGCTATTTTATTTTCCAATTACTAATAATAATAATATGCATTGCATGCTCATGCATGAACACTTATTCTCCTTAAAATGCATATAATCCCTTCTAATATTAATGTGTAATTTCAGGTGTTTATGTTCATATGCTACTTCACACTCCCAACTATTCAATTTTCCAAAGTTTAACTAGGTGCTGTCTTAGGATTTCTGATTGAGTACTTGTCAACAAATAATTCATAACTTCTTAACCACAAAGTCAAATCTCATGATTCTGAATAAATTAGAAACTACACTTACTAAAGTTTACGTCCCCAAATATCATTAACTAAGTACAAGTGAATAATTCAAAATATCCCAAGAAATCTGACATAGAGTTTGTGTTCTGACAGACTGTGTGTCACTGAATGATTAATTTATATCTTTAACAATACTTATTTATTTGACAAGATCCTAATTTTTCTAAAATTTATACTTTAGTAGTGTTTAGGAATAAAAATTGTAGAATTTAACTCCTTGTATGACCTTATAACAAAAATAGTTAATTAGAATTGTGATCTGTCCATATTTTGGAATCTCACAGAAGCATCACTATGAAATGAAAAATTCATTTATCTCAAAATACAAGTTTAAATAGGATGATTCCACTTCTAACCGAACTCTTAGAATATCTAATTAATCATATCCAAAATTTCAAATCCTAATTCAATATATTCGAACCGTGCCCTAATTCACAAGTTGAAGTTGTATCAAACTCAGGACAGGGTGAGTGACTAGCGAAGTTAAGTATATAACTTCCTCTATAAAACTCATTTTCAGGTGATTCCAGAGGTCATGGAAAGATAACTTCGATAAATTAATCATACAAAATTTCATAATTTATGGTGCGATAATCATGAAAGAAAGATTCTCTCAATTAGAAGAATAATTTTCAAATCGAAACCTCACCTTGAACAGTCTATTTTGTCGATTTTCCTCAGGTCGTTTCGCTCGAGTTCTTCTTCTGGAAATTTTTAGTCCGTCAAAGAATAGAGTTAAGTTGTTTATATATTTTTTCATAATTTTCGGATGTCATATGGTGGTTTGGAAAAATATCCATCTAAGTAGCTGTTCACCTGTCTGCTTCAGCTGCTTAGAACTTAAGTGATGGTCAATCACATTTTTTTATCATAATTAAGTGTTTTAACCCTAATTAAGCTTACTTAATCCTATTTAAACATATATATTATAATATTTAAAAATTTTGCAATTTATTTTTAATAAACTTATGTAATTACTTTTGTAAAATTTATCGACAGTTAAATAGTCATTATGTTCTAATCGAAATATTAATTACTATATACAAATATCGCTAAATAAAAATTTAAACTAACTTAATATATTAATTAAATGCATGATTATGCATAAATGATGTTTATAGAGCACGTCCGTGACATTGGCTCCATGCCCCGGATTGCCACACGTGTTCCGGTGCACTTTGCGTCCAGCTTGCGGTCGCTTCATCCCAGTTCCATTTTGGGACATGACAGAGGCGAAGTGTGACAGGAGGGCTAAAGTTGCAGGAGGTAAATGTTGGATGGGTCGAGAACGGCTGATATTTATAGAGAGAGGAGAGAGCTCAAAGAAAGTAACAAAAGAAATGGTGTCTCACAAAGAGCTCGTAAATCCCATATTCCCATCATTCCGGCATTCCGGCTGTTTGGAAGATGATAATTGATCATTACAATAAGCCATTATTCTTAAAAAAAAAACATGCCAAACATGTATAACATTTGTTGCAGAGTTCCAATTGTTGCTTATTATTTATCTGACGATTGTGTGCAGAGTTATAATATTCCATCAATATTAATGGGGGCAAATATGTCATTTTACTCTAACCGTACATAATAGTTGTTATACAACTTTATTTACACCGACTATTTTGAATGGATTCTTTTTTTTTTTAAATGCCTTGAATGAAATTAATCAATGACTAAACGTATTTCTTCAAAAGGAAATTTTTAAAATTGTCATTTCATAACATTTATTCTTATGTTTTTTAAAATAAACCAAATAATATTTAGAATAATAATTTCTATGCAATATTTGAGCAATAACTAGAAAGAAATTCTACTGGTCACTTAACACTCATAAAACTCTAACCCCCAATGGATTAACGAAATTGCGAAAGCACACCAATAATGAATGCAAATTTGTCATTTTATAAAATTTATATATTAAAATCTTTTCTGCTGCTCCTGCACTCAACTCCCCTGCTCCTGTGGATAACAGGTGCATGTCATTCTCGTTGGTTGCGTTGGGTGGGGAGTACAAAATTCCCTATATTAAGGCTACGCCTGACATTGCAGCTCCTGTTTTGGCATGGCAGACCAGCAGCGATTTTGATCCGATGCGTAGTATGTTGTGAGATGGAAGAAGTAAAGGAAACAGCTCGTGAATCGATCCAAATTCATCACAATCGGTTGGCATTTGTCCTTTTTTTTTTATCATTTTAACTCCCGCAAGCAAAACTCTAATCTCTTTTCATGGCATGACTCAGGGACTGTGTGACTAAATTTATAAGTCATTTATAAATTGGTTTAAAAAAATTTCAACGTTTGATAACTTAAAAATTTGACTGATAAAAAGATATTAAATCTAATTATAAGTAAAGAAAACAGAGGGATGCTTATTTTCTTTTTAAAAAATAAGTTAATTAATTATTCCATAACTGATTAGTTGTTATTAATATAAGTAATTTTATTCAAAACGTGTAACTACTTATTTTTAAAAATAAATTTCAATCAATAAAATACTTATAACACTTCAACTTATCAATTATTCTCTATCAGTTAAGATTCTTAATAACTCATTAAACTTTTACTAAACTATTTTAATGACAAGTCTCAACTGCTTAATAGTTTCAAACTTTCAAGTTCGTACACTTGAAAGCAACGGTTTCTAAGCATTAATTGGCACTTGTTCTAGCAGAGCTCAGCTAGGGGTCATGATACCGTTGTAGAGCTCTGAGGTCTCACGCTCAATCGCCAGGATCATGATGCAGACCTGTGGGGTTCTTCATTTTTCACTTCCATCATCTTTCTTCATCTCCTTCCGCATTAACTTTTGGATGCCCCAAGTCATTTTCCTTATTATGTTTTTTTCAGAAATTCTGCTGGGACCAGCTAATTAACATGTTCAAGTTACCATCACATCCTTTATAAGGAAATACAAGTCTTTATTATTTCATATCTCTTTTTCCTCTGTGTCTATTGTATTGTATTGTATTGTCATATCAAATCAGATCAACTCCATCACATATGCAATTAAGTGAGGCAGGAGAGAGAAATACCATAAGCAAATTTACCTACTAATGTAAAAGAAATTCCTCCTAAACTCATCACCCTAATAATCCGTCAAATAATATAAAGTTCAATGAGAATATCTTTTTTTTTAAAATTTAAATATACTTTTATTTTACTTTCAAATATACCCTTGTCTCTCTCCCACTCAAATCTACTTACCTTTCTTTATTTTTTCTTTATCTTTCTCTCTCTTCTTTAATCTCACCTTCCTCTTTTTTTTCTTCCATCTATTGTCATTAGAATAAGTTAAAGAAATATAACCCCATTTATTTAATATTATTTACTACAAAATTTTGTAATTCACATTTTTTTTATTTGCATAGTTGATTTACAGTGAGATGCTACTACTATTTTTATGGTTTTATTTTTAATTCCTAACGATAATGATTTTTTTCTAAGCTGATGCATCGAATTTGATATTAATAAAATACCCATGCTAGGTGAGTTTTCTTGTTCATTATGGATATAAATAATTAGATATATTTCTCGTTGTATAATGTTTTATCGACAATAATGTAAATTTAATTTTATTTTTGCGATGCTTTTCTATGCAAGTTAATGAAGTAAGATGTAATCAGCCACGTGTGCATTCACTAGTCAAGTACATTCACTAGGCAGCTTATCACACTTCCATGTTTGCGCAAGTGGTAACTTCCGTAGTGTCCTCACAATTAGGTCCCTGTTCGAATCACCGGCGGTCCAATTTTAAACTTAATCTTTCTCCTTTATTTGCAATTTAACTTTACTAATCTAATTTAATTTTTTAGAATTATCACTTGTAATTAAAATTTATTTGTAATTATTTCTCAATTAATTTAATCTTTGAGAATTACCTTAATTACCACTTGTTTCTTTTTTCATAGCATATAATATTGATAAACATTTTATCAATTATAATAAATAATTCATTCTCTTTAAATGTTTTTATTAGTACTTATTACAGAGTGCATAAATAAATATCATTATTCTATCGCATAAGTTGTAATATTTTATATATAATTCACCATTTATTTTTGCTTTAGTAATTTGTAACAGATATTATATATATATATTAGATTATACATTGAAAACCTATTACTCTATAGCATAGTTATTATTACATAATGTATTGTACTTAATTAATAGTGATGTTAAGTAATTGTTTAAGAAGTTATCATTTGCATTAATAGAATATATCCATTCAATTTTAATTAATAGTGAAGTCTTTTTTATCATTCTCGATGTCTTATATAATAATACTCCATTCAATTATGGTCGTATTTATATGCATATTTCAATTATAAATATATTTATGTATTAAAAATTCAAAACACAATTTTAATATATTTATTTATATTAAACACAATTTTTTTATAAAACTATTATGATGGAAAAAGTAAATGGATGAAGATAAAAAGTTTAATTTGTGAGCCCGCGGAGAAAAAATAATTTATGAACCATTGAGTTAGGAGTTATATCTACCAATTTATATATGAATTAAAATTGTTGGTTTTATAATGCTCCTTTAACTTTTGATGAAAAAAAAATAATTTTTTTGAAAAATGTATAGAACTTTTTTCAACAATATGTATACCGATTTAGCTAATTATTATTTTATATCATTGTTGTTATGTTTTTGGTATTTAGTAACTTTTTCCATTGGTAGAATAACATCAAAAAATCACAATAAGTAAAGTCGAGTATGAAAAAAATAAAGAAGGCAGCATATCCATACATTGTACAAAAGAAAACCACAATAAATTAAAGCTTCGTAAAAAAATATTAAAAATAATATAATGGACAAATCAAAGTATGGTAAATTAAGCGAAAAATATTTAAAGTGATATATTAAATGAGGCAGCATAAAAAATAATATTTAAGATGAAAGATAAGGTAGGTGGAAATGTGGAGTTCACGTGGGAGAGAGATAAGGGTATATTAGGAAGTAAATTTGAAGTATATTTTATTCTTTTAAAAATACACCATCGTTGTTAAAATCGATTATTAGGCACATGAGTTTAGGAGACTATAACTTTTTCGGTGAGGCAAATAGAAAACCTTTCAATCAATATTTGATTAATCGTTCTTCAATTTGCTCTTCACAGGATATCGATCGAATATAATGCGATAGAGTGAAGCAAGTAGAAGAACGTTTAATACAAAATGAGAATGACATTAACCGAGTCAGCTCGACTCGGGCACGTCCGCCCGCTTGAGTTCGGGCCAAACCGTCCCGGGCTGCTCAATTGGGCACAGCCCGGCCCGACGAACACGATTTTTTTTTAATTTTTTTATTATGCAATTAAATATTTAATCATATATTCTTAATTTTATAATTATACTATACATATAGTTAATCGTATATCATAAAGTTTATAACTATATTATATATAAAAATACTTTTTTATAATCATAATATCATATATTATAATGTTTTTATTATTTTTGTTACTTTTTTATTAATGTAAATCTTAGGATAAAAAAATATGGCCCATTTTATATTTTTAAATTTTAAGTTTTTATTTTCTTAATTTAATACATAGCACCCAAAAAAAAAAAAAAAAGCGGACGATCCGACTAACCCAATCGAGTGGTACCAAAATAGTATTGGGTCGATCCAAATACCTTTCGGCACGATTTTAAGTCCACACGACCCGTAAAAAGTCGTGGTGCCCAGAAAAAGTCAGAGTGCATCCAATGGGCATGAATGTACTAAAAAAGAGTCGAACGTAGAACTTTTTTATATATTATAAAAAATATAAAAAAACCGTTTAAATAACGCGTCAGGTAGGGGTCGAACCTACGACTTTCTGCTTAGGAAACAGACGCTCTATCCACTGAGCTACAGACGCAGTTTATGTCAAAGTGTTAAGTATATAACAGTATAGAATGATATTTCACCCAATACTCATTCCACAGGATCTCTGGATGATAATGCATTTTTTTAGAAAGTGTCTTACCATGTGTTGAAAAATTCATTAGTAAATTTTACATTTGGGTGTAGAAATTTTTAACATGATATACTATTTCACTTTTTGTGTCTCCCCATCGTATGTGTTTGCAAGGCCAAACCTCTGAGTATATTTTTTAAGGAAGAAGAGGACTCCGAGCGATTTAGTATACAAAAAAATGAGCAATGTTGTAAGAAGGGGTTCCTCGAAAAAAATACTCATCATGTTGGCGATCAAAAGACGCAAAATAATATTACAGTTTCAAGGGTAATGGATTACATTAGTTGGAGCGTGAGAGTGTGACAATCAACCTCCCGATTAATAATGCGAATCAAGGTATGTGAATCGGAGCGAATCTGTGCCAATGTGCTCCCTTCTTGGACAAAGTTGTAATCCCAAAAGAAGGCTCCAAGTCTCACTTTTCAGAACAGAAAATCCCCGGTATAAGAAAGAAAACATCTGAGTATGAATGGCACAATAGTTGCACATTTAAGCTGACAGTTTGACTCTAGGATCACAGCCCTAGTCCAAGTACAGGTAAACCTGTCAAAAACAGAAAGTGAAAAAAAAAAAAATCTAACTCCCTTCAACCCAACAGGATCGTAAGTAAACATCACTTTGCAATTTTCAGCTTCGTGGGGCGGAAATGGAGGAGAAAGGTTGCAAAAAAAAAAAAAAAAGAACTAAAAGCAGAAACAAGTTTTATCCATGTAATTTCTATGTTTCGAATCGAACCAGGCTATCACTCTTTTTTGAAAAAGTTGGATTTATTTGATGTGCTCCTCAAAGAATTGTGGATTTCAGTCTAAATCAGTTAATAATTCTAAATATTGATCCTTCTCCGACAATAAAGAAGAAAACGAAATGTATGATCCACATTTCAGGCATGTTCATCTATGAAATTAAAAGAAACATATATTTTATATAAGCAATTCCTGTAAATTTCTGGATCTCAAATATTTGTTGCCCATCGCTTAAAATTTGATGGCTAGCACTTTCATTCGTGCGACCGACCAAGAAAAATCTAAAAATAATTTTTCAATCGCCCAAAATTTTGGATGCAACATCTTCATTTCTTTTTGGTCCGAAAGACGAAAAAAAAAAACTGAAAACCGATGCCAGTTGACGTGGGAGTATCGGAAAACAATGAAATGCACATTATGAACCAGTAAATGGCTAACAGCTTAAATCCTCAAATAAGACACCTGAACTAGTAAAACTACATCAAAAGACACCAACACACACAAAAAAGAAAAATGTAGACTTTCCATCCTTTGAAAACAGGAAAAATGCTTAGTTTAGCAGGCACTTGGCTGAAAACATACAATTTATAAAGATTAATAAAAGCAGCAACTGAATTATACAAAATATAAACCATGAAAGATATCATGCAAATCAATATCACACTGAAGTTGTGGCAGTTCGTATTCGTACGCTAAATTTCAGGGGCCAAGTTTTTTTGAGTTTGAAAATTAACCAGCACAAGTTTCAGGGAGCTGAAAATGGATGTATGCAAACCACATATAGCTTGACAGTTGACATGCAACGGCATCCATAGAGACACCAGCCAACTATGAACCAGAACTGTCCATTTAACCTATTAAGATAAGACAATAGATGTGGTGCTTCACATATGAATAAACCACCCTGCAATGGTTGTGAAATCAGCTATTTCATATAGATAGAAACAAGAGAGGACTTTGGACACATTCTTACAAGTTGCAACATCAAAAGAAGGCTGGGTAAACAGCTGCCCCCTTCAACGTAATTCAGTATACAACAACAACAACAACAACAAAGCCTTATCCCACTAGGTGGGGTCGGCTACATGGATCATACGACGCTATTCGTTGATCCATGTTCATGCGATTCGACAGGGTTTTACGCTGACTGTCGGGACCTAACACAACCCTCCTCCTTTATCCGGGCTTGGGACCGGCTATAAAACATAGGCGGAGTTCAACGTAATTCAGTATAAACAACTAAAAATTTGAATCACATTTTGGTGCGACTGACACGTCTAATAACCACAGTACTGATCAATTTCACAGCTAAACTTGGGTTCAAGCACAATCTTGGGTAAGAGACAAAACCACTCTTCTATTCCTATACAATGGCATGGTTTACTCATCAATCAAATGGATATTAACTAAGCCCAAACAGAAAATTAAAAAGGCAAGGACAAGGAGGAAAAAAAACAAGGTATCAAGATTGGGCGAGAATTTTTTGTAGATGTCAATCAGAATACTTCAATCCACAATGTCACAATTATATCAACCACTCTTGCCCTGGATAGAAGAAGATGAAGCACGGTGATTAGTGGCAGACCCAACTGTGTTCCTAGTAATTGCTTTCCAGTAAGTCATTCGTGGAGATTTGTCTAGAAGCAACAATAATCCAACATTGCTAGTTGATAGCCCAAATGTGTACCTGCCAAGTAACAAGGAGATGATTCAGTTCCCTGGCAACTCCAAACAAAAGGAAAAAGAAATGATGCAAAAGAGGAAGGATGAGGTTCATTCACATACTTGCTTCGAGTTGCTTTCCTTTTCCAAAGAAAAAAAGACATAATCCACTGCAAGAGGAAATTCAACTTATGATTAACAGAATACAAATTCATGAGTCAATGCAAAACATCAAACTATAAATCACTTGGGCAGGGAATGAGTCATAAAGTAGCTCCATATAACTGGAGAAAAGGAATTGCAAGTCAAGGTGACATGCACGTAGGAGTTTCCAAGCAAGAATATAATGATCCAGATAACTATACGACCTGACGGTTTGTTCTCTAATGAATGCAATCAAATGCACTTTGGTCAATTTATCATCTGAACTTCCTCATAAAAGCATCTTTGAGAACATGCAATTCTTTGTGCTTTCCGTCTAACAAATCATCACTGATGTAGTTAAGAATCAACGATTTATCTCCTTAAATCAAATATTATCTTGATTACCACAACAAAAATGACTTTTCATGGAAGGACAATTCGTACCGAGCTGAAAACATCGTGCACACTAGAAGAGAAAATCTCAATCACATTATGCAAAGCTTGTTATTATCAGGAAACATTTCTTCCTGAAGAAAGAGGGATTTCTTAAGAGAGATGGAATACCTGTGGTGCTCCAATAATCAAGAGACCATGTAGTTTGTTTTTTCTTTGGTTAGGGAAGATCATAAAGTTGTTTTTCTATGAGGAGTACTATGTTAATACTTGTTAACATGCGCCACAGAGAACAAATGTGCTTTGAGAGAACTGGACAAAATCACAAAGTTGAACATAAGAGTTTCTCAAGAGACAGATCAGGATGAGCAACTTTATGAATAGAAGGTATGATAGGATGTTCAAGGATACCCATTTATCCAAGACATAAAAACAGATGACATGCCTATCTGTGAGGAATATGGCACTTCATTTGATAGCAAACAATGTCATGCTATTTCGAGCTACTACTTATTCATATGGTAGGGTAAAACAAAGAGAAAATATTTGAAGGAAATTAGCCATTGCGCCATACATTTAGATTACACAATTCAGATTCGAAACTAGACAACAGAGTGACAACATTGTATTGCAATACAAGAACTGTCAGCTTTAAGTTTCATGAGATAAGACATGTTTGAACACTGAAAGATCGTGATCCATGAGTTTAACATGAAAATTTGTTTATGCTATTCTTCTCAGTTCTTTAGTTGGAGATTCCCATCCAATCATGTGACCCTTTCACACAATTCACTTACTTTTTGCTTTTCTTCTAACTCCCTACATTTAGCATGACTAGATAGCATTGTCTGAAAGCTTTTACACTTCTATTGCCTCAACAAATATAAAAGAGATAATAAACTGAATCAAAAGTGTAATAATATACACTTCCCTAAGTTTCAGAAGTGAGAGAATGAAGAAAAAGGATACTGTTCTTTATAATGACTGATTTCGACTATACCATGAAGTCAATATAGATTAATTTATAGTTTGGAAAAATTACCTTGATCATAGGCAAGATCACGAGGGAGAAGGTCGTGAACAAAGAGGTCTTCTTCTTCACAATTTTCTTTTCCGGAACTACCTCCTTGCGGAGCTGCTGTGCCATCTCCTGTAGCAACAACAATTGTGCCTTTTCTGTCCTCATAGAAACAATGGCCTGTCTCATTGTTTCCCTGCCTTCTTCCAGGGCTTGAAGCCTTGTGTATAGTTTCTTTATGTCCACATTCTCGTTTACTCCATTTCCTTCAGTAAACCGCCGTCTATTATCATTCTCGTCCAATGGAACTGCAGAATCCTCGGACACGCCAGTTGAAGGAACACCATAAACTGCATCAATTGTGTACACCCTATCACTCAAGCTATCATCCCCCTCGTCATCATCAGTTGGTGCTCTGCCCACCAATTCAGGGTGCTCCTCTCGGTTCTTGAATTCCCCTGGTAGCGCCTCAGGGGAGGCATCTTTGTCTGCTGTGGCAGGTATTGTTGTCTCCTTCAGATGGAAAACTCGTGCTTCTGAACTCTCAGCCTTCTCTTCATTGCGAGGTGTCTCTCCAAAGGCATACTTTTCAAGATCGATAGCTGCTTCCTCATGGCCGCGATCATCGTATTCAGGGACCGTGCACTTCAGTGGAGGGTATTCGTATATGGGAACATCTTCGAATTGAGGCGTCTCTGGCAGCTCACCGTCCCTGGCAGCGTCATCTTCCGGAAGGGATCCGGGGATGGGCGAGGGAGACGACTCGGAGACGGGTGAAGGGGAGGCAACGTCAGGATCGATACCAAGGCCGAGGAGCTGGTGGCGGTAGGCCTGAACCTGTAAGGACAACGACTGGAGGGCCTCGTCGCGCTTGAAGACGAACTCCTCGAGGGCGGCGAGCTCCTCCTGGTCGTGGGCCATCTGCTCCTCGGCGAAGCGCTTGAACTGGCGGGCCTCCATCTGGACCTCAGCCTTCTCGCGCTGCAGCCGCAGGATCATCGACATGGTTTCACTGGCGGCCGTCGCCGACGCGTTCCTCTCCTCGTCTAGCTCAGCGCACAGCTCCTGGATCGTCTCCTGCTGACTCGCCACCGTCTCTCGCAGTGCAGCGACCTCGTTCTCCACCTCCACCCTGGCCACTCCGGCATCGCCTGCATCTTCAGCGACAGAAGCCGGAGTCGGAACCGCATCGCCATCCGCATGCTCGAGCCTGCGCTTCACGGACCGACGCCAGGCCGCCGTCGGGCTGCAGCACGGGCACGAGCACGAGCAACAACGACCGATGGGGCCAGCGACGGCGACGGCGAGGGTTTGCAGGTCCATGGATGCATTAAACGATGGGCGACCTCGATCGAGTTGGTGCGGCAAAACCCAATTAAAAACAAGTTGGGTTCTTTATACCAAATTCGATCGAATTCGTCAAGAAAATCGATCAAGATTGGAACTTTATGACCTCATTCAATCAGCTGACGAAGAGAACCAACGAAAAATGGGAACTTTTCGACCCAATTCGATGGCCGATGGACTCAATTCTGGAACCGAGAAACTGCAGAGAAACGAGGGGGAGAAAAGGAAAAGAAAACAGAAACGAGTAAGAAAAGAGAAAGAATCCGAGATCTGGATGACGAGTTGGACCAAGAAGGACTAACAAGAAGTGCGTTTGGTCTGGATGGATTTGGTGTTTCTTCCTTTTTTTCCACTGGATCACTTCTTCGCCTTCTTGTTCGTCAGCTTTCTTATTGTTTCTTATTTCTGTTGCTTTTAGCTGCAATTAGTTGAGACGGATGTGGATAGATTGTGTTGCGATAAAACAGGAAAAGGCACTCTTCGGTAGATTTGGCGGCTCACAGTTGAAGGTAAAGATGGTAGATTATGGCAAGGACTAAGTGACATTTAAAAGTTAGTTGGCCAAACTAGAATTTAATAAATGAAGGAGACATATTAATCATTTTAAATCAAATAAGCAAAATAAGCCCATCACCATTATTCTTCGTCTTTGTTGTATGCAAGATTACTAATCATTTTGCGTGTTGTATGCAATATTAATACGCTGATTCAATATGTGATTACTTCACTTTTGGATATAAAGCTTTGTACAGGTTGTTATAACATTTTATTTATTCAAATTATAATGGCTTGGGTAGGAGGGATGTATCCTTGTTTTTTTTATTAATATTAGCCTTTGTTAAAATAAATAAATATTGCTACCTTCATTAGTTGGCAAGTTAAAACCTTTTCAAGAAGGTTTTGAAGTTACATATGTTACACAATTTTCTAAAGATTTTAAAATGTTTTTTTAACACTTGTATTCGTTTCTGTTTTCCAAGAAAATATTCGTTTCAACCTTCCTGTATTTTGACAATCATGAGATTTTTGAGAGAAAAAAACTGTCTTGCAGTAAGAAAAAAAAATTCAATAGCGCACTCAACTATATTTATTATTCTTATGAAGCCAACTTATACAAGTGCATAAAGAGGCACCAAAAATCTGACGAAGGTTTCAATGTATTCTGAAAATAAATTTAATATGACTACAAGATTTTTCTATTCAGTTTCTCAGGATTTATCATTTATCCCCGTCCATAAATTAAGTGGAAATGGAAATTCTTTTACCGGAAGAAAAGGAAAATGCTGCATTGGAAATTGAATGGCATGAGATGAACTTTAACAGAGACAGCAACGTGGACCTCAAGATGGCACAAACAAGTTTTAGATTACGCCAAGACACAGTAGTCCACAAGGATTTATTTTTTTATTTTTTTCTGCTGTAAAAAGGTTTTAATACTTTTTAATTCTTTGACCGAAAGCAACATGAAACATTTCATGTTCAAAACTGTTGGCTGCTCAAATTGCAACATAAATATACAACCACCTTTTTTTAATCCATTCACTTCTTCATTTTTTTCATGAATCACAATAAACATTTCGACCCTCGATCAACCTTAGATCGATTACTTTTTCACATCCACTCTTTCTTTTCCATATTTATTTTTTCTTCTTGACCTTGTGACAATTCTTTTTTCTACGACCATATTATTTATGATGGAAGTGAAGGTTTCAAGGCATATTTCATTATTCACTGCATGAAGAGAAGACCATAAATAAATTAAAGATATCACACATTCAAACTTGTGAACTATTTGTCAATTATTTTTTATGAAAGAGATGATTGATTGAAGAGCACATTCCTGATGGGTAAAGCTGGCAGATAACACCAATCCAAATCCCCATTATTAGTGGGGTTCATTGTGTTCTTTTTCTCTTTTTTTTTTTGTTGATGGTTTCATTCTGTACTGTATATTCTGAGTTGGAGAAGGCTCTAATCAATAAGGGTGTGCCCCAATTATGAAATGGCCTAAGATAGAAGGGAACAACAAGTGCAAAAGGAAGAGCACAGATACCTGACACAATGAATCCATTAGTCACAAATTCGTAAGGAGATCAGATACCTGACCAATGACCATACTGCAAAAGTGAAATAAAGATCATGTGGTCATCAGCCCTGATATTTTTTCCTTCTGTCTTTTCAGGATGCAGATGTTTTAACTAATTCAAATTCCTTTTTTGACAATACTTTTACCATGAAAAATTACTTATCCGGCAGTTTGGTTAATTTATATTAACGTCAGATTGAACCATTCAACATCATATGTACAGTATGGAAGTAAATAGGATCAGAAAAGAGGCAGTAGCTCCAGGCCTGAGATGTGAACATAAACGGTAAAAACATCTCCGCTGAACATGAAGTTACCTTTAGTTAATATCAGAAAGTACAAATTAGATAACATCTTCCATTGTCTATATTCATCATAGTGTTAAATTCAAATATCTGTTAACAATCATCAACTAAACATTTTCTCTATCTTATTTCCATGATATGACGATATTGACTGGATGAATAAACCATAAAAGGATAGCTGCTGAGACAGAAGCACGACTGACAAGATCAATTAACAGTCACACGACTATCTTTATCGATTGCTCTGAATTGCTTGTCCATATAAGCTGTAAATCCGATTTGGGCATCCAAGTAAGATCAATCCACAGAAATAAGTCAAAAACCATAATGGGAAAGCGTAAATATCTACCTAACTAACAACTCCACCGAAAAAAAAAGTGTTGGGCAAAGCTGCTTTTTGACCAACAACACACAGCAGTCACAACTCACAACCATCATGCGTATGTGGGACTCCAGCAGCTGACTGTTTATTTGCTTGTGCCACAAAGTGTTAAATAAGATAAGTTCCCTGAGATTGAATTTCATACCATCACTATGACCCCATTTTTCATGTACTGAAAGAAACATGTAACATGAACAACAAGAAAATCACTGCTAGAATGACTACCAAACAATTCCCATACTAATTCCAACAGACCATGTTGTTTGCTAACTGCTAACCTCCAAAAGCTGCTCACTTTTCAGTACCAACCAGCAAAGAATGTGTTTTCGAATTAGCATCTAGGCAATAATATTACATGCATTTCTGGCCTAGAAATACAGCAGGAAAACTTGTTATGCTTGGATAATAATCAGCAACTACCTTCTGAGATTCCGTATATATAAAGATCTTATTGATGACATTTTAAGTTGATTCTGATACCTGCTGTATCTGACATAGGATAATTTGTTATATTTCTTCCAGTATTTTATGGGCGTTTATGCCGAGATTATGCACCCATGCCAGTGAAACAATATTTCATGTGAATCCAAGAAAAGTACCTCTGAACATGCTCCTCTCTAAAAGGAATATGAATAATCGCAAATGTTTCCATATCTGCAATGAAGTGAAGGGCCTTTTAGTGTCTCAAAGTCAATTCGAATTACATTGAATTAAATGAAACCTGGAAGAATGAGCTACAAAGCGTAATACAGACACATCACTCTTCAATGAGAATCATATGCCCCAACATCATTTGTTGAAGATAAATATTATTTTCTTGACATACAATTTAACTTGAAACTACATTCCTTACATTAATTTACATTACATCTTTATGTGGACCAGATTCCATAAACACGAAAACATCCAAAAGAACAAACTCTGCTAAAGCAAACCTTGATTGGCAAAAGTCATACATACGAAGAACTTTTGTTGCTTTCTACTGTTAGCTGTAGAAACTAAAACGACAAATTAGAAAAAGGCATAAAAGCTAGAAAACAATTTAGAAGAGATCAAATACAATTGAAAATGAGATGTGCATCTATCAGCAAAGATAACAAAAGCTAACAAGGTAAAGCAATTGACAAAATCTACAGCTTCCAAGAAAACTGGTGAGAGCAACTGCTAGCTTCATAGTCACCATGTTCCTTTTTTTTTTTTTGCATCCATGAGAAATGCTAAAAAAATGCTTATGTACCTATTTTGAATAAAATATGTGGGTTAATGGCCAATGGTGAAAATGTAAATTGACATATCAATTTCACAAACAAGATTCCCCACAAATTGAACAATTGATATATAATGGTCTTTGAGATACGAAGTGATGGATAACCTTAGACCTGTGTATTCACCATAACCTTTTTTTTTCCTTCTGTGAAAAGTCAGTTTTTCTTTTAAGACAACTATGAAAAAAGAAACTAAAGATCATACAGTTCTCCCGTTATTTTCCAACTAAAATCCTGAGAGATGAAAATGATATGGGTGAATGACAAAATATATTCTCCCGTCAAAAAAACCTCATCATACTCGTTTTATGGAAATTAAAACATTCACATATTATATAACTGACATACTCGTTTTATGGAAATTAAAACACTCACATATTGTATAATTTCAATTACATAAAGATCTCATTAACTTTATACTCACATATTTTATAATTTCAATTACATAAAGATCTCATAAACTATTGCTACTACGTACCATGAAGTGATCCACAAAGTAAGGAGTGCAAATATGTTCCCACTTCAAATGCACTATTGCAGTTTCTGACATAAGTTTGCACATCAAAGTCAACATAGTCCTTGTGTTCCCACAGTTAATGCAAGACATGCAAAAAATATCATTCTGCTAAATTTCACAAGAGGAAGAACCATAAGGTATACACGGGATTCCAACATCCATGATAAATTGCATTCTAGCAATTGAATATAAGGCAAGTTCACTGGTGGATAGAAAAATAGACACAATAACAACAATAACAACAACAACAACAACAACAACAAAGCCTTAACTCACTAGGTGGGGTGGGGTTGGCTACATGTAAAGTAGTGAAACTTGTGCCAAATGGGTTATGTTCTGAAATAGAAGACATCAAATTTGAGAAACTGCAATGCACATTACAGTAAAGTGAGCATTTTCTAATCATACAATGTATTAGCAGTAAGAAGTTTCATGAACCATATTTCCTCTTTCTCTGATGGCTATGTGGGTAAGAACCTAAGAACTTCGAATTTGCAAGCTCTCTTGGAATAGGAGCACCCGCAGATTTGAGATTGTGCACCAGGTCCTTGAATAACCTCTTGTCCTCCTCGTTTATAAAAACAATTGCTGTACCATCTTCTCCCATTCTAGATGCTCGCCCAACCTGATGTACAAACTCTTCCATTGAATTTGGCATGTCAAACAATATCACCTGGCGTACTTTCACCAAGTCAATGCCACGTCCTAATACTCCAGTGGATACAATGACAGAGACCTCTCCAGTAAGAAAGAGCTTTAAACTTTCTCTCCTTTCCTTCATGGTCTTCTCGCCGTGAATCGAAATAGCTTTCAGTCCTGTTGCAACAGTAATTGCTTCTGCGAGAAGGTCAGCTCCCAGCCTTGAACTGACAAATATGACCACAGGTGGTTTGAAATGTTGATTACTCGTCAATATGTCAAAAAGCTTTTGTTTCTTTTGTTTGGATTCTACCCAGATGACCACTTGTTTTACTGAGTTGTTGGGTCGGTTTGGCTTCCCACAGGAGATATATATGAAGTCCTTTGCCATTGTACTCCCCAATTTCTCAATTCCTGTAGAAATTGTGGCTGAGAACATCAATACTTGAGGCTGTGGCAATGCTTGAAATATTTGCATAACTTGATCTAGAAATCCCTGCTGCAGCATGCAGTCTACCTCATCTAAAACCAAAACACCTACATCATTTAGGTCAACATCATGTTTAGTTAGAAGATCTATCAACCTTCCGGGAGTGCCAACAATTAACTCCACACCATTTTGAATCCTGTAAACTTGTCCTGCCAATGGATCACCACCAACCACAAGAGCAGTTCTGAAAGGCAGACCCTTTCCAAGAACTTTTGCTTGCTCCTCAACCTGCATGCATAGCTCCCTAGTTGGAGCCAGAACCATTGCCAACGGACTTCTCTGTCTGCCTGGGTATTGCAACTGTTTTCCGGAACAATAAGAAATTATAGGAACTAGAAAGGAAGCTGATTTTCCAGAACCAGTTTCAGCAGAAACAAGCAAATTTCTCCCAATCAACGCCGAAGGTATAGCTTGCATTTGAACTGGTGTTGGCATCACATAACCAGCAGTTTCGAGATTTCTTTCAAGCTTTTGTGGGAGATTGAAAGAGGAGAATGATAAGACTGGGGGAGGAACGGAGTTTCCTTTAACACAAATTTCAATCCTGTTTCTCAAATATTCGACCTGAACAGATGTAAGGCTCTGTGGATCAAATCTACCATTGTCTCTCACATAAATGCATTCATCATTGGTGGGAATCTTCAACTGGGGAATGTGTATCAAAGATGACTTTTGAGCATTCTTGCGCCTATCAAGCAAAATTCTTTTGCATTCCATACTGCAAATATCATCATCAGTCTGGTCACATATATACTCGCCATAGCGTCCACAAATTGCACATCTGGGCTCCCCTGGAAGTGCTTCCCTTTGGTCTTGACATCTATCTTTCACTGGGGCTTCTGTTACAGAAAAATGAAGAAAATAAAAGAGCCCTGGAGCATACATATTGCAAAGATAACATTTTTTTTCCATTCTCACGGCATATTTCGATACACAAAGAGAATGATTACAGGTGCAAGAAAATGTTGAAAAACTGAAAGCTAGACTAAACAAGTTGACCTATGCTGGGATCCAGGAATAAAATTGTACTTCACCAGAATTTACAATTTCATAGAGTTGAATGCCACAAACTAAAGTAGGTGATATTATGATCAAAGAAATATGTTAAAATCAAATTTCTTTTTTGAGAATGAATGTTAAAATCAATTCAGTGAAAGAAACTGATAGAACATTGACACTGGAAACAAGAAAGTAATTCCTCAGGACATCTTCAAATGCAAAAATATGTCTTCTAAAAAAAATGCAAAAATATGAACTAAATGCATTGCATCATTTAAATCAGAACAGCATAATTTCATTCACGGAATTGACTGAAAACCAAAAGCCAAGAAGTTTTGCAGAGTTATAAGGCAAATTCCATTGGATTCTGCTCATTTATATATGAATAAACTTGCTTGAACACAATTAAAAGTTGGGGCGTGCAACCTTGGCATCAGAAACACCCAACTTCCCCTAAACCCATAACACCACATGATGAGAAGAAAGAAGAGCTTCAGTTTTAAGCAATGGTACCTTCAGTCCCATCACTATTGCCAGTAGTTCCAGGATCACCATCGTTGGACAACATACTCATGGTATCCTCCATGTTTGGGAAGCCCAGCTCAAGCAACTGCGCCACGGAATGAATTGTGACGGTCACGGAATGAATTGTGACGTCCTTCGACTTCTTTTTGGCGCCACAAAGGGTGAAATCGGAAATTCAATCGTTTAAATTCAAATTCAAATCTTCAACGGAAACCAACGTTTCAAAAATAAACTAACTCTGAAAATTTCCAAAAATTTCGACATGACAAATGCGTAAATTCGTTCATACGTCAAATACAACATTTATCCATAATTATTCACATCGCAGGCAATTTATAAAATTTAATATGTACATCACTGACAGTTTATGATTACCAAATAATACGAGACTCAAGCCCAAAATTTCCTAACTATGACAACATACGAGTTTCATCATAAAACTATTACACAAACAAAACATATCGAATGCTTGTCAAAATCCATTAAGAGACTCAAGCCCTTATCCAATTCCATGATAGGGACTCGCCCATATCCAGTTCCATGATAGGGACTCGCCCATATCGTCTCATCTATAAATCATGGAGCCTCCGCTCCCATCGACCAATTTAAATCCACAAGAAATCATGGGTCACAACCCAAAATCAAACGGCGTCGAGATAAATAAAATCATAATAGTCAGTTTAAATGAATGATAAGTATCAAAAGAGCAACATTTCCAGATACGTTTTTCGCGGAATCTCACACACTATCCCTTTTGAATCATTACTCATTTCCAAACAACCATGCAGTATATATATTTCTTTCCTGTAAACATTAAAAGAGAAAGGGGGTGAGCATGGATTAAGCTCAGTGAGTTAAAACGACTATCTCAAGTATGAAAACCGTTGCGAAAATCAACATCTTATTTTCAGAAAATATTTAAATCCACTCTTCTTCAAAAGGAACTCATTCACATAATGATCATGCAAAATGAATGTCATGTATGCACATGCATGATGAAATAATACATATATAATATATAAGTTGAGGAATCATCATCAAGCACGGATATCCATACCACTCGTCAATCGAGTGCTTCTTCACACACCCCTCGTGTCACTATATCGCCACAGGGTGGTTGTTCTAATTTCGTCTCTCGTGTCACTATATCGTCACAGGACGTTGAACCGCTCCTCGTGTCACTATATCGACACAGAGCTTATTTCTTTTCTTTTTCCATTCCATCCCTCGTGTCACTATATCGCCACAGGATGGTTGTTCTAATTCCACCCTTCGTGTCACTATATTGACACAAGGTGTTGAACCTGCTCCTCGTGTCACTGTATCGACACAGAGCAAACCGGACCCCAACCGGTCTACTCAGATTTGGCCAATCCTCTGAGGTGAAAACACTCCACCTTATGTGGGTTTTTACATGTAATGCACATGATGCATGTATGCAGTTTTCAATTAGAAGTTTAGAATTAGAAACCATCATATAAACTTTCCTTTTCAAAAATCATATATTCACTTCAATTTCACAAGCATAAACTTCGACGGATTTTCAAAATTCATAATAAAATGACACACATACGAGGCATACAAATATATGAATATGCATGAAGGAAACTATCACGAAAATCCGTTCCACATCGGGATAAGTTCCCTCACCTTAGATTCCTCAAGTTTCAATTACTTTCCGTCCGAATCCGCTCAAAGAAGAGAAATGCCTATTACATTCATTTAAACCTTATTTAGAAATATAGACTTATCATTTAAGACATTTATCACTTCTAGGTACATTTATCTTTTAGTTCATTAATCATTTCATAATAATCCTTTCTAACGACATTTGGTACCTAGAGTTATAATTTATAATTTTCTTACCTAAGTTCATAATTGATGAACTATAACTGTCAAGTAAACTAATTTTCATAAATCAATCATCACTATAGATTTTTAGAATGTTTACCAATAGGAAAAAGAAATCGCCAACTTACAACCCCCTACTCAAAATTCAACGGACAGCCACCTAATCATGTCCAATTTCACATATAATAATTTGAATTAGACACTTTAATCATTCTTATCAATTATAAATTTAAATCTTATAAATAGTTTTGGCTATCAATCATATCCTTACCACAATAAACGAGGCCCTCCCGCTCTCTAAATCGAAATCATACCCGCCGAACGTCGCCTTCTTCGTTAGTAGCATAATAAAATTAATTAAAAATCAATTTCATATCTAAAATCAAATTTATTGTGCAATTTCATATCTAAAATCGAAAATATCGCCCGAGGATCGGAACCCGAAATCGACGAACCTACACCCAATATGTTTCTCTATCGTGTGTACACCTACCAGGACGTCATGGTAAGGTCAGTCGGAGCCCCCCATCGGCTCGCCGGAAAAGTTCGCCGGAAAGCCCTAATTTCGGCCTCCCATGCGATTTGTAACAAAAACATGGTTAAAGCCTCTCCAAAGGATCTTAATCGACCTGAGAATGATGTACAACTCACCGGGAGGAGGATGCGAATCGGAACCGGAATCGTCGCCGGCGGACTTTTCGGCCTCTTCGCGTTTTTACTGCGTCGCGCACGGTGGACCAATCATCTCATACTATATGTCAAAATGTCCGTCTCGTCGTCCTCTTTCCATCGGTACCTCTCGTGCAAAAAATGGCGGCCGGACGGAGGAGAATCGAGCGCCGGAAGGTGGCGGCGGCTGGAGTGTCGCGCAGGGCACTGTAGCACCCAGTCGAAGAAGACGATCTGTTTTTTTTTTTTAAACACGTTGCTTTATATTTATTTTTATATATATATATATATATATGCTGTCCTTTCCAACATGTTGACTAAAATGCCCTCACGTTTTAAGAGTATTAACACATTTTTTTTTTTTTTTGAACTAACCGGACGTTACATGAATACTCACATAAAAACATCCATAGAAGGCACCGTACGAAAATACAAGGAGTTAGGGTATAAAAACAGAACAACCAAATGAAAGGGGCAGCGGCATGAATCTGACAGGAACTCTTGAAGCAAACCAATGCAGACGCGAACAAGAAAATTACTCCTAACTCGCAGGCGGAGCGAAAATTCTTAGCAATTAAGCAAGTACAAAAACAAAAATTGAGTCTTCCGACGAACAGGAATCAGAAAACATGAGAATTTGGAGATACCCGACGACGGTGAACGACGTCTCCGCCGTGCGCGACGAGGAAATCAAACTGGAAAAAAAATCGGATGACAGAAAAAAGGTAATAATGGACCAAGTAAGGCTGTTAGATTTTGGGCTTACAGTCCATTAACGCTTCTGGACCAAGCCCAACTCTCCCTTTCGTAATGAGCAGCTTTCTATGGTGCGGCAATAAAAGGCCTTTGTCTGTGAGTCAGTGTTTTTAAATGCGGTCCGATGCGTTTCATTGATTACTGATCCGATCAGATTTGATATAAAACCCATTTTTTAAGACTCTATTTAATATTATTAATAATTTGATAAACGAATAACAATTCAATTAGTGGATAGTAAATTAATTAGTGGATAGCAAATAGCGAATGATGAATAGCGGTTAGAGGTTGTAATAAATAAGTGTTTGATAAACATAGCGGTAGAATTAACTGATGAATATCAAATGACATAATTAGACATATGATAAATTATTTAATTTAACCACTATCCAAATTCTATTATAATACAAAAAAATTAAATATTTATGTCTTAATTAAATAAAATAAAATTTCACAACTAATTTTTTTTAAAAATAGAAATTTATATTGATAATAAATTTTATATAGTGCACCCATGATATAAAATATTAATTGTGAAATTATTTTTTATTCATTGTTAACATATAAATAATTTATAATTAACTAAGCATGAATATAAAAAGAAATATAGTTAAATGATTATAAAATAAAAAATGAGAAAATAATACAATAAGTTAGAAAGAAATAATATATCTGAATAAGGGTAACATTAGAAAAAAAATATAAAACACTAATCTCTAATCACTAAATACTAATAGAAATAGCTCTTCAATATCTGTCATTTATCAAATAAAAAAATTACGTTTGAATTGTTAAACGCTACTTGAAACGTTAATTTTAGTGTCGTCAAACAGAGCCTAAAAATCAAAATGAACTTGGTTCAAACTTTTTTTTTCAAATCAATAGAAAAGTAAATTATTATATGAAAAGAAATTATAAAAAAGGAATGTATAATAATGAAATAGATGTGGGAAAAATAGAAAGTATAAGAAATTAGTAATTAGGGTAAATTATGGAGTGTGAATTAAAAATGAAATTAATTATAATAAAATTAGATTTAAAATTTGTGGGAAAAAAATAAAGGTGAAATAATATAAATTATAAAAATTAGGAAATCAATAACAAGGAAGCTATATTTGAAATTTGTCAAAAAAAAGAAATAAAAAAATACACAGGAAAATATTCACAAAATTATAGAATATTTTTTTAAAAAAATATTTTTATTAAAATATGTTTCAAAACTCTCAATTAATTTTAATTTTTTTTAAAATAATAATAAACATAATTATGCAATTGTTTTATATTTTATACTTTTACTTATACTATATTTTTCTATAGATATTTAAATATTATTATTTTTAATAAAAGTTAGATTCAATTCGGTTCATGACAATTATTTGACCGACACAATGTCCGGTCCATTTTGTGTGCATTTGTGTACGCAGGTGCAATCCAAAGTTTTAGCCATCCGATAGAGATCAATTCGGTTGGACGATTGAGATTCAATCAATCAAAGGACTGTGGTTCAGGGCTGGTTCAATAGCTTATGGTCCGGTTCAACTTCAAAAAATAGTGCCTGAGCGGTTCATGTGGGGCGAAAAAATCGAGGGAAAAAAAAAGTTTTCCCCCTGATGTTCCTCTCCTTGCGTTCTTCGTTTTCCCATGAAAGCAACATTTTCATTATAACACCACCGATTTAATTAAGATATTATTCACCTACTGATTTAAAACGCATCTTATTATAAAATCATGATCATATTTTGTTCATGTGAAATATCTTAACCAGCAGCGCGTCACAAGAGAGCAAATATATATATATGCTGGTCCATCTATGCAGGAGGAGCACTTATCTCAACTATTTGAACCAAAAAAAAAAGGTACAGGAGGCACAACACAAAGATCAAAACGTTAAGGAATAAAGTGGACATTCTTTTCATCGGAGAGAGAGAAAGATTAAGTGCTTCTGGATATTAGGAGAAAGCAATGAGATCATCGGTGCCTGTAGGAGGGAGGGAAGCATATCAATTGGAGAGAGGAATGTGAGCGGGAGGAAAGGAGCACAGACTTCTGACTTCCCGACGTTGAATGCAGCGAATGGCCGGGCAAACCTCTCAATGTTCCCGGCGGCATCTACAGAGGAGAGAGGAACTCACGAGAGTCCTATGGACCCAGCAGGGACGCATGAGCAACATGGGGTACCCAGAAAGGAGCGCACGAGCGGCCAGCGGACCTCTCACTGTTCATCGCACCGTCCCGGCCCGGACGCGTAGACAGTGCTTACAGCAATCGGAGAGAGGAACAAGAGAGGGAAGTGGAGAATGGACAATTAATTTAATAATCGAAGTTGATTTTAAAAAATAGGATTATTTCTATAAAATTTATCTCAAATTATCTTAACTTTTCCCATTTTAGGACTTATTTTTTTATCATGCACTTTAGCCCTTATGTATACATTTGTTAGTTTTCCATTACTTTTGATTTTTTTCATTTATAAAAAAAAACTAAATTACCATTTTATTCATAACATATCAAATAATAAGTATAAAAAATAAAAAAATTGAAAGAGGATAATTTACAATTTTTTTGTTTACCTCTATAATCCTTTCAATGTTTTTTTTATTTTTTTATATGTGTTATTTCATATGTTTATGGAGAGAGGAGTAGTTTAGTTTTTTCATAAATGGAAAAAAATAAAAGTAACGGAAAACATAACAGAATTATATGGAAGGATTAAAATGAAAAAAAAATCATCATAGTTTAGGAATAAAAAAATTTCATAGTTTTGAATTAAATATGAAAAATCACGATGTTTATAAAAATAAGCAGTTAATGATAAAAAAATATAAATTATTATTTTAATCTATTGATAAAAATTCTTAATATTATAATAGATTAAATATATGAAATATATATTTTTAAGAACAAAATAGTATATTTATTAATTAATTGATTAACTTTTTTTTACAAAATAAGGTAGGGCCTTTTAATTTATTTTTTAACTTATAAGTAAGTAAGGTAAAGTGCTTATCAACTTTTTTTTTAATTACCAAATATTATAAAAAAAATTAAAACTACTTATAAATCATTTTAATTGACTATAAGATTAACTAAACACCTCATAATTATTATTTTGTAAAATCAAAACATACATTTGCGATCGAACCAAAACTTAAACCGCACCCTCAAGATTGAGTCGATCTCAGCCGTTTATCACGATCCATAGCTAAGATGATAGAAATAATAATAATAATAATAATAATAATAATAATAATAATAATAATAATAATAATAATAATAATAATAATATATTATTATTATTATTATTATTATTATTATTATTATTATGATGTGAGGAGAAATGCAATAACGTTAATAATAAATGGCAGAAGACAATATGTAACGAAAACTAAGTTTTGAAGTTGACATCTTCATTATTATAATTTATTTGCGGCCCGCTTGATAAGATGGTAGGTCAAGTACAGCAAGTGGTGCATTTAAATATTAATTCACATGTATTATGATACATATATATATATATATTCTAAAGTAAGATGTGCTCAAATTGACTGTTAGCCTGATCGCATACGAAAAGTAAAAGATTAAAGATATGATTTCCACGACATTTGCCTGCTTCCTGTGATTAATTAATTTTAATTAATCGACTGATTAATAGGTGTGAGGAGTTGATGCATTCGCATGTCCCATCACTTCTTGCGTAGCAACCTCAATGTCAACCTCCTCGTTGTCAATTATTCAAAATTAGTTAATTTTATAATGTCAAAAAAAAAAAAACAGATGTGTATCCAAGGAGCAGATGTAGCAGCCACTGTTTAACTATTCTCAAGTCATTATCCACTAGAAACAAAAGGAAAAGGCAAAATAAAAAAAAAATAGATAGAGATGGAGTACCAAACATGCAAGAACAAATGGGTGGATTGATAATAAAAGACTTCTATTAATGTTTCAAATAAAAAACGATCTTGATTCTACCCGAAGGATTTTAAATGTAAGATCTATACTGAATCTATAGCCTAGTCTTAAGATCCTACGATATTTGTACAAATTTATTTATTCGTATAAAAAAATAAAAGTAACACATAAAGGTCCTTGAGAAAATTAAATTTAACTATTTTATTTTGTATATATTATATATGTTAGTCTCACTTACACGAATTTTAATATTTTCTAATAATTTAATGTTATGTTATGAATCTAGTACTATATTATCTTACATCAAAATTATTTTTTATTATTGCACGTATACTGAGAATTATATTGATTTTTTAATAAATATTATAGTTCATTAAGGTCAAATATTATATATCATTATTTTAGTGTTTTTTAAGAATATACCATATTGTCTTTCAAATGATATAAAAAATATGTATTAGACTTGAAAATATGAATAAAATATTAATCATCAATGTTTAATTAACTTATATATAAACATAATATTTATGAATAAATATACTTCTTTATTATTTTATATTAAAAATATTTTTTTATTCACGAGATAGGATATTTCCGATCCGATCCTCGATCCTCGAAATTCTTTAGGATCCTACCTCAAAAAATGATCATGATAATCTTGTTATCAAATATCATTGTGCACCCCTGTTTTGACTATCAGTATATTAAATTGCAAGCGAAAACCTTTGATCAGTGATAAAATAAAAGTTTCTCTCTTATATTTTTACTACTTAATGGCTTTCTTGATAAAGTCATAATAACCTGATTAATTCCTAATTGGAATAAAATTTAATGGAAAGGAAGCACTGATTTACTAGCATATCAACAATTTATCTTTTTAATTTATTACTAATTGTATTTTTACAAATGATTGTGTAATTGATTGCATATTGGAATATGTTTATTTCAGAAAGTGTGCTAGATAAAATTCAAGAGCCATTGTGAATCCATGATATTTGTCATTATCCTGCATTGATCGGTAATAATGAATGTGTTTTTTTTTTGTAAATTCGTTTTTTCGTGTGTGTAATTTTTCTATCTTTCTTATAATTATAACTTAATAGTACTATTTAAAAATAATGTTGCGGTGCAAAAAAAAAAACACCCTACATGCAAATAAAACTTTTAATGGACGGTTATTTTATATATTGCAACAATCCAACTAGGACGATAAAATTTGGCTCGATCTTCAAAATTTGGTCAAACTCAATTAAATTTGATCAAAATTGAACTTGAATTGGTCGACCCCATAAGTTTAAATGATTCGCTCATACAAAATGAAAAAAAATAATTATAAAAAATTAAAATTTTCACAACACATTACTATATAACTTTTATAGTTACATATTACTTATATATATATATATATGTATATATAATTTATGTTCCATTTTTTTTTACACTTTTCATCACATATCATCTATATTCTTTTATCTATAATTTATTTATTTATGTAATAACTATTTAATTTATACTTACTTTGTTTTATATTTGACTTTTTTAAATATGTTATTTTATTCGTTATGCATTTATAAGACACTAAAAATAAGAAAAAACTTTATTTAACATATTTATTTTTTATTAGTTTATGTTACTCGGTTCGATTCGATGTCATTGGTTCAATATGATCCGGTCACAGGCGGAGTTTTACTAACATTCACGCAAACATTATCAAATGATCTCTCGAGTAATAACAAGTGAAATACAATTATAAGACAGAGGAAGTAAATGTCACTTGAAAACATGACTCGTGCTTCGCACATCCATTAATTAAATTATATTGTAGTGCTATGTATTTAATTATTTTTATATAATATAACTTGAATCTTTGATATAAAAAATTAAAGAAAAATGTCCAAGTGGTCTTGGGGCGGCAAAAACGTGTGAACACATGCTTTTATTTACCATCGTCTGTTTTTGAAGAGAGAGAGAGAGTGAGATGACGCGAGAGAGAGAGAGAGGTGGTAACTGGTAACACAACTCCCGATGCGCACTTAACCCTGTCGGACATCCTTAAATCCTATTATTACGTACCTTTTTTTTTCTAAAGATTTGGTTGTCTGACCATACGTTGCCTCTTGTTTACTTGTGGGATGCTAAAGTTGACATTTGTCTTCTTCCTCCTCGTGCCACTTTTACGACAACTAAAAATCTCTTCCGTTCGCAATATGGGGAAATTTTTTTTCTTTCATTTTAGGGCACAATGAGTCTAAAAAGTCCATGCCAAGTTGTTATAATAACAACAACAAAGCCTTATCCCACTAAGTGGGGTCGACTACATGGATCATACGACGTCATTCCGCTCTAGTTGATCCATATTCATAAGATTCGACAGGATTTTATACTGGCTGTCGAAGCCTAACACAACCCTCCTCCTTTATCCGGGCTTGAGACCGACTATAAAATATAGGCGGAGTTCGATGCCAAGTTGCTAATCACGTCTAAATTAAAAATAATAACCCACTTTTCAATTGTTTCTAAGTTTCAGATAAGTAATTATAAGCCTTCCTGAATGAAGACACCTTTTCAAATAAATAACCATTTTATTTCAATTCATAAATAGTTTGAGAATATGGTTTATAATATATATAGTGGCATGCATGTACTGTCATATTTATAAGTTATTTATAGTTAATACGTGTGAAACTTTATTTAGGAAAAAAAGGATGGTGTAATTCGTACGTATATCTAACTGCAGTGCCACCTTGGATCATGATTTTAAAGTAAAATTCTATTTTTTTCCTAAAAAAATAGAGAAATGCATGAAATAATTCTCAAAAACTCAAAACTTCTGATATATTGGGACTAAAATTGTAGTATAATTTTAATATAATTAAATATTTTTTTTAAAAAAAAACACAACTTGCATCCTAACTTTTAAAATAATATCTTAGCTGGTTGTAGCAGGATCCAAGGGCAGATTCATTCCAAGTTAAGATATGGCGGGCGCCACGGCGAGGTCGCGTGCCATTGGATTGAAACGTTGACTTCTCTGCCGAATTATTATTATTATCTATCTATCTATCTACAAATAATCGCATATGCGTCAATGCTACCGCATTAGTAGTTTAATTCTCCGTTTGGTTGCCGTCGATCGATCGTGCCATCTCCTCGTCGAAGATCGAAGCCATGAGACCGCACCGGAGAGTCGAGATACAGGTGCCCTCGCCGCCGGCGCCGCTGGCCGTCCACGACATGTCCCGGAAGATACAGAAGCCGCCGAGGGCGTCCGCGTCGGCGGGGAAGGCGCCCGTGATCATCTACATGGTGTCGCCCAAGGTGATCCACGTGGACGCCAGCGAGTTCATGTCCCTGGTGCAGCGCCTGACGGGGCCGGGGAGCGCATCCGTCAAGGACAAGTCCTCTGGCGGTCGCGGCCGGACTACCTCCGCCAGCGACGGAGGAGGAGGAGGAGGCGGGGTGCATCGGCCGTTGCCCGTCAAGGTCAAGGCATCGAGGGCGGCGCCGAAGGGCTCCGGCCCCGACGAGCGGCAGTACCCGGTCATCTCCTCGGATATGTCGCCGACGCTGTACTTCCACGACCTGAGCCCCCCGTCGTTCGGCGTCAGGAAGGACGGCACGGTGGCGAGCTCTCCGACGAGTTGGCTGCTCCATGGGGACTACTTGGATCAGAGCCCTCGCTATCAGTCGGATTCGACTCTGGTTTCCAGCTCCAGCTTCCTGGACATGCTCAACCAGCTGCCTGAACGCTAGTAGTTCAATTATCAGTATGGGTCTTCTTCTAACACACACACGAACAGGTAACTTACACAATCCTCTGAAACCTTTGCCAGAGATCTGTAACGAGTCCTGGAATCAGGAGTCCTTGTAGATAAGAGATCTTGTGGGAATTAGCAGCTTTCGCCTTGTTGAGATGGACTGTAATTAGATGAATTAGATGAACTGTGTCTGGGATTGCTGTTGTTGTAGTTCTTTTGTTTGCTTTGGATTGGATTCTTTAAACCAAGAGCCTCTTTGGAATATTTTTAAACCTTTTTATAGATCAAACGTTGCATTTTCTGTACCTTGTGTTGGCATGAGAACAATTTATGCACAGTCTCTTTCGTCCAATACCCCAATATCTAAGTTATGAATTGTACATATGATAAAAAAAACACAGCAATGTCATTGCCCTAAAAGTCTCTTCCACAATAGTTCACATTATACAACATGCTCTTCACATCCTTATTTAATTATTGTATATGATGGGTGCGGTCAACCTCATTCATTAAAACAGCTCTGGCATCCACGAAAATACCCTTCATGTCCTCCATTACCGCAAAGTGTTGTGTGCTTTAGATTGATTGTTGTGCAGGGATATTACCAGTTATCCAATCGAGAGTGTACGTATATAATTAAAATGTTAATGTTAAACCTCTTCTAATCAACCCAACTAGGCCGTACTAATGTGACTTTGTTGAATTTGTTTTCTAATCAATATCATGTATCTTTAAAGAAATGAACTTTCTAGTTCAATATGCAATGCCATCTTTGGGTTACAAAAGACATATAATTAAGACATCAATGCATCTCAGATACAAAAGTTCAGCCATTAGCCGATGGAGAATCAAATTCAAGATTTGCTTGATTTAAGAGTAAGAATGCAAACATTAATGAATGCTAAGTATGTCCATTAGTTGCATATATATATTGATTATTCTTTTTCTTGTAAGAAAAGAAAATTCTCTGGGCATTCATGTTGGAGAAGGAAGGACTAAATCCAATTTTATATTCCAATCAGACTCAATCATGCATTATACAGTACATATATGTATAATTAATTCACACAACAGCTAGCAGCTAGCACGTGTTAATCCAATTGGTTTGCACATATATATCTTGACAAGGTTGCTCAACCAAAATTGTAAGAGAAGTGTACGTGAGAAGGTAAATTAGGAAATCACTTCCTTGTGCAAGAGGGGTAACGCAATTGACTTCAACTTTTAGATATACCAAGGGTTTCTTTAATTAGTGAAGTGAAGTATGCAATGAAATTGACATCAACCCATATACGTATACTATAAATAAATATACATAAGCATGATATACGGTAAAGAGACAAATTTGAATGAGTCAGCTGCTCTATCAGCCAAGATTCTTATTTTTCAGTGCTGCATGCCAACAAATGAAACAAAGTGGACAGAATATATATATATAATATAATTACGATTACATTCGACACGAGATATATATAGTTCATGAACATTAATTCAAACCTCATGGCAACGTTTTTGGTTTCATATATATATATATATATATATATATATATATATATATATATATATATATATATATATATATATATGCTTGGGATTAGATTTATGTATATCCTAAGCATTTTCTTTGTTGATTTGTTTTTCGTGTCATGTGATTGCATGTCTTGTCGTTCCTGTGTGCTGAGTTTGCCTGGAGAAAACATGTCTTACGTAATTGTTCTTTGAAACAATTATAATATTGTAATCAATGAAAAAGTGGTTTCTTTCATAGATAAAAATTTGACAGGTAAAACTTTAATTTTATTATGAAATCTAGACTCAAGATTTTTTGTGTAGAAAGTCATAAACTTTGAGTTTGTTATTAAATCTAACCTAAACTTCTATTTTTGAGTAAAAGGTCATGAACTTTAGTCTCATTCTCAAATATATATATATATATATATATATATATATATATATATATATATAAGTAGAGGTAGAAGCATGAGACATGAGAGCATGACAAGTGATTTATTATGGTGATGGCATGTGTCATCTATTAATTATAATATATGATGAGTTTATTTAAACAATAAGCCTACAAATTAAGTTGACTGTAAGGTGGGGATAGGGGGTAGTTTTAAAATTAACCCTACAAAATTAGTTAAATAAGATAAATTAATATATTACAATTTTTGTTTTTTTCGACAAATTAAGTTAAGGAGGGGGGGGGGGGGGGGGGGGGTGTTTCTAAAACCAACCCTACAAAATTAGTTAAATAAGATAAATTAATATATTACAATTTTTGTTATTTTCGAAATTAAAAATAATTAAAATAAGGATTTTGATTAGTTAGGTAATTTGACGATGGCTGCATGCATGGAATTTTTTAAATATTCTAAAACTCTATTAATATTTAAATATTCTAATTTGTTTAGAAGAAAGATTGTTTGATTAAAATAATTATAAGTATAAAAAATTGAATTAAAAATACACTTTTTTGCTGAAAAAAAAATTAAAATAACAATTTAATTTGAGTCAAATTAAGATTAATATTTTATTTTTATTAATTTGAGTATGAATAAAATAAATCATAGTTTTCCTTTTAAAAATAATGTACAGGTAAATAACAATTAATTTTTTGGAAGATAATTTGTCATTAATATCTGCTGCACGGTGGAGAGAGAGGAGGGGGGAGGGAGAGAGAGAGAAATATAATTAATATTTAAAACTAACCCTACAAAATTAGTTAAATAAGATAAATCAATATATTATGACTTATGTTATTTTTGAAATTTAAAACAATTAAAATAAGGATTTTAATTAGTTAGGTAATTTGGCGGTGAGTGCATGCATGGAATTTTTTAAATATTCTAAAACTCTATTAATATTTAAATATTCTAATTTGTTTAGAAGAAAGATTGTTTCATTAAAATAATTATAAGCATCCAAAAAATAATTGAATTAAAAGTACACATTTTCCTTAAAAATAATAAAACTCTATTAATATTTAAATATTCTAATTTGTTTAGAAGAAAGATTGTTTGATTAAAATAATTATAAGCATAAAAAAATTGAATTAAAAGCACACTTTTTTGCTTAAAAATAATTTAAAATAAACAATTTAATTTGACTCAAATTAAGATTAATCTTTTATTTTTATTAATTTGAGTATGATTAAAATAAATCATAGTTTTCCTTTTAAAAATAATGTACATATAAATAATAATTAATTTATTAAAAGATAATATGTCATTAATATCTGGGTGCACGGTGGAGAGAGAGTAGGGGAGAAGAGAGAGAGATATATATAATTAATATTTAAAACTAATCCTAAAAAATTAGTTAAATAAGATAAATCAATATATTACGACTTTTGTTATTTTTGAAATTAAAAACAATTAAAATAAGGATTTTAATTAGTTAGGTAATTTGGCGGTGAGTGCATGCATGGAATTTTTTAAATATTCTAAAACTCTATTAATATTTAAATATTCTAATTTGTTTAGAAGAAAGATTGTTTGATTAAAATAATTATAAGCATCCAAAAAATAATTGAATTAAAAGCACACTTTTTTGCTTAAAAATAATTTAAAATAGATAATTTAATTTGAGTCAAATTAAGATTAAACTTTTCTTTTTATTAATTTGAGTATGATTAAAATAAATCATAGTTTTATTTTTAAAATAATGTACATGTAAATAATAATTAATTTTCAAAAAGATAAAGTTTCATTTTCGAAATTAGAAACAAGGATTTAAATTTGAGTCAAATTAATATCAATATTTCATTTTTATCAATTTGAGTATGATTAAAATAAATAATATTTTATTTCTAAAAGATAATGTGTAGGTAAATAATATTTCTTTTTTAAAAATAATCTGTTAATTTCGTATTTAAAAATAATTTAAAATGAATATCTCAATTTGTGTCAAATTAAAATTAAAATTTTCTTTTATTATCAATTTGGTTATAATTTAAATAAATAACATTCCTTTCAAACAGTAATTAAAATATTATAAATCATAAAATAAGTCTATTTATTGAAAACAAATAATTATTATGAAAAAAATAATTTAATTAGATGTTGGAGTTTTGCTATATTTAAATTGAATTTTAAAATTTTCAAAATAGACTATCTTATTTGTAGAGATGGACAAACGTATTATATCGTTCGGGATGTTCACCGGGTCGGGTCGACCCGATGAACTCGGAAATCCGACCCGACCCGACCCCGTCGGGTCGGTGGTCGAGTCGACCTGACCCGACCCGACCATGACCCGACCAAGGTCGGGTCGGGTTTGGGTTGGAATTTTCCAATCCGAGTTGACCCGACCCGACCCGATAGACCCGGTTTTTTATTTTTATTTTTTATTTTTAAATTATTTTTTAGTTAAATATATAGTTTTATATCATTTAAAATTTTAAAAAAATATGAAAAAAATTATTTTAAATGTAGAAAAGTATATAGATATTTAAAACAATATTTTTATATTTAAAAATACTTTATTTTGTATTGAAAATAAAATAATAAATACATTTTTATTTAAAAAAATAAACGAAAAAAAAAGAATACCCCACCCGTGAGCACCCCTATATATCGTACTGTCTTCGGTCCTATCAATAAATAAATAATATTTTCTTTCTAATAGACAATGTATAAGTAAAAAATAATTTCTTTTAAATATATTTTTTGTAATAAAAAATAATTTAAAATGAATAATATTTTAAAAAATAAATCAATAATATGTTATTTCTAAAAGGCAATGTAGAAGTATAAAAAAAATTTATTTCATTTTTTAAAAAATAATGTATCTTTTAACTTAGAAAAATTAAAGCAATGAATTCAATTCTGTCCAAAATAATTTAAACTAAAAAATCATTTTGAGTTGAAAATAATTAATTATTTAAGAAAAATTAATTTAATTAGAGAAATTTAGGACTAGCACTAATAGATGTTGTCTAATTTCATAAATATTTTTTCATTGTGTATAATAATTTTTTATTCAATGATATTAATCGGATATTAAATATCAGCTTTATATATTACTATAGGGTTTAGGATTAAATATGAAATATCATCTTTATATATTATAAATAATATTTCCTTTTTAAAGTAATGGATAAGTATAATAAAATATTATACTATTTCACTTTTATAAATTATTATACAAGTATAAATAAAAGTGTTGATAATTATTATAAATCATAATATTTCAATTTTATATTATATGTAATATTCGTCAACCGTGCATCACACGGGATTTAGGACTAGTTTAGTCTAAAACTTTATTATACTTTTATTGATAAAATAATTCTGATCATTACATAGATATAAGTTGTAAAAAAGGATAAAATTTAAAATATGTTTTACAACTTTAATAGTAAATTAGTTAAATTATTATTTTTTTACAACGTTATGAAATAATATAATTACAAAAAAAATTAATAGCTAATTACATCTTATGTTTAGTTACAAAATAAGTTAAAGTTGTAAAAAAAATTTTTACCCTTTCATTTTTTGCAAACTGTTTATGAAATGATCATTGAATTATTATTTTCTATAAAAATATAACAATAGACTATTTTTATAATCAATCAAAAAAATGTAAAATAAAAATTTAGGCTAAAATTGAATTAAATTAAAATTCAGGACTTTTTATAAAAAAAACGTTTAGGCTAGATTTGATAACAAACACAAAGTTCTTGATATTTTATAGAAAAATAAAAGTTGAGATTATATTTTATAATAAAATTAAAGTTCGGACCTTTTTTATGTAATTTATCCAAACTTGATTATATATATTAATCTTAGAAATTGGTTTCGCTCTTACAATCGAGGATACAATTAATTCTGCCAACTGTTTTACAAAAATAATCTTTTTTACTTACTTTTTTTATAATGAAACATATTTATGAGGGAATAACTTGTTTTTTAAAAAAAATATTTAACCTCAAAGACAGCTTTGTTCTACGGAACAAAATATGAACCAACAATGGTAGAGATTAATGTTTCTCATATTTAATCTAACTCGTTCTTTTTTCTCTTATGTTGCACTAATAGCATAGTTATAATTCACATAGAAACATTTGTTGATGAATTTGTCAATAACTCGATCATCTTAAGTAGTATCTTATAATTGATCTAAGACCCTAATTATTAGTCGATCAATTCCTATCCAAATAGATCAAGAGATTTTACGAGCTTATATCCCACTACAAGAAAATTGGAGATTACACACGGTCGAAATCGTCTGTAATTTCCCCAAAAACTGTCAGAAACATCATTTCCGAGGTTTTTCGACAGAATCGGGACGTTCGAAAAATGATCGTCGCAAATCAATTTCCCACGGTTGGGAAAGAACCGCCGAAAATTTCGATGGATTTCTGACGGTCGGATTGCCGATATTTGCGGCGGTCAAAGAAACCGTCGAAAATTCGGCGGTCATCAAAATCGTCGAAAACTTTGACGGTCGGTTTTCGACGGTTTCGTCGACCGCCGCAAATATCGACGGTTGCTACCGCCGAAAATCTCGGCGGCCATCGGACAATCGCCGAAGTTTCGGCGGTCAAAACTGTCGCAAAAAAATTTTATAATATAAAAAAAATTAGCCGGCCGGTGGCCAACGCCCGATGTTGGATCCGTCCGCTGGGGGTCAGATCCGCGGCCGAATTCGACAGCCTGACGGCGGATCCGGCCCCCAGCGGCCGGATCCGAACGCCCACGGTCAGATTCGGCCGCTTGGCAGTCCGGGCCGGAGAGAGAGACGCCGGCGATCGACGTTGACGTCCGATCATAGGCTCGCCGGGCAGGAGAGAGAGAGGGAGCTCGCCGGGCGGGAGAGAGAGAGGGAGAGGGAGAGGGAGAGGGAGAGAGGGAGAGAGAGAGAGGAGAGGATGGAGGGGTATTTAATATATATATATATATATAGGTGGAAAGTTGAGAAAGTGAGATAATAAAATTTTAATTACCGACGACTCTGGCCGTTAGAAAAGTAAATATTAATTATTTTTAAAATTACCGATGACTGTGGCCGTCAAAAAAATATTTAATTGTAAAAATAAAATACTATATTTAGTTATATATAATATTTATTTTTTATTTTATCGACGGTTTGAACAGTCGCTAATCATTACCGACGGTCGGAACTGTCGGAAATTGTCTCGCAAATTATATTAATAAAATATTCCTCATATTATACTATTATAAATTTATCGACGGTTACAACCGTCGAAAATTACGACGGATTTTACGACGGATGGATATCCGTCGGAAATATCGACGTTCCTAATCGTCAGAAAATAAAATAATAAAATAATAAATTATATAATTTATTATTTTTATTTTCGACGGTCATAACCGTCGAAAAATCCATCGAAAATTGCGACGGATGGATATCCGTCGGAAATATCGACATTCCTAATCATCGAAAAATAAAATAATAACATAAAAAATTACATATTTTATATTTTTATTTTCGACGGTCGTAATCGTCGAAAAATCCGTCGGAAATTGCGACAGATGGATATCCGTCGGAAATATCGACGTTCCTAAACATTGAAAAATAAAATAATAATATAATATATTATATAATATATTATTTTCATTTTTGACGGTTGTAACCGTTGGAAAATCCGTTGGAAATAATTTTGTCGCAAGTTGCGACGGATTTCTATCCGTCGAAAATTGCCCGTCAGAAAATGACAATTTTCTTGTAGTATAAGACTACAATTTTTCTTTGTATCATGTATATATGAACAACAAATATTCTCCTCATTTTATGTCCTTTTGCATGTTTTGACTTGTAACAAAAACACGCGAGATATTGCTTGTTGAATCATAAGACGGCTAAATACATACATATATATATATATATATATATATATATATATATATATATATATATATATATATATATATAATATATAAAGGATTATTTATTTTACAATTATATATAAGATACATTTTCTGAATAAAGCATTTGAAAAAAAAACTGTCAATAATCGATTGACTAACAATTATTCATGTAGTATTCATGAGTGATGCTACCAATAAACATGTTCGAGTATCATACATTAAAAGCCGATATTGTGAATAATAGAGACACTATTGAATTGGGAGATTCTAATCACAAATATTAACCTAGCAAACAAAAAAAAGTTCTAAATGGTCTATTTTTGTATTTAATTGAATTGGGCATTCTTTTCTTATCTGAAGGGTCCCAGATAAAAAACGTTTTAAAAGACAATTTAATAAAAGGATCATAAATAATATTATGAATTTGAATTAAAAAATATATATTCTAATGTCAATAATTGGAAACAATAACAGTACTCACGGCAGCATTATAAATAAATAAAGGAGGCATTATGAAATATGGAAGTAAACAAACAAAATTTTTAGCATTCCATTTTCTTTTTTTTTTCCTCAAAAACTATATGGCGCTAAATGATTGCGATGGTTCTATATGTGTGCCATCTAAAATTCAAATCATAAGGATCCAAAGCGACTTTGGTGTACTACTTTGTTGACCTTTCATGGCACTTATCTACTTTGCATGGCCACAAACAACGTATCTCATACCCCAAGTTTGTTTGACGGGCCATTGGATGACCTAGACATAATAATAATAATAATAATAATAATAATAATAATAATAATAATAATAATAATAATAATAATAATAATAATAATAATAATAATAATAATAATAATAATAATAATAATAATAATAATAATAATAATAATAATAATAACTTCAAATTTGATTTTTAAAATAATCAATTCAATAAAGTTTTTTTTTAATTCTCACATGAATACATGGAGATAATAATTTTGGATATGGATAAGTGTAAACCGAAAAGGAATAAAAATATGGAGAAAGTTAGAACCCAAATTTTTAACTATGCACCCATCATACTCATAGATGCAACCATTAAAAAGACATATACTTTATGTATGATATCTCCACAAGTCGACATTTACTTTATATATGATATCTCCATAAGTCTTTTTCAAAAGATGAACCAAATATTTGTGAGATCGACGAATTGGAATAAAATAATTTTGTATATGTATATATAAATTATGTGAACTGAATAAATAACTATTAAAAGAATTATTTCATAGTTTCTTTCAACCCATTTTTATTTAATAGTTGCTATCATATATTACAATTCACAAAAAATATGATTAAAAAAAACAAGAAGAGTATATTTAAATTAATTAAAGGTTGAAATTTTATATCTAACACATCACATTATTATTTGTATGGATTCACTTAATCATGTAACTGTGATAAGGAATTAATTCTTCGAATGATTAAAATAAAAAGCATACGTAAATGATCTAAACTTGAGCACGACACGAGTCGCCATTGCTGTCCACGAACCGCTTGAGAACCCCCATGAGCCGGCTGGCCGGCTCGGACCGGGGTTGGAACGTGTAGAACCCGTGCTCCTGCCCCTCGAACTCGACCAGCTCTACCGGCTTCCCCAGCTCTCTAAGCCGGCTCGCGTACTCGACCGTCCGATCCCTCAGCAGGTCTCGGCCCCCGACCACCACTACCGTCGGATCCAACTCGACCGGCGTCAGATCCGGGCTCTCCGGCCCGAACGGGTTGATCAGAGGGTGGTCCCACGTGGCCCCGGCCGGAATCGAGAGCCGCCAGAACTGGTCGCATACCTCTCGGCTCAGGAACGCGTCCGGCGGGCACTCCGCCTCCGACCTCGTCGGCGCCGTCCCGCCGAAGAACGGCATCAGGAGGACGAACCCGCGGATCCGGACCGGAGCCAGGCCGGACTTCCCGGTAGCCGAGGCGAAACGGACGGCGAGATGGTGGGCGAGGTTCCCCCCCGACGAGTCACCGCAGACGAAGACCCGACCGAAGTCGGCGGAGTCCACGAGCCAATGGTCCGCGCTCTCTCTGGCGGCCTGGGAGCGGAGCCAGAGGAGGGCGGCGAAGGCGTCCTCGTGGGCGGCCGGGAGGCGGTGCTCCGGGGCGAGACGGTAGTCGGGGGAGACGACGACGGCGCCGAGCTCGGAGGCGAGGCGGAGGCAGTAGTTGTGGAAGTTGGGCCACGTGCGGGACCCGATGCAGAAGCCGCCGCCGTGGAAGTAGAAGAAGACGGGGAGCTTTGCTGAGGCGGCTGCGGCGCCGCGGGGCTTGTAGAGGCGGAGGTGAAGGTCGTGTTCCGGGGAGAAGGGGACGTCCTTCCAGACGACGGAGCCGTCGTCGACGACGGGGACGAGGAGGACGGGCCCGGAGGCGCGGACAACGGAGCCGTCGTTGTAGAGGCGGAGGATGCCGGCGCAGTCCTCGACGAGGACAGGGGAGGGATCGGAAGAGGAGGAGGACATGGATGCGACGGAGATGGCGGACGTAGGAGACTGAGAAGCGACCGAGGAAGAGCGAGAACGGCGACGGGAATGTGCAGAAATGGCGGCAACTTGGCGCTTTATATTGTGGTTTTTCATATGCCTTTTATATATATAAAAATAGTAGTTTTTTTTATAATATTAAAAAATAAATTATTATTAGGTTAATTTATGTTATCTCAAATTAAACATATTATTAATGGAAATATTTTATATATAATTTCTTTTAGTTAACAATTTAATATTAGTCTTTTCATTGGTGACGTGGGTGTGGGCCCATCGAGTGAGAAGAAAAGATACACCAATCCTTTTTTTTCTTTTAACAAATAATTGAATTTGTTGTAGTTGAATCTGATAGGGAATCTGATAAGAAAGGAATATCAACTCTATTTTCTAAACAAAATTTAGGTTGATCAATGGAAAGATATATGAAAGTGGATGATTCAAAAGTTTCAAGTCCTTACGTTATAAGGTCGTTTAATATTCCATCTCTTAGATTATTTTGATTAATTTTGGTTAATTTGATATTCCATATGGTTCGCCCTATTGTCACATTTATTTGGGATAATGAGATAATTACAATTGTTTTATTTTACAACAAAGCTTAGCTACCCAAGTAGTACTTGACAAAAAGCATCCATTCTTATTTTATGACAAAACAGTAGACCTCCAATTTCACCATGTCGTTCTTTAAGTACATAACCACAGATATATTTCCTCTTAAAGTATAAGAAGTGTGTGCGGTGGTGGATGGCACATGAGTCTTGCAATTATCACTTATTTTCGGATCTAATTTGGATATCCCTTAATTTATGCAATTTTATTTTGTTTGAGCTGTGAAATCAAATAACTGTTTTTTGAGTAGCTTGAGAGGAGGATCATGATTGAGAAATATCTTTTTTGGGGGTAAAGAAAAGTCATAGTTATGTATTGCTAAAAAAAGTCGATGGATTCAGTGTTGTTAGGACCGGACATACCGGTTAGATCGATCCCACCGCTGATCACAAATTCGACCCATTTGAAGCTCTAGAATCGGACCTCCAATTGGATCATATTGAACTGGATCGAACCGGTTAAAAATGAGTAAAAAAATTAAGTTGAACCGCATTTTGGTTCAACCAAGTTTTTTTATTAATTTTTTTTGTTATAAGATGATTTGATAAATTTTATTATTATAAATTTGAAAAATATTCAAAGATGAACTTTTAGTCTCCCCATTTATTTGTAATTATTTATTTGCTCTCATTTTGCTACTGCTATTAATGTAGGACTATCTTTGTACACAATTTATTCTTTTTCTTTTCATTTAGTTTTGAATTTATTAAACTTTAAGCTTTAACTTATGAATTAGGATCTTATTTAATTTTTTAATATCATAAATGTATATTATAATATAAATTAATTATATATTTATTATATTAATATAATATTTATCATATTAGATAAATGAATTATGAATGAATTGTGCAAACTTCTTTGTTATAGGTATAATATACAACAATACTATAATATACTTAGTATAGTAAAATATTATATATAATAATATATATACACAACTTTAAATTTCTTTAATTTAGTATATAATAAGTCAAATTAGATAGTTAAATACTCATTATACTATATATTTATTCATAAAATATACAATCGTGTCATAATATTTTGAAAAAAAATGTATTTGTTGCTTCTAACATAAAAAGATAAAAATATGAAATACATAAAAAATAATCAATAGAAAATTTGTATATAATAATCAAATTCAATAAGATTTTAATTTATTAAGTGTATAATAATTTTAATATCAAATCTTAAAATTAATTATAAATTAATTATTTATGATTGTTATTTTTTATTTTGTATAATTACATTTTTTATATCATATATATTTATATAATTACTACATCATATTAAATATAATATTTTATTACTATCCAATCCGACCGACAGTCCAACTAGTTCGATTTGCAACGGACACTTATTCGGGTCGTCGTCCAATCCGGTCCTAACAACATTGAATGGAGGCTCAATACAATATCTCATGGCATGAGGAGTTTCTATCACACCCAACTCCGTGACTAAGTTCTAATCCCAATTAATACATACAAGAGATGCATATATATATATATATTCATCAAAGTTTAAATAAAAATTATAAGACATGACATTCACATATTATCATCATTGTTTCACAAACTATCTCACATGTAACATTCCACAGGATCAAGTCTTATACAACCTTACAAAAAGTTTCTCACAAACTTAATTACAACATCTAAGACTATCTATTATATATGCATGCTTCAAAAACAAAAGTGAAGGGGGATTAAAGTGCTCCAATGGCTAGACCTCTTCTATATACAACAAAACAAGCTCCGAGTCGACTCAACTCGAAAACTTGTGAGTATCTGAAAAATTTAAAATGGGTACTGTGAATAACAATCATTTGCTCGATGAGTGAAATAAAATTACAAAATAAGAGAACAATAAGAGTGTATATAACATTTAAATAAATCACATTTCTTTCATATGAGAAAACATTTAAAGCATAGCACATATAACATAACTTCTCAAATCATATGAACTTTCACATAAGTAAAAGTAACTCAAGATATCATCATTTTCATAATTAAACTTCACAGATGTGTCTTTTCACATACTCATCATGGATCAATACGTATCCCTCCATGATTATGTGTCATACAGTTAAACAGAGCTTCATGATCAAGAGCCATGGATACACAGAGCAAATCATGGGTCAATACGTATCCCTTTATGATTGTGTGTCATACAGTTAAGCAGAGCTTCACAATTAAAAGTCTTAGATACGCAGAGCAAATCATGGGTCAATACGTATTCCAATCATGATTTTGTGCCACCCAATCATGATTCTCAGATATGCAGAGCATATTATGGGTCAATACATGCACACAAAGTAGACCCCAAAGAGCAAAGACATCCGATATATGCCTCAAAGACTTCATGTATATCAAATGTGGTCCCAAGATCTTTTTCAAACAGTATGACTAATGAACACATAAAGTTTAATAATATCAAAATACACATCATAATCACATATCATTATCAAGTAAAACTTATTTTCACTTCACAAGTATTATTCCCTGAAAATATTTTTGTATAAGATGTTACTCAATCTCATATGAAATCCTTGAAACATAACATAAATACTTTTCATAGCTCAAGATATGTTTCAATAATAATAATAATAATAATAATAATAGTCTTTGCTTGAGTTAATACCATAAATAAAAGAACTAACATACAATATTTTGTTATGTTGTAAATTTACCCACTCACCTTGTACTTTATCACTTCAATGAGGTTTATTAGATTTCCTCCATTTTACTTGCACCTTGATGTTTTTCTATAAGAAATAATGCCTTTTTACTTCTCAACCACTAATAAGGTAATATGCAATGCATGAATGATTATGCACCCTAAAATGCATATAATCCTTTCTAATATCAATTTCTAATTTTAGGTATTTATATTCATAGGCTATTTCACACTTCGGACCTTTCAATTCTCCAAAGCTTAATTAAATGCTGTCTCAGGATTTCAGACTGAGTACTTGTCAATAAATAATTCATAATTTCTTAACCACATGAGAAAATCTTATAATTCTGAATTAATTAGAAACTGGACATCCTAAGGTTTCCAATCCCCAAATATCATTATCTAAATCCAAGTGAGTAAGTCATAACATCTAAGGCAATCTGACATAGGATTTGTCTTATGGCAGACTGTATGTCACTGAAATATTGATTTATATGTTTCTTTATACTTGTCCATTTAACTAGGTCATAATTTTCCTGAAAACTACACTTCACTAATATTTTATCATAAAAAGTATAGAATTTAAATCATTGTATAGACTTATAACAAAAATAATTAATTCAAATTATCATCTGTCCATGTCCTGAAATCTGATAGAAGAATCACTATGAAATAAAAAAAATCATTTATCCTAAAATAAAAGTCCAAATAAGATAATTTCACTTCTCACCGAACCCTTGGCATGTCGATTTAAGAATATCCCAAACCCTAATTCACTTTATTCTAACTGTGCACTAACTTACAAATTGAACATGTATCAGACTCGGGACAAGATGAGTGACTTGTGAAGATAAGTTAATAACTTTCTCTATAAAACTCCTTTTTAGGTGATTGCAGGGGCCATGGAAAGCTAACTTCGAATGGCTTAATTATACCAAATTTCATGATTTATGGTTGTATATCAACGAAGGAATGATTTCATTCCTCTCAATCAGAAGGATAATTTCTGGATCAAAACTCATCTGGAACAGCCGATGTTCCCGATTTTCCCCAAGTCGTTTCTCTTGACTTATGCCTTTGGTAATTTTTATACGATGAAAATATAATGTTAAGTGGCTTATATCTTTTTTTCTGAATTTTCTAAAGTCGTATGGAGGTTTGGAAAAATATATCTTTGAGCGGCTCTCACCCTTCAACTGCTTGGAACTTAAGTGATGATCAATCACATTTTTTTGTCATAACTAAGTGTTATAATCCTAATTAAGCTTACTTAATCCTATTTAAACATATATATCATAATATTTAGAAATTATATAATTTATTCCTAATAACCTTATGCAATAACTTTGTAAAATTTATCGATAATTAAGTAATCATTATGCTCTAATCGAAATATTAATTACTATATACAAATATTACTAAATGGACATTCAAACTAACTTAGTATGTTAATTAAATGTATGATTATGCACAAATGGTATTTTTAGAGCACGTCCGTGATAGTTTCACCTTTCAAAACTTATCGGTCCACACATCTCCACAAACAACATTAGCTAAGATATGAATGTACATTGAGTCGGCCCAATGCACCGATGAAGTTTAAGTCGAATCGAATCAATGGTTGGATCATCTCGACCCAAACCCAACTCTATGGAAATGGGGTCAAATTGAGATTTTTCAACCCAAATTTACCTAATTCGATCCGATAACTCGATATTTTTTATTTTTTTCTAATTTTTCTAATTTTTATTCAATTTTCATCATATATTTGATTTAAAATATTAAACTAAAATATTTAAGTTTGAAAATAATATTTAAACATTGATAAAATTTAAATAAATAGTAAATAATGTAAAAAATTAAGAAAAAAAATTAAAAATATAAAAAATTTGTGGTTGGGCGCCCTGACCGAACTTGGATTTGTTGCCCAAAGGATGTCGACCCAATCCAATAAAATTTAATCGAGTTGGCTCCGATTTATTCACGAATGGGGTTGGATCCCACTTGTGAAGATCCCTAATCTAGGAAGTCTTTGCATGGTTCTCTTGTCGATAGCATGAACACATACAAAAACTATAAAGCATTTAATCAAAATTTTGGTAATGACATTTCATAATAATCTCCAAGGGCACTTCGTCTGCTTGTATATAATTTGTACTAAGTTTAGTGATTCTGACTCCAAAATAACACGTATGCCTTGATGCCATTCAATTTGCCTCCAAAACCGACGTAGCATCATGCCTCAATGCTCATACAGAAATAAACAAATACATACTAGTGCGAATAATATATCATGCTCCCTCGCTTCCCCGACTCTCGAGAAAGAGTCATCCGAATTAATCGTAATCCAAGATAGAAAGGGGTCTATCACCAAATTCACATGAAGTTTTGGGCAGGGACGAACTCAGGAAAAAAAATTGAAGGGAGGCCAATACATATTATAAAATTAATAAAATATTAGATAAATTTAAAAACAAATATTTATTTATAAAAATATTAAATAGTATGCTCTTAACTTATATATATCAGGAATCATAACCACCTATGATAACGATAGACCTTCCTTAATTCGACCTTCGAATTCCCTAATATCTCGATGATAGATGTAGTGTGTGATATGCAAATGATGTAAACATGAGTATAAAGTAGTATTACTCACTTCTATCCCTATTCCCAAATCAAGAATATGAAAATTTACGTGCAAGAGTGTGAATTTTCAAATCTATTCAACTAAAGTACACTTCAAGATTCAAAATTTTACACTAATCAATATTATTTGTTGTAGTATTTAATGTATCGAATCCAGATGGAAGTAGAGTTACCACTACATTAGAACCAAATATGAATATCGTAGATAATGAGATTTACAATTAATAATGAAAGATAAAAGTAACTAAGTGATCATAGTTATATGGAAAAGCCTAGAGCTATTGTGTTTTGGGGATTTCAAGTGAACTGATCGGATCAAGGAAAGTAGCCAATATTAATATAAGTGTAGACATAAATTAATGAAGAAAGATAGTATTGGAATTATTTTCTTTGAATTAGTCACGGCCATGCCAACTCTCATTTCAACAACATTACTAACGGTCCGACCATTGGAACTGTTACTGAGATTCGTCGATAATTATCGAGGGATCATATTGTCGATAAATTACCGTCGATATTTTGAAAGAATTTTCTTTCCCGTTGCAAATTTTGTCGAAAATTATCATGGATGTTTACAGGGGCAGACCCAGGTTAAGGGTGACGGGGGCCCTGGCCCCCCTCAAAATTTTAAAATCTTACTTATATTATATATTAATATATGATTAAAAATTAAATTAAGCTTTTTGTTAAGTAAATTTAGTATGAAAATGAATGTCTAACTTTGGGAAGTATTGTAGGGGTAGTCGGGGGATACGACGAAGGCGCCGAGCTCGGAGACGAGACGGAGGCAGTAGTTGTGGATGTTGGGCCACGTGCGGGACCCGACACGGAAGTAGAAGAAGACGGGGAGCTTGGCGGCTGCGGCGCCATGGGGCTTGTAGAGGCGGAGGTGAAGGCCGTGTTCGGGGGAGAAGAGAACATCCTTCCAGACAACGGAGCCATCGTCGACGACGGGAACGAGGAGGACGGGCTTGGAGGCGCGGACGACGGAGCCGTCGCTGTATACGCGGAGGATGGCGGCGCAGTCCTCTACGAGGACAGGGGAGGGGTCGGAAGAGGAGGAGGCCATGTATGCGACGGAGATGGGGGACGTACCGAGAAGAGCGAGAACGGCGACGTGAATGCAAAAATGGCGGTTGTTTGGCTTTTATATTATGGGGTTTTATGTTTTTTACTTTTCGTAAATATTAAGTTTATTTTTAACAAAAAATTATTTTATGTAATATTTTTAATTCATGCTATATCAAATTAGACACATTGTTAACGAAAATATTTTAAAGTTATTTCCATAAACCTCCCCTAAACTTTTACGATTTTTCGCATCTAACTCCAAACTACGAATTTATTTTTTGTATCCTTAAATTATTATGATTTTTTCACTTTAGTCATTCCATTTTAATTTTTTTCATTTATAAAAAAAACTAAATTATCCCTCCTTCCATAACAAATCGAGTAATAAATATAAAAATAAAAAAAATGGGGAAAGATTAATATATTCTTTTTATAAATGATAATTTTTTTACCACTTTAATCCTGTCAGTGTTATTTTATTTTATTTTTGTTATTTCATATTTTTCTATAAGAAGGGGTAATTTAATCTTTTCATAAATGGAAAAAATAAAAGTAATAGAAAAAGTAACAAAAGTAGACGGAAAGACTAAAGTGAAAAAATTATGATAATTTAAGGATATAAAAAAATAAGTTCGTAATTTGAAAGAAATTTATGAAAATAACCTAATATTTTATTTACATATACTTTTGTTTTGTTAACAATTTAAGATCAGTCTTTTCTTAGAGGTGACGTGAGTATCGAGGCATCTAGTGAAGAAGAAAATATGCATGAACCCTCTTTTTCTTTTAATATGAAAAAAAGAATTCTCAACTCTATTTTCTAAACAAAATTGCTCACGCCATTGGACATAATTTATTAGGTGAACCAATGGAAAAATATGCCGCTTTGTAAGTGGATGATTCGTAAGTTTAAGTCCTTACAATATAAGGTCATTTGATATTCGATCCCCAGATGATTTTATTCGAAATTCACATGATTCATCCTACTATATATATCACATTAAGTTGGAATAGTGACATTATTATATTTTTTTTGTTCAACAAAACTACCTAGCTAGTACTTGACAAAAGTATCCATTCTTATTTTATGACAAAACAATGAGATCCAATTACACCACCTCATTCTTTAATTAATAGATTCTCACATCACATTACTCTCTCTCTCTCTTTCTTTTTTTTTTTACTTAAGGTGTAAGAAGTGTCTGCGTGCAAGTGCATGTGTGAGGTGGTGGGTATTTTATGAGGACAAAATAGTGTCCTTCAATTTCACCATCTCATTCTTTGAATAGACAATCACATGATCTTTTTTAAAGAAAATGACTTTCATCAAGATAGCATTAAAAGTTCATTACACAAAATCTGAGCGAGGGCTAGAGGAGGGTGATCACCAATATTATTAAACCGGACCGGACCGGCCGGTTCAATCGGTTCAATCGCGAATCGGCCGGTGATCCGGTCCGATCAAATGTCAAAGCCCGTTTTGACATTGAACCGGGCAAACCGGTTGAACCGAGCTGGTTGAGTAATGCAGATTTTGAAAAAAATGTAAAAATGATATAAATAGGAAAGTTAAATGAGAAAAAAAGAAAAGAAATATAAGAAAACTTAAGGATGAGGGAATATCATATCTATACAATTAAATAGAAATTGAAATAAAATGGTAAGTATTTAAAATTGAATAATATTAGAATAGAAAGTGTCAAAGCCCGTTTTGACATTGAACCGGGAAAACCGGTTGAACCGGACTGGTTGAGTAATGCAGATTTTAAAAAAAATGTAAAAATGATATAAATAGGAAAGTTAAATGAGAAAAAAGGAAATAAATATAAGAAAACTTAAGGATGAGGGAATATCATATCTATACAATTAAATAGAAATTGAAATAAAATGGTAAGTATTTAAAATTGAATAATATTAGAATAGAAAGTTATCAAAGGGTATACAATAAAGGAAATAAAAAGGAAAGTGTTAAATAAAAAAAAGAAATAAGAATAATTTAAGATAAAATTTACTAATATAATATATATCATCATTAAATAGTAGATATCAAATTATTAATAATTTATTTATATTATCGTTATGAAACTTTTAATTAATAAAAATTGTGTTATATTATTTTTTAACATTTTTAATAAGTTATTAGTAAATATTCATATACTATATCATATAACTTATGCTATATTTTTATAATTATTATAAATAATATTATTTTAATAAAGTACAATTCAATCCGGTCGAACTCGATCGGACCAGTCCAACCACGGCCCAGTGATGAATCCGATCCGATCGTTGATCCGGTTCTGAAAACATTAGCGATCACCCCAAAAGTAATCGTCATGTTGACAATAAAAAGCTGCAAGATAATCTGCTATCATGTTATTAGCGCGGGGGCAAAAAGCTAAATCCGTAAGGGCTAGATTATACAGTTGCATGCGGATATCCTCAGTTACACCACGGAGACGTGATGATATGCATATTTCTTCTTAAGTATATGAAGTGTGTGAGTACGCGTGCATGTGGAATGTGGATGCTTGTGTAGGTGTCCCAAACATGCTTCAAGTTGTATTAATAAATGTTTAAATACGTATGCCATGCATAAGTTAAAATGGCAACATGGGATGTGGTTTAAGATGGTGGAGGTTATCTTATTATTGAACCTTTAAAAATGTGTTTGCTTTGAGAATAAATTTGAGCGAAATGAAATAATATATGTTATAAAAAAAGTGAACATATTTTGTATTTTAGTTTCAAAAGAATAAAACTTAAAATTATATTATTTTAAATTAAAATATTCTATTATAAATAATTGATATTTGTTATTATGAAAATATAAAAAATAACAATATATATAATAATATGTGGTTAAAAATGAAAAGAATAAAATACAGTAAAAAAATGACAAAATTGGAGTACAAATATTCTTTTCCATTTACAAGAATAAATATTTTATTATTAGCAGGATTAAAATGACAATTTTATCCTTTTCAACATTTAACCAAAATAATTTGATTCTGATTGACGTACGATTATATTATCAGCATATTAAGATATTTTGACATTTATTCACGAAACAAACGACCCTTAAATTTCCTCAGGAATATAGAAATGTTCAAATGACAAATATTAAGTTGGATACATCATGGATTACCTCTTAACAAAAGTCATTATGATGCTTGTAGGATAAATGCTTCATTTCTATTTCTATAACACTTTAAATTTTATCCTCGTGTCATGTGGCAATTGAGACCTATACTTCTTTTTGGGTTTCGTCATTTAACAATAAACAAATTTCCTTACATAAGATGTGGAAATGAATATTTTCTAACAAAGTACGAACACAAATTACCTTTGTAATTCTTCTCTTACTAATCCTAAATTTCTATTAACAATAATACTTAGTAAGTGTGATAATACTTAAAAATGTTTTCTTTTTTATTTTGTTCTTGTTCATAAAAATGTTGATGAGATCATACTCGTGTTCTTGTTCACGTTAACATTCATCTTCTTTCTTCTTTGGTGCATTGCACTATTCTTTTACTTTGCATACATATGCTTATTCTTTTGCGCGTTGTACTATATCTTTTTTTGCATACATATGCTTAGAGATTTCCGTGTGTTGTCTTAGGCGAGTTCTTCAAACTTTCATCGAGGGTAGTCATGCTACTTTTATGCAATTTTTAGTTATGATTAAATTCTATATGTGACCCTTATGGACTTTAGATGTAATCTATACGAGTTCTAGAGGTAGCTTCTATAATTACTTCTCATAATGTAATATTTAGTTTCATATAACAAGCATGGCAATCACGTACGTGAGGGTCATTGTTGACCAAACTAAGAATAAAGGTCCTTTTAACCCTCCATATTAAAGTTGTATACCACAAATTTGAAGCTTCCATGAAAGAATATTTCGCAATCCTAAAGCATCCATTCATGTGCAATGAGCTCCACATTTTATTACCTAATTATCTATTTTTTGAAGGCTTCAACTTAATAAATCAAGGATAAGCTAAAAAAAAGTCATTTAACATTATAATCAATCATGAAATTACGATCTTATGAAACACAATCCAACTCCTTGGAGGTACGGACTAGGTACTTGTTGGAACACGATCATGTAGAACTCGAGTAAGGTGTATCAATGCTTAGGCTGGGTAGTTGGATTAACATTGTATGACAGTAAAAAAGTACAATTCTGATTGACAAATGAACTCTTGACAGGTCACCTATAATCCAAGTTGGGTTCGCATTGAATATAAATCAGATTTGCAGCAAATCTGGGTCAAGTTTGATCGGGTTCTTCTAGCGCAGGCCAGATTCCTATGGTGCGAAGTTGTAGTGGCTTTTTTTCGAAGTTTGGCTAACACTTTCGGGCCGTTTGGTTCGTGGATAAAGTGTAGAATAGCTTCTTCTTCTCGTGAATATCACCAAACAAGTGCCAGATTAAGGTTAACTCGATCAACGTATATTTTCTATGAAACTACCTTGAAACTCGCGATACCACCCTTTTATTCCACAAAATTGCAAGATTTTTATTCCATCAAAATAAAGGAATAGACATATTCTCATCTTTTTCATCTTTTATCATTTCTTTTAATTTTTTATAATTTAACCATATATTATTATTTTATTATTTTTATTATAATAACAATAATAAAGGTCACTTAGTTATAATAAAATAATTTAATTATAAGATATAATATATTTAAAAATTATTCTTTTTATATCAAACAGAAAAGAGAATAAGAATATGATAAGAATATTATATTCTTTTGAATAACTTTTATTATTTCTAAAACTTATTCTTTGTCCAAACGGCTCCTTTTTTGGGATCGTTTGTTTGTGAAATAAACAAAAGAATATCGTTATATTCTTGGAATATAGTCAAACAAGAACTGGAATTGAAATAATTTGGTCAAACATCGAAAAATGGGAAACCACATCGAAACATGTAAAACCACTTAGTTTATTCTTTAAAACATAATATCTCTATTCTATAAAAACATCAGAATATCATATTCTCCAACTTTTTAATCATTTTTTTAATTTTACCCATACATTATTATATTAATATTTTTATTGTTATTATAATAATAAACATCAATATGTTATAATAAAATATTTTAGTCATAAAATATTATATTTTTATACTTTATTCTTCTTCAATCAAACATTAAGTAGAATAGAATTATATTTACCTTTTGAAGAATTATTCTATATAACCAAACGGCCACTTTTGAGTGCTACAACAATGTGCCTTCAATGCATAAATTTATTAAACTTATTCTTGAATCATAAAAGTAGAGAATATGAGGTAATGATTGTTATTCTTAAATTTAATCAAATATATTAAGAAACTATATTCAAAAGTGAATATAAATAGTAACGTGTACCTCTATAGTGCATCCATTTTAACGTGTGATACATTGAACGAATTATCCGACAATAAAAATTTTATTTCTTATATGAGTTCGATGTTTGTGTCTTCAAGGATCAATCATGAGTAACTAAATGTCAAAAGCACTCATGCTCGTGCATGCGTATAAAAGAGGTTCAAGGATTGGTAGAGAGAGAGAGCTTTCACTCCAACGGGTAATTTTCGACTGATAGAAAATTTTTCGACGGGCAATTTCCGACGGATAGAAATCCGTCGTAATTTGCGACGAAAATGTTTCCGATAGTTACGACCGTCGAAAATGAAAAAATAAATAATATAATTTTTTATATTTTTATTTTTATTTTTCGACGATTCAGAACGTTGATATTTTCGACGGACATGCAATTTCCGACGGATTACAACCGTCGGAAATGAAAAAATAAATTATATAATTTTTTATATTATTATTTTATTTTCGATGATTCAAAACGTCAATATTTTCGATGGATATCCATCCGTCGTAATTTTCGACGGATTTTCCAACGGTTACGACCGTCGAAAATGAAAAAATAAATTATGTAATTTTTATATTATTTTTTTATTTTTTGACGATTAGGAATATCGATATTTTTTACGGCCGTAACTGTCGGTAACTGTATAATAATATAATATGAGGAGTACTTTATTAATATAATTAGTGACAGTCCAAACCGTCGCAATCCGACTGTTCCGACCATCGGTAATAATTAACGACAGTTCAAACCGTCGATACAATAAAAAATAAATATTTTATTTTTATAATTAAATAATTTTCGACGTTCGACCGTCAGTAACTTTAAAAAAATATAATATAAGTAAAAATAATAATATAATATATTACCGACAGTTCAGACCATTGGTAAACTAAAAAATAAACGTTATATAATAATATAACATATTATCGACGGTTTGGACCGTGGGTAAACTAAAAAATAATTATATAATAATATAACATATTACCGACAGTTTGACCGTCAGTAAACTAAAAAATAAATATTATATAATAATATAACATATTACCGACGATTTTGACTGTCGGTAACTTTAAAAGTAAATATTACATCAAAATTTCTTTGCGACGGTTGCGACCGCCGAAAGATTGACGGTTGCAATGACCACCGAAAGTTTCAACGGTTTGTGACCACCAAAAGTTTCGGCCGTCGAAAACTTTCGATGGTTGAAATCGTCAGACTTTTCGGACGGTTACAACCGTCGAAAATTTTTGACGGTTGGAACCGTCGGGACTTTTCGGACGGTTGCAACCGTCGGCTGGGACTTTTCGAATGGTTCCAATCGTCTATATTTTTGACGAATTTTTTACGACGTCGCAAATCGATTTACGACGACCGTTTTTCGGACAGATCGATTCCGTCTGAAAATAATTACCGACGATTTTTGGGCATCGGTAATAAGTGTTTTTGTAGTTTTTGAGAACCTAGGGAAAAGATCTCTAAGTTCTAATCTAATTAGAACTCTTAATCATATTTCAATCTCACTTCAATATCCATCCCTAATCATATACTAATTATTTTTCTTTTATTCTATCTCTCATTATCATTTTATTTTCATGAATTTTCAAAATAAAATGATAAATAATATTATTTTAAATATTCTTAAACTTATAATTCTTATTTTAACTGGGATCATTTACCCTAAACTTGTGTGGTTAGATTCAATAGCTAATTTTAATAGAAATCTTAATTCCTATTTGGTTAGCTCTTATCTTTTCTCCTTTCCCTATTTCTTATCTCAGTATACTTTTTATTCTTAATAATTAACTAATTTTAAATTTATTTAATTATGAAAATATTTTTTTTTTTTAAAAATCAGAATGTTACAACTTCTCGCACAGCCACTTATAATTCGCAATGATATATACGGATTTAGATGTCCCCGTAGTTTAAATAAACTTTTACTAAGGTGTCCCAATGGAAGTTTTATCGTGCTACTTGTTAAAGGCTAAATAAGTGATTAACGTCGAATGGGACATCCAAAGTGCTTCTTCTCAAGAGAGTTCATGGTCGAATTTGACTAAAAATATTTTATTAATATTAAAATATACTTAATATTTTTATTATAGACTACAAATGTTATTTTAAATATCTAGATATTTTTTACATGTAAAATAATTTATTTTATATTTTAAAATTTTAAATGAATAAATATTTAGATTAAATTAAAAAATCATTAATTTTTTTTGAAAAAGATGGATCATCAGTTAAAATTTTTCAAATCAAATTCTATCCGATCCAAATTGGAAAATTCAGGTCGCACCCCTACTTTGAATAATCATAGATATTATTTTTTTATGTTGTCACTCCAGGCATGACACAAAATGCATTAAAATACTATTTGTATTAAGAAAAAGAACGCTGCAAAATACTTTGCAATCCCCATAACTGTTGGCCTTATTATTCATAGGCCCTAGGCCCCTATTTGTCAAAAGATTAATAAATTTTTATTTCTATGTTGAAAACAGTTACAGGTGAAAGTGGTTGGACTTGGGATTTCGATTATAAATTTTTTTTTATCATCGATACTTTTTGAATCAGTTTTTAAAATTTTAAAAAATATTTCAAAATAATTTTATAAAAATAAAAATAACCCTCTAACGAATCAATTTTTTGGACCCTATTTCTATATAATTATATTTTAAAAAAATATATAATAAATTAAAATTAATATAAAAGAACATTTAATTTTATATTGAATATATATACTACTAAGTTTTTAAAACCATTAAACTAGAATTCAATAATGTGATAAAAAAGGTATAAAATTTTATAAAAAATATATATTTATAATAAAAAAATTGATAAGATATGAATTATTTATATAAATAAAAAATAAACTCCACGAGAAACTTTACAATTTTTGGGATGGAACCCTAATTTTAACAGATAAATTTTAATTTATTTAATTTTAACAGATAATTTTTAATTTATTAAAAATTAAGATAAATCATATTCAAAATCAAATCGAGTAGATTTTTTGGATTGATCGAATTAAATTTTACACCCCTAAAAATAGTGATATTTTAAAATAGGCTAAGAAAAATTATTATGCAATTAGTAATATGGAATCATTTCTCATTGTCAACAATTTTAAATTATTATGCAATTAGTAATATGTCTCATTGTCAACAATTTTGTCACCTCCCGGCTCGTCCCTCAACATCATCTCTCCTGTGGAGCCGTGGCATTGGCCACTGGCTCACTCAGGGGACAAACACCAGGTCAACAACCACCACGCCCCCACAACACCCCCACTCTAATTTTATTTTTCCGGTATAGCCACACTTCTTTTTTTTACTTTCAAGTTCTTTTATTAAAAAAATATATTGCAATTTACAATGCGAAAAGCAATTAATGCAAAAACAACTTGTCGTTTGTACAATAACAAAAATGATTTAAACGACCAAAGTAGGTAAAAGAAAATACAGGCGAATTTAATGTCTCAAGTGGACCCCCACAAAAAAGGAACATTAATATGTATTTCATATAACTTTCAAATGGTTTCTGAAGGCTACCGAGCAAATGCATTTATTTCTCATGTCATCCTAACTCACATTTCTCCTCTAATTAATGATCATCAAATACTTTTTTTTCTTTTCAGTTACAGTCAAGTTGTTAGTAGTCGCTAACAATTTATGAATCTGACATGAAATCGACAAGGACATGCCCAATAAGCAACTTAAGCACGCATAAAAGAAGGAATAATAAAAAAACAAGCAGTGTCATTCAATACATCTGAAGTCGAGTTGCTGATGTGATAATTAAAAAAAAAATACTCGAATCAGATACATTAAATTATTGCAATAAGGATACAGTATATTATTCTGGATGTTCCTGACAAAGATTGAGCATGAATGGCATAATTATATTAATCTGCATTTGAGGAATCAACTTTCCTCAAAATACTGGAATCAGATCCCTTGTAACTTTTTATTGCTACAATAGATGCCATATTATTGATCCTCTTAATATGGGTAATTGGATATATCTTGAATGATATCTCAAGAGTTTGAAAGAACTTTTTATTGCTACAATAGATGCCATATTATTGATCCTCTTAATATGGGTAATTGGATATATCTTGAATGATATCTCAAGAGTTTGAAAGACATGATGAGGAATAAACTTTCCTGATTCACGATATTATTGATCCTCTTAATATGAATAATTGGATACATCTTGAATGGTATTATCAAAGTTTGAAATTCAAACGCAGACATGAGGAGGAATCAACTTTCCTGGATTCATGATATTGTTGGGATCTAAGACAGATTTTATCCTCTTCATTGTTCTCAGCGCTCCCATGCCAAGCTCCTCTTCAAGATACTGGAAAAGTCAAATCAAACTCATTTTAATCGACTAGAATATTAAGGAGCAAAGATATGTAAGGAAGCTTCATGCTGCAGTTTTTACTGGATATTTAGCAAGTTATTCAGAGAAGTTGGATAAAAGAGTCAATGTTCACGCCTAAGCTGACATAAGATGAAGATGTTTAACACAGAAATATGATGTGACTTGACGCCAAGAAATTGGGACACATCAACTAAAAACTGATAAAGATCTACCTTCATTTTTCCGGTACCAACACCATGCTCACCCGTACATGTACCTGATCAGTGACAAAACTCAAATTAGAACCAACTGAGAGGAACCATTCAGAATAATAGTTCTTGACAAATGTAATTAATAAAAAAAAAAGACAGTAAACATAATTCTTCAACTGTAGCAAAAGTTGCATGGAAGAAAAACTGAATATTGAAGAATATAGGAAAGCAATACGTTTGTTAAATATCTTGATGAAAAATTGAATAATCAGGTTTTCTTGTTGCGATGCAATCATGGAAAGGATATATAATGGAAGCTATGGATTTAAGTTGTTACCACTGTGATGCCATTCAAGATTGGAATGTCCTATCAGATGAACACAACTTGATTACGAAGCCAATAAACCATGAAAAAACACAAAATACCTTTTAATACATTCAAATTGCAGTACATTAAATTTTAACATTTTGGATTAGTAACTACCTCCCAGATTACGAAGCCAATAAACCATTAAAAAGCACAAAATACCTTTTAACACATTCAAATTGCAGTACATTAAATTTTAACATTTCAGATTAGTAACTACCTCCCATCGACAAAGCAGTGTGGACCATAAAATGGTTTAATCTGCTTGCTTCCTGCAGATCTTCTTCTTTGTTTGGGTCGAACAAAATAACAGTATGGAAATTTCCATCACCAGCATGAGCTATCACCATGCTGAAGGCATCATAAAATTAGTGTTTGGATGTCAGCTATACATGAATGCACTCTAGTTAAATTAGACAGAAATTCTATTCAGCTCCATGATTAAAAAAGGTATTTCAAATCACATCATGTACCATAATAGTGGTGATGCATCAAGTACTTCCTTAGATTTTGATATACATTCTGCCAATCTTGATAAAGGAACACACACATCCTGCAAGAACAAACTAGGTTTCGTAGAAATTTAAACATAATACAATCAAACAAGAAGCTCTGCAACATTTTCCACATCCATAAACAGTCACGCATGTAACAGCAAGATGCCACAGACATGAAGACACAAGTTATTTCATAAATCAAAGGTGATATGTAGAAGGAAACATGCACTCAAACTTTTGCCATGAAGCAGATTCGATTGTCATCAGGAGAAGAATAATAGCAGCACAATAATGGAATGAAGTTTTCCTTTTTTTGAGAGGAATAATGGAATGAAGTTCAGTTCTGTGGATCATTGAAATAATTAGGCACTTAAAACAGTACCATCATAAAGTTACAAGTGTGTGTGTGAGAGAGTAGTGTTTTAGCAGGGAGGGATAACGAATTTCACTCTCTAAGCATAAAAACTTCATTTGAGAAAGTTTACACATAAAAAGTGGCATTCATATTTTGGTGAGACCTCTTTTTTGGAACAAGAATCGGGGGAGAATTCTTTGAGTGCCTCTTGCCTTACAATGACACTCTTTGGCTTTCATTTTTTTTATTTCCAACACCTGTACTTTCACTCATATAGCAACACAAGTGGAGGGCTGGCTAATTCTAGTCATCATTTTCCTTCTCAAAAAAGTGGCAGCCAACTCATGTGGAGTATCATTTTCCCAGAAGGAAAACAAAGAACTCTTGCACTTTCTCCACTGGAAATAGCATGGTTCTTAATTAGAACATACATGGGATGATTAACATTAATCATCCTTTTATTCCTCAAAGAAACCAAATCAATAATGTATATAGAGCATTTTAGGGAAAAAAGTAAATAGATAACAAAATCATAATTTTAAAGGGTCAAACAAACGGAAAGAGTGTTCATTAAAATACAAACCGTAGTCATTGCTTCACAATTAGGTGCCATTGCAAGATCAGCCCAAAGTGCCTGCTTCCTTATCTGCATGTAAAATGAGTCATTTATTAGCTCCTTTAAGTAATTTTACCGGGATAAGGGGCAAATAAATAGTGTATATAAAAGTAAGAAGAGTTGTACTAATTCTCTAATAAATCAACTCAACAATTCTTAGTTGTTATAATTCTTCTGATAAACTCAACAATTCCAAGGATATTACAGTTAAGATTGCAAGCGTTTTTTTTCTCTTAAGATCTGTTTATCTGCATCAATGAAAATCTCATGAGATAAACTTTCTGATTCATTTCTAGAGTATGCAAAGAGTAGGGTCTAAAGAGGGTGCTACCTAAATGCAAGACTTGGGCATTTTTTTTTTCCGCAACTTACTTAACATTCATCAGGTCATATTCTGAATTTTGACACCAAAAACATCTATATGATTTTAAATAAACTTTGTGTTGCATCAATAATACACAACCCCATCCCTCAAAAATAACAAAAAGAAAGAGAGAACAAAAATATTAACAATTTAAGTATTAGGTGATGGTCAAATTCTGGATCTGAATTCTTGAGGCAATTAAGACATGTGCAAGTATTTCCCTATTACACCATGCCAGACAATGCTGACAGGCAATAGTCTCAAGAACACCATTGGCCAGTGCATTGGGCAGCACAACATGGGATTGTATGCACACCTCCAAAGTCAAGAACAATACATTGGTGTACTGTGACTCAGGAGGTTTGGTGCCGGATGCCCTTCCCGGGGCTCCCATCTCAGCAGCAGAGGACTGCTGGCACTCACTCAGAGCCCTGGTTGGTCGGGGCAGCCAGAGTTGGAGAGCACCATTGGCAACCTTTTTGGCGGTCACCTAAGCCATCTGGCTACAGCGTAACCGCCTCATTTTTTGTCATAAGAAGTTATATGTGGAAAATATTGTACAGCATATCTCATATTTTATACGAGAGTGGGGTTTTAGGTAGCAGTTGTATATTTCATCGTCCTCGGTGTTCCCCCAGTGGAACATACTTGTACGTTGTTGACGTTCACTCATATATACATTCCGATGGTGACCGTAACTCGGTAACCATCCTTTTCCTTCTCAAAAAAAAAAAAACAAAAAAATACAATGGTGACTGTCGATTTGATAGACTGTCAGTAGAAATAGTTGAAAGCCAACCTTCCATAATTCCTCTTTAGCAGCAGGTTCTTCCACAAAAACAAAGTCTGATCCATTGTGTTCAGATACTATCTTCTGAACAAGTAGAGTCTGCTCCCGGGCATATGCTTCTATAATTGATAATAGAGAAGTTTCCAAGATATGTAATTAGTACAACAAAGTGAATAAACGATATTTAGAACACTTGGTAACACAAGAAAATATTTCACAGTTCATAGAGAAGCAACTTAGAAATGTGGTGGTTTGCAAATCTGATGTTGTACTAGAGGATCTGTATGAGAAGAGGCAAGTTAGAGGAATTAAAAAGTTTATCATCATTATGACTACACAGACACTATGACAGAATCTTTAGTTATTCACATCCACCATCATATAAACCTGAGTGATCATCATTCAACCAAAATTCTTAAGTGCAACTTTGGGATAGGTACGAACTAGGAAGAGCACATAAAAGACCCCCCTTGGGAGCCCTGCGAGTATGCTGTTCAGAATGGTGTAAAGTTAAAGGTGCTAATAAATCCATAATCCTCTACATGGAACTTTAAGGAATGTGTTGGAAAAGTAAACTGAGCACACCTGTGCCTATGAATTCAAACATCAACGTTGGAGCTTCAGGGAGTTTTTTCCCATTAGCTAAGTTAATTGCTTTTATTTGAACCTCATCCAATAGTTCCATCCTTGAGACCTACTCATACAAGAGAGAAGTCATTTTAAGATCAAAATATGTTTGCACCAGCTAAATAGAAGATATAACAGGAAGAGATCATGACTCAAATGCATCCATAGTTATGGTCTCAAACCCTCAGTGGTGAATCATAATTGCTCACAGTCAACCAAGGCTTTAGAAATTAAAGATATTGTAGAGTAACTCAGATAAGAATTCATCTATCCATTATCTGACGTTCATGTTTGTTCTGTCAACAAATATAAATGTGATTTTACCTGAATACCAGAAAGCATTGTGTTAATGGCAACATCAGCAGCATCATGTATGGACTTGAAATTACACATTGCAACCTATGAAGTCGAAGGAAGAGATACGCGGATAAGATTGGTGAAACTAGAAATTTGAGGCAGATACATCATTTTAAACATAAGCTTGAAAGGCAAATATAACCCAGACATTTACGATGACCAAAAGCATAGTGGATATATTAGTAACAATAGATACCACAGAGTGCTGCGGAAGTTTTTGAAGTCGTAATGTTACTTCTGTTATTATGCCCAAAGTTCCCTCACTACCAATCATTAGTCTTGTTAAGTCGTATCTGAAACAACAATATAGATACAAAATCAACAATATGGAGTTGCTGGACAATCCTTTTTGAATGCTACACAACCATCTGTGAGCTTTTTTTCGCTTCAAATTGTGTATCTAATGACCAAGTAAATATTCTATAGATAAATAACTTATTAAGGAAAAAGAAAATAAAACAAGAATATGTACCAATTTACATAAAGAAAGTTTCCAAATTAAAACATGTAATGATAAATTCTCTAGTATGCATGGCCAAAAATATTAACTAGTGAACTATCAGATAATTTTGGTCTTGCTATTTACAGCCTTACACATACATGTCACACTTTAGCATGTTCTTAGCACATCATTAACCTCAAAAGCGCTTCATATGCTGGTAGTACAATATTTAAAAAGGAGCCAAAGAAAGTCGCATTACTCATAAACCAATAGCAAATCAAAAGGCGAATATGCCACGATGAGAAGTAAAGTTCAAACTTCAAAGTTTTGTTAGCGCACACTATATCAGTTCTTGGCCAGATAAATATTGTTGCATCATACTGTGCTAGCACCTGCTGAACATTTTGCCACAAAATGATACCGATAACAAAACTAGGCATGCAATCGAACTCTTCCAGGTTGACTGATACACAAATTATCAACTTTTTTTTAAAAAGAGAAAGGACGACCAGCAAGATACAAATGATCAACTATTACATTAAACCTCAACAAGGAGTTCCTTGAAGCCTTATATCTTTTAATGTAAAGGGATGCCAACATACCCAGCAGCACTTTTTCTTGCTCTTGAAGCCGTCTTGACAACTTCTCCATTTGCGAGAACAACCTGTAGCATCAAGTATCTCAGAAATACATCCACAAGACAATCAGATATACATAAAAGGATGTTCTGAGCGGTACCTGAAGATTAATGACATTGTCCCGCATTGTTCCATACCTAAACATATCGATTACCATCAGCTCCAAAATCCAAAAATCAAGGAAAAATAGGAAGATAAAGGAACATACTGAAATGGAAATTGACCAAAAATCCTACGACAAGTACCTGACAGCCAAAGAACCAGAACATCGTGTAGAACACATGCCTCCTATTGTAGCCCCAGGCCCTGCATGTCAAAAGCTGATCAAGACACAATAGTACCAGGAAAACAAGCACCATGACAACTGAACAAAATTCCCAATACCATTCATCCAGGAACACTATGGTATCAACTATCCAACATGGATTACTCATGTTTTAAACTTAGAATGCAGTGCAAAGTTTTGAATGATTAATTATAAGTGTCTGCATGACTATACCATTGAAAACCATGAGAATTACTCTTTGTCATAACTATGGTAATAAATAACATTATCATGATACCTTACATCTCAGCAATGAACTACTTGCATTAATCAATAGTTGCTCTCATAAATTTGGAATTTTTTTTAGGATCACACACGTTTACATCTAGCAGGTAACTGGCCATATTTGTAGTATTTCTTTAAAATATGTATGGAATCTCTCTCTCATACACTATATATATGTACAATAAGAGAGAGAGAGAGAGGTTAAGTAAGATGCATCCAATTTTTTTTGGAGCTCTCTGCCATCCATTATGTGAGTGGTACTAGGGTGCTCCAAAAAAAATTTGGATGTATCTCACTTAACCTCTCTCTCTCTCTCTCTCTCAATATATATATATATGTACACACACATATGCTCATTCATAAGTTAAATGCATGCAAGAAAACTATTTATCATATCCCAAGCTACTTCTCCTTAATCTGTCGCTTCTGGACAAATGCACCAAGATAACAGAGATCCAATATATCTAATACAAGTAATACCTGCCAGCGCAAGAATCTGTTTAAAAAATATTACTGTCAAACTTCTGAAAACATCCAATGACCAAGTAGAATCTACCAAAAATGTGTAGCAAAATTGAAGAAAAAATAAAAAAGAATACAAGTATTCACTGACCTGGATCAAGTGGGAAGAAAAGGCCATATGGCTTCAAATACTCATTCAGTTCAATCCATCCTATTCCTGGCTCAACAATTACATCCATATCCTCGATATGTAGCTCTTTAATTCTCTGCCATATACAAGTTCAGAAAATTGCATCAAAACACAAGTTACCAAATTTATCCATGAAAAATCAAAGTATTTCTCTAAAATGATGGATGACAATGCAAAAGATAAAACCAATTTGGTATTATGTTGTCTAAATGAACATGCCATGTTGAAATATGATACATAAGCACATGCCATGGAATTTATTTATAGATTTCACTCACCTAAACACCCTTTTGACCTGATTTTTCATTCTATAATCAACAAAGTTTTGAGCACATACTACCCAAGAATCTCAGGTCTGCAACGATGTGCTAATATACGTAGCAACAATAATACAGGGTGGGTAATTTAGTAAAACTTTCGTAGGAGCCCAAATGAAAATTTTTGAATAAGTTTGTTTTACACCCAAGAGTGTCAGGTCTGCAACGATGATCTAAAATATGTAGCAGCAATAATACAAGGTGGGTAATTTAGTAAAACTTTCCTAGAAGCTCAAATGGAAATTTCTGCATAAGTTTACACCACAAAAAAAAACTGAGTGAAGATAGTTCATAATAGTCGATATGGGGCAAAACAATAATCCTAGATACAGAGATAGAAGAAAGTACTTATGTGCGTCATTAACTTGAAACATAAGTAGAAGTGTAGAACACAAACCCCAGGCTTCACTTTCAGCCCGAGTTCCATAAAAGGCTGAAAATTGGACATAATTCTAAAAGGTAAATAAAATAAAACAGATCAAAATTTTAAAGGAGCATGTCATAGAAACTCCCAACACTCATACCTCCGTGTCTTTGAAACTGCTAACAACCATTTCCACTCAGTGTCATTGTACAAGGCAAAATTATTAAAATGTTTAGGTAATTAGCAACTCCGCCTATATTTTATAGCCGGTCCCAAGCCCGGATAAAGGAGGAGGGTTGTGTTAGGCCCCGACAGCCAGCATAAAATCATGTCGAATCTTATGAACATGGATCAACGAATATATTGTTGTTGTTGTTTAGGTAATTAGCATTGCAATCTAGTCATGTTCACCTATCTGAGATCAGGATTATGTGTATCATTCTAAGTACAACACAATCCGAGGCTACACTTTCAGCTCAAGTTCCACAAAAAGCTGAAAATTGGACGTCGTGCCAAAAGAAATAAAATAAAATAAATTAAGATTGGAGGAACATGTAAGGACCCAATGTTAAAAGACTAAGGGTAATAATCCAACATGAACAAAACATGGAGGTAGTTATGGACTTATATGTGGTCACCCCATTTATCTTTCAAGATGTGTTTTAAATTCGTATGAACCAAGTCCAAAACGAACAAGATTTTAACGGGCTAAGGGGATGTTACAAAAGGCATCAAAGCTAACCTCACATGCTCACTTGAACCATGTGACTATGTGAGAACTCAGCCACGGGCTCCTCAACGAGGATATTGAGCCCCTAGAGGGAAGATTGTAAGGAGGACCAAAGGTAAAGACCAAGGGTAATAGTTTCACATGGACATGTGGGGGACAAAACATGGAGGTGGTAATGAACTTATATATCGCCATCCCCTCACATTTCAAATTTGTGCTGACCGAAGATCCAAATCGAACAATAGTTTATCGGGCTTAGGATATGTTACAAATATGTCATAGAAACTGTCAACATGCATTTCTGCTCGGTGTTTTTGTACCAGGAAACACTATTATAACGTTTAGGTGATTAGTATTGCAATCTAGTCATATTCTCCTAGTTGAAATCAGGCTTATGCACATCATTCACTTGAAATATAAGTAAAACACAATCCTCAGGCTACGCCTTCAGCTCAAGTTCAATAAAATCTGAAAGTTGGACATAATACTAAAAAGTTAAAACATGAAATAAATGAAAATCAGAAAGGTATATGTCAACTGCCAACAATCATTTCTGATCAGTGTCTTTGTGCAAGCAAAACTATTATAACCCTTAAGTAATTTGCATAGTGTATGTTCCGTTAGCTGACATCTGCCTTATCACTAGTTCACTACTCAACATTCTTGACAAGGTCAATGGATGATTCAAGTTTTTATAGCTTTTGTAAAGCCACAATTGACTCTGCTTAAGCCCCTTATTATGTTGTTCAGTACAAATTCTAGCAACTTCTCTAGACAGTGCTTTTCCCCACTTTTCACAGCACTGCGATGCTACGCTTATTTCAAACTATGATCCAAACCAGTCCCCCTTCATTCACACGATACAAATTGAACATTCTCATAACTGTTACCCCCATCATGTTTGCTTAAGCACACTTCCTTACTTGCAGTCTTAATATTCTTAGAAATTTCCAGTTTTGTGATACCCATGTCTTTTCACTAATATGTTTCTGTTATAAAGGGAACAGGGCAAGTTATTTGTGAATTTGAACTATCATAAAACTATTCATGCTTAATTTAGAACTTTTTCCCATGTTTCCTTATCACAGAAAACATAGATGTGAAAAAACTGAAGTAATAATTTACTTAGCATATAAACTTGGTATCTGATCATCCATTCCAATAAATCATCTTGTTATTACACGTTTCATTCACTTGTATATAGTTATCAAAATAACTTATTATGAAAAGCATGCTGACCTCGAGTAATTCTAGCAACTACCAAGTCTCAATCATACAGGTTAAAATGTTCCCCCATGGTGCTAAAATACATCAACAAATGAACTGACACAGTTATATATATTTGGATGACAACCACACATCTGGTGGTCATCCTTTTTTCTCCTCAAAAAAACAAATGAACTGATACAGAAGATGCTTACTTTCATATGTGACATGTCTATGCATACACCTCCATGAGGAGCTAAAGTATGCCCTTCGATCGAAGTGGCTCCGCCATATGGTACAATAGGTACCTGATTCATCAAATACTAAATAAGCTCCTTATGTGGGCTCCAAAAAGCGGGGTCATAATTTTTGCAGGAACTTTCCTTTGAAGGTGCATAACCATCTAGATCAGCAAAAAGATATCTAACCATTCTATCTTTTATCTTAAGCAGTGTCATTGCCCAGTTATACTTTCAGTGTGGTCCAAAGTGCAGGATACCTTGTATTTGTTACATGTGTGGACGATTCTCTGCACTTCATCTTGTGTCCTGTGTTAGGAAAGATGATAGTTGAACTTCAAAATGAAATGTGGAATTGTATAATGTTTTCCAAAGCTAGGAAAATCACAATTATACAATTTTAGATCTGATATCTTGAAAGTTCGAGAGCTAGAGCTACATCACATACTTGTATTCTTTTTAGTTAAATTACAGTTAAATTCACTGTAAAGAACAATCGCTTGCAATATATTAAAGTTCAACCAAAAGAGCATGAATACTCAGAAATTAAATCTTAGTTGCTCCAAGCAACTATGGTTTGCAATCATGACATAATATTTGGAAAGATAAAAGCCCTTCACCCATCCAAACGCAGAATCATAACATCAACTATTCATGATTGAGCAATATGGCCCTCAAATCATCATCCTGGCAAACAAGAAATGTGAAAAAAGAAAAACAAGAAACCAACCTAGGAAAGACAACCACGTCGGGAACGACCACTGCCCTGTGGAAGCTGTGCTGAGGCGTCCCATGGAACTCGCGCTCTTCATGGTCCAGAGTCATATCACTCCTCTGCAGCCATATCACCACAAAGTACATACAGAAAGCCCCAACTAGCAGGATAAAACCTTCAACATAAGATACGTGAGCACGAGTACATTACCTGCAATATACTTCTGAGCTCGTCTACGATCTCCTTCGGAAGCTCCTTGTGAGTCCTCTCCACCGCCAGCTCCGCGTTAGATCCTCCTCCGGCACTGCGAACCGAAACAAAGTTATGGGAGAGGTAGAATCCATCGACGAAAAAAGGAAGCGAACGGGAGAGCGCGGGGCGGCCGGTACTGATGTCTTTGGTCGAGGCCGGAATCGCAGAACGAGTAGTAGCGGTCGGGGCGGAGGTCGAGGTCTAGGGAGAGGGCGGCGCCGGCGGAGGCGGCCGCGACAGCGAGGGGGAGGAGGGAGCGGGACCAGGATGAGAGGGGGGCGTCCGATCGGGTGGAACGGCGGGATCGGAGGGCAGCGAAACCTCTCCGGAGGTGGTGGATCTTGGAAGGGGAGGAGGAGGAGGCCGCTGCGAGGCGAGAGAAGAAGGTGGAGACGAAGCCCATGACGTCGACGGTGGGCGGTGAGATGGAGGAAGAGGAGAGGCGATAGAAATAGTGGAGGGAAGGGAATGGGCAGAGGCGGGTTAAATAAAGCAAGCGATTGTATTAATTATATACTAATAATATATCCGTTGGAACTAATACCACAATTAACCAAGATAATCAGATAAGTATATATCTTAATTAAAGACCAAAGGTCATTTTAGACAAAATACTTTCACTGAAAACGTAGAACACTAACTTTTCTTATTAAATTAATAAAAAGAATTATATAATATTTTTTATTAATTAAATAGTGAAATTGATAAAAAATCAGTTGATTATTCAATGATTGTGATCAAATCATTTTTGAAGAACATAATAAATTCAACATATTTTTTATTATCAAATTAATTCAATAAATATACATTACTGCACTTAATAAGTATATAATTAATTTAATTATATATTATAATTAATTAATTAATTAAAGCTAAGCGTTCTACGTACTCATTAACTAATCACTCTGATAATAACAAAAATATGCTTTTAACAAGATTCTCTTAATGATCATAATCAAGAAGAAATGTGTCTGCAGAAAATTTTTGAAATGCATACATGATATATTACTTTTTCCCTCAGTCTTAGCATTTATATTTAAAATATTATTACTCTTTAATTAATCAAAAAAAATATTTTCACAATATATGGTTGTGCGTGGGGTCAAACTGAAAAAAAAAACGAGTTATTTTTCCTAAAAAGAAATCTAGAACTAGGAAATTATTGTGTAGGGGTGATAGGTTGGATGACTTTTTTTTGTAGATGATTTTTTTATAATATAAAACTTTATATTTTATAGGATAATATATTTTATGACAGATGATTGGCAATTATCATAAAAAAGGGTTTTATTATATAAATTGGCATCAATCACATGTATGTTTCATATCAATGTTTTACATAAATTATAAGTATTCAAAATGTAACTATATATATTATTTTAATTTGATTTTAAATTATGTGGGAAATCATTTCGCAGCTTTTCTAAGAAAATCTAAAAGTGCTTAAGTTTTTTTCTTCTGAATTGAAAAAAGTTTAATTCTTTTTTATGTGGAATTGGATTTTAGTTCTTTTCTATTTTGATTCCTTTTTCTTAGGCCCCTAATTGAGTGGTTGGTTGGGTGGGGATGAATAAAAAAAAGAACTGAACGAAAGCTTTAGAAAAATGTAGAAGGAACCATCTACAAATTTTTTTTCAAACATTTTTTTGTGTGCCAACCTTTCCTTTTTAATATTTCCCTTGTTACCTTAAATTAGTAAAAAAAATAGATTATATGATTCTCGACAAAATAAAAATACTCTAAATCCATATACAGTTGGACACATGTATTTTTCTCTTTTTTATTTTTTGAAGTGCATAAACTTCTAATATAATAATATATATAATGTATATCCTTCTCCTTGTGAAGGGGGAGGATGGTCCTTCCTTCCAAGGCCGTCTTCCTCGTCTGCGGTTCAATATAAAAAATATCTGGTTCATGCGTAAAATCATGCACGACGACACCGGTTCGATAATTATGCGTGGTTCAACACTAAAAGGCATTGCCGATCGGCAAGGGGATCTTGTCTATCACAAATGTCATAATTATGCGAACCTAGGGCACCAAAAAATCGGCCGGATGAGCCGCTGAATGGGAGCTGCTCGTCGTCGTTTGTGAATAAGAGCTGATCCGCCATTGTGCGAAGAGAACAAAACCTCATTGTACATTTTGCTTTTTTTTTGTCTGCCTGCATGAACCTTGCATTTTTTTTTATGTTGAACCGCGCACGCCGAGGACGGCCGGATCCGACGGCCATGGAAGGGAGGAGGGTCATCCTCCCCGTAGGTTATATCATTTACAAAAAAGAAAAACACTTATTAAGAAAACGCATATATCCATTATTTTACTTATCGACTTTGGTTATAATTATGACAAAAGATTTGCAGTTATTTATTTCTATTGGCCAAATTGCAGAAGTGAATGAGATGCGTGAAAAAGAATATTTTTTCTATATTATCAATCAAACTAACAACATAGCGTTTGTAGTCCAACGGTTAGGATAATTGCCTTCCAAGCAATAGACCCGGGTTCGACTCCCGGCAAACGCATCTTTCTTTTTAAATTTTTTTTAAAGTACGTACTCAAATTCTCATTTAATCCGAATGATATGGTGAATTTAAGGTACTTACAACCCAATATCTGAATTAATCCGTATCTAATTTTTCGTTTTAATTGCTGAGCACCTCTTAAGATCGCATGAAAACCTCTGGAAGAACTCACCAGGTTCTCCACAGTCGCTCGACGGACTTAGTGAAATTGACGTAAAAAGCACACCAACTCTGTTGTTGGCCATGGCGAGTGCAGAAGCTCGATATGCTTACAGATTGTGTCATAGAACCTGTCAACAGTAAAGTAAATGCGAGAGAGAAGAGAAATGAACTGCTTACTTTATCATATAGCGTTCGTCGTGATGTAATCAAGAATCTATGATCCTTTTTTTTTCTTTGGATCATGATTTTGCTGGTCATCAATGTTGCAATGCCACAGGTACTGGCAAAGAATCCAGGAGAAGCATGAAAATGGAGGAAGGGCAGCCTCTCACTGTTGAGCTCAAACATCCTGCTGTATCCGAGGCCTCTTCTGTAAGTTTCCGATTGCACACTGAAGACAGGGAATGCATTGATTCGCATAGAAAAAAAAGGCATACTATGAAGAAATTGAGTGGCTTTCAGAATGAATAAAGTGAGATACCTATCTCGGTAACTTAATGTTGAATATATGAAGCTATTTTTTAGTTTTGAGACCGAAGACAATGAACTGTTTTCATTCAATGGTGGTAACTATTTACATTCTGATTAATGTATACCCTGCTCAATCTTCATCTTTCTTTTTAAATTTTTTTTAAAGTACGTACTCAAATTCTCATTTAATCCGAATGATATGGTGAATTTAAGGTACTTACAACCCAATATCTGAATTAATCCGTATCTAATTTTTCGTTTTAATTGCTGAGCACCTCTTAAGATCGCATGAAAACCTCTGGAAGAACTCACCAGGTTCTCCACAGTCGCTCGACGGACTTAGTGAAATTGACGTAAAAAGCACACCAACTCTGTTGTTGGCCATGGCGAGTGCAGAAGCTCGATATGCTTACAGATTGTGTCATAGAACCTGTCAACAGTAAAGTAAATGCGAGAGAGAAGAGAAATGAACTGCTTACTTTATCATATAGCGTTCGTCGTGATGTAATCAAGAATCTATGATCCTTTTTTTTTCTTTGGATCATGATTTTGCTGGTCATCAATGTTGCAATGCCACAGGTACTGGCAAAGAATCCAGGAGAAGCATGAAAATGGAGGAAGGGCAGCCTCTCACTGTTGAGCTCAAACATCCTGCTGTATCCGAGGCCTCTTCTGTAAGTTTCCGATTGCACACTGAAGACAGGGAATGCATTGATTCGCATAGAAAAAAAAGGCATACTATGAAGAAATTGAGTGGCTTTCAGAATGAATAAAGTGAGATACCTATCTCGGTAACTTAATGTTGAATATATGAAGCTATTTTTTAGTTTTGAGACCGAAGACAATGAACTGTTTTCATTCAATGGTGGTAACTATTTACATTCTGATTAATGTATACCCTGCTCAATCTTCATATTTCATAGCATGACCGATGACATAGTGACACAAATCACCTCTTTAGTTCCCTTCAAAAACTTGTTTAGTTAATTTGTAGTACTAAAGATAGTCCATTGAGCGAAACAATTTGACAATCACACAAGTTTTTTTATTTGTGGTTTTCGTTGACTATCTGAAGTCGTAGGGAAGGTTCACATTGGAATTTGTATTATTATTATCTTTTTTATTTTTTTTTTTGGGGAGGGGGGTAATTTAATGCTGCCACTAGCACAGTTTGGTTTTGTTTTTGATGAAAGAAATAATATTCAAGCCTTTATGATCAAAATTACTACGCCAAGATTTTATGATAAAATGATTACAAAAAAAATAATGCGCGCCAGGTAGGGGTCGAACCTACGACTTTCTGCTTAGGAAACAGACGCTCTATCCACTGAGGTACAGGCGCTCCATGTAATGGATCGATAATTATATTCCTAACTGACCATGACATTTTATTACGCTTAAGAAAAAAAAATTAAAATAATAGTCTAGTTTAGATACATATTTTCTTTGGGCTCCAAAGAATGTTACATCTTGTAGAGTTGTAAAATATGACCCATTCATTTCAAACACACTAAATGGCTTTATTCTAAAACCATCAAGAGCTAGTAGCTACATGTTCCATAAAATTTTACTACTCATGCTCTTGCAAAGATTAATCATGCCCTGAACTGAACACGGCTGAGTATTTTATTTTCATTCTTATTGTCACTCTCCGTCTCTCTGGTACTTCCCCATCACCGTCCCTTGCACAGTTACACCCACTGAAAGAAACGTCCTCTGTCTCACGGGTGATAAGAAATCCCCCTCCACGAATTCATTCCCCTGGTTCAGCCCTGCACTTCAAACATATATATCTTCGAGAGCCTTCTTCGTAGAGCTATGCTGGTTCCCAGAGCTTGCCGGAATTCGAAAGGAGAGGCTTGGGGTGCGCTTGCCGGAATTTGCCGGAATTCGAAAGGAGAGGCCTGCGCAATGTATGCCTGGAATCAGACTCATCAAATCCCGTCCGAATTATCACAAGCAAATCCAAGGGACATATGACAGATAACAAACCACTTTGTAATAATCACTGCTATGACGAAGCTAATGCAGCAACAAATATTTTGGCTAAGTTATGTCGAATGGCTTCTTTAACGTCTCTGAACGATTTATCAATAAAATATAAACCTTTTGTTTTTTTTTATTTTAAAAAAGAGACTTTTCTAGCTGTTACTCAAACTGGACCTACTGCATTCTGCCGCACGTTGGAGTGAAAATTTTGTTTTAATTAAGCTTTTACCCTCATTCAAATATTAATTTAAGGTTGAAAAGGAAAAAAAGACATTGGAGAAATTAAAGGGAATGAAAGAGACTTAACCTCTTTTTTCACTCTATTTAGAAATAATTGAAAATAAAATTAAAAACTATTACTCCTCTTTCCTTTTACCTTCTTTAACTGGCCCTAAATTTACAAAGGCTTTCCCTCTGGATACTATGTTGTGTAAGAGGAGATATGACTTCAGACATCCATTGCCACTACAGATGGACGAACACAAAGCACACAAACAATATTTTGAACAATGACTACAAATACAAAGGCAAAAGCCCAATTTCACTGCTTATGCCCAGACACGATATCAACAGCAAACACAAATCACAAGTAATCAATCGGCACGCACTTTGTACACCACGGAACCATCAATGGTCTCCACCATCAGCTGATTCATCCGCAGGAGCAGCAGTAAATAGGATCTTCCCTTGGAACCTGCAAAAGATCAATTTAAATAGCATGGATGGCCAGGTCAGAGGAAGAATTCACACTGAACCACACAACAAAAATGATTGCCGATGAATTCATGAGTATCAGATCATAATGAAGTTCCTATTAGAAAACCTACCCATTCCCATTGCTTCCAGGCTATCTTGGTCAAATGAATAGCTTTCCTCTGCTCCGTTCATTTCAGAAAGATAGTTGTTCATCGTGGAAACAGCTTTTTGCAACTCCTGTGAGAAAAGAAAATGGGAAAGTCATGTAACGATGGTGCAGGAAACTCTGTACATGAAGACAGATTATGTTTCACATATCTTTAAATCAACAACGATAATTACCGTCTTTGCTTGCCTATAAAGTTTAAACACTACATTTTGCATTGATTATACATTATTTTAACTTGATTCCGCATAAAACCAGGAGAATTTAAGCTTTAGATTAAATTATTGTAACAGAAAGTTTACTAGATATGATGTAAATCATGTGAAAATTCCAGAACTATGGGGAGATAGAATTATACGCTAACTAACCTAGGTAGCTAGAGTGAATCCAACGCCAATTCAATTTAGTTGTCACTAGATCACGAATAAGACCATTGGCAAGGCGGAATGAGTTACCAACACAATAGCGCCACAAAACATATAACACCTCAAAGTGTTGAACATAATGTAATTACCTCCCATGATGCCAAGTTTTTCAGGTAGGAAGGAAGTCTGTCGTAATCATCATGGACTGTTTTTATCAAATCTCTTGTAGAACTTACATCCCTTGGAATATCATGCTTCTCTAACTCTTTTGAGAAAATAACATGATACCAGAATCAGAAAAAATGAAAAATGCAATGTTAAAGATGGAACTCAAAGTGTGAAACTATGAACACAAGAATAACCTGAAAGTTTGGAGACGTGCCCTAAGGATAATGATGTAACCCCTCTAGATAACTGGTCATCACCAAAACTGAAGAATATTATCAAGGATTAAGTAAGTCAATTAGCAAAACCAATAACAAGAAGGTCAAGTGTAATTGAGATAAGAAGGACAACTCTTCCAACATCACCTCAACACCTGATTCGAAGATCTTTCTGGGGTAGCGAGATAATCATCACCTGATGACAAATACATACTATAAGCTGTTGACAACCTATTTGGCAAAGTAGCTTGCATTTTGTAAAAGAATAATTGGCAGCATAACACATGACGAGAACAAATAGTATAAAATCAAGTTATATATATGGCACCGAGAAATCCTATAGTCAAACAAATACATATGCAGAGAAATTCTGGCAAACCTTGTGATGCTAAGGTTGCTAAGCAAGCATCGGAAAGACCAAGCTTCTTCAACGAGACAGAGTCTTCAAATCTTTACAAGTTTTAAGGACGAAACTGGCCTTAGGTATGAACTAGTAGAAGCCTAGAACCACTATACAGCACAAGGAGAAAAGAAAAATGATTCAAACATTTTATGTATAACCTATTTACATTAGAAAACACCTTTCTGGTCTTCTAATTCAGCATAATTTGATAATAGTTTCAGATAACACCTTGTTCTTTATTCCAGTCTTCTGCCTTTTTTCTTTTTGTTCCTAATTACTAAAGTTGGGGCATCGTTTTTTCATCTTTCAGTGAAACTTTCTTTTTCTTATTATCTGAAACTGAAGAAAGAGAAAGCACACTGGTTTCGATGAATAAGATGCTTAGACACATTGCACATGCATTAGTTTAAGTGTTACACAACTAAACCTCAACAGCAAACATTCCCCTAACTTTTGAAAATTGTCTACTAGCCGGAAGCAGTAACATACTTCACCTTAACCCACTCAACAAGCACATAAGAAAGATGATGACAAAGGATACAAAGAATCGTCTTCCAGTATCTTCCTGCTTGATCGTAGGACAGAAACCGAGCCACAGTCGAGCGTTAAATTCCCCACTCCGTTAATTGGACTGGCAAACTTAGAATCCTCCTCGACATCATCCTCCAATTCGATTTCTGAAGGAAAAAAGACAGTCTTTCATACACGATGACTAGCGGACAGTCGAAAAATTAAGGGGGAAAATTACCAGGTACGTAGCCGAAGGTCCTCATGCGCTCTTCGAGGGCGGCGATGTATTTCTGGTTGTTCTCGAAGGCGACGCTGCAGTGGCCGAGGAGCTCCTCGAACGAGACGGTGCCGAAGGCCATGGACTCGAGGAGGTCGACGTCCGCGGCCGTGGACTCCACGCGGCGACCCACGCATTGCAGGAAGGCGGACGCCGCAGAATCTGTGGAAAAGGACGCGAAGACATGAGAGAGACAGAGAAAGACATGAGAGAGAAAGGGACACGTAGTACCGAGGGGAAGAGGGCGATGCTGGACGGAATCGGAGAGGGATTTGGAGGTGGTCTCTACATGGCGGCAGAAGGAGGACAAGGTTTGGCAGAAGGCGGAGATGGCGCTCTCCATTGTTGCTCTCTCTCTCCCGACCCTCTCCTTTCTCTCTCTTCCAATTGGGACGAGACGAAGAGGAGGGAGATTTGATTTTGGCAAGGGGGCCACGGAGTTTGAACCCGGGATTGATGGATCAAATCTCCTACGGTCCAGCCCAATGTAGATTAAAACATTCAATTCAATAACAACTTTTTTTTTCTTTTTTGAATTGCCAATGTAGATTCTCATATTTTTTTTGTTATTTATAATTTTGACGATCATATTTTTTCCCAAATTTAACTTATTTAATTCACTTTATTTTCATACTTTTCTCCATTTTTATTTCTTATTGGGATTATTATATGTCGGTCGAGATGATTTCATTATTGGTATTTGTCAATCATAAAATGATTAAAAAAATATTTTATTGAGCATAGACCGGAATGTCATGTTCTTTTTATTATTTTTTAAAAATAAAATAAATAAAGATATACTTAAATAATTGGATTAATCAAATATGGACTGCTAACATATTCAAACGTGTAGCCGTTAACCGAGCATTTCACTTAATTTTAGAATGATGCCCACGAGCTTCCATACGAAGCTTAGATTAAGCAAAATGAGTTTTAATAGTTGAAAAAAATGATGAATACGTCATCACGTATATAATAATAATAACAACAACGATCCGGTCTACTCGGATGTGTTCAGAGAAGGCCCATAACAATTGAGCCTTAAGCCTTTAACTATTAATGGACTGAGCCCATCACTCACTGAACACCTCTGCTGAAAGGGGAAAGAAAATAGTGATAGAGGTCCATTCAAGTGGCCAGCCGCAGCGCGAGGAAGACGACGACGACGACGATGAGCTCTCCGGCTGCCTGCGCGTCCGCAGCACACACCCTTATCGGTAGATTCCTCCCCCGACGCCTCCACTCCGGATCGCTTTGGGCGCCTACGGCGAGACCTGCGGGCTCTCCTCGGTTCCTCTCATCGTCATCGTCATCGTCGTCTCCGGTCGTCGTCGCCGCCGCTTCCCTCCAACCTCCGGAAGTTCCCCTCCTTGCAGACACCGCCCGCATCGCGCTCTCTCCGGAAGAGGTTCTCGTCCTATTCCTCGTATCTTCTTACTAGTAGCAGCAGGAGATGTCGATGTTAAGCATTTGTTTCATCTCTCAACTTACACGATCAAAACTTGTTCTTTCTTGCCGCAGGCGGAAGAATTCGCCCCAAAAATTAGACAAGTCATCGATTGGTAACTTCCCTTCACCTGCGTGCTCCTTTTCTTTTTCTTTTTGCCTTTGCCACCAGTGAATCCTTGGATACCTACAGAGTCCAATGCCTTCAATAGTTTTGCTTGTGAAAAACCGAAGAGTTATCTCTGGCGTAAATTAAACCCCCATTGACAACTATGTGATGATATTTTCTTCAATTCACTGGTTTCAACTCTTTCTGTGTTCAATTAGATGACACCATTAGATTTATACTCTTCACACTATCCCGTTTGCAACGGTCTCTATGATATGAGCTTTCTAGTTTAAATTTAACAGCTTAAAGTAGATGAGCTTATCAACTATTTTCTTGTCGTTTCTTTTGAACTGGCAATTTTGCAATCAAAGATCTTGAGCTCAAGCTTTAAAATGCATTCATCTTAGTGAATCATTTTCTGTTATTGGCTCAAATTTGCATGATTTATAATTCTTTTAGTTGCTTGGAATTCTCTCTTCAAGAATGATTTTTATGTTTAGATTTTATGTAGATATTTGTACTTTTCTTCTTCGACCATTACACTTGCATTCAATGAACTTAATTCAACTCAACAGGTTTGGACAACTTCAGGCCATCGATCTGGATAACATTGAGCCTTCTCTTCGAGCAGGTATGGTATCATGTACCAGGACCAAAGTTGACAAGTAACAAAAAATTCCCTAACATCAGGTTGCTTGTGCTTGTGCACACTGAAGTCATATCTGCCTCTGTTGTTCACTGAACAATATAACAACTGAATACTTAGCAAAGAACGTGAGATCCTGAGTCTTGGAAGGAAACGTGAGATCCTGACTATGTTATCATTTTAGTTTGCTTGAAGGAACAATTGGGTAGCTATAGTGACCATGCAGTAAAGCCTGATCAGGAATAGGTTCATTCCGAGATCAAACAGAGTTCTGACAATTCCAAGCTTAAAAACTTTCTAAATCAGATTGCAACTCTTTTGGCAATATAGAAGACACAAGAAAACTAAACGCAATTCTCTCCATTGCTAATTTGTTGTATAGATACTTCGGTGAAGGCAAGGCCAAGAGAAGATCTGCCAGAAACATTTGACAACAGGTTAGGAACTTGAGCACATATAGTTATATTCTCTTTTTTTTGTTCATCATATTGAACTAAAGGCCATCCTGTTTCTTTTATCCTGTGACCTTAGGGAAGCTATAATCACAGCTGTGCCAAGTTATGATGATCCTTTCATTAAAGTTCCGAAAGTACTCAACAAGGAATGATTTTTTTTTTTATTTTGAGAAGGAATGAAAATTCTTGTCTCTGAGGGGAGTTAGGCATTTCTAGTTCGAAAGCACAGTTTATTTTGCTGTAATATAGTGTATGAGCATTCATGCATTTCTTTTCAATTATTCCTTGTAATAACTGTTTATGAATCTTGCAACTTCCTGAATCATTTGTAAGAGAAAGATCCATTCTGTACCTCTCACAACGAGGCTCTTTGACACTTTCAAGATTCCGATGGAATTTATGATACAATTGATGTTTCCTCTTGCTGCAAACACTATTCAATATCGATAACACTATGGAATGCACAGTGACTGGTAAGAATCTACAATAATTTGCATTTAGTACAATATAAACACCACCACTCCATTTAGCATTGGAAATTCAGCACCAAACTTCAATGCCAGTAAAGCGTAAATCACATTTGGACGTGACAACATTTAATGGGCAAAAGTTTTCAATAATGTTTTTTTCACAAGAGACTTTTTTTTTCATTTTTGAGAATGGATTATAGAATAGACAGTAATCGATTTAACAGGGTAAATTTAAGATACTTGACCAAGAAAGATGATTATATAAATAAAATCTCAACCCAAGATACAAAGCATCCCGGCACGAACGGCCACTTCTTTCTCGTTTTCTATAGGAAGAAAGCCGGAGCTGTTTGTACATTAGAAGCCAGTTATTTGTACAAACTCCTTTCTCCCAACTTGGTTAAGAAGAAAATATGTGAACAAAATGATAGGACAGGAATAGACATAACCAGATAAAATAAACAACCATTCTGTATACACCTACCAATCCGAAAATCTTCTGTGCTAAATTACAGTGGAAGCGGACAATCCTAATCATGAGCGACCATCAGAAGTGTGACCTCAATCTTCATCAGCTGGAAGTGAAACCAAGTGCACTAGCAATTACCAAGCGACCAATGCCTTCCTTGAAACCCAGCTCAAAATGACAAAAAAAAAAAAATTCAGGTCTCCTTTCTCCTCAAAGATAAGGTGAAGTGGTACCAGGTCATAATTGTGGAAGAGGTTTTGCTAATTTCTAGTTGTAGATTTTTACGGGCTTCTCCAACGTGTGACGATTCTGTAAATACACAAGGTTACAATTTTCAGACAAGAAACATTGGCAGTAAAAAGAACCGTATGATATTACAGGCACAAAATAGAAAATATTTAGATGACGCAAGTCGCTCATGCCAAAATAAGCCGTTATGTGAATCATAATACTGGAAACATAAAAGTAAAATTTTATTCCCTACCTGATTAGTTGCGTAAGACCTTTTCGGAGCAGTGTCTGAATGCTCCAATCCTAGATATTGTTCCCAGGCCCCATAAACATCTCTCCTCTACATAAAATGCAACCCCCAAAAAAAAGAGGGAGAAGAAAGATAGATCAGAGAAAGATTAATAGAACACCTATAAACCATAATTTACAATTTATTTTTTGAGGACAATCTACAATTTATGCTAGCGAAGATATACCTGAAATCGAGTATAAACCACATCTGAATCTTGAAGATATTCAGGCCGCCCAAGTGAGAGAAAAGCAAATTTCCACTGATCATTAACAAAAGCAAAAGTCAAAGTCAAAATATAAGAAACACTACAGAACGTGATACCAGAATGAACGATATAATCTGTAGAACAGCAAAGAATAAGAGGGATAACAAAGTAAAATGATAGTAAGCCAGACACAATTAAGCAAGATAATGTTTTACATGCAGGTGTCCTCGAGATACAGATCCCATTTAGTTATCGATGTAGTATGCTGAAATTCCAAACAATTAAACAAGATAACATTTCAATAGGTTTATTGTTTAGTTGGACCATAAATGCTAGCCTTCATAAAACACAAACTAGTATCTAAGTTTCATTAAAATTTAAGATTTCGGCATTAACTATAATAGTATGAGGGCAAGGACTTCTTGATCCATGAAACATCATTGATTTTAGTATTAATAGTTGAGATATAATCAACTTTTTAGTTCAGATGAGTATCTATCTTTTTTATGTGACATCTCAGTAATTGATTTCAATATCAATGATGCTCCATATATGTTTTTTAGAAAATGGTGTTTAACATATTCGTTGTTTCCTGCTGACCATGATACTTAACAATGTTTTTTGCACGACACAATGGTCACATAAATGTAGGAAATTTTCCCTTTCGTACATCTTTGCTTCATAATTTATATCTGCCAATAATTTGACTTCAGATATGAAGTGCTATTGAATACATGATAATAATAATTAAACAGCATTTATTTATATTGTCCAAAATATGGAAGCATAAATAATGCCGACAAAATTATCACTTCATAGATCATGTAGCAACACGAACAAGATCACGAAACAAAACAAGAAAACAGAAATGAAAATTTTCAGGAAGTAACAAATCACATACACTATATTTACAGTAATTTATAGTATATCAGTAATGAAATACAACTATAGATACACATACATGTTATTTGGCATATAAAAGGAAACATTTTTCTCTCAAAAAAAGGGAAACATTGTCTTTAGAAGTGCTAAAAGATAACCTTTGAAAACTCCTCATCTGGAATCTGCAGTTTTTTCTGAATACGCAATTTCACCTCAGCTAAAGTCTCGTTTTCATGAATAACCAAGAAGAAAGGTTCACCAAAATTTTGAACTTGCTGCAGAATAGATATGAATGTCATGAATATCACTGCAGATCATGTAGCAGCTCAGCCAAACTACAATAATGACTATTTACACAAAAGGAAGATGGAGGAAACTAGCCACATATGTGATAAGATCAAAGCTTAGAGAACAGGTAATAGGACTCTTATACAACAGGCGGAAAAACTCTCAGAAATTTTGAAAAATTTATACTGACGCCAGGTGTAATGCATATGAACTATTACACAGACCTAAGGAGGCATAATTGTCTTCTCACAGTGATGTGAAAAATCAAAACTGAACCAAAATTCAGGCTAAACACATCAAAATAATAAATTTTTTATTTTAAGGTAAATGATTTTCAAGCATTCAAACAAGATAATGTCCCAATCTGATACAATTAACATTTTAAGTTTATATTTTTGCAAGAGATGAAAGAACTCCTCTTCACACTTTTTTAGAGGACAATGTAGTAATCCTGCTATTGACAAAGGGATGTAGAGGGACGATAACTGCACATTCTTGACTTCAAACAAAAGTATGCATTACCCCTTGGTTCTGATTAGGATCTCTTGTAAAATGATATACATGAATCAAACGATCGTGGAGTCCAAGGTTTTTTTCCTCTTCTGGGATCTGCATGTAAGTAGAAAACCATACTAGTTAAAAGAATGTCTCCAACAGACCACATAGTTGCAAGAGTAGGAAAGAAAATAGATATTCTTATGTGGAGATCATTAAAGGAATATATGAGAAAATTAGCAACTTGCCTCCTCTGCACGTAAAGTCCAGTACTGGTCGTTGATGTTCTCTATCTTTTCAGTTAGTGGGAAGATCTGCATAGATCATCAAAGGATGTCAAAACAGGCATTCAATCAAAATATGACAACTGTTGTTTATGAGAATAACAACAACAACAACAACAAAGCCTTATCCCACTAGATGGGGTCGGCTACATGGATCATACGACGTCATTCCGCTCGTTGATCCATGTTCATGCGATTCGACAGGGTTTTACACTGGCTGTCGGGGCCTAACACAACCCTCCTCCTTTATCCGGGCTTGGGACCGGCTATAAAACATAGGCGGAGTTATGAGAATGCTCTAGGAAAATAATAAGATGGATAAGGCAACAGAAGGTGAAATGATTCAGCTAAAAGTAAAACATGCTGAATCTTCTGCAATTTATAGCTCTTCACCTCAGAAATAAATCACAGCTCTCTTGTCCTACAAACGTACCTTTTTTCACCACAACCTACCTACATATTTTTGTCAGACAACATTGAAGGACATGCGTAAAAGAAAAGATATCTTTTTCAAAGAGCAAAAGAAATGTGCTCTGCTTTTCTAGAAAACCCAACAAGATCAAAAGTACCATCGGTACTGCAGCAGGAATATTCTGAAAACAACAATCAAAACTCTAGAACTTGGGTATTGTATGACTAACAGCATATAATTTCTTAGCTGGTACGGAATTCAAGTTCTGAAAGTAAATGTACTGTAAATTTTAGATGGTTAAAAAAAATACCTTATAAATCTTGTGATAGAAGACCTCAAGCAGTCTGAGCTCAGCATCAGGACGAGACAGCTCAACCTAGCAGAACATATAACTAATATGTTCATCATCCAACAAATAAGAATGTGCTTGCTTGAATATACCTTGGAAAAAGAGAAATTGGAATCCACATGCACTTGTCAAGAAAAGACACATGAAATACCTTAGCTTTAAGATCACTAATTACATCACCAACAGTGCTATTTTTTGGAAGCCTGATACTGTGGACTGCTACCTGTTGACGTACAAACTTTCTTTACCACAAAAGATTACGTGGACAAAGACAGTAGGATCTTAGGAATCCCAGACAAGAACCTGACCTCATCTTTTGTGGCATGATGGAATGCAATTTTCAGAGTTTTCAAACCTTGTAATTCCGGAAGAGGGATGTCCAAAAGCTCATAATATAATATATCAGATGTCTGCTCCAACAAGCATTAAAATATTGTTAAGTTTTATAAAGCCACTCATTTCTAAATGAACTTATTTGAAAACTACAAATGACAAAAAACCTGGTTGTAGTGAACTAGCATGTCCAGAAGATGGTCAACACCTCGGTATTTGATAGGTTGGGGTTTCGGTTGCTGAGAATAGCAGTTATGGGATGTAAGCCGGATTTTGGAAGGTTCATTAACATCAAGCTGACGAGCTACTCTCTCCACTACATCATCGTAAGTAAAAAGCTTTGACCTTTCAAAGAGAAAGAAAGGATGATGATTAAGTGACACAAAATAAAAAGAAAAAAGGAAGTTGAACTGATGGTAAAAGTAACTCAATTTGACAACATACAATTCCAAGCAAAATTCATCTTCCTTTGGCCTCTCTAGTGATCGGAAGTGAACAACCTATGAGATCAAGCAAAAAAAGTAATAATAAAGCTTCATAACAAAACATAAAGAAATATAATGTGCTGGTGTCTTCAAGCTTGTGCAATATAATTTCATAGACAAATATACTGTAGTGGTGTAAAGAAACATAATGCAGTGAAATCTTTCATATTCTCCAATATAAATATACAGGCAAATTATCACAAGATCTCATGTTGTTAAGACCAAAGTCATTAGGATAAAAATGCTCAAGTGCATGTCAATATAGAAACTCAGAAGGTTATACCTGACGATTATGTACATATTCCAGAAAGGAAGGAACATCGGAATATCGATACTGGTCTTCATTTTCAGTTTTCAAAACTTTTTGATAGCAAATGATGTCACCATCTTCAAGCTACATCAGGTAGCTAATAAGCTCAGGGAAGAAAACAAAATAAATGACACGACAAAGGAAACATTCTGAAGACACACCTGACTAGATCTGAATGTAGCCCGTTTATCAATATGTTCACACATTACGGTCGGTTCAAACTTTATTTCCTATCAAGTATTCAAGAAGATCAGAACATTGGGAGACATCACATGAACTGAATTCTTGAAGAGATTATAATGAATAAATGGCTGACTATTTAAACAAAGATATGCAGGTGACAAACCTCATAGAGTTCAATTTCTTCAGTCAGAGAGAAACCAGCCATTTCATTTAACTTGGATAGGACCTCAATCGGTCTTCCAAATGCCTTAACAAACAATTTACCAACAAACCTACGTTCCAAAAAGACAAATGCAAAAATACTGGTAAAATTATGAGCACAATGCATTAAGAAAAGGTACCTCATGAAATCAATAACTACCTGAGTTCTTCTTTCTCAGGGTCATAAAGTTTGAAGAAAAGTAAAATATCTTCCTTTGTCTTCTCTGGTGGAGAAACAAGTTGACGATCCTGCAAAGTCAAAGCTAACTTGTTGTAACAAGTAATCATACAATATTTTCTGTAACACGTGTAAAAAAACGTAAGTTAATCCATGAATTCAGCTGCAAAATTCTGTAGACATTACTGGTCCAAATTCTACTTCCAAAAATAGCTTGAGCTCTGCACTATGTGCCTTATTTGATACCTCCTTCAGTTGTCCAACCTATATATGCAAATAAGAGAACATAAGGCAAAGTTGTGAGGATACATTACATACAGATAAATGAATGGAACAAACACAGTACAAAATGAAAAGAACGTCATAAAAGGAAACAAAAAAATTGAGTAAAGGAACTACCAAGAAGATGAGAATCCATATATAAAGTTTTTTTCTGAGGAGAAACCATACATAAACATGATGCTTTGGCTCTTATAGAAACCCCAGAAAATCGTAACAGAGTTCTGACAGAAATGTGTTATGCTTCAGACAACTGACATGTTGATATGAGTCCAACTCATACCCTCATTAAGGCGACAATGACTGAAACTAAAATGTCAATTAACATTGCAAACATTCATGGTCCTATTTTGAAGAAATATTGGTTGAGAAATATCAGGAGTGGAGCTAATAACGTAATAAAGAAGTAAAAGCTAAAAGCTGTCCATTGTGCAAATCACAAGGCATAGAGACGAAAAAAAAAAAAAGAAAACTGAATGGCAATTCTAAATAAACAGATTATCTAAATTTCATGAAACCTTTCAAGACTACATGAAAAACACCTTTACTCAATGACATAACATTCCAAAAGACAGAAGCAGTGAGATAAATCCAAACTCTTTTTTTTTTTGAGGATGAGGTGCATTCGTAAGATAGAGATTATACAGGATGGCTCCTGGGTTTCATAAGATACAGATTGTATTTTCATTTAAATTATTTGTAAATATCAAAATTTTTAAATAGACCATATTCATCTTGTTGATTGATGCCTGGAATCAGTAATGCAACTACTAATCAATGGCAAGGACATTCATCAATCTGATTATACAATTTAATGACAAAATCACTATAAAATAGAATCTGTCAAGGGGTGATTGTGCAAACTTCCTCTTGATCATGGAGGGTGATTCAGTAATAAGTATCATGCTGTGAATTCTAGAGGTATTCAGTTAATCAAAAAATTTAATGTACTAGTCTATAATGACAATGACTATCAGATTATAGTACATGTAAACTTTGCACAAAGATTCATCATTTGAATGTTAAAAACAAAACATTTTGCTAGTAAGAAAGTTTGTATATTTTATTCACTAAAGTAGTGTTTTATGAACTAAATTACTCCCTTGACCTCCTTGTAACTCAAATGCCAAGTGCATGACTTGCATTCAAATGCGAATAATAGAACCTCAAAAGTCAGAAATTGAGAAGTGCATTTCCCACACAATTCAAAATGTAATTCTCAAAATATTCCTAAAGAACTCTCAAAGGACTTAGGTACAGTGATAAATGTACACATACCACACAGAGTAGATCAGAACTAAAATCAAACATAACACACAAAAAAGATGCATGGACGTTAATTTATACTCACCGATTGTGCTTCCTCCTGCGAAGTCAAAGGTCGATTTGGACGATAGGTGTGATTTTGCCGCTTAGCCCACAGCCAAAAACGTTGAAACTGAACTGGGATACCAAATTCTTTTGCTACTTCCTCCTGCCAATAATTCAAAATGTTAACAATGAAAACCACCAAAATAAACCTAGCAGAAAAATGTTAACAACAGAACAGAAGTGCTATGCATAGGATGAAACCAGCAGAAAGGATGTCCGGATTACTTTTTTTAAGACAAGTTCAGATGATTATGCATGAAGAGATGGTCAACAAAATTAAAAGGGCAGGGCACAACAGCAAGTATAATAATTTCCTCAGGCATTGGAGTAAATTTCAGGGATGGTCACCCAACTTATAAGGTGTTCCCAGTAAGGTCACCCAATTTTTTTTTAGAGGAAGGTCACCCAATTTTGATTTGTAACATGAAGGTCATCCAACTTTCAGAACCTTTCAATTGGGTAATCGCGACCGATTGCATACCTGAAAACCACGTCAGATTCAGGAGCAGCACATTGTCGCACATGTGATCTCCCATTGGCGATTGCTCACCCCTTGCGACCCATCTGATCCCCGTCGACCATCGGTGGTGGCGCTGCAGCGGCAGGGGCTCCGCGCCGAGGGCCACTACTGCTCTTGAGCCAATCGTTCACCCGATTGAGCTGCGACAGCATCCTGACCACCTGCTCCCGGTCGGCCGGCGCAGGCGAGGTCACGACGGCATCCAGAAATCGCTCGATGAACCCCATCCCTCGTGCGTCCTCCCTCAGCGCCTGTGCGAGCTCCCCACCTTTCTCAAGCCCGCCCACACGCTCCCACTCTGGCGGAGTGGTCGCCGCCCCTCGAGACTTCTATTTCCCTGCCACCGTCGGCGCACCAACGCCGTCGTTACCGCCGGAGATGGCCAGGCTTTTGACTGTGGAGATGGTTTTGATCCTGAGGTCCCCAGCGACGAAGCCTTCAAAGGGCCATCGAGCACCACTGCAAGCACCGGGGATGAGGAGGAAGATGAGGCCTTCTGGTTGTAAAGGGCGAAGGGGGAGAGTCGGTGGAGAGGGCGGCGACGACCCAGGAAGAGGCAGGGTCTCCGCCGCTGAGGGCCACGGCGGCAGACTCCACGTGTGTGAGGAGGTAATCGTGGATCTTCTTCCTCAGGTGCTCAATCGTCTCTGGCGGCACGAAGGTGGAAGAGGCCCCCTCGCCAATGCTAGCGTTGTTGTCCATCCCCTCCAACCCGTCTTCAGGCAACTGCTGCCTGATGGTCTCGAGCCAGTCGTCCACTCGCTTGAGCTGCGATAGCATCCTGACCACCTGCTCCCGATCGGTCGGCGCAGGCGAGGCCACAACAGAATCCAGAAATCACTCGACAAACCCAGGAACCACCCCTCGTGCGTCCTCCCTCAGCACTCGTGTGAGCTCCCCACCTTCCTCAAGCCCGCCCCCGCGCTCCCACTCCAGCGGCGGGGATGGCAGAGTGGTCGCCGCCCCTCGGGACTTCTCTCTCCCCAGTCCCCACCATCGCCGCTGCTATCACTGGAGACAGCCAGGCTTGCGATGACTAGACAACGCATGATGAGGCAGGTGGAACGACACTCACGAGGCATTTGACAAGTTGGACAGCGTGGCGTCCACGTGTGCGATCAACCAAGAAACGGGCTACAGACGGTTGCGATGTCCGCGGCTGAAAGGTTCTGAAAGTTGGACGACCTTCACAAATTAAAGTTGGGTGACCTTTTAGGAGCACCCTATAAGTTGGGTGACCATCCCCCAGGCATTATTAAGAAGACCAATCAAAATTTTTTTACAATTAAAGTGATGAAAAGATAGTTAAATCAAACTTTATATATTCATCAATGCTCATAAGCAACTCAAATACTCTGAAAAGGAAAAACCTTTCACTTAAATAAAAAAATAGAATGTTCTTTTCTCAATGAAAGGGGATATTCAGAATTGTGCAAATTATAGAGGGATTAAACTTATGAGTCACACAATGAAATTATGGAAAAAAGTGATTGAGCATAAATTGAGAATGGAGACTAGTATTTCTGAGAGACAATTTGGGTTCATGCCAGGAAGATCCACTACAGAGGCGATTTATTTACTAAGGAGGATGATGGAGAAGTATCGAAGTAGGAGAAGAGACTTACATATGGCTTTCATTGACTTAGAGAAGGCGTATGATCGGGTACCAAGAGATGTACTTTGGAAAGCCTTGCAAAAGAAGAGGGTGAGTGTTGCCTACATTAAGGTAATACAAGATATGTACGATGGGGCATTGACTAGGGTTAGGACACTCGGAGGTGAGACAAATGAATTTCCTATAGGAATTGGCCTACATCAAGGATCAGCTTTAAGCCCGTATCTATTTAACTTAGTTATCGATGCTATAACCGAGAGTATCACAAAGGAGGTATCTAAATGCATGCTATTTGCGGATGATATAGTATTTTTAGCGGATTCAAGAGAAGAGATTAATACAAAATTAGAAATATGGAGAAATACGTTGGAGTCAAAGGGTTTTCGTTTAAGTAGGAATAAAACAGAATATATGCATAGTAATTTCACAAATAAACAACTTAGAGACGATTTGAAAGTTAGGCTAGGGGAGGATATAATTCCTCAAGTGACAAAGTTTAAATATTTAGGATCAATTGTAAGACAAGATGATGAGATTGATGACGATGTTAATCATAGAATTCAAGTTGGTTGGTGTAAGTGGAGGAAAGTCACTGGAGTTCTTTGTGATAGAAAAGTACCCAATAAAGTTAAAGGAAAATTCTATCGTACTGCTATAAGGCCAGCAGTGTTATATGGTAGTGAATGTTGGGCTATGAAGGGACAACATGAACGTAAAGTGGGGGTAGCCGAAATGAGGATGTTGAGATGGATGTGTGGTCATACAAGATTAGATAAGATTAGGAATGACCATATACGTGAACGAGTCGGAGTGGCTCCTATTAGTGAGAAAATAGTAGAGAATCGTTTGAGATGGTTTGGTCATGTTCAGAGAAGACCATTAGATACGCCAGTAAGAAGAGTAGATCAAATAATCTGGAGTCCGATTAAAAGAGGGAGAGGGAGGCCAAGGCGGACACTTGGCGAACTAATAGAGCAAGATCTATTGGTGAATAATATACCGAAAGGTTTGGTTACTAATAGAGCGGAATGGCGTCGTATGATCCATGTAGCCGACCCCACCTAGTGGGATAAGGCTTTGTTGTTGTTGTTCTTTTCTCAATGCTTCAGCAATATTGCTAGAAAAAAAAAGATAAAGGACATGTGACATGCAAGCTCTTGCATGCCTCCATATTATAGATAATTCTCATGTGATTTTGTTCTGGTGCAAAGTTGAGCTGTATACAGCGTATACTGAGAACTTATCAAATCTTGTTTCATAAAAGTACTAATATGTTGGGCATACTTCAAGCAATATAGAAATTGAAGCGTTATTATTTTGAGCTTTTTTTTCTGAAAGGTTATTTTTTTTAACATGATACTTTTAATCCATTTCACATAGTGTTTGACCGTGACTTTTTTTAGAGGTGTTTGACCATGGCTTCATACCTTGTTTTTAGGACTTCAGATAATTACTGGCTAAAAGGTAATGATTACATGGAATTAAACAGATTGGCTCAACAATGAAAATACGACTACCAACTATTACGAAAGAAAATCATCCTTTAAAATTAAGTACAATATAAATTTAGATGGAAATAACATGTACTGAACTATTTTTCCTGAGGGAGCATACTGAACTCATTACCCTAAAGAAAGAAGAAAATAGTTCAGAAAAGTTTCACAAGATATGAAAAGGAAATTCATATTAAGGAACTAAGAACTGGACTGTTCACATGGAAGAGGCAGCTGGCTTATTAAGATTGAAGGGCCATCCAATTTTTACCATTAGACCAAGATTTAAAACCTTGGCATAAATTACCTCCATTAATGTAAACTGCCTTAACAATGTTTTGAGATAAATACTTGTCAAGGGTATATATACCATTGCAACAAAAATTGGGGATCATGCCTTCAACTTAACACTTGATCTTGGACAACCAACAGCAGTACTCTTAACAGTGGATATACCTTGAAGTGAGTGAAGGAAAGCTGTTTCTGGATGCGAAAGCTGCGAACTTTGTCATGGTCCACTAAATCAAAAAATATATCTTTTCCAATTTGCTCCATCAAATCCACACACCTTGAAACCTAGAAATATTAGGAGCTATATGTAATATCAAGCATGAGAGGGTAAAGTAATTCCACATGAAACCGTTAAGAATTCAGAAAAAAAGGAGATAAATCTGGCTAACCTTGATGATGGTATAAAGGTGAGCCTCTGCCTTTTCTTTTTTCTTGTGTTCTTTCTCTTCTTGTTCTTTCTTCAATCGTACCTGTAGAAAATGATCAACTGTTGGAAAATCCAATAACACACAGTTGCGAGGTAACTACATGAGTCAATTTGTCCTACCCTGAGGTGCTCAGCTATGTCTTTCTCATCCACATCACACATAATTTTCTCCTTGTCGCTCTCACGGATATATACAAGCATATAAGCATTTGAATATTTTGTAAATTTGAATGGAGTGTTATTGAAGCCAGGGTTTGCCTGTGGTAACTGAAATATGCAAGCAAATAAAGAGTTCAGTAAATGTCCAAAGATTCGGAAAATGGAAAACAATATCAAAGGAGGCATAACAGTGTTTCATAACCTCTTCTTCACCTCCGTATTGCTCCTCTAGTGCCCTTTTGGTATCCTCTTTGGTTACTCGCTCGTCATCAAACTTATACCTAAAAGAATATTGGTTCTTAGTTGCTTACACATTATAATAATAAATAACATATAGACAAACTGTAGTGTAAATTACTTTGAGCCACTTGTAAGATCTTCAAGCATATAGGCCAAAGAATATGTTCCTAATACAACAATGTGAATTATTCATGACATACTAACTTCAAACGCAAAATGCCAAATCGGGAAGCAGATGACTCTTTATCTGCATCTCCCACGAAAAGATCCCGTAGCAGATTGGAAGCTCATCATGAGTAATCAATGAATTAGAAACATCTTAACAAACAAGTGACTTGTTGACATGGTAACTGACTTGACCCCTGGTAAAGGCAGGTCCATGATTGAATCCCCAAGCCCATTCATTGGTAGGAGGCCATACTGAATTCGTCATGGCCACTCAAGAAAATAAAAGTTATGAAAACCTTAAACATGGTAGCATAAATTTAGGATTGGTTACTCTTGTTCCAATATAACTGGCATAGCATGCAGCAGTAACCATTGGTAACTTCCTATTAGGCGCTAAGCTTTTTTCAGCAAACAGGATATGTTGCACAGTCATAACTCTACTAGAAAGTTCAAGATCCATGGAAAATATTGTTTCCACAATCGGATAGATCACAGATAATTTCCAAGATATCAGGCAATCAATGAATCAAAGAAATCCAATCTGCAGCTTAAATGTTAGTTCAAGGATTAACAGGTGACTTTGTGGTTAAACTATGACCAATGCGATTTAGATCAAATAGTACTACAAGCACTTGCATGTGTTATATCCATCTTTCAAAATGCAAACATTTCTAGTACCTGTATAGCAATTTCAAGCCCTAGCTTGACCATAAATGTGTGTATTATCATCAGGTTGTCCCATAAAAATCAAATCATATTGGTTTGGTGGGGAATAAGACTTTGTTAAGCAATACAGTGACCATTATTGATAATCTTGTGTTTGGTGCATGAATAAGACTTTGTTAAGCAATAGAGTGGCCATTATTAGTAATCTTGTACAACTACAAATCATTTAAGCCTATACAAGCCAGCAAGGTCGCATGTATATAATTGGCATGATGCCAGCAAAGCTCTTAACTACATTATGTTGTTCCACGCATAAACCAATAAATTATTATCAATCCACACTTGAAATTAAAGCTTTCAGTTAATGTCGTGAAGAATTCTAGGACCTCTAAGACTGTCGATTTCTGAATAAGAATGCTGAAAATACATCAACACTAGGTTAACAAAATGAATTAACCATCGCTATTAACTCAAAAGGTGAGGCATTCAAAAGATAATATATAGCAGTGAAATATTATTCCTTCAACCCAGAAAGTAATTTGAAAACTTTCGTGAAACATAAAAAGTATGAGGCTCGTTCTTTCCACTTTCAAAATATAAAATAAAAAAGCATGAGGCTACATACCACTGATCTGAAAGTGTAGGCCGAATGAATGCATAATAGTGTCCACCATGCACCCCTCCACTATGAACAAGAACGCTACATGAATGGATCAGCAAACAAGTCAACTTCAAATAAGGAAACCAATCTTTGCAAGTTCACTGACAATCCCTTACAAGAAAAAAAAAAGGTTCATTGACATAGTGACATTACATTGTCGATGACCTAAGCATATGAACAGCAAAATATAGTCTATTTTTTGTAAGTTTTTTTAGAATAATATTTAACGTAATTTATTCTCTAATCTCTAAATTATCAGGTAACTAAAGGAATAAAGTTTTTGAGAAAAATTAACGGCATAAATTGACAGCAGAAATAAATCATAGACGACAATAACCATTCAAGGAAAGTTCTATGGACAGACAAAAGATAGGAGATACCACAGGAAAGGTTAAAAAGAAGAGACGAGTACAAGAAGCATAGAGAGACTCTCCCTTGATACAAGTACTTCAAATATATAAAAGAAAAAGATACTTTAGCTGGATGCATGATTCGTTCAAAAAACTGGATCCATGAACCATGTAAGAAAGATTGAAACAAAAACATGGATATATGCAATTCGTGCAGCACACGTCTAGCAACCAAATGTTGCCTAGTCACCCATACTCTGCCAATTAGAGATCCCATAAATGTGCTTATTTGTGCAACACAAAATGTGGATAATCAGTGACCGAATATTTGAATTACATATGCATTGTACTTGGTGATCATTTGACCCCCACACTCTTTTTGGGGGTGAGAGATGCTGCATTGACAACATTATACATCATATTTCCTCATTGAGTGGCAAGTCGGGGGTCACATAATTTATTTTTGCAGGTAACCATACCCATTATAGTGTCTACTCTCGTAAAAACAATTATACTCTTTACTTTTGGTTCTTATATACACTTGTAAATTTCATGATTTTGCGGTTCTAACACAAAAGTTGAGTAGTCATCTTTCCATCCTCAAAAGAAAAAAAAACATCTTAAATGATGGTGTAAAGAAAAAACAAGGCACATGAGTTATTCCATGTGAATTTCGTTATGAAAACTCGAATCACCAACACAGAACAAAGTAAAATCCTTTTCAAACAAGAAAGAACAACGTAAAATGCTGAACATGAAAAGAAAACAAATAAATATAAATTTGACGGAGATGCAATGTCGAAAACTCAACCAAACAACCAACCTACAAAATGACGTTACCTATGAAGCATATAAAGGTTGCGAACTCTCCTGTCTGCATCTGGAGAAAGATATTTTCCATTATCCTTATCAAGGTCCAATTGTAATGGAAACTCATAACGATCATTTATCTGCCCAAGAACAAAGAAGCAATCACTGAAGAGAGAAAGCACAGAGTGCAGAGTGTATTTCCAATTAATGATCACATGATGGAATAGGTCAAGACAAAACTCAAAAAATTGTAATGCTACTAACCTTTACCATCATGTCCCTCATAAAATCATATTCAAAACGTTTAAGTTGGAGTTGTAGAACAGGTGGAAAGTCAATGAACAAGACACCTTTTCTGGCATCCTGAAAGATCAACAAGTATATAAAGGTTGAGATGAGAACTATTATTTTATGTCTAAACAACTTTATCCATTGTCCACGAAAATTTCAATGGAATATTTAGACAAATAAATCAATCATATCGAATATCCAGTCGAGCAGTCAGGCTAATTTTCTTGCGACTGCCAAGATATACGTGGACAATAGTGTTTAAGCCAATGATAACCAATCAAAACTACTCACTGATACAACATGGGGAAAGAGTATGGAGACTTAGACAAAAAAAATAATAGCCAACTTAAAGAAAAGGTGAAAAAAATTAGATAAGATCAAGGTGTATTAGAATTAGTTCATACTTTTAAGTTATCTTTAGTAAGCATGTGATTTAAAAGAGTAGGACTGACATCATATAAACTCAATGCAGGAAGAAGACCATATATATGGGTTTAAATTTATAACAAAAAAAAATTTATAACAACAACAACAACAGCAACAACAAAGCCTTATTCCACTAGGTGGGGTCGGCTACATGGATCATACGACGCTTCGTTGATCCATGTTCATGAGATTCGACAGGGTTTTACGTTGGCGGTCGGGGCCTAACACAACCCTCCTCCTTTATCCGGGCTTGGGACCGGCTATAAAACATAGGCGGAGTTAAAAAAAAAATTTATAACATAAAGAAAAATTGAATTTACCCAAGTAATGGATCACATGCGGAGACAGTAAATAAACAATATAAAGTCCCATCAGAAGGTTGAAAATAGAATCCTTCAACAACCAAGAGGCAATTTTGGCTCATATTAAGTACATAGCTGATAGCTAGCACAGACAAAACAATATGCTTCTGAAAAGCTCGAACCCTTGCAAAGGCAAAAGTTAGAATGCAACCATGTGATCATATCAAGTTCTCTTTTTTTCTTTTTTCTTTCTTTTTCGAGGAAATCATGCCACATTATATTTCATGTAAAGATGAACCAAAATCTAGCTGAATGGTTTTAACTGAACATTTCAAACCAAAAAAAAAAGACGAAAAAAACTGACCTGTAGGCCATATTGTTCTGCATGATACTTGTTATCACCTTCAAGTCGTTCAACTTCAACATACTTGTCAAAAGATGCATAGACATCTCGACAGCCTTTAACATCTAACTGGAGGTCTACAAAAAGGGCAATAGAAAATGAGAAGAATGAGCTAATTCATAATTCATTTTGCTAACGATCACATACCATAGAATGACTCCTTTCTGGTGGACTTGTATTCTACATTAATGCATTCAATGTAGTTCATATGATGACCCTCAAATAATTGTTGGATTGTTCCTTCAACCACAGTTCCCTGAGATAATACATATTAGTGTGACTAATGAAAAAAAAAATCTTGAATCTGAAAGGAAAGTATCTTTAAGAAGCTAAGAACCTTCATCTTATCTTCCAACTTCTCACAAAGAACTCTATTAAGTTCTTGAACATCATGCTGCATAAAGGAGTCATAAGTGTCCCATCCAAATGATTTAGTTAACTCTTTTGTAGCAACACTGTTGTCACTGTATTGAAGTTTATAGAACAAGCTCTGCAGCGCCAAGGGAATGCTTCCTGACGGCATGTCATTCTCGGTCGTTGGCATGTGATAAACAGCCTAAATATCATATGTGTTACTTCAGTTATAAATGATACTTCAATCATATTAACATAAGCTTCCGTGCTTACCTTTCTGAAATAAGCAATATGGTAAAGAGTCTGGAGAAGAGAGTTCATATAGCATGTAGCTCCTTGATTCTTGAGACCAACATAACCAGTTTCTTTCTTAGAATCATAATTCCAATAATCTACAACTCTACGGACTGTAACCTCAGCTTCAACTATACATCTATCATTAACAAGATATTCTCTGGTTGGGTCATAAAGTTCACTCAGAGGCATAAATGACGTAAATCCCCAGTCACTTTCTCGTGAATTAAACTGGTGTTGTGTGTCTGCAGAATATTGACAAAGTGATCACAGATAAAAAAAAGAAATCTTAAGTAATAAAGAAATAGAAATGTATATGAGCCTGGTATAACAAGTGTAAATCTTGAAAACATCAATAATCGTACATTGGATAATAGTTCCTAGAAGAAGAATTATAATTACTACCTACTAAGAAACAACAAGCAGAACTTCCGAAGAGGGTTAGAAGTCATTGTGAGACACATTCAACATTGGAAGCATCAATTAAAAAGTAAGACAAATAGAAGTTATGAAGCAAAAAAAAAAAAGGACATGTATATCATCCAAGCACATGTGGCATTCAACATCATGGTGAACAGGTAAGAATGAATGAAGTGCATGAAGTAAATGACCTTATTGGAAGTCTTTCCACTAGATCTGGATAGTTTAATCATGTCAGAAGAATGTGAATACCTTTTCTTATTGAGAACTTTGGGTGTGCTTGATTAACAACTGCAAGGCTAAACTGTGCATATCTGTTCCACCCATATGGCAGAGTGGACGAATCAGCAACGTCAAGGTACATAGACAAGTGGTCTACATTGTTTCCTTTAGGAAATATCAGTACCCTCCTATTAGAAGAACCGAGAATAATTCGAATCATGTTAACTCATAAGCATTTTTCCAAAATTGAATAGATGATAGAGGAGAGTAATAAGGAAATTTACTCACCACTTATAGCCTCCAACTATGAAGATTTCGGAATATAACTTTTTACTGTTCACCCTCGAGAAATTATCAATTGTCCACGTGAATCTGGACGTCGGAGGATCCTCGACCGGCTGGTTATCTGCTGTAGCTGTCGTCTCCGTCTGAATAACTACCACAGCAACGCACCAACGAACACAGAACAAAACAAAATGGTCAAAACCCTAAACCATCACGTAAGAAAACGGAATTCATGTAAAAGAACGGATTTTTTTCTCCCATCATTAAACTGTCCCAAAAACTAAAATTTTGATCCAGAAGACCATCCCGAGCCAATTTAAAGCCAAAATGGAGAGAGAGAGAGAGAGAGAGAGAGAGAGAGAGAGAACAGGTGGCCACCTTCCATCGGCCGCGGTCCTTCCACTAGCTCCTGGTGCGGGACGAGCACCTCCTCGTCCTCCTGCTGCATACGAAAAGACAACGAGGGCACAATTCAGCCACCCAGATCCGAGAACACCACGACCAATACGAATCAAACCGCCCGTCAAAAGGGAAAAAAGCCACCAATATTAACTCCTAAACCCTAAAACTAGCGCAAATCGACTAAGAGATGTTGAGCCCGAGAGCTGAAGAGATCGAGGTCCCCGGGGCAGCTCTACAAATTGCAGCACAAAATCGAAGACGAAAAGGGACGGGGATTCGTGGGCGCACGTCGACGGAGCGAGGCGTCATCATGGTCATCGGGGAGGCGACGACGTATGCGCGCCAGCGGCGGGCACAGCGAGGCGGATCGTGGTAGCGGAATAGCCGGAGCGGGACGTGAGCACGAAGGCCGGACGGCGGGGGAATGCGTGACCACGAGTCGTCGGAGGGATCTTCGAGGGAGGATCACGACTCCGACACAGCAACGTCGTCGACGACGACGACGACGACGCCGGAGCCGGAGAGAGAGGAGAGAGAGAGGTGTAGTGGTTAACGGGGAGTTTATTTTTGTTGCGGTGGTGGCGAGGGGCGTAGTTGTAATATTAGAAAGTGCGAGGGGGTCATGGTTAAATGGGCGATCTGGTCCGATGTTGCGATGCCTTCAATTGGTAGTTTTATTACCGCCGGTTCGGTTCACTTTGATGGATTTGTTTGGACTTTTTTTAATATTTTTAAAAATTTTAGGATTAATTCTTTAAATCTTTCATCGATTTTTCTCGTATGCTCTTAATATATTTTTCTAACCTATGCCCTGATTTTTACTTTAATTTATCTATCATATTTTATTATATTTTATTATTTTTTTTAAAAAAATATTAAATGATTAAACTGCTCTTAACAAAAAAAAAGACATTTATTTCAAGTAATACAGGATAATTTAATTATTTGATAAATAAAAATATAAAAAAATTAACAGAATATGACATATAGACTAAAATAGAAATTGTGACATTTAGGAAGCGCCACGATAAGTTCATATATTATGGATAAATATGAAAAATCGTTATAGTTCGAAGGAAGTTTAAGGAATTGATCCAAAATTTTAATCAATCAAATTGATTATACACAAAAAGACAAAATAAAACGATATAAATAACAACAATGATATTCTGATTATTATCAACTTAAATTTCAAATAGATATAAATCATCTAAAAAATAATACATTGCATGGTAATAATAATAATCTAATCATTATCAATCAACTCTTTAGTAGAGTGCTTTAGACTTTGATATCTCAAGATTCGTGTTTGGAACACTTTTTCACGTAAATTATTAATCCATGCTTCTAAATTAAACTTTTTTCCATATAAGTTACATTAAAAAACGGCCATTTATAATATATAATAATTCATGCAATAAGTGATGCTTTGGCATTGAGCTTCTTCTAACATTGGAGAATATTAAAGGAAAAAAGAGAGAAAATCGAATTTTTTAATGATTATTTTTAAAAAAAATCGATTACAATAATTGTTTTTGACCATATTATCACCTTTTTAATAACGAGTCGAGTAGAGGGGGAAAAATTGTATATTACACCATCATCATTCACTCATACGGGGTGATTAGTAATGGATTATTTTCCGAGTATCCACGCTGACCAATTATTATTTGTTAACTTAGTTAATTTAATTACTCGAATATGTGCAATTATAGTACATATAGATAATTAATTATAATATATTAATTCAACTATTATTTGTTAACTTAGTTAATTTAATTACTCCAATATGTGCAATTATAGTACGCATAGCTAATTAACTATAGTACATTAATTTATTTTATTATTTGTTAACTTAGTTAATTCAATTACTCGAATATGCGCAATTATAGTACAATTTTAATTTTTAAATGATCAGCTATTTTAATTACGTGTTCGAGGGATCCCAAGGCCACATGTCCATGTGATGAACACCACCCAAAAAAGGGGTGGTGAGGTCTATAAATAAGTGGAAAGCTGCCTTGGTCCTTTTTATGTTGGGGGGCGATATGGTCAACTTGGTGCAATTATTATTTCAGTAAAAGCTCTTCTATAATTTCAGGTTTTATTGTTTTTGCTCAGAAAACAAAGTTTTTGGAAACTTTTTTCCCTTTTAAAAATATTTATAGATATTTTATAAATTCTAATAGTTCATGACAATCAAACCTTTTCTTTTCCTACTTGCACTCTTGATTTTTTATTTCTCTTCTCTTTTGGTCACTCTCTTTTTTTTACCTCCTCCGCTTACTTTTCTTCCTTTTATTAATAAATATTTATATTTTTGAGATTTTTTTATCAGCACTATTTTTCTCTCAGTTAATAAATATATTAGTTCTTAATAATAATATGATCTTCCTAAATATATTGATCATGAGTATTTGAAAATTTTAGTGATAAAAATGCATATTTTTTGCCAACATTTTCTATGCATGTAATAAATAACCTTGAAAAGAAAAGATATAGTAATATTTATAGTTAATAATTAAATTAGAAGTACATCCTAGTATTATTAAATTGCCTATTAGAATCTCACTTTTTTTTATTTTCACTCTAAGCTTTATTTAATTCAAATACCTTCGAACTTAAAGTTAGAACTTGAACTTAATTTTTAAAGAGAGTTTCTTTACAAGTAATCCTTGTACATTTGTTTGAGTCATAGATAAGTGTCGTAATATTTAGATATTGTAGAGAGTATATTCAAACACGATTTAGAATATGTTTAAAGAATATCTTTATTCTTCTAAAATTATAGAATTATAGAATAGAGATATTCTACAATATTTTTCATTTTTCATTATTTAATTATGTATTATTATATAATAACTTTTGTAATAATAACAATAATAAATGTAAACTATTTATAGTAAAATATTTTTAATTATAAAATATGAATTTTTTTAACCAAACGACAAGTATAATAAGAATATAATCAAAATGTTTTATTTATTTAGAATAAAATTTGTTATTGCTCAAAAGATATTCTATAGCCAATCTCATTATTCTATTCTTAGTAGTATTAAATTATCTAGACGATCTCATTATTCTATTCTAGGCACCCGAAGTTTTTTTCATAAATATTTTATCCAAAACCACTAATTTCCCTCAAACTCATTTCATCAAATAACTTTGATACAATTATGAGTATTATTATAATCTGCCAACTGTTTATTATCGAAAAGTTAAATTTATCTTTATTTCATCTACTATTGGTTGAATGAGAATATATTTTAAAACTATAATATTTCATAACTAGAATAATTTATTATGCAAAGTTAATATTTTTATATTATAATAATAGTAAAAATAATAATATAATAATATATGATTAAAATATTTAAAAATAAAAATATAATTGAAAAAATTGAAAATATGAGTATATAGATATTACTCTGAAAATAAAGAATATCTATATTCTCATGTTGGGAATAAATAAGATGATTTTAGTGGTTTCACATTTTTCAATCTTTGATCGAGATATTTTAATTCTGATGGACGTTTAGTTATATTCTCATAATATCGACGTATTCTTGTACTTATTTTGCAACCAAATCGTTAAGAAAAGTCATTTTCTACTTCATATTTTTGTGTTTCCAATAAATGACATTCTTTTTAAAAAAAATTTGTCAAAGTCTTCACCATGCATGGATCATCATTCGCCAATGCTCCTCCATATGTATCAAGTCATGAATATTTTGTCGAAAATAAACATTGAAAATGAGGCAAATATTGTATTTCCATATTTTTTGTATCCTAAAAGTATCTTTCTTTGTCCATGATTATATAAAGAAAAGTTGAAAACATCTATAAATAGTAATTAAAAAAATAAAATGCAACCTAGACTAATGATATCTTTTCTTTTCGCTATTAAATAGATTAGGGCTAATTATGATAAAAAGATAAAGCAGTTTGTATAAAGAATTTTAAATTGTGGTGTATGTAATCCATCTTTGTGGTAAATGCATACACATATCATGATTTAAAAATTATCAAAATATTATTTTCTTTGACTTTCGACATACACGTTCATAAATGGATAATTACATATAAACTTATGATCATCTTTGTGTTTTATTTATGTGAAGCTATTCAACGAGATTACATATATTATAAAAAAATCATGAGATATTTCTTACTTAGATTGGAATCCTAATTATATGGATGACAGAACACTTTTGAGTCAGAATCATGTACCTGTGCTCTAAAAGAACATGTATTACAATATGATCGATCCATAACAAAGATGCCCATGTTTTTTTTTTCTGTCTCCTTTGGAAAGCCTTGTGCTCTTAGATATAGTAATCTGTTTTCTTATACATGCATATATATATATATATATATATATATATGTATGCCAGATATACTACAATTTAATTATAGTGCAAACAAAGAAATATTCCATCCACGTTGATTGAAGCAAAAGCTGCCCTAGACGAGATTTTTAAATTGTTCATAGCATGAGATGAGCATCCTAATGTGTAAAGGGATTTTTCACCTAACTATGCATTTTCTCTGATGGTGATTGGTAAAAGGTTCTACTTGTTCTACAAATTCTTCAGTCGTACTTGAACATAACTTTCTAGACTATTTTTTTAATTGTCACATGGAGACTACTATGTGTTGTCAACATGCATTTCAACAACAAAAATATGGTTGAATAAAGTAATAAAAGTTCAAAATAAAACGAGAACAATATTGAATAGCGATTCTTCCGAGTTCTATACAATAATTGAATTGATAGATTAATTCAAAGTGTATTTGAACAGATTAGAACATAATGACGATAAATTAAAAAATGATATTAAATAAAAAAAAAAGATGTGATAGATTAATTTCAGTGAATATTTGAATAAAAATAAGTATTATAAATATAAAATATAATTTTATCAAATTAATAAAAATAATAATTAAATTAAATTATAAAATACTAATTATAATATACTACTAAGGTTGTGTCTGGCAACATCAAAATTAGGATTTTAATTAGCATTTAGTGGTTTAATCGTTAATTCTTTTATTTGGTAAATGATAAAAATAAGTATCATTTAATGTTTGATATGAAAATATTGAAAAGCTTCTTATAGGTTAGCTGTTCATCATTTTTTCCAATTTTGTCTTTATTTAAATGCATTATTTTTTTCAACTTATCTTATTACTTTCTCATTTTTATTTTATCACCATTTGACTATATTTCTTTTTATATTCATGCTTACTTAATTATATATTAATAATGAATAAAAATAATTTAATAAAAAATATTTTTTATATCATGGATGCACTATATAAATTTATTGTCAATATAAGTTTCTATATATTTTTTTAAAAAATAATTGTGAGATTTTATTTTATTTAATTGAGATATAAATAATTTATTTATTGTATTATAATAAAAATAATTTATTTTATTTTATTTAATTGAGATATAAATAATTTATGCTTTTATTATAATTTATTTCTATAATTCACTTGTCTTTTTCCGTGCCCAATATTAAAATACTTAATTAAATACTAATACTCGTGGCAATGATAATTCAAAAGGAATATTAAAAAAAGGATTCCATGAATATTCATACTCCTCATTTCCGCATGATTTAGAACGCATTTGACCAAATTTTATTTGAATGCCAACATATAAGTTACATTCTTTTTACATGCATGACAATGTTTAATAAAAGCATTCAGGAAAATTTGTGATTGCCCAATATAAAGAATTAGAAAAGAAAAAAATCGTTAATTACCGAGATTAGTCTGGGAGAGTTACAAGGGAAAAAATTATGGATAAAAAAATCAATGGTTAAAAAAAATTGTAAATAGTTGAATTGATAAATTAGTTTAAAGTATATTTAGATGTTGTGAAATATAATGACGAAGAATTAGAGAGTTAATATGATAAAAATAAATAAATATGTTGGATTAATTTTTAGTGAGTATTTGAGTTAAAAAATAATAATTATAAATATAAAGAATAATTCTATTATTGATAAAATAGAAACATAAATTTAAATTTTTTATGGATTTTTGATAAAAAATATAATATTAAATAGAAAAAACATTTTAAAAATAAATAATATTTAATAAAATAATAACATTTTTAATAAAATGATAAGTAATAAATAATATTATATTAATTATTTATTATAAATATTTATATTTAATAAATAAATTATTTTATAAGAGAAATGTTTGAGATAGAGAAAATAAGAAAAAAAAAAGAAAAACGCCATTAGAAAAAAAAGTCACGTTGACTAAAAAAAAAGAGCATCGCTAGCTTCGATTCCAAAAAGAAAGGTGGAATCGAAGCCTACTAATTATTCCACAATCACACAAATAAGTAAAAAAAATATTTTAATTCGTGTTATTATAAGAAAGAAGTTAAAGAAACATCAAATTTGAGATATTTTAATGAAGCTGAGGCATGTGCCGCTCCAATAGTCAACACTCCCTTTTTTCCTAATAAATATTATTTTAATTAACAGTATTATTAAACATTGTCAATTTTTTAAAATATGCTGTTATTTTTTTTAGACAAGATCGAAATAATTTATTTAAGCCAGACATATTTCATTTAAAACCTACTGCATATAGATTTTTACATCAATATTAGGCTCCTTTTATTCAATAATATTTCTCATTTGATTATTAAAATATTATTATAGTGGGGGTGAAAAATAGTTATTATTGAACTAAACACCTTCAAATTATTTTATTTTATTTTATAAGTAAATATTAAATAACGGAAGCAAGTGAGATCTCTTCACGTCCACATGCAGAATCCTATCTCTTCCTCCAACTTCGTTCCGATCCCCTGCCTCTCCAGCGCTTCCTTTCGCACAGGCGAGCGAGTCCAGTAGCACTGTAGCAGCCATGCAAGCGCCCGCCGCTGCGGCGCTACTTTCCAAGCTTCCGTCGCCGCCTCTGCCGTCGCCGGGGAGGAGGCGGCCGCTTATTCGAGCACCTCGCTGCAGCCAGCAGCCCGAAGCGGAGTCAGGGAAGGAGGCGAGCGCCGGGAAGAGCGAACTCAGAGTAGGCTCTCCGGTCGTCGTCGTCGAGGCGCCGCCCACGCTGAAGACCGCGACCGCCATGCCTTCGCTAAGGATGAACTCCGGGCTCGTCAAGCCCGGCGACGTTGGAAGGTGCGCTGCTCTGTCAATAATACCTTAAGCTTCACAGTTCACAGCGATGAAATCTAAAGTAAACAACTTAGGAAAACTACTTGGGATGCGTTGGAAGAACTAGCGATTATGTGTCCCGTTGCAATGTTGCAGAGAATTGTGATCTACCTTTAAATCTTACGATCCGCCTGAATGTTGCAGAATTGTGGCGAGGAAGCCCAAGGATGTTTGGGCAGTGCGCTTGGCAATCGGGACGTACCTGATAGATGGAAAGCACTTCCAACCATTGGATGTGGATGACGAATCTCCAAGCACAAATTCTAATTGAAGGCTTGATTGATAGGAGAGCAACATTCCTTGATATCATGAACGCTGCCTTTGTTTATCATGATATATCTTAAAATGCAGTTCATAGAAATAGTGTTTCAAGCTAAAATAACAGTGTAATCTCTCTCTCTCTCTCTCTCTCTCTCTCTCTCTCTCTCTCTCTCTCTCTCTCTCTCTCTCTTTTAATTACAAGGGAGGTTCGTGGATCTGCTGTAAGATACACAAGTTTTAAATTGACAGATTCACGAGTCTGCAATATAGCTTTGTTCTTGTTCTTCACAAGGTGCTGCAAGTCTGACTTTTTATTGCCTTCAAAAGATCAACCAGCACAGCTCGTTTGGATAATTAAAATGGTTTGCTTTCATGTAGACACATTAGTGGAAGGTGAAACAATAGTTAGTGAGTCTGTAACGCCCCGGGGATGCTGTTTGAAAACGCCACAATGCTTGCAAACAATAAAATATAAACTCTATAAACACAGCGGAAATAATAGACAATTAAATTATGGACTAAACAATCACATAATGATATCCATGATCATAATAAGATCTATCCATTGTACATGGACAACAACATAATTATAAGAATGTTAACTTAAACGAGCAAGTTATATCCATAAGTTTATAAGGTTGCAAACCCAACGTCGGCAACACACTATAACACTCTAAACTGACTTCAAAATGACATATTAAGACCTACTAATTGGCCATGAATAAAGTAATATAAACCTAAGCAAACTTAGCCATGTGCAACATTTCTTCATCACGAGTAGCTGCGCCTCCTAGCCTTGATTTCTTGTAGGATCTGGGTAGGAAAAATCCAACCCTTTAAAGTAAGTAAGGCCCAAGTTATAACATGACTAATTTCATAATATGACATAAAACTATAAAATGGTAGCAATAATCAAAGTTCGATAACGATCCAATGTAATGCAATTACTAGGTAAATCATTAACCTAGTTTCATTCGAAAATCAATTCTTCAGGCTCAACAATATTTCATGTCAAACATAACCCAAGGTTAAATTATACTCATGTATAATCATTTGAAATTATTATCTTATTTGTTATCACTTGATGAGTGAAAGTTTGCACCAAGTTCTCAATATAGCCATCGCTATTTCTCATCGAGTGACAACTCTAATTTTAATCAATCATTTAACAATCAATAGTGTGAGCTTTTAATAATAGTCGGAGGACTGATTTGCCTTAGTCTCAATAGTGTGGCTAGTTAAACCACGGTAAACACGTATGTGCTAATTCAATCAATATGGAGGTACCTCCCAATATGAAAGGCTCCCCAATTTCCATCCCTCTCACGGGGTTCATTCATTCGATCAATACATTAATACATTAATCAATTTCTATTTACGACTTAACATGCATTCTAGAAGCATATATTATCAATCAAATCAATTTAAAAAGATAAACGATATGTCAATGCACAAGAGAGATCGACCAATTGAGACTTTCAGTCGACCGGTCAAGTACAGAAGTCTGACCGGTCATAGGTTACGTTCAATCGGTCGACCATTTTTTAACAAACGGTCGACCGGTCCCAACGATCGATCGGCCATTTGCCTGACATCGACCGACATGACCACTAATCATCAGCGATCGACCAGTCCATGTAGGTTGATCTACCGACATATCCACTGATATGCAATAATCGACCGATCCACCATCGATCGATCGATCCAATACCACACCGATCGACCAATTAGCTATCAATGATCGACCGATCCATTGCGACAGTGAACTCTAGTGTGTTTTTACTACGTTTTCTATGTATTCAATACATAATACAAGGTGCCACTCATCATATAAGCATGATTGACTCTCAATCAGGATTAAAGTTGGTTCAATGATCAATTTTTCTAGCATGCATTACATAGGTTTTCATGAACCTAAACATGCATATATGTTTGACTTCAAATCAGTCCTATTTAACAAAAAGGAACTTAGAACAAAATGTTAATGATACAAAACAAGTTCAAACATCTCAAAACCACCTTGGTCTATAACCAAGGTATGATCCACCTTACATGCTTCTGTCTTAACTTTGAAACCCTTTCTTTCAATGCTATCTTCTTTCCTCTTCTCCCTAAATGTTTTTCTTCTTCTCCTCTCCCAACTAGGTCCAACAGTCCCTTGCTCCTACTCCAAGTCCCTTCCTCTTTGAGCTAGGGCAAAAATGAAGAAAATGGGGGAGAAGAGAACAGATTTCTGCCGTGTGAGGTTTATATAATGAGTGGGCTGAGCTGAGTGGATTTGGGGGTCCAATAGGGTGTTGCCATGTGTTCAACTCACTCTCTTTCTTCATTTCGATTTTTCTTTTCTTTTCCCCTATGCCAAGTGTTAGAGAATCAATTAATGAATGTGAATACGTTTTTATTTTCCATGATTCTCTATTAATGCAACAAATGTAATTGGTTCACAATGTTTTAATTGGTAATCATTGGTTCGAGGTTCGAGTGAAATAAATCAAATTTTTGTTAAAATAATAATTTATTATTACTTTAAAAATATTATAAACAAAAGTATTAAAGGTAAAAAACAATGAAATAAACACATATTAATAATCATTTTAAATTAAATGTTAATAAATTATTTGTTTCATTTTTTGGAATATATATATCATTTATAATAATTTAATTTTATCATTTTCTTATTTAATAGTTTCATGAATAATTTTATTTTTTGTTTGGATTTTTTCTTATTACTATCTTATATTTTATTTTCCAAATTGAATATGTCTTTCCATATATATGTTTCCTTTTCTTAAATCTGTCCTATAAAATATATAATATATTTTCCATTTTTATATTTAATATCTATTATTTTAAAATTTAATATTTTTATTTAATATCATCCTAATTTTATCTTTTTCTAATTTATTTTTATTACTGTTTCTCTCCTTTTATTTTCAAATTCAAATATACTTTTCTTATTATTAATATCATTTTTTTCATCTTCATACTATAAAATCTAATATATTATCAGTACTATAATTTACTATTCAAATCTATCATCCATTTTTTACTCTCCTATATATTCTTCCACTTTCCCTATTATAATATACTTTCATTACTTTTATTTTTCTTTCTATATCCAACTTTTTTTTATCTTTTTGAAAAAATAGGATTGAATTGATTTTCAGTTTAACCCGATTTTGACCGAGTTCAATTCGATCTTTTGTCAAAATGGTTCTCACTAACGAATCAGACTAGACAGAAGGTTGGCTCACGATTAAACTGGTTGGACCGATTAGTTCGATCCGATTTTAAAAACACTAATGATACAAAATCTATGAAGAACAAATCAAGGGTTGGGAAAAGTTATACTATTCTAATTAGTCTCCATTTGATAACTTTTTTTTGACCGGTCTCCATTTGGCCAAAGTCCCAACCAAGATATTGTCTTAATTCATGTTCGCAATATGGTTTCAGAAAGGTGACATATGTCGAAAGATAAATTTCTTTTCATGGAACAAAAAATATAGATCATATTATTATATATAGAGCTAGTAACATGCATATTTGAAAACTTAATCACAAATTATTCTTTGTCTCCTCATTTGACAATGGACTTAATAGAGGTTTCCTTCTCTTAAAAGAGGGACACCATGTCCCCCCCCCCCCCCACTCCCCCCATTTTTATTCATCAGATAAAAAATTATTAATCAAATTAAAAAATTTAAGAGGAAAGAAATCAAATATGATCATCAGAATTTTAATTCAATGACTAAAAAGATAGGAGACAAGGACAGACACCTTCATATTTTCTTGACCGGCCACTAGGCTTAATGACGATGTCCCTCCTGTAAAGGACTTAACCGTTCATGCCCAACTAAAACTATGGACATCCATGTCCTTGGACCTCTGCAGCCCTTTCAATCCCATATAAGTCAAGTAGGAGCTTCTCCCCCCTCTTTTGGTGAAGGTCAATTTCGATGAAGGTCAATTTCGATGAAGGCTTCACTAGTTTCGAGGGATCAGAGGAAAGGGATACATCGTATGCACATCTAATGGATCTTGCATGGTTGTAGGCACACTAAAGAAGCATGTCGAGTTAGTGATGATGGCAGAAGCCACTACAAGAAAAATGTGAATTTGCAACAGAAAGTTTTCGACGAACAAAAATCCTTCACATTTTTCGACGACATTTGCGATGGATAAAAAACCTTTCGAACTACTGAGGGCCAAAAAATCCTTCACTAAGACAAAAAATACCCGTCGCTAAGTTACCGACAGGTAACTCCTTCAGAATTATCGAGGAATTTAAATCCATCGATAATTCCGAAGGCTAGGATCGTCGGTAATTATATTTATGATAATATATATGTGATATAATATAAGTATATGTTTAATATTTTATTATTAAAATTACTGACGAGTCTAACCTTCGAAATTACCGAGGAATATTTATTCGTCGATAATTTTGAAGGCTAGGCTCGTCAATAATTAATTTTTATAATAAATCCATAGGCGGCCGGATCCGACGCCCACAGTTGGTTCTGGCTCGCAGGCGGCCAATTCCCACTCGCAAACTGTCGGATCCGCCGCCCGCAGTGGGTCCCAATTCGCAGGCGGCCAGATCGGCTGCCGTGGCCGCGACTCTCTCTCCCCCGTCCCCCACTTCGTCTCTCTCTCTCTTTCGGCTTCAGCGACCTCTTATGATGCCGACGATCCTAGCTCTGGCCGCCTTCCTCCTCTCTCTCAACTCCGGCCGTCAGATTCGTCTCTATGAAGAATCCTTCATTAGTTTAGAAGAACTAGGGAGAGCATGATACATCATAGGCACATCTGACGAATCATACATGGCTCTGTAGGCACACTAAGAAAGGATGCCAAATCAACATTGAAGACAAAAGCCTATGATGTGCTCATAAACTTAAGACAGAAGCCTAGGATGTTCTTATAGACTTCTGAAGGGGAGGACCTTGATACCGCTTCTTTTACTCATTTTTGCTTGATAGAATTCTTACACCATCACACCCCAAGGCCCACTATGGTCCCCCGAGAGCTCTCTTCTCCTCTTTGGATGAAGGTCAATTCTTAAGAATCCTTCATTGGTTCCAAGGAACTAGGGAAAGCAAGATATATCATATGCACATTTAATGGATCTTGCATGGATGTTGACGTACTGAGGCGAAAGGCTAGGGTGTGCTCAACTACTCATAGAACTTCGAAAGGGGAGGACTTCAATGCTACTTCCTCTACTCATGTTTGCTCTCTATTTGTCTTTTGTCTAGGTCTTTGAATATATAGGAATGGCGCTCATTTTAAATTCATATGTGCTACCATTCTTGTAGTCTGGACTAGGGTCCTAGTTAGCTCAACAGAATTCTTGTGATATCACCTACTTGAGGAACGACACCCTCAAAACCCACCACGAGTCAAGTGGAAGCACTGGGTGAAGGTAAACTCTGATAGATTTTTCACCAGTTTCGATAATTGGATCTTGCATGGTTGTAGGCATGCTAAAGAAGAACATTGATGGGATCAAATTCTAGCAATTGGGTTGGGATCATAAAAAAAACAACTTAGATGCCCCTGTAGCTTTGGAAGATGTTGTATGATTGTTGGCACTACTCTTCAATGGTTACTATCTTCAAATGTACACATTGGTACCTATGTTGGGAGGATGATTCCCCACATGATAATCTCCATATTTTGTCCTCTTGATATGTCATGAACTTTTGCTAATAGATAAGGACTACTTTATTTTTAAAAAGTAATGCACATATCAAATTTTTTATATGTACGATTGAAAAAACCTATCATATAATTTTAAGGTTAGAACCCACAAAAGATTATGTACCTATTGTTACGAAGTATATAAAAATGATAAATAACTACAATTTGATATATAAATATTGTTATGGACATATTTTAGAAAATGAAACCTCTATGAAATAAAGATTGCAAATTTTAATTAGACATTGTAATTTTTATGTTCATCATTAATGATTGTTTTTTTTCTTATTCTAGTTCTATTAGAAATATAGCTTGAGAGGAAGGAGAAAAATGAGAGTACGAGAAGAAAAAAAGAAGGTAGATGTTCTAAAATTTTAAGTATAAGAGTGTCAACCTTGTGTATAAATTTAAATTTGAAGCAAGTGAAAATTTTGGGACTAAATTAAATGAGAACATCATAGTTTCTTTATATATATAATTTTAAATGAAAAATGAATATAATGATATCAATTCCAAAATCAATATGTCCATGCATTTTGAATATATTATTATTATTATTATTATTATTATTATTATTATTATTATTATTATTATTATTATTATTATTATTATTATTATTATTTCATTTTGAATAATTAGTTCGAACGAATTTTAAAGATGTCTAAAAAACTACAAAAAAGTATATAGAAACTATAAGGATAAAAATTATATATAATTCTTTATGTTTATAATAATAGTGGTAATATGAAAATCTATAAGGATAAAAAGAAGATTTTTTTTTTTCGATAGCCACTTTAAAGTATTTCAAAGGCTTGTTACGACTAATTTGAATCATCATGTATTGCACGTTCGATTATAATAAATAATAGTTACAAAAAAAATCATATACGAAATCAAACTCAAGAGTTGACCTAGCGTTGACAAAAGAGAGGTACTTCGAAGTTGTCAGGGCAAGCAAAGGCAACCTTTATAGAGCACGAGTTGAAAACATCACAATCTTTCACATGAAAATATATGATAATTGTCTGAGGAACAACGAAGTGTTGAGAATTTTCATGATCATGATGACAAAAAAGTGCAATGAAGCCTGTATGAATTTGGCTCTTTAATCATCAGCGAGAAATAGGGAACTGTATCCATATGCATTACGTCAAAATAATCTTGAGCAATGTTGGAAGACCATCAAAACTCGAGAGCACAAGCTCAACATAGAATTTCACTCATGTACTTGTAGTCTTGTACAAACTCAAGTTCATTCAGCTTCATTTTTCCGTTCGAAGCCAACAGTATCCTTGACCTCTTTCATCCGTTGAGTATTGATCAAGATGTGACATTGACTGTAAATACCCTAACTTAACTTTGGAGGATTGGCAGATGCTAACATTTCCAGGTACTTCTCTACATTGTTCAGACCGCAGAGCTCCTTCACCACTGGCATTGTCGCAGGCACGTCGAACTGGAACATCGAAGATAGACCATCAGATCCAGTGCCAGGAGAGAATTCCTGCCTAGCGGCGCGTATTGCATCTCGCATTGCACAATGAACTGAAGCTGCAAGAACTAACGGGGGCTCTCCTGAGGCTGCAGAAGTAGTCATTTAGTTAGTTGAAAGCTGAATACTACAAACAGTGGATACATGCTAGCAGTCAAATGAAAATTTGCCCATAGCTAGCCTGGCAATTGTATGCATTTTATCTTGAATATATTCCTGATGAATAAACATTCTTAGTCTCAAACCATCAATGGAAAGAGAGAATCTCCAAAAGTACCGGTATTATCATAGCATGCTCCTAGAGGATCATTAACTCATTTATAAATGAAACCATGTTGCATTGAACTTTTGTCATTAAGGGTTCCATAAAATTCATCTCAGCTGGCTCTGCGCAAGAAATTGAAATTGCCAAAGATCATGATGACTTAAGTACATTGATGATGTCATCATGGATATAACCAAAGTAAAGTTGTATTATTTAAAATTAAACTCCACAATTGAATCTTGATCTAATAGTAGGTGTACACCTGTAAATCATAGTTTACATACCATTTTGCATTTTTAATATATCTTAGCAGATTAAAGCCACATATATCCATTACATGCATCATTGGTAGGCTAGACTGAAAAATAATGATCACACCAATAACACATCATACTTGTAATATAATATTATCGAAAATTATATGATTAAAATAGGGAAAATATTATATGAATACTTCAAAATTCCACATGTTAAAATGTTGATTCAATGGTGAATCCAAATTTGTGGATTTCTATATTTACAAAATAATTTTACCCTTATGTAAGATTACTACTACACATGCCACCGTACTGTGAAAAATCTAATTCTCACGGTAATATTATATTAAGTATGAAAATTAACAAGTTTGACCAAATTCAACATGGTAATCCTAACATTACTATAAGGACTCTCAAGAGTGCTAATAAAATAGAACACAAATGAACTCCAAAGAAAATCAGATAAAATAATCATGTCAATATTTATTTTAAATTTGAAGAAGAGGAGAGCCTAAAGGTTTGAAGCCACAATAACATTAGCACTATTTATGAGACTTTTAGCTCCTACATAAAGATTGTTGGCAACCCTAAAGAAATCATAAATAATGTCAGCATCAAGCATAAAGTATCAAGTGCAATGAAAACATATACTCAATTGTAAGTCCCACAGTTTTCATGCAATCAAGCACTCTTAAGGAAAAAATAAAGTTGTAAGTGCTAGGAAACCATGTATCCAAATATATAAACTGTTGAGATATAATTTGCATAAATCATATCTCTTCATATCTTTTCATATCTTCGCATATCTTTGTAATATTAGTTAGGATTAGTATCCCAAATTTCTTAAGATAGTATCTCAAATATTTTGAGATAATATCCCTGATTTTCTGGAGTAATATTCTCCCTCTTGTATTGCCTACCTTGATTATAAATAGGTGGCACTAGTGCTTGGTCAATCAATAAGAGAACATCTTTCTCAACATGGTATCAGAGCAGTAACGATCTGAACCTTATTCCTCTCCCTCCCTCCTCAATCTAGATGGATGATAGGTCTACCTAGATCCATAGTTCTCAAGATCGGCACTTGATCTTTTTCTCCTTGGAATCCATCTCTCTCAACCATGGCCGATCAGAAAGCTTCATCTAGCAACTCTGGTGTTAAATCCACCCTCAGCACTCCACTCGGTATCAATATCAAACTTGATGGTACCAATTATCTCCTCTGGTCCACGTCATTTGAGCGCTACGTAGGGTCCCACAGAAAGAAGCATATCCTCACCAAATCTGAAGAACGTACAGAAGATTGGGATGCTGACAATGATTGGGTCGCCTCTGCCATGCTCAATAGCATGACCGAATCTGTTGCCAAACAGGTCATGGTTTATAGGTCAGCCAAGACTATATGGGAGGTACTTCAAAAACTTCACTCTCATAAAAGCAATATATCTCGCCTTTACAAAGTTCTTGAAGAAATCCAATCATGTAAAAAAAATGATCAGCCATTAGTAAATTATTTTGGGACATTAACTAACCTCAGGAATGAGCAAGATATCTATCAGCCTCTCTATGCAGATATCAAAGTGTTGGCTGAACAACGTGATCAAATTAGATCCGTTCAGCTTCTCTCTGGTCTTGGTCCTGAATATAAATCCGTCAAGGATCAGTTGATGACACAGGAAACTATTCCAACCCCTGAAGAAATCTATGCTCGACTCTCCCGTATCGATGATTTCTCACCTCATACAGATGCATCCGCATTTGCTACACATGGAAGAAAAAGAGGATTTTTTCCCTGACAAAGGCAAAGGCCGTGGACGTGGACGAGGAAACGACTCTGGAGGACGTGGTAAATTCTTTTGTGACCACTGTCATCGATCCAATCATCCCTCTGACCGTTGCTGGGAAAAGTTTGGATATCCTGCTGATCATCCAAAGATTCATGCTGCCACTACAAATGAGTCGGATATTCTAATATCAAAAGAAGAATATCCGTCAACTGGTGCTACTGTAATGCATCATGCTGATCATACCTTCGTTCTCTATCTATTACTGAATCTGCATCTCCGTCAACTGGTGCTATTGTAATGCATCATTCAAGTACTCTTGCTCTCTCTACTAGTTCTCAATCTGACTGGATTGCCGATTCGGGTGCCTCCTCACACATAACAGGTGATGCCTCTTTCTTCTCATCCCTCAAATCTCTATCGAATCCACTTAATGTCAAAGTTGCTGATGGTTCTCTCTCTCCGGTCACTGGCCTTGTCACAGTTTCTGTTAATTGTGACTTCTCCCTTGATAATGTTATGTATGCTCCAAAGTTTGCTCTAAGCCTTCTTTCGATCAGCCAGCTAACAAAGTCCTTAAATTGTCGAGCACTTTTTTATGACTCTTTTTTTGTTCTGCAGGATCTCCAAACGATGAGACAGATTGGTGGAGGATTTGAACGTGATGGACTCTATTATCTCCAGCCATCTACCAAAAATCCCACAGCCTACACTACCAGCATTTCCCTACAACTCCATCGCCGCCTAGGTCATCCCAGTTTGACTGTTCTTCGTCGACAATTTCCTAACATTTCAAGTACTGGGGTTCTTGAGTGTGAGGCTTGTCAACTAGGAAAGCATCATCGTACTATTTTTCCACCTCGCCTTGACAAACGAGAAAAATGTCCATTTTCACTAGTGCATGCTGATTTGTGGGGTCCTTGTCGTGTTTCCAACAATAGGCATTTCAAATATTTCTTGGTTTTAGTAGATGATTTTTCTAGAGTCACTTGGGTCTATATGTTGCAAAATAAGACAGAAACTCCTCAAATTATTCGAGAATTTTTTACAGAAATAAAAACTCAGTTCTCTACCTCTATTAAAGTCTTTCGCAACGACAATGGACTTGAGTTTGCAAATTCTGATCTTTCATCGTTTTTTAAATCTGTTGGTGTAATTCATCAAACTTCCTGTGTAAAAACATCTCAGCAAAATGGCGTTGCTGAACGAAAACTTCGCCACTTGCTGGATGTTGCTCGTACCCTCTTCCATATGAAAGTACCCTCCACCTATTGGCCAGATGCCGTTCTCACGCGGGGTATCTCATTAATCGAGTTTCATCGTCGGTTCTCAATGGACAAATTCCATTCCATCTCCTTTTCCTAGGAAAGTCTTTGTTTCCTGTCCCTCATCGTGTTTTTGGATGTCAATGTTTTGTTCACCTTTTTAACACTGATAAGTTAGCTCATCGAGCAATCAAGTGCATCTTTTTAGGGTACTCGCGAACTCAAAAAGGTTACAGGTGCTATGATCCTACTTCTCGCAGGTCCTATATTAGTGCTGATGTTACCTTTTTTGAAGACAAACCTTACTTTTCGGACCTGCGGATAACCATGATAATCATCTAATTCCAATTCCTGACCCATCACAGGATCTACCGTCACAACAGCCACAGTCTCCTCCTCCATCGCCTGCACCACCCTTGAGAGTTTATAGCTGCCGACATACTCAACCTCCACAACCTACACCGGACCTTGATGATGAACCACTCTCCATGATTCCATCACGTGATTCTCCAAACATTTCTGACTTGTTGGAAGGAGATCCTCCTCAGGTAACTCATGATCTAGATGTTCCTATTGCACATCGGAAGGAAACTAGGTCTTGTGTGAAATATCCTCTATCTAATTTTATGACTTTTGATCATTTGTCTCCTGCTGCCAAAATTTTTTCAGCTTCTCTTGATAGTCTTTTTATTCCCCGCAACCATTCTGAGGCATTCCACCATTCGTGTTGGAAAACTGCTATGGATGAGGAGATGTCCGCTCTGCAATCTAGAGAGACTTGGGAACTTGTAGACCTTCCGACTGATGCAACAGTAGTTGGTTGTTGGTGGGTTTTCACCCTAAAGTATCTCCCTGATGGAACAGTTGATCGTTATAAGGCTCGTTTAGTAGCCAAAGGTTACACTCAAACTTATGGAGTAGATTATTTTGAGACTTTCTCTCCAGTTGCTCGTCTTAATTCTGTTCGAATCTTACTTTCTATTGTTGTCAACTCTGGGTGGCAAGTTCACCAACTTGATGTTAAAAATACTTTCTTATATGGTGATCTTACTGAAGAGGTTTACATGGAACAACCGCCTGGTTATATTACTCAGGGGGAGTGTTCAAAGGTTTGCAAGTTGAAGAAAGCAATTTATGGACTCAAACAAAATCCAAGAGCATGGTTTGAAAAATTCAGCAAAGCTATTGAAGAATATGGCTTTAGCCGATCCTCTTCAGACCATTCAGCATTCTCTTTACATACTTCTAAAGATTCAGTCATCCTCATAATTTATGTAGATGACATTTTAATATCAGGTAGTGACACTGACGGTATTTTGGCAGCAAAGAAGTTTCTGCAATATCAATTTGTGACCAAAGATCTTGGTCTAATAAAATACTTCTTAGGCATTGAAGTAAATCAGTTTGATGATGGATTCATTCTCTCTCAAAGAAAGTATGTCTTGGATCTATTAAAGGAAGCTGGTATGATGAGCTGTAAAATAGCCACTATTCCTATGGATCCACAATTACCTCTAGCAGATTTGAGCAGTCCTATTCTAGAAGATGCCACCAGATATAGAGCTATGGTTGGTAAACTTTTGTATCTCACTGTAACTCGTCCTGATATTTCCTATGCCGTTGGTCGTCTAAGCCAATTTATGCAAGAACCACATGAAGTACATTGGGCAGGTGTATGTCAGGTTTTACGATATCTAAAAGCCTCTCCAGGGAAAGGTCTTCACTTAAAAAATCATGGACATTTAAAAGTGTGGAGTTATTCTGATGCAGATTATGCCGGGGCTCATGAAGATAGAAGATCAACCACTGGTTATTGTACTTATGTTGGTGGAAATCTTGTGACATGGCGCAGCAAGAAACAAGATGTGGTCTCACGCTCTAGCGCTGAGTCAGAATATAGGGCAATGGCTCATACTACATGTGAACTCTTATGGGTCATCTCTCTTCTACGTGATTTTGAAATTTATGTTACTTCTCAAGTACCTATGTATTGTGATAACAAGGCTGCAATATTTATTGCAAACAATCCTGTGTTTCATGAGAGGACTAAACACATAGAAGTGGACTGTCACTTCATTCGTAATGCTATTACAACTAAGAAGATATCCACTCCACACTTGGCCACTGAAGATCAACTAGCTGACATCTTTACTAAAGCACTTCCTAAGAAGAAGCTCCTGAATATATGTTCCAAGCTGAGCCTAAATGATATTTACGCTCCAGTTTGAGGGGGAGTGTTGAGATATGATTTGCATAAATCATATCTCTTCATATCTTTCCATATCTTTTCATATCTTCGCATATCTTTGTAATATTAGTTAGAATTAGTATCCCAGATTTCTTGGGATAGTATCTCAGATATTTTAGGATAATATCCCTTATTTTCTGGAGTAATATTCTCCCTCTTGTATTGCCTACCTTGATTATAAATAGGTGGCACTAGTGTTTGGTCAATCAATAAGAGAACATCTTTCTCAACATAAACTTATAAATAAAAGACCTCCAAAAGTTCCCTTATCAGCACAGGCATAGGAATCAGTATGTAGACAGATGGAGACATAGAAAATAAAAATTGTATAATACCTTTTGAGGACAGAACACGCGTTTCATGATGTCCACTGTTCAATAATTCCACATTGAACTCCTTTGGAATGGTGTCAACTGTTGGAATCTTGTATGTCCAAGTACCCTCCGTAACAACCAAACCATCTGAGTTTGTCAAATACTCCTCGTACATGAAAAAACCAATTCCTTGAGCAAAAGCACCTTCAATCTGCAAAGAGGAAAGAATATAATAGATGCCATAATGTTAAATCTCAACTAGATCTCTTTGCTTATGTCCGAACTAATAAAATCACATACTTTGTTGTTAGTATGGATAGACAAGAAAACACCAAAAGTAATTTGCTCTTTTTACTTCATGGTTTGGTACAACATCAAAGACGGTGCAAAAGTATGTTAACAAAAGCAGAAGTACTATCATGTGTGCCCCCTAAAGAAAGAAACAACAAAAATACATTTGTTTTTGCACTTAATATTCATGTAGGGTTAACCAGAACATATAATCATCTTTCATTGAAAGGAAAGAGAAGCAAAGGTATTCCCAATGATTGACATAATGAGAAAAATCTAATTTTTGTTGATGGCAGAGAGTTCCATTCAGAATTATCTAAACTTCTCTAGTTATATAAGGTGGTAAAAACATGACCAAAGAAGATATTGCATGTTTTTATTTTCTTTCCTCTCTTAGAAGACTCCGAAAGACTAAAAGCTAAATTTTGCAACTATCTTTCACTGGCATTTCAAGTTACTATTGTCATTATATCCATTGTGCTCAAATCTTAAATGAAAAGAAAAACACTTTGATTACATAATGGAAAAAAGTTGATTTCTGACTGATGAAAAGTGAAGAAATTGATATACTGATGTCACACAGGAAAGTGAAATAAAGCAGTTGACATATCTGATAAGAGTACGTTAACATTTTCCTACTAAGAAGGCATCACTTTCAAATTGCATAAGGGAAGAAAACACTGAAATCAACTCCACGGATCTACCAAACCTGTCCCAAATCAACAGCAGGATTCAAGCTTTGCCCACAGTCATAGGTAATGTCCGTCCGCAAAATTGAAGTACCTCCTGTGAGAACATCTATCTCAACCTGAAATTGCCGTCCCTTTAAGTCATATGACAAGGAGTACATCAAGCAAATAAAATAACATTATACATTGTAAGTTAAAGTCAACTATGAATCCCCAGTTTGCAAAAAAATACCTCACTTATAGCAGCTCCATAATTTAGATAGTCAACAGATGTGCTGTCAGGAACCCAGTAAACACTGGCTGACAAGTTCACAGCTTGCATATTTGCCTGCAGATAAAAGGGAAAAAAGTTCACAATAACCAAGTTTACAAGTGCTCTTCGTGCCATTTTCATTTATTGGGATGTGTATGCATAGTCTGCTTCTGCAATGCCTACATATTCAGACTGTTACAAATGCTACTGGTGACTCAAGTTTTTGTTCCCCTCCCCCCTTCCAACCCACCCACAAGTTAATCTCATTGATTTTGTGTTGGACTTAGATGAAGCTCACAAAATATACAGATCTCTTACTACAATTTTTCCGCGTAAGTGAAGAAATTCAACCAAGCGTGGGTAAATGACAGGAGTAATATGACTCTCTTAAGGTAGCCAAATGCCTCATCATCTAATTAGTGACGTGCATGAATGGATTAACGAGATTCCCACTGTCCCTGTCTACTATCCAGCGAAACCACAGCCAAGGGAACGGGCTTGGCGAAATCAGCGGGGAAAGAAGACCCTGTTGAGCTTGACTCTAGTCCGACTTTGTGAAATGACTTGAGAGGCATAGGATAAGCGGGAGCCGGCCCGTCCGACGGAAGTGAAATACCACTACTTTTAACGTTATTTTACTTATTCCATGACCCGGAGGCAGGCGCCGCCCCTCCTTTCGGACACAAGGCCCGCGCACGCGGGCCGATCCGGGCGGAAGACAGACTTGATTTTCAACATTTCTTCAACACCTTATTCTGCACAATCATACTAATTATTAGCAATGACTATTAATGTGATTTTCATGACTTAGTTTCTACTTCCACTGTTTTCTGATTAGTGCTAAAATCACATGCACATTTTAGGACCAAAAGTGTGATTCTATTCTCTGCCAAAGCAATAACAAATCATGTACAAGGGTGAATAAAACAATAAGTCTAAGGAATCAAATACTCAAACAGGATAAAAACTGAAGAAGAAAACATCCTAGGAATCACATTTTGCAAATACCTCATCAGCAATCATAAAAAACATTCAAGTGGTGACAATATGTCTTGATAAGTATAAAAGGCCCAAAAATTTGTTATCATCAGGTAGTACAGGTTACAGTATGAAGATCGACTGATTATTCTGTAGAAAGGTATACTGAAGCATGACAAGCCAGACAATGAGAAGAAGCTGAAGAATGCTTGTCAGATATACTGAAGATTGAAGAATGATATTCACTATATGACAGCAGAAATCAAGAACCAACTAAAGACAACGAGAAGAAGCTGGTGATAATTCAAATGCCAAATGAATTCACTTCTATTGAAATGTGTACCTGTAGTACTAAAATATCCCATGTTACTGAACCCATTTCATTCTCTAAACTTTCCTTGAGAGACTTCAATCTGTCAACCAAAACATTGCAGGAAAGACGAACTGCCTCACAGCTAGACTCTGATGTTGTACTACCAGCTGTCCAACCCCCTTGGATCAAACTAAGTGAATCTGCCTGAATCACTCGTACTCTCTCCAAAAGATTTTGACTTTGATCACGAAATAGTTTCCCAATGGCAAATGCTGTGACTTGCTTGACTTTCGTCCAAAGACCTTGCCCTATTTCAATCCCTCCAACTTCAACAACAATTGATCCATCGCTAAGGATAGACACTTTTCCTGGTGTTGGCCTAACCGTAACTTTGTATATAACAGGTACCCATGAAATGCCCCGTTTTTTCCATTTGTTGCGACTATTGAAATGCCGGATCAATTCAAGACGACTCAGATAATTTGAAGAATAAACCAATTTATCAACTATCGAAGGCAATGTATATACAGGAGATTCACCAGCGGCTCTTCCATAAAATAAAACAAGGCTGTCATAGGTATGGAGATTCTTCTTCCTAACAGCATGGGGATCCATGGAGAGAAATGATGCAACATGTTCAATGATAACTTCAGCAATATAAGAACCTTGTACTTCCCCAGGAGCTCTCATGGCTGATTTTGATGAAACATTTGTTTTACATATCTTAATATCAAAGGAGATTGCACCCCAGTTGTATTTCCGTACTGTTCCAGTAATGTTAACTGGAAGTAATGGGCTGATATCTTCAGATATGCCTGCATTGATTAATATATTAAGATGCAAGGCTGTGATCTTCCCATCAGTTTTGAAACCAACTGAGTATTTTATTTTCATTGGATGTCGACCTCCAGCCATTATCATATCAGTTTTTCGGTCAAGGTACATCCTAACAGGGCGGCGCAATTTAAATGCTGCAACAGCACAAGCAGTTGCAATCTGAACACACAATCGCACAATTAGTATTTTCCTTGACCTATTCACACAGGGCTAATATTTTAAATGCAAAGAAATAATACGGCAAAGACATTACTTATCAATATGATCATGTATCAAGAGAAGCAATGTATGGGCCTATGGGGCATAAACACTAAAACCCACCACAATAAGGCCAATAACTAGATTTTCATTAAGATGAGAATTTTTTCATTGGGATTAATTTTGCTGAAAGGGAACTGTGGCAGATATTATTAATGCTAAAACTATTTCTTGTTTGAAACCAAGTGCCTACAATTCTTCTCCTAAAAAACTCTTTCTCAAGTAAGCAAGCTTTGTGACAGATATTTGTTATACCAAGTCCTCACAAAAATATCAAAATTTACATCCAAAAAGACATCTCATAATAATATCAAGAATATAATATCTTGGCTCACAATTAAAGTTGATTGGCTAGGAAGGTGGGAAAAATGTAGGCTTAGCACACCTCAAATTTTTCGTTCAATGAGAAAGAAAAAAAAATTTCTCAAAACAAAATGAAACTTCAGAGGTTGAGCATCAATAGCATGCCATGCTTCACACGCATCATTATGGTACTATGTTCTGCCATTTTCCAGCTAGAACATAATAAAAGTTTTAAGAAAGCTAATATTATATAAAAGAACGGTAGTTTTACACTCTGCTAGCCAGCAATGGCATGGACAGAACAATTTTAAGTCAGCCAAGTGTTCCCCAAATACATAAACCTACGGGGTGGAAAAGTTCATATATTGCAATAATGTTCCTCAAATACAATTTTAAGTCAGTCAGATCATTCGGATTGTAATGTGATTTTATATGCACATATGCTTTAAGATTTTTGTAAATAAAATAAGACTGAACTTTTTCAGCATAGTTTTGCTGTTTGAAATTCGAATGATATTGATGGTCAAAACTCATAAGATCTGACACTCACAGGGACAGCTTTAAATGCTTTTCCACCGAAACCTCCTCCAACTCTTCTTGTTATTACACGGACATTGTGAGCTGGTAGACCAAGGCATTTTGCAATTACATATTGCGTCGTCTCAGGAACCTGGCTTGCTGTGTAGACCACAATGCAGTTGTCTTCATCTGGTATTGCAAGAGCTGTTTGTGTTTCCATATAAAAGTAATATTGTGAACCAAGTTTAACCTGCATATGATTATCGTGTAAAAGTTGGTTAACACTATGAAATCAAAGCACAACAGCCATTGTAAAGTTTCTTTCTGGAAATCTGTCGTCCCATATGTGAAATATTACAGCTTATTCAGGACCCATACACACATAGAGTACAACAATAAAAAAATTGTGTTTAATTGGAAAATCAAATAGCTACCACTCATTTAGCTAGCTTCAGTGTAACATGTACAGTATCAGATTATTTATGATTTTCTTTCTCTCCTTCCTTGTAAAATTTTTCAATCTCAGTCCATTCTTTGAATCATCTGAGTCAATTTTTCTTTTTACACATTCTTCTGATATCAAATATTGATATTATCTATATCACAGACGTGTGAGAAAGGAACAAGCTTTGGCACCCAAGATATTGTCAGTCATCACTAATTGCAGATGCATAAAAGACATCAATGATAACATAGGAGAACAAAGTGTATAAAGATCACAAAAATATGGTCCATTTGCATGTTAATTCATCAAAATGTGTGCCTGAAGAATTTCTTCTACCTTTTTTCTTTTGAGGTTCTTCTACCTGACAAGAGAATATGTAAACATGAATGATACAAGGGCCAACTGCAAGAGTTCAACTAGATTTGTGCAATTAATAATCATCAGAAAACATTAGCATGAACTAACATCAAGCTAAAATGTGAACTATCTTAAACTACATAAATGGATACACGAAGTAGGGACACAAATTTATCAATGGTTAAATAAGATCAACACTTATGTATATGTTCTGTCAATTAATCTAACTCATTGTTCCACTTAATATGACAAGGACTCAATGTGAAACCTTAGGTGGCAGTACATCTTGTCAGCAGATTAAATGCCATCATGAACTCTTCTAATTCTAATAAAACTATCCTCAAAGAGAAGACAAATTAAAAGTCATAGAAGCAGATGGCAGTATGAAATTTAAACAATTAGACATATTTTAACTTTTCTAAAATAACTTTGGGCATTAAAACTAATAAGTCCATGGAAAATGTAAGAAAAACACTTCGGCTGAGAGAATTTGGTGATCAGCCTCTGCCATTCCTTTTGAAAGATCTCCGACGTCTTCAGGAGAGAACATAGGAGGAATTGGAAAATAACTTGATCTTTTGACAGCATCTTCTACTGATAAAATTGGAGGTTCTAGACCTTCTGTTGTATAAGTGACAACTGCCTGCTTAGCTGCCATGTTAGCCCATCTCTGAGTTCCTGCAACCTAGAGCAAAGGAGCAACTCGCCTAAGAATTAAATATCAGCTGATAACCTCATTCATTCAAATAAAGATTTTCCACAATAAGGGTTAGATCGGTACAGAAGCAAAAGTCATAGCGAACAAGAGATATACCACAACAGCGAGTGGTTGACCAGCATACTCTGCCAGGGAGCCAGCAAATAAAGTCTCACTTCCTAAAAAACTGCTACATCCAATGTTTTGTCCTCCTTTTGGAATATCGTTCACAGTAATCTGAGCAACGATTTTTTGTGATGCAGATGAAGAGTTAAATTTAATACTCTTTACATGAGCCAATGGACTGGTGCTATAAACAAATGCTCCATAAAGACAGTCTTTCGGGGACGGAATGTCATCCACATATACAGCTTCACCTAGTCACATCAATATAAGACGTAATCAAATAGGAACCAAATTTACATAATCATGGAAAAAATATTAGCTTTCTTTGTGCTCTGCTCACTCACACATCCATTGATCCATCTGAATCTTTTTTTTACTAATTGTGCATCCATGCTCTTTCTCATATTATCACTTATCTTTCAATAAATAAGCTAGTTATTCCATTCTTAAAAAAACTGCGGTAATTGTCAAGACTGAAGATATTACTTTCCAAGTTAGGAACTTGTCATTAACACAGAATGAGCATAATATCAACATATCAAATTGAACCAAGTTATAAATTGGAGTATCATTCATGGAGGCTCACTAACTAAAATCCTGGAAACAAATGTACCAGAGGCTTGCAATTCAGCGCCTGCTTTTTTTATTGGATCTCCAACTGGTAGATAATCTGTGCTAATTTGGAATTCCTGCTTTGAAGATAGAATGCACCCAATTGAGTCCATTTCTTGAAGCTGATGATAACCTGCTGCCTTATTATATGGGATGCCAACACATCCATTAACATTGACATCATGATATTCATAGATTTCAGAAGTCTTAGATATACCAATATCAAAAGTCTTTCCCTGTTCGATCAACTCTTTAACTAGTGTCTGAAGAAATTGAAACAGAAAAGAAACTGCTAAGCTCCTCCTAAATTCAGAATGCAGGGTGCCTTCTTTTGGTATAATGACATCTTTGAGTAATATCATTGCTTCAACTATAATAGATGGCGTGAGAACTCTTCCCTCTAAAAACTTCTCAACTTTTCTGGCTCTAATGGCATGTTCACCACCATAAGCGCCAAAAGCCAATTGAAGATTGTCAAAAACAAGATCACCCGAGTTTTCATCAACAGAAACTTGACCCAAGAAAGCTGCATTGAGATAAGCAACAGCATTTCCAAGAGGTCTTGGTGCTGCTCGATATGTTTCAAATCTAATGCTAGGGTCCCCTTTAGATGCAAAATCATCAAATTCATTAGTAGAATATGATGTTTTGCTCACTGGATTCCAACATGGAATATGTATGCTTATAAGTAATGTTTGATTATCACATGGTGGGCTGTCTAAGAATTCCTCCAGCGAAAGAACTGAACTTTCTGAAATTGTTCGAAGACAAATTGTTGTTCCAGCAGCAAGAAGTATGGTGGCAAGATCCGAGGCAAACTGGTTTCTTTGTGCCATGATTATATTCCCTCCCAAGCTTGCCATATTTCTGACAAATGGGGAAGCTATTCTATTCATGTGATCAGCAATCTTAATAAATACTAGTGTTCCGGAAGGGGGCATATTGCCTTGATGTGCTTTCAAAACTTCAATTGCCCTAGAAATTGTCACAGCAGCACCAAAAGTAATACCTTTAGCATCCCTTCTAATAGTCGAAAGTTCTGGTAACCGTTTTAGATCAATATACTTATGATATTGATCATTCTCTTTGTAAATGCCAGCCCCTGTGTTGCCCACAACCATTTTGGTTTCACTAAACTTGTCAAGACTCAACAGATGATGGAGCTCATCCACACTGTTAGGCCTAAGCCAATAACTATCTGGCAAATCCAAGATAATAGAGTTATTTGATTTAACTTGGGATGACTTTATTTCAGTTTTTAGGAACTCAGGAAAAGTGCATACTGCTTCAGGATCGTAATAAGGCAGCTTGTCCACCATTGCATCCTTTTCCCCTTTCTTCCAGAAAACATTAAGACCCAAATCTTCCAAGTCAATATCAGCTGCAAAGCTCTTGCAGGCATCAACTATAGGTCTATATCCTGTGCACCGGCAAAGATTTCCTGCAATAGACTTCACAGTATCAGCTCCAGTGAGGCTTGAAAATCCAGCTGGCGCTTCAGGCCGGTTACTTTTTTCTGCATTGACAAGTGCAGAAAATAGAGACATGCACATGCCAGGGGTGCAAAAGCCACACTGAGAAGCATGAAACCCAGCAAACCGCTTGTGAATTGAATGGAAGCCATCTTTGATGTTCCCAAGACCTTCAGAAGTGGTAACTGAGCAGAAATCAATACTGCAAAGAAGTGTCAGACATGAGCTAACACTGCATTCATTCACTTGGTCATTGACAGGATCATATGTGGACAGAAGAACAACACAAGCTCCACAGCCACCTGCATCACAAGGTCAAAGAATAAGGCATGAGGAAAGTAAAAACAGTTGGTATGTTCTAAGCCACATTAAAATAACTGCACATCTGCAGCTTAAGAACTTCTGCCGAATATAATGCTTACTCGAATGCACAAATAAGAAGGAAACTTAAACAAACAAAATGAGAAGACAAAGATGGAAGACTTATAAAGTCGTGCCATGAAAAATATTCTATCAAAGATACTTACAGAATACATGTAATAGATTACTGACAAGGGCAAAAAGGCCATTTAGCAATAGAGCAAATCATAAAATAATACTTCCTTAACAATCATCACAATTCAGTCCGGGTGGGATAAAACTCGGGTCGGGTGGATTCGAAACTTGGGCCGGGTCCAAGTGTGCCTCAGTCTAGGCTCCTCTCGACATTTTTTCTATCTTATCGGACTTGAGAACCCGGGCTGGGTCGTCGATTAAACATCATATTCTTCCCTTAATACTGAACCCGAGTCGGGTTACATAAAACTCGGGCCGAGTCATTGCGATCTAATGCCAAACGAAACTCCCAACATATCTTATCCTATTCTACATCGGAACCCGGGCTGGGTTATGGGCCGACGCAGGCTAGGTCAAAACTCGAAAACATCTACTCGTACTCTCGAATGGAATCCGGGCCGGTTTACATGAAAACCAGGCCAAGTTTACATTGAATTTCGAATTCAGTGTTGGTTAAAACGCACCAGAGACTATCATAGAATCCGAACCGGATTTGGAGTGACTCGGGGCGGGTTCTAACAAAGTTGAACTCGAATGATTTTTCGTCAACTTTGGTCGAGATTGTGGATACCAAAACAACATAATCTTGTAGAATTATCTTATGGAACTTATTCATTGTTCGAGAGCATAAAACATATTTTGATCTTTTTTTTTACCTTTATTATATTAAGAAAATGCATCCAAAAGTGAATACAAAATTTTCCAGGCAGAACTACCTGAAACATGAAACTTTAAACAAGTTTTTCAGTGACCATATTTATTTTCCAGCAAATGACTCCGGCGTTCTTTGACAGAGAGATGCGCCACGAAAAGATGGTCGAAAGTTTCAACTACACACATGCACCAAGGTGGGAGAAAACGTAGGACAAAGTTGGAGAAAAGATGACTTGGAAGAGACCTTATAGGTCATATTTATAAGGAAAAGTCTCATAAGTTCTAATCTAATTAGAACCTCTAATCATACTTCCTATCCATGATTTATCTTTTATTTTCTACGAATTTTGGGAATCAAATAATTAATTAATATTCTTATATTTTAAATTTTCGAAATAAAATAATAAAATAATATTATTTCATCTTCTAAATATTTTTGGACATAAAACTTTTATTCTAATTCTTTATATCCTAAATTTCTAGTTAGATTCAAATTCAATTTTAAATCCCTAAACTTATTATAATTTCAACTCCTAATCTAATTAGGAATTATCTTTTCCTATCTCTTATCTAATAACAATTTTATTCACAGCTTATGGAGGGAGGTCTTTTTCACATGCTATGGTCGCGATCTCTCATGAGAGTCCAGGGGCATAGTACCACAAGGTGCCTCATCCTTCTGGAGGGCGGTGGCAGCACTTCTCCCACGGGTGCGCCCTCTTATGTGCTCTGCACTTGGCTCTGGTGAGGCTTTTTCCTTCTGGCAGCATGACTGGCTCCCCGGGGGCACTTTGGCTGAGTCCTTCCCTCGCTTATGGGCCTTGGCGGCGCATCCAGAGGCTCTGCCTCGGCACAGGCTCTTGGACCCCTCCTTTTAAATCTCCACTCTCTGATCAACGTTTTTCTGAGCTTCTTGATCTTCACCGGAGGATTGTCTCTTTTCGCCCGGATTCGTCGAGGATGGATGGCTAGGCCTGGATGTCAGATTCCTTTTCTGCGCGCAGTATATACCTTCAACTCCTTCCGGTCACTCCTAACACGGACAGTTTCAAAGCAGACTGTAGACTCATCTGGCATTCCCGGGCACTGCTCAAAGTCAAGATTTTTGCTTGGCTTATGCGGCGCGAGATGGGCACCCCACACAGACACTTCTTGCGTATTTTGTGGGGTGGTAGAGGAGGATATCACGCATCTATTCTTCACCTGTGAGGTGACTTGAGAGGTTTGGTTGCGGACGAGCATATTGGGCCTCCTTCCCCTAGCATCGGAGGACTTTTGGCGGACTCTACAGGGCTCCACTGTTGACATTCTTGGCCGGTGCCTGGCTTCAGCGCAACCGGATTATTTTTGGTGGGGAGAGATGTCAGGTGGATAACATTGTACACCACATTTTTTGCCTTCTTCGAGAGTGGGGTTTTGGTTAGGGCATGTACTTTTCTTTTTGCTACTGCTCTCCTCTGGAGAGTACTCACTTGTACATGGTGATCCTTTTACGATGATATATATATGTGGATGTGTCACCCATAACCTTCGGTGGTCATCCTTTTCCCCCTAAAAAAAAAACAATTTTATTCTCGTTCAAACTTTTATTATCTTATATTTTCCTCTTCTTTTATCCTTCCTCTAACTAACTTTTATTTCTTTTCAAACTTTATCTTTATCTTACAAATCTTAAATTTTGGATTTATTTTTACGAAAATTAATTTTTAATTTGAAAATTTTTGGGGGGTTACAGCCAAAAAATTTTTAAAATTCAAGAGTTAATTTATTTTTTGAAAAAAATGAATTTTCGTTGGATTTGATTTTGAATAAGTGATATCATGGTTCCCTTTCCATTGAAGAAGTAAACAGCTCAAGATCAACAATAAACAAAAATGGAAGCGTGGGGGATTTTGGGCTTCAGTAGTTGCTCTTCTATAGGCAATTTGTCTACAGCAGAGTCAAGTGGTTTTTTCAGGGTGGTGGTTATATTGGAAACATCACGACTAATGCTGGTGATAAAAATAAGGAGCGGGCCTCTGTTGCATGATGTCTTTTGGTTTCTGCCTCTATATCAATGTAATTGTAATCTGGTCTGTCAAAAGAATAATAAACGTGACCCCGTAGGCAAATCCTAAAGAACCCAAGACACGATTCATAGGGAAAAAGGAGCTTCACCTATATGTAAAAAAGAAAAGAAAAAAAATACGTATTTGGCAGTTGGCTCACATCCAAATCTATTTAAATTAACAGGCAAACAAATGTCGTCTCTCTATAATTAGCACGAAAAGCGCGAACACACCATGACCCGTCATCATCAGTTACAGGAAAAGAGAATCAAACCTCATCAGGAAAAAGAAAAACCATGAAGGAACTGAGACAGGCAAAACTAAGAATCAGTGCGGCCAGAAGAGTCCAAGCAGTCAATCCAATATGATAAAATACTGAAAAAGAAGAAAAAAGATCTCCTTTCTGTAGCAAAAAGAATCAGTGCCGACCCCACCTAGTGGGATAAGGCTTTGTTGTTGTTCTGTAGCAAAATACGTGAATCCATGACAAAGATGAAAACTTTACTGCGGAGGAACAGTGATTCATCAGAATAGACGGATGCTTCGCGATAAAAAAAAAAGAGTGAGCACGGACAAAATAACAGGCCTAGCAAGCATAACCGCAAAGCTCGAATGACGAAGCTCACAGAGGCAATTCGACACTAACCTTCGCCGCACCCGAGCTTCGGCCCCTTGAACCGCGTCTGGGTGCGCAAAAACTCCAGCAAAGTGATCGAAGGGTCGACCTCCGAGAGCTCGAAGCGCTCGCCGTTGACAGCAAAAACCAGCTTCGCTCTGGCATCCATCTCGTAGCGGCCTCCCGATGCAGGGCTTGGGGCAAATGCGGCCGCGTATAAGTAAAAGATGAAGACCGACGGGCGGCGGGACAAGAAAGTGATGCCAGAGTCATAGTCTCGACTGTTTGCTGTGGAAAAAGAAAACGAACGAAAAAACAAAAATGGACTCCAAGTTCTACTAAGAAAAAGGAGATTGACGTGGGAAGAGTCCGATTCTTCGTACGGGTCGAGGATTTTGACAGCGCGCTACGCAACTACGTGGTGAACGCTGCGCGAGCGAGCAGCCCTTTCCACTATCACTGTAGATTGTTTTCAGCGGTTAAAAAATGTTGACTGCGATTTTCGTCTAAAGGCGTCACTTTTATAGGGAAAAAATCTTATGGAACTTGGAAGTTGGATCTTGCGACACGAATTCTTCCGATTACCATAATAAATATAATAAAAAATAATTAAATAAACAAATTTTAACAGATCTAAACAAATTTGTCAATTTATGTGTCTAGTGTTATATGACCTCATAATACTTTTTTTATCTTTAATTTAACATTTTTTACCATGTTCGTGAGGTTTTTTTAATCGGAAAAAAATATGACTGATTTTTTGCTATTTAATTGAAACAAGTAGGAAGCACTGACGAATATTACAAAAATATATACTATATGATTAAAATATTACAATTTATAATAATTATAAAAAAATAATTTTTAGTATTTAAATATGATAAATATGTTAGTCTATTTTGAAAATTTTAAAACTTAATTTAAATTTATTAAGACCCCAACTTCCACTCAAATTACTTTTTCTTAAATAATTAATTATTTTCCAAAACTATAATTATTTTGTTTTTTAAAGTAAATATTATTTTTTTATTGAACTCAAATTGAATTCTTTGTTTTAAATTATTTTTTAAAATTTTAAATAAAATAATATCTTCTAAAAATGAAATAGTATAATATTTTATTATACTTGTACATTACCTTTTCAAAAATATTATTTATTTTTAATCATACTAAAATTGAATAATTATTTATTATTTCTGAAATAATGCATTATCTTTTAAGAAGCAAGTATTACTTTTCATTATTCTTGTCCATTATCTTTTAAAAAAGAAAAATATCTAAATTTGGTCTCAATTTCATAAATTTAGATTACTTTTTAATGCAGAAAACAACTCATTATTTTTAAAAATTAAGATATTATATATTTTATTATACTGCTACGACAACTTTGAGAAAGGAAATATTATTTATTTGAAAATTCATTCCTTAAACTTCTCTTGAACTATAGTGTTTTTTCGTGTCTGCCATTAATATATTAATTTACCATAGTGTCCCTGTAAATTATGACGCGATTTTTACTTTAATCCATCTATCATATTATGTTAACTTTCCCATTTTTTTAAATTTATTAAATGACTAAATTATTCTTTTTACAAGTAAAGAAAATGAACATTTTATTTCAAATCACACGAAGGCAATTTAACTATTTAATAAATAAAAAAAATGAAAATTTTAACAGAATATGATGAATAGATTAATGTGAAAATTGAGACATAATTTAGGGTGACGCTATAGTAAGTTTATATATTAAGGATAAATGTGAGAAATTGTTATAGTGCAAGTGAAAGAGCTGATATAGAGAATGATCTTGTATGTGGCTTGTACTTAGCATAGTGCTGGCTCTATATTGAGTCTTCTCGAATTGTTTAGTTTTTTTTATTATTTTGCACTTTTCATTTCGGAATGATGGACGTTATGCCTTTTTTGGATATTGTAGAATTGGCTACTATAATTGTGATATTTTTCGTTTTTTATAATTATTATTTTCATAAAATTATTTTATAGTAAATTGTATAACGTTTCTGGGACGACTTTAAACATGTGAAAAATCACGTGGATCTCGACGCATTACACTTTGTTCTAATAAGTATATTTTTAATTATCAGTATTAATTTAGATTATATATAATATAGCCAATTTGTTTTTAAGTATGATGTTAATTTTTTAGACAAGATAGAAACAATTTTTTAAGCCATATACATAATTACAACTTAGTGCATAGAGTTGCATCAATATTAAGCTCCTTTTACTAAATAATATTTCGAATTTAATTATTAAAATATTATAGTGGGGAAAATTAAACTATTGGAATAAACTTCAAATTATGTTATTTTATTAGAATAAACTTGAAATTCTTAAAGTTATCGCTTTTAATTAGAATTTATTCTTATCTTTCCTGGATTAACTAAATGTTCACAGCCACATGCAGAATCCTATCTCTTCCTCTCACTTCGTTCCAATCTCCCGCCGTTCCAGCGCTTCCTTTTGCACAGGCGAGCGAGTCCAGTAGCAGCCATGCAGATGCCCGCCGCCGCTGCGTCGACGCTACTTTCCAAGCTTCCATCGTCACCTCTGCCGATGCCGTGGAGGAGGCGGCCACTTGTTCGATCACCTCGCTGCAGCCGGCGCCGGGAAGAACGAACTGAGAGTAGGTTCGCCGGTCGTCGTCGTCGAGGCTCCGCCCACGCTGAAGACCGCGACCTCCATGGCTTCTCTAAGGATCAACTCGGGGCTCGTCAAGTCAGGCGACGTTGGAAGGTGCTATGTGCTGCTGCTGCTGCTGCTGCTGCCCTGTCAATAATACCTGAAGCTTCACAATGATGAAGATATATTTAATAGAATCGGATCAACTGTAGCATCTAAATTGATCCAAGCGGAGGTTAAAATTAAACAACTTAGGAGAACTGCTTTGAATGCATAGTGTTGGACTTGCGCCCCTAATGGGCCTTTGACATGCCGACGCCCATGTCAGTTTGAAGTGTGCAAGGGTGCTGTCTGATGGACTCCATCGGACGTCTTCAAATCCACTTGTAATTCCGATGTGATATTGTGGCTCTTTTTCATATGTACGTAGCAATGTTCACCGACCTTACCGAGGATTGGATCGAATTCTTTATTAGACTAGAACGGTCCAATCGAAGTCGACAAATTTTATTAAAATAATATTAATTATAAGAATTATAAGGATATAATATAAGTTATATGATATAATATATGAATATTGTACTAATAACTTTATTACAGATATTAATTAATATAATATAATTTTATTTATTAAAAATTTTAATAATAATAAATAATAACGATTAACATATAAATATAAATATATTATTAGTATTTTAGTATCTATTATTTATTAATGATAGATGCTATGTTAATAAATTTTGTTCTAAATTATTCTTATTTCTTTTTTTAACACTTTCCTTTTTATTTCCTTTATTTGTACTCTTTAATAATTTTCCAATTTAATGTTAATCAATTTGAATACTACCTTTTTTATTTCAATTTCTATTTAATTGTATACATATGATACTCCCTTATTTTTTACCTTTCTTATATTCATTTCTTTTTTTTCTTTTTTAAATTTTCCTATTTTTATCATTTTTTAATTTTATTTTTCAAAACTTAAATTGAACTAGTTCAACTAGTCGGTTCAACCGGTTTTGATCGGTTCAACATAAAAAAATAATTTTGATATTAAACCAAATCGAATTATCGGCCGGTTCACGATTGAATCGGTCGATTCAGTCCGATTTTGCATGATGTAGGTCAGTTTGTCACAATAGGCCATGCATGCAAATGCCGAATAACCACGTAAGAAGAATTATGCATCCATGCAATTTGTCTTCTCATGGCGACATTCGTATAGTGCAATCGCCAGTGGATTCATTAAAATAATAAATAATATTAATATATAAATTTACAAAATTTTATAAAAAAATCATTAAATTTTTAAATATTATTTATAAAAATATTATATAATTATATATCCATATTTTTTGTGGATGGACATTAGCAAGAAAATGAATGAAAAATATATTTCAATTAAAAAGATAAAGATTTATAGTATACAATATAAAATGGTTGAGCTAATTATTATGTTAAAGATTTGCTTGGGATTTCATATCTTTTGCTTCCATGTTAATAAATAGAAGGTAAATAAAATATTATGTAAAGATATTAAAAAACATAACATATAAAATATTAAAATGTTTGATATGATTATCCTAAAACATTTTTTAGGTCTTCATATTTTTGTTCTTCCATATTGAAAAAATATATAGAAGTTAAATACAAAATTATGTCAAGATATTAAAAAATATAACATAATAAAATGCTTGAAGTAATTATTCTAAAAAGTAAATAGTTGTTAAAGAAAAAAAAAGTAAAAGTAATAAACATATATAATGTTCTGGTTGAGATTCGATCGTGAGTTAAATAGATGGGGAAAAGTCGTTATAACTATCGAGCCTTAATTAATATTTCAATGTCTGCACGTGCATGCAGCCACCTACCTCCGCCTTTTTTTTTAGCATGCTGCGCGGATCAAGCCCGCTGGCCCGCTGCACTTTTGCTGTTCAGAAATAAAGGAAGTTGCTATGGTCGTGCGCGAGCGACGGCCCACCGCGCTGTGCCTATTCTCATGGGCGAAAGCTCACGGGTCGGTGACCCGCTGCGCAGCGTGAGAAGGTGCGGGCCGAAAGCCCGCTTCGTGACGCACGGCGCTGGCGTGTGGGCCGAAAGCCCGCTTCGTGACGCGGACGCACGGCGCGGGCGCTTGGGCCGACGGCCAGTTGAAAAGTTTTGTTGTTGTTTTTTTTTCAAAAATAGGACAGAATTGTAGAAAACAGGGAAAAGTAATAGAAAAATGCTATAATATGTTTTTGGGCTCAGAAAATTTCGAGTTTTTTTCTGTATTGTGTGTGACATAAATGTATGCAGTTTTTTTTGTTAGGATGTATTTTATATGTGTTATTTATGTCATGATAAAAATATATGATAATTTAGATTAGTTCTAATTTATGCACATTATTGAGTTAGAAAATTATGAGTAATTTTCTGAAAATTCCGAAATATTTCATATGCATATTTTGTATTTATGCATCTTATGTCATGCTATTATTATGTGTAATTGATATATTTATGAAAAATCAACATGCAAATGTAGATTAGAAATTATTTGAATAATTTTTCTAAAAAGTGTATGGTATATGATATTATGCATATATTAGTACATCAAAGTGTCATGTTAAGGGTGGAACCGACAAAAGATTATGTACCTATCGTTACGAAGGATATAAAAATGATAAATAATTAAAATTTGACATATGAATATTATTATGGACATATTTTAGAAAATGAAACTTCTATGAAATAAAGATTGCATTTAAGTAGACATTGTAATTTGTATGTTCACCAGTAATGGTTATATTCTATGTTGATAATGCTTTGAATATGAATCCAGCTGTAACGCTATGTGATCTCCTTACGTAGTCAGGCACTTCAGCAGAATTTTTCTACGGAGGTATCGCTGTTCGGTCAACGAGTGAGGGATCCAGGAGATCCCCCTACGAGGGTTGCAAGGGGGCGGAGCCCCCTGAGCAAAAAGTTTTAGGGGTATTATGTATGTGATTCGAAATTGATTTATTTCCTTATCACGAGATAGGTGTTCTATTTTGAGGGATTAATTTAATTCAGAGTCTCAGTCGATCCGTAATTCTTATCATCTGTTAAAAGGAGTGCCTATATAAATTACCTAAGGATCATAACAGAGACCCATCATTGTAACCATCATTATTCCATAACAAAGAGAGCCACCGCTTTCTAAAGACGTAACCCGATTTAGGATGAACCTTGTAAATCTCTGCGTTCTTTTATGTTCAAGCGATCTCTCTCCCTCTTTTTGTAACATTCTAGTTCTATTACAAATGTTGCTTTAGAGGAAGGAGAAAAATTTAAGGTGAACCTCGTAAATATCTGCGTTCTTCTGTGTTCAAGCGATCTCTCTCCCTCTTTTTGTAACATTATAGTTCTATTACAAATGTTGCTTTAGAGGAAGGAGAAAAATGAGAGTACCAGAAGAAAAAAGAAAGGTACATGTTCTAAAATTTTAAGTATGAGTGTATATTTAAATTTGAAGCAGGTGAAAATTTTGGATCAACACGAACTAAATTAAATGACAACACTAAGGCCCTAATGGAAAAGCCCTAATGGAAAGGCATAATTTTTAAATTCGTTCGGACTAATTATTTAAAATGAATGATATTTGATTAAACATGAGGGTGCTATAGTTGCACCTTGGATTGGGGACAAATTTCTCATCCGAGAACACTGAACTAATAATAATAAATTATTAATTAATAATATATTAATTAATTTTTTATGTTTATAATAATGGTAATATGAAAATCTACAAGGATAAAAAGAAGATATTTTTTCGATAGCCACTTTAAAGTATTTAAAAGGCTTGTTACGACTAATTTGAATCATCATATATTGCACGTTCGATTATAATAAATAAGAGTTACAAAAAAAAAAACATAAACAAAATCAAACTCTCGAGTTGACAAAAGAGAGGTACTTCGAAGTTGTCAGGGCAAGCAAAAGCAACCAGCACGAGTTGAAAACATCACGATATTTCACATGAAAATATATGATAATTGTCTGAGGAACAACAACGTATCCTTGACCTCGATACGTATCCAACAGTATCCTTGACCTCTTTCATCCGTTGAGTATTGATCAAGATTTGACATTGACTGTAAATACCCTAACTTAACTTTGGAGGATTGGCAGATGCTAACATTTCCAGGTACTTCTCTACATTGTTCAGACCGCAGAGCTCCTTCACCACTGGCATTGTCGCAGGAACGTCCAACTGGAACGTTGAAGATAGACCATCAGGTCCAGTGCTAGGAGAGAATTCCTGCCTTGCGGCCCGTATTGCATGTCGAATTGCACAATGAACTGAAGCTGCAAGAACTAAAGGGGACTCTCCGGAGGCTGCAGAATGAGTTGTTGACAATATAAAATCAATGATGTTGCTCTTTTTAACGGTTTAAACTTTTAAAAAAAATGATCAGCACATCAAATTTAACGGGAGTCATTTAGTTAGTTGAAAGCTGAGCATTACAAACAGCGGATACATGTTAGCAGTCAGAAATGAAAATTTGCCCATAGCTAGCCCGGCAATTGTATGCATTTTCTCTTGAATATATTCCTGATGAATAAACATTCTTAGTCTCACACCATCAACGGAAAGAGAGAATCTCCAGAAATACCGGAATTATCATTGCATGCTCCTAGAGGAACATTAACACATTTATAGATGAAACCATGTTGCTTTGAACTTTTGTCATTAAGGATTCCATAAAATTTATCTCAGCTGGCTCCGTGCAAGAAATTGAAATTGCCAAATAACATGATGACTTGAGTAGGTAGATGATGTCATCATGGATATAATCAAAGTAAAGTTGTATTATTTAAAATTAAACTCCATAATTGAATCTTGATCTAATAGTAGGTCTACGTACCTGTAAATAATAGTTTACATACCATTTTGCATATGTAATATATCTTAGAAGATTAAAGCCATATATATCCATTACATGCATCATTGGTATTATATGAAAAATAATATTATCATACCAATAACACATCATACTTGTAATATAATAATGATCATTAATTATATATTTAAAAATAGGGAAAGTATTATATGAATACTTCAAAAGTCTACATGCGAATATTGATTCAATGGTGAATCCAAATGTGTGAATTTCTAGACTTAACAAAATCATTTTACCCTTATATACATAGTACACACAAGTATACGTATATATATGTATATCTGTGTTTATATATAGTATATATAAAGATATTGTTTGTACACATTATTATATTACAACACAAAAGGAATTTGTAGTGCACTAGAATGTAGCCATACAATCTAAGTTATCGAATTTTACAAGTCCACAAAAAATATGAGTGTTTTACCCTTTAAAATTAATCAGTCTTCTGGATCTATGAGATCTGATCGTAAAGATGTTCGCCGTGTGTAATACAAATTTCTTATCCTTGATACTACATCAAGTTACCATAAACCATCTTTCCTTTCTTTATTGTTTATTAACACACACATCTATTACATAATAAAGTAAGAAAATCATTGATTGTTTTATATAAAAGTATATATGTTTTAAAAGATGTACATTTATATATTTTGATTTCTATTTTGCATCTTTATTGGAATATTATTATAGCGAGCTAGAGATGTTTTAAGAACAAAAAATAAGTAGAAACCTGTTTGTCATGTAAGATTACTACTACACATGTCACCATACCGTGAAAATCTAGTTCTCATATTAACATTATGTTAGTATGAAAGTTATCAAGTTTGACCAAATTGAACATAGTAATCCTAACATTACTATAAGGAAACTCTAGAATGCCAAGAAAAAATAGAACAATCACAAATGAACTACAAAGAAAATCAGATAAAATAATCATGTCAATATTTATTTGAACTTTGAAGAAGAGGAGGGCCTAAAGTTTTGAAGCCACAATAACATTAGCACTATTTATGAGACTTTTAGCACCTACATAAACATTGTTGGCAACCCTAAAGAAATCATAAATAATGTCAGCATCAAGCATAAGGTAGTAAGTGCAATGAAAACATATACTCAATTGTAAGTCCTACAGTTTTCATGCAATCAAGCATTCGAAGGAAAAAAGTAAAGTTGTAAGTGCTAGGAAACCATATATCCAAATATATAAACTTATAAATGAAAGACCTCCAAAAGTTCAAGTTCCCTTATCAGCACAGGCATTTTCTAGGAATCAGTATGTAGACAGATGGAGACATCAAACATAAAAAATTGTATAATACCTTTTGAGGAGAGAACACGTTTTTCATGATGTCCACTGTTCAATAATTCCACATTGAACTCTTTTGGAATGGTGTCAACCGTTGGAATCTTGTATGTCCAAGTACCCTCGGTAACCACCAAACCATCTGAGTTTGTCAAATACTCCTCGTACATGAAAAAACCAATTCCTTGAGCAAAAGCACGGCCATCGTACAAGTTTGTCAAATACTTTTATGTCTGGTCGGCGAATCGATCGGTGGATCCCCGGACCTGCCAGCCCTTCGCACGGCCATCGTCACGAGTGTTGGCGCCTCGCCGCCCTTCCACCTTAGCTGCATAACGCCGGCGACATGGTTGCTGGTCCCGGGCTCCCCTCAGCAGCGCGAGACTCTGCTGGCGAAGGCATCCCCTGTCTCTCCGGCGTGCTGCATCCAGTGGCGCCCCTGGAAGGAGAGTGACGGTGCAGTGCCTGCGCCGACGCACGACAGGGCTGTCATCGACATTCTTGGCCTCCCTCTTCACCTTCTGCAGCCTGATGTCGTCGCGGTCATACGCTCCTTCGGCTGTCCGCTGTCGCTCTCCCTGCCGGCGATGGGTTCACCTGACCTATCGGCCGTCTCGGCGGAGGTGGCGATGCAGCCTGGCGTACCCATTCCCTCGACCGTCACCCTTCACTGTGGCACCGCGTCCTTCCTTCTACGGCACCGATGTCACGCTGCTACAGCCTCGTGGGCTGACGTCGTCGCCGGCGGTGCTGCACCACAGGAGTGTGGCCGGACATCGCCCATCGAGGAGCACGATGGGGCACGTGAGAGGTTGTACGGCCCGACTTTATTTCAAAACACTGTACATGCTACAGTGTCAGCTGCTGTACCCGGGACAGCTGTCGGGCATCTGAGCCGGCCCCCTCCCCCACCCACTATCATCCCTCAACCACCTCATCAAGTCACAGCCACCCGTGTCATCAACTCATCCTGCCAACTCAGCTCCTTCCCACCACGTCAGCCCCCCCCCCCCCCCCCCCCCCCAGCCCCCACACTCAACACCCCTCCAAACCCCATGATCGGACCACCCGGCGCACCCCACGCACACCCGACCCGAGCTCAAGCCGCACCCAAACCCCAATGCAACCCGGACCGGGCTTCCCCCCCTCCCGTCGACCCGGGCCGGACGACCCTCCACACCTCCCTCCCTCGACGCTCTCTCTTCCGGCGCCTCCACTGACGCCGGCCCATCTTTCCGGCGAGTCACTACCCCCAACCCACTCCCTCCACCAGCCTCCCGGCAGCTGCTGCTCTCATCCCCCCAGAGGTGGACGCCGGGCGGCGTCCACAAGAGTCTATGGTCGCCGCTGCCGTGAAGACGCCACTACCGCCGCCGCGCCACTGGAAGCCACCGCCGCGCCACTAGAAGCCACCGCGGCAGCCATGTCCCAGGAGACCCAGGGGTCCTCGGCGAGCAGGACGCCCCTTCCTCCTCCCCATCCGGCGTTACCCCTGATGACTCTGGAGACGCCCCCGGAGGTCGACCATACGGCGAGCGAGCCCTCTCTCCTCCCGGGTCGTTCAGACGCTGATGTTCTGGACGTCGCTGCCCGGGCTGGCTTTCGCCTGTCTAGGCGACAACCCCGCCCGCGGCCAGAGGTGCGCCGGAGGCCACTGGGAATTCACCGCCCCTCCCAGCGGTTTCTGGTGCTCACTCGGGGCGGCTCCAGGCGGCGCGCAGTAGTGGGTCGAAGTTCACCCACGGGCGGGATGACTACAGTTTCCCTATGAAGATTCTCACATGGAATGTTCGTGGCTTTGGGGACGCTGGGAGGCGTCGAACCCTTGGCCGTTTTCTGCAGGAATGGGAGGTCAATGTGGTCTTCCTCCAGGAGACTAAGCTTATGGAGTGCAGCACTCAGATGTGGGAGCAGATTGGTGGCAATAGGCTCACCCAGCACATTTGCCTTGGCTCGGTGGGGCAATCGGGGGGTTGTATCATCGGGTGGCGAGCTGACCAGTTCACCCTTGTGGATTCCTGGATTGCCCGTTTCTCGATGACGGCCCACTTGAGGCGCAGCTCTGATGGTTCAGCCTATCTTTTATCATGTGTATATGGCCCTTGTTCGGGCTCTCTTCGGCCGGTTCTTTGGGAGGAGTTATCGGAGGCCCGCCTCCATCTTCCTGATGGCCGATGGTTGATTGGTGGCGACTTCAATGTCACACTGGACATGGATGATCGTCCTTCCAGACGACAGGGGAGAGACTTTGGGGCTGAGGAGTTCAGAGACTTTATTGACTCCCAGTCGCTGTCGGATCTTCCGGCAACGAACTGTCGATTCACCTGGTGGAGCACGGCGGCTCCCTCGTTGAGATCCCGGCTTGATAGATTCCTCGGCTCATTGGAGCTGGTGGAGGCGCACCAGCTTTCGGCTATTCAAACTATGGACCGACCATTCTCGGATCACACACCTCTTTTGTGGAGATCCGGAGATGGGCAGCATTTGCGTTCCCTCTTCCGATTTGAGAGGTCATGGCTTTTGGAGGAGGGGTTCAGACAGGCGGTGGCCGATCATTGGCGAAGTGTTCCAGCTTTGGACTCTGCCTCGCGGACCCTCGTTGATAGGCTTTTCAGCCTTAGGCATTTCCTTCTGGACCGCCGGAGGCAGATCCAGACGGATCGGGAGATTCAGACGGATCGGGAGGTACGGAAGATCGAGGCTTTGGGATCATTGCCCAGCTTGATCGGGAGGACTCCTGCCACCTCACGAAGGTCGTGGTGGACCAACGCAGGAGGGCCCAGGTGACCATACAGTTGGAGGACAGGTTGGTGGAGATTCAGTGGAGGCAACGCTCCCGGCAGACCTGGCTTCAGGAGGGAGATGCCAATACTCGTTTCTTCCACCTGTATGCAAGCTCGCGGCAGTGGGCTAATCGGATTGACCAGCTGGAGGTGATGGGCCAGAGGATCACCGGCCACCACCGCATTGGGACTGCCATTGCGTCCTTCCACCGGGACTATTCGAGACGACGTCCTGCCTCGGCCTGGAGTTGGCTCTCCAGGGGTATTACTTGTCTTGCTCAGTCTTCCATGTTAGTGCAGACCATCACTGAAGAGGAGGTCACTGACGCGCTCCACGACCTCAACAGCGAGGGATCCCCCGTCCCTGACGGCTTCCTGGTCTTCTTCTACAGAGAGTTCTAGTCCGTGGTAAAGGAAGACGTCATGGCGATCATTCAGGAGTTCTCGAGTGGGAACCGTGGTTTCGAGCGCCTGAACCGGTTCCTACTTTTTATGTTGCCCAACCGCACGCCAGCGGACAAAGTGGACTTTCGGCCGATTGCTCTATCCAATGCCATATACCTCGTGGTGGCTTGGGTACTAGCTAATCGGCTCCGGGAGGTGCTCCCCGACCTCATCCATCTTGCTCAGTCGGCCTTCGTACACGGCAAATCCATCACTGATAGCTATGCTATGACTTCGGAGATCCTAGCACATTGGAGACGCACCAGCCGACAGGCCTTCCTTTGGAAGGTAGACTTTTCCAGAGCCTATGATTCTCTCTTCTTTCCTTTGGTATTCATTACAGGTGCGAGGTTTCCCTGCGACCTGGATCGCCTGGATGAAGCGGTGTATCACCACAGCTTCTTTCTCGGTCTTGGTTAACGGGTCGATGGCGGGGGGCTGGGTGCAGCCCCAACGTGGGGTCTGACAAGGATGCCCCCTTGCACCCATGCTATTCACATTGGCGGTTGACGGCCTTGCCCGAGCCACCCAGGAGGCATGTTGCTCCGGCCTATTTGGTGGATTTGTCGGAGGGCTCGTGCCATTGCTTCAGTATGCAGATGACACCGTCTTCTTCATCAAGGGTTCAGCGGCTCAGACTAGACAGGTGTCTATTTTGGTGGAGCTCTTTGGCACGACCTCGGGTCTTGTGATCAACCATGCCAAATCATCCTTCATCCCTTTTGGCATGGTGACGGAGGACGCTATGTTGTGCGCGGCGGAGTTGCGCACACCGGTTGGGGCCCTACCTATCACATACTTGGGGCTCCCTCTATCGGATCGTCATATCGGCTCTCGGAGGTGAACCCCGGTTATCGAGCGTCTGGAGCGTCAACTTCAAGGCTGGAGCTCCCGCCTCTTATCTAGCGGCGGTCGTCTTATTCTTCTCCGATCAGTACTTTCGTCGCTGCCTATATACTTCATGTCGGTACTCCAGATGCCTGCGCAGGTATTATCACGGATTGACTCTTTGAAGTGCAGATTTTTCTGGCAGGGGAGCAGTCCCACCTGTCGGGCCCATCTTGTGGCTTGGAGCAGCATATGTAGACCTACTTCGCAGGGTGGATTGGGTGTTCGGGATCTCCGCTGCACCAACTGGGCACTCCTTGCCCAGTGGGTGGGCCGGATTATGGGACCTGATGACAGTCTATGGAGGGAGGTGTTCTTCTATTGCTACGGCCAGGACCTCTCATGGGATTCTAGGCCTACTGTACCCCGAGGCTGTTCTTCTTTTTGGAGGGGGGTTGCAGCCATTTTTCAGCGTGTGAGACCATTCATGACCCCATCACTCGGTTCTGGAGAGGTTTTCTCATTTTGGCGGCACGACTGGTCTCCAGGTGGGTCACTTGCGGATTCTTTCCCCCGGTTACTGGCTCTATCGGCACACCCTAATGCATCTGTAGCGGAGTGCTGGTCTCAGAGGGGTGAGCCCGGGACTGGCTCCTGGACCCCCCTCTTCAGGTCTCCACTCTCGGATCAGCGGTTTTCTGAGTTGCTAGCTCTTCACCAGAGGATTGCTCCCTTCCATCCTCACTTGTCCCGAGCTGATGGCTGGGTATGGGTATCAGGTGTTCTCTCGGCACACAATCTTTATCTCCGCTTCCTGCCAGCCCCCACCGACTCAGAGGACTTCAGAGCTGATTGCAGACGTATCTGGCGTTCCTGTGTGCTGCTTAAAGTCAAGATCTTTTCTTGGCTTCTAAGACGGGAGCGGATCCTTACCAGAGTATATAGAGCGAGGTGGGCGATGCATGCGGATACCTCCTGCGTTATGTGTGAGGAGGCGGCAGGGGATGTCACGCACTTGTTCTTCAACTACCGTGTGGCTCGGGAGGTATGGTCCCGAGCGTCCATCACAGGTGGTCTTATTGACGGTGGCGGACTTCTGGCAGAGCATGAGGGCTTTGGGTCCGCAGAGGTTGAGCTGGAGGCTTCCTGTGGCGACTTTTCTTGCCGGTGTGTGGGCTATTTGGATTCAGCGCAACAGGGTCATTTTTGTAGGGAGAGATGTCAAGTGGACAACATTGTATACCACATGTTTTACCTTCTTCGGGAGTGGGGTTTTGGTTAGCACTTTTTGGCTCTTGCAGCTCTCCACCGGAGAGCTTCCCACTTGTACATGATGTTCCTTTTTGGTGATATATATATACATGGATGAAAACCAAACTGGTGATCATCCTTTCTCCTCCCAAAAAAACGGAATCAAATACTCGAGCGGGATAAAAAATGAAGAAGAAAACATAAGAATCACATTTTGCAAATCCCCATCAGCAATCATAAAAAACATTTAAGTGATGACAATATGTCCTGATAACTATAACAGACCCAAAAATTTGTTTTCATCAAATTATGTATTTACTTCTGACGCCTGTTTATTTTCCCCCAGTAGGTTGCAGGTAGTACAGGTTACCAGTATGAAGATCAACTGATTATTCTGTAGAAATGGATAAGCTTGGGGAGATGAAGAGCATGACAAGACAGGCAATGAGAAGAAGTGGAGAATGCTTATCAGATATACTGAAGATTGAAGAATGATATTCACTATATGACAGCAGAAATAAAAAACCAGCTAAAGACAATGAGAAGAAGCTCTGTACCTGCATTACTAAAATATCCCATGTTACTGAACCCATTTCATTCTCTAAACTTTCCTTGAGAGACTTCAATCTGTCAACTAAAACATTGCAGGAAAGACGAACTGCCTCACAGCTAGACTCTGATGTTGTACTACCAGCTGTCCAACCCCCTTGGATCAAACTAAGTGAATCTGCCTGAATCACTCGAATTCTCTCCAAAAGATTTTGACTTTGATCGTGAAATAGTTTCCCAAGGGCAAATGCTGTGACTTGCTTGACTTTTGTCCAAAGACCTTGCCCTATTTCAATCCCTCCAACTTCAACAACAATTGATCCATCACCAAGAATAGACACTTTCCCCGGTGTTGGCCTAACCGTAACTTTGTATATAACAGGTAGACATGAAATGCCCAGTTTTTTTCCATTTGTTGCGACTATTGAAATGCTAGATCAATTCAAGACGGCTCAGATAATTTGAAGAATAAACCAATTTATCAACTATCGAAGGCAATGTATATGCAGGAGATTCACCAGCAGCTCTTCCATAAAATAAAACAAGGCTGTCATAGGTATGGAGATTCTTCCTCCTTACAGCATGGGGATCCATGGAGAGAAATGATGCAACATGTTCAATGACAACTTCAGCAATATAAGCACCTTGTAGATCCCCAGGAGCTCTCATGGCTGATTTTGATGAAACATTTGTTTTACATACCTTAATATCAAAGGAGAGTGCGCCCCAGTTGTATTTCCTTACTGTTCCTGTAATCGTAAATGGAATTGCTGGGCTGATATCTTCTGATATGCCTGGATTGATTAATATATTAAGATGCAAGGCTGTGATCTTCCCATCAGTTTTGAAACCAACTGAGTATTTTATTTTCATTGGATGTCGACCTCCAGCCATTATCATATCAGTTTTTCGGTCAAGGTACATCCTAACAGGGCGGCGCAATTTAAATGCTGCAACAGCACAAGCAGTTGCAATCTGAAAACACAATCACAAAATAAGTATTTTCTTTGACCTATTCACACGGGGCTAATATTTTAGATGCAAAGAAATAGTACAGAAAAGACATGATTTATCAATATGATCATGTATAAAGAGAAGAGCCACATGCTACGAGAAGCAATGGATCAGGCATTAGCGCTAAAACCCATCATAATAAGGCCAATAACTAGATTTCCACTAAGATGAGAATTTCTTCATTAGGACTAATTTTGCTGAAAGGAAACTATGGCGGATCACTATTTCTTGTTTGAAACTAAGTGCCCACATTTCTTCTCCTCAAAAACTTTCTCAAGTAAGCAAGCTTTGTGACATAGATATTTGTTATACCAAGTCCTCACAAAAATATCAAAATTTACATCCAAAAAGACATCTCATAATAATATCAAGAAGATAATATCTTGGCTCACGATAAAAGTTGATTGGCTAGAAAGGTGGGAAAATGTAGGCTTAGAACACCTCATGTTTTTCACTCAGAGGTTGAGCATCAGCAGCATGCCATGCTTCACATGCACCATTATGGTACTATGTTCTGCCATTTTCCAGCTAGAACATAATGAAAGTTTAAAGAAAGCATAATATTATATAAGAAAATGGTAGTTTCACACTCTGCTGGCCAGCAATGGCATGGACGGAACAATTTTAAGTAAGCCAAGCAATCCTCTAATACATCTACCTATGGGGTGGAAAAGTTCATATATTGCAATAATGTTACCCACAATTGAATCAGATCATTTGGATCATAATGTGCTTTTATATTCACATATGCTTTAAGAATTTTGTAAATAAAATAAGACGAAAGATCTTTTTCAGCATAGTTTTGCTGTTTGAAATTCGAATGATATTGATGGTCACAACTCATAAGATCTGACACTCACAGGGACAGATTTCAATGCTTTTCCACCGAAACCTCCTCCAACTCTTCTTGTTATTACACGGACATTGTGAGCTGGTAGACCAAGGCATTTTGCAATTACATATTGTGTCGTCTCAGGAAGCTGGCTGATGTGTAGACCACAATGCAGTTATCTTCATCTGGTATTGCAAGAGCTGTTTGTGTTTCCATATAAAAATAATATTGTGAGCCAAGTCTAACCTGCATATGATCATCGTGTAAAAGTCGGTTAACTCTATGAAATGAATGCACAACAGCCATTGTAAAGTTTCTCTCTGGAAATCCGTCATCCCATATGTGCAAAATATTACAGCTCATTCAGGACCCATCCGTCAACAATAAAAAAATTATGTTTAATTCGAAAATCAAATAACTAGCACTCATTTAGCTAGCTTCAGTGTAACATGTATAGTATCAGATTATTTATGTTTTTCTTCCTCTCCTTCATTGTAAAAATTTTCAACCACAGCACATTGTTGGATCATTTAAGTCAAGTTTTCTTTTTACACGTTGTCTGATATTATCTACATCACAGATTTGTGAGAAAAGATACAAGCTTTGGCACCCAAGATATCGACAGTCATCGTCAGTCATCACTAATTGCAGATATATAAAAGATAACAATGACAACAGAGGAGAACCAAGTGGATAAAGATAACAAAAATATGGTCCATTCCCATGCTAATTCATCAAAATGTGTGCCTGAAGAATTTCTATTTACTTTTTTTTGAGGTTCTTCTACCTGACAAGGGAATATGTAAACATGAATGATGCATGGGCCAACTACAAGAGTTCAACTAGATTTGTGCATTTAATAATCATCAAAGAACATTAGCATGAACTACAACAACAACAACAACAACAAAGCCTTATCCCACTAGGTGGGGTCGGCTACATGGATCATACGACTCGTTGATCCATGTTCATGAGATTCGACAGGGTTTTACGCTAGCTGTCGGGGCTTAACACAACCCTCCTCCTTTATCCGGGCTTGGGACCGACTATAAAACATAGGCGGAGCTAAAGGACAACTTAATTACGTTTACATAAATATAAATTGTGAAACCCTATCCAGGAAAAAAGGAAAAAGATCCTGTAAACATCTAGAACTAAACATTTCCAACAACGCTGTTCTTTGGTCCCCCGGTTTCAGTTTATCGACCCACCAATGATTTTTCTCTTGCTGGAATTATTAAGAATATTAGGCATCCTAATAAGTCCAACAGCATCAATTTCATCAAACTTTTCCTAATACAGTCCATCTTCTTACTCTTTTACAATAAATTCTACAGATTTCTACAAGATCAGAACAAAACGATGTCGATCTCCAGTATGGAGATTCCACTAACATGCAGATCAAATCGAAATGCAATTAGCAGTAATCTAAAGTAGGGAGAAGAACCATCAGACTCCCTAGTCGCAAAATCCCCAGCACTCGGCCAACATATCACGGTTAAACATGACGCCTAAACAGGCAAAAAATCAGAATAGCATACGAGACCCCCTGCACTAGCTACAGCAAGAAAAAGATACAGGAGCCGAAACAGCATGCATATACCAATTAAGATCAGGGTTAAGAAGCGAGTTCCGCTACAATCCCTACAGCAGATCACAAGAATACGGGAGAATACCACCAAGAATGAGAAGACCAAATCAAATCAAACCACAACCAAACTGCTTCAAATCAACATGCATGCAACCACAAAAAAGGAGATTTCAGATTCCCCCGAATTGCTCTTTAACCGCAAGAAAATAAAAATAAAAACAGTACAAGATTAAGAGGAGGGAAACGGCGAGTGTGAGCAAAATAAAGGACCTGCCTTTCTCTCTCAATCCACATCAGGAAGAAACAAAAAACCTTCCTTGTCAAGTGACCATCTCCCAAAGAATCACACGCACACAAAAATTAAGCAGAACAAAAGAAGAGAGAGCAGAGGCAAATGCGAAGACTCCGACCGGTATTAAGTAAAAAAACAAAAAAGAGGGTACAATCGTAAACCAAAAAGAACACAAATCATCATACACATCACATATCATGATTTCTTAAAAAGCAACTTCTTTTTATTGCAGCAGCAGCAGCAGAGTAGAGGAATAAACCTTAGCATGAACTAAATCAAGTTAAAATGTGAACTATCTTAAACTACCTAAATGGATACATGAAGGTTGGACACAAATTTGTCATTGATCCAATAAGGTCAACACTTATATATATGTTCTGTCAATTAATCTAACTAATAAGTCCATGGAAAATGTAAGAAAAACACCTCAGCTGAGAGGATTTTGTGATCAGCCTCTGCCATTCCTTTTGAAAGATCGCCAACATCTTCAGGAGAGAACATAGGAGGAATTGGAAAATAACTTGATCTTTTGACAGCATCTTCTACTGATAAAATTGGAGGTTCTAGATCTTCTGTTGTATAAGTGACAATTGCCTGCTTAGCAGCCATGTTAGCCCATCTCTGAGTTCTTGCAACCTAGAGCAAAATAGCAACTCACCTAAGGTTTAAATATCAATCGATAACCTCATTCATCCAAATAAAGATTTCTGCAATAAGAGTTTGATCGGTACAAAAGCAAAAGTCAAAGCAAACAAGGATATACCACAACAGCGAGTGGTTGGCCAGCATACTCTCAGGGAGCCAGCAAATAAAGTCTCACTTCCTAAATCAGTGCTGCATCCAATGTTTTGCCCTCCTTTCGGAATATCGTTCACAGTAATTTGAGCAATGATTTTTTGTGATGCTGATGAAGAGTTAAATTTAATACTCTTTACATGAGCCAGTGGACTGGTGCTATAAACAAATGCTCCATAAAGACAGTCTTTCGGGGACGGAATGTCATCCACATATACAGTTTCACCTAGTCACATCATATAACCCGTAATCAAATAGGAACGAAATTTACATAATCATGTTAAAAATATTACTTTTCTTTGTGCTCTGCTCACCCAGGCATCCATTGATCCATCTGTATCTCTTTTTACTAATTGTGCAGCCATTCTCTTTCTCACATTATCATTTATCTTACAATAAATAAGCTAATTATTCCATTCTTATCTTAAAAACTGTGGTAAACCAGTAATTGTCAACACTGAAGATATAGCTTTGTAAGTTAGAAACCTGTCATGGAACAAGGAATAAGCAAATTTACATAATCATGGAAAAAATATTAGTTTTCTTTGTGCTCTGCTCTCTCACGCATCCATTGATCCATCTGAATCTTTTTTTTTACTAATTGTGCATCCATGCTCTTTCTCATATTATCACTTATCTTTCAATAAATAAGGTAGTTATTCAATTCTTAAAAAAACTGGGGTAATTGTCAAGACTGAAGATATTACTTTCCAAGTTACAAACTAGTCATGAAAAAAGAATAAGCATAATAGCAACATATCAAGTTGAACCAAGTTATAAATTGGAGTATCATTCATGGAGGTTCACTAACTAAAAGCCTGTGGAAACAAATGTACCAGAGGCTTGCAATTCAGCGCCTGCTTTTTTTATTGGATCTCCAACTGGTAGATAATCTGTGCTAATTTGGAATTCCTGCTTTGAAGATAGAATGCACCCAATTGAATCCATTTCTTGAAGCTGATGATAACCTGCTGCCTTATTATATGGGATGCCAACACATCCATTAACATTGACATCATGATATTCATAGATTTCAGAAGTCTTAGATATACCAATATCAAAAGTCTTTCCATGTTCGATCAACTCTTTAACTAGTGGCTGAAGAAATTGAAACAGAAAAGAAACTGCTAAGCTCCTCCTAAATTCAGAATGCAGGGTGCCTTCTTTTGGTATAATGACATCTTTGAGTAATATCATTGCTTCAACTATAATAGATGGCGTGAGAACTCTTCCCTCTAAAAACTTCTCAACTTTTCTGGCTCTAATGGCATGTTCACCACCATAAGCACCAAAAGCTAAGTGAAGATTGTCAAAAACAGGATCGCCCGAGTTTTCATCAACAGAAACTTGACCCAAGAAAGCTGCATTGAGGTAAACAACAGCATTTCCAAGAGGCCTTGGTGATGCTCTATATGTTTCAAATCTAATGCCAGGGTCCCCTTTAGATGCAAAATTATCAAAATCATTAGTAGCATATGATGTTTTGCTCAGTGGACTCCAACATGGAATATGTATGCTTATAAGTAATGTTTGATTATCACATGGTGGGCTGTCTAAGAATTCCTCCAGCGAAAGAACTAAACTTTCTGAAAGTGTTCGAGCAGCAAGAAGTATGGTGGCGAGATCCGAGGCAAACTGGTTTTTTTGTGCCATGATTATATTCCCTCCCAAGCTTGCCATATTTCTGACGAATGGGGAAGCTATTCTATTCATGTGATCAGCAATCTTAACAAATACTAGTGTTCCGGAAGGGGGCATATTGCCTTGATGTGCTTTCAAAATTTCAATTGCCCTAGAAATTGTCACAGCAGCACCAAAAGTAATACCTTCAGCATCCCTTCTGATAGTTGAAAGTTCTGGTAACCGTTTTAGATCAATATACTTATGATATAGATCATTCTCTTTATAAACGCCAGCCCCTGTGTTGCCCACAACCATTTTGGCATCACTAAACTTGTCAAGACTTAACAGATGATGGAGCTCATCCACACTGTTTAGCCTAAGCCAATAACTATGTGACAAATCTGAGATAATAGAGTTATTTGATTTAACAAGGGAGGATTTTATTTCAGTTTTTAGAAACTCAGGAAAAGTGCATACTGCTTCAGGATTGTAATAAGGCAACTTGTCCACCGTTGCAACCTTTTCCCCTTTCTTCCAGAAAACATTAAGACCCAAATCTTCCAAGTCAATATCAGCTGCAAAGCTCTTGCAGGCATCAACTATAGGTCTATATCCTGTGCACCGGCAAAGATTTCCTGCAATAGACTTCTCAGTATCAGCTCCAGTGAGGCTTGAAAATCCAGCTGGTGCTTCTGGTCGGTTACTCTTTTCTGCATTGACAAGTGCAGAAAATAGAGACATGCACATGCCAGGGGTGCAAAAGCCACACTGAGAAGCATGAAACCCAGCAAACCGCTTGTGAATCGAATGGAAGCCATCTTTGATGTTCCCAAGACCTTCAGAAGTGGTAACTGAGCAGAAATCAATACTGCAAAGAAGTGTCAGACATGAGCTAACACTGCATTCGTTCACTTGGTCATTGACAGGGTCATACGTGGACAGAAGAACAACACAAGCTCCACAGCCACCTGCATCACAAGGTCAAGGAATGAGACATGAGGAAAGTAAAAACAGTTGGTAATTTTTAAGCTACATTGAAACAACTCCACATCTTCAATTTAAGAACTTCTGCCAGAATATAAAGCTTACTCGAATGCACAAGTAGGAAGGAAATTTAAACAAACAAAATGAGAAGACAAAGATGGTAGACTAATAAAGACGTTCCATGAAAAATGTTCTTACAGGATACATGTAACACCACGACAATTTTTTTAAAAAACAACAACAACAAAGCCTTATCCCACTACTCATACGACGCCTTGATCCATGTTCATAAGATTCGACAGGATTTTATGCTGGCTGTCGGGGCCTAACACAACCCTCCTCCTTTATCCGGGCTTGGGACCGGCTATAAAATATAGGCGGAGTTAATTTTTTTAAAAAAATTGAAACTTATTTATTAACAAAGTCCATTACGGTCATTTGAGAAGGAATCTGGAGAGAAAAGTACATAACTTCTCTCTCCCCAAATTCCCTTCCTCTGATCCCTTTTGGCCGTGACAAGGATGTTGGAGTCGCCAGCAACATTGCCATCGATTCATCATCGTCCGACCAAGCCTTGATAATCTGAGATTAGTGCCATGATGGTCTTGATGAGGAGATAACATGGACAACAATTTGGGAACCGGGTGCGACTTGTCGAAATAGAACGTACGCCTCATCACCACTGCTGCCCTGTTCGATTCATCGTCGTTGGAGCTCCGCCAGCCACTTGGAGCACACCACCTCGTAGACCTTGGAGAGAAGATCAAATCGGCATAGGTTGGAGGAAGATCAATAGTCCATGGAGGAAAAATGGAGGCCACCTTTGTGAAGAGGGATTACACCATCATTGCTGATTCACCGTTGTTTTTCATAGATTCCTTTTATACCAAAACATGTTCTGAAGTTTAATCGAGTTTTGATTGGGATTTTAATGGATGATGGTTTTGTTGTTGGTGATGCCTGTGCACCACAGCTGATTGCAAAGGATGACTTGCCAGAGGAAGCAAGGACCTTAGGAAGCTGAACAATGCCTTTCTTCCTTGTGGTGATGTTACTAGCTGGATTGTTTGATTCCTGTTTGATGCTTGAGGGAATTGGTACCTGCTGTCAATGCTAATTGATTTTGGAGTTGATTATTGGGTTATTAATTACTGGTTTGAGTTGAGTTAACAAGTGTTAGAAAAGTTGATGTTGAGTTAATAAGTGTTGGAAGAGTACTAACTGGAGGTTTGAGATTTATCTATAAAGACTTAATTGGAATTGCTAAACCAGTTACTAATGCTAAGATTCTTAAATTAATGAATCAGATTGCATTGTAGTAATTGGTAAGGTTAATTTATTAGCATTTGACAATTTATTTCAGTGGTCAGCTCAATCTCTGAAATATGTGGAATAAGTCTTGGCCATATGAATCGTTTAGTCTGATTAAATTTATTAACATTTGGTGATTAATCTATGCGAGTGGTTTCCAAATATGAGATTAGCTTATTAGTGGCATAACAAATTAGATTAAACCTATGTAATAAGGAAAGGATAATAATAATTCAATTAAACACTTGAAGCAACAACAACAACAACAACAACAACAAAGCCTTATCCCACTAGGTGGGGTCGGCTACATGGATCATACGACGCCATTCCGCTCTATTAGTAAATTCGTTGATCCATGTTCATAAGATTCGACAGGATTTTATGCTGACTGTCGGGGCCTAACACAACCCTCCTCCTTTATCCGGGCTTGGGACCGGCTATAAAATATAGGCGGAGTTCAATTAAACACTTGAAGCAGGATTACATATTTATATGTATGCATATTATATGTGTGTGTTATCAAAGCTGATTAAATTGATAGTTACTGAATATAAGAATATGATATGCTCAGATGGATATTAGTTATTAACTAACAATTATAATAGCTATGTATAATGATTAAAGTAGTAAGTGAAGAATAAATATATAACAAAAGATTAAACGATGATTACATGATGTGACTTCAGATAATTATAAGGGTTATGATTAACTAATCATCGGACAGAGTTTTAAATAATCTGATGTGCTCTTATTTAATATTTTAAGATAGGACTATATTAGATAAAGTGAAGTATAATAATACACAAAGATAAGAAGCCAAATAAATGATGAAAATAGTAATTTAAATATTATAGCAACACGAATGTGTGAGTGAAGTATATGAGGATTTTTAAATGAATACTTGTCTAGGTTGTTCCTATTGTGATTGGATCCCTCCGAGGTGGTAATTGGACCTAATGAATAGGTGGTAGTTACACCAACGTGGAACATATTTTCATCTGCCTTGATGTGTGCATGTGCAGTGCATATATTGAAAGGGATAATATTATTGAAATATTTCCTTTATATATATTTTTGGATTAAGAAATGGCAGTGATATCAAACTTTGGGTTGAATGGATTTATGAAATCGCATGAATAATAGTTGGATTTAGAAGTGACAAATTGCATACATCCATTGCATTTTAAAATGATTTCTTCTGCATGTATTACCGTCAGATGTTTGATAAACTATGAGATGATCCTTTGGGAGCAGTGAACCTTGGTATCAAACATGGCATGTTAAGGGTGTTGCACACGGTCTAAAATTTGGGCCGGTAAGGAGCTAATTTTTTTGGTTGATTTGTGACCTAGTAAGAGTATGTCCCCTAGTCACCTATTAAGGGATGTGAACATGATTATTTTATTGCTCTTGGTTTGAGACAGGACCTTGACAGTAGCGAACACATGTGCATGGCCCCATGAGTTGGAACCATGAAATGCGGTAGAGCACACATAAATTTCTTGCATTCATACATTCATGCATTTTTTTTTTAGGAGAAAAAGGATGATCACCAAGTTAGGGTGTCATCCATGAATATATATATAACTATGATGTGGAAATGTACAAGTGTAAGCCCTCAAGGCGAGGGCACCAAAAAAAGGTCAAAAGTACAACCAGTATCCAAAACCCCACTCGCGACAAAGGAAAGCGAAGTGGTGTACAATACCATCAACCTGACATCTCTCCCCACAAAAAATAATCCGGTTGCGCTGGAGCCAAATAGCCCATGCACCGGCAAGGAAAGTAGCTAGCAAAACTCTCCGGTGCATACTCCGTCCGCCATGGAGTCTAAGGAATTGCCAAAAAGCCTCTGATGAGTGGAAAGGGCCTCCGACCAAGGCCAGTCGTGACCAGACCTCGCGTGACACGATGCAGCCAAAAAATAAGTGTGAGATGTCCTCCTCCGCCTCTCCACATAGTACTCAGGATGTGTCATCATCGGGTGCCCATCTCGCCCTGTACTGTCTGGTGAGGATCCTATCGTGCCGCATAAGCCAAGCAAATATCTTGACTTTAAGCACCACCTGGGTGCGCCATATAAGAGTAAAATCTGCTCGGAGGGCGTCTGAGGTCGAGGTGGCTGGCAAAAAGCGGAGATAGATACTACGAGCAGTGAAAGACTCAGATAGCCATACCCATCCGTCTGCCTGGTGTGACGCGGCCTGTGTGCATCTCGCAAGGGCATCAGCTGCAAGTACAAAAAGCATCGGGGCTAGTGGGCAGCCCTGATGAACCCCTCTCTGCGGCTGGACTCAATCGTCTGCTGCCCTCCCATTGACCAGAACTGAGAATGAAGACGTAGTGATACAACGCTTCATCCAGGCAATCCAGGCCGCGGGAAAGCCTCTGACCTGTAAAGAATGCCATAAGAAAGACCATGAAATCGTGTCGTAGGCTTTAGAAAAGTCGACCTTCCATAAGAAGGCCGGGCATGCAGTCCTCCTCCAGTGCGCAGTAATCTCCGCGGCCATGCCATAGTTATTAGTGATGGATCGGCCCTGAATTTATTTTATGTGAGTTTAAATTAATATATGAAAAGTTGTTTATGTTTTAAATCTTAACTTTTATGGATTTTCATTTACTCATTGAGCTATATGTGCACCTCTCTGGTTTTATTATTTCTTTTTTTTTCAAGAAAAGAAGGATGATCACCAGGATTTGTGGATGTCATCCATGTATATAATTAAGAAGAGAGCAGCAAAAGATAGAGAGATGCACAACTCTTAAGCAAAATCCCACTCCTGAAGAAGAAAAGAAGTGTGATATACAATATCATCAACCTGACATCTTTCCTCACAAAAAAAATAACTTGATTGCATTGGAGTCATAGGCCCCAAGAACCGGCCAATAGAGGTCGTCAGTGGTGCTCTCCAACTCTGACTCTGCCCACCACACGCACGGAGTGCCTGCCAAAATATCTCCACTGCTGATGGATCAACCATGCTGCTCCAACTGCATCCCTCTTGTTTTAATTTTGTAGGTAATGATTGAAAGTATGCTCGCTGTGAAAAAAGAAAGGTAGATGGGGTAAGGAATGAGCACGTGTGAAGGGCATGTTGGTCGTCTTAGAGATACTATTATTATTTCATTTGAATTTTTCATGAGTTGATAACTCAAATTATAAACTTGATGGTTTTTTTTAATTTTGATGAAACAAGGAGAGTGGGTGACTCATGTTAGATTATTGGGCATCTGGCTCATGGAATTTGGTTCAATTTTGAACTTATGACTCATTGTTTTGGGTTTGAGTTTCATGTTCTATTCCATTGATAAACTGTTAGTGACAATTACTTTCTTAAATAAATTGCTTGCGATGAATTATGAAAAAATATTAAATCGTTGTACATGACACATGGGCATATATATTAAATCGTTGTACATGACACATGGGCATATTTACGCATATGTCGTGCCAAAATTTTTTAAAATTCAAGAGTTAGTTTATTTTGAAAAAATGAATTTTCGTTGGATTCGATTTTGAATTGAATAAGTGATACCATGGTTCCCGTTCCATTGAAGAAGAAAACAAGTAAACAACTCAAGATCGATAATAAAAGAAATGGACGCATGGGGGAGTTTGGGCAACCCGCACACATAGTAATAATTCCTATTAGATCTAGGAAGGAACGAACTTCAGTATTTGCTCTCCTATAGGCAATTTGGCTGCAGCACAAACAAGTGGTTTTTCAGGGTGGTCCTTATATTGGAAACATGACGACCAATGCTAGTGATAAAATTAAGGAGCGGGCCTCTGTTGCCTGATGTCTTTTGTTTTCTGACTCGATATCAATGTAATTGTAATTTGGAGTCTGTCAAAAGAATAATAGACGTGCCCACGTAGGCAAATCCTAAAGAACCGAAGACATGATTCATGGGGAAAAAGGAACTTCACAAGCATATATGTAAAAAAGAAAAGGGATAACTATTTAGCAGTTGGCTCACACCCAAATCTATTTAAATTAACAGGCAAGCAGCTGTCGTCTCTCTATAATTAGCATGCAAAGCGTGAACACACCATGACCCGTGACCATCACTTACAGGAAAAGAGAATCAAACCTTATCAGGAAATAGAAAAATCATTAAGAAACTGAAACAGGCAACACTAAGAATCAGTGCGGCTGGAAGAGTCCATGCAGTCAATCCAATATGATAAACTACTGAAAAAGAAGAAAAAAGATCTCCTTTCTGTAGCAAAATACTTGAATCCTCGACAAAGATGAAAACTTTACTCCGGAGGAACAGTGATTCATCAAAATAGACGCATGCTTCGCGATAAAAAAAAAAAGAGTGAGCAAGGACAAAATAACAGACCTTGCAAGCATAACCGCAAAGCTCGAATGACGAAGCTCACAGAGGCAATTCGACACTAACCTTCGCCGCACCCGAGCTTCGGCCCCTTGAACCGCGTCTGGGTGCGCAAGAACTCCAGCAAAGTGATCGAAGGAGGGTCGACCTCCGAGAGCTCGAAGCGCTCGCCGTTGACAGCAAAAACCAGCTTCGCTCTGGCATCCATCTCGTAGCGGCCTCCCGATGCAGGGCTTGGGGCAAATGCGGCCGCGTATAAGTAAAAGGTGAAGACCGACGGGCAGCGGGACAAGAAAGTGATGCCAGAGTCATAGTCTCTAGACTGTTTGCTGTGGAAAAAGAAAACGAATGAAAAAACAAAGATGGAATCCAAATTCTATTAAGAAAAAGGAGATTGACGTGGGAAGAGTCCGATTCTTCGTACGGGTCGATGATTTTGACAGCGCTCTACGCAACTACGTGGTGAACGCTGCGCGAGCGAGCAGCCCTTTCCACTATCACTGTAGATTGTTTTCAGCGATTAAAAAAAGTTGACTGCGATTTTCGTAAAAGGGCGTCACTTTTATATGGACAAAATCTTGTCGAACTTAAAATATCTGGACATCAAATTTTTCGTGAATCCAAAAGATTTTTCTATGCTTCTCGGAGACGATATTAAAATAATCAAACTCGATGATGAGATAAAATTTTAATTCATAATCAATGCACGTAATATTTAACATCAATTGAATTGATCTTGCGACACGAATTTTTTTATGACCATAATAAATATAATCAATAAATAAATAATAAATGTAATAGATCTAAACAAATTGTCAATTTATGTGCCTAGTGTTATGTGAACTCATAATACTTTTTTATCTTTAATTTAACATTTTTTACCATCCTCATGAGCTTTTTTAGTAGGAAAAAATATAAGTCTAATTTTTTATTATTTAATTGAAACTAGTGCTGCATTTCGTAACGAAACATTACAAAAATATATTATATAATTAAGATATTATCATTATAATTATTATAAAAATAATTAGGATAAAAGGAGTATGCAACCTCATTCTAAGTTGTAATCTACCGTAGTCATCGAAAATATTAATCCTCAATCTACGTAGTTTTTTTAGATGGGGCAATGTCTATATAGTTGAAACACTGCTAGAAGCCATTATTCTCTCATCTCCCCTCTCTACAACTTCCCTTCTCTCTCACCTCTATCATCCTTCGTCTCTCTTTGGTGATGCTATTGTTTCTTTTCTCTCTCTGTATCTCTCTGCTCATCTCTCCTCTGCACTTTGGCGATTGGAATATGGAAGAAATTCTCAATTTGGCTTTCATGGTGTAGGCGTAAAATTTAGAAAAACAAAATTTTAATTTACAAAATTCTTTTTTGCGTTCCTTAAGAAGGTTGCTTATAGTTTTGAGATCAAAATTAGCAAATGCATGTGGAAGAATTTGAAGATTAATAGTTGCGAAGTTTTCTGCTTTTTTGGGTGGATTGCTTTCTCTGAAGTAGACATGACGTCGATTGGGCTAGAGAGACTGTTCATCATGGAGTAATGTCACTAACCTTTGGTCCCATGTCCAACCTTAATGTGTTGATGTCGAGAACTGAGCTTGGGAGCGCCGATCATCAAGCTGTCGGAAAAGACACCGGAGATGAAGAAGGAAGAGAAAGGAGAGACAAAAGTGCAGAGGGAGAAACCGTACTATAAAATTGTAAATTAAATATGAAAGTTGAAATTGCAACTGACCAACTTACAAACTGCAATTCTAACATCCTATTTATACTAATGTTCATTTGATATGTTAGAAAATAAAACGTACAATTAATTTGTAATTAATACTAAGATGAACGTTGCTGAACTGATTCTGCAATTGCAATGAACAATCTGTTTCCAGTTTCCACAATCAGCAACCACCTCCAACAGTTGATGGACGTGAAGATTCTTCCTTTGCTTGCAAATTTGTGTCACGAGGAGAGATAGAAAGAGGTAGAGAAGAAAGGGGAGAAAGAGAATAGTGAAGAAAAAGGAGAGAGCGAAGGAGTTAGAAAGAGGGAGAGAAGAAAGTAGAGAAAGAGTAGTGAAGAAAAAGGAGAGAAGGAAGGAGTTACAGAGGCGAACGAATTTGGTGAAGAGAAAGAACTTTTTTTTCTCGAAAGAGGAACTTCCACGTCATTAAATCAGCACCGTTCATTTAAATCGAACAACTGCAATCCCTTACTGTATTTTACAGCAATATTCATGCGCAGTACATACCCTGAATAATTATTAGTATTTAAATGTGATAAATAGGTTAGTACATTTTAAAATTTTTAAAACTTAATTTAAATCTATTAAGATTCCAATTTGTACTTCAATTATTTTTTACTTAAATAATTAATTATTTTTCAAAACTATAATTATTTTCTGATGTATACTTTTTTTATCTTTTATAAGAAAATATTAATTTTTATTGAACTCAAATTGAATTCTTTGTTTTAATTTTTTTAATTTTGAAAATAAAATAATATCTTCTAAAAAATGAAATAGTATAATTTTTATTATGCTTGTACATTACTTTTTTAAAAGAATATTATTTATTTTAATCATACCCAAATTGAATATATATATTATTTCAGAAATAACACATTATCTTTTAAGAAGAAAATATTACTTTTTATTATACTTTTCCATTACCTTTTAAAAATAGAAATAAATCTTAATTTGATCACAAATTCTTAAATTTAATTATTTTTAATGCAGAAATAAATAATTATTTATTTTAATATACTTGTCCACTATCTTTTAGAAATGAATGTCTTAATCTTGATTGGAGTCAAATTGAATTCTTTATTTCAAATTATTTTTAAATTTAAAAATAACAAATTAACTATTATAAAGGAAATAATATTACTTGTACATTGCCTTTTAGAATGGAAAATTTATTTTTGTAATCAAACTAAAAAATATCTGCTTCTAATCAAATTATCCTACTTAATATTCTTTTATTTTGTTATCTTATACAACAAATCATTATAGAATAATTTTTGTTTTCTAAAATTATTATACTTATCCATTATCTTTAAAATAGAAAATATATGAAATATTAATCTGAATTGGACTCAAATTGAATTCTTTATTTTTAAATTATTTGGATTCAATTGAACATTACTTTAATTTTTATAATTTAAAAATAATACATTTGTTAAAAATGATTTGTTATTATACTTGTACATTGCCTTTTAGAAAGGAAATATTATTTATTTAATCTTAATTTAAGCACTATACAAATTGTATTATAATAAAATAAAATAAATATTTATATCTTAATTAAATAAAATAAAATTTCACAACTATTTTTTGTTAAAATAATAGAAATTTATATTGACAATAAATTTTATATATAATGCACCCATGATATAAAAAGAAATAATTGTGAAATTATTTTTTATTCATTGTTAACATATAAATAATTTGTAATTAATTAAGCATGAATATAAAAAGAAATATAGTTAAATTACTATAAAATAAAAATAAGAAAATAATAAGATAAGTTAGAAAGAAATAATGTATCTGAATAAGGGCAAAATTGAAAAATTTTATAAAATACTAAAAGCTATTAGAAGTACCTTTTCAATATTTTTCATATGAAATGCTAAACGTTATTTATTTTTGTCATTTATTAAATAAAAGAATTAGCGGTTGAACCGCTAAATGCTACTCGAAACGTTAATTTTGGTGTTGTCAAATAGAGTTTAAGTAAAATGATTGATTACAAAGGCTTTAGGGGATACTAGCTTCTCATCCATATTACTTGATAATATCCCTAATTCTGACCCAATCAAGATAGCTCTTGACTTGCATGAATTTAAAATGGGTATTGATAGATGAATATGGTAGCTATAATGAACTCATGACCACTTATGTGAGTTAATGCATTAATACACTTGATCCTAAACCTTAGGTTGTTATAATCTTCCCCGCTTAAAGGCTCAACATCATCGTTGAGCGATCTTATTGATTTATGACTCGTGTTTTCATATGATTCAGTTTTACATGCGAGATCAACTCTGCTACAATATCTCTGATTGAATCAAAATATTATTCACTTTGAGATTGTTTGACATCTTTAATTTTGTTCCAAGAACAACCTGAATTTCCCCGAAATGTTCCCAACATAAGTAAGAACAAATTAATAGAAACTATTTTGTTCTTAAGTTGAGCAAGAACTCATTTGCTCTTATTTTTTTATTATTCTCATCATTATGAATCCATGTGATTGGTAAGAAAAGTAGAAACTCCTTATTTTATTTTATTCCAATACAAAAGAGGTTGAGATCTAGGGGTGTTCATCGGATCGGGTCAACCTAGTGAATCCGAAAATCCAACCCGGCTCCTTTTGGGTCGGGTTCGAGTTGGAATTTAGAGTTGACCCGACCCGACCCGATGACCCGTTTTGTTTTGTTTTTTTAAAATGAATTTTTAATTAATCGTATAGTTTTATATCATTTAAAATTAAAAAAATATGAAATAAACTATTTTAAATGTAAAAAAATATATAAATATTTAAAAATACTTTATTTTTTATTAAAATAAAATAATAAATGATTTTTTATATTAAAAAATAAATGAAAAATTAAAAAAAAAGAAGAAAAAGGGTGATCAGATAACTCGGTCCGGCCAGGATCGGGTTGAGTCGGGTCATAGCAAAAAAAAAGGACGGATTTGACACCCCTATTGAGATCTTTGCTATGCATGAATTTAAAATTATTTTGATATGTGAAAATCAAAAAGGACAATTATGTATAAGCATATGACGCGATTTGCTCATGTAAAATTGTGCATCCATATCCTTGATCTTAGATGTTATTTTTTTCAATGTTTTCATAACCGGATCGGAGATCGAACCGGACGTCACACTGGGTCGTGGTTGGATCGGTCCGACCGGGTTCAATCGAATTAGATCAAATTTTATAAAATAATATTATGTATATTAATTTTGAATATATATCACAATTAATATATTATATAATATATCATACTGGTAATAATAATAATAATAATAATAATAATAATAATAATAATAATAATAATAATAATAAATTAGTATAAATTTATTATTTATTATATTCTATAAATTTAAGCTATCTTAAGTTATCATAATTGATACATTATTAGATTTTTTATTATTTATATAATATTTGTGATGCTATACTAATTTATTTATATCTAATTCACATTTAAAATTGTTGGTTCGTATTTATTTTCATATATTCATCCTTTTTTATTTTCATTTTGTGTTGCTCATTTTATTACTTTTCTATTACTTATTATATTTAAAAAAATTAATACTTATTCAAACATTATTATAATAATATAGTTCTAGTGATAAGATATTAATATATTTTATCCCAAATTATTATTAATTTTTATTTTGTTAGTTTATTTAATTTCTTTTCTTCATTCTTTATTTTTTTCTCCACTGAATTCTACATTTTCCTTTAATTTCAAATTCTTCTCCCCTAATAATCTCCTCTAATCATTCATTTTCTTCAATTATCATTCTCTCCCTATTAATTATCTTTCTATATTTACTTTTTCATTCTAATTTTGTTTTTAACATATGATCACGTCTTTCCTCTTATATATATATATATATATATATATATATATTAAAATTCCTTCCATTTTTTAATTTCTTGCCATTTTAAATTGACTTTTTTTAAAAAATTCTTGAACCGATTCTTTGTTGGTTTTCCCATTTCACCGGTTTTTTCGGTTCAACCGAATTTTAGCCGGTTCGATGAGTAAAACTATTTTGATATCGAACCGGACCGGACCTAGCACCGGTTCGTGATTGAACCGATCGAACCGACTGGTCCGGTCCGATTTTAATAACATTAATTTTTTTAAACGATTTTAGATGTTTATTGTCCAATCTTTTGAACATATGCAATCATTCTTGGATATAAAATAAAACAAAAGAGATAAAATTAGCAGCTCATCCCCTGGATTAATATGTTTCCAAAAAAATATAAGTTCAAATCTCGAAGATATGATATTTCTCTTACTATTAAATTAATTAAATGAGAGATTATTATTATTATTATTATTATTATTATTATTATTATTATTATTATTATTATTATTATTTCATGTGATTTGTATAAGAATCGTAGGTAAAGCTTCCACGTCCAAAGTTGCAAACTCCGATCGCATTCAACCAACTAGATATGTTCTGATACGAGCACAGTGAGCAGGATTTATTTGCCACTAAGAACCCACCAGCATGCTGACACGTGGACCAACCATTCAGGGAGGCTGTTGGGGCTCGCGCGGTCCTGGTCTACTCCCACCAATAGGGTGTCAAGAATTAGGCAACACGCTGTTCGATCCCCACAGCTTCGTATCGGAGACATCATCCGAGATCAATCTTGTTAAGTAACATCTCAATCTACGACAAATCTCGCCGCGTGCCCGTCCGCGCGAGGGCCCTCGAACGACACGCGGTTTGATCTCTCTCTCCCCCTCTCCTCTTCGTCGTACGTATAAAAGTTGGCAGAAAGAGGAAAGAAGTGGAGAGAGAAAGAAGGAAGCCTCAGAGCCTTCCACTCCAGGAGAGATCCGGAGACCGTTCGTCGATCAAAAGGTACTTGCTCTTTTCTTTCCCCGCCCGACTGAGATCTTACGGTGAAGTTTAATGTTTACCGTCGTCGTGACGAGCTTTATTGGTGTTTTTTTAGGGGAATGATCCGAAAATTCGATATCTGCAAAGTGTTTGCCCATGTCACTAGCTTTCAGTAGAGACGATCAGCAACAGATCTCCTGCTGATTTGTTTTCAGGCTTTGGTCTGATAAAAGTGTTGGATAATGATGATTTCTCTCCACTCTGATTCCTGTGAAGGGAACTGTTCCTTGCCTGTGCACATGGAAACAGTTTGAGTTGCTCCTAATGGAGGAGATCAGAGATACTGAATTAGTAATTAATTCTGTAGATGTTTACATTGTTGGAAAGTGTGAAGCAGCAAATGTTGTTTCTTCATTGGTATCCCCAATCTTCTTTACAAATCGTCATCGTTTTCTTGGAATGAAGGTTATTCTGCATTGCAGTTTCTTTAATTTCATGGCTTTTCCAATAGCAATAGAAGCCTCATGAAGCGTTTGATGATCACATGATGGTTCATCTTAGTTAAATGCAATTCTTCATCATGAAAGTGATGACTACGATCCTTCAAGTTAAAAGTAAAACATACCAGATTTTGCATGTTATTTCATCTCATCCCAATGTACCATCTAACCTGTTTGAAAGAGATAAAGTTGGCTAAAATGTTTTGAATTGATTTCATTTCAACCGCTTGAATGTTGTTGACCATTAGAATTTGACTTCTTTGTTATTAATGAGGTAGATATATCTTGAATATTTAAATGCTGGTCCACATCTTATTATGCATCAAGCATATATTTGTGAAGAAATTTGTACTCCAATATTTTCCATCTTACACTGCATGCTGCTCCATACTGCATAAAGCAATAGATGAATTTGACCTTTTGTATAAACAATTTTTTTGTGTGTTTTCAACTGAGTTGATCGACCTACTATAATATGCAAATCTCGTTTTCTACATTATAACTTACAGTTGGAACTTAGGTGTCGCAATTACTTTCAACCATCTTTAGGTGATCAGAGGATTGACTTCAGGGCAACTTTGTTCGTGGGTCAACAATGGCGGAAACATCTGATTCTGTTGTGAAAGAAGTAAAAGAAGAGTTCCATATGAAACTCAAAAGCAAAGAAAATGAACGATCAACAGAAAATGAAAAGGAAGAACTCCAAACTGAGGTGAAGGCGAAGACTCTCGAGAAAGAGAAGGCCAATAACGAGGAACATAAGAAGGATAAGAAACACAACAACAACAATAACAAAGCCTTATCCCATTAGGTGGAGTCGGCTACATGGATCATACGACGCCATTCCGATATTCGTTGATCCATATTCATGAGATTCGATAGGGTTTTACGCTGGCTGTCGAGGCCTAACACAACCCTCCTCCTTTATTCGGGCTTGGGACCGACTATAAAACATAGGCGGAGAAGGATAAGAAACACAAAGAGAAGAAAAAGAAACAAGAGGATACTGAAGAGGAAGAAGACAATAAAATAGATGCAAAAAAGGAAAAGAAAAAGGAGGAGAAGAAGAAAAAGAAGAAAGATGAGGAATTGATGAAAGATGTGAAGGACGAAGAGAAAGCTATGAGAAAGAAGGACGAAGATGTCAAGCAAAAGGAACACGCGGTAAAGGATAAGGAGAAGGATCGAGAGTCAAAAGAAGCTGAAGAAACTGGTGATGTGTTTCAAAGAAGAAGAAAAAGGATAAGAAGGAAAAGACTTTGGATGAAGAAACAGATGACAAAGATTCAAAAGAGAAGAAAACTAAGAAAGATGGAGAGGCAGATGAGAAAGAATCCAAGGAGAAGAAGGATAAGAAATCTAAGAAAGATGAGGAGGCAGATGACAAAGAATCCAAGGAGAAGAAGAAGGATAAGAAATCTAAGGAGGATGAAGAGACGAATGACAAAGATTCAAAGGAGAAGAAAAAGGAGAAGAAAGCTAAAGAGGACGAAGAAACAGATGAGAAGAAAAAGGAGAAAAAATATAAGAAAAAAGATGGAGAAAATGAGATTGGCAATTCTGAGGACAAGGACGAGTTAAAGAAAGACAAGAAAAAGGAGGAGAAAAGTGATAAACACAGAGATCAAGAGTCTGACAGAAGTGAGAAGTGAGAAGCAAGAAGAGAAAGATGAAGAAACAAAGGAAAAGAAGAAAGAAAAGAAGAACAAGGATGAAGACGAGAAAAAGAAACCTAAGGGTGAAATGAAGGAAGGAAAAGAAGAACATTTAAGCAGCACAAGAGAATTGAATATTGATGACACAAAGGTAGATGATGATAAGAAAGAGACCCAGATAAGAAGAAAAAGAAGGACAAGAAACACAATGACAAAGAGAAAAGGGAAAATGTTGATGAGCCAGTGGAAGTTGAAACAAGTGAAGTGGAAGAGAAAAACAAGGACAAGAAGGACAAGACTGAGAAGAAGAAAAAGGATGGAAAGGAAAAGAGCAAGGATGTTGACAAGCTCAAGCAAAAGCTGAAAAAGATTGATACTGAGATGGAAGCCCTGTTGGCCAAGAAGGCAGATATCCTGAAGTTGATCAAAGAATCTGAGGAGGCTAAAGAGATGAAGGCAGAAGCACAGTAGTGAGGCTAGAACTATGGATTTGTTGTTTGTGTTGCTTTCGATCTGTAACTAGCAGATAATGTGGTTGAGCTTTATTCAACCTCATGAGATGATCATTATGTATTGAGTTACCTCGTTTCTTTTGTTATCTGCTTTGGTTGCGGCAAACAAATATCTGACTAGTAAGCTTCTCGTAGAAATCCACAAATATCTGTAATCAGGTTTCTCAGCATTTGGATCTGGAATCTCTTTTCGAAGATTCTCTACAGATTTCAACAAAAAAAAAGTACTTTTTACTACCTCCATCCATATAAACCTTGACAAAACAGATTGGAGCAGACAAAATTTTCATCTTTGACAAATTCATTGCCAGCCTTTGTTCTTGTACAAATGAATTTGGAAAGATGATTAAAGTAAAATAAACACCTCCCTCCAGAGATCCAACTTCTGACAAGGGATATAATCTGTTCATTGAAATTTAAATTTTCAGGAATAACACCAGAATCCAACCACACTAGTCATCCCAGAAGAGAATGGTAGGGACCACTTAAAAGCCGTCAGATAACAACATGCCACAAGATTATAAGAAACTAATGGATATCCATGTCACTAGAAAACCAAGAATTGCGGCCACCGCTACCACAGAACTCTTTCTTCTGTCCACCCCGGACGATGCTACCTGATTATGTGCACGGCTTCCATGAGACAAACTGAAGCAGGTCAAGCAAACAGTCAAATAATTTGAATAGAGATATAGGTGGTTTTATGAACATAGCTTTCCTGATTTAAAAGAATCAAATTTTACCTGACCCCCTGTGGTTCTGTTGTTATACCGAAGCCAAAGGGAAATAATGGGTCATAGTGTTGATCTCCAACATTCATAGGAAGCTGGTCTACAGACTTGAACCAGGTGCGAGAGAGCTTGCCAGTGAATGGATAATCTCCAAACAGAACATCAGTGACACCAAGACCTTCAGATCCAGGAAGCCAAGCAGCTACCAGTGCGTCCATCAGATGAACATAGGGCTCAATGACTACAGGCCTGCCAGAGATGATGACCACAACGCATTTCACGGCACCGCAGACAGTCTGAATCGTACTTGGGCCAGGGTCAGGAAGCGTAAGGTTGAGGTTGTCTCCGACGGTCTCAGTATAAGGGAGCTCTCCTACAACGACAATGGCATAGGCGAAGCCATTGCTTTTCACAAAATCTTCATCAGGGTTCTCTTTGTATACAATATTAGTGGATGGATCAACTGTGGATTTAATTGCTTCAAGAACCGTGGTTCCTGCAGAAAAATCCCTTATCTGTTATCTATTCAGAAAATAAAAATTCACAAAACAAAACACTAGCTTATATTTATTGCAACCCCCTTTTCCAGTTCTCGTATGTCCTGTAGCCTCCATTCTACTAAGCTAAGCCTCATTCTCTTTAAATTATTCCATTCTGAAATGTATTGGCACTATCATCGTGAAAACTCATAATGATTGAGGGTTTGCATTAAAATAGTGGGCTGATATACACTTTTTTGTACCTAATTGGATATGCAAAAGAATGGAAGATGCTCAATGAGGAACTCCTCAATGATTTTGGCATATCTGTACCATACAATTGATTAGTAAGTCGAGAAAATGTACCAACTGTGATATTTCCACTAGCCCCCTGCCACTCAATGGTCCAGCCACCACATTGATAACCCAAATTGTCAGCGTGACTTCCAGCAACAAGAATCTTGTCAGCTTTTTTCGGAAGGGGCAACAATGTATCATTGGTGGAATTTCCATTTTTGAGTAGCACAAGTGATTTCCGAACAGCTTCCCTTGCCAAATCTCTATGCTCCTATTCAGTGCAGATTGAAGTTTATTTTAAAAAGAAACACAATGAACAATCACATCACTATTCAGAAAGAAAAAAACCTTCTTTCCTAGTTGATCAGCCAGGCTAAGGTCAGCAAGAGGATTCTCAAAAAGACCCATGGTGAATTTGACCCGCAGAATTCTTCGCACAGCATCATCAATTCTGCTCATGGGGATAACATTCTTGTTAACAAGGGAAGTTAGATCATTAATATACTCAGTGTAGTTGTACGGCACCATCACCTGCCCAAAAGAAGGAAGATCAAAACAGTATACAAGATAACATTAAAAAGTTACACAAGGTAATCCTTGGGTTTTTATTTGGAGCCCCTTTTTTTTAGGAGTATTTGGAACCACTTGTACACTTATGAATGAAAATGGACCACCCAACTCCAGTAGTCATTCTTTTCTCTTTCAGAAAAAAAATTGTGGAAATTTTTTTTCGATTTCAACAATGACAAGTAACAACTTTATGACTGTTCCATGAGGGAGAGATACTAACCATGTCAATACCAGCATTAATTCCAGCCTGAACAGAGTAAGTGTAATTAGAACCGGATGGGGTAGTGACCCTGTCAATTCCTTGCCAATCCGAAATTACAAAACCCTGAAAAAACATTTTCAGTATACATCTCACAATATAAACAGAGCAAAATAAATGCAAGAAAAGACAAAAAAACAAATCACATGCACAGTAATGCTTACTCTGAAATGAAGAGTGTTCTTGAGGTAGCCAGTGACCATATCACTATTGGCATGCATGTTCACTCCGTTCCAACTTGAGTATGACACCATGATAGTCGAGACACCTTTTATGATCGAGTTCAAGTAAGCAGGCATATGGATGCTGAGAAGTCCATCTCGGTTTAAAATAGTGTTATTCTCATTAATTCCATTATGTGTTCCACCATCACCAACATAATGCTTTGCACAAGCTGCCACTTTGTCCCTGGCCAATCGCAAGTCAACAAATGAATTTCTGGAATAAAGTGGCTTGAAAGATTACAGTAATCATGACATGAAATAGGCATAGCCTCATGTATATGACAGTGATAAACTTTCCCCTAGAAGAAAAATAAGGCAGTGATTGTAGTGATCAAGTTGTAAATGATGATGCCTTATACCTTTGTTTTTTTGTATGATAGTACTTGCTGTAAATGTGTTATTTTGTGAATAATCAAGTATTGCTACACTTTCATAGTAATAATGGAACAAGGGTAACTTTTTTAATTGTGAAAAGGTGAGTACTACATACACATAGGGAGCAACTGAAAGACAAGTATACAAAAAAGAGTTATCTTATACAAAAAAAGAAGTTATTTGGATCTAAATGACTCACTTTCCTGCAACATAAGGGACGCCATGGCTATGATTAGTGGGGATATCTCCCTGCAATCCCTGTCATTTGTTGGACAACACTGTGATCTTCACTGTAGCTCTCATAACATCGTCCCCATCTTGGGTCTCTGCAAACCTTCAATTTACAAACTCATATGTCAAAAGTGCTACTTTTCTAAACTAGGAGATCTGGACTGTTACTGTAACAGTAACTGATCTGAAGAACATGATTTAGTTGTTATACTAACTTGCTCCCAAAAATTGTTATATTAACTTACTGCGATACATGGAGCAAAGACATAAGGGATTCCTGTTGCTCTTACTTCAAGTGCAGTCGCCTCACCAATTCTCTTCACGAGCTGGGGATCCCTAGGAGGCAGAGGACAAAAGCTAAGAAAGAAGAAAAACTACAACAACAACAACAACAACAACAACAAAGCCTTATCCCACTAGGTGGGGTCGGCTACATGGATCATACGACGTCATTCCGCTCTATTAGTAACCAAACCTTTCGGTATATTATTCATCTATTACAACAATTATAACATATTTCCTTTGCCATTGTTTGCAATAGGATGCAGATGAATAAGTAAATGAACATAACAACAAAGGAGACTGACACAAACTTCTAACGTGATAAAACTAAAATCCTCTGAATCAATATGAACAAGGAGACAACCACAGACAAAGGAGCTTGTTGCCAAAGAGATTTCACAATGAACAAAAAATAGTACATCAATATAAAACTTAACCCTTATATATAAGAGTTGAGGCCCTTGCTTAATACCACAATTTCTAATTGTCTATTCTTCTTATTTTCCATTTACGCAATTTTGAGTTTAAGGATGCAATTTAGTTCAAGGCACATCAACAGCCATCTAGAATAAGTAACATGCCATCACACCGAAGTCTCACTGATGTCTAGTTTAAGATCTACTTAAGGCATTAAGAATTTGAGGTATACTGCTCAGTTTTCTGAGGATTACCCATTCTCTGAACTAAAACTTTCTTCAATTTTAGTAGAGGTGCTGTCATTGCTCTTTTGAAATATGTTATTTGCAGAACAACAAAGAAGTTACACATAAACCATGTCAGCCTAAGCCATTATCTTACTGGAATGTCTTTATCTTTCAGAATCAGAATAAATGAGCTTGGGCCGAAGTAAATCAGTAACGAGAAAGAACAGTTGCTAACCTTGTAGCACCAAGACCAATGTTATGAGGAAATATTGTTGCACTATAGACATTATTGTGTCCATGAACAGCATCAATGCCATAGATCATTGGAATACCCAGACGTGTTGAGAGAGAACCCTTTTGGAATTCATTTACCATTTTCACCCAATCTGCAGCACTGGCCTGGGGAGCAGGCACACTCCCCCCACCACTCAATACACTACCTGCGGGAGAAGGTTACTAGCCTTGTAGCCTCAACTCTCATATTTGCATATCATAGCATAAATAAACCTCATGATATCTGAATGAAAATTGTGTATGTATTTACCAATGAAATAATCTTTCATAACCTGTGCTGATGCAACCTCACGCTCAATCTGTGTCATCTGACCAATCTTTTCTGCAAGAGTCATCCGACCCATTAAGTCCTCTATCCGTGTGTTAATTGTCTGTTTAGGATCCTTATACTTCATATACTCGGCTTCACCAAATGAGACCCAAAAAAGAAAGAAGAGAACACAAAGAGGAGTTTGACGGTTTGCCATCTCCCACAAAACAACACAATTTCTTCAACCTGAGCATAAAAGACGGGTGTTTAATAAGTACAGGCTTTGGTGATGAGAATTTTTACACAAAAGACAAGTTTATAACACATAAAGAATTGAAGATCTTCTTTTATGCATTGCCAACTTAAAGAGCCAATTAATATACTACTTGTTTACCAAAATGTCTCTATCATGCACCATGCGCCTGATCCATTCCTCAAGTTGTCAAATAAGCCAATTGTTTTGTTGAGTGGATCATCTAATTAAGTAGAAAACGACATGCAAAATAAGACGTGGTACTCTGAGTCGAGACTGGCTGATGGATTTAGGTGAGAGTGAGACCAAGGACTACATCATCATGATGAAGAGGTCCACACATACCGTGTAATATATAACAACCACTCGAGGAGATTTTAGCATTCGAAGCTTCGCAAAATTGAAAGAGAAGTAGGAACTGGTGGCGAACGAAGCAACAAGCAACAAAGAAATTGAGTGCAAAACCGGTAAAGGATGGCCAAAAAGATAACAAAAAGGTTTCTTGAAAACTAAACAGGAAGAGAAAAATCGAACTCTCGCATCTTTGCAATAATCAATAGTAAAAAAGGAACGATCTTTCCGATACATCCCGCAGGAAACCCAAACCCTGCCGACCGCAACAGAGACGAGACAATGCACAGCAAACTCGAATTCCACAGAGAACGGAGCAAACATAAACTCCGCAGAAACTGAAAGTCCCAATCGTATCCCGGCATTGACACTGAGAAACATCAGCATTGCGTGGATCTAACGCTCCAAAGCTCCAAAAATCCAATCTTTAAGCTACTTCAAAGATCAAAATTGACCGGCGAAGAAAAGGAGGAAGCAATCTGACCTTAAAAGCTGTTGGAGATGAGAGGGGCAGCTCCGAGAGCTCAACGGAACCACCAGACCAGTGGAGTGGAGTGAGAGAGTGCTGTTGTGTGATCCAGTGCAGGGTTTTTTTTTTATATATATATGCAGACGAACACTGTAAAGCTCTTCAAGTTTACTGTCATGTAAACCACTCTCCGACTGCAGCAAAAAAAAAAAAAAAGAGAACAATTCACACCAAACTCATGGGTCATGGCGGATGCTTAGAACTGTGATTATGACTAATTGCAATAGTAAATTGGCACGGCGCGTGCTCGTTGTGGCTCTTAATCTCGGTGTTTGTTGTTGTGTAATTGGTCCATTACAAAAAGATGAATATTTTTACAGGTTGGTTGGCTCATGACATGAGTATTAGGTCTTAGATTACAAGACTCGTTGAAAGTATGAGATTTTTGTCGGTCTCATTTCCATCCCAATATACAAGTAATCGAGCAGTAATTTATTTTTCAAAAATAAATAAATAAATATTTTAATAATCAACTTCATGGTGGACAAAAAATATTATTATGCAGGAAAAAAGGAAACAAATCAAACAATGATTATAATTTGTATAGCGATTGAATTAAATAATTTATTATACATTAGAAATAATAATAAATTATAATATTTATTAATATTATAAATTATAATAAAATTTGTATAGTAACCATCATTCGCTATCCACTTTTTTAACTGTTATCCATTATTATGTGGTTACTCGTAATGTCAAAGTAGCTGGAAAATTCAGGAGAGAGAGAAGGGAACTTAACGCGGGACCCAGAGAGAGAGAGAGACCGTCTTTTTCATATTAAGTGAAATAAAAAAAGAATCGATTCTAAATTTAAATTAAGATGTCTTGACTATTAAATTATAATAGTAAGAAATAGTGTATTCTTTTATCATAGAAAGTCTAATTTATATATATGATGATAATATTTGAAATCAATGAGAATAAAAGGATAATATATTTGGTAAAATTAAATAGCTTATTTAAGCGGACAATTATTTATTTAATAGATAGAGAAGAGATTTTAGATATTATTGGATAATAATAATCTTATCGTTAAGTTTAATAAAAATGTTTTGCTAATATGGCAGTTGGATTAATTAATAACTACAAATAGACATTAATACATATATTACATCTTATGTGTATAAAAAATTTATACAAAACAAAGATTTTCATATATTAATATTTTATTATAGTTTATTATCATTTATTCTTAAAAAAATAAAAAAATGGAGGAGAAATAATTTGAATCGATGATTTGAAGGAAAAAAAAAATAGTCAAGAGGTAAAAATATGAATCGTGTTGGAAAACTATCTAGAAAAAAAAGTTGGAAGTTGAAGTTGAAAACATCACAATATTTCGCATGAAAAATATATGATAATTGTCTGAGGAACAAAATTTCACAATAATTCAAATGATCATGATGACAAAAATGTGCAGTGAAGCCTGTATGAATTTGGTTCTTCAATCATCAGCGAGAAATAGGGAACTGTAGCCATATGCATCACGTCAAAATGATCTTGAGCAATGTTAGAAGGCCATCAAAACTTGAGGGCACAAGCTCAACTCAAAAGTTCCCTCATGTACTTGTGCAAACTCAAAAGTTCATTCAGCTTCATTTTTTTGTTCCGTTTGAACCACCAACAGTCTTTCATCTGTTGAGTATTGATCAAGATGTAACATTGACTGCTAAATACCCTAACTTAACTTTGGAGGATTGGCAGATGCCAACATTTCTAGGTACTTCTCTACATTGTTCAGACCGCAGAGCTCCTTCACCACTGGCATTGTCGCAGGCACATCCAACTGGAACGTAGAAGGTAGGCCATCAGGTCCAGTGCTAGGAGAGAATTCCTGCCTAGCGGCCCGTATTGCATCTCGCATTGCACAATGAACTGAAGCTGCTAGAACTAAAGGGGGCTCTCCTGAGGCTGCAGAAGGAGTCATTTAGTTAGTTGATAACTGAATATTACAAACAGTGGATACATGTTAGCAGTTAGAGATGAAAGCTTTGCCCTAGCTAGCCTGACAATTGTATGCATTTTCTCTTGAATAGAATAGTGTTCATATTCCTGATGAATAGACATTCTTAGTCTCACACCATCAACGGAAAGAGAGAATCTCCACAAATGCCAGAATTATCATTGCATATTCCTAGAGGATCATTAACACATTTATAACCGAGACCATGTTGTTTCGAACTTTTGTCATTAAGGGTTCCAAAAAATTCATCTCAGCTGGCTCTACGCATGAAATTGAAATTGCCAAAGATCATGATCAATGTTGTTAACCTGTCAAGTCAAACTCTTAAACTCTTAAACTCTTACAAGTTCAAAAATTTATGTGAGTAAAATGAATCAAATCGACATAAACTCTTAAAACATAGACTCTTAGATTTTACATTAATATTAATTTAAATTCTTTTTAATCTTATAAATTATACGATTTTACACGAGTTTATACAAGATGTTCACCGAGTGCAATACAAATTTCTTATCCTTGATATTGCATCAAGTTACCATAAACCATCTTACCTTTCTTCATTGTTTATTTAACACACACATCTATTACATAATAAAGCAAGAAAATCATTATTTTTTATATAAATAAATGTATATGAGTTCTAAAAGACGTACATTTATATATTTTGATTTCTTTGTAGTATCTTTATTGGAATATCACTACAGTGCGTTAGATATGTTTTAAGAAAAAAAAATTAATTGCCACCTCTTTTTCATGTAAGATTACTACTACACAATTCACTGTACCGTACAGTAACATTATATTAGTACGAAAATTATCAAGTTTGACCAAATTGAACATGGTAATCCTAACATTACGACAAGGACTCTCAAGAATGCTAAAAAAATAGAACAAACACAAACGAACTCCTAAGAAAATCGGGTAAAATAATCATGTCAATATTTATTTGAAATTTGAAGAGGGCTTAAAGTCTTGAAGCCACAATAACATTAGCACTATTTATGAGACTTTTAGCTCCTACATAAACATTGTTCGCACCCTTAAGAAAACATAACAACGTCAGCATCAAGCATAAGGTAGTAAGAGCAATGAAAATATATACTCAATTGTAAGTCCTACAGTTTTCATGCAATCAAGTACTCGAAGGAAAAAGTAAAGTTCCCTTATCAAAACAGGCATTTTCTAGGAATCAGTATGTAGACAGATGGAGACATACAACAACAACAACAACAACAACAAAGCCTTATCCCACTAGGTGGGGTCGGCTACATGGATCATACGACGCCATTCCGCTCTATTAGTATAACGACCTAGCATTAACACAATATATTCGTTGATCCATGTTCATAAGATTCGACATGATTTTATGTTGGCTGTCGGGGCCTAACACAACCCTCCTCCTTTATCCGGGCTTGGGACCGGCTATAAAATATAAGATAAAAAATTGTATAATACCTTTTGAGGAGAGAACGCGCTTTTCATGATGTCCACTGTTCAACAATTCCACATTGAACTCTTTTGGAATGGTGTCAATTGTTGGAATCTTGTATGTCCAAGTACCCTCGGTAACAACCAAACCATCTGAGTTTGTCAAATACTCCTCGTACATGAAAAAACCAATTCCTTGAGCAAAAGCACCTTCAATCTGCAAAGAGGAAAGAATATGATCGATGTCATAATGTTAAATCTCAACCAGATCTCTTTTCTTATGTCCGAACTAATAAAATCACATACTTTGTCATTAGTATGGATAGACAAAAAAACCAGAAAAGTAATTTGCTTTTTCCTTCATGATTTGATGCAACATCAAAGACAGTGGAAAAATATGTCAATAAACCAGAAGAAATATCATGTGTGCCACCTAAAGGAAATAAACAACAAAAATACATATGTTCTTGCACTTATATTCATGTAGGGTTAACCAGAACCCATAATCATCTTTCTTTGCAAGGAAAGAGAAGCAAAGGTCTTCCCAATGATAGACATAATGAGAAGAATCTAATTTTCGACCATGACAGTGAGTTCCATTCAGAATTATCTAAACTTCTCTAGTTATATAAGGTGGTAGAAACACGACCAAAGAAGATATTGTAAGTTTTTTTTCTTTCCTCTCTTTGAAGACTCCAAAAGACTACAAGCAAAACTTTGCACCTACTTTTCACCGGTGTTTCAAGTTATGATTGTCATAATATCCATTGTGCTCAAATCTTAAAACAAAAGAAAAACACTTTGATTACATAATGGAAAAAGAGATAGGTAGTAATAGGTGAGATCAGACTGATGAAAAGTGAAGAAATTGGTATATCTGATGTCACACAAGAAAGTGATAAGAGGCAAGATTTTCCTACTAATAAGGCATCACTTTCAAATTGCATAAGAGGCAAAAATACTCCACAGATCTACCAAACCTGTCCCAAATCAACAGCAGGATTCAAGCTTTGCCCACAGTCATAGGTAATGTCCGTCCGCAAAATTGAAGTAGCTCCCGTGAGAACATCTATCTCAACCTGAAATTGCGGCCTTTTAAGTCATATGACAAGTACATCAAGCAAATAAAATAATATTATACGTTGTAAGTTAAAGTCAACTATGAATCCCCCGTTTACAAAAAATTACCTCACTTATAGCAGCTCCATAATTTAGATAGTCAACAGACGTGCTGTCAGGAACCCAGTAAACACTGGCTGACAAGTTCACAGCTCGCATATTTGCCTGCAGACAAAAGGGAAGAAAGTTCACAATAACCAAGTTTACAAGTGCTCTTCGTGCCATTTTCATTTATAGGGATGTGTATGCATAGTCTGCTGTCTGCAATGCCTACATATTCAGACTGTTACAAATGCTACTGGTGACTCAAGAAATTTTGTCCACCCCCAACCCAAGTTAATCTCATTGATTTTGTGTTGACTTTAGATGAAGCTCACAAAATATACAGATCACTTATGACAATTTTTCCGTCGACACAGACTTGATTTTCAACAATCATACTAATTATTAGCAATGACTATTAATGTGATTTTCATGACTTAGTTTCTACTTCAACTGTTCTATGATTAGAGCTAAAATCGCATGCACATTTTAGGACCAAAAGAGTGATTCTATTCTCTGCCAAAGTAATAACAAATCATGTACAAGGGTGAATAAAACAATAAGTCTAAGGAATCAAATACTCGAACGGGATCAAAACTGAAGAAGAAAACATCCTAGGAATCACATTTTGCAAATACCTCATTAACAATCATCAAACAATTAAGTGATGACAATATGTCTTGATAACTATAAAAGACCCAAAAATTTGTTATCATCAAATTATGTATTTACTTCTGTAAACTCCGCCTATGTTTTAAACTCCGCCTATGTTTTATAGCCGGTCCCAAGCCCGGATAAAGGAGGAGGGTTGTGTTAGGCCCCGACAGCCAGCGTAAAACCCTGTCGAATTTCATGAACATGGATCAACGAAGCGTCGTATGATCCATGTAGCCGACGCCACCTGGTGGGATAAGGTTTTGTTGTTGTTGTTGTTGTTGTTATATGTATTTACTTCTGACGCCTGTTTATTTCCCCCAGTAGGTTGCAGTTAGTACAGATTATGAAGATCGACTGATTATTCTGTAGAAAGGTATAAGCCTGGGGAGATCAAAAGCATGACAAGCCAGACAATGAGAAGAAGCTGGAGAAATCTTATCAGATATACTGAAGATTGAAGAATGATATGCACTATATGACAGCAGAAATCAAGAACCAACTAAAGACAACGAGAAGAAGCTGGTGATAATTTAAATGCCAAATGAATTCACTTATATTGAAATGTTACCTGTAGTACTAAAATATCCCATGTTACTGAACCCATTTCATTCTCTAAACTTTCCTTGAGAGATTTCAATCTGTCAACCAAAACATTGCAGGAAAGACGAACTGCCTCACAGCTTGACTCTGATGTTGTACTACCAGCTGTCCAACCCCCTTGGATCAAACTAAGTGAATCTGCCTGAATCACTCGAATTCTCTCCAAAAGATTTTGACTTTGATCGTGAAATAGTTTCCCAAGGGCAAATGCTGTGACTTGCTTGACTTTTGTCCAAAGACCTTGCCCTATTTCAATCCCTCCGACTTCAACAACAATGGATCCATCACCAAGAATAGACACTTTTCCCGGTGTTGGCCTAACCGTAACTTTGTATACAACAGGTACACATGAAATGCCCCGTTTTCTCCATTTGTTGTGACTATTGAAATGCTGGATCAATTCAAGACGGCTCAGATAATTTGAAGAATAAACCAATTTATCAACTATCAAAGGCAATGTATATACAGGAGATTCACCAGCGGCTCTTCCATAAAATAAAACAAGGCTGTCATAGGTATGGAGATTCTTCTTCCTAACAGCATGGGGATCTATGGAGAGAAATGATGCAACATGTTCAATGACAACTTCAGCAATATAAGCACCTTGTACTTCCCCAGGAGCTCTCATGGCTGATTTTGATGAAACATTTGTTTTACATATCTTAATATCAAAGGAGATTGCACCCCAGTTGTATTTCCTTACTGTTCCAGTAATGTTAAATGGAAGTATTGGGCTGATATCTTCTGATATGCCTGCATTGATTAATATATTAAGATGCAAGGCTGTGATCTTCCCATCAGTTTTGAAACCAACAGAGTAGTTTATTTTCATTGGATGTCGACCACCAGCCATTATCATATCAGTTTTTCGGTCAAGGTACATCCTAACAGGGCGGCGCAATTTAAATGCTGCAACAGCACAAGCAGTTGCAATCTGAACACACAAGCACACAATTAGTATTTTCCTTGACCTATTCACAAAGAAATAGTACAGCAATGACATGACTTATCAATATGATCATGTATAAAGAGAAGAGACACATGCTAGGAGAAGCAATGTATGGGGCATAAACATTAAAACCCATCATAATAAGGCCAATAACTAGATTTTCATTAGGATGGAAATTTCTTCATTGGGACTAATTTTGCTGAAAGGAAACTATGACATATCACTATTTCTTGTTTAAAACCAAATGCCCACACTTCTCCTCAAAAACTCCTTCTCAAGTAAGCAAGCTTTTTTATATAGATATTTGTTATAACAAGTTCTCACAAAAATAACAAACTTTACATGCAACAAATTAAGACATTCCATGATAATATCAACAATATAATATCTTGGCTCACGATAAAAGTTGATTGGCTAGAAAGGTGGGAAAAATGGAGGCTTAGTACACCTCAGGTTTTTCACTAAATGAAAAAGAAGAAGGGTTATTTTCATAAACCTCCCCTAAACTATCACGATTGTCCACATCTAACCTTAAACTATGAACTTCTTTTTTTGGATCCTCAAACTATCGCGACTTTTCCACTTTAGTCCTACCGTCAATTGTGTTATGTCTTCCGTTAGTTTTACTTTTTTTCATTTATGAAAAGACTAAATTACTCCTCTCTCTAGAAAAATATGAAATAACAAATATAAAAAATAAAAAAAAATTGTTGGAAGGATTAAAGTGGTAAACAAAAAAAATTGTCATTTATGAAAAAAGACTAAATTACCTTCCCCTAATTTTTTTTCTTTTTTATATTCATTATTTGATATGTTATGGAGGGAGCGGTAATTTAGTCTTTTCATAAATGAAAAAAATCAAAAGTAACGGAAAACGTAACAATTTAGGGATACAAAAAAATAAGTTCGTAATTTGGGGTTAAATGCGGAAAATCGTTATAGTTTATGGGAGGTTTATGGAAATAACCCAAAGAAGAATAATGAAACCTCAGAGGTTGAGCATCAGCAGCATGCCATGCTGAACATGCACCATTATGGTATTATGTCCTGCCATTTTCCATCTAGAACATAATAAAAGTTTTAAGAAAGCACAGAATTATATAAAAGAATGTAGCCTCACACTATGCTGGACAGCAATGGCATGGACAGAACAATTTTAAGCCAGCTAAGCAATCCTCAAATACATATACCTACGAGGTGGAAAGGTTCATATATTACAATAATGTTACCCACAAACGAGTCAGATCATTCAGATCGTAATGTGCTTTTATATTCACATATGCTTTAAGAATTTTGTAAATAAAATAAAACCAAAGATCTTTTTCAGCATAGTTTTGCTCTTTGCAATTCAAATGATATTGATGGTCATAACTCATAAGAACCTGACACTCACAGGGACAGATTTAAATGCTTTTCCACCGAAACCTCCTCCAACTCTTCTTGTTATTACACGGACATTGTGAGCTGGTAGACCAAGGCATTTTGCAATTACATATTGTGTAGTCTCAGGATTCTGGCTTGATGTGTAGACCATAATGCAGTTATCTTCATCTGGTATTGCAAGCGCTGTTTGTGTTTCCATATAAAAGTAATATTGTGAACCAAGTCTAACCTGCATATGATCATCGTGTAAAGTCGGTCAACTCTATGAAATAAAAGCACAACAGCCATTGTAAAGTTTCTTTCTGGAAATCCGTCATTCAGTATGTGCAATATTACAGCTCATTCAGGACCCATCCGCGCATAGAATTCAACAATAAAAAAATTGTATTTAATTGAAAAATCAAATAACTAGCAGTCATTTAACTAGCTTCAGTGTAACAACAGATTATCTGATTTTTTTCTCTCTTTTCTTGTAAAAGATTTCAACCCAGCTCATTCTTTGGATCATTTAAGTCAAATCTTCCTTTTACACGTTGTTCTCATAACTCCGCCTATATTTTATAGCCGGTCCCAAGCTCGGATAAAGGAGGAGGGTTGTGTTAGACCCCGACAGTCAGCATAAAATCCTGTCGAATCTTATGAACATGGATCAACGAATATCCGAAAGGTTTGGTTACTAATAGAGCGGAATGGCGTCGTATGATCCATGTAGCCGACCCCATCTAGTGGGATAAGGCTTTGTTGTTGTTGTTGTACACGTTGTTCTCATATTATCTATATTACAGACTTGTGAAAAAGGTACAAGCTTTGGAACCCAAGATATTGACAGTCATCATCACTAATTGCAGATGCATGAAAGATATCAATGACAACAGAGGAGAACAAAGTGGATAAAGATAACAAAATATGGTCCATTCCCATTTTAATTCATCAAAATGTGTGCCTGAAGAATTTTTTTTACCTGACAGGAGAATACGTAGACATGAATGACACATGGGCTAACTGCAAAAATTCAACTACATTTGTACATTTAATAATCACCAAAGAACATTAAGCATGAACTAACATCAAGTTAAAATGTGAACTATCATAAACTACATAAATGGATATATGAAGTTGGGACACAAATTTATCAATGATCCAATAAGGTCAACACTTATATATATGTTCCCACTTAATATGACAATGTGAAACCTTAGGTGGCAATACATCTTGTCAGCATGAACTCTTTTTCTAATTACAATAAAACTATCCTCAAACAGAGGACAAATTAAAGTCATAGAAGCAGATGGCAGTATGAAATTTAAACAGTTTGGCATATGTTTATCTTTTTTTTAAATACTTTTGGGCATTAAAACTAATAAGTCCATGGAAAATGTAAGGAAAAACACCTCAGCTGAGAGGATTTTGTGATCAGCCTCTGCCATTCCTTTTGAAAAATCTCCAACATCTTCAGGGGAGAACATAGGTGGAATTGGAAAATAACTTGATCTTTTGACGGCATCTTCTACTGATAAAATTGGAGGTTCTAGACCTTCTGTTGTATAAGTAACAATTGCCTGCTTAGCAGCCATGTTAGCCCATCTCTGGGTTCCTGCAACCTAGGAAAAGTAGCAACTCGCCTAAGGTTTATATATCAGCTGATAACCTCATTCATCCAAATAAAGATTTCCGCAATAAGGGTTAGATTGGTACAGAAGCAAAAGTCATAGCAAACTAAGGGATATACCACAACAGCGAGTGGTTGACCAGCATACTCTGTCAGGGAGCCAGCAAATAAAGTCTCACTCCCTAATATAGTGCTAGATCCAATGTTTTGTCCTCCTTTTGGAATATCGTTCACAGTAATCTGAGCAACGATTTTTTGTGATGCAGATGAAGAGCTAAATTTAATACTCTTTACACGAGCCAATGGACTGGTGCTATAAACAAATGCTCCATAAAGACAGTCTCTTGGGGACGGAATGTCATCCACATATACAGCTTCACCTAGTCACATCAATATAAGACGTAATCAAATAGGAACGAAATTTACATAATCATGGAAAAAATATTAGTTTTCTTTGTGCTCTGCTCACTCACGCATCCGTTGATCCATCTGAATCCTTTTTTTTACTAATTGTGCATCCATGCTCTTTCTCATTTTACCACTTATCTTTCAATAAATAAGGTAGTTATTCATTATTGAAAAAACTGTGGTAATTGTCAAGACTGAAGATATTACTTTCCAAGTTAGAAACTAGTCATGAACAAAGAATAAGCATAATAGCAACATATCAAGTTGAATCAAGTTATAAATTGGAGTATCAATCCTGGAGGGTCACTAACTAAAAGCCTGTGGAAACAAATGTACCAGAGGCTTGCAATTCTGCGCCTGCTTTTTTTATTGGATCTCCAACTGGTAGATAATCTGTGCTAATTTGGAATTCCTGCTTTGAAGATAGAATGCACCCAATTGAATCCATTTCTTGAAGCTGATCATGACCTGCTGCCTTATTATATGGGATGCCAACACATCCATTAACATTGACAGCATGATATTCAGAGATTTCAGCAGTCTCAGGTTTACCAATATCAACAGTCTTTCCATGTTCAATCAACTCTTTAACTAGCGGCTGAAGAAATTGAAACAGAAAAGAAACTGCTAAGCTCCTCCTAAATTCAGAATGCAGGGTGCCTTCTTTTGGTATAATGACATCTTTGAGTAATATCATTGCTTCAACTATAATAGATGGCGTGAGAACTCTTCCCTCTAAAAACTTCTCAACTTTTCTGGCTCTAATGGCATGTTCACCACCATAAGCGCCAAAAGCCAAGTGAAGATTGTCAAAAACAAGATCGCCCGAGTTTTCATCAACAGAAACTTGACCCAAGAAAGCTGCATTGAGATAAGCAACAGCATTTCCAAGAGGCCTTGGTGCTGCTCGATATGATTCAAATCTAATGCCAGGGTCCCCTTTAGATGCAAAATTATCAAATTCATTAGTAGTATATGATGTTTTGCTCACTGGACTCCAACATGGAATATGTATGCTTATAAGTAATGTTTGATTATCACATGGTGGGCTGTCTAAGAATTCCTCCAGTGAAAGAACTAAACTTTCTGAAGGTGTTCGAAGACAAACTGTTGTTCCAGCAGCAAGAAGTATGGTGGCAAGATCCGAGGCAAACTGGTTTCTTTGTGCCATGATTATATTCCCTCCCAGGCTTGCCATATTTCTGACAAATGGGGAAGCTATTCTATTCATGTGATCAGCAATCTTAATAAATACTAGTGTTCCGGAACGGGGCATATTGCCTTGATGTGCTTTCAAAACTTCAATTGCCCTAGAAATTGTCACAGCAGCACCAAAAGTAATACCTTCAGCATCCCTTCTGATAGTTGAAAGTTCCAGTAACCGTTTTAGATCAATATACTTATGATATAGATCATTCTCTTTATAAACGCCAGCCCCTGTGTTGCCCACAACCATTTTGGCATCACTAAACTTGCCAAGACTCGACAGATGATGGAGCTCATCCACACTGTTTGGTCTAAGCCAATAACTATCTGGCAAATCCAAGATAATAGAGTTATTTGATTTAGCAAGGGAGGATTTTATTTCAGTTTTCAGGAACTCAGGAAAAGTGCATACTGCTTCAGGATCATAATAAGGCAACTTGTCCACTGTTGCATCCTTCTCCCCTTTCTTCCAAAAAACGTTAAGACCCAAATCTTCCAAGTCAGTATCAGCTGCAAAGCTCTTGCAGGCATCAACTATAGGTCTATATCCTGTGCATCGGCAAAGATTTCCTGCAATAGACTTCTCAGTATCAGCTCCAGTGAGGCTTGAAAATCCAGCTGGTGCCTCAGGTCGATTACTCTTTCCTGCATTGACAAGTGCAGAAAATAGAGACATGCACATGCCAGGGGTGCAAAAGCCACACTGAGAAGCATGAAATCCAGCAAACCGCTTGTGAATTGAATGGAAGCCATCTTTGATGTTCCCAAGACCTTCAGAAGTGGTAACTGAGCGGAAATCAATACTGCAAAGAAGTGTCAGACATGAGCTAACACTGCATTCATTCACTTGGTCATGGACAGGATCATATGTGGACAGAAGAACAACACAAGCTCCACAGCCACCTGCATCACAAGGTCAAGGAATAAAACATGAGGAAAGTAAATACAGTTGGTAAGTTTTAAGCCACATTAAAACAACTCCACATCTACAACTTAAGAACTTCTACCAGAATTATAAAGCTTACTTGAATGCACAAGAAGGAAACTTAAACAAGCAAAATGAGAAGACAAAGATGTACGACTTATAAAGGCATGCCGTGAAAATATTCTATCAAAAATCATACAAGTAACACCCCGAAATTTTTTTAAAATAAAAATTGAAATTTATTTAACTCCGCCTATGTTTTATAACCGATCCCAAGCCCGGATAAAGGAGGAGGGTTGTGTTAGGCCCCGACAGCTAACGTAAAACTCTGTCGAATCGCATGAACATGAATCAACGAATACGGAATGCCGACCCCACCTAATGGGATAAGGCTTTGTTGTTGTTGTTGTTGTTGTAAAAATTGAAATTTATTTATTAACAAATGTCATTATGGTCATTTGAGCAAGAAAAAAACCCTGTAATATTTACATAATTTCTCTCTCCCCAAATTCCCTTCCTCCCAATCCCTTTTGGCCGCGACCAGGACCTTGGAGTCGCCAGCAACTTTGCAGTCGATTATTCATCATCCAACCAAGCCTTGAAAATTGGAGATTAGTGCCATGATGGGCTTGACAAGAAGATGATGTTGTGGAAATAGAACGTATGCCTCATCACCGCTGCTGCCCTGATTGATTCATCGCCGTTGGAGCTCCGCCAGTCAGTTGGAGCATACCACCTCGTAGGCCTTGGAGAGGAGATCAAATCGACATCGGTTGGAGGAAGATTGATAGTCCATGGAGGAAAAATGGAGGTTGCCTTTTTGATGAGGGATTACACCATCATTGCCGATTCACCATTGTTCTTCATAGATTCCTTGTATACCAAAACATGTTCTAAAGTTTAATCGAGTTTTCGTCGGGATTTTAATAGATGATGCCTTTGTTGTTGGTGATGCCTGTGCACCGCCGCTGATTGCCAAGGATGACTTGCCGGAGGACACAAGGAGCTTAGCAAGCTGAATGAGGGTGCCTTTTCTTCCTTGTGGTAATGTTACTAGCTGGATTGTATGATTCCTGTTTGATGCATGAGGGAATTGGTACCTGCCATCAATGCTAGTTGATTTCGGAGTTTATTACTGAGCTATTAATTACTGGTTTGATGTTGAGTTACTAAGTGTTAGAAGAGTGTTAACCTGGAGGTTTGAGATTTATCTATGGAGACTTGATTGGAATTGCTAAGCCAGTTATTAATGCTAAGATTCTTAAATTAATGATTCAGATTCCATCATAGTAATTGGTTAGGTTAATATGGTTAATCTGAATGGTCAGTTCAATCTCTGATAATATGATTAGTATATGGGCTGATCTGAAACCTGTGGAATAAGTCTTGGCCATACGAATTGTTTAGTCTGATTAAATTTATTAACATTTGATGATTCATCCATGTGAGTAGTTTCCAAATATGAGATTAGCTTACTAGTAGCATAACAAATTAGATTTAACCTATGTAATAAGGAAAGGATAATAATAGATTAATTAAACATTTGAACTAGTACACTAATTTATATGTATGTATAAATTGTGTGTGTGTTATCAAAGCTCGCTAAATTGATAATTACTGAATATAAGAATATGAATACTCAGATGGATAATAGTTATTAACTAACAATTACAATAGCTATGTATAATAATTAAAGTAGAAATATATAACAAATAATTAAATGATGATTACATGATGTGACTTTCAGGTAACTATAAGGGTTATGATTAACTAATCATTGAGCTGAATTTTAAATAATCTGATATGCTCATATTTAATATTTTAAGATATATGACTATATTAGATAAAGTAAAGTATATAATATACAAACACAAGAAGCCGTATAAATGATGAAAATAGTAATTTAAATATTGTCACAACAGGAACGTGTGAGTGAAGTATATGAGGATTTTTAAATGAATACTTGTTTAGGTTGCTCCTATTGTTTGATCAACAGTGAGATGATTGTTTGGGAGCAGTGAACCCTTGGTATGAAACATGGCATGTTACGAGTGTTGTGCAAGGTCTGAAATTGGGCCTGTAAGGAGCTAATGTTTTGGTCAATTTGCAGCCTAATAAGAGTATGTCCCTTAATCTGAAATAGGACTTATTAAGGGATGTGAACATGATGATGTTATTGCTCTTGATCTGAGACAAGACCCTGACAATAGCAAACACACTTGCACGACGCTATGAATTGGAACCGTGAAATGCGGTAGAGCACACAAATAATTTCTTGCATTCATATCATTCATGCACATTATTTTATGAAAAGATGTTGATTTTCAAAATCTTATGTTTTATGGATATTCATTTACTCCCTAAGCTAAGTATGTGCACCCCTCTTGTTTTATTATTTTCTTTTAGGGAAAGAAGGATGATCACCAGGATTTGTGGGCATCATCCATGTATATATATATATATATATATATATATATATATATATATATATATATATATATATATATATATATATATATATCACTATGAAACAATGAACATGTACAAGTGTATTCTCTCAATAAGAACAACAACAACAACAAAGCCTTATCCCACTAGGTGAGGTCGGCTACATGGATCATACGACGCCATTTCGTTGATCCATGTTCATAAGATTCGACAGGATTTTACACTGGCTGTCGGGGCCTAACACAACCCTCTTCCTTTATCCGGGCTTGGGACCGGCTATAAAACATAGGCGGAGTTATTCTCTCAATAAAAGAGCAGCAAAAAATAGAGAGATGCACAACCCCTAACCAAAATCCCACTCCTGAAGAAGAAAAGAAATGTGGTGTACATTATTGACATCTCTCCCTACAAAAATGGCCCGACCGCCAAAAAGGTCGCCGGTGGTGCTCTCCAACTCTGCCTCTGCCCACCACACGCACAGAGTGAGTGACTGCCAAAATGTTGCCACTGACGGATCGCCCAAGCTGCTCAACTGCACCCTTCTTGTTTTAATTTTGCAAGTAATAATTGAAAGTTTGCTCGCTGTGAAATAAGAGATGGGCTAAGGAATGAGCATGTGTGAAGGGCATGTTGGTTGTCTTAGAGATATTATTATTTCATTTGAATTTTTGCATGAGTTGATAACTCAAATTATAAACTGAATGGTTTTTTTTTTATTTTGATGAAACAAAGAGAGTGGGTGACTCTCATTAGATGTTAGATTATCAAGCATCTGGCTCATGGAGTTTGGTTCGATTTTGAGCTTATGACTCATTGTTTGAGGCTTGAGTTTCATTTTCTATTTCATTGATAAACTGTTAGTGATAGTTACTTTCTTAAATAAATTGCTTGTGATGAATTATGCAAAAATATTAAATTGTTGTACATGACACATGGACATATCTAAGCGTATGGCTGCCAATTATTTTTGAAAAATTCAAGAGTTAATTTATTTTTCGGAAAAAATAATTTTCGTTGGATTTGATTTTGAATTTGAATAAGTGATATCACAGTTCCCTTTCCATTGAAGAAGCAAGTAAACAGCTCAAGATCAATAATAAAAGAAATGGACGCATGGTAGAGTTTGGGCAACCCGCCCACACTGTAATAATTCCTATTAGATCTGGGAGGGAGCGGGCTTCAGTATTTGTTCTTCCACATGCAATTTGACTGCAGCAGAATCGTGGTTTTTCAGGGTGGTCGTTATATTGGAAACCGCTTCCAAGCATAGACAAGAAAGCAGAGGCAAGGGACAGCAGGGGTCTTCTCCTAACGTTACTCTAATTAATTAGTCCCGACGCCCCTTATGGCGAAGTGCTTTCTCTATTCACGACTAATGCTAATGATATCATTAAGGAGCAGGCCTCTTTTGCGTGATGCCTTTTGATTTCTGGCTCGATATCAATGTAATTGTAATCTGGAGTCTATCAAAAGAATAATAAACATGCCGACGTAGGCAAATCCTAAAGAACCGAAGACATGATTCATGGGGAAAAAGGAACTTCACAAGCATATATGTAAAAAGAAAAAAAAAAGATAACTATTTGGCAGTTGGCTCACACCCAAATCTATCTAAATTACAGGCAAACAGCTTTCGTCTCTCTATAATTAACACGAAAAGAGCGAACACACCATGACCCGTGACCAACTTATCACTTACAGGAAAAGAGAATCAAACCTTATCAGGAAAAAGAAAAACCATGAATGAACTGAACAGGAAAAACTAAGAACTAATGCGGCCGGAAGAATCCATGCAGTCAATCCAATATGATTAACCACTGAAAAAGAAGAAAAAAGATCTCCTTTCAAAGATGAAAAGTTTACTGCGGAGGAACAGTGATTCATCTAAATAGACGCATGCTTCACGATAAAAACAAGAGTGAGTACGGACAAAGTAACAGACCTTGCAGGCATAACCGCAAAGCTCGAATGACGAAGCTCACAGAGACAATTCGACACTAACCTTCGCCGCACCCGAGCTTCGGCCCCTTGAACCGCGTCTGGGTGCGCAAGAACTCCAGCAAAGTGATCGAAGGGTCGACCTCGGAGAGCTCGAATCGCTCGCCGTTGACAGCAAAAACCAGCTTCGCTCTGGCGTCCATCTCGTAGCGGCCTCCCGACGCAGGGCTTGGGGCAAATGCGGCCGCGTATAAGTAAAAGGTGAAGGCCGATGGGCGGCGGGACAAGAGTGTGATGCCAAAGTCATGGTCTTGGCCGCTCGCAGTGGAAAAAGAAAAGAAATAAAAACGAAGATGGAATCCAAAAAAAAACGAGATTGACGTGGGAAGAGTGTGATTCTTTGTATGGGTCGAAGATTTTGACAGCGCGCTACGCAACTGCGTGGTGAACGCTGTGCGAGCGAGCTGCCCTTTCCACCATCACTGTAGATTTCCTCCATTGGTGATAAAAAAAAAAAAAAAGTTGACTGGGATCTCCGTAAAAAGGCGTCACTTTTGGACAAAAAGAAACGTTTTTGTAGATTTAAATCTCTCTTCCTTTTTGTTTGCCTTGCTTCCTTTCCTTTTCTGGGATATATTATTTGATGGGTGGCGGTTGAGGTCGACAAAATCTTATCGAACTTGGAAGTTGGATCTTGCGACACGTATCCTTTTGATGACCATAATAAATACAATAATCGTAAAAAAAAATTAATTAATTCAATAGGTCTAAACAAAATTGTTAATTTACGTGCCTAGTATTATGTGAACTTATAATATTTTTAAATCTTTAGTATAACCTTTTTTTTACCATGTTCGTGAGCCTTTTTTTAATCGGAAAAAAAATGTAATTGAAATATTAAACTATAAATGAATTTGTACTTTTCAACTTAAAACTGGTACCTCTCTTTCTTGTGGGCGCACATGCACCGAATATATTCCTTTTTCAGAAAAAGTGCATAAAATATATATGTTTTATTATTATTGAAATCAGACGAACGAACCCTCGTACATGTATTTTTTTTTCGATGTTTAAACTCTTATGACGTTCATGATTATATGTATTATTCCTTTACTAAAGTCGATTTATCATCGAGTCTAATTAATCTGATAAAATTATTTCGCATTATGTGTCTAGCAATGACAAATGAAACTTTCGACTTTCTGCATCGACGAGACGATCACATCCACTCCACCCCGATAGTAATTTATTTATTTGATAAAGGTTGTGCTTGTCAGGATTCTGAGTCCATAAGAAAATTCTCGTGATCCAGATCCTGTAATTTTAAAATATATATATATATATACCATTCTTGTAAATTTGTTAAGTCAAACTCTTAATTTTAATATTTTTTTATTATTATTCTCACAATTATAGAACAAGTTGGTTGATTCAGGCAAGTCAAAGTCTCCGATTGGGGGAAGCTAATAACTCTAAATTTAATTCTGAACTCCCCATTTAATCAAGTTATAAGCAATTTCAACTTACAAAAAAATGGTAATTTGAGCCACTACTGTGGAATGTGGATCCAAAATGAAAGCCATTTTTCTTCCTACGGTTAGGAAATAAGAGGGTTCCATGAATTTCATACAACATTACTTATTTATTTATTCATTCTTTAAGCTCAATCTTTTTTTAATCGAGAAATTGAAATGTGCAATTCCTCCTTGGGATCAGCAACTGAATTTGCATCATGGTCGAGAAGTTGAAGTAACAATGTCAACATTTTTGCAAAGTTTATTTTTCGAAGGTTATAATTTTTTTTATAGTCACAACTTGCGCATCGTCAAAAAGTGTCTCATCGAGTACAACTAATTCGATTATATCGTTCCGCATCATATATATACAGATGAGATTCTTAGTAAAATTTTCTACATTTAGATTCAAACTGAAAATCTTAGTTAAATGAGAAGAAGCGATTTGAGATTATAACTTTTTTCTTTATACACTCCACCATCTCCGAAGCTCTTATCTAGTGTTATTAGGACCGACTAGACCGGTCACTCGGACCAATCTGACTGCCGATCAGCTTGGTATAAGTCCTAAAATCGGACCTCTAGAACCGGTCGAAATCGAAAAAATCATGTTGAATTAACGGTTTTGGGCCAACCAATTTTTTTATTATTCATTTTATTAAGAACTAATTTTATAAAATTTATTATTATAAATTTAAAAATATCTATAAATAAATTTTCTTCATAAAGAATCACAATTATCCACTAATGTCCTCATTTATTTATAGTCGTCCACTTACTCATAAAGAATCACAATGACTCACTAGTGTCCTCCTTTATTTATTGTTGTCCACTTACTCTTGTGTTGCTAATATTATCAAGGTGGAATTATGTTTGTACATCTTACGTGTTCTTTTTTCCTTCATTTAGTCTAGAGTTTACTAAGTTTTAAACTATAACTTATGAATTATTATTTTATTCAAAATTTTAGGATCATAAATTTATATTATAATATAAGTTAATTATATAATTATTATATTATATATATTATTTGTTATATTAGATAAATTAGTTAGATATGAATGGTGCAAACTTCTTTGATATATGCATAATATACAATAAAACTATAACATACTTAATATAGCATAGTATTATATATATATACTTAAATTTAAAATTTCTTAATATTTAACAAGTTCAAATTTAATAAAACACTAATTATACTATATATTTTATAGAATATATAATCTTTTCATAATATTTTGGAAAAATATTTATAAAAAATTTAAAGAATAAAAATTTATATATAATAATGAGATTCAATAAGTTTTTCATTTATTAAGTGTGTAATAATTTTAACATCAATTCTTAAATTTAAAATTTATTATTTATGATTGTTGTTTATTTTATAATTACATTTGACTTAGCCGTATATTCAAAATATAATAATTTAATTTAATATATTATATTAAATATAATATTTTATTATTATCCGACTCGACCGATCGATTTAATTGGTTCGATGAAATGAACATCTATTCGAATAGTTATCGGTCCGATCCTAATAATATTGCTCTTGCCACTCTTTCTTTAGTTTTGTCATATGCTCATCCGGTTCACGGCGTAGACATGATAACCGATGTGGTAGATAGATCACGTCAACGTCACTGTTGACGTGCTAAACTTGCTATCACTTTCCCATTGCCAAACAAAAACTGGATGGTTGAACAAATCAGGAAGAAAAAGTGGAGTCATGAGAGGAAGAAAAAACAATTTCTGATGTGTAAGTCACAGTGGTTGAGAAGGTAAGGGGGAACTCTTGCCGATCTCCGCATGGAGTTATCTGATTATTGCACCAGTGAGTCATCCCCGCATTAAGGTTAACGTGATGGTCGTCACGACAATTTTTGGCCGCGCAGATCATCTCGAATCTTGCTCAATATTTGTACTCAAATTTGAATGGAGTAACTTTACATCAATGACATTTTTCTTTTCAAAAAAAAAAAGGTTACGTGATGCAAGTGCAATGCACAAAATGGCTAAGCTCCAAGGGCTTTGAAGAAGCACCAAGATTGTTCTGCCTCTGATATTTTTTGTTTCTTGTATTTGGAAGTTTAAATGATTTAAATATATATGTTCCATAGCAGGTGAGATGTCCTAAATGTGCTCAGACTCATCTGAATAGTCCGATTTAATAGATTAATTTGATGTGTGTTTGGATAGAGTGAAATTTAATGATGAAAAATTAAAAAAGTGATGTGATAGGAAAAAATAAATGTGATTGATTAATTTTTGGTAGATTTTAAATTAAAAATTGATATTGTAAATAGAAAATATAATATTATTAATAAATATAAATATAAATATATTTTTTTACTATAAAATTGGTTAAAATATAAAAAATTGATTTTTTTAATAATTTATATTTAATGAAATATTGAACTTTTTTAATGAAATAATAAGTAATTCTTTACTATTCATATTTTAAACATAATAAATAAATTATTATATATAAAATAGCTAAAAAGAAGAAAAAAATTAAAAGAAAAAGTATAGTTTGTAAAATAAAAAAAAGTTCGCGTTGTTTGTCAAAAAAAGAATCAACTGGGCGAAAGTAGGGTCACGCCACCCTAGTTCCACCGCATTTATTGCGGCCTGATTCCGGCTCAAAAATCAGACGTCACATCTTTTGGAGAACCAAGTGGAATCAAACACCTGATTCCTATTGTCAAACACAATCTTTGTGTAACACCTAGAAGAAAAAAAATCAATGTCTTTTTAAAGTTGTTACACAATGTTTTAACTTTGACTATCCTACCATCATGACCAACTTGGGCAGAGTTAGGCCCTAGATGTAATGGGTGCAAATTTATATTTATAATAATAAATAAAATAATAAAAATATGTACTATGCATCGAATTATTTTTATCTTTCATATCATAGATTTTATGCACATATGTTCATTTGTTCATTAATGAGAGAAGATAGTATCAGAAAAACATGTTAATAATTATATAAAAGTTATGTAAATATATATATATATATATATATGTATGTATGTATGTATCATCATTGTTTTCTTGATGTATATAAGGAAATGTCGAATTGGAATGGTATAAAATTTGGCAAGTAAAAAGTGTCCAAGATCATTTACAAATAAGAGGGAAACTAAGAATATTAGGAATATAAGAGAAGGGGAAAATAATCTCTAATATTTGAAAGCAGTCAAAATATTCATAAAATATTACTTAATTATTAGTACTTAGTAAGACTAATCATAGAAAATTGACAACATTAATCTCTAGACCGCCCATATAAGCAATCGAATATGTCACATCAACGAAAAATATTAACAAAAGATGAGAAAAAGAGAGCATTACCTTGAATGTTAAGAGGTCAAGGACAACCAATAAATCTCAAAATCCAATGAATTATATAGTTTCATTCTTATTTCAACTTTATGTTTCATAGTATAAATAAGGATTATTTCCTTAGTCTTTCTCTAAACTACCGTGATTTTCTGCATCTAACCTTAATATACGAATCCACTACAGTGCCTCCCTAAATGACTTCATGATTTTTATTTTAGTCCATCCGTCAAGTTCTATTAACTTTTCCTTTAGTTTTGATTATTAAATGACTAAACTATCATTCTTTCATCTCTTATAATATTTAAAAGTTTAAAATAATACATAATAATAAAAATATAAAAGAAAAATACCCAACGATGGAGCATCCCTCCCCCTCCTCAACATTCACTAGTCGACGGCGTACACAAGAGGGACCCTCCCCTCCACGTGTCGACGACGTTTCGCAGAGGGGGGGGGGAGACTGTGTGCGCTGATGACGAGTGAAAGGAGGTGCACGAGGGGGCGACCCCCCCCCCCCCTCCCCCCTCCGTGCGCGCCAACGATGAGCGAAAGGAGGGGGGAGTGGACAGCCCCTCGTACGCAAAAAGGAGAGGCGTCGGAGAACTGAACCAAGAATTCTCTTTCTTCATCATCAATCGAATCACCTCGTGGGCGTTTTTCTTTTTTTATATATTTATTATTATGTATTATTTAAACTTTTAGATATTAGAAGAGATGAGAGAAGGGTACTTTTATCATTTAATAAATAAAAAAATAAAAAATGATGGGAAAATTAAAAGAACTTGACGGATTTGACTAAAGTGGAAATCATGAAATAATTTAAAAATAGCTACGGTGAATTTATTTATTAGAGTTAGATGCAAAAAATCGTGATAGTTTAAGAGAGGTCTAAGGAAATAACCCTATAAATAATACAAGACAACTAAATATGTCCCTTATTCATGTGCAAGCAAACTACCTAAGCATCCATCACTGCACACCATCAATTTGCCTGTAATTTTCCTATACATGTATGGATTAAATACAAGAGAGATGATTCTCTCATGAGCTTTATAATTCAAATGTGAAAAAATAATAACAATAAAAATGAATAACTTCGTATTAAAACAAGCATAAGTATTTGCAAATATGAATAATAATTTAATGCAACATGTTGCTAGTATAAAAACAAAGACGATATTCTATAAACATTTTTTAAAGAGTTTCTCATAAGACCAATAGTTCAATAAATTGTATATGAGTTTATGAATGATTAATATGATATCAATGCAATGTTTGATAATGATGCAATACAATCAATTAACATTTCATATTATTTGATATTCATTGCTTTAATTCATTACTTTCATCAATGAAAGTTATTTTTCAACTTGTGATATTACTATAACTATTGGAAGATATCTCTATACTAAAAGTAATATAATTTTATACTACTTAACATCAATGGATCAGGCCAGACAATGTTTTCTTTCTAAAGAAGGATGCATCATTCATTTTAGATGGATGCATTAATTTAATATTGGTGCCTATCATTTTTAGCTTTTATCTTATTGACCTAACGACTATCTCTGAAAAATTTCAAATTATCCATATATCATGGAGATTCACAACATGAACATTATCTAGTTTCAACAAAACTGCAAATTCACATCCGTGAAACATGTTCAAAATGGTGAATTTCATTTATAATTTGTCCAACAATCGATCGCTATCATGAAAGTTGATTTATACTCATGAAGTTACCCTTCACTGCCTTGAACGGCATTTCAAAGTTGTGAACTCTCAAGCGTCTCTTAAGCATTCGTTAATGAATGGGAACCACAGTTCGTACCCGTGAGCATGACAATTCATTCTCATGAACACATTTTTCACCATGGTGAAATTGTTTGGTCATGGGATTTGAAAGGTTATGAAATATTTTTTTATAGTCTACAATTTCATTCTTGGTTGGGGTTCTTATAGGACATGGATCTTATAGGGTGTAATGCATCTTTGATTTATAAACCAAAAGATATTTTGATTGACTCCTAACTAAATCTAAGAATAACTAAAAGAGACCCCTGGAAAAATATAACAAAAGGCTAATTAGAAAATAGTACATATCTTATGTGATAAAACATGTATGTCAATTAGTATTGGGACCAGATCAGACCCGACAAATCGAGAATGAGATTAGATTTTGGTCAAGAATAAAATCGGGTGACGTACCTCAAAAGCTTCTGCATTATTGCCGATTCTCCGACCATTGAGGAAAGGCTCAAGCAGCGTCTGATAGGAAGTCGGACACCAGCGAGATCAACCAAATAACTGTCTGCTGGGGATAACGAAAGAGATAAAGAGCCATGAGAAAAAAAATTCAAAAAGAACCCTGCTTGTGCAAAGAGAGAAAAGGAGATATGGATGGTCCGAAAGAAAAAATAAAGAGAGGGAGAGGGAGAGAGAACCTATCTAGTTGGTGGCGGCGGGCCGGTGGCAGTAGGACAACAGTAGATGAGTAGCTGCGGCGACAATGATGATGAGACAATAGCGGTGATGACGACGGCGAGACAACAACGAGGATGACAAGACAACAAAGGCAACAATGATGGAAAGATAGCAGCGACGACGACGAGACAACAATGGGGTTGCAAACAACAACAACAACGGCCACGTGTCATGCCCTTATTTTCCACCTAGAAGTAAGGGTGTGCGGTATTGAACTTCTCCTCGACGAACCGTCTAGTCAACCTCCAAGAAACACGCTGCAGAGGGCACTCGGCTACTTCACAGAATTATGCACACATTAGAACATACATTAGACACACAAGAAGATAAGGGGAAAAGCCTTTTATTAGAACCTCTGTTCTGGCCGCCCAGATGACTGCCCCACTTGATTCACAAAATGGCTGACCTTGGCCTATCAAGTGTTGTCCATCTGGTCGTCCTACACTCACACACCCATGCCCCACTGCTGTGCACTACATTGCACTACAGAGGACTCACTGCCTTACACTTGCACTCACATGCACACACTACATTCTTGATATGATCCACTCGGATCTCACATCCTCAGGATCACTCTCTGTTCAAATGACTACAGCACATGGGTATATATATACAAGAGGGATGTGGTAACTACCACCCTGGTAACTGCCACCCCATTTGAATTCAAATGCTCCCTCACCAGCCAAAACCCCTGGATGACCTTCCCGCCATCCACAATAACCTGGGACTGTCATGAGCGCCTTCAAGCCTTCCCGCCAAGGTGCCAAGTCCGTCTGGCCGCTAGTAACCGCCGTTGCGTCCCAACCGCTCGAGGCTTCGTCCCGAGATCTTCCTGCACGAATATCTCCCTGATCAAGTAGCCTTTGCGCCATCCTGCATCAAGAGGATCAATCTAGGGCATACCGCTATGCCCCGGGATAGCCACTGCTCATAACTACGAACTTGGGCGTCGGGGCGCACCGCCTGTGCACCCTACATCCCAAGGACGTCCTGGACATAACCGACTGGCTTGGACCCTTGCCAAGGCATCCTCCTGACTCCTGACTTCAGTTGTCTTTCGTCCTTGACGTCTGGACACTCCGTGGCTATAGCATCGCGGATGCGCACGTCGGCCGTCGTCGATAATCGCCGCCTGTAATCGCCACCTGTAATAGCCACCTGTAATTACCTTATCATCACGAGGGTTGTCGATAACTACCTGGCCGTCATAATTGCCGCCGGTAACTACCTCACCACCATAACCGCCGTCGGTAACTACCTTGCCGCCATCACCGCCTCTGGTCCTCTTCGCAAGAGAATGACGACCTGACGACCTCCTTGTCGTCTGAAGTGTATTGGGGCTCTGCTTGGCTCTACAGACTGCCCCAGAGCCTCCTGCTCTAGTGCAATGCACCTGGCAGCCGCTCTGTGCCCTAGAGCGTCCTAGCGCGCCCCCGCCAAGTCTTCACGTCCCAAAGTCCTCTCCTGTATGAGAATGCTCCTGCCATATGACCTGCTCATCATACCTTGTCTAGGAGAATGGTTTGGGATGGCTGGATTCGTCCTGGGACGGTATGAACACTTCCTACCAAATCGAGCAATCGTTCGCGCCGCCTGCGCGCCATACATCCCAGGGACAAATCGCTCGTCCCAAAATCTTCCTCCGTGAGAATCCTCCTGGCCAGAGATGTCCCCATGACTTCCCTCCACCTGAGGGATGAATGGGGCGAGGCACTTTGGTCCTAGGATGGTATCGTCGCAGAATGCCAAAGTTGGCATTCGGTACGCGCCACCTGCGCGCCGGGGAGGCCTCACCGTCCCACGGTGATTCTGCCTATTCCATCCCGCCTGGATGGTAATGTCAAGCCTCCTGCACGAAGCCTGAACCTCGGGATGCTCCTACTGTGCTCTTGGGATGATCCGAACGTGTCCTAGGACGGACATGACCGCCAGCCTTGGCACCCGCCATGTCCTTGCCGTGTCCTGGGCCATGCTACACAAAAGGGGCATGACACACGGGCCAATGGCGCATCACGAGCACAAGTTTAGGGATTAGGGATTTTATTTTCAAGGGTTAATGGCTCACATGTTTTAATATAAAAAAATATATATTTATTTGGGCCGGGAAGAGGGTCAGGTTTTTGGGTAGTGAACCCGGTCCTGATCTGGAACTCGTCGGGTGTTATTAATAGAGGACCCGATCTTGGACCGAATCCAACTCAAGCCGAGTATTTTTCCCGACTGCCTAGGATGATGCGTCCAGTTGACCCAAATCGTGCTCAGTCCTAGTGGGCTAAATTCTACCCCACATGTGGGGCGCCGTTCAATTTCCATCGGACGGATTTAAAAAGGATGTGGCTCAGTTGCAATACACCTGGCTCCATATTGCAATGATCTTGATTGCTTACGACAAGAACTGTCTAAGCCAGCCAAAAATCCCTCTTTTCTCGCTTGTGTCTTTTTGTGAGTTCAGCAAAAAAAGTTCGATGAATCCTCTAGCTTGATCGATCTGTCGGGTCATCGACTGGCATCTCCTCCTCATCGTCGACTGTTGTTGCTATCTCCTCATCACATAACTGTCGTGCATCGTCGCCTGATTACATCCACCACCACGCTATTGGGTCATCCGATCTGCCAGGTCGTCGACCATCGCAAGCTCCTCATCATCCTCCTTCCATCGTTGCCTCCTTGTCGCCTGATTACCTTCATCATTGTGTTGTTGACTCATGCGATTTTATAGGTCATTGGCTGCTACCACCTCCTCAACGTCCGCATGTCATTGTTGCCTCCTCGTCGCCCGACTACCTCCGTTGCCACGTTGTTAGGTCGTCCGTTCTGCTAGGTTGTCGACTGTCACAACCTCCTCATCCGTTTGTCGCTGCTACCTCCTTGTCGCCTGACTGTCTCTGCCCATAACATGCACAACTACTGCCAACGATGCAAGTATTACATAATGCTTATTACTAAATTTCCTTGTCACCAATTTTAATCATGACTTATTACTAACTTTTTAGTGTATGGATTCATCATGTGACTTATTATTTCATATCCTTCCGAAGCACTCAAAAGAGAAGGTACATTTGAAACAAAACATAATTGTTTTTGTTATCTCATACTTAGCTTCTAATTGCAACAAAAGCATTTCTCGTTATTATAGAATTTTATATTATTTTTTATTATTTAGAGAACAACGAATTACTTTTGTCACATTTACCTTTCTAATCTTTGATTGATTAAAGGCTCTCTATTTGTTGAATTTTTTTAGAGCTACATGATTGACTTGTCAATTTGTTAGTCAATTCGTTAGAATTCCTATGTGATGATAACAAACCATCTATTATAAGAATAGGTTTGTCAATATTCAAAAACTTTATAGTCTTTTTCGTATTGCTTATGTGTTTGAACATGTCATGGTGCCCCTTCTCATGTTAACTATTGTTAAAATTATGTAGTTTATTTTCATGTCTTCCACTACCATGGATGCAAATAATATACAACCTTATGATGATGCAATTGGCTTCTCATTAAGTCAGAGGTAATTTTCAATGCGAAAAACCTTGTAATACACTTTACTTGTTTTAGAATCCTAATGTACATACTTGTGTGATTTGTAGGATTCAACAGTCTAATGAGCAAGAGGATAGATGGTGTACAAATCTATAGTTGTGTGAAACTCAGCTATGTACGTACAAATATACAAGATTTACTTGCTACATGGCTTCTTTACTTGGTAGCATTAAGCTAATATGTACATTTTATAGGTTTTTGGATACTTGACGGATGTCTCTCGAAATTTTATGTGCTTAATTAAGCTAATATGAACTTTGTGCTTGATGAATTCAACTAATATAAACCTTTGTGCTTCAGCTTAGAATCCTCAAGAATCTCATAGGGGCATTTTGCTATATGATGCTTTTTTTGTTATGTATAAATTACGTCAAGAGTATGATATTTCTATTGTGCTTCATCCCAGGTCTAAATCTAACGCTCCGAAATTTTACCCTCCTACCATGTGGCATTTGGACTTATATTGTGTTGTGTTACCTACATTGTCTTCTTATTGAAATTTTCTTACATATAATGCAAAAGGAAATTAACTATTATCTTTCTTTGATAGAGTGTGAAAGTGATATTTATTTTCTTAATATCATTTCCTATTAATCATCCAAAGGCTAACTAACTTTCAAATCACTTTACATTAATTAATAATAAAAAGTTCTAATGACTCAATACTCATGTGCATTTTACATCACCATGAACATTACTGTTGCTCATGCCTCCATCCTTACTTATTGATTCTTCTACAAGATTCAAAGGAAATAGAATTTTCATAAATAATGAATACTTAGTATGTGAGATAATACAAAAGAATATAAAAATCATGCTAGAAATGAATAAAAATTAATCATGAAACGATCACAAACATTTTCTTTACCTTTCTTATTCTTGTTCTTATTTGTTCATGTTCATATTCATATTCATATTTATATTCATATTCATGTTCATGTTCATGTTCATGTTTATGTTCATGTTCATATTCTTATCCATAATCATATCCATATTCATGGTTCTTGCATTTGTTCATGTTCATATACTTATTAATATTTCTTTTCATATTATTTCTTCTTTACTTTTCATGTACATGTTCTTTCTTCTTTACTTTTAAGGGTTATCATGATACTTTCATATAGTTCTTTGATTAGGATTGGATTTTAAAGGTGGTCCCTGTGGGCTCTAGAGATGACTCTTACATTTTTCTCCTGTAGCACTTAGTTCCAATCCCCTATCTTAAGGATATTTTATTTAATCCTCATTCTAGGATTTTATATCGTAATCTGGAAAGCGTCCGTGTGCAATTATGGTTTCTCGCTTTTTTCAACCTTTATCTTATTATTTGATTAACTATCTTTTATGTTCAATTAATCATGCATCAATACAAGGGTAAAATAGCATTTAACATCATAACGAATCGATAATAAATGACATGAAAAATAAACGTAGTTTGAGCCTTGGCAATACTGAATTCGGACCGAGTTTAACCTAATTTGGGTCGGTACACTATAACTCGGGTCAAGTTCTATCGAAACATAAACTTTAACATATTTTCAAAGGGAACCCGGGTCGAGTCTGAGGTAGCTCGGACCGAGTTCAATCGATTCAACTTTCATATGATTTAGACATTGGTAACCCGAATCAGATATGACATGAGCTCGGGCCGAATTTGTTCAGTTGGCAGTCGAACATAAATGATTCGTCGAGAAAGAATCCGAACCGGGTTCAATTGAATTTGGGTCGGATTAGGAGAAGTTGCATTGGGTTTTGACTATTTGTTGACTAAACCAGGCAGGGTCTATCAAGCTCGGACCGGGTTCATGTATAGAAGAATCCCGATGTCGAATTACTAAAATTTTGCCCTAACTTTTCTATCAATCCATGCATGCTTTTCGTCATAAAATTAAAAGAAAGTTATTCTTGGATCATCAGAAAATATGTGGGCACCTATTCTTATTATTAAACTTGATTGCATCTATTAAGAAATTTTATTCAAAAGTGAATCCAACATGCGGGTACCTATCTATGCAGAACTACATGGAACCCAAAACTTTATGCAAGTTTGTCAATAAACATGCTTGCTTTCCAACGACAACACTGACATCCTTTCACAAATGTATGTGCCATGAAGGGATGATCGAAAGTTTTAATCACACACGTGCATCGAGGAGGGAGAAACATAGGACATAATTGAAGGAAAAATCTAAATGTAGAGAGGAGAAAGATGGCATGGAAGATACCCTTGGATTCCTATTTATAGGGAAAATTCCCCCAAGTTCGAACATAGTTAGAACTCTTAATCATATTTTTATCCATAATTTACCTTTTATTTTCCATGAATTTTCCAATTTAAATAAATATAATATCATTATTTCTTAATTTTTAAATTTAAAATAATAATTTAAATATTATTTTATTATCTGAATATTTTATCTTTAAAGTTCCTAATTTCAATGTCCTTAGGAGTTCTAATTCAATCCTTCAACAAACTTTATCTCTAATATTCTTCTAACTATTTTTTCTTTATTCTATCTCTCCTAAAATAATTATCCCTGAATTTTAGAATTAAATAAATTATTTTTTTCTTTTAATTTTTGGAATAAAATAATAATATAATATTATTTTATCGTTTAAATATTTTGGACATAAAACTTTTATCTTAACTCTCATTTATATTCTAAACTTGTAGTTAGATTCAAATTCAAATTTGAATATCTAATCTTATTATAATTTCAACTCATAATCTAATTAGAAATTATCATTTCCTATCTAATAATACTTTTATTCTCATTGAGACTTTTTTATCTTATCTTTTCTTATCTTATGTTTGCTCTAACTTTAATTTTATTTCTTTTCAAACATCATATTTCTTTAACAAATCCTAAAATTTAGATTATTTTAATTATGAAAATAGTTTTTTAATTGGGGTGTTACACAAAATGCTAGTGATGATCACCATTTCACTTCTGTGGCCTATACACTGATAGTGACAACTTTATAAATCAATCTGCTCAAGTGTTCAAACCAATCAGCTCAAGTGTTCGAACCAATATAGTAGTAACATGTTTCATAACTATCTCGATAAATTTGTTGCTATTAACTTCAATAGTCCAAAGAGGAGGAAAAAAAATCAAACTTTGAAACTAGCAACCAGACTTGAGCTTAACTACTACTAAATGACAAGATGGTCAGTGACAAAACTTTGTTGGATATGAAATAATTCTTTGTTAGAAAAGGATGTCATGTCATACTTAGGACCCATTCGTTACCAAACTTACCCTGAGAAACTATGATTTACAAAAGTGGATATACAATTGAAGATTGCTAGGGATGCAATTCGTTACGGGAAGAAGTTCTAGCACAAAATAAGTACAAGATGGTCCATAGCCATATTAAATTGATTAGTAATCAATGGAAAACTAGTGAGGCACGGAGGCATGTAACATTTATGACAACTAACATAGTTTCCAGATCGAACTAAATACATATAAGGTTGTACCTAAAAAGAATATGCAAAAGATTCTACTAAGAATACAAATTGATAGAGTGAAGCTTATAAATTGCGCCCTAAATACAACACTTCATCGTGCAAATAGATAACCGAAATAGGAGTTTACAAATTGATTCCATAATACAACACTTCAAGATAGTTAAGATGTATTCCATCATGCAATTAGACAACTAAACCATCAAAAGTTATAAATTGGATTACATGAATCTACCGAATATGTAACATAACATGGCTCCTACTATTAAACATAACATCATCTTTTGCTTGAACGTTTGAATGAAATCTTCACATGTCAAAACCTTATTAACCATCCCTAATAGGATGAGTAGATGCTTGTCCATATTGTCTTGTTCGTTTCTACATATTTCGTTATCAACAAGCAATTCAATTAGGATAATCTTTTATAGATCTTCCACTATAGGATCCATCCATTGAAAAAAAAGATCACAATCTCAATATTGAACCTACAACATAGACATTGATTATAAATAGGATTAAGATGAATTAAAATAACTGAGAATTTGTTTGCTTATTTACTCGAAAATGAGGACAACGTCAAAAGTGCCTTACTGAATTATTGGTTGTCCATGATGTCATTAATCTCGCCTTGTCTCCACATGCGCAAAATGAAGAATCCAAGCAATATGAAGGATAGGAAAAACAAACATTTGCTTAAAGAAAACAATTTTAATCATAGCAACTTCACAAACAGGACAAATATATTTTAAAAGATTATCTAAAAGGGATAAAATAACATCAACTATCAAAGGGAACCAAGACAAGGCTATCATTTAGATTTATCATACGAATCTAATCTTCTATATGGGCTACCATCACAACAAACATATGGAATCATTTGTAGCTTTCTACTAGCTGCCATCATAGGCATCATAGGAACAACTAATTCTGTCACAAGCTAGCATGTCAATATCCAACCGACTCAATTTCTTGGGCAACAAATGAGTGTTATAGAAATTCAAATTCAACAAAATAGTTTAAGTATAAAAATAATCATCGTAGGAATTTGTTGAATCATATGTTTTAATGATAATAAATTAAATTGGACATAAAAGTTACTAATCTATGCTCAAGTAATGACAATGCAAGTGTAAGAATGATATGACTACATTTGTAGAAGAAATCGCTAAGTTAAACGATGAAACAAAATAATTATGTACGTGATCGATCGACCAATCGGTCGACCGACCATGCCGATCGGTCGACTAACCATGCTGATCGATCGATAAATATCAAGCAGTAAAATATCGAGACTACATCGACCAATCAATGCAAAGATGAATTCCAGAAATGTCAAGACCATGATGGTCGAGGAACTGGTCGATAGACCGATCGGTCAATCAGCCGCTACAATTGATAGAAATGCGCAACAATCATATTGATCGGTCGACTGGACCATTAATGTGGTCGATCAGTCACAAAGACAAATGAACAGTAACGATTATTTTTTAAAGAGCAAATTATGAAAAACTTTTTGGATGTGATTAACACCTTTAAAAAATCTATAAAAAGAGTGTCAAAGCCCGAAGGAAGATAATCCAGGCAAGCTCCTTTCAAGGTCTTAAGTACAAAGTTGCAAATCCATCCATTTCTCTTCTAAGCTTTGAGTGTGAGAATATTTTGTAAGAAAAGAGATTTTGAGGGAATCATTGTATTTTGATCTAGTAAAGTTGAGAGCTCTTTGAAATAAGAGGTGTGTCTTGCCTCTTGAGCGGAGAAGAAGGCGAGTGGTGAAAAGATGGTTGTTCTCTCCATATAAAAAAAAGAGAAAGATAGTGGATCTCCGACTGTCTCGACCTCGAGAAGACGGAGCAAAGATGTAGACTAAAGAGTTAGAGCCGAACATCGTCAACATATCGTGCTTTCTTGTGTTTGTTCTTTATCTCTCATTTACTCTTTGTTTTTATTTGCTTGTGATTGTTTTTATTGATTTTTCGAAATTGATTTCACGAAAAGATTTTCATACACAAATTCACCCTTCCCTCTTGATGCTTTCGATACTAGAGAATCTTGTTTGCATTTTATTCATTATAGCCAACATTTTATTCATTATAGCCATCGAGCTATACAACCTATGGTGTTTGGGAGCGGTGCGAGAAGGGTTTCCGATGACGCTGAGGCACAACGAGCACTTTAAACCGTAAAGTCAAGTCAATAAGTCATCACTATGCAAAAGCCGTACCATGTGGCAATGGGTAGGGTGTTCACGGGTTGGGTTTGACTTAATCCGTGAACAAACCCGATCGAATTTGGTTGAGTCGGATTTGATCGAGTTTTAATTTTTTTTATGCAGAACCCGACCAACGGGTCAGGTTGGGTCAGTTTTTTTAATTTTTCTTTTTAATTTTTAATACAAAAAAGCATTTAATATTTAATTTAAATACAAAATAAAGTATTTCTAGGCATAAAAAAATATTGTTTTAAATATCTACATATTATTCTATTTAAAATATATTATTTTATATATTTTTAATTTTAAATGGTATAAAATACTTAAATTAAATAAAAAATTTATTTAAAATTCAAAAAAAAAATAAAAGGTTAGGTTGACGGGTCGGGTTGAAAAAAATCTAATCCGAACCCGATCTGACCCAACGGGTCGGATACTCGGATTCACCAGTGAACACCCCCTAGCAATGAGAACAATTTAAAATAAAAATACTCTAATTAACATATTGAACCATAACTGTACCGAATGATCCAGTAATTCGATTAAAACGTACAGTTCACTTAGATTATAACTTTTCTTATGCATGAAAAAAAATCGAATTAGATCATTGTATAGAGTCCTTAGCATGCATATAACCCAATAAATATCCCATGGTAAGGAATAATTAGGAAACTTAATTCCCTAATTACATTTCTTTACATCCAAATAATAAACCCCATGATTTATGGGTTATAGGCCCATTAATAATGCTCTTGCCCATGTATCACATGTTAAATTTTCCTTTTTTTTTGTTGCATTATTTGGCTATCAATTAGGATTTTGTGCAAGCGGATGATATAATTTGTCGGCGGTGATAACAACAGGGCAGATCATGGAATCAGAAATTGACAAGAAAATGTTAATTTTTTTTTCGGTAGCCCATCACCGAAGTATGAAAAGTGGTGCGATACTAACAAAATTTTTTTATATTCACAAAAATCGAACTCAGTCGCTATTACTCCCCCCCTTGTAAAATGTCAACTTTCTATTCCCCGTCCAAACAGATAAAATTTCTCACAAAAAGAATCCAAATTGCTCATTTCCCTACAGTGGTCTCATGCTGAAGCGTAATCTACATGACTGCACAGATTCCCTAATTAGTCTCCCAGAAATTTGATCCAATAAGCTTAATTTTTTAGGAAAGAAAATGATCAACTCATCCAGTTAAAGATATATATTAATATCATGGAGCACAGTCAGATATAAGTTTAATTTACCCCGTTTGTTTCTGTATTTTCCTTTTCCCCGCTAATAAATTGTGATTATGCATCCACTGTCATGTTCATCTGTTTGCATCCAAAACCAAAGATTGTGGTTCTTTTTTGGCAATCTTTTCCTAGTTATTATGCTTGTGAAATGTGAGGGTCTGAAACAGTTCATATCTGTCATTATGACTCTTCTACACAGAGACATGCAAGAAGAATGACGAATCATTTTGAGGGTTGTTACAAGTTTGAATCCAACAGCTAATGTTCCTGCATGCTGTTTCACTATTACACTCTTACTATTCAGAGGATGGCCATTTATTTATTTCTCTGCAATCATGTATCACAAAACACAAGTACAATTTCTGATCTCGAACTCGATTTTAAACATTTATTTTTTCTTTATACGGAATTCAGATCTTGTAAATGGAAGCTGTCATGTGCGCATTTCTGTAGTATGATGGAAATATTTCCTCACTTTCTGTGGTATATATATACTCCAAGGCCAACCAGCACCATGACCGCCGCAGCCACGTTCAGCATCGACCTCTGCCTCTGCCTCAGTTCCATGGCCATGGCGCTCGCGTCGTACTTTGCAGTCTCCTGCTGGGAGAACTCATCGCCGCCGTCGCTGCCTCCTGAAACCTTCTGCTTCGCCGGCGGCTCCGCAATTTTGTTCCCGTCACCAGCCTTGCGATCATGATCCGCGTCCCTTTTATCATCAGTCGCCCCTGTGCGCCGAGCCTTTCCTTGCTCCTCCCCAGGTGCCTTCGCAGCGCCTGTGCCGCTGCCCTCTCCCATGCCTTTGGCCTCCGCCTCCGCGTTCGAGTGGTCCTTCTTTCCGTCCTTCTGGCTCTTGTCATGGTCGCCAGGCCCCCGTTTCGGCTCGGCCGCAGGTGCCCGGCGGCCGTCGGTCGCCGGAGTGATCAGCTTTGGCAGGTTAACGTGGAGAGTCTCCTTCTCGAACTTGGCATGAATGCCGTTCGCGTTGCAGTTCTGAGGCAGATTGAAGTCCTTCTGGAATCGGCTCCACAAGTTGCTGTCCAGAGGCTGCTCGCCGCGGATCCTCATGCCATTGCCGTAGACTTGCACCTTCAAATTTTCTATCTTGTATCCTGAAACACCATCCATCGTCCATGGCGCGCGCATCAGTTTCATTGCATACGATAACAACATTAAAATTAACTGCAGAAATGGAAGGGAGAGCATGCCTGGCAGATGGACGAGGAGAGTGTCCGATGCCTCCTCGTGAACCCACTCGAACGATGGATCGTGATCTACGTAAATGCGGGAAGCAGGTGCTGTTCTTGGTTGGGCGGCCATTGGCGCTCGGTCTGCGACTGTTCTGCGAGCTTGGAGCAGGAGGGTGGATATATGACATGACAGGCATGGATTTGTGGGGCTTATATACACAGTAACCAAGGGACTGCTAAGATTCTGATGTTGGATTTGGTTTAAAGAAACCCATGGAGGGCGGGGGATCCGTGACTTGGTTTAGATTTGTGGGGGAAGTATTCTTGTTCTGTTGATCACCTCCTTGCATGGGCAACATTGGATTCCTTGCTTAACTCCTCTTGTGTGCCTCATGGCCATATAATAATGTTTTCAAGAAGGTATCATCTCATTGCCATCCTTCTTTTAGTTTTTTTTCTCTTTTAAAAAGAATTGAGATGGTCATATAATAAAGGTTGGAGAGGGTTCATGCTGAGAGATGAAAAAGTTTGTATCACCATATTTTTAAAGGAAAAAAAATGACCATGCATGATGGAATTTTTTATTAAAAAGAACGAACGTTTAATAATTTGGGACTAATTAAACACAACTAATTTTATGTATTGACTAAAATTATAAAATGATATAAATGAACTAAAAAGCAGAAATTTGATTAAATAAGATAATACCAGGAAATAATTAAAAATAACATAAATACATTTTTATAGTATTTGTATGAAATTGTACGCATGCTATTTTTCTTTACGAAGATAGAGTAACAAATTAGAAAATACAATAATATAAATTAAAAATTGATACACATCTCAATCTTATTACGATATATATATATATATATATATATAACACTTTGTACTTAAAAGTTTATCCATAACTTTTATTCTTTTCTTTGAAAGATATATTGGTATTATTTATTCTCAGTAATCTACCACAGACGCTTTAATATAATAATAATTGAATATAATATATATGTGTGTGTTAGATAATAAATATATAGATTATACAATTTCACCAAAATTTTTTTTTGAGTTGCATGCATTTGCTAAGGACTTCGGCCAAATTACTAACTTAGTGGAGGGATTATGTGAAAATAATAATTGCATCCGCTAAAACATTCCCGAGGGTGTTATCTGCTAAAATACCAACATAGCGCTGCAACCAAAAGGCGCTCGATCTCTATCCGCTTCCCCGATCGCCACCAACGCGACGCCTCTCGTCGTCGTCGTGGTCCTCCTCCTCCTCCTCCTCCCATGGGCTCCATCCGTCTCCCGTCCCTCGCCCTCCTCCTCTCCCCTTCCAGAACCCTGAGAGCACGCCCCCGCTGCTCCCCCCTCTTCCGCCTCCGTGGAGCCGCCGGCAAGGCCTCCGCCTCTCTCTCCGGCGCTGGCCGAGGCCTCTCCACAGAGGGCCTCGCCAAGGAGGACGCGCCGCCGTCGCCTCCTCCTCTGGCGGACAGGAAACCGTCGTCGTCGGGATACGAGGGCTCCGTCACTCCCAGGTCGGTGGACTTCAATGCCTGGTACCTCGATGTCATTGCCAGCGCGGAGCTCGCGGACTACGGCCCCGTCCGCGGCACCATGGTCATACGCCCTTACGGCTATGCCATCTGGGAGGCTATCCAGGTACGATGTTTACTTCATTCGAACGAAGCGGTTTGTTGCCTTCTTCATAACTGTGTTCCTTGCCTCTCGATCCTCATGGGTTTTAGGAGTATCTCAATGTCAAGTTCAAGGAGACCGGGCACAGTAATATGTACTTCCCCCAGGTACTCTTTTTTTGCCAGTTGCAACATTCAAAGATAAAAATTTCTGTTAAGAGGTACATTGCAGTCGATGTTTCTGGGAAAAGAATGTTTCAATAGACATGGTGTTTATTAGAGTTAGAAATTTGGAAAAAGTAAAGTTCAGCTTGGCATATTTTGGGCACGCAATAACTCAAGTTGACCACCAAAGAAACAGTATCCATAATTTAGCAAACTCATGATAATGTGAAGAAACGCAAAGTGTAGTGATTTCATAGTTTAGGAGCTAACAAAACTCAATGCCAGATGCCTTAATTGGATACTGATAAAAGAGATACATAATCTAATTATAGGCCTTCTTCTTTTATTGCTTAAGAAAAAACAAAACATGATATTTATGTTGCTGATTAGGATGTTCTCATTTTGTATTTGAATTCGGCTTGATGTAGAATGAAGCTACGTGCTAATTTTAAGAAAGCCTCACGGTCGAAAGGAGACTTCTCTATTTACCTTCATACATTATGAATTCAAGTACCATGCAACCTTGCAATGACTTTCCTGCCACCAATGTGCATTCAATAGGTTTGGACTGTCTGTTAGTGGTTACGTGGTTGATATTTATTCCAACAAATTAGCCATAAATTCAACAGAGATTAGATCTTAGCCACATAACAGCCATCCCACGTTCTACATTTGTTGGATTCATATTTGTTGCAGGAAAACAAGTTGCATGACACTTAAACTCTTTATATTATTCATTAAATGATTTATACCCTATTAATAGGTCTACTGTATAACATAGCCACTTCTCATGAACACATATCCTAAATAAGAGCATTTGTGCTCGCAGAACATTCTGGATCTTAGATGGATATCTCTATTTCGTATCATTTCATAGAGATTTTTTTAGGATTAGTTCATACATATTACTCTCTCTCTCTCTCTCCCATCCTTTATTTTCGTTCTTTCCTGAATGAACCACCCTGCTTGTAAAATATTGTGGAATAGATTGACACACAATAGTTTCATTGTTTTGCGCCACTTTGTGAGAAAAGTGAATGACAAGTTATTGTTTTGGGCTTCCTATTTGTCACCATGAGATGGGGGGGATCAGATATAATATCAGATATGGAACTTGCAACACCTGGAGGAAAAAGGGAACTTAATCGACGTGTGAATGGGATATATTGGGTTCTGCTTCTTAACCTTGGCATTTATGTGGCAGATCACATATTTCAGGTTTTCTTTCTCTTGCATTTTGTATTCTCAAAATACATTTAAATTCATAAAGACCTATTACATTAGAAATTTCTTTTCATTTGTAGTAATATGCTTATTGTTAGTAATATGCTTATTGTTTATAAAACTCCGCCTATGTTTTATAACCGGTCCCAAGCCCGGATAAAGGAGGAGGGTTGTGTTAGGCCCCGACAGCCACCGTAAAATCCTGTCGAATCTCATGAACATGAATCAACGAATATCGGAATGGCGTCGTATGATCCATGTAGCCGACCCCACCTAGTGGGATAAGACTTTGTTGTTGTTGTTGTTGTTCCTATTTGTCACCACATGTTTGTTGTATTTGTTGTAAACTCATTGATAACTTCAGTCATTCTCTACTTAATGACTCTGTATCACAAAGCACGACATAATTTAAGTTTAGAACTCCTTTACTTTCTACTTTTGTGGTTTTTGTTTCTTTTCCTTAAGATATTTTGTCGATGCAGTTTATTCCCTACTCCTTCATAGAGAAGGAAGCTTCCCATGTGGAAGGTTTTAGTCCTGAACTAGCACTTGTGACAATTGGAGGAGGAAAGCAACTTGAGGAAAAACTAGTGGTACTTATTGCACAAACTGCAATCTTTTTATGCTTTGCTATTCATTTCATTTTGAACATTCAACCTCGTAACATGTCCTGCTTCTAGGGGTCATTAAATGTGTTTTACGATTAAGTTTGACAATTTCCAATTCAACCCTTGAGGGTTTGTCAGGTAAGACCAACAAGTGAGACCATAGTAAATCACATGTTTACGCAATGGATCCACAGTCACCGTGATCTTCCTCTTATGATTAATCAGGTCTGATGCACATCTCCACATTTTATTTGCCTGTGCTTCACCGGCATACTTTTCAATATATTCATCTTAAAGCTATATATGTTCTTTTCAGTGGGCCAATGTTACAAGATGGGAGATGAGGACCAAGCCATTTGTGAGGACTCTTGAATTTCTTTGGCAGGAGGGTCATACAGCTCATGCAACGCTAGAAGAGGCGGAGAATGAGGTTTGCTTTTTTACTTTTGAATTGCCAAATAGAACATTAACTTTTCTTCTTTTTTTTCATAAAAGATTTTCTTTTTATTTACCTTACATTTCGCTTTGCTGCAGGCATTGCAGATGATTCATGTTTATAAGAAATTTGCTTATGAGCAAGCTGCAATACCTGTTATTGCAGGTAGGAAATCAAGGGCTGAGACTTTTGCTGGTGCCGATCGAACTTATACAATTGAAGCTATGATGGGTGATAAAAAGGCTTTGCAAGCTGGAACTAGCCATAACCTTGGTCAAAATTTTTCTCGTGCCTTTGGAACACAGGTTATTCCTTGGAAACCTTAACCCTAGCAATTTGCCACCTTGCCGGGGGACCTTTCTGCTGACTCCTGTGTTTGTATTTTATGAATAAATCTTACAACCTGCACTTTGGTCTAGCTGTTCTTATGCTTTCAATCAAAGTTCAACTTAGTTTTCCATTGGTTTATCTTTGCATTCTTTTCCAGTTCACATAATTCAATCACTTTGGAATCTATGTTTCTAACATCCATTCAACTTGTACTACTGGAAGTTTACCGATGAAAATGGACAAAGGCAGCATGTGTGGCAAACCTCCTGGGCTGTAAGCACACGATTTGTTGGTGGCATCATCATGACACATGGAGATGATGCTGGTCTAATGCTTCCGCCCAAAATTGCACCAATACAAGTAGGTTTTGTTTCCTTTCTTGTTCTCAGTTTCACTTGACTGGTTTCTTTGATGGTTGAAAACACTATTGTCCCTTCCGCTTTGATTTTTTTTCTTGAGAGCCACTTCTGCGTTAAAACTTTTTGGGCCCTTTTCTGTCTTAATGCATCCTCTGTCAACTTTGGATTTCACACTCCCTCAACATGTGTAACAATTATGAAAAACTTGTATTCCTTTTGAGCTCAGCCACAAAGCATAGAAATGAATAAAATGAGAATGTGTTGTACCAGATGACAACCATATACATATATTTCCCATACAACTCTTTGAATCATTCAATAAAACCAGCTATCTATTTTATACATGGGTATAATTGGAGCATTTTAAGCAATGTCTTGCTTTGCTGTCCTATTTTCTAGGAGGATAGGATGTAAGTGAATACGCAATCTTTTCTTGAATCTTTGAGTTTAAACCTTTTGAAGCTTAATTATTTGCATCATAGAGTCATGTTTATCTCTTAGTTTATTATTTATTTTTTTTAGGGTAAGTTCATTATTTGTTTTGACATTCTTATTATTTTCTTTTGACGACTTATCCTTAGGTGGTAATAGTACCAATCTGGAAGTCGGATGGTGACAAAAGTGCAGTTATGAATGCTGTAATTTCTCTTCAGGAGTTATTAAAGAAAGAAGGAATCAAAGTCAAAGTTGATGATTCTGAACAGAGGACTCCAGGATGGAAATTCAACTTCTGGGAGATGAAGGTAATGGAAAATGAATTCTAAATATCATTTGACTAGACTTACTGTGGTCTCAATGTCCCTCATTGTACACTCTTAGAAATGCAATTTTTTGGTCTGAATGGCACAACTTATATTTTTGAGGGGAAAAAGGATAATGAGACAACTTATATTGAATGCCTCCATGCTGTCAAGACATTTGTTGAGTGGATTTGAAGAATAGATGAAACTTGCCTTCTCTTTGATACTTGTGTGATTTCGCAGCATCATCTACTTTTGTTTTCCTTTGGGTGTGGGTACTGAAAGGTAACATCACTCCGTCTCAAAAAAAAAAAAAAGAAGGTGATATCTCTACTTATTACTGAACAAAGTTGAATCGTCATGGCCTTCTTCTTGGTTATCCAAATGTGGCCATCTTATGCTGCTTGAATTGAAGTTTCATTTTCGTCTTACTTTTGGAAATAACCTTGGAGCCATCTGTTGTCATGTGACACAGAAATCTCTAGTTGTATTTCTTGTTATTATTAGTCTCCGTCTCAATGATCAATTGCTGTCATTTTATAGGGTGTCCCACTGAGAATAGAAGTTGGCCCTCGTGATGTTGCTAACAAGAGCGTTGTTGTATCTAGGAGAGATATACCTGGAAAGCCAGGTAAGGACTTTGGCGTATCTATGGAACCAACAGAATTGATAACCCATGTCAAAGGAAGATTGGATGACATCCAGGCATCACTTCTTGAGAAGGCAATATCATTTCGTGACAGGTAATACAATGCATCTGTTCCAACAGATGCACTCTTGCCATTACTATTCCACTGCAGGAAGAAGTAAGCTGCATTATCACCAATAAATATCTTCCACTTTCTTTTGTTGTGCGATCATATATATTGAATCTCACTGATGTTCATTGTGGAACTTTCATTGTGCAAATTCTGTTTACTGATATTGGAACAATCCCATATACAGTAACATTGTGGATGTCAGCTCATATGAGCAGCTAAAGGAAGTCATTGCGCAGGGGAAATGGGCAAGGGGTCCATGGTCAGCCAGGTGAAGATTCCTTTCACTTGAGATACTTGAAGAAATTTAGATACTGTATCATACCACAGTGCTAACAAGCAGATTACCTGGTGATTCACAGCGAAGCTGATGAGTTGAAGGTGAAAGAAGAGACAAGTGCAACAATACGATGCTTCCCATTTGAGCAGCCACAGGGGCAGAAGACCTGCTTCATGACTGGTAATCCAGCAGACGAAGTTGCAATTTTTGCAAGATCATACTAGCTTTGTTTGGAGTAAATTATTAATTTTTTTGTACACTTGTTAACAATCTATTATTAGTGTAATCCTATGATTTTTTTTTTTTACTTTTGTCAAATGAGTCTACAGTTGTCCACTAAATGAGTCTACAGTTTTACTTTTTTACTTTGATGATCATGAGGATCATCAGCAATCTAGAAATGAAGAGTTGGGTCCACTAAATCTGAATGCTTTTGATTTAATAATCCTTTCCCAAGGACTGAACCTCTCTTCATTATTTGATCGGAGACAGGTAAAACTACTTTCTGCAGTTTTTTCCCCTAAAAAAAAAAAGGCAACTTTTCCAGTTGAGATAAGGTAAAATGTCTGTTTGTTATTGTTGTTTTTTTTAAATGAGTTTGTTATTGTTGTTGTTGTTGTTGATAAGGAAAAGGATGACTTCTAAGCATGGGTAGTAATCCGTTTTGTATTAAAGATAAAATGATGACATTTGCAAGTGTGCATAAAAGCCAAAAGTAAATAACCAAGTGGTTGTGGATGCCTGCAAAAAAAAGTGAGTCCCAAGTTCGGATAAAGGAGGAGGGTTGTGTTAGGCTCCGACAGCCAGCGTAAAACCTTGTCGAATCGCATGAACATAGATCAATAAATGCGAAATGCGTCTTATGATTTATGTAGCCGACCCCACCTAGTGGGATAAGGCTTTGTTGTTGTTGTTGTTGTTGAGTCTACAGTTGTCCATGTGTTGAAGGCATAGGATCATTCCATAATTTATCAAACTGGACTTGCTGTGCCGTTCTCATGTTTGGGTCATTTTTATCGTCTTGGAAAAGTGTTAACTTGGTACCCAAATGAGGTGTTACATAAGGCCTTCAAGTTAACGTTGGGCATCAATTTGTGTTAGCCCTCATGATCTCATCAGCCAGCAACCGGAGTCCAAGACTCACACCGATGGCGTTCAATCCCGGAACCTGGGGGTAGCTAGGGTTCTCAATCACATATGGTTTCGGTTAGTTCCGCTCAGGAACCCGATTTTTAACGGTCCGCCGCATTGGTGTTACTTATTCCCTGTGCGAGTTTGATTCACATGTAAAAGGATAATTAGTTTTATATAAGTTCATGATTACCTTACCTTCCTATCTATTCATAATTCATTGACATGTTTCATCTTCTCATTTTATCCTTAAAAGGATTTTTCAATACAAGGCACTATATGATCTAGATCTAATGTGTGCAGAACCAAGTGACCCCTGAAGCCATTGGCCATGTAGGTTATTGGTGCCGATCTAATTGGCTTCGTCCTTTGTTGCTTTATGCTGAATTATTAGCCTCTAACTAGTTCTCTATCTAGCTATTTATCTTGTTTTGATTCCGGAGCTAATAACATCGCATCCTTTTTTTTTAAAGAAGTAAAGTCATTTAAGCATTGATATAGCAACGTAAATTATCAAGGTACAATAGTTGGAGAACCTCCGAAGGAGGGTGGCGCTCCCAAGACAAGACTGCACCTCTTCAGGCTCCCTAACAAATAAGAACAATTTTTTAGGTGGCGAGCGAATCTTCGCCGCCGTCCATGGCTCCTATTGTCTTCGTTGTTCCTGCTCCTCCATGCACCTTTGTTTCATTGAATTTGGTGTGTTCATTTTGCTGTCTTGCACCTCGTTGTTGCACTGGTTGTAACAGGGAGCCTTATGAGCCTCCAAATCTGTGAGGGCAATTCCTAGTGGTTTCGGTACTTGAAATAAAGAGGATTCCTACGTATATTAGCTTTCTTGTACAAAAAAATTTGTGTATATAAATATATGTTATGTGCAAGAGATGAACTCATCCTCTTGAACCTTTGGATCTTCCCTGCTTGGACATATTAGTCAAATATAGCAGGCAGGTGAGAAGCAGCATATAAAAGTTGGATCACTCTACTTTGTTCACTCAAACCGGAAACAATTAATCACATCAAAATTATACATATTACAACAACAACAAAGCCTTATCCCACTAAACGGGGTCGGCTACAAAATCATGCATATTAACCAACTATGAACCAAGGAATGCAGAAGCCGAGATCAAGATATATATAGAGAGAGAGATGCTCCAGTACATACCTTTGATCAGATATGGATGGCACCGCGTTTTTGTGTGCTTGGTAGTAGGAACTCAAGCTCTACTCTCATGGTATAATCAACTCTCAACATTATATGTCTGAAAAAAAGGCTTTATATTTTTTTGAAAATTAAATTAAGGTAGAATGCTTGGAGGCCTTAACTTTTAGAGAGTCTATTTTTCACTTAACCAAAGATTAGCAGTGCATGAAGAAAAAGAATATAATGAACTGTATGTGTATATACCGATATTCGCAAGTCAAACACTTTGCAAAATCATATTTAACCAAAACGAAAGTGTCGGAACCTAAAACATATATAATTATCAAGCAAAGTTAGCAACTCCTTCAAAACAATACTAATTGTTCAAAAAGATTAAGGACAGATACATTTATGCATTTGCAGCACGATTCAGTTGACCGATCAAGGTGCGCAGAAGTAATTAAAAAAATAACATATTTAAGGGAAAAACATGAATAATGCATTATTTATGCCTTCTAAAGCATCTAGGGTTAGCATTATAAATTGCACCTCCAGAAACTTTGTTTAAAGGAACCACTATTCTTTGTTAATGTGACCAAGAGAACTCGAAACATATCAAACTAATTAATATATGTATATATATGGGATTATTATAATTTCCTGAACAGATCTTATACAAGGATGTATATGTCATGTTCATAGGTGCACACATGTTCATATGGAAAAACAAAATATCGTGTAGAGCTTATCAGTTCTACGAAAATATTATATACACACTTCATTTCATGGACACTCGGGAGATAACGAGGATATCAGAAGTACATGTAGCTACCTGTAATGTCTGTGGTTAACATCAAGAGACATGCATGTTGGATTATATATATGTAACTAATCCTGATAAATTGTACATGTTTTTGTATAAATCATCGTCATCACCGTCATCGTCTTATGTCAGGAACAAATTTGCTTTTTCAGTGAAAAATATTAGAAACGACTTTGATCTATAAACATTATCATGACAAGACAAAGAAGGAAGGCGGAAGTTGTCTTGTTAGTGTTTTTTTTTCTTTTTACCCTCCTTTTTGTAGTATGATAACCATATGATTATTATAAACCTGAGATCAGTGCACGCATATATCAAGAAGCAAAAAATATATTATGTGGAAACAAAGAAACAAAAAAAGGGGGTTCATACCTTAGAGCTGAAAGACATTTTTTTTTTCAGATTTCTGCTAGTAGTCTGTAGCTAATACCGGGAGGAACACATCATCACCTTCCTTGCAAGTTTCATCAAATTAATTGATTTGCTTAGATACCCAGAAAGATAGGTGTGAGGAATGAAGCCTGGTCCGAGATCTCTTGATGCAGCATGCATGATGTGTTAGTAACTGAACTACAAATCATACAGCTGCCAGGGAAGGATCTTGGAACAAACTTCATTCCAAACACCAGTTTCCTCTTCATCTATCATCACCCCTCTCTCTCTCTCACACACACACATACACACACGATTTTTCAATCAAAAGCAAGGGCAGGTGGAGAGCTCCTTCTAAGCTGTTCCTAGACATGCTAAGGTGGGTTAGATGGGGATGAGAATGGAGAGAAGCTTATTATAGTGGTAAAGCACATGATGGGCAGGTCATTTAATGATATATTATAACAGAAAAAGAGAAAGAGTGATGGAGAAAATTCTTGTCTTCTTCTATGATTCTTGCTCTTTATGGCAGTGAGGAAGCAAAGCTTTTACAGGCTATCGCTTGAGGAAAGAACACCTACGCCTCACCTAGGAATTATAGAGAGAGAGAGAGAGAGAGAGAGAGAGAGAGAGAGAGAGAGAGAGAGTATTCTCTTATATGCTTTGATGTTTTTTTCTTCTTTCTTCAATTTAGAAAAGTCTTAGGAGGAAAAGTCATGAACGAGGAGGTGTAGTGCATCATGCATCAAGGAGCAAAAGGAAAAAAGATACACCGACCAATATAATAAAAAAGCATGCATGATATCAGCAATTCGGAAACCCAACATTTATGCATGTGCATGCGAGACCACTGAACTAGGAAGATAAACAGTTCCACCAAAATGTGACACGTAGAATTGATCTTAACCTTTAGAAAGGAGAGCGTAACGACTTGAGGTCTAAAAATAAAAATAGTCTCATCGAATAGTTTCACATGTCCAAATATAAAAACGGTCATGAACTTATATATAGCTACTCTTTTCACCTATCAACATGCGTTTTAAATTCGTGCGGGTCATAAGTCCAAAACGAACAATATCTTTTATTGTCGTGAGTCTTACAAAGAGCATGATTGGTCGCAAGATATCTATGTCAAGTTCAATCTCTCACTCCATCAGATATAACATGTATAGATACCCGGGACCAGAGATAACTTTTCTTTAATCAAGATGCACACATACTTTAATCAAGTAGCTCCTACGATATATCAATCTGGTGTTAAATTTCAGCCAAACTTGTCGATATAACAGAAAAAAAAAGTTAAAGGAAAAGGAGATCACTCGAGTATAATTTATGTGAAAAAGTGAATATTTGTCTAACACTTTCCAAATTACTTGTATCTCGCATTAAAAGATATTATTTTTATTCTTTTTCGATTGTTACCCTCTCTGAAAATGGTACTGATTTTTTAATTCACGCGATGTTAATAATTATATGTAGAGATTATTGCTTTTATCTGTATCCATTGGTTAAAAGACATTATTATGCACCTGATTTTATACTCAATGCCAAGTGAGAGCTGATTGTACTTGGGACATTGTGTGATTGGAGTTTTAGGACGAGGCACATGAACAGTGAATGATTGTTTCTAAACCTTCAGTTCCTTCTTCATGGGTTTGCACACCGATTGAGACAGATATCCAACCTGTGTTTCCCTTTTTCTTTCTTTTTTTTATTGTTTTTTTTCTCACCACCACCTTGGAGCAGGTGCAACGTTCCTACTAGTTCTGAATGATCCTTTTTGCTGGCTTCACATTAATTGCCTACGGCCTTCTTCGAGTGCAATCCCTGGCAGGTGATATGATTGAGCTTCTCTCTCTTCTCTTTTTGACCACTCATTTTCCCTTCTTTATATTTCTCGAAAAGAGTCTGAAATAATGACCATGTAAAGAGCCTGGAATGAGGAAAACAATCATTCATTTTATGTTTGTTAAGATCGCAGGAAGAACTCATCAACTTTTCAGAAGGAATTCTTTGGCGTCCAGCTGAGGCAAATCAAATGTCATGCACCAATGGAACTACCAATCCATTGTCATGAGTAGTTTAAGCAAAGCTAGCAGCCCCTGTGGCACAACGTGCTTTTTCATGTGTAGATACAAATAATAATTTTTCAAGAAACATATATGTAGCATTGGATAAAGTTTGGAGAATGAGATAATTTGCTGCATTTTCCTTTGCTTTTGTTCAATGGAACTAAGAACACGTCAGATGAACAGTTTGGAGGTGAACAATTTTGCTATGAACTCTTAACACTAATTCTCTTATAGATAAGTTGAATTCATGATTGAACATTATTGGTAAAACTTCTTAAGCATGAAAAGTTAGCAGGAAGACTGTACAGATAAATTTACAAGTTGATCTAGAAAGGAGCACGCCAGTACTGCTGCAAAGCTCAGTACTGAGGCTTCACCAACTTGACGCTGCTGTAGAAGCGCTTGAGATCCTTTATTGCCTTCTCCTCGATTTGAATAGAGCGGATGGAAGATGGAGCATCGGTTTCGGGTTTGAACCAGCGGTTAGGGACAGAATCTTTGGCAATACCAGCCTCCGATGGTGAGCCTACTGAAGAGATGGAGAAGCCTGATGTCCTGGTTTTAGGGCTGTGCGAAATGCTTGCTTGTTTCTTCTCCTGACAATGAGAAATTAAAAGATTTTTGGGTTAAGATGGTCTACACCTGCAATAAATGATTTACAGAAAAAGAAAATGCATGAATGGAAAAAGAAAACACAGAGGCAATAGTAACTAGAAAATGTAGATAAATCCTAGAATATCAATAGCAGTAACTTTAATTTGTGATAACAATAGACATAGGGTTAGAAAGTTAACACGTTTTCTTTTCTTTTTGAAGGGGAACTAAATCATGATTTATAAAACAGCAAGAACTCACATAAACTTGAAAATTATGGACTGTATCTCCCTAAAAATCAAGTTTCAGCATGAGATAATGTTTATTGTTTGCATATGCAATTCGAATATAATAGTGCACAAGAAACCATATAATGATTCCACTGTAACAAGTCCAGATACGCACATGATAGCATTAAAAGTAGTTGTAAACTCAGAAATAAGATTCACTAAAAAATTCTTTTCCATTTTGACTAATATCATAGCCAAATCTCAGGGAGGTAATTCACAATGCCTCAAATGTATCCAAAAGATATTTTCTTGTTCATACTAAATTAAATAGATAACTTTTCCATCATGTAAACCTTTCATTATTTCCCATAGTTGTTTGGACCTGTAATATGATTGAGAAAATAGTAGTTCACTAAAAAAGTTAGGTAACATTCTCCAGAAATGGTAATAGGACAAATAGTAGTTCATTGCCCTCGAGTATCCACATACCTGCTGCATTTGTATATCCCTCAAGGATGGTCGGCATAAGACAGGGGAAGTTCCTCCTGACGACCAAGTAGGTGTGCACTTGTCTCCTTCAGATGTCAGCACTGTTCGTGCAGGGACCACAGGTATTGGGCTTGAAATAACACCTGGCAGGAATGAACTTAATCGGATTTGTCCATCACTTGCAGTAACCACTAGTTCTTCACACCTCTCTTTTGGCTTAACAGGAATCACATTATGCAGTTTGATCTGCTCATTCTGAATATCACGAAGAGAAGTTTGTCCTTGTGTAAGCTTAGCCCCACCCCATGCGGGTCCCTCATTTTTGGGAGTTACTGGTGGAGGGGTATGCCTTGGGGTATCATCAAGAGCACCACTCAGAAACATCGACAGACCACCTTTTCTGTTCTTTTTCTTTCTCACAGACGATTGAGACACCTTATTAGTATGAGAAATAGAACTAAGCTTTGGACTGCAGGGAGAAAAATCCAGAATGGGTTTGCTTTGACTAGCAGTACCCTCATTGGCATCATCATGCTCCTGTAAGAAAATGTCAATTTGTCAAAATTAATACCACAAAATTTTTATTAGAAATTTAACTTGTATGTGTTTCTAATGAAGTTCAAACTATTCACAGGTTAACTTTTAGTCATCAATCACTTGATCTAGTTCAAGGAAAGTCTGACCAAAGAACAGTATCATGATCGCTCTTGTACCATTGGAATATGGTATTGACCAGCAGATCTGCCATGTGGCTGAAACTTGAAATAAGTACAGATTAATATGCAGAAAATATACTATTACGCGTTTTTTAAAGAAGAGGATGGACAAATAGCTCACTAAATTAAATAATTAAACTCTTTCCAGCAGGTTTAAAATCAAATATCTATTCAATTCTTGAGGAAATTTGAAGTTGTGTAGCATGTTGTACTTGTATCCAGGTATCCATGTGCTAACTGTGGTGTTATATGTACTGTGCCAGCATCAGACCAGCATGCAGCATAGATCAGTACCATTTGCCAAGACCAATTGTTAAACCGAGGCCTAGACATGTGACAGAGTGTTGTGCAATCGATACAACGGGACGTTACACATGACAGAGGTGGACAGAGAATATCTAAGCAGACAAGAGAATTTCCTTAGCCTTTTGTTGAAAGACAAATTAGCTTTCTTGCTTTGAATAAATGCAGTATAAAGTGAACAAATATGTGAAAGGAGAAGCAAGATATTAAACCTAAATTTGAATATTACCTTATCATTAGGACCCTGAATAATTTTAATATCTGGAAATCCCTTGAGCACTTCCTCATTTTTTTCACTCTGTAGGGAAGAAATCTCAGATTGTGCAGCCTTCAGTTTATTTTTTTTCTTGTGCTTTCTAGAAGTCTCAGAATTCTTAATCCCTTTTCCATCTGTTAAGGCAGAAGATGACAACCTTGCCTCAGACTCCATAGGAAATCCTAGTTCAGCAAGCGCATTCTCAAGTGATGATCTAGTTTGAAGCTTCGCAATCTGTTGGTCATCCAGTTGATGACCGCTCAACTGTTTGGCCTCAAGCATCTCAATCTGCTGCAATTTTTTCCTAAGTGCTCTGACTTGTTTAAAAACAGCTTGATCAGCAACACTATCTGTTTGCATGAAGCAGTCAAGTTTAGAGCCTCCATGATTTCTATTAATGGGATTTTCATTCTCTCGAAGCCTAATATAATTTTTCTCAGAATTCTCCTCATCGCTGTTGACAACAGCAGGGAAAGTAGCTGTTGGCGTGGGGAGGTGTCGGTAGCTCCAGGGTTCAGAGGATCTTGTATCAAGTGCTTTCTCAAGATTCACCAAAATTTCAGGCGTGGCATTCGCAATAGCAGCTGGTGAGACGGTGAAAATATAATCAAGGTTGCGTAGAGCTATTTCCTGCAAAAGCGGTAGAGTGGGGAAGTTAAGTTATAACAGCTATAGAGTTATATGTGATAGCATATGTGTGGTTCAAACAGATAATACCTCACAATATTTTTTTAGTGAGTCCGCTTCTAGAGAATCAGCAATTTCCAGAAGCTGTATGGCATTCCTAGGCTCCACCAAGAACTCTATTGCAACTTTCTCACATAAGCTCTTCAGGCTTGGTACAACACCGCTGCTAGGCTCTTCATTTAGAATAGGTTCAGCAGTAGCATCGCTTTGTATGTCATCGAACAGAAAGCCTTCATCTAATTCCTCAGCTTCAACATAGTTGTTTAAAACTGGCTTCTTATCAATGGTATTCGTTCTGGAAGGATAAAAAGGATGATAGAGAGCACAAAGGGCCAGCAGATGTGTTTCACCAGCACACACGGAAGTAGCCCGCTTAACACCATGCAGACGAGTTGGGATAGGAGTCTCATTTTTATATTTTTTTCCATCCCACCTATATACATCCCCTGTTTTGGTAACAGCAGCAGTCCAGTATTTGCCTGCTGAAATGCTGACAATATTCCTCGCACACATTGAGTAGAGCTATATGTCAAAGAAGAAGTTGAGTTAGGATTCCTAATTAGGTGAAAAGAAAAGGGTAGACACTGTAAACCTGAAAAACATATACAAATACTGAACAATAAATCACACACTTTGCCTAAATGTTTTTAGAGACTTTTGCACATAAGGTTGTTCCAAACTTGAAATGTGGAGGCACAAAAAGAAAGAAAAAAGTTTTAATCTTAAGTAATCATAACCTGTTGGCATCTTAAATCAGGATCTGACGAGATCCAATAAAACAGAGCGCCATCATCTGTGAGTGCTGTGCTATGAGTAACTCCAGCAGCAATTGAAATAACATGAAGCCTCTCCATGCGGTGAAACTTGAGGAGTGCATTTCCACTTTTCTTTAGAGTCCTAGTAATAATAACGCGTTTTGGGGTCACAAGGCGATGGCCCCATGTAAATACCTACGAAGTCCAGATTAGGATCAGATAATTATGTGTCACAACAACAAAAATGTTTGGAACCAGTAACATCTTAACAAATATTTACCTCGCTATCAGCTCCTAAGGCTATTGTATGAAATTTTGCCGCGGAGACTCCTCTAAAGACTTTCCCTTTTAAATACTCAACCATTCTCGGGATGGAGTTTGAAGCCGAATTAGATGTACCATAACCCAGTTGTCCTTCTTTGTTACTTCCCCACGTAAAAACTTCACCAGTCTCAGAAACTGCAGCAGAGTGTTTGTTTGCAGCAGCAACAGCAATAACTTTTGCTCTAAGGGAAGTCACACGACGTGGTGTAGGTTGGGTATCCACAGAAGTATAACCAAGTTGACCCTCTGCATTTAATGTTGAAAAAAAGAAAACATGAGAAGCAAGATTAAAACTGTCATAAATGATGGCAATTAATATTAATCTTCAAGTCAGAATGAGGTCGGATAGACTTAAATTGATAAGGTTTCTTTTTTTACATTAACAAATTTGCCAAGATCATTTAACAATGCTCCCCATTTAAAATCTTATGTAGAAAACACAGGAAAGAAAAGGAATCAAGCACAATTAATGTCTCCAATGAACCTTTCCCACAAACCTACGTGATCTAATTATCACACTGAGATGAACATAACAGAAAATCAGGGTTGGCAAACCTCTATTTGATCCCCAAGTAAAAACTTCACCGCTTTCCGTTGCAATTATTGTATGATGCTTGGCTGCAGCAACAACCTTAACTTGACGAGAAACCAAATTTGATACTACCAGCCTCGGAGTGATCACGGCAGCTTGACCACTGTAAGTAGAGACAAGACAGTGTCCCAAAGGGGGATGTTAACAATGGATTCAACAACCACAAAAGAACAAAAAAAACCACACATGAAATCAGAGCTGCATGTGTAGATGCCATAAAAGAACTAAAAGGACTAATATAATTGAGCGTTTATAACGTCCTTCAACACCCACACACTCTAGTATAACAAGAAGAACTAAAGAAATTAGCAAACTTAAAATGTATTGAAACATTCTGTGTTGGCTCCATGCAGTGTCTAGATGACACTGCTGGAGAAAAAGCCACTGTAGCTGATATCATGCTTTAACCCAATTTCACTTAGGAGAATGCATATGATGACAACAAATATTAACAAATCACTCTAACAAATTAAGTTGGTGATATAAAACAAGCTGGATTGGCAAGCTGTCTTTGAACATTTCCAATAACAAGCCTGGATTGGCATCTTGCATAGTCATAATTACCTAAAGGGCACATGTTAAAGATTTAGAAGGAGATCAACCAGCTACCTGTGGACATCAAAATCTGGGTGACCCAATCTACCGCCCCGGCCAAAACCCCATGTATAAAGTTCTCCATTAGAACCAATGGCCACGCTGTGAAACTTTGCCGCAGATACTGCCTTGATGTAGGAGTCTTGAAATGCATCAACTTTGCATGGCAACCTCTGAATGTGTGCATTGCCTGTTCCCAGTTGATAATTCGTCCCACTTCCCCAACTGAAGACCTCTGTTGTAACTAAGATGAAGAAGTATTGAAAATAAGCACAAAATTTTCCAGTGACAGTCGATGAACTTCTTTTCCAACAAGATGAAAAACATCACAATGAGAACTTCTCATACAATAATACTAAACAATAAGAAAACAGAAAAACCAAGAAAATGCAAATAAGAATTATTCTAAAAAGTAATCAACTTCAAATCAAAGGCTATCAAAGTATCTAGCATGCCACTGCAGCATCTTGTGTAACAAGTTTTGATAATTAACGCAGCTGACAGAAAATTGAACTCCATAGGTATTGTTGTTAACTAACAACTACCAGAATCGATTGTTTTCCCAACAGCTTGCAGGACAGGCCCAGAGAGAAGATCAACAGGTGTCCGACATTTAGTGTCCTCCAGAGTAAGTGATGCACCAGCCTGTAGAAGAACACTTGCCACAGCAAGATGACCAAAATGAAGAGCCCTGTGCAAGCTGCTCCATCCTGACTCCCCATCCTGAAATAGAACTTCAGAAATTACGCATACCTCATCTACGTATGTCCTTATACCAAAAGTTATATAGCAGTGAAGTGTATGCTTCGGTTCATCTACATACACATGTAAGCACGTTGTCCTTCTTTTACGCATTAGCTTTACTCTGTCTATGTTTTCTACCTAATTTCCAGCATTTTGATCAACATAGACAACAATTTACTCCTCTAAAAAAAATAGACAACAATTTACTATAGTGATTAAATGCAAGGACACTGAAATAAAAAGTTATTTTAAAGCATAATGATACTGGCAAATGAAAAATTGTGCATCCAAGAATTGATAACAAAAAAAAAAACAAGCTGAACATACCCGTGCATCAGGATCAGCACCAGCAGCAAGAAGCCTCCTTACAATAGGCACATGATTCCTCCATGTTGCGATGTGAAGCGGAGTAAGGCCAAATGCATTCCTGGCATTGATGTTTCCACCAGTCTTCTTCAATAATAATAATGCCGAGTCCAATTCTGATATGGAGCCTTGTTTGGTAATAAACCAAAGGTCTTTATGGGAACTATTTGATAACAATTTCCGGGAAGATGTCTGCTTCACTAAACTTGAAGGTGACACCAAAACCTCCATATAAGAGATGGAAAACAGCGTATATTAACCAGATATTCCGATTCTGATGGTCTGCTACTGTAAGTTCCAAGTTAGCATCAATAAGTCTCTTCTAAACTACTATCACAGTGTAATCCATAATGCAAACAACTATCATCTTCATATACTGTAATATGGTGAACATTGAGATAATAAGTGCAATAAAGGAACTAATTCATCATCATGCAACCTCTTTTCACTAAAATACAGAAATGTTAGCATCCATCCTTCAGAGCATTTGACCAATTTCTGATATTGTTCCTGTCTAGCTATCACTAATCCTTAGTTCTTGATATTGATAAACCTGAAATGTGAAAAAAAAAGAAAGTTTAATATCAACTACTAAAAATAAGAAATCAAATAAGTAATAGGTGAAGCTAAACGTATCAGAATATAAGAGGATAGCTAAACAAAGTTTCAGTAAATCCATAACAAGGACTAAGACATAACTGGGAAAATCATGGGTGCTTGCATGTTGAAGCCTGAGGGAAAAATTTTAAAATTTTCTTCTGCTGGCCCATAATTACACCTCAATTGCATCCAAAAGCAAGAAGATCCAAAACTCAGCAATATATTTGTAAGTTGTAACAATACATATGATGAAAAGTGATCTTAAGTCTAAAATAAAAGTGATTATCACATCAACCTCGGAAGGCATATAATAGTCTTCTTTTTTCTTTGGGTGGTGGGGTGGGGTGTGTGTGTGTGTGGAGGGGACTACATGCCTTACAGTTTGCTTTACGTTTCAATTTCTAGAAGAACAACTAGTGGGTCGCCATTCCTCAATCATACTACCGCTCAAGTTCTAGTAAGCAGATTAATTGTCATAACTGGTTCATATGAGTCAGAATTGTGAAATTAACCTTCAAAGACCATGGGATGAGCCAACAACCTGATATCTGCATTTAGCCACTAGGTGAATAATTCCTACAGTAGGATCTCCATTTTGACAGGAAACCAAAAGAGAAATTTTGCACCGACATTATTTCTACAAGACCTAAAATTCGGTAATGAAAGATGAATGCAATATATTTTTTGAACTTGTCCGTTTAAATCTGATAAAGTTTCTCATTGGGAAAATTTCTACCCCCCACAAAAAAGTAAACGAGGTTAAGAAAATTAAAATAAAACCCAAAGTTCCTAAAAGGAGGAGTTGCAATACTAAAATCGGAGCAAAGAACCTTGAACAGAACCACCTGCTGATGCCATCAAAGAACACAAACCAAGTCATTAGACTACGGGAAACTCAGAACAGAAATAAAAGCCATAAACCAAACTCACGTATCCAAATGTTAATACTAAAATAACAACAAGGACGCACATTGCCGCATTCCCGACTGCAGAGAAGCCAATTTCACACGAAAATTAGATCAGAGATCACAAATTTTACACCAAGTAACCCCCAAAGATCGAATATTTCCCACGAAGTCGCCACCCAATAACGTAACCACAGAAGATCGATCAAGATTCGGACGAGAGGAAACCAAAAAAAAGGCAAATTTTGAGCAGAAAAGATCTCCCCATTGCACAAAATCCAATCTTTACCGCACAGTTGGAAGTCAGCACCAGATCGGAAACAGCGAATTCGCAATGGCCGGAGGAAGAAGCGGAAGGAGAAGGAACTCACCGGAGATGCCAGAGGGGAAGCGAGTGCTGCTTCCGCTCTCTTCCCTCCCCCCTCTCTCTCTCTCTCTCTCTCTCTCTCTCGGTCTTCTTCTGTGATCTCGTCTCTTCCTTCACTGTACAACTACTAAGCGTACAATTTATGGAGAGAGAAAGGGAGGAGGGAGAAGTGGATCCAGGCACGGAATATGCCCTCACAACGACGACGACAAACCCAACAGGTAGAAGAGAGGAGTAATTTCTCTCTCTTCTCTCTCTGGTCATGGTGTGTTATCTTTTTTCTACCTAGCGTCATTTCCATTTTTATTAGGGGCATTTCCGTGAGAAAAAAAGAGGTGTTGGGTGGACGGTGGACACCGCCCGATTAGTGGGTTTCGGATCCTGAAGAGGCGGATCCGATTTCTTTGCGGTCTTTTGTTTTCCCCTTCCAACATTTTTATGTGCTAAAAATAATTTTCATATAATTTACTCGGCATAATATAAATAATTAAGAGAACCACATAAATATGTTAATCGATTGATCTTATAAAAATAAATAAGAGAAAGATGTGAGAAAAAATAAAGAAGAATGGAGAAAGTAAAATAATTAAGAAAAGAGTGAGAGAGAAAAAATAAATCAAAGTATTATTAAATAATTATTATATTTTATTTCAAAATAAATTGTCAATTTGACCATTAAGAATTCATCGAATCTTCCAAAAAAATAAATATATTATGTTACGATCTAATAATTATTTGTAAACTTATCATAACTTGATGATAAAATGATGCAATGTAGCACGTAGATGGCGTAAATTTAAGTCCATTCAATATCGCAAATATATGAAAAATAAACTATTATTCAAATATTGTGTTGAAGTCTCTGCAACTTGACGTGCAAAACTTTGCAACTTGATAAACTTGAACATGAATTCAACTCTTCAATTTGGAAAAAAAAGTACTTTTTTAAGGTTTGTTGTGTTTTCTTTATTCTTTTACTTGTTTCCTTTTAATTATGAAAGGTAAAAATACATAAAATAAGGGAATAACAGATTAAACTCTACATGCTATTTAATATTTAGCATAAAAGTAAATAACATGTTTTTTTTGTGAAAATTAAAACCATGGGCAACTATGAGGAGAATAGAGGTGTTTATTTTTTTGCATAAAATTAATATTTAGTTATGAAATGTAAAAATAAAGACATTTTTTTTCCTAACTCGTGATAATAAAGACATTTCAAGTCCTATAAAGTATTTTGCCACACCGACATGTTTATTTATATATATATATATATATATACATATATATATATTCCTATGAAAATAGTTAATTATTAATGATATTATTAATAAAGTGCCAAATTGACAATTTGTATCAAATTCTCGAGAAAAAATAACATTTTTTTCAGCGTTACCCACCATATTAATTAATGAGGATTAAATTACACAACAAGGTAAGGAAGCAATTAAGGTCCCAACTAATCCAGACATTTAAAGCAGAGATGGTTGGTGGCAATTTTTGTTATTCTATATAAGTTTTTTTAGTAGAATTTCATATTTAAAATTGTTAGCATTTTGATTAATTCAGAATTGAGTCACTTTTAAATTAATAATTAAATTAATAATGGTATAAATATATTTTTTTAATGGTAGAATAAACGTTTTTTTTTCTGTGGTAACGGCACGTTGATACTAATATCTTATCCATCAAATAAAAATGGCCCGAGAATATAATCTTTATTTTCTATTTTGACTACATATAAGGAAATAAGATAAACATATGTGAACTAAACATTTTAAAAAAAATTACGCCAAATGATTATACAAAATTCTTTTTTATAATGAAAAAAAATCTCTTGGAATTCACTTTTCCCCAAAGATTATATACAAGTCGTCACTTCATATTTTCTGTTGAAAAAAATGAATTAATTTTTACAAAAAATAATAATAGGGTTGGAAAATGCTAATACAAGTAGCATGATCATGAAAATGGCAAAAGGATTTGTATCTGAGATTTATATCCAAAAGTAGTGGAAGAATATGCCCTTGGAATATTACTTTTACATATTACCATATGTCCATTGCTTGGCAAGCACTTTAAATTTCCAAGATTGCATCTTGGAAGCATTATAATTAATTAAAAAAGTGAGTCTTATTATTATTAAATTTTATAATAATAATATAGTTTTTTTGAAAAAAAATTGATTTTCTTTTTAATTTTTCACATGGTAAATTAAGTTATACCAAAGTTGTTAGCAGTAAAAAAAAACATTAACATTTTGATGATAATCATTTGAAGTTTTTTCTTTTATTCTTATTCCATTCCTCAGTTCTAAAATTATTGCTTCATCATCAACCCCTCAAGTTTTCAAAACACTCCCACTTCAATTGCTCAATACTGTTCACATTTTGTCAATTTTTTTCCCTTCAAAATAGAATTGACCATTGGCCCCCTTCATTAAATTAATACACATATACATATTAAAAAATGGCCCCACCTTGTCCTGAAATGGTGGTGTTTTGTGAAGCTTTTCAATTAACCCTTTTTTTCCTAAAATGTGTGATCGTTTACTTACACCTTTAATCACTCCAAATTTGATGTTGCCTGCATATGCTTAATTTCAACTTGAACATTAGTTGAAATCAACACTAGTGGATTTATCAGAATTCAAATTAGTATTAGTTGGAACCAACTGATTAGCGGAGTTACGGGAGTTTCGAGTAAAATTGTTAAGATCAAGATCTTACATAAGATAGGTAATAGAATCATAATATATCGCCTATTAATAAAAAATAGATTTAAAAATAATAAATGTTTTTTAATAAATATGTCGCACTTAAATTACACATCATTAAGTTATTTTTTGTTGATTATTGGGTCAAATTACATGAAAACATATTAAAAATGAAAAATAAAATATTAAACTTCATCTAAATTAATTATTATGATCATAAATATATTTTAACCAACATTTAAATATTTTCTATTAATCATACGAGATTGTTATGATCAGTAAGATCTTATGAGCAAAATTAAAATCCTCTCAAGATAAGATGAAAATCAGTTAAAGATAGTAAAATCGTAAAATCTTAAGATCTAAATCTAAATTTATGTCTTGACAATTTTGATTCCAAGTTTAATTCTTCTTGGAGTATTTAATTAGGATATATCATTCCGCTCGCATCCGAATCTTCGGATTTAGACCAATGATGGAAAAATAAAGTGAATCAATCCCCAAGAAAAAAACTGTGTAGTATGTAATTAACAAAATATGTAATAACATACCTCAGCAATATGATCCTTAAATGGCAAAAGTCTTTAATATGTGTGTCATTATGAGTGACAACCAAGCAAAGATGTGTAGTGAAGGGATTTGCACGTGAAGGCAGCCTTTATAGATCATCTTTGAGCAAAACAAAACAAAACAAAAAAAGCTTTGAATCTGTTTTTTTTTTCTTTTTATTTCCTTCTCATGGCATGTTGCATGTGTGATGCTTTCCTCCCCTCCTTTCTTAATCATAATCTGGAACAATTGTTCATAGGTTTTTTTTAATGGAGTAGAAAGAATTAAGTCAAAATTAGAATACATTTTTGAAAAAATAAAACTTCTCTTAGAGAGAAGTAATCACTTTCATAAAAATTCTAGTAGTATAAAAAATAATTATATTATGCAGTAATAATATGTGAAGAGGCACCAAGGAGAGTTGAATTTCCCCAAATCATCCTTATCATATTCTAAATCATATTTTTTTCTTATCTAATTATAGATTTATAGATTGTGGTATCTGAGCTGATTTGTTAATTTCCAAACTCATGTTAATTCAACTTTTTAACAGTTACAAAATATATTTTGACTATTACTTATTTGACATAAGACAACAACAACAACAACAAAGCCTTATCCCACTAGGTGGGGTCGGCTACATGGATCATACGACGCCATTCCGCTCTATTAGTAAGTATATTATTCACCAATAGATCTTGCTCTATTAGTTCGCCAAGTGTCCGCCTTGGCCTCCCTCTCCCTCTTTTAATCGGACTCCAGATTATTTGATCTACTCTTCTTACTGGCGCATCTAATGGTCTTCTCTGAACATGACCAAACCATCTCAAACGATTCTCTACCATTTTCTCACTAATAGGAGCCACTCCGACTCGTTCACGTATATGGTCATTCCTAATCTTATCTAATCTTGTATGACCACACATCCATCTCAACATCCTCATTTTGGCTACCCCCACTTTACGTTCATATTGTCCCTTCATAGCCCAACATTCACTACCATATAACACGGCTGGCCTTATAGCAGTACGATAGAATTTTCCTTTAACTTTATTGGGTATTTTTCTATCACAAAGAACTCCAGTGGCTTTCCTCCACTTACACCAACCAGCTTGAATTCTATGATTAACATCGTCATCAATCTCACCATCTTGTCTTACAATTGATCCTAAATATTTAAACTTTGTCACTTGAGGAATTATATCCTCCCCTAACCTAACTTTCAAATCGTCTCTAAGTTGTTTATTTGTGAAATTGCTATGCATATATTCTGTTTTATTCCTACTTAAACGAAAACCCTTTGACTCCAACGTATTTCTCCATATTTCCAATTTTGTATTAATCTCTTCTCTTGAATCCGCTAAAAATACTATATCATCCGCAAATAGCATGCACTTAGGTACCTCCTCTGTGATACTCTCGGTTATAGCATCGATAACTAAGTTAAATAGATACGGGCTTAAAGCTGATCCTTGATGTAGGCCAATTCCTATAGGAAATTCATTTGTCTCACCTCCGGGTGTCCTAACCCTAGTCAATGCCCCATCGTACATATCTTGTATTACCTTAATGTAGGCAACATTCACCCTCTTCTTTTGCAAGGCTTTCCAAAGTACATCCCTTGGTACCCGATCATACGCCTTCTCTAAGTCAATGAAAGCCATATGTAAGTCTCTTCTCCTACTTCGATACTTCTCCATCATCTCCCTTAGTAAATAAATCGCCTCTATAGTGGATCTTCCTGGCATGAACCCAAATTGTCTCTCAGAAATACTAGTCTCCATTCTCAATCTATGCTCAATCACTTTTTCCCATAATTTCATAGTGTGACTCATAAGTTTAATCCCTCTATAATTTGCACAATTCTGAATATCCCCTTTATTTTTGTAAATAGGAACTAATGTACTTAATCTCCAATCATCAGGCATCTTTTTTGACCGTAAAATCTCATTAAATAGTTTACATAACCACAACACACATTTTTCTCCTAAACATTTCCAAACTTCAATCGGTATACCATCCGGTCCAACGGCTTTACCATTCTCCATTTTCTTAAGAGCTTCGCTAACCTCCGAGACTCTAATTCTACGATAAAATGACCTATTAAGCTCACATTCGCTAACTGTCAAGTCCTCCAAATCACAACGAGAACCTTCACATCCATCATTAAATAACTTATAGAAATACTCTTCCCATCTGTTCTTAATATCTCCTTCAGTAACTAAAACCTTGCCAACTTCATTTTTTATGCATCTTACTTGATCCAAATCTCTCGACTCCTTCTCTTTATTCCTTGCAATCTTGTAAATCATTTGTTCACCCGCCTTTGTCCCTAACTCTTTATAAAACCCCTCATATGCTTTAGCACAAGCATCACTAACTGCCTTCTTAGCCTCCCTTTTCGCCAAACGATACTTTTCCCAATTGTCAGAACTATTGTCCAAGTGTATCGCCTTAAAACAATTCTTCTTATTACGCACCTTTTCTTGGACAAATATTAAAAAAAATTAAAAGTGACAATAAGAGTACGGATAAAAGTGGTTCGTATTGGACTGATTTTCGATCTACAAAATTCACCCATTACTTTTTAGAATCAATTTTTATAATTGAAAAATCACGCTAAAAATATTTAGAAAAAAAATCACACTCTATCAAAAATCACATTCTAGCGAGTCAATTTTTGTGGATGATTTTCTAGAACTACTATTTTAGTAGAATAATATTTCAAAAAATATAATAAATTAAATTAATATTAGCATATTTAATTTTATAAGTAAATATAGGATATAGTATTAGAACAATTAAATTAGAGTTTCATAATGTCAAAAACATATTAAATTATATAAAAAATATTATAGAAATAATAAAAAATTGATTACATATGAATTAATTATATAAATAAAAATTAATAAATAGAAATAGATTCATTTTTTTAGTGGGGCTCTAGTTTAAGCTTGGGTCCATTAAAAAGGTTGTCATCTCCTTTTTTTTTTTCGAGTCGGGTTAATTTTTGGGTACCTCGAGTTTTTCTTACACCCTTAAATAAGGCCATAACATTTCATGATAATTTAAAAAATTAAAAACACTTATTAAATATTATGTTTGTGTCTTGCTTTATTGTATTTTGTTAATATTTTATTATATGAAGAAAGTAAGGGTGGTGACATTCATAATTATTCTAAAATTCAACAACAATTTTGAATGGAAAGAAAGGACTTGAATGACAAATTAGGTTCGGAGATTTAAAACTTATAATTTTATAATCTAATGTCAAACACAAAAAGAAGTTACCAATTTAAGGAATGTAGCCGAAATAATTAGTCCCAAATTCAAAATAGTATTGATAGAAGGATTAATATTCAAGACTGAAAAGTGCTCGTGAGTTAAAACCAGATAATTTTATTCCTGACCCGCTTTGACTCAATATAATGTAATATTAGTAATTATTTCAGATAAATCCGTAAATTTATTAAATAACAATTAATTCTATTTATTTCAGTTAGTATTATTTTTATTTTAAAGTACATATTAAAAAGATTAAGCTTAAAAACTTTTCAACTTAAACCCAATCATCCGATCTGGTCCAAAATTTGTTACATATTCACTACTAGAAAAACGCTGATTACCGACGGTCCGGACCATCGGTAATCAGTCCGAAAACCGTCGGTAACGTAATTACTGACGGTTTTTTAGTCGAAATCGATCCGTTGGAAAAACGCTCGTCGCAAACCGATTTGCAACGGTTGAAAAAAATTCGTCGAAAATATCGACGTCTGAACCGTCGGAAAAGTCCCTGGCGGTTCGAACCGTCAAAATTTTTCGATGGTTGCAACCGCCGAAAAAGTCTCCGGCGATTAGAACCGTCAAAATTTCCGACGGTTGCAACCGTCGGAAAAGGCCGACGGTCCGAACCGTCGATATTTCCGACGGTTGCAACCGCCGAAAAAGGTCGACAGTTCGAACCGTCGCAACTTTTCGACGATCGCAACTGTCGAAACTTTCGACGGTCGTCGCAACCGTCGCAAATAATTTTTTAAATATAAAAAAATTAGCGGCCGGATCGGGCCGCGGCCAAATCCGACCGCCCGCGGCCGATCCGACCGCCCGCGGCCGATCCGACCGCCCGCGGCCGATCCGGCCGCTGGAGGCCGGATCCGAACGCCCGGCGGACGATCCGGCCACTGGAGGCCGGATCCGAACGCCCGCAGCCGAACCGGCCGCCCGGCGGCCGATCCGGCCGCTGGAGGCCGGATCCGGTCGCCCGCAGTTGATCCGGTCGCTGGGGGCCGGATCCGACGCCAGGCGGCCAGATCCGAACGCCCGACGGCCGGATCCGAACGCTTGGAGGTCGGATCTTCTGGCCAGAGAGAGAAAGAGAGAGAGACGCCGAATAGAGAAAGAGAGAGAGACGCCGACGCGGGAGAGGGTCGCCGGCGCGGGAGAGGGTGCTTGCGGCCGGGAGAGAGAAAGGAGAGGAGGGAAAGAGAGAGGAGTGGAGGAAGGAGGGAGAGAGAGAAGACGGAGGAGGAATATAAAGGGATAACGAAAGCGGGAAAAGGAAAAAAAGAAGCGGGATAACGAAATTTTAATTACCGACGGTTGTGATCGTCGAAAATATTAATATTAATATAAATATTAATATTAAATATTAACTATTTTTATAATTACCGACGATTGTGATCGTCGAAAATATATTTATTTATATATAATATTTATTTTTTATTTTACCGACGGTTTGAACCGTCGGTAATTGTTACCGATGGTCAAAACCGTCGGTAATTGCGACGGTTTGGGCCGTCGCTAGTTATATTAATAAAATACTCTTTATATGACATTATAATACATTTACCGACGATTACGACCTTCGGAAATTGCGGCGGATTTTGCGACGGATGGATATCCGTCAAAAATATCGACATTCCTAATCGTCGAAAAATTAAATAATAATATAAAAAATATATAATTTAATTTTTCATTTCTGACGGTCATAACCGTCGGAAAATCTGTCGGAAAAATTAAATAGTAATATAAAAAAAATAATTTAATTTTTCATTTCCAACGGTCGTAACCGTCGAAAAAGTCGTTGAAAATTGCGACGGATGGATATCCGTCGGAAATATCGACGTTCTTAATCGTCAAAAAATTAAATAATAATATAAATTATTTCCGACGGTCATAACCGTCGAAAAATCCGTCGGAAACGAAACCGTCGAAAAATTCGTCGCAAATTGCGACGGATTTAGAACCGTCGGAAATTATCCGTCGGAAAATTGCGATTTTCTTGTAGTGATTCTAAGTACTTGACCCGACCTACTATCATTCCTAATTTTACATACAACTAAACAAAACAAAATATTGATGCTCATCATTTTTATCCTATTTTCTTGATTTTGTATGCATGGGGGACCTGGGGATCTCTAGGTGAGGAATAAAAGAATGTGAAGAGGATGGTGGTGAGGGAATTGCCATATGAAGGACTTTGGGGTATTTGGTAGTGGTACCCTTGTGGAGCTATAAATAAATAATATAAGCTTGGAAGTTGGAACTCAACTCCTATGAATAGATAAATGAATGGAGGAGTGATTTGCTAGTTTGCAGGCCAGCTTGATGTTTGAACTAATGGCCAAAGAAATGCAGACCTCAATTGAGGTCATTAATCAAATTAAAGATCTACTTGGTATTGCACCAATTCTAAGGCCCTTACACAAGCTGGAACAGGACCCATAGAACAGATGACTGGCTGGTATGAACCATCAGACTGGTGGAGGAGGACAGCATGCTGCATGCATGCATGCATGCTCTTTCTAATGAAATGGACAGCATAACCAAACAAGAGAGATGAATGCACTGTAAACAACAATTGATAAAGAACAAAAGGCGTATTGAATTATATACCATGTACTCAAAATTATAAAAAGAAAAAAATGAGGATCTTTTCTTATAGTGAATTTTTCTGACGACGACTTTTTTCCATTCTCTTTTGTTCAAAGCGATCTGGCTTCAACCCTACAACGTGACCATTGACATGGGTCTTCACTATATTTATAAGAATAAATTGTTCTTATCTTGGTTAAGAACACAGGTTTTTTTTCACTCTGCCAACAAAGAACATAAAATAATGATGATGTTTGATAAAAAAAATTAATTCTCATAATATTTGATTGCTACCATTGAACAAATCTTTGTTTTTGTCAATACCAAACACCACTTAAGAGTTCATGGTCAGTTGACATTAAAGCCAATACTATAAAATTTGAACTTCATAATCGTTAATAACTTATATTACTTTTCTTCATATATATGCCTTGCAATTATGCAAATATGTTTTCTTTATTTTTTTTTTCTCTTTAAGATTGATGATTGAATGTGACAAGGAGATTCGAAGCTACCTTAGAGTGCTTATAACCCCATAAACCATCCCTATAAGGATGGTGAAGGTAGAGCATCAATTGGTAGAAACAAAAAAAAACTCGCAATCCTTGGGATTATCCTGTGCTTGGAAGAAGAACTAGGAAAAAAAATATAAAATATGCAAGCAAGGCATATCATAGTAACCCACAACAAAAGGTGATCCATCGCCAACACTTGAAAACCACAACAAGAATCATTCTTCTCTAAACCAAATAAAACTATCAGAATCTCTTGTTGTTATCTCCCTCCTCCATGACCAGCCCATGCAAGCTCTCTATATAAGAGGCAGCATCATGTTCACAAAGCTCACAGACAGACAGAACAATCTGAGAAAGCGCACAGGCAGCCATGGCCGCCATCCAATAGCAGCAGTAAAACCTGATGTTTGTTTCTATGAAGACCAGCCCTCGTTCGAATTGGTTCATGGGGAGATTTCAAATACTCTAAGCCTCCATCTCCCAGGTATGCATGCATGGATCTCTTCTTCTTTATGCACGCATGCAAGAATTTTTATTGCCAAAACTTTTCAAGGTTACACCATCGAACAATTGAAGTTGCGTATCGGAAACCATGGCCAGCTGACGATCAGCGGTGAACGGAAGACCAGAAGTGGCCAGTGGAGACGATTCAAGAGGGAATTCAAGCTTCTGCAGTCCTGCAGCTTGCCCGAGACCGACATCTGTGCCAAGTTCCAGAACCCGATCCTTCACATTGACCTCCCCAAGGGGATCACACAAGTTAAACCCATCGACCAGCCGTGTGCTCCTGGATTGTTTTGGATGAGAAAGCATAAGAGCTTGTTGATTCGTGTAGTTGCTCTCTTGGCGGTGATGCTCGGTCTTGGAGTGTTTTGCATGAATATGAAGAACAAGACAGGGCCAGTGTAACGCCCCAAATCGACCCCCGCCACGTGGCGAAGACCAATTTGGAGACGCTACGGCATGCTATAACTTGACCATAATATTGAACATATCTCAGTCAAGAATCGAGACACGTCAGCGGAAGAAAAGAAATAAAGATAAATTATAACTTTAATTGCGGAAGTCTAAAAATAACTATGTCATTACTAAGAGATAAACTGGGTTCTACATCATGAATTTAAATTGCGGAAGGTAAATAAAAACTAAATAATACTCTAAAAGCCCTATGGTTCATGTGTTGTCCTATCGCCAGAGCTTCATCACCACACGCCTACTCCACCACGTTACTGACCTGGTCCTGTGGAAATCAGACACAGGGGAGGAGGTCCTCCCGTAAGCTTTACAGCCTAGTGGGGAACCACATGATATACAATGCATAACATGAATATAATAATCAGCGATAATTAATCAGGCTTAACTTGAACATGAAAGATAACATATAGTATCATGGATCATAATAAGGATAAGATCAGCGATATCATGAATCATGAGGATCAATAGTACATAGTAAACTTGGAATCATGACATACTTGACTTGACTTGAACTTGAACTTGAACTTGAACTTGAACTTGAACATGAACATGCTTGTCGATCTTGGTTATTAATTAACAATCAGGGTGACTTTAAGGTGCCTTTAATTCTTGGGGTATGCCCAGCAAACGATACGGCCTTGTGCGGGTCAATGGGTGATCAAACCATGACCAAGGGAGCGACCCTTAACTTGATGCACTTGGCTTGGACTGGCAACCCATCATTAATCTTTCATCTGAACTTATTAATCACTTTTATTATCTTTTCATTCTTTGTATCATGTGATGAAGGAGATATGATCGGTATGAGGTAAATCAAGACAAAGAGTTCATGTTGGAATCATAAGGAAATTAATAATATTCATGTCAAAATAAAGAAAGACTAATGGGTGAATTTTGCTGGATTTTACGCCTAAAGAATCTCCTCCACCTTACGGCCGTAAAACCCTAATCCTTTGGATTTTACGCCCAAGAATTTCTTTCACCTTACGGCCAAAAAATAACCCTATTACGTTACGGCCGTAAAAACCCTATTTTCTATTCTACTTCGGCCGTAATAATTCAACTCTTATTTCGTTACGGCCATCATCTGTTACGCCCATCCGTTACGGCCTATCCCGTTACGGCCGTAAAACTCTACTCTTCGACCGTAACAATCTATCTCCCCTTTTCTCTCTCTCTTCGTTTCTCTCTCTCCCAACTTCTCGGATTTTTACGACCGTAAAAATCATCTGTTACGGTCGACATCTATTACGGCCGACATCTTTTACGGCCGACATCTTCCCTCTCTCTATCTTTTCTATTTTATTATGGCCGAAAACCTAACTCTTCGGCCGTAACAATCTATTTCCCTTTTCTCTCTCTTCTTTTCTCTCTATTCTTTTACGGCCGAAATTCTATTCTCTCTATTCTTTTACGGCCAAAACTCTATTCTCTCTATTCCTTTACGGCCGAAACTCTATTCTCTCTATCCCTTTTTTTTCGACCGTAAGAAAATTACGGCCAAACAATTTTTACGGCTGTAATACTTCTACTTTTTAAAAATTAAATTGCGTTATAAGACCGAAAACGAAATCCCCTCTAAATCTTACACCCTAACAATCAATAATACAGAAATATAACAAACAAAAATAACTATGCATGCTACAATCAACCAATCAAAGAATTCAAGAAATCAAACAATTAAAAACAATAACTTGAATCATATTCATATTCTTTTCATAACGATTCGGGCATGAATTGAGATAATTCAGAGGTCATGCAAGGTGATTTCGATTCACCCACCTTTGTTCGTGATTGATTCGTTCCTCGGTTCGTCGAAAAATCGATCAATGGCTCCCTCCCCTGACTCTCCCTTGTTTTTCCCTCTGTTCTTCGCCTCTGGACGTTTGCAAAGTGGCCGCACGAAATCAAGACCAACAAAAGGCTTTCGTGGGGGTTAGGAGGGTGAGGTGTTCTTATATAAGGTTTTGTTTAAATCTAATCTTTCTTTCCTAATTAATTATGAAGAGATCAGATTTGATTCCCTTTCTTTCCTAACTTTGATTAGGATATGATTTGTTTACTGTGTGTTTAAATTCTGATTTATTTTCTCTTTTTTTTATCTTTTTGTTGGTTGTTACAGCCAGAGTGTGTGTGCCTCCTGTGATGTGCTTCAAAGGACAAAGACATTGTCCTATGCACCTTATAATGACAAAAGTGTTCATTACTGCAACGATATGACTAAAGCAATAATATCAGGTCGGAAGAGACTGAATCCACCATGATATTTTAAATCTAATTTCTTGACATCAATTTTCTTGTTCTAATGTCTTTGATATAAACAAAAATAGATTGCAGAATCCATTGATAAAATCAGCAATTAAACATATACAAGAATAGGCATATACATGCATAAGTCCATGAAAACTACAAGCATCTCGAATGACCCAACTTGTAGGAACCAGAATATAATCAAGCAAGATGTAAGGACTCCAAAATGAAGAGAGAAGAACTGAATCTCAGTTAATAACGGAGTGCCAAGAAAAGAAGCACTTAATCCATCATACAAAACCATTTTCCTCGAGTAGATGATCAACAATTGCCAAAAAGTATGTGAATGAGAAAGCACAAACAGATTCAAGATAGAGCACATACCTGTTGTTGTTTGAAAAAGCATTGTTAGAGCACTTACAGAAAACAAAATCCTAGTCTAGGCTTTGAGTATGCTTGACAAGAAAATTTCAACTAAGCACATGCTATGAAGTGACCAGATTTTTTTTTAGGTAAAACTGGAGTCTAGTTTCATTTTAAAATGTCGGTAGTTCCAAGAAATTTGGAGTTTCAGTTAACATATAAAAAACTGTGAACTCTCTGATTGGACAAATATAAATAAGTAAAAAAGCTCTATAGATAACAGAAGCATAATCAACACAACAAAGAAATTTCTTCATCATAAAGCCAGAACAAACAATTTATACCAGGTAGTCTATGGTTTTCAACTGCTGATAACTTGAAGCTACAAATTGGAAATAAACATCTGATTAACTACAATTTCTTTAAGTATGGCCATAAGATAACTTGCAGGAGAAAATTTTATTATGCCAAAGAATTTAGACTAAAATAAAAAGGAAGAAAATTTCTGACACCAGGACTCCAGGATTATTAAACAAAAAATATAATATTCTACAAAGGCTCACAACACAAAGGCAAATATAGAATCCAGGGTGTAAAAATAGATAAATGATATTTATCTTTATTTAATGAATCTGAAAATCCCAATGTTAATATTATAGAATTAATTAATTCTGAAATTGATAGAAATTATGAGATAAGATGATTAAAGAGATAAGAAAGAATTTGAGAGAGATTGGATTTAATTGAGTTATGAAAGGAAAATTAATTAATTTCGAATTTAATTAAATCTGAGATATTATGATGTGGTAAATTATTAATGGATGGCCAAGATTGATTTTAAAAGAGTCCAAGGCCTAATAGAATTGATATTGCAAATCTGCACCTATAAATAGGCATTAAAGAGTGGCTGAAAAATTCCTTCCTACCAAACAAAATTCTGCCCACGAGCCCTCTTTTTCTCCTCATTTGCACGCGAACCGAGGCACCCCCGAGAATGTGACGGCTGATTTTGAAGCATGCACATAGGAGAAGAAGTTCCAGGTGGTGGCCGCGAGTTTCGGAGCGAGGACAGAGAGCAATCGCCGGCCAAAGTTCGACGTTGGTGCAGATTTTCAGAGAAGGAAATTCGGTTGGTTTTCAACCAACTTTAGGTACGTAGGGGGAATCCCTATGTCATCGGTTTTCCGCGACATGGAACCCTATTCCCTTCTCCTTCGTATGGTGATTCCATTGATATATCGTATGCATTAGATATTGTATGGCATGGTTATGATGGTCAGAAAGTCGCGTCGGAACGCACTTTTCCGTCGGTGGTGGAACCCAGCCCGGGTTCTGCTGTGCTCGGCCCAGATTTGGTTGAATCCGGACCGAGTTGAAATCGGAACCGGATCGGATTGTCCAACCCAGCCCGGGTTCCTGTTGGCCCGACCCGGGCTCTGGCATCGGGTCGCGGCGTGATGGATTTGGGAGTGAACCGGTCGACCTGGCCCGAGTTCATCATACACCCGGCCCGGGTTTGCTCTGGCCGAGGTGATATTGATTGTCTCCGAACACGGCTCGACGCGGGCCGGGTTCTGGGGGCAGAAAACGTAAAATTGTGATATTATAGTATAGATAATTGAATAGTTATTATAATTATTCCTAAATTGTATTGTTAATAGATCTGACCTCAAACCTTTATTAGATTTGATTTGAGATTATCTTCATCGTTACCATATTAGATTCTATTATTCATTATGTTATTGATCCAGTAATTTTTTCCTGATTGGGTCCTTGTCTAACCTAAAGTAAATTGCTAAATATAGGTCTTTAGGTTAAACAAGATAAAAGATGGAAATTGTTGGGTCTCTATGTTCTCCGATTGTCTCTAAGCCCCCTAGGCCATTATTATTATAGTATTATATGGGACAGATAATGTACCTAGAGTTTTGAGACGTCATCCTTTAAGGGAAGCTATGACTGTCCTGTGATGGCCATAGTCCCCCACCATCACGAATCTATTGTTAGCGCTACTATTGGAGGGCGGCTTGATCTCCCACTGGCCTACATGAAAGAGACATGAAGTTTTCCATAATTGATTGAGCGCTCCCTAATTGAATTGAATTGAAATTGAAATTGAATTGAATTGAATGAAATTAAATTGAACCTTGGTCATTCGGATTTCATCGTGATTGGCTTTGTCTCCGCCTATTGAATAGAATAGAAATTAGTAATTGACCGATGACTACAAATATTGGCAATGGAAAATTATTAAATTGACTAGATGCCATAGTGATCAGGCATAATTGATAATTGATATTGATCGATCCCTTGATCTCTTACCTGATCTCTTTATTGATTCATGGCTTTATTGATATATATTGTTATTATTGAGCTCTTCTTATATTGTCCTATTCTGTGCTCTATTGATTATTGTTCATTATTGATTATTGATTTTTGAGCACTATTAATCTACTTATTATTATGGTTAGACTCTACGTACTGAGTATTTTTATACTCATGGATTTTCCCCTGCATCTGGATTCATGCAGGTGAGATGATAGAAGATGGCGACGCAGGTGGTCAGGCTCAGTGACAGAGAGTTGTTGCACATGGTGTAGGACTTAGTCCTAATATATTATTGGATTAATTTTATTTTCGCATATTTAGTATGTTGGAGTTGTGGTCATTTTCAGCTCATTGATATTATATTGTTAGACGATCTTATTTCCGCATTAATAGAGTTTATTTTCCGCAAAAATTTATTTACATAGAATTGCGTAACGCCTTTGGGACGACTCTGAGCACGTGATAGACACGTGGGTCTCGAGACGTTACACAGGGTCTAAGAGAACACAATGAAAGATCATAAAGATAAATGAATCAATCATTAAGAAAAAAAAAAAGGCAAACATAGAAGGCGACTTGCCTGTTGAGATGGGCCCTCATGGACACAGCATCTGAATGCTGATGCTATGCAGATAAAGTAGAATTCAAGAGATGTAAATATTGCAATGATATTTAAATGGTATAATAAGTTATATATCAAAGACATAGAACAAACCCTCCTATCTAACTACAGAAACAACAACATAAGAATGATCAATATGTATCTGCTCTATAAGCATATAAATTTACCCCAAAGAAGAGTAAAATTAGTCTACAGTTTACTTACTTGAACTTAGCATCATCACTAATAATCAGATGAACTGAAACCAGTGGATGCAACTGCAAGGATGTGAACATGACCCAATGCTTCTAATGAACAACTCATGGAAACACACATTGGTTAGAAGTTCAAACAAATTACAAGCACAGAACTCACCAGATGTAGCCAGGTAGTGGAGTAAGAAATATGGATAGCAAAACAATCGTCAACTTACAAAAGGAGTCGAGACGCTTAAAGAGTACTGATACCAGACAAATGAGCAAGACCGCCTGAGCGGCCTTGTTCTGGGCGCCGGGTCTCCTTGGAGGAGCCGGAAGGTGCAGAACAACTGAAGCGCTCGGCGCAGACGACGAGGGAGGCCGCACTTGGCTGTGATTGGGGGCCGTCGCCGGTGATCTCACACTCCGGAAGCTTCTAATGCCGCCGGCGCCACCGTGGCAGTTTTGTTTACGGGTAAACTTTTGGTCCCAATAAAAGAAGTCATTTTAAATTTGGCCGAATTCGTGCTCTCAAAATATAACATATTTTTTTCGATTTTTTTTATTCAAGAAATTTGTTTAATTTATCATTTTGTAATTAATATGTGCCAAAAAATATTGGTCATATCTCGTTACAGAGTAGAATATCATTGGATTATTAGGAATATAATCAAACACTACACTAAATAAGATTATCGTGATCAAACATGAAATAGGACCAAACCATCTAAAAACATGAAACCACTATTTTTCGTAGAATATCTTTATTCCTTAAAAACACCGGAATAAAGATAGTCTTCATCTTTTTCATTTTTTTCACCATTTTTTATTTTTCGTTATTTAACTATATATTATTTATATTATAATAATAATAAATATAAACTATTTATAATAAAAATATTTTAATTATTAAAATAATAAATTTATTATTTTCCATCAAACAAGAGGAGAATAAGATTATAGTTAGAATACGATATTCTTTGGAATAAAATCTTTAGGGTGTTTGGATGAAGAATAACTCATAAGGAATAAAGAAATTTATTCAGAAGAATTTGATAATCTTCTTATATCCTTATTCTTTCATCTGTTTGATTTAAAAAAAATAAATTTTGAATATGTAATATTTTATTATTAAAATATTTTAATATAAATACTTAACATTTATTATTACCATAACAATAAAAATAATAATATAGTAATATATGATTAAATTATAAAAAATAAAAGAAATTATTAAAAGGTGGAAATGTTAAGAATAACTTTATTATTTGAATATAATTTTTTATGGAATATTGCATTTCGTGGAACAACATAGTAGTTTTACAATTTTCAAGGTGGTATCGACAAAAATGAAGTATTCTCCGCGCTGTTTGACTATATTCTCATACTAACTAGATTTTATTCTTTCTGAGAAATTCTCTAACCAAATACTCTAAAAAAACTCACTTTGAGAGAACTCATTAATATGGGCATTCAATCATTAACCAGGCGATATAAACATGATCTTTTTCTATCTCTGCTAAACTTTTTTTTTCTAAATGACTTCTAAAATTTCTACTTATATCGTTATTTATTAAATTATAGCCCTTATTCAATGGAAGATGACCTCCAACCAAGGACCTTAAAAGAATAAATAAATGTTTCCACATTATTTTATTGTCTAGAGATAAAAAGACAGTTCAATAAAAAGTATAAAATAATAGAAAAAATTAAAATTCTTAGCACCTGGAGGTTAATGGAAAATATTAAGAATTGAATGGATGTAAGTAGTTAATATTAAGATTAATATTATTGTTTAAAATAATTTAATGGTGATGTTTTCCTGTGTTTTCTATTTTTTTTTAACAATTTAGAAATTCTTAAATGAAAGTAAATCAAATAATATTCATAATGTTTTAGTCAATTAAAAGATAGGAGAGCGTCCATCCTTTAAAAAAAACACCTCGATTTTATCCTTTTGTTAAAAAAATGTTTATAATTTCAGCAAGGCACATTAAAAAGTGTTACTATTATACATAATTTATTAAATTAAACTACTCATAAGCTCAATTGACATTTACATGAACATATCTAAGGACAATAACATCCAAAGGTGTCACCTTTATGCTGCCCAAAGAAAGTTTCCATTCTGCTCAAAAACCTAAACTCCACCTTGTAAGATTCCATAATTCTCAAACCAAACTTGAACAAATAGAAAAGAAGAGAGGATATTAAGGAGGAAAGCCAAGGGCGATCATAGCAAAATTTCATTAGTTCATAAAATCAACAGCACATTACAATCCAATGCTAAACAAGCCGCCAGCCTTAATAACCTTAGAAATTGAAAGCAAAGAAAAGGCCTAAATTATGATAACACCTTCACTAATGCAATGTGCTCAGCCAGGGGGCCACACTGTTGAGAAGTGAACAACTTTCTTCTTTCCAAACTCATAGGAACTAGATAGTAGGATGCCTTACTTAGAGCTGGCAAGCTCGGCACGGATGAGTTTAGCTGCGGAAACCATGTTGGTAAGTGCAGGCTTAACTTCAGCATACTTGCGGGTCTTCAGTCCACAGTCAGGGTTAACCCACAAGATGTTGGTCTCAAGCACTGCGAGCATCTTGTTGACGCGGTCAGCGATCTCCTCGGTGGATGGAATCCTGGGAGAATGGATGTCATACACACCTGGACCAATGCCGGCGCCATATTTCACTCCCTCGCGGAACACAGAGAGGAGCTTCTCATCAGAACGGGAGTTCTCAATGGTGATCACATCAGCGTCCATGTCGATGATGGAGTGGATGATGTCGTTGAAGTGTGAGTAGCACATGTGAGTATGAATCTGTAAGAAATAATCATTACAATGATGACATCATTATGAAATAGAAGAACTTCATGTTATATCCAGTTATGTACATTACTGCAATACACAAGACAAAGATTAAGAACGTGAAGGAACCTGAGTAGTATCCTGGACTCCACAGTTGGTGATTCTGAAGGAGTGGACAGCCCAATCCAAGTAGAACGCATGCTCAGATTTGCGAAGAGGCAAGCCTTCACGAAGAGCGGCTTCATCAATTTGGATAACCTGAAATCATCCGGCCAAAGGTTCATATTGGAAAGTTCCATACCAATGACAACTTACTTTAGTTAAATAAATCAAAGTCAAGTGTTTACCTGAATGCCAGCAGCTTCCAAATCTTCAACCTCTTGCTTGATGGCAAGGGCAATTTGGTAGCAAGTTTCAAACCTACGCACAGGAATACAATAAAATTACAGAAATGCACTAAATTGATTGATAGAAGCCTTTGATGGCATTTCAACTCACCTAGGTTGATCATTCCTAACAAAGGACCAGTTAAGAATTGTCACTGGACCAGTCAACATTCCTTTCATGGGACGAGCAGTCATGCTCTGAGCAATCTTTGACCAGAAAACAGTCATAGCCTTGGGGCGGCTAACATCACCATAAATAATGGGGGGCTTAACACATCGTGACCCATATGATTGCACCCAGCCATTGGCAGTGAATGCAAATCCAGATAATTGCTCACCGAAGTATTCAACCATGTCATTTCTCTGATCATTATTGAAAAGGGGAGAAACAAAGTTATAATTAGCTCTTCTCAAAAGAGAAGTTATGCTTAACTATAAAGTATCTTCATAATCCTACAAAATGAAGATCTTGATGAACAAATATAATAAAGTATTAGGAATGAATATGCTCACCTCAGGCTCTCCATGAACCAGGACATCAATGTCAAGTTCTTCCTGGATCTTGACAACTTTTCTGATTTCCTCTTTAATGGCATTCACATACTCTTCCTCCGAAATCCTTATTTTAAGATAAAAAAAGTTAACAGAGGAAAGTTATAATCCAGATTCAAAGAGACTACCAGCAAATTATAAAGATAGAATAATATTTTAAAGAAACACTCACTTGTTAGCCTTGTATTCACGTCTGACTCTCCGAAGATCCATTGTCTGAGGGAAAGAACCAATTGTGGTGGTTGGAAGGACTGGAAGGTTCAGCTTCTTCTGCTGTGCATCCAATCTAGCACTAACATTAGTAGCTCTGCGATGATCTGAGCCCTTCAAAGCAGCAGCCTGCAATATGATGGCATAGTTGGATATCATTAAGGAAAAATCATTCTGCGAATTAGAAATGGACACAAACTATAATACTTACAGCCTTCTGAACATCCTCATTAGTTACTCTGGGAGACGACTTCCTTGAAGCCTGAGCAGCAGCATTCTCTGAGAAGAAAGCCTACACATGGTAGAGAAGTATAAGAAGACATTACAAGTAATAATCGCTCTGACACAAGAAACATCAATATAATTTTAAAAAAGATAAAAAGGACATAACAATAATGATTATTCTGGCACTACAATGATACTGTTTAGTACAGAAACAACAATCAAGGGAACTAATTAAGTTCACAATAGATTTACCTCATCCCTTTCACCAGATAAAGCCTTAGCCAGAGCATTTACTTCAACAACCTTTTGTGCAGCAAAAGCCAGCCATGACTTGATCTCATTATCCAACTTTGTCTCATTTACAAGGTCAACAGCAGTGTGCATGAGTGAACATGAGGTAGAGACGACAAGCTTGTCTGAGAACAAAAAACAAAATGATCAGATTAAAAAAACTAAGCAAAGATTCTATGGAGAATACCATCTAGGTATGACTATTACCTTTGCCAACAATTGCCTCAAGAGCACTGAGAGTGTTGAGAGAGGCAGCAAGATCATTGGCCCAAATGTTCCTTCCATCCACAACTCCAGCAAAAAGATATTTGCCAGAAGGGAAACTACCTTTGATTAAGTCAATAGTATTAGTTCCACGGACAAGATCAAATCCAAATCCTGAAACAGACTTCAAGGCAGTGACAGTCCTGTAACAAAAGAAAGACTAAAGTGAACACTTACCCTGAGAAATATGAGAAGATAATGAAACTAGATCAGTTATAACTTACTTGTATGCTTCAGCAGGAACATCAGCAAAATAAGTCTCAACAATCACATTCAAGCCAGAAAGGGATGATTCTAATTCCGCATAGGCCTTTGTAAAAGCCTCCAACTGGTGAGCCTCAAGATCCAACACCAACGTTGGCTCATCAAATTGGATCCAGGATGCACCAGCTGCCTTTAGTTCATCAATAACTTCCCTGCAGAAAAATATCATGAAATAGAGTTTAAGTGACCAGGAAATAAAGAAGAATTTTTATGGGAGAGAATTATATAAATAAGAAGCAGATAAAAATCCATACTTATAAACAGGCAGCACACTTCCAAGAAGTGACAGAGTAGAAAACGACTTCTCGACTCCTTTAGCAGGTTTTGAGAGCAACAGATATGTCACAGGTCCAATTAGCACAGGAACCGTGTCAATTCCAAGCTGCATGGGAGAGGGAAACATGAATAAGATTATAATGGAAAATCAACTCATAAAAATAAGCAAGGTTAAAAAAATATTTAAGACAATCATTAAGATGGAAGTACAACAATTATATAAAAAAATGGAAGTGATATATTCAAAATCGTGTATTCTGCAACGTGATAACTAAAAAACATATGTAGCAGCGTTCACAAAAAGGAAACAGAAATCATTTTTTTGGTAAGAAAAAAATAATAACAAAGCTCAAGTACTCATAATTAGGTTAGAATTGACAAACTAGAGCATGAAGCAACAGACAAGTGATGAATGACTAAGTTCCCGAACATTTACATTAAGCATTTATTAAGCTGCCAACATCATATTAGAATGCATAAAATGTGGAAAAACAGAGAAAAGGTCACTGAATATACAACAACAACAACAACAACAAAGCCTTATCCCACTAGGTGGGGTCGGCTTGAAAAGGTCACTGAATATAAATTGAACAATAACAATAAACAATTATTATGCTTGTAACAAAAGAAAAAAAAAAGCTTTGGTATTTCTTGTAACATACCGCCTTGGCCTCCTTGTACTCAGATACAGCTTTGTGGGATGAATAGGTGAATTTTGTATTTGGGCCCAATTCAGGGACGATAAAATGGCTGGATTGACAAAATATGTGAACAAGTGAGCAACTCTGTCAAACTTAGAAGTCAGTAAAAATGTGTTCATGCTTGTAGGTGGAATAGACAACTTACTAGTTGGTGTCAAACCACTTGGTCATCTCCATAGCAGGTACAGATGCATTGCCTCTGGCCATGGAGAAGTAGATATCAAAACCAATCTCCCCACCTGCATAGTTGTACCTCTCAGGAACAGCACCAAGCATTGCTGTTGTATCAAGCACCTGATCGTAGTATGAGAAAGTGTTGCTAGGGATGTATTTGATCCCAGCACCAGCCATCTGCTTCCAGATGGAAGTCCTGAGATCCGCTGCAACCTTCTGCAAATCTTCAGCACTGCTCTTCTTATCCCAGAATGATTCCAATGCAAATTTAAGCTCCCTCTTGGGGCCCATGCGAGGGTATCCAACAATGTGAGATGCCATCTTTCTTCAAATGTTCATCAAACAAAAAGTCAGTGCCATCAGAAACAATAAGAAAAACACAAAAAAGTTTCTCTGAAACAGAAACAAAAGGTTGGACTAGAAAACAGAATCAATATAACAAGACTTGTATTGATCATATGCCAAGAGATGAAGACGGATTAAAGCTACCGGATGATAAATCAGTAATACGTGAAGAAAAGTTCAGAAGAAAAGCAAGTTATTTTCATAGTGGAAATAATAAAACAGGCATAAACTAGTGGACCTCATTTTAGTGGAAATTAAATCATATAGAAGAAGCATACATCTATGAAATCTCATTAAAAATATTTAAGATTCCGAGTGTAATTGAATCACTGATCACTGCATCAGAGAAACAAAACAAAAGATAGATGTGACAAACACAACGTATTCTAACAGAAAGATATCTCTACCAATTGGAAGAGATACATAAGCTACATCCTTAATCGGCTTATAGCATAACTGGTAAATCAATCACGTGGATGAGAGATGAAGTGGATTAAAATGCAGATCCAAGAGGCTCGGAGTTCATAGAAACTCTGACCTTCATAACAGAGCACACGAAACAAACCAAAAAGTTAGATGTTTCGGATGAATGGACGCAATTAGGTAAGAAACGCATAAATAATGACACGGATCTTCCAGATATTATTAAAATCAGACCGAAGATTCAAGCTTTTCAATAACGACAAAAATACGATTACACAGTCCACTGTACACGAGTTCAGATCACATCACCAACACCAACTACTCAGATCTGAACGTAAAGCGGTTAAACGCACAAGATCTAGAACAAAATCTACAACATGAACCAACTACTCAGATCTCGCAACAAAAATGAACGAATCAATCGAAAAAACCGAACTTTAGCCCAGAAGTGGCTGGATAACTATTCCGGGACCCGTAAAAGATCAAAATGCGTCGCGAAAAGGCGCGCATAACATATTTCTCAATGGAAGAAGGAAGAACGCAGTATGCACCTCCAAAACTCAATAAAACCAGCACCGAAATCAGATCTACCAGCAAAAAAGAACCCTCTTTTAATCCCCTAAAAAATGCGGGAAGAAACGATAGAAGCAGCACGCAGACGAGGCTAAATAGCTCGAGCAAAGGCGAGCAGCGTGAGGAGAAGAGATAAGAGCGGGAGCGAGGTCGTTTACCTCTTGACGCGGTCCCCGAACGGGAGAGAGAGAGAGAGAGGGTAAGATGCGGAGATTGAGAGTGAGGCCGCAGAGAAGAAAGGCGAAGGAAGCGCGAGGAGGAAATGGCAAGATCTGGCCAGTATTTATAGAAGATGCCGTTTGGATCCGGTACTTTGAGATTCGTGCCTTCACCGATTCCCATGCCAGGGGCAAAATAGTAAATATTTATATTACATATAATTTTTTGTCATAAAATTTAAAAATATGACGCAATGAATTGAAAATAGAGTATTTTAAAATGACAATAATGATACTTTTTATTAATTTTCATAATTTGGCAGGCAACAGAATGTTTTTACCTTTTACTAAACTTAATTTTCTCTTTTTTTTTCCTAACAATGATAGCCTTGAATTAATCTTCTTTCATTTATGGTGTCATTAATATGTTTTGCATTTAATTAATTTGCATAAAGAAGTTTATGTAGTTAATCAAGTTTGGTTAACATAATTTGTAATGAGTCACATGTTCTATTTTTGGAATTATCACTTAGTCAGAGGAATATCGTTATATTTTTTATTTTAATTTCGAATTAGTCAGATGTTAATAATTTTAAACATCGATAATTCCCAGTGTTACAAAAAAACTTATGTAGTTGATAAATATATATGTGAGCGAGGGAAAAACATTTAATGGTTTGTTGTTGAGAAAAAGTAAAATGGAGAGATGGGGGTAGGTGAAATGGAATTGGTAAATGATGTGGATGTTTTTGTGATTAAAAGCTTTGTTTAAGAACACTAATAAAAGTGTATTAATTGGGTTGGTTGTAATTAAAGCTGGTCGAAGCCAATTAAGTCTGAGATAGCAGACCTACTAATTTCGTGTTTGAGTCCCAATAAATTATTAATCACTAATAAATCTTTAAATAAATGATTTTATTCTTTATGGCATTAACGGAAAATTTCTTTTCCAAAGTTTTCGCTTATCACTCTCAAATTTAAAATTAAACGCGTAACTAAACAAGTTAGCAATGATAAAAAAACTGTCCCAAGATCATTACAATTTAATCACAAGATTAATGAAATTTACTGGTTGTCATATTATTGCGATCAAAATTTTCCACTAAATTCGTAATATCGAAATGCAAAAAGCTTGAATTGGACCATAATTGAAAATGAGAATGTAAAACACACTCCAATCTTTAAAAAGGGATTTAAAATATTATGTAAGTTTATTGAATATATGGGTAAATTCATATAAATATTTTCACCCATATTAGAATTTCATAAAGAATCAAGATAATATTTTTCTATAAAACAAGAAAAAGTCATTCAAGAGGACGAGATACCTTGATAGTGCTAACGATGAAGTCAACTATAGATGTTTGGACTATCCAACTCTAGGGTTCGAGAATTTTATATAATGTTATAGAAAAAGTCAAAAAAAAACTCATTATTTTCACGAGTATAATACTTTTTGTGTGCACAAAAACATATCATATTGATGGTTCTGGTTCTCCTGCACAAAGTGATATTGATTATTAAAGATTATACTCAATAAGTCACAATTGACTTTTAAATAACATAGTTTTAAGAATGCATTTTGTGTAACGTTTCAAAATTTGATCACGTCACATGATGAAATCTCCTCTCGGTACGCGAAACTTTTTTTAATATTTTTTGCCCCTTTCATTGACTCAGATGATAAAAAAAAGTGACACATAAGAGAAAAACTTAAGAATAAAATATTACATCAATTAACATGAAAATACAAAAGCTAATAAAATAAAATAAGAATGTAACACATCATCCCTACATCCATACTAGACATATTAATGTTCATGCCAATACTACAACTCGATAATTAATAATAAAGAAGACTCGACATAACTTTATGCACATGCCACCCGAGTTGAATCATCGCATACACATTATGATGACTCGTAAATAACTCAAATATCTACGAGGATCATATAAGGGAGCAAGCTCAATCATTAGCATAAAGCTAATTGTGAATTCATAATAGGTTATAAAGACGATCCATGAAGGAAACAAATTAAATAGATATAAAAATAAATCAAAAGGATCGTCTAGTGAACAATGATAAACAAAGTGCATTTTTTTCATATTTATTTCATGTCATCTTTCACTTGGGAACGCATCATTGTTCCATTTCATTTCATGTTCTTATTCATGAACATAATTCTCTCGTCCATTTTATTTGATTTTATTCATGAAAAGCTCTCCACTTTTAAGGAGTATCATTACTAGAACACAAATGTGTTACTACCTAAATCATGATGGACCGATTGAAGCCGGTATTATGACAGGTGTTCCATAAAGGGAGTGACAGCCTCACACAAAGCTGATAGTATCATCAAATAAGGTGAAGTGTCTCACACAAGATTGATAACCTTTACGGGAAGTGTCTTAAACAAGATTGATAATTTTTTATGTAGGCAGACAATGATAAATCCCCGTCCTTTATCTTTATTAATTATGAACGTATCTTTGATCACTTGGACCAATTATAGGGAGCAATGGTAGCTCGAGATCATCATGTAATGTCATAAGGGAAAAGAATAATCAAGTAAATAGATATCAATCAAATTATGAGTGTTAATTGTAGTCATGTTTATTCTCTATCCATAATTCAGATGCTCAAAAGTCCAACTATCATCCACACTAGTGTTTTCAATGGTCAACCGATAGAGGTTCTAACGCCTATTTTATTTACATTTTTCGGTCATTCGTTAAAGTTTTGGATACCCATTCTAGGTTCATCTTTCGGTCGAGCACGGATTTGATGTCCAATTGGTCTACGATCGTCCGCCATCGCACAAGCAAGAGTTTTGATCGTCCGATCTAATAATCACCTAGTAAGAACAAGCCATGCTATCTACTCTTCATCTTTCGAATATCATCACGCATTTGGAGAAAATCAATCAAACGTGGACAGATCTAATCAAAGTCAATCAAAGTAGCCATAAGGCATGAATGCTACCCATATATATGTGCATATTAAGCCTAATATAGTCCTTAAAAATATGCAATTCTTCATAAAATTATCCTATGCCCTAAATCCTGAAAGCACACCTTTTTGGCAAATCCTTCTATTATTTCTTTATTGGTTCACGTCCTAACATTTTCCTCTTCGTCCTTCTTGGTTCACCATGGCTTAAACACATGGCAGTGTCGCCCTGATGTCCTCCGTCTGAGACCAAAACATGGGCTAGCAAAGCCAACAAAAAATGCAAAAGAAGAAATGAAAGAAAGACGAGAAAAAAAAGAACGGGGTTTTTAGAATCTTAATGGGTATAAAAGCAGGGTGTTGACCTTTTGAAATTTCATATTTCATGGTGGAGAGGGGTTACAAATTTTTAATTATTAGAGTGGTGTAATGGAGAGAGAGAAAGAGAAAGATCAAAACCCTTTTCATTTTCTATTTGCTGCACCTTCGGACGTTCGAAATAGTTTCAATCGTTCAGTGGAGCATTCGCGAGGTTGTCAATTTATCACAATATCAGGTGTCCATTCTGCAGTTCGAGCATCCGAAATCTAATGTGAGAAACATATAAAAGTTTTAAATTTTATGAAATTTTTTAGTGTGTTACATTTTGTGTCAATACTATATAACTTAAAGAAAATATAATGTAACGTTGTCATTATATATACGCGATATTTTACTTATCAAAAATGATATTACAAAGTTGGGTGACTTGAATGTTTTCGATAAGCATATGATATTATTCGTTTTAAATCTACATAAAAGGAACTAAATAATGTACTATTAAAAACTAACTTCCCAAAAATGGATCCGACCTCGGGACGCCGGCGAGGAGGTAGAGGGAAGCCCCCCTCCCGCACGCTAGCGATCGGCGAGGTCACAAAGGGGGAGCCCCCTCCCCCTCTCCCACTTGCCGACAAGGAGAAGGGGGGCCTCACCCCCATCTGCAACCTCGCCGCCGACGGGCGAGGTCGCGGAGGGGGCAAGGCCCTCCCTTCTCTCACGGCATCAGCGAGGAGAAGGGGGGCCTCCCCCCCCCCCCCCCCCCCCCCCCTCCGCTGATGATGAAGATAATAAATTCACTCATTGTGGTCGGTCTCACGTTCTTCTTTTTGGGAGGGGAGGATTAGGGAAATCCTATTGATTCTGAATGGCAGAGGCAAATAGAGCTTTTGCACATTTTACTCTCTAGTGCAAAGGCAGAAGGGAGCTTGACTGCAAGATCCACCCGTCGAGCAAGGATTAAATGTTTCACAAGTTTCGCTTGGTGGGCGGGAAATGCCAGACTTATCAATTTGTCTGGTAAACTACTTGGAACTCACGTTGCCATGGGTGAGGTCGAAGAGGGGAGGGGGTGCTCGCCCCCACTCTACAACCTCGTCGGCGTCGGCGATGTCGTAGAGTGGAGGCGAGGCCCCCCTTCTCCTCACCAGTGCATGAGAGGGGGGGCTCCCCCCTCCTCCTCGTCGGCGTCCCGAGGTCAGATCCCCCCTCCTTGTGACCGCATGGAATTTTTTATTTTTTAATTAATATTTTTATTTTTTAATATTTTCATGTCATCGTGGAGAAAGGAGAATATGTCGCGTTAACATATGCGCTACATCAGCTCCGTGATCAGAAGAAGGGTTATAGCAAGTAAAGAGGGCAATGGGTAAAATGAGTTAAAAATGGAGGACACTCGTGTTACAAAGTGAAGTTGAAGGGCATAGCTGAGCAAACGTTAAAATTGGAAAACATTTGGTATAATTTTTCCATGGTTAATGTTAAGCTTACATATTCATCAATCAGTCTCAACATAAGGAAAACACCAATTGACTCATCATTTTCGACTTCTAAAGACTATTATTAAGAATAAATTGGCAGTCATAACTCACTCCTTTTCCTATGTTGTAATCTTCAATTATGATGCATTGTTAAACTTTTTCGAAATAGTAAAGAATGGATTGTCTTCGATATATATATATATATATATATAAAGCATTGCGCGACCACTCATTATGGACCGTGCGATTTGGTGTAAATGGATGAGATGATGTGCGTTATGAACCGTCAATCCAATGTGATGCTCACACTCGTTTGGCTAAGCAAGAGGCACACTCTGCTTCCTCTCTCCTTCATGATTTGCCTCTCTCCTCACCATCGGTCATTACTAATCACTTGCCAATAGACGTGTCTCTAGGTCGCCGGTGGTCGTGCACAAATATGTGGGTCAATCATTGTTAATCACTCACAGGTGGTCACTCTTCGCCCTCTCTACTTCACGATCTACCCCTCTTCCCCCTCTCTCCTCCGCACAATGTCCCTTTACCTCGCCGGCGTGCACAAAAAAAAAGAGGGGGGGCATCGGCCCCCTCCACGAGCTCGCTGCCAAACTTGCAAAGGAGGGCCGACGCCCCCCTTTTTCGAACGCCGCACTTGCGGACAGAGAAAAGGGGGTGTCAGCCCCCCTCCGCAAGCTCGCCTTTTGTGCTTTCCAACAAAAAAGGGGGGTTGTGACCTCCATTTCTTTGCACTCGCCAACGCGGCGTTCATAAAATGGGGGCGTTGCCCCCATCCCCCCTTCGAGCTCGCGAAGTGGGGCTGATGCCCTCCTTTTTTGCACTCGTCGGCGCGATAGAGAAAATGAGAGAGATGATCAAGCGGGAGGCGATTCAGGATGTGGTTGCGATTGTCGTGCTAGATGGATCCGGTGAAGAGATCCAGAGCAAGGTTGATCGCGAGATCCGTAGCACAGAAAGGACGGATCAAGCAACACAATCCGAACGACGGACATATCGATAAGATGTCGGCGACCTCGCACTTGCGCTCACAGCTTTTCGCCTACATAGAGAACCGCACACCTGTGAACCTCGCTGTTCGCCCTCTTGCTCACCGAACCAACTCATCCAACCACCTCCACCCCCAACCTAAGCCGGTGCGCACAAATCTTGTCCGTCCATCGCTGATCTGATGGTTTTGAATCTATGGGAACACAAAGGTATAACAACACACTAATATACACATACATACATATATATATATATATATATATATATATATATATATAATCCCACAATCTCAAATTAATATTTTGTTAGAGATTGTGGGATCTTGATTCATCATCGCATAACCTCACTGTCACATGTATGCACGGGGTTAATATATAAAAAAAAGGATTGTGCGGATTGAAGGGAAGACTAAACTAAACATATCTACATACATGATGTCGTATATGCATACTTAAGAATTATACATGATACATGCATATGCATACTTATTTATTTTAACTTGTTAATAATTACTTATCCATGATTCCAACACAGCTCATCAACTTTTATTTTACATATTAAGAAACAAACAACTTATTTCGTTGATCATAACTATATAGATTATTGATATTGTAGCACAAGAAAATTTAAAATTGAAATGTCATTGCCCTACTTTCTTTACAAGCTACCAAAATAAACCGAAAGATATAAAATGTGATCTTGGATTTTTCCTGTATATGAAAAAAAAAAACAACCATCAGAAATTCATTAGAACTTTTATTAATGCTTTGGAACCAACATATTTTTTTTTAAAAAAAATCTAAGGCACATTGATTAATTTTATTGAGTGGGGGACACGTGAAAAGGGAACCAAATCCAACTTGTTGGCCACTAGACACGTACACTGCCAAATCTATCAAATAGAAACTTATCTTTTATTTTTTTATTTTAATATACACCTTTGTTTTGGTGTGACGGGGCATTTTCCCATGACGCGAAGCGCGAAGTCTCGTGACACCTGTGCCGCTCAACTTATAGCCCTCGGCCACTCAGCGCCGAAACCATGGAACACATGCAGCCGCCCCGCACTGCGTAATATTGCGGAGCACCTAGTTATCCGCCCCTAGGGCATTTATCTTGTAGGGTCATCCTTATGAATGGCCAAGTAGATGACGTTCTCGTAAGGTACGTCTTTTGCATCTTCAATATATAATAAGACTCCTATACCTACGGTACACTGGGAGGAGTTCATTAGTGTCTTTCGAGGTCCAATTGTATGTTATATTTCATCATATTTAATACAAGCAAGTTTTCCTTTAATTCTAGTATCATGATCTTGAGCGTGGGGTGGAAACCCACGTCGGTGTCCCTTTGTGACGTCTCGTGGACCCTTGGCTGTCCCTTCGGACTTTAAGCGCATGCATTAGCGCCGCAACGCGCTAATATCACGGACCTATGACGAGTAGTCTAACACTCTAGTCATGTTCGTGAGTGAATGCCTATAAGAGCGACTCTCGGCATAGTCGTCTCGATCATAAATCTTCCGCTGCTACTCAAAATAGGCTTGGATAGGTGCCTATCCATCTAGTCATCGCACGTGGTCTAGTGTCCGAGAATGACCCCGTGACAAGTGGTATCAGAACAGTTCATCCTGCTCGGATTACCCAGTGACGATTACTCGATTGTGTCGTCGCAATGTGCCCGGTGTAGGAAATGTGCTTCCGCTCAAAAACTCCGTGATGCCCAGGTGCACTGGTACCATGATCTTTGATCATGGACGCCAATGAGGAATGCGTGGCAAGCTTCCTCGCCGCACGCCCAGTCGTGCCTCACAGCAAGTTCCTCATACACCCGTGTCGTGTCAAAGAACGTTCGTCATGCATTATGATGGCGGAATGATCGCCCCGCCTAATCGGGATGGTCATGTGTCACTCACTCAAGCAGATCAACCACCCCAGATATACAGTCAGGAAATCTTGAAGTGTCGCGCTACGTTATGAGTGGCCATATGCTCCGCATGATGGTCTTGCGCTACCCGAGATCGCTTACACAAACGCCATGTAACTCGGAGGACCCGTGTCACATTCCGGGACTGTCGGTCATGCACCATCATGATAATCTGGCGCTGCTCGATATTTCGTGACGTCGCAACGCATGCCCAGACATGCAACGTGAAGTGCACAACCATTTCACGAAAGAAGTTGGCTCAAGGATAAGCATCAAGGTTCATAGTCTCTTTCGGCTAAGGAATATCATCATTTCGGCTATGGAGTATCATTCGCAAGCATCTTGTCGTGCCGTCAGCATCGTCTGCTACGCCAAGATGACTTTCACAAGATGGAGCAAAACGTTGATTACTTGCAAACACTTGGGGATGAGTTGTCAGCCTTGCCTGCCTCGTCAAGTGTCGTTCCGCAAGCAGCGTGATGTCAACCATCAAGGGTTGGGACGAACCTGCTACATGCCAACGCAAATCGACGCTTCAACTCAGCGACCAATTTGGCAAATGGACTGAGCGTCGAGCATTTGGTGAACCTTGACATGCTGTTGTCAAGCGTTCCGCCGCCAACCGAAGGAAGGAGTGCCCTTTGCTCTCGGCCAGCGCCTCGAGCAATCGAAGCGGCCTCCAAGGATCATAATCCGTATGTTTCGAAGGACACACTAGGGATGTCGTCCCTTCGAATGAAGATGGAGGTGAAGTTGGGAGCTCATGCCATGAGTTCACCAACCGCAACCCGCTTACCCAAGCGGAGCGTCTTCACGAGCATCCCCATGAATCGGTGAAGGTCCGGAATGTCTACTCTTTCACGAGGGTCAAGCCGCCCGGTGGACAAGTATGCCAAAAGAGTATGACCCACGATGACAAGCACATTGGCATTACTTTGTCCGAATTCTAGGCGGACGATTATCAAAGGTGTATCCTCTCATGAACGAGCACATTGGTACCTCTCCATCCATACCCGAAGGTGTTACCGAAGCTTTAAAGTAGGTCCCAAGATCGGAAGAAGGCATATCCCAAAAACTCTACAAGATGTGATGAACTCATGATGACAATGTCATCGCGACAAGATGGAATGTGGCAAACATGGATCCCATCAGGATATGGGACAGTGGTAGAAGGCAGTTCATCAATCATGCAAACCCTGACAAGTCGGGACTGGAGGTCAAGATCATTTGTTCAACATCGGCCAGATGGGCATGTTGAAGGAGGAGGTGAAAGGTATCATCGAGCTCCGCCTACAGTGTTCCCAGGTGAATGAAGACCCAACGTTGGTGCTCTTCAAGCAGAGGGGTAGAAGCTTTGGACTAGGAAGAAGTTGGAATGACAGGATCGCCCAACTTTCGCTCGATAGTCGCCGCTACCAAGTCATTCGTGCCAAGACAAGTGCCATGCCGCCAAAGCCCTTGGGACAAGGGCAACGGTGGAGAGGAGAGATGCTCAAGTCGCAAGGGAGAGGAATTCCCACAGAAGCAAAAGCAAAGCCCATCGAAGAAGAAGAAGTGAGTCGAACCACAGGCATGTGGGGAGACTCCCATCGTCGCTCACTACAGCGACTCGAAGTGGACAAGGCATAAAGGGACATATCAAAGAACCTTGTTCCGCTTCTAACCATCGAGATATCAAATGACCGCCTAGGGTAAAGTGGTCCCACTCTCTACACTCGATGGAGAAAGGACTCAACGTTGCAGCCATCTGCAACTTAGGGGCATCGAGTTGAACCACAAGGGAGACTCCCGTCGCTCGTCATAGCGGCGTGAAGTGGGCAAGGCATGGAGTGCTATATCAAAAAACCTTGTCCTGCCTCAAGATCGTCGAAACATCAAGTGATCACTAAGGACGAGGTGATCCTGTGCTCTTCATTCGGCGGAGGGATAGAAGACTCTATGTTACAACCATTTGCAATGTAGAGGCATTGAGTCGAGCCCACAAGGAGATCTAAAGCGTCCCAAAGCATTCGTGGGAAGACTCTTGTCGCTCATTCTAGTGACCCGAAGCAGTCAAGTTGCAAAGGCGATCATCAAAGAGCTTGTACTGTTTCAAACCGTCGGAATTACAAAATGATCATCGAGGGTGAGATGGTCCCGTACCTTGCATCCGACGGATGGAAGACCTTATGTCGCAGTAATCTGCAACATGAGGGCATCGAGTCAAGTCATGCCGATCAAATGATGAGACTCTTCATCGTGTTCTGCATGACCCTGGAGCAACTCTTACCCCGAGCAATTTTTGAAGGCATACAAGAGTTGTTTCACCCCAAAGAAGCTAAACCACACAAGTTGACGCTGTGCAAGTCGAAGAGAAGTGAAGCCAACAGAGACTTGATGGACTGATAGTTACTTAATGAAGTCAGATCGCACATGGCGGACTCCGCGGACGCTGCACAAGTGATGACCCCGGATTGGACGAAGGATCAGTAAGCGAAGCAGGCCTGAGGGAGGAGTCCTCAGCGAGACCCCAATGAGTAGGCATTCTTGGCGCTGCGTGATGCTGGTAAAGTAGAAGTCAAGGCAAAGAAGGCAGAATTGAACGAGACAAGCGAAGTCAAAACGAATGACGAAGACCCTGAAGAAGCCCGGACAACGACATCGGGGGCGTCGCCGACTTTGGTGGGGGAGGATGTCACGGGGGCATTTTTCTGTGACGCGAAGTCGAAGTCTCGCGACACCAATGCCGCTCAACTTATAGCCCTCGGCCGCTCAGCGTCGAAACCATGGAACACATGCAGCCGCCCCGCACTGCGTAATATTGCGGAGTACCTAATTATTCGCCCCTAAGGCATTTATCTTGTAGGATCATCCTTATGAATGGCCAAGTAGGTGACGTTCCCGTAGGGTACGTCTTTTGCATCTTCAATATGTAATAAGACTCCTATACCTACGGTACACTGGGAGGAGTTCACTAGTGCCTTCCGAGGCCTAATTGTATGTTATGTTTCATCATATTTAATATAAGAAAGCTTTCCTTTAATTCTACTGTCATGGCCTTGAACGTGGGGTGACAATCCATATCGGTGTCGCTTTGTGGCGTCTGGTGGTCCCTCGGCTGCCCCTTCGGACTTTAAGCGTCCAAACGTCTGCATTAGCGCCGCAACGGACTAATACCACGGACCTATGACGAGTAGTCTAATACTCTAGTCATGTTCGTGATTGAATGCATATAAGAACGACTCTCGACATAGTCATCTCGATCATAAATCTTCCGCTGCTACTCAAAACAGGCTTGGCTAGGTGCCTATCCGCCTAGTCGTCGCATGTGGTCTAGTATCCGAGAATGACCCCGTGACACGTGCAACTATAACAAAATGAGCATATAAATAAATGGGAAGAAATTAAAGGAGATCCGCGTGCAATGTTCATTTAAATTTCACATTAATAAATTCATGAAAATATCATATATGAATCCTTTAATCACTCTGCAAAGCCGAAAGATTTTACTTTTAGGGCATCACATCCTTCCTGCTGCATCAACTAATTTAATTAGCTAGTCAAAAGTGTTTAGTGATCATTTGAAGCATTTTACCTTTTAGCATCTTATTAGTTATCAAGATCGAGATCTTATATAAAATTGGAGGGAGATCTAAGATCATGAAATCGAATTCTACTAATTAATAAAATAATATATTATTTTTTATATATAAATTTATATTAGATTACACCTCGCTAAGTTATATTTTTGTCAATAATTAACTCAAATTATTTCAAAACATAAAAAGATAAATACTTCATCTAAATAAATTATTATTATGATGAAAAAAATTCTATTAGTATTCGAATGATTATATTAATCATCTAAAATCGTATAGTATGGTACAAGATCATAATACTATTAAGATCTTACACATTAAATTCTTAAGACAAGATCCAAATATTATAAAATAATAAGATTTTAATATATAAATAGAAATCTTGACAATCTTGCTTGCCATCACTCGTATAAAAAATATATAAAAATATATAATTAAAGTTAAGATGAGATATGTAAAGAAGTAAAATAATAATTTATAAAAAGAATGACCTCAAAAATAAAAAATTAAATAAACAATTGATGTAATAGAAAATAATAATTTAAATTTGACTTTTATTATCTTTATGTTATATGAATTATTTAAGACTAGATTGTAAATATCTATAAAGTATAAACAAATTATAACTTCGTTGTTAATGGATCATCTTTCAATTATTCAACAAAAAAGTTTATTTTGGATGGATTAATATTTTCTAGGAGAAAGTGGTAATATTTTTTTCAATTTGTGATTTCTGTTGGGCTAAATGATATTAAACCTTGGGAAAATGTTTTCTTGCGCAAGGAGGAATGGGCAAAAAAAATGTTATATATGCCTTCTCTCTCGGTTCTCAATTCGAGAATCTAGAAGGAGAATATTGTACTCGCCTTGGAGTACTTGATTGCACGATCTAAATATTAATTTTCATCAATCATCCATTTTGGTAAGAAGAATATATATTTATCGTTCTTTTTCTTTGACTCCGGATTAGTTAAGTGTCGACAATTCTAAAAATAAGAAGCCCACTACACTCAAGCCAGTATCAAAAAATTTTATCAATCATCTAATGGGATATGAGAAATTATCAACATTAGATTAACATATAAATAACGAAATTTTTCGAATGATTATTTTGTCAAAACCATTTGTTGTTGTAACTTATAATTTATGTGAAGTAACTTTTATGAATGTGAAAGTTCTTCTAATAAATTATAATATATATATTATTGTGGAAAATCTCCATACCAAGTAATCCTTTGATATACAAAACGAATAAGAGAAAGTGAGTTAATAATTACAAGAAATCACACACAAAAAATATACATAAATTTTTATGTAGTTCAGAAATGATCTCTTATGTCCAAGGCCATTTCACAGAGTTTCATCATTTTTCAGATGTCCGATATGTTAGTTATGATAATTCTCAATCTCCTACATTATTGTTATAAGATGTAACATCCCGAGATTCCAATAAGGGTAATTTAGCCCAAGTTAATGGATAAAAGGGGAATTGAGAAGGAATAGGAATATAATTGAAAAAAGAATATGAATAAAAAGAAAGATTAATCCTATTTGAAGAAGGAATTAAAATTAGAGTAGGATTAAAAGTATGGTTAGAAAGGAAAAAGGAAAAGAAAGTAATATCAAATCCTACTGGGAGTAGAAATTATATTTAGATTGGGATTAAGGATTTTAATTAATTTGAGATTCAAAAAGAATATTTAATGGATATAAGACTCTCAAATAGGATAGGATTGAGGATCTTATAACTTAAAAATATTTTAGCCATTAAAATAATATTTATTATTATTTAATCCAAAAATTAAGTGATAATGTGGTATTAAATAATTCCAAAAATTAAATGATAAAATATTATGGAATTAAATAATTCTTAAAATTGGAGAAAAGGAAGAAATAAAAGGATAGGGTGAAAGTAGAATTTGATTGAAAGAAGTTATTAAAAAGATAGAAAATAATTTGAGTAGAGATGGATTTTTTTATAAGTATGGTTATGAAATAATTAATGAAATTTAAATTTAATTAAATCTAAATATTTAACATAAGGTAATTAATAATGGATGATCATGATTGATGGAGATTGATTAAGGTCCAATAGGAGTTAAAAACCCTAGTCAAGAATTATAAATATGATCTAAATGGTGGCTACAAAGTATTATTTGCCTCCATAAAATTTTTGCACGAGAGACCTCCTCTTTCTCCTACAATTTCTCACGAACTAAGGCACCTTAGAGCGCGGGTGATATTCTGTTTCGAATTCCTGACACAGGAGAACAAGATCCAAGTGATAGTCGAGGGTTTTTAGATGTCAATAGAGAGGAATTGTCAGCCAAAGTCGTGACGTCCGGGCAGTCCACAAGCAACAAGAACATAATTGATGTTCAACTAACTTAAGGTATGTAGGGGATCCTTATATCGACGATTTTCAGCGAATAGACCCTCAGGATCCTTGTCCTAAGTGTTGAGTATTATATGGATGAATTGTGAATTAAATTGCATCGTTAATCGCATAGAAAAAAGGTTGGAAGTTGTGACTTCCCAATAGTGGTAGAACCCGATCTGAGTTTTGCACAGTCCGGCCCGGGTTCCTTGAAATCCCAGTGACAATTGTATTGATCCAGACCGAGTTCTTCTGAACCGACCCGAGTTTAAAGGTACACTGCTCGGGTTTAACCCAAGGACAGATGGAAATCATGAAGAATTCGGAACGAGTTCCAAATAACTCGACCCATGTTCTGTTGATATTAATGGATGAATTAGAATTGAATTAGATCCAAATTAGGTTTCGGATTGACTCGTCTCGAGTTTCGTTGATAAAATCAAAATAGAATTCGATCGAATCGGCTCAGCCATTGGACCCGACCCGGATTCTATCGAGATATAGGATTGATAGGAAAAGATGAACAAATCGACCCGAGTTTTCATCCCACTTGCCCCAGGTTACATTGATCAAATTGGAATATGAGTTGACACCCATCGAAAGACTCGGGTTTCACCCTACCTGACCAGAGTTTTATAAAAAAGATGGATATGATTGATTATAAGAACCAGCACAGGTTTCGTTCAAAGATAAACATTTTAATTAAGATAAAAGATGCAAGGTATCTAAAATTGGGAGAGCTCTCAAAATAACTTATATGGTTGAAGCAGCCATTGTGGTTGAAAGATAACTTCAAAGATAAGAATAAGTGATAAGCAGTCCTTGTGGTTGAAGTAGCTGTCATGGTTGAAATTAATTGTTAAAAGTTAAAGAATAAGTATTAAGCAGCATTTATGATTGAAGCGGTCATAATTGTTGAAGTATTAAGTAGCCTTTGTGGTCGAAGCAACCATCGTGGTTGAAGTATTGAGTGACATTTATGGTGAAGCAGCCCTTGTGGTTGAAGTATTGTGCAACCTTTAGGTTGAAGCAGCCTTTGTGGTTGAAGCAGCCCTCGTGGTTAAAGTATAATGTAGTATTTATGGTTGAAGTTAAAATATTGAATTATAATCTTTACGGTTGAAGAACAAGAATGGATAATTGATTGATATTGAATTGCAACATTTGTGATTGATGTTCATATTAGTTGAATTGAAATTATAGCTTTTATGGTTGAAGTACAAAGAAATAATTGATTGAAGAAAATAATTGAATTGCAACTTTCGTGGTTGAAGTATATTAAATGATTATTGAATTGAAGACTCTATGGTTGAAGTAAAGTAATTAAAAATTTATTGATTGTTAAGATAATTGATTGCAGTCTATATGGTTGATGCTATTATTAATAGAATTGTTATTGTCAGCCTTTTATGGTTGATGATAAAGAATGATAGAATTATTGATACCAACTAATTGATTTTTATGACTGATGGATAATACATATTGATAATTAAAATTGCATTGACATGATAATATTGATATTGCTTTTCATTATTGATATGATATAGTTCATATTTCTTTATTATTATGGGTGATTCTACGTATTGAGTTTTATCTCACTGAGTTTTGTCCCTATACTTGGATCCGTACATGTGATGGTTTGATGGTGAGACGATTTGTGACTCCTCTAACGAGTGATATGCACATTGGATGTGGACATTGATAAGGTCTCATATTGGATAGTTGTAGGCCCATAGCCACAGGTTCATAGATATTATATAGGATGCTTCCACATATTGTAAGGTTATTGTATTTAGTCTTCCGCTATTGTAAACCAGTATATTGACTAGTCATAGTTAAGTCATAATCCCGAGATAGTCTTCTTGATAGGCAAAGATAACAAAATCCCGGGGCGTTACAAAAAAAAAACAATATCCTAGATTTTTTTCTACAACAACTAACAAATTAGTTAGTCCGCAAATTAGGCTTCGCCTAATTAATTCCAACAATCTTCCATTTGAAGACGGGTTCTTTTGAGATTGAGTTTCATCTACTTGTGCTCGAACTCTAAATGACTAAGGTTGTGTAGAACATCAAATTTTCTGTGACCACCATCTTATTCAATATATCTATTGAATTTTTTGAACATCGAATCTTTTCAAACACCAACGTTTTTTTATGCTTCAATCTAATATGCTTTGTCCTGACATAATACAATGGGTTCTTTGCCAAATGAATAGTACTTTAGTTGTTATTGTACAAACTTGAACTCTATTGCACTTTGCTCGTCTCTTAAAAAAATTCAACCAAATCATCTCTTTGCATGACTCTATAATGAAATAACAGAGCCGAGGGACCAATGTTACATATTTCTATATATTTAATATTTGTTCTTTGTTTCATTAATAAATTATCCCTCCTAGAATCACTTTATCTATGTCCCTGCTATTATGACAATATACTCTAATTCAATAGTAGAGAGAGTAACAACCTTTCGCAATTAGACATCCAACTAATAGTCGTATCACTTAAAGCGTACACATTTTTAGTGGCACTTCTTCTAGTAGTGTCATCGTCACCACTTCAAATTGCATCAGCATAATCCTTTCACCAAAACATAAGCACATACCTTTGGTTTCTTTTAAATACTGAACGATTCACTTCATTGCTTGCAAGTGCCTCTTCCTTTGATCTAACATATATCTACTTACAACTCCCACTGCACGAGCAATGTTCAACCTAGTCCTCAACGTATCATACATGAAATTGTCAACATATGAAACTTTCAGCATATAAGCACGTTCTATTTCTATCTTGAACGATTTCTTCTTAGAAAGATTGAAGTGACTTGCCAAGGATGTTTGCATAACATATTTTCTTTACCAAAAATTTGAAATGTTTTTGTTGTTTCATGTAGATATCCTCCTTTATATTCTCATGGAGGAATATTGTCTTGACATCTAATTGCTCAAAATGTAAATCCTTAGTTGTAACTATACTAAAAAATAGTTAATAATAGCTAACTTCACAACCAGTATAAAGGTTTTAGTATAGTCAATACATTCCTTTTACTTAAAGCCTGTAACAACAAGTCTTAGTTTGTATCTCTTGCCACCATTTGCCTCGTTCTTGATCCTTTACAACCACTTATTGTACGCTGTCTTTTTACCTTTAGGCAATTCCATCAATACTCTAGTTTTATTTCTTGTACAGTGAATTCATCTTATTTTGCATTTTAACTCCCACTTGATAGATTCATCAGTCTGTATGGCTTTCATGAAAAATCTTAATTCACTGCCATCAATTAGCAATATGAAATTCAAAGAAAGATAATGTCTAATAGGTGGTCTTATCTCTCGATTAGTTTCTTGATAGGAGGTGAAATACTCGACTTTGTTGGAGTTTGTGAATACTTCAGGGTCCCTTGTTTCTCACACGGGGTTTGCTCACGTGAGCTTAGGGGAATCTGAGTATTATCCAATTAACAATATTGCTGACGTACGAACGAAAGGGGGGTTTGGGGGGCCCCGCCCCCCGACGGTGGTCCCGCTCGCCGGTGAGAGGGCGGGAGTTCGGGGGCAGCGCCCCCGAAACCTAGATGGGTTTTGGACTTTTGTTTAGCCGGCCCGTGTGGTTCGGATTAGATTTTTTCTCTGTTTGTTTGGATTTTAAATCCGGTTTGGAGAGACTATTAATAGCCTAATTTTCTGGTGTAATCTGTGTGGCAGTTGTAAACCTAAACGATATAGTGGAACCTCTTTGCAGGATGTAGCCCTCATCTCAAGGGTGAACCTGGGTAAATTCGTGTGTCTTCTTTATTTTTCTGCAATCTCTCTGCGATCTTCTCTCCTTGTTCTCGGATTTTCCCATCAGACTTTGCTTATATCAACTCAGGCACCTGTTCATAAACACTCCTTTGAGATCTTGCCACATCTTCATCTAAGATAATTTTAAGTTCAACTTGAGCATCGTCTTCTTTTCCTTTTCATGTATTGTTAGATTTTGCAATACATCTATCTTTATACATGACTTTTTCATGAAATATCACATTTTTTGGAGAATTTTTTTATTTTTATCATCATAGAAATGATATCCAAAACCAATAGACATGAATGGATTCTCATGCTTTTGGCATGTTCATTTAGTGCCATATTCATTCATTCCACAATATTATACTGTCGTGACATCCTCGAAACTATCATTTTCATCATGATGTCATATTTCACGCAGAACTTCTTGAATATGTGGTTCACATACTCATAGTCATTGTCAAACCACAAACACTTGATCTTGAAGTCACTTTCATTTTCTATCTATAGTTTCCACTTCTTAAAGGCGGAAAGCATGCCATAATTATTTTTTAGAACTTCTTGAATATGTGGTCCACATACTCATGGTTTGTCAGACCACAAACATTTGATCTTGAAGTCACTTTCGTTTTCTACTTCCACTTCTTAAAGACGGAAAGCATGTCAACATTATTTTTTAGAAAATAAGTTGATATCATCTTGTAATAATCATCAATTAATATAACATAATATATCAACCTGCCAAGAGGTGGAATAAGATCTACACGCCCATGTGCACAAGCTCCAACTAGTTGTTGTTCAATATTCTTGGCACTTTGATGAAGCTAATTTTCTTCTTCTTTTCTAGCACACAACTTTTATAAAGTTCACCAACGACATACTTAAGATATGATAGTATACCAATTTTGTGCGGAACTTTCATCCCCTTTTTACTCATATGTCCAAGTCTAGAACATTAATTGTTTCAATGGTAATTCTTGAGTTAGATGACCTATAAAGTACCCAATTTCATGATATAATCATAACTCCTTTAGTAATCTTCCAAGTGCTACTTACAAATACCATAGTGTAACCCTCAAAATCAAGTTATCTTACATATATTACATTTCTCTTTAATTCTAATATATGTCCGCCCTGATGTTTGTCACAATCTTTACGTTGTCCTTCCCCACTACATTCAAAACCTTATTATGAGCTAGATAAAACATTTCTAAAATTTTTTGCAGTGTAATTATTCGTATACTCCATTTTAACATAGAGTGATATAAGATTCCAAAATCTAAAATCCAATTTTTTGTTGGACTATCTACACTCAAAACCAATTCATATGTTGTAGCATATGCAGATTCTTCACTGGTTATTTTCTTCGGTGCTATGGAATTTTTCTCAAGTGACATTCCTTCTCACAATTTCAGCATGCATATTCACTAGATCTATACTGATTTCATCGTCTTGATTATGATCTTCCTTTTTGTGTTCTTCCTTTGCCTCTACACTCGATGTCGTGTTTGAGGCATCTCCTAATTCTATCATGCGATCATTTTCGCTCAAAATCATATCTCAAATATCATCAAACTTCAATTTCATTAATCCAAAAGAATTGTTGACCATCGTCCTAATTGCTCCCTAACTTTCTAACAAAGAGGATAATAAGATCAAAGCTCTCACTTCATCATTAAAGGTTATACTTGTCAAATTCAATGGTGTTATAACTATGTTGAATTCGTTGATGTGATATGAAACCGAAGCAACTTCATGCACCTTCATATTGAATAACATTCATCAAATACATTACATTTTATGTAGATGACTCATCGTACATATTTGATAATGACTTCATCAAATACGTCGTAATCTCATTCATGATGTTAAATACTACGTTAAGTGCCAATGCTAGCCTAATAATATCGAGTGCTTATTGACCGAGGAGCACCAAGTCCATGCCGATCATCATCTCTGGTTTCTCATATAATTTCTTCTGATAAAGATAGTTATCAATCTGCATCTTCTAGAATCCGAAATCTCTACTATCGAACTTCTCAATCTAACATTCCCATCATTTGTTGTCATCGCTCCCACCGCCTACGAGCTCCTTGCCATAGATTTGATATTAAATGTTGCAAAAAATTTTGGTACTGAGTAATATGTTGATATTGATATATGGGAAAATGAAAAGTAACAAGTGGAAGAATAATAAAAGACCACACACAAAAGAAGACACAAATTTTTACATGGTTGGAAAATTGTCTCATACATCCATGACCATCTCACATAATTTTCAATATTTTAAGATGTTTGTCATATTACCTGCATCGTCAACATCCCCTCAATATATGGTGTATAACCATCATCAAATGTGAGCCTTGGGCATATGGATGACACTATTTTCTCACTCACATGGGTCCCGTAGGAATCATTGTTCGAGACTCTAAATTCGAGGAATTTTTCCTGCATGGAGTCGGGGATGTGCCCCCACACCTTCTTTCGAAGATCATGGTGGGGTGGATTGCCTCGACCCACGAGTCCCTAAATCATCACGCTTTAATATTTATATATAATTTATTATAAATATCAACCATCATATCAAGTATATTAAATCTAAATTTGCACTCTCCTATATATATAATATATGGCAATTAAGAAACTCTAATTTTCTCTTTCTTTCTTCCTTCCTAATATAATCCCTCATCCCTCTCTCAAGTCGTTGCCCATTCTTTTTTTTCCTAGTTTGTTTGCTAGTAGCCAGCTGGAGAAGGTGGCGGCCATTGAACACTTCTTCAACACAGAAGCTAGAGATAGAATTTCGGGTGGGCACATGGCTCGGCACATCGATGACCCACTCAAAATTTGTGTCGACCCAGCCTAGGACGGACACGACCCGTGCATGAAAAATGAGCTGTGTCCATGCCATTCCGCGTCGAGACATCCATTTGCACTGTGGGCACGACATGACCCAAGCATGAATTTTCTTTTCGTGCACCAACACGGATTGAGCACAAACACAATTCGCACTGAAATCATACAGTCCGCATTACTTATTTGAACGAAACTCCCTCTCTCTCAATCTCTCTCCTCTCACTCTCACTCTCTCATGTTCTTAAACCTTAAAAATTAAGGCTTATTCAAAATCATAATAAAAAATATTATCATTATATTTTATTAATTATATAATATAGTGAAGCATAGTAATTTATTTTATTATAATTCACTCTTAAATTTTCTCTTAATCTACTTTTAATTCTCCTCTCATTAGTTATTTTTTAAACTTATCTTTTGCTATAAATAAAATTCTTGCATTTTGTATAATTATTTAATCTTAATTTCTTTTTTTTATTTTAAATTTAGAGATGACTCATTTTATTTTTAAAATTTTCTCTTGTGCTTCAAAAAATTAATGCTACCCAAAATTAAGGGGACTAATATATTGTCATTATTTTATCATTGAGCTAACTTCCTTATATTTCAGCATTGCTTTCCATTTTTTACAATTAATTTTTAAATCTTCTATGATTTTGGCTTCATTTCATTAATTGTCTTTTGTTTCCTTTTAATTTTTGAATTTTATTTGGATAGTTTCCATTTTTTATCATTTATTTCCTTCTTTAATAAAAAAAACTAAAAAAATTGGGTTGAACCTTCAACCCAGTTTCCTCAGTTTTTTTTTATTCATACCGATGTTTTATCAGAATCAATTTTGTATATGAAGCCGGACCGGACCGATGTCGGTACATGGTTGAACTCGTCGGATCTTGAAAACATTGGATATTATCTATTTTGAATCAAAACAACGACAATGGGTTTGCATCTCATGCCCTAGTTTCCAAAGTAAAATTTATATTAGGCGTGTTCACCGGGTCGGGTTGACCTGGTGAACCCGACGACCTGAACCCACCCCGATGAGGGTTCGGGTCGGATACGGGTTAGGATTTCCCAACTCGAGTCGACCCGACCCGACATGATGACTCGGCATGTTTATTATTTTTTAAAATTTTTTTACTTAATTTTAGCCCTATACTTAATTTAAAATATAAAAAAATATTAAAGTAAAACATTTTAATTATGAAAAAAATGTTCAACTATTCAGAAAACATACTTTATATTTTATAATAATTATTAACTAATTTTTTATATTAAAATAAAAATAAAAAGTAAGACAAAAATTAAAAAAAAGAAAAAAAGAGTGATCAGATAACTCGACCCGACCCGACCAATTTTAGTCGAGTCAGGTCGAATTTGTTAACGGGTCGGGTCCAACCCAAACTAGGTTTTATATTTTCATGGCTGATTTTATATTTTCATTTTTTTTCCTTTTTCTATTTTGTGGCACTTATTTCTCTTTTTTTTTTTGGGCCGGTACTATTAATTTGTGCTTGTATTCGTCTCCACAATCAAGTACGATACGTCCATACCCTAATTTTACCCAGCCTCCGTCCTCCCCCCGTTAACCAGCCTCTCTCTCTCTCTCTCTCTCTCTCTCTCTCTCTCTCTCTCTCTCTCTCTCTCTCTCAATCTTCTCCTGTGCGGTGGCGTCCACAGCCATGCTCAATCCCAAAGAGATGACCGGCGCCGACGTGCTACAGAAAGTGTCTCTCTCAATCTTCTCCAGTGCGGTGGCGTCCACAGTCGTGTTCAATCCCAAAAAGATGACCGGCGCTGACGTGCGACAGAAAGTGGAAGACGCAAGACGAGAGATAACGGCGCACTTTGCAGAGATCCGCGTCCTCATGGACACCATATCGACCGAGGTGCCGAAGCTTGGACCTCAACTCGAATCCGCGCACTCTCACTGGATGGACGACCTGCAACGCCACGAAGAGACGAAGCGCCGGGCGGACCGCGCCAAGTCCATCACCAGTGAATTAAGACTCCTGTACGACAAATACAGTTTTCCTCATGGCGAACCCCCGCGTTCATCTGAGATACAGCGCCTGGTCGACGAACTGAGTTCCCTGAACAAGGAGTTAGAGGGCGACGGAAAAGTCATGCTCGAAGGTTCCGGCGAATTACACTCCAAGTTTCTGGAGGCCGAGAGCAACCTCAAACGCCACGTGGATACCGTGGCCCGTCTTCGGAGGCAGCTCGAGAGAACGACGGAGTCGCTGGCGAAAGACATGGCTGAACTGCAATGCATCATCTCCAATCGCCGCCACAGGGAAGGGGACGACGACGTTGAGGGTACGTACGTACGCATGCATGCATTGAGTTTATTACTTTCTACGCTTGCTTTCTGTTCATTCCATTTTTTTTCTTCCTTTCTTAGTTGTAGAGGGCTTAAACATGGAATATGATGCTGAAACTGCATGCTCTACCGTTGGGACCATGCAGGCATTAAGGTATGTTTACGTGAGTTTAGATTCATAAAAGTGAGAGGCGAGCCAATATATTCATTTGGTTTATGCACCGCGTGTATATATTTTTTGATTCAGCAAATGTTCTTCACCATGCATTCCCATCATGGAGTCAAAAACTTGGTAAATATTTAATTGCATATATTTTGGGGTTTACAAACTAATTGTATAATTTATTTTCTTTCGAGTCATAAAAATACATATGTCATAATCAGGCATATATATAAAACTGTCGAATAGCGACGTAAATTAACGTCGCAATACCAAGAGACGCTACGTCGACGTTAATAGTGACGACATTGGATCGACCAAATGAGATGCTAATTGTCTCCTCGTAGCTTCAATTCAGCATTGCGTTGGTGTTACATGGTGTCAATGCTAAATGCGACGTCATAGAGACATTACTTCGTCATTATTATCACGCGAAAAAATTAAAAAATACGTGATAGATTTTAGCATTGTATTAGCGTCGACAATTTGCGACGTTAGGTTAGCGTCACCGATATGTCGACGCTAAAGACGGAGTCGATATAGACGCCGCCCTCTTGCATTGTATTGACGTCGATGTCATGTGACGCTAATTAGCGGCACTGAATATGCGACGTTAAATAGACACTAAATTAAGAGGCGGCATAGCTAATGTCATTATACAATTTATACTTTTTCCACATAATTAATTCCAAGTTTACATCATGATCATGCTGGTCTCTTTTTCTTTAATGGGAAAATCACCAAATATTAACTTCTGGTTAATTATATTTTGTTTATTTGTATCATTTCATTTCATTAATTCCTCTTTTGTTTCATTATTGCAGATGAATGGGATCGAAATCAAACACTACAAAGACATCGTTTCAATTAATCAGCTTCATTAGTTTTTTTTTCCTTTTGAGAATATTTTGATTACCTCTTAAACATTATGTTTACTAGAATATTTGAACCTCTCAGGGTGTGTTGGTTGGTCCCATCTATTTTACATTTGTTTTCATCTCTTTTGGTATATCACAGTATTAGTTTGGTTTCTAACTTATGAATCTATTTAAGAATTATATATTACGTATCCTTGAAATAAGATATCTATCTTTTTTTTTCTGGATGGAAACTTATTCCTCCAAAATACGATGTTTTTTTATTAGCATGCATGCATCATAAATTTCATGCGTATTCCCTTCATAACCTTATGTTATTTATTGTTTCTCATATTTTTTTCTATAATATATTTTCGCTCCCATTTAATATTATGACTTTCGGTCGTTTAATTTCCTTCGCTTTCTTTCTTTCCCTTTCCTTTAGTTAATATCATAATTTCTGTTTAAGTATTATTTTGATATTCCTATTTTCTCTCACTTCATCTAAATTTCTTCATCTTATCATTCATATAATATTTATTTTATTTCTCTTATAATATTATATTTTTACTTCCTTTAACATCTTCACTTCCTCTCACCTCTCTTTTCTTTTTGCATTTTCTCCATCATTTAACATCTTTTTCTTTCTCCTCCACTATTTCGTTGTTCATCTTCTATAAATTTCTCTCATCTAATGTCAACACTCTCTCTTCTATATTTGTTTTCCTTTTCTCTAATACCATCACTTTCTTCTTCATCAATATTTCAATTTTCTTTCTCCTATAATACCTCACTTTTATTTTTTTCCCTAGTATCTCAATTTCTCTCTCCTCTTGTATTCTAATTTTTACTCTCTTATATCTCATTTTCTCCCTCCTATAATTCTACAATATTCTAATTTTCTTTCTTCCATAATATCTCAATTTCTTTCTCTATACTTGTTTTTTCTAATATCTCCAATTTCTTTCTCCTCTAAGATGATATTTTTTTCTCCTATAACTTTTTTTCTAGTATTCTCACTTTCCCTCTCCTGTGATTAATTGCTTTCTCTTTAATATCTTGACTTTCTTTCTCTATTTTTTGTCATTCTTTCTCTCCTATATTCTTCCAGTATGCTCACTTTCTCTTTCCTTCAATTATTATTATTTTTTATCCTATAATATCAGACTTTTCTCTCTTATATTTTTTTCTTTAATATGCGCAATTTCTCTATGCTACAATATTCCCATTATTTCTTATAATTTTTTTATTTAATAAAAGCACTTTCTCTTTCCTCCTAAATTATCATTTTTATTTCATTTCCTTTTCTCTCCCCAATAACATCTCATTATTCTATCATATAGAATTCTCATTTTCTCTTTTCACTAATATGATAATTTTCTCTCTAATATTATACTTGTATTCTCTCCCTTCTCTAATCTACTTACTTTTGCTTCTCTCGTTATTTCTTTTTTTATCTATTTTCTCTTTTAGTTTTTACATAAATGCAAAAATCAAGATTGATGCCCCCTTATCGACCGACAAAACTAAAAGAAAAGAGAAGAAAATGTTCAACTCTTGATCAATCAACTTTTGGTCTTCTATAATTGAATGCACAAGAAACCTCAGCGAGAAGATGTAACACCCCCGTGTCACTCCTGCCCACTGAAGGGCGCGCCCCGAGCGGACGTGGCCATGCGCGCGAGGAGGCGGGCGTGGCCGGGGCGATTCCTACTCCTAGTAGGAATAGGAGTCGTCCAACACTCCGAAGGTCCGACGAGGAGGGAGGAGCTTCTGGAGATGAAGACTTGGACTCCTATCGTGAGTAGGAGGACGAGCGCGTGGAGAAGTGCAGAATCGGAAGGATTCCTACTCCTAGTAGGAATAGGAATTCGGACCTCTCCTAAGTCGAGTAGGACTTGGGCGCGGACGGAGCTTCCTTCTGGATCGAGGGTCACTTGGAGATGAAGTCCTAATCATAGGAGGACTGAAGATGGGGAGAGGCCACAGGAAAACAGTCCTAGTCCTAGTAGGACTAGGACTTGTCCCAGCGGGCGCACCCGGGGCGCGCCCCGGACATGGCAGGGCGCCAGGAGGGCGGCCTGACCAGTTTGCCTTCAAGATGGACTTTGAAGGAGTGCTGGCTGAATTCTTCTAGGACTCCAAGGTTGCTGGATTTCTACTCCTACTCCAAAGAGGTTTTTTCTAGAGAAGGGCTTGCATGCCTAATAGGATTAGGTCATTAACTTAGACTAGGAGTTGTTTCTCTTGGGCACTATAAAAGGACATGTAATCAAGGCTTGTAAGACCATCCTGGACAATCTGATATTGCTCAATAATATTCTCTAGTTTTCCTCTAAACTCTTAGCCTCCCTCTCTTCTTCCTGGGCGGCGGGTGTTTCGTTGTGCATCCGGGGCGTGTACGGCCGGGGTCCAAGGCACGTCCAAACGAGGGCTGATCGGCGACCGAGCAGGGTTCGTCGAGCCGCACGTATGGTGTTTCATATCCGAAGCGTAAGGGCGTGACACCCGGCCCATCGAGATAGAAGGTCGTTACAGAAAAAATACCATGTAATGCTGTAATGATGTCCACAAAAATAATGGAAGGGCCACAAGTTAATATTTTCCATGACAAATTAATCTATATATAAAAATGTAAAGAATTTTCACACTATTAACAAACTAATGGAGAGTGCATTTGATTAGTTCCTTTATTAATTACTAGTCTTAAATCCCGTGCGATGCACGGATGAATATTAGAAAAATAATATAAATATTATAATTCATAATAATTAAAAAAATTATTTTATTAACATTAAAATATGATAAATAAATTAGTCTATTTCGAAAATTTTAAAATTCAATTTAAATCTATGAAGATCCCAACTTCTTAAATTATTTTTCTTAAATAATTAACTATTTTCCAAAAATAGAAATTTATATGATTTGTAAATTTGTGCTTATTTTGCAAGGAAATTTTAATTTTATTGGACTGAAATAGAATTCTTTGTTTAATTTTTTTTTTAAATTTGAAAATAAGGAATATCTTCTAAAAATGACATATTTGTACATTATTTACTTTAATCATACTCAAATTGATAAAAAGGAAAAAATAATCTTAATTTGACTTAGTCTGAATTATTTATTTTAAAATTTTTTTATATTTTGAAAATAACATGTTCTCTTCTAGAACAATGTTATTTTTATTTGTACATTATTCTTAAAAAGGAAATATTATTTATTTCTATCATTACTAAATTATCTAATTCTAATAAAAACATACTCATAAATTTAATCTTCTTTTATTTTCGTTATCTTATATAACAAACTAATAACAAATTATGTTGAATTTTTATTTTAAATAATGTTTTATTTCCTAAAATAACAAATTATTCTTAAAGTTGAAATTATTATTTACTTGCTTACTATCTTTTATAAATAAAATATTATTTATTTAAAACATACTCGAATTGATGAGGAATTACTAATTTTACTTTCAAAATAGCAAATTATCTTTTAAAAATAAATTATTTTTACATGTATTGATACTCAACTTGATAAAAATGAAAGATTCATATTAATTTGTCACAAATTGAATTATATTTCAAATTATTTTTTAATTCAGAAAATAATAAGTTATTTAAATAGGAATTATTATTTACTTCAATATTATCTTTTGAAAGGAAATTTTAATATATTTTAATCATACTCAAATTGATAAAATGAGAGTGATCTTAATTTGAACTCAAATAGAATTATTTATCTTCAATTACTTTTATAATTAAAAAAATACAAATTATCTTTTAAATATTAATTATTGTTTACTTGCTTATTATCTTTTATAAAGAAAATATTATTTCTTTTAATCAAGCTTAAAATGATAAAATGGAAAGATCAGTATTAATTTGACTCAAACTGAATTATCTATTTTTAATTAATTTTAATTACGAAATTAATAAATTGTTTTTGGAAAATATATTTTTACTTGCAATGCTATCAAATTGATAAAAAAATAAAGATTAATCTTAGTTCAACTCAAATTGAATTAGTTATTTTAAATTATTTTTAGTTCCAACAAAATATCTTTTAAATAGGAATTAGTTTTTCTTAAATCATACTCGAATGGATAAAAAGGAAATAAATGAGTATTAATTTGACTCAAAGTAAAAATTTTATTTTAAATCATTTTTTATTACGAAAATAAAATATTATCTTTTAAAAAGTAATTATTATTTACCAGAACAATATCTTATTGAAAGAAAATATTATTTATTTTAATCATCCCCAACTTCAATTGAATTATTTGTTTTAAACAATTTTTATTTCAAAAAATAACAATTTATCTTTTAAAAGGGAATTATTATTTACGTATACATACTTTTATAGAAAGGGAATATTATTTATTTTAATTAACCCAAATTGATAAAAAAAAGGAAAGATTAATTTAAATTTGACTCAAATGGATATCGTAATTTTAAGTTATTTTTAATTCCAAAAATAACAAATTACCTTTTAAAAAGTATTATTTACCTACGCATTATCTTAGAAAGAAAAAAATATTTATTATAATTATTTATTTAAAATCATCTATTAAATCCAAAAAATATATTTTTTAAAAAATTTATTATTTACCTTGAATTATTATGTATTTTAATCATACTCAAATTGATAAAAAGAAAATATTAATCTTAATTTGGCTAAAATTAAATTATTTATTTAGAATCATCTATTAAATCAAAAAATAAATTATCTTTAGAAAGAAATTATTATTTCCTGAAATTATTATTTAATTGCACGTTATCTTTATAAATAAAATATTATCTATTTAATCATACTCAAATTGATAAAAGGAAAGATTAATCTTAATTTGATTCATATTAAATTATTTATTTAGAAAATTTTATTAAATCCAAAAAATAAAGTATATTTTATAAAGAAATTATTATTTATCTGTACATTAACTTGTAAAAAGAAAATATTGTTTATTTTAATGATACTTAAATTGATAAAAAAAAAGAAAGATTGAACTTCTACTGATAAATTCCTATAGTGGGCATGAACTTCTACTAATATTATATGTTATATATTAATTTACTTTATTTAAGAAATCCTGTAGGATTAGTTTTATCTTTTATATTTAAAATTTTAACTAATATTATATATTTTATGATAAAAATTTAGTTACAATGTTTAAAAAGTATTGAATATTAAGATATGTAATCAGATCTTATCGAAGATTAACAGTATTACTAAAATACTTTTAATGCTAATATTAGGATATAATTTTGTTTATAATTAATTTATACATAAGAGTAATTTTAGGATATAATTAAATATTTCAATAGTAGAATACATTATACCGTAATATTATGATATATTTTTTTATACCTTCTTTAATAAATTTTGTAGGTTTAATTTAAACTTTTCAGCCCCATATATTATTATCTTATTTAACAAGCCTTGTAAGATTAGTTTTAATTTTTAGATTTAAACTTTTTAGATTACTTACATTTTATAGCTTGACATATGTCATTATGATATTCCACCACTTGTCGCAATATCAAATCTGTGCTTAAAAATGAACACATTATACCATAATATTATGAATTATTTTTACTTGTAATAATACTCAAATTGATAAAAATGAAAGGTTGATCTTAACTTCACTTAAATTGAATTATTTTTTAATTATTTTTAAATTCCTAAAGTAACAAATTATTTATTTTACTTTTGTTATTATAAAAAAATATTTTATTATATAACATACTATTATAAGATTATTTATATTTACTTTTAATCATAGTCAAATTGATAAAAGAAGAAAGATAATCTCAATTTGACTCAAATTGAATTACTTTTTCTAAATTGTTTTTAAAATTTGAAAGTAAAAAAATACTTACAAAATATCATTTGGAAAGAAAATAATTTATTTTAATATACTCAAATCGATAAAAAGGAAATATCAATCTTAATTGGACTCAAATAAAATTTTTATTTTATATAATTTTTCATTACAAAAATAACAAATTATTTTTACTTACATAATATATTTTATAAAAAACGTAATATTTATTTTAATCATATCCAGACTGATAAAAAAAAGATTAATCTTAATATGACTCAAATTGAATTATATATTTAAATTTGTTTTTTAATTTCCAAAATAACAATTATATTTTAAAATAAATAATTTAAATTATTTTTAATTACAAAATAACAAATTATTTTTACTAATCATACCAGATTGATAAAAAGAAAAGTTTAATCTTAATATGACACAAATTGAATTATGTATTTTAAATTATTTTTTAATTTCCGAAATAACAATTATATTTTAAAAGAAATAATTTTACAGCACACCCCACCCCTCTCTCTCTCTCTTAGAAAGAAAATAATATTTATTTTAATCATAGTCAACAACAAAGCCTTATCCCACTAGGTGGGATTGACTACATAGATCATACGACGTCATTCCGCTCTATTAGTAACCAAACCTTTCGGTATATTATTCACCAATAGATATTGCTCTATTAGTTCGCCAAGTGTCCGTCTTGGCCTCCCTCTCCCTCTTTTAATCGGACTCCAGATTCTTTGATCTACTCTTCTTACTGGCGCATCTAATGACCTTCTCTGAACATGACCAAATCATTTCAAACGATTCTCTACCATTTTCTCACTAATATGAGCCACTCCGACTCGTTCACGTATATTGTCATTCCTAATCTTATATAATATTGTACGACCACACATCTATCTCAACATCCTCATTTCGGCTACCCCACTTTACATTCATGTTGTCTCTTCATAGCCCAACATTCACTACCATATAACATTGCTGGTCTTATAGCAGTACGACAGAATTTTCCTTTAACTTTATTGGGTATTTTTCTATCACAAAGAACTCCAGTGGCTTTCATCCACTTACACCAATCAGCTTGAATTCTATGATTAACATCGTCATTAATCTCACCATCTTGTCTTACAATTGATCTTAAATATTTAAACTTTGTCACTTGAGAAATTATATACTCCCCTAGCCTAACTTTCAAATCGTCTCTAAGTTGTTTATTTGTGAAATTGTTATGCATATATTTTTTTTATTCCTACTTAAACGAAAACCCTTTGACTCCAACGTATTTCTTCATATTTCCAATTTTGTATTAATCTCTTCTCTTGAATCCGCTAAAAGTACTATATCATCCGCAAATAGCATGCACTTAGGTACCTCCTCTGTAATACTCTCGGTTATAGCATCGATAACTAAGTTAAATAGATACGGACTAAAAGCTGATCCTTGATGTAGGCCAATTCCTATAGGAAATTCATTTGTCTCACCTCCGGATGTCTTAACCCTAGTCAATGCTCAATCGTACATATCTTGTATTACCTTAATGTAGGCAACACTCACCCTCTTCATTTGCAAGATTTTCCAAAGTACATCCCTTTGTATCCGATCATACGTCTTCTCTAAGTCAATGAAAGTCATATGTAAGTATCTTTTCCTACTTCGATACTTCTCCATCATCCCTCTTAGTAAATAAATCGCCTCTGTAATGAATCTTTCTGGCATGAATCCAAATTGTCTCTCAGAAATACTAGTCTCCATTCTCAATCTATGCTCAATCACTTTTTCTCATAATTTTATTGTGTAACTCATAAGTTTAATCCCTCTATAATTTGCACAATTCTGAATATCCCCTTTATTTTTATAAATAGGAACTAATATACTTAATCTCCAATCATCAGACATATTTTTCGACCGTAAAATCTCATTAAATAGTTTACATAACCACAACACATCTTTTTCTCCTAAACATTTCCAAACTTCAATCGGTCTACCATTCGGTCCAACGGCTTTACCATTCTCCATTTTCTTAAGAGCTTCGCTAACCTCCAAGACTCTAATTCTACGATAAAATGACATATTAAGCTCACATTCGCTAACTGTCAAGTCCTCCAAATCATAACGGGAACCTTCACATTCATCATTAAATATCTTATAGAAATACTCTTCCCACATGTTCTTAATATCTCCTTCAGTAACTAAAACCTTGTCAACTTCATTTTTTATGCATCTTACTTGATCCAAATCTGTCGAGTCCTTCTCTTTATTCCTTGCAATCTTATAAATCCTTTGTTTACCAGCCTTTGTCACTAACTCCTTATAAAACCTCTCATATGCTTTAGCACGAGCATCACTAACTGCCTTCTTAGTATTCCTTTTCGTCAAATGATACTTTTCTCAATTGTCGGAATTATTGTCCAAGTGTATCGCCTTGAAATAATTCTTCTTATTACGCATCTTTTCTTGGACATCCTCATTTCACCACCAAGTCTCCTTGTCTCGTGGTCCAAAACATTTTGATTCTCCTAAAATGGCTTTAGCAACCATTTCAACCTTTTTTGCCACATTCTCCCACATGATACTAGCATCTTTCGATAAAAAACTGTTCGAGATTTTGGTTTTATACATTTTATTTGCATATCAAGAACTAAAAATCTATGTTGTGTAGTCACCCCATGCACAGGAATTACTTTGCAATTAGTACAACGTCTTTTATCAGTATTTCTTGTCAAGAAAAAATTGATTTGAGACCTATGAGTTCCACTTTTGTATGTGATTAAATGTTCCTCTCTCTTCCTAAAATAAGTGTTGATAATCTTAAGGTCGTATGCTAAAGAAAAATCAATAATAGTTTGTCCTTTTTTGTTCAACTTCCCAAAACTAAAACCACCATGAACCCTTGCATGTGGTCCTGCATCTTTACCAACATGTCCATTAAGGTCTCCCCCAATATAAACTTTCTCGGTTGTTAGTATACTTTCAAACAAACCCTCCATATCTGCCCAAAACTTCTCCTTGAGATGTGATTCTGCTCATACTTGGGGTGCATATGCACTAATAATGTTCATAGTCTCTTTTCCAATAATTACTTTCACGGATATGATTCGATCATCAATCCTTTTAACTTCCAAAATATTCTTCATCCATTCTGCATTCGCGATAATACCAACACTATTCCTTCCATTTACCTTACATGTGTACCAAAGTTTAGAACCATTTAACCTAATCTCTTTACTTCCCTCTCCTACCCATCTAGTTTCTTGCAAGCATAAGATACTAATCTTACGTTGGTTCATTACTTGTGCCACCTCGAGGCGCTTCCCATTCAACGTCACAATGTTCCAAGAACCTAATCTGATCTTAGTCTCATGAACTAGCTTCTTTAACCGCCTCCGTCCATTAGAGTGTGGTAGCCCTTGCTCATTTAACACTGCATTCAGACGAGGATGCAGCGGTTCTTGCTCTCTTATCACTGTACCCGAGCTGTACATCGCGTTACTTACGGGTAACGACTTAGCATTAACACAATATATTCGTTGATCCATGTTCATAAGATTCGATAGAATTTTACGCTGGTTGTCGGGACCTAATACAACCCTCCTCCTTTATCCGGGCTTGGGACCGACTATAAAATATAGGCGGAGTTATTTTAATCATAGTCAAATTGATAAAAAAAAAGTTTAATCTTTATATGACTCAAATTGAATTATATATTTTAAATTATTTTAATTGAAGATTATTTTTTAAAATAATATTATTTATCTGACTTCTCCATGTATTGTATTTGACTCAAAATCTAAAATCCAATTTTTTGTTGGACTATCTACACTCAAAACCAATTCATATGTTGTAGCATATGCAAATTCTTCACTGGTTATTTTCTTCGGTGCTATGGAATTTTTCTCAAGTGACATTTCTTCTCACAATTTCAGCATGCATATTCACTAGATCTATACTGATTTCATCGTCTTGATTATGATCTTCCTTTTTGTGTTCTTCCTTTGCCTCTACACTCGATGTCGTGTTTGAGGCATCTCCTAATTCTATCATGCGATCATTTTCGCTCAAAATCATATCTCAAATATCATCAAACTTCAATTTCATTAATCCAAAAGAATTGTTGACCATCGTCCTAATTGCTCCCTAACTTTCTAACAAAGAGGATAATAAGATCAAAGCTTTCACTTCATCATTAAAGGTTATACTTGTCAAATTCAATGGTGTTATAACTATGTTGAATTCGTTGATGTGATATGAAACCGAAGCAACTTCATGCACCTTCATATTGAATAACATTCATCAAATACATTACATTTTATGTAGATGACTCATCGTACATATTTGATAATGACTTCATCAAATACGTCGTAATCTCATTCATGATGTTAAATACTACGTTAAGTGCCAATGCTAGCCTAATAATATCGAGTGCTTATTGACCGAGGAGCACCAAGTCCATGCCGATCATCATCTCTGGTTTCTCATATAATTTCTTCTGATAAAGATAGTTATCAATCTGCATCTTCTAGAATCCGAAATCTCTACTATCGAACTTCTCAATCTAACATTCCCATCATTTGTTGTCATCGCTCCCACCGCCTACGAGCTCCTTGCCATAGATTTGATATTAAATGTTGCAAAAAATTTTGGTACTGAGTAATATGTTGATATTGATATATGGGAAAACGAAAAGTAACAAGTGGAAGAATAACAAAAGACCACACACAAAAGAAGACACAAATTTTTACATGGTTGGAAAATTGTCTCATACATCCATGACCATCTCACATAATTTTCAATATTTTAAGATGTTTGTCATATTACCTGCATCGTCAACATCCCCTCAATATATGGTGTATAGCCATCATCAAATGTGAGCCTTGGGCATATGGATGACACTATTTTCTCACTCACATGGGTCCCGTAGGAATCATTGTTCGAGACTCTAAATTCGAGGAATTTTTTATCGCATGGAGTCGGGGATGTGCCCCCACACCTTCTTTCGAAGATCATGGTGGGGTGGATTGCCTCGATCCACGAGTCCCTAAATCATCACGCTTTAATATTTATATATAATTTATTATAAATATCAACCATCATATCAAGTATATTAAATCTCAATTATGCACTCTCCTATATATATAATATATGGCAATTAAGAAACTCTAATTTTCTCTTTCTTCCTTCCTAACATAATCCCTCATCCCTCTCTCAAGCCGTTGCCCATTCTTTTTTTTCCTAGTTTTGTTTGCTAGTAGTGGCGGCCATTGAACACTTCTTCAACACAGAAGCTAGAGATGGAATTTCGGGTGGGCCGCATGGCTCGGCACGTCGATGACCCACTCAAAATTTGTGTCGACCCAGCCTAGGACGGACACGACCCGTGCACGAAAAATGAGTTGTGTCCATGCCATTCCGCGTCGAGACGTCCATTTGCACTGTGGGCACGACATGACCCAAGCATGAATATTCTTTTCGTGCACCAACACGGACTGAGCACAAACACAATTCGCACTGAAATCATACAGTCTGCATTACTTATTTGAACGAAACTCACAATTTGACAACGTGAACGGGGGCGATTTGACAACATAAACACAGGAGTAAAGAGGACAATACATGCCATGTTTAAACGAACGTAAGTAGTATTTAAACCTTATAAAAGCCCATTGCCCCCCCCCCCCCCCCCCCCCCCCCCCCTCCCCCCCACCCCCTCCCCCCCTACTCTCTTCATTCAAGCGCCTCACCCTCTCCCTCCCTCTCAATCTCTCTCCTCTCACTCTCACTCTCATGTTCTTAAATTTTAAAAATTAAGACTTATTCAAAATCATAATAAAAATATATTATCATTATATTTTATTAATTATATAATATAGTGATGCATAGTAATTTATTTTATTATAATTCACTCTTAAATTTTCTCTTAATCTACTTTTAATTCTCCTCTCATTAGTTATTTTTTAAACTTATCTTTTGCTATAAATAAAATTCTTGCATTTTGTATAATTATTTAATCTTAATTTCTTTTTTTTATTTTAAATTTAGAGATGACTCATTTTATTTTAAAATTTTCTCTTGTGCTTCAAAAAATTAATGCTACCCAAAATTAAGGGGACTAATATATTGTCATTATTTTATCATTGAGCTAACTTCCTTATATTTCAGCATTGCTTTCCATTTTTTACAATTAATTTTTAAATCTTCTATGATTTTGGCTTCATTTCATTAATTGTCTTTTGTTTCCTTTTAATTTTTGAATTTTATTTGGATAGTTTCCATTTTTTATCATTTATTTCCTTCTTTAATAAAAAAACTAAAAAAATTGGGTTGAACCTTCAACCCAGTTTCCTCAGTTTTTTTTTATTCATACCGATGTTTTATCAGAATCAATTTTGTATATGAAGCCGGACCGGACCGATGTCGGTACATGGTTGAACTCGTCGGATCTTGAAAACATTGGATATTATCTATTTTGATAATAGTTTTTTTTATTTTAAACCTCAGATAGTGGAGAGCTTGATGGGAAATTTGAAATCAAAACAACGGCAATGGGTTTGCATCTCATGCCCTAGTTTCCAAAGTAAAATTTATATTCGGCGTGTTCACCTGGTCGGATTGACCCGGTGAACCTGACGACCCGAACCCAACCCGATGGGGGTTCGGGTCGAATACGGGTTGGGATTTCCCAACTCGAGTCGATCCGACCCGACCTGATGACTTGACCTGTTTATTATTATTTTTATTATTTTTTTAAAATTTTTTTACTTAATTTTAGCCCTATACTTAATTTAAAATATAAAAAAATATTAAAGTAAAACATTTTAATTATGAAAAAAATGTTCAACTATTCAGAAAATATACTTTATATTTTATAATAATTATTAACTAATTTTTTATATTAAAATAAAAATAAAAAGTAAGACAAAAAAAAGGATGATTGGATAACTCGACCCGACCCAACCAATTTTAGTCGAGTCGGGTCGGATTTGTTCACGGGTCGAGTCCAACCCAAACTAGGTTTTATATTTTCATGACGGATTTTATATTTTCATTTTTTTCCTTTTTCTATTTTGTGGCCCTTATTTCTCTTTTTTTTTGGGCCGGTACTATTAATTTGTGCTTGTATTCGTCTCCACAATCAAGTACGATACGTCCATACCCTAATTTTACCCAGCCTCCGTCCTCCCCCCGTTAACCAGCCTCTCTCTCTCTCTCTCTCTCAATCTTCTCCTGTGCGGTGGCGTCCACAGCCATGTTCAATCCCAAAGAGATGACCGGCGCCGACGTGCTACAGAAAGTGTCTCTCTCAATCTTCTCCAGTGCGGTGGCGTCCACAGTCGTGTTCAATCCCAAAAAGATGACCGGCGCTGACGTGCGACAGAAAGTGGAAGACGCAAGACGAGAGATAACGGCGCACTTTGCAGAGATCCGCGTCCTCATGGACACCATATCGACCGAGGTGCCGAAGCTTGGACCTCAACTCGAATCCGCGCACTCTCACTGGATGGACGACCTGCAACGCCACGAAGAGACGAAGCGCCGGGCGGACCGCGCCAAGTCCATCACCAGTGAATTAAGGCTCCTGTACGACAAATACAGTTTTCCTCATGGCGAACCCCCGCGTTCATCTGAGATACAGCGCCTGGTCGACGAACTGAGTTCCCTGAACAAGGAGTTAGAGGGCGACGGAAAAGTCATGCTCGAAGGTTCCGGCGAATTACACTCCAAGTTTCTGGAGGCCGAGAGCAACCTCAAACGCCACGTGGATACCGTGGCCCGTCTTCGGAGGCAGCTCGAGAGAACGACGGAGTCGCTGGCGAAAGACATGGCTGAACTGCAATGCATCATCTCCAATCGCCGCCACAGGGAAGGGGACGACGACGTTGAGGGTACGTACGTACGTACGCATGCATTGTGTTTATTACTTTCTACGCTTGCTTTCTGTTCATTCCATTTTTTTTTCCTTTTTTAGGCTTCCAAATTGCAGAGGGCTCAAACATGGAATATGATGCTGAAACTGCAAGCTCTACCGTTGGGACCATTCAGGCATTAAGGTATGTTTACGTGAGTTTAGATTCATAAAAGTGAGATGCGAGCCAATATATTCATTTGGTTTATGCACCACGTGTATATATTTTTTGATTCAGCAAATGTTCTTCACCATGCATTCCCATCATGGAGTAAAAAATTTGGTAAATATTTAATTGCATATATTTTGGGGTTTACAAACTAATTGTATATTTTATTTTCTTTAGTGTCATAAAAATAAATATGTCATAATAAACTAGCGAATAGCAACGCAAATTAGCGTCGCAATAACGTCTCCGTAATGACGACATTGAGTCGACTAAATAAGACGCTAATTGTCTCTCCATAGCTTCAATTTAGCATCGTGTTGGGGTTACATGATGTCGATGCTAAATGCAGCATGATAGAGACGTTACTTTGTTGTTATTATCATGCACGAAAATGAGTAAATGTGCGATAGATTTTAACGTTCTATTGATGTCGATGACTTGCGACATTAGGTTAGCGTCACCGATATGTCGACGCTAAAAACGAAGTCGATATGGACACCGCCCTCTTACGTTGTATCGGTTTCGACATCATGCAATGCTAATTAGTGACACAAGGCGACATGTCTAATGTCATTATACAGTTTATACTTGTTCCACATAATTAAATCCAAGTTTACGTCATGAGCAGCATGCTGAAATCTCTTTTCTTTTCTTTTTCTTTAATAGGAAGGTCACCAAAATATTAATTTCTGGTTAATTAGGTTTGGTTTATTTGTATAATTTTATTTCGTTAATTCCTTTTTTGTTTTATTATTGCAGATGAATGGGAAATCAAACACTACAAAGACATCGTGTCAATTAATCAGCTTCATTAGTTTTCTTTTTCTTTTGAGAATTTGATTACCTCTTAAACATTATGTTTACCAGAATATTGAACCTCTCAGGGTGTGTTGGTTGGTCCCATCTATTTTACATTTATTTTCATCTCTTTTGGTATATCACAATATTAAGTATTATTTTGATATTCCTATTTTCTCTCACTTCATCTAATTTCTTTATCTTATCATTCATATAATATTTATTTTATCGCTCTTATACTATTATATTTTTACTGCCTTTAACATCTTCACTTTCTCTCACCTCGTTTTTTTTTCACTTTCTCCATCATTTAACATATTTTTCTTTCTCCTCCAATATTTCGTTTTTCATCTTCTATAAATTTCTCTCATCTAATATCATCACTGTCTCTTCTATATTTTTTCCTTTTCTCTAATATCATCACTTTCTTCTTCATCAATATTTCAATTTTCTTTATCCTATAATTCCTCACTCTCCTATATTCTTCCAGTATGCTCAATTTCTCTTTCCTTCAATTATTACAATTTTTTCTCCTATAATATCTGACTTTTTCTCTCTTATATTTTTTCTTTAATATGCTCAGTTTCTCTATGCTCCAATATTCCCATTATTTCCTATATTTTTTTCTTTAATATCAACACCTTCTCTTTCCTCTTAAATTATCATATTTATTTCATTTCCTTTTCTCTCTCCTATAACATCTCATTATTCTATCATATAGAATATAGAATTCTCATTTTCTCTTTTCTCTAATATGATAATTTTCTCTCTAATATTATATTTGTTCTCTCCATTCTCTAATCTGCTTACTTTTTTTTAAATCTATTTTCTCTTCTAGTTTTTACATAAGATTGATGTCCCCCTTATTGACTGACAAAACTAAAAGAGAAGATAAGAGAAGAAAATGTTCAACTCTTGATCAATCAACTTTTGGTCTTCTATAATTGAATGCAATGGAAACCTCAGTGAGAAGAAATACCATGTAATGCTATAATGATGCCCACAAAATAATGGAAGGGCCACAAGTTAATATTTTCCATAAAAATTTGATTTATATAAAAAAAAGTAAAGAATTTTCACACTATTAACAAACTAATGGAGAGTGCATTTGATTAGTTCCTTTATTAACTATGATACTTGTGAGGCTTGAACTCATAGGAGAAGTTACAAAGATGTTATAGAGAAATTAAAAACTTAAAACAACCTAGTTGCAAAGATTATGGAGGTATTGTAGAAGTTATATATCAACATTTCTTCTTAGAAAACCTTCCAATTGCATTTAGAAGAAACTTAAAATTATGTAACTTTTTTTGTCCAACTATGATTTTTTTTTATTTTTAATCCAATCATGACATATTTGCGTGGAGGAGAGAGGAGATGACCACGTACGTCGATGAAAAATTGGAAACCGACTGTCCAAGATAAAAAAAGGATCGGGTGAAACGCGTTAAAAGATGAAGAACATTTACATTATAAAATAAAGTTGGAGGATATTGCTGAGCAAACTTTAAAATTAGAGGGCATTTGGTGTAATTTTTTCAATAGGTTCTCATAATCATAGACAACTTGGCCTGGCCTGCTATAGAAAAATTTTACTCGGAATTTTAAAACAAAATGAAGTACTTTTTAAAACTCACCACTTTGTTCATAACTCTTTGAAACAGAGGTGAACGTTTCAAATGGTGTTAAAAAACTTTATTAGCTTGAATCTCGTATTGCTTGACGTTGTAATAAAAAAACCCAAAACTACATTAGTTCAAATTTCACTAAAAGCATTTTTGTCCGGTGCCGAAAAAATAAAGAAAAAACAATGTCATAGCCAATTTCATTTTACAACTATTCCTAATAATAAGGGCTAAACCCTAAACTAGTTTATTAATGACGATCATGCCTTCATAACATATCAAATAATAAATATAAAAAAGAAAAAAATAGGAGAAAAGTAATTTAGTCATTTTCATAATTTTTTTACCACTTTAATCCTTCCAACATTTTTTTATTTTTTATATTTGTCATTTCATATTTTTCTAGAGGGAGGGTAATTTAGTCTTTTCATAAATAAAAAAAAGTAAAACTAACAAAAGACGTAACAAAAGTGATGGGGGGACTAAAGTGAAAAAGACGCAATAGTTTAAGAATCCAAAAAAATAACTTTTTAATTTGAAATTAAATATGGAAAATCGTAATAATTTAGATGAGGTTTATGAAAATAACCCTAAATCTTACTCAAATTGAAAATTCATCTAGTCCCCAAGACACTTCAAAATAAAAAGGCTCTCGTTGCTCGGTCAATGAGCCTATGGAGACAAAGGGGGATTCAGGGGGGGTGTGAGGGGCAGAACCTCTCGGGTCAAACTATTATGAGGTATTATGTATGTGATTCGAAATTAATTTATTTTCTTATCGTGAGATAAGTGTCCTAATTTTGAGAGATTAATTCATAGTCTTATTGAATTTATAATTCCTATCATCTGCAACGGTAGTATCTATATAAACTTTCTAGGAGTCCGAATAGAAATTAATCTGAATTGTACTATTCTTATGTTCTCGTATAATAAAATTTTGTGTTTCCTTAAATTTCTCGATTTGCTTTGTGATAGAAATACTAATATATATATATATATATATATATATATATATATATATAAGAATTCTGAATTATCATTCAATAATATTTTTTTCTACCTCTTTGAATATTTTTTTATAACGACATGAGATCTAAGAATTAAAATGGTTCGATTGAATATTCTTACATGACCAAAATACGGAGGTGGTCGTGAGCTTATATGTAAGTATCCCTTCACTTATCAAGATATATTTTAAATTCGTGAGGATGATCTAAAACGAACAATATCTTGATTGGGCCTAATGTGTTACATAATAGTATCAGCATGCTCACTTGAGTCTTGTGAAAAATTTGGGTTATAGGCCAACACAGATCGCTCAACGGGGACGTTGAACCCTCTAAAAGGAGAAGATTGTAACGACATCTAAGAACTAAGATAATTTAATTGAATATTCATCCATGGACAAAATACAAATATGATCATAAACTTGTATGCAACTATCATATTCACCTACTAAAATGTGTTTTAAATTCGTGCATGTCAGATCTAAAGCGAATAATATTTTGATTAGAACATGTCGTTACAATTTTCTTTATAAAAAAGAGAAATCAATAAATTAGTTGGGCAGTTGGTTCTAAGTAATTCGATGTATATTGGTAAATTTTTGGAACTATCACTTTAATTAGAAAAAAATATATATTTATTATTAATTTGCTTTTGGGCTCTAAATTAAACAGAGAGGTCCCCATAAAGTCGAGTGAATATAAAAAATATTTTCCTAAATATTTTTTTTGATTTGATATATACTTCCAAACACTGAATGTATAAATCAATACTACTGTTCCGACCAAACAATGGAAATAAAATAATCACAATAACAAACCCATAAAATTAACAATTTTTATTTCATGAATAACAATTGTTAGCTGAAACACCACTTTATTTTCATTAGTGTTCAAAATTATTAACAACGGGCTAATTTAATTTTCGAATATTAGTAACTTTGTTTGATTCTTAAAATCGCTTATCCTTCTTTTCCGTAATTAGAGGAGGAGCAAGAACTTTTTATTTTAATAAAAAGGCAGTTAAGAAATTACAATTTTCTAATTATGTATATATATATATATGTTTTAGAACGTGAACGAGCTGGTCGCAATTCTTGGGCCGTTACGTGGACTTTTGGTCCAAATGCGGACGCAAGAAGCTTTGCGAACCTTCTCCTTCCACTCGCTCGGGAACCCTAAATTTGACTCCTTCCCAAAAACTTCAAATCCAATTCGCATTTCCCAACCCAAATGCCACCAAAATTCCTCCCATCGTATCAGTTTTTGAACTCCTAGTCTTTGTTAACTTCTTCGTCCGTCGATAAATCCGCGTTTTTGCTGGCCAGAACACCGGCAACTGGCTTCGACGCATAGAATTGCCGTACAAAGTTTTGAATTTTACGTTCCATCGTATTAATCTTCGTTTCAGGAGATAAAATCGCGATTTTTTGTCGAAAAGGTTCGATTTTTCGCAGAATGCCGCCGGTGTTGTCGTCGTCGAAGGCATTGGCGAGGCTGCTGTCTCGTCGAACTCTCGCCTTAGATGCGAGGGCGGGGATGGGATCTCTGTGCAGGTGGCAGCACATTGGGGCGAGTTCGGAGGGACTCGTTCAGGCTCGCTGCTCCAGCAGTTGCGTCGGGAGCCCGCGAATCCAAGATTCGGTGCGTTCTGGAAAGGAGGTACTCGTTCCGCCTGTCTGGAGTTTGCAAGGTGGCGCACAGAAGAGATGGTTTCTTGGTTGTGGCGATGGAGAAGAGGGAGGCGTTCTTTCGAAGACGTACGAAGAGCGGCTAGTCATGGGGTACGTGAATTTGAGGATGCAAATTTGGCATTGCGATCTTTTTGTTTGAGTTTCTCAATATACATGATTCTGTACCGATATAGTTTGTGATTTCTGCTATGAGCTCGTAGTATTTTGTTAATAGCAAATAGAAGCGCAATGCAGCACGGATACTTGTCTCATACGCCTTGCCATGTGATTGTTTTTAGATATTCTCCAGAACAGCTTTTTGCTGTTGTTGCCGCGGTGGATATGTACGAGGATTTCCTTCCATGGTGCCAAAGGTCACGGATTATCAAGCAGAACGCTGATGGATCATTTGATGCGGAGCTGGAGATTGGTTTCAAATTCCTTGTCGAAAGTTACATTTCTCATGTGCAATTGGAGAAGCCCAAGTACATTAAGGTTGTGGACTAACGTCAAAATCCGTGTGTTTTTTGCTAATGTAATATTTAGCGATAGAGTTCTACTTCTGTCATATTGCATAATTGGTTTCTGCATCTTCTAGCTTCTGCAACAACAACAACAACAAAGCCTTATCCCACTAGGTGGGGTCGGCTACATGGATCATACGACGCCTTCGTTGATCCATGTTTATAAGATTCGACAGGGTTTTACGCTGGCTGTCGGGGCCTAACACAACCCTCCTCCTTTATCCGGGCTTGGGTCCGGCTATAAAACATAGGCGGAGTTATCTTCTAGCTTCTGCATTGATAGATATTCAAATTTTGATATGGATTTATTTGCCTGAATGAACTTGGTGCTGTAAAAATGAATATAAAGGCTACATTCAGATCTTACCATTTTGTGCTGAATTCATGATAGGATTGAGCCATGGCGATAGCATTTTCCCTCTGTATGTTTGTGCTAGTGTGGTTTAGCATATATCTAGTAACCATATTCACATATCTAGTTCAATATTTGCATGGCAATTGATCCGTGTGATTGTCATACTATTGCAGCTTTGGATTGATAGTTACATTTTGCATTGATGGCTTCACTTCATCTATTGCTCATCATGAATTTCTTATGGCAATACTTTGCTCTTTTTAAGATTATTCAAGTGTTTGTTCTATCAATTGACCAGGTTTTAATGTATGCATGATCAATTCTTTTCCAATGTTAAAACAAGTCCGAAAGTACTCTTTCTTGGAACAAAAACCCAAAATCATGCATTATTAAAGCAAAGTAGGACTCCGTAGACATTCCTGTTGGGCAGATCTTTAATGAAGTTTGACTTTTTTGATAACTAGCTTTTGGGCAGTGGAAAATTTTTATGCTTTTAGTCTCAATTCATTTGAAGTTTGATCTTTAAGTAACTTATGCTCTTATATATGCTACATCCATATTATTTACCAGTTTTCTGTCTCTTGCAGACAATTGCTTCACAAAGTGGCCTTTTTGACCATTTGATTAATGTTTGGGAATTTAATCCTGGTCCTGTTCCTGGAACTTGTGACCTCCATTTCTTGGTTGATTTTAAGTTCAATTCTCCACTATATCGGCAGGCAAGTTAATATAAATATATTATTCCTTTTTTCACTACTTCCCTGGTCATATAATTTAGTGACTTTTATTCTTTTCAGTATCTCTTTTACTTGGTTAACTGTTCTTGTTTGTGGTATATGATTGATAACAAGCTTTGCTAGGGAGTTGGAAATCACATTGGTGATATGCTTGTTTTATGCCTATTATGCTTTTTCTTTTTTGTAGACATTGTTCTTCCTCGTATATCTGAATCCTGAGAAAAGTGAATGTGATCTTTTGTCCAAAAAGGAACAAAGAACTGATTACATGCCTCAAAGATAAACCACAAGCTATTTGGAATAAACTGTTTTCAAGAATATGTGATGACACCGAAACTATAATAATAATGCAATTGCTATGAAGGTGTCAAGATGCATGATTCAACCATAGTTGCCTAAGAAATAAGAGTATAAGACCTTATTCTCCTAAAAAAAAGAGTATAAGACCTTATTCTAGAGGGTTAAACAGCTCCTTTTGTGTTCAGATCATCATTTGCAACTTATGATTGGCCCTCCTTCAATTTTGGATTATTGTCCTTCTAAAAAAATATTTGATTCTTGTGGCAGATTGCATCCATGTTCTTCACGGAGGTGGTTTCGCGACTAGTCAGCTCATTCAGTGATCGCTGTCGCAGAATTTATGGGCCAGCCACCCAGGTTCTTGAATCATCTTATGGTCAAGGACAAGGCTCATAGGTCTCTGATAAGTCTTTCTTGAGTGAGTTGGACGAACGAAAAAGTGCAATTTATGGCGATTTCAACCCTGAAGAAACATAGCTGCTCATTTTTTCATAGTTCACAATAATACCAACAGTTCAGGGTTTTGAGTGAACCATTTCTTTTCTTCCTTTCTGCCATAAATTCATTTTGCCTCATTCATTTTATTGTAGGATTTGAAGGCTATAGAAATTCTTTAGCCTTGAGATATACATACTTCAGAAACTGATACAGAATATGGGGCTGTAAATGAAAGTGTATATGGATTACCAATTTGGCAATTCGAAACAGATTCTTTGACATGGTTTCGTCTTTTTCTTGTGTATAATTTTAAACATTTTAAATAGCCACAGGCCCACAGTTCCTTTAATAATCTTATTAAGCATTCTCTTCTTTCTCACCATATATATCTCCTGATATTTTTCTTTTGGCCCCTTCCATAAAGAAACTTAATGATATATATCAACAAAAAAATAAAATAAGATAAAACCATCCCCCGGTTAGAACTAGATTGAAGAAGGATTTTCACCGCGGTTCAGAGGTACTATGGAATTATTGATTAGAAACCAAATGGAACAGGATGCACCGAGCAATTCCATTCAGTTCCACCATCTTACAATAGAAACACACACACACGTACACACAAAAGGGAATTGAGCAAAAGGATAGAACTAGAAATTTGTTCTTCCTCTCGTTTTTGGTTTTCCTCTTAAATTGATCTCCTTCAAAACTTTGACATTCTTCCTTCTCTTTTTTTTTTTTTTTTTTTTGAGCTCCTAGAGCACAAGTGAGAAGGGATCTAGGGCGAGAGAGAAACAGTGATACCTCCACCTAAATGTGATTGGATAAAAATGCTCATGACCTGTAGAGTATTTATAATTTATGTGCTATTTTTATTGTCACAATTCCAGTATTTGATAAGCAGGAGAATAGAATGTTCTGGAATAATTCATGTAACTAGTTTTGTACTTCTTTCTTGTATAGAGTAGTATCACTAAGTATTAGTGGGGTGTCCATGGTTTAAAATGAAGGACACGATGTTCCTCATGTTTTTTTCATGCATCAAATTAATAAAAATATATTAAGCAAATAGAAATATTATTAAATGAAATAAGGTGAAGCGTGATATTTAATTTTCTAGTTAGAAAAGAGGGAGCACAGTATCTTTCCTTTAAAGGTGAGAATATCCTATAAATACTTATAGTTAAATTGAATGAAAGTAATATTAACATTTCTGTTGATTTTAGATTTAGCTTAAACAATAAAAGTACAAAAAACAATAAAAGTATAGACCAAATTAAATTTTTGTTTCTAATATGTTTACTTGTATAAGTTTCTAAGGAGAAAAATTATTAGATAGTATAGAAAATTTATATTTTGAATTAAAAATATAAAAATATTTAATAATAATAATTATCATTTAATAACAATAATATAAAAAATATTTAAAAATATAAAAATTATCATTTTTAATAATAATTAAAAATATTATTAATAAAAAATGACTTATATATATATATATATATATATTCATCCATCAGAAATAAAAAAAAGTAAAGATTTTTTCCTGCTTTCCCGTTCTCGCATTCCACACGTGATCTCTTGCAAAACAGAACAATGAACAAGGTTACCTTTCAGCCTTTGTATTTTGATCTTAATTTTGTATTTAAATAGGAGGGAAAAAACTTGTGTCATAATGTTGAAAAGTCTAAATGGATATTTCCAATGATGACACGGGAGATTTGCACACTAAAATTTCGATTAATTTCACCAATTACCAATGTTTCTAACCTTTCATGCCATTAAAAAAATCATCAATTATATATTATTCTATTTTTTTCGTCTCCATTTTGAATTTGTCAAATGTTAATAATTTTGAATACTAACAACTTCGAAAAAATTGTGACTAAATATTCATTTTATTTACGTAAATACTTAACAACCATATAATTATATATATGCATGTATATATCTTATCACCTTTTATCCAAACACAATGACCTTTTCTTATTCATGAATAGTTTTAAAGAATAACAAAAGTTATTAAATAATAATTCTTATATTATTTTATTGTAATAGTATTAATTCTTTAAACAAACGACTCCTGATGTCCAATATCCCCCTCGTTGAAATAAAAGTTAGGAGATTTATTTATTTGTAAATTTTGTGCATGATAATTCTCCTGATCTCACACTAATTTTTCTCATATATATATATATATATATATTTCGATAGTCACCTCAATGTTCGAAAACGGTCGAACACGGTCAAATTGTTTAAATTTCCCCCAAAAAAATTTAAATCGAATTAGAACTCGGGACACGATAACCAGAAAATTACTTGCAAAATCGAATTTAGAAATGGACTAAACGGGAGAGCAACGATAAAAATAGGGAGAGCTGCGAGGAAAACGGAGAGCAGCGAGAAAGCCGGCCTAGCGCGCTCCGGCTTTAGAGCCTCCCTAGCGCGCTCCGGCTTTCGAGCCTCCCTAGCGCGCTCCGGCGAGAACGCCGGCCTAGCGCGCTCCGGCAGAGAGCAGCGATAAAGTTTAGGGAGAGCTGCGAGAAAGCCGGCCTAGCGCGCTCCGGCTTTAGAGCCGGAGCTTGTTCCCTAGCGCGCGGAGGCGGGAACGCCTACGCTTGTTCCCTAGCGCGCGGAGGCTTTCGAGCCTCCCTAGCGCGCTCCGGCGAGAACGCCTACGCTTGTTCCCTAGCGCGTGGAGGCTTTCGAGCGCTTTCGAGCGCTTTCTCTCATTTCTAAAAGCGGGCTTTCTCTCATCTAAAAGCGGGTCTCTTATCCGGGAGGCGCCGCTATATATATGAAAAACACATGCAAGTCGCCTACTCATATTCAAAAGGTCTTTCTAAAGTCAAGTTGAGCACACGGACCGGAAGCTGCCCGCCCGGATGACAAGATCAGATGTCAAAGGGGGGGGCCCTTTCTCGCTGTTCTAAACAATCAATGACTAAAGAAAGATATCTCTAACTTGCGAACCCTCTTTCCTTTTTTTCAGAACCAGCATGCTCTTCACGGGCTTTTCCGCCTCCGTTTGCTGGGCCCTTTCTTTCGACCAACCGGTCGCCGTTTTTTCAGTCCAAGTCGGAACGTTGTTTCAGTCTCCGACGCACCCAAGAGCTCACTCGGTCTCATCCGTTTTGCCTACTCGGTTCGACGGCACAATACTCGCGCCTCGTGAACGAGAACCCCCGGGGAAAGGCGACCTCCGGCGATGGCCGGAACTCGTCCTCCCGATGGCTTCCACTGGGGGACGTCGCCACCGCCTCGGACACCGCCCCGCGGCCCTCGAAAACTACCACCCAGACCCGGTCCCCTTCTTCAGGATCCTGACGCAGCCATACTCCTACTCCATCTACTCTCGCTACTTCGTTCTCCGAAGTCCCTCCTCCTCGAAGCCTTTGCCTATGGCACTATGGAAGCAGCCGTCGAGTTCGAGGCCGAGATCGCCGGACGCCCGGTTGTCGCTGCGAAGTGTGTACCCCTCGGGATTGCGGGGAGAACGGATGCGTGCCGCCGGGTACTGGATCTGGTTTACGCAATGAGGTGATTGGGAGAAGGTGCCGATCGGACTGTTTCTTGCGGAGTTGAATGCGCGAGGGATTTTTGTGAGATTGGAGGTCGTTAAGGAGGATGAGGACCGGACGCGGGGAATTCATTCGTGAGTATGCGGATATGAATTTTGAGATCTCTGTTTCCCTAAGCATCACTAATTGCTTGTTGGCATGCTGCGAAACAGATTTGGAAAGCTGCTGATTGGGAAAAATATATGTGATTCAAGTAATTCATGTTTAAATGGTGTGTTCTTGTCTTTTTGTTTTGTTACACTTAACAAGCAACATGTCATATGTTGAAACTGATTCTAAGATGGGAATTTAGGGTTGACTGCACAATTATTTTATGGAAAGTTGTTGCGCATGCACTAACATTTGGATCTTTAGCTAAGCAATATGGTTCTTTTTTTTTAGCAGAGCAATATGGTTCTTGACCATGCATATGAGCATCCGAATGGTTTTAAGCATTTGATTAGTTGGCTTCTTCTTCTAGGAGTTGCTTTTGTCTAACTGCTGCAAACAGTAGTCCTTGGTCTGTCTTGGTAAATATACTGGATAATGAAAACCTATTGAAAATACATGCATCTACTCATCTTGCTCTGATCATATTTGTCTGGCTGTTCATCTACTGTGTACATAATAAAATAACTTTTGTCTGGGTTATATTGCATTTTCTAAATACAATTACTTCTTTTTACCTCAGTGAAATGTATGCCTTCTTATCTCAGATATGTCAAAAACACTGACAGATATTTTGTGCCATTATTTATGGCTTTTCTGATTGTTAAGTTCCAGTTAGGTACGAAATAATTAAACAGGAATTCTGTCGGATGAAACTTTTACACAAAGAAAGAAAGGGGGAAAAGCAGAAAAATTCCTAAAAAGAGATACATAGTAGTGATTTATATTCTTTTAATCAAAATTTTCTTCAAAGAAAAGAAAAAGGTAAATTCTCCTAAAAAAAAGAAAAAAGGTAAATTTACTTGCATTTTAATTCATCTCAGAGTTTCAATAAATCAGCTCATGAACCTAACTCTTCTGTTCTCATATGATTGAAATGTGGTTTGTGCTGATGAACTTTTGACACTAAAAGGAAGCTAGAAAAATGTTACAGTTGTATGACCAACTTACAGTGGGAAGTAGTCCCTCCTTTGCTCTTTTTGTTGTGAGGGATCATCTCCCATCAGACAATGCTTGCGTGTGAATCAACGTTGATGCTATTAAGATGGAAACGTAGCTCAGTTCATAAACCATTTAAATGATGGATCTGTTGATATCTTGGTGAGGAATTCTGGATCATTTTTTTTAGATTGGTCATTTTTTTCTTGAGACTTCTGGATCATTTTGTGGAACTCAGGATCATTGGTTTCAGAGACTCTCTTTCTTCGTGGTCTTGGATATATTGAAAATGTCATGTTAAGAATATAAAATCATAGATGTTGCTCTTCCTAATGGCTTAAGTTTTGAGGAAAACTGGTCAACACATCAAATTTAATATGGTATCAGAGCGAAAGGTCAAGAGTTCGAACTTCGTTAAGCTCTTATTAAAAATAATATTTTCTCCCTTTGTTGTCACGTGTTGGGATAAGGCTTTGTTGTTGTTGTTGTTGTTGTTGTTGTCACGTGTTGGGCTTGGGCTAGACCAAAAAGTTGTCAGCAGCTCACACGTGAGGGGGAGTGATAAGAATATAAAATCATTGATGTTGCTCTTCCTAATGGCTTAAGCTTTTAGGAAAATTGGGCAGCACATCAAATTTAAGTCCTGAGTTCAAACATCGTTAAGCTCTTATTAAAAAGTATTTTCCTCCCATTTGTTGTCCACGTGGTGGGCTGGGCTAGACCAAAGTTGTCCGCAGTACACACGTGGGGGGAAGTGTTAAGAATATAAAATCATAGATGCTGCTCTTCCTAATGGCTTAAGCTTTTAGGAAAACTGATTAGCAAATCAAATTTAACATGTCAAGAGATTACCTTTAGGCTTTAGCTATGGAATAACCTTAGGTGTCAAGCATCCAAGTACATATAAAAGACTCTTGTCTGTTTTATGATCTTCACTTTTTTGAAATATGTTATGAAAATTTTGTTTTTTTGCTCCTGGGGTTGATGAAGTTTGTTAGGATAGAACCATTGTTCATGAGACATCCTCTTTTTTCCCTGGTTACAAACATTGTGAAGTAATATATAGCATAGTAGACTTGTTTTGATATGTTAATTAAGTCAAGATTTTACACACACTCAATGTGCAACAGATGTTTTAGTATCTTCTTAATTGTCAGATAAAAGATGATAAAATTTTGTGGATAACTGTTGATGAAACAACTGCTACTCATTCAATAGGTTCACTCACCTGTCCCAATCAGATTTAGTTATTTGTCTGTTTTGTATGTTCTATAAATTTGGTCCATGACAAGTGGCATATACTGCTTGTGATAACAAAGGATCACAAATAATAAATTACTCCATTTATGAGGTCAATATTTCCTGACAATTACTATATCTTCAACAGATTTGAAAAAAAAAAACAATGTACTCGCTAAGCATAAGTCAAATTTTTGCATGCTAATGACATTGTCATCTCAGTAGATCTGCTTTTAAGAATTTCATGTCAGACATGAGAGCTTGAAAAAGAATTATTTCTTAAATACTGATTTATGAGTTAAATGAAAGTATAAAATGACAGAAGTACCTTGTTTTTAAATTACGAAATTGACCTTCTAACTTCTTTAAATAGCCTTGTTTTTGCTCAACGAAATAGATTGACACCATTGAATCTCCAACTTCTGTGTATCAGTTTGAGTAGTTATTTTACAAGTCATCTTCGTGCTCGTCACTGTAAGTATTCTGTTATTCTTGCTGAAGTATAATCCTGATATGGTAGTAACATCTGGTAGTTATAGTAGTTAAAATATGATTCGTGGCATTCTTGCACCTTTTGTTGACTCAGATTAATGTCACATTGTCGGGCGCGGGAGAATGCCTTGTTTCCTGTTCACACTGATCATACCTGTAACTTTTGTTTGCGATTAAATTAACTCGTTGACCTATTTTTGTATTATAGAGATCTGATTTTCTTTGACGATCGCCTGTTCTTTATTCTTATATTGTATCTGGATAAGGTGATCCATATTAATATTTATGTGGAAAAATTTTATTATTTTCTTCTTTTCTGCAGTAGGGTAGGAAATATATATGATGGCTAGATGATATATGGGTTTCTCTAAGTTTCTAAATTAGTCACGAGACTAGAACGATTTAAGCACATTCGAAGTTAAACATCTGACCTCATGCTTGTATCAATGCGCTAGGTTTTGGAAAGTTAATTATTGTTATCAACATTGTGTATTTCTCTTGAAGTGTTTTTTGCCAAAAATGTAGCTATAGATGAATTTACAGTACATGCATTTGATATATTTTTTGAAATAAATTTGCTTCGATGCTCTTTCCATGTATGTCTAGGTACATGTAACAAATATGTCCAACATCTGCAATAATGATAAACTAGTTCTGTTTAAATTTGTTGTTTGATGATCTTTTCTTTCCTTGAGCACACAACTTCCATCTTAATCAAATGCTGCCTCAAAAAATGCATGGTTCCTTTAATTGATAGTTGCTGTTCTATCATCATTGGCTAACTTCTTCTTTTCCCCAGGATGTATATGCCTTATAATGGAATTGCAAACAATGAATTCAACTTGCCTAGTGAAGAAGTTTATGGTATACAGATGCTAGGCTCAAACCATGTTGTTGTTGGCGAAGTCTATCGCCCAACAAGCCGAAATCGATGGCAAAAGCCGCGCCTACATTGGACTCCAACCTTACATGAAAAGTTTGTTAATGCTGTCTCATTACTTGGTGGACCTGATGGTTTGTTTTCTTTCATGAGCTCTTTTAATTTATGGAAAACATTTTATGTATCATTATCATGAAGTGATAAAGGTTTTTATGAATATTGACTTAAACTTTGTATGTAATTCTTTTACAACATGACAGAGATAAAGCTGTAGGCTATCTCTTCATCATCAAGTTGCCTTTCGAGAATTAAAGTATATTTCAAGTTTAAGTGTACATTTGGTTTTCTTGTTTTATAAATGCTCTGCAGAATTTCTTGGCTTTTATGTTGTATGCATCATTTTTTTTTATCTCTGGACATCTTCTCATCTTGCTCTTTTCATGAATTTCAAAATGACTTTAGAAGCAAAGCCAACCGCCATCATCCAGACAATGGAGAGGATGGGTGCTTTTGGCCTCAGTATTCAACAAGTGAAGAGTCATCTTCAGGTACTTATACAGAAATCCATGAGATGTTGGTATGGACATAGTCAATTAACTTGCAATTGGTTATAAAAATATGGATGGAAAATCACATCTTATGAGTTTAAAGTAAGATAATGATTTACTATTGCCACTGTATTTTCTCTTAAGTGCAATATCTGCATAAAATACTTGTAATACTTTCTTTTCTGCTGTAATAGAAATACAGGAACATTCATAGGCAACTAAGGAGAGAAAACGGGGAGCAAGCACAAGGTTGTAGGCTGAGCTTGTAGTTTATTCATATCTTTTTTAGTTTAGTCAAAACAAAGTTTTTTCAAGTATATAACTTCTGATTTAGCACTGAAAAAACAGGTGCCAAAAATAGAGCCCCTCCACCACAACCACGTGATGCAAACCCAATGATCCAAGACGATAGGTAAGATTGGAGTATTTGGAATAGAATAAAAATGATTCCATTTGCTGTAAATTTCTTGTGTTGAAGTTTTTTCTGGCATAGATCTACCAACAGGGATACGAGAGTTGGAAACCCTGTGGTAAACACTGCAGGAAGCAAAATGGATATCCAAGAGTCGACCAAGGTATACCATTTTTATAGTTATTTCGACACATTTATATTAAGTCTCCGTTTTCTTAGAATAATTTGTAACATGAAGGATTGCTTAATAATATTTTCTTCTGTTCTTTGTCTGATCAATAATTTGCAGGATGATGATAAATGGTACATTAACTGTCTGGCGGACAACAGCTGTGGTCTTACTGTTTGGGAGTACATTAATCGTACGAATTAATTTTCATGGATGTAGTTTGTTCTGGAACAGAGCACTTAATGCTCCTATCTATCTAAGGCCATTGGCGAACTTTGTGCTAAATGTGTAGTAATTTCGATGCAAATCATGCAATAAGAAGGAATACAAAAAGAACAAACCACAGCATGCAATGAGGGATCTGATTCTGAGCCTCATGCTCATCTCTAAAAGTAATCTTGCAAGAGTTGGCATCATCTTGGCCAAGATTTTCTTAGGTTGGATTGTTCTAAACAGTGCTGTCCTTCTGGATGGGGCATAACCATGGCTAGATGAATTGAATCTAATGAAACATCTAATCTAATATTTAATTAGTAGATTTTACAGAGGAGTGAAGCTTTGGCACATTCATCGTTTGTTTTTTTTTCCTACTTTGGTTGTGGTAGGCTATACAATGAATCACAAATATGATTATTCTGTCAGATTTTGTTATGTTTTCATCATTCGGCTAATAATATAATCTACTCCTTTTTTATGGTGAATTTTATCTCCCACGTGATCATATAGTAAAAGATAAAATTAGATGAGTCTTGGTGCTGGGCTCCTCCACACACACACACACACAAAGCAAAGCAAAGGAATCAGATTCCAAGCATCAAGTCCTGGTGGGTGGGCTCCCTCGCACAGCCATGACAACACAATTTGCACCTCCTGTTCTCATGCAAAAAGCAAATTGTCACCATTCACTCATTCAACATCACACAGGAACAAAAAAGTATTGGATTCACTTGAGATGAGTCGCACCAACACCTATTCATTTCCACATCAGTAAGAAAAGGTTATTCACTAATTTTCTTGTTAAAAAATAAGCAAATATTATATATATATATATAAATCAATATTCCTGTTTAAACATAAATCAGAGACAAATATTGTTGTATTGATGGTAAAATGCGTTCATTAATCTAGAAAAGATATTGTGTTTCTTTTTTGCTATTAAATATTTTTGAAGATGAAATATTAATATTATTCTTCTTTTAATATGAAAGCACTTTTCAGAATTTTTGAACTTATACTATTCATTTAAAAAGTAAGAAAAAAAATCGAATTAGAAAGATAAAAGGGTAAAAAGTGGAAGACTTGGCATCTTTGGATTAAAAAAATAATAATAAAAGGAAACTGTAGAACCGTTTTTGTTTTTTTTCCTTATTTTATATAGAAAAGGCAGTGCTTCTTAAAAAAAAACTGATTTATTTTATTTTATTTTATTTATTTAAGTTGTTCAGCCCCACTTTTTTTTCCATACTTGAAGGGCGCCTCCTCCTCCTCCTCCTCCTCCTCCTCCTTCTTCCACTGGGAGAGAGAGAGATCAAGAGGTGTAAGATTGAAGAGATCGCGTAAAGCTGTCACCTTTTTGACTGAGGAAGGCGAAGGGGATCCGTTGCGATGTCGACGCCGGCGAGGAAGCGGTTGATGCGGGATTTCAAGAGGCTGCAGCAGGATCCGCCGGCGGGGATCAGCGGCGCGCCACAGGACAACAACATCATGCTGTGGAACGCCGTGATTTTTGGGTGAGCGCGTATAATATTCCCTTTCCTTCTGATTCGATAGTAGCCCTAGCCCATGTTTCAATCAGATTGTTTTTATGTTTCGTGTCGTAAAGAATTGATTTTTTTTTGTTGCCTTTTAATAAAAATCGGATCTTGCGGTGATTAATTTGTACCTTTGATTCCTTATTTTTCTGCAGCCCTGATGATACTCCCTGGGATGGAGGTATGATCATGCTCTTGAACCCTAATATTTTGAATCTTTGAGGTTGGATGAGTTTTATTATCCTGTAAATTGAGAGGCTTCTTTTAATTTGTTCTTCCCAAGAATTATAGCTCTTAAATTTCCTCTTGCTATGCTCTTTTGTTTAGTATTTTACGTATTTGGGAATGTTTTAGCAAACTTAATTGTGGATGACACTTCTCCGGTCCTTTTTTTTAGTTGATTGTTATTGATTTTATCTTAATCTTAAATGTGTAGATATGAAGTCTTGTAGGTACTCTCATCAATGCTGTCTTAGATGGGTATTGGTTGTTTGCCTAATTCATACCCTGTTGCTTAATTTTTTTCCCTCAAAGGGCCCTCACGGAAAGCAAAATAAATATGTCTAGGATTTGTCTGAATAAGGAACTAGGAATTTAAGATGAAAAGAAAGAAATTGATGCCTGACAGTTCATAACCATTCAATGTCTATTGCAAGAATAGTAATAGATACTTAAAAAAAGATAGTAATATTTTTTACTTCAAAGAAAAAAAAAAGAATAGTAATAGATGAATAACAAGTTTGTAGTAAAAGTCTACATTAATACACAAGTTCACGCCTGACAAATTTTGTCATATTTGTTGCAAGAGAATAATCAATTTTGTCAAATTTGTAAGACGGATATGACAATGACTTTTGTCATATTTGTTGCAAGAGAATAATCAATGTTGCCAAACTCGTAAAACAGACAAAACAAGGAAGAGCTGCAAAAACATGCAAACGAAGAGACGTAAGATGCGATGGCAGATTCTACCAGATTTTATTTTAATATAGGTGTATATTAATATGCAATCTCTCCTGACTCACATTTAGTGCAAACCTTTGAGTTGATCTTGTAATTCATAGACGTTAACCTATAATGACAGTCCACTAAAACAATCTTTTGCTTTAAAGTTCAAAGGAATTACACCGGCAGTCAAATTAGCATAGTAGTAAGAAAAATGAGGATCCATTTTTCCTTAAAAATGCAATAATAATAAAATGAAGAGCTTAACAATTTAAACTTGTAAGGATCAATATAAAAAAAGTTAACAAGCTATCATAATAGAAAGAAAAAATGAGGATTACATTTTTTCCTAAAAACAAACCAACAGTATCTAACAATTAAATTTAGAACGTAAAATGTGTTTTACTCAAAATGAAAAAAAAAACAAAAGTTCTTGTGTGAGGGGCAACTAGGCCACCCCGTTCACAGCTCCTCCTGCTCATGGGTAGGAGGCCCTTAGGGCTCTGCTTGCTTACGAACAAAGAAAGGCACATGTCGAGAGAGAGAGAGGCAGTAGCAGGAGAGCAGAGGAATCGCGGGTGGGAGGCCCCTAAGGCTTTGGCTGCTCATGAGCAGGGAGATGTGCACGTTGAGAGGAGGGAGGGAGGGAGAGGAACCTGAAGAGAGTGGTTGCAGTAGCAGCAGAGTGGGAGAGCAACATCAGAGAGGAGGCAAGGTCGCAACAGCGACAACAGAACAGCTCCCGGGGGTGTGTGTGTGTGTCTTTAAGGCTCTTCCTGATCATGAGCAGGGAGAGGTGCACATCAAGAGGGAAGGGAGGGAGGGAGAGGCACCTGAAGAGATCAGCAACAGAGGGGGACAGGAACAGCAGAGTGGAGGCAGCGGCAACAAAACAGAAGCAGGGCAGCAGGAGAAGAAATTAGGGCGAGGCATGATGTATAATAATAATGTCCAATCATGTCCAGGTAAACAAATATTTAGGATGATTGTACAAGCCAGCTTGGGATCCTACCACATGCTGGCCAAAAGTGATCCGGCGCAGAGTTGAGCATGGTTTTCAGGCATGGGTACGTAGAATAGTCCGATTCTATGTGTCAAAATGTGATTTTGACAACTTCTAGAATAATTATGAATTTCATCAAAGATCATTAGGTGTGTTATATATGGAGCACCCTACTCAGTCTTGATATCTCCATATATGAATTGTGAATTATATAGGTATGCTAAACAGCAAAAGAAAGGATTCATTGCAGCTGATCCATGCTGCGAATGATACCCATGAATAATTGACTATTAGAAGTTTGTACCTTGATTATAGCATTTCTGTCTGCAAGATCAGTTTCCTATAAAGACAACGTCCATAAATTATGAAAATGTGGCATATGAAACTACTTTGTCATCAGCAAGGTTGTCAAGATCGAGAACTTATATAAGATCGGAGGGGGGTCAAAGATTGGATAGTAAGATCCTACCTATTAATAAAATAATATATTTTTAAAATAATAAATATATTTTTGACAAATTTTTCACATTGAAATCTTAAATTATACCCCACTAAGATGTTTTTTATTGATTCTTAAGTTAAATTATATCAAAACATATTAAAAATGAAAAAAAAACTATATTTAACTTCATATAAATTAACTTTTTATTATCATAGATATATTTTTAATTAATATTCAAATTATTATATTAATCATATGAGATCGTATAGGTTCGTAAGATCGTATTAAGATCTTACACATAAGATTCTCAAGATAAGATCAAGATTAGAAGAGGTCATAAGATCTTAAGATCGAGATCTCGACAACCTTGGTCATCAATATGGTGTAAGCATGAAGTACATTATCCAGTTATGATACTTAGTAATTGTTCAACATTTCTTTTGCTAGTTTTTAGTTTCTAGAAGCTTCTTTGAGTTTCTTTTTTTGTATCAAGTTATCCGAATGAATCCTCACATTTTTTTTATTACCAAGGTTTCTTGTATTATATCCAGAAGTGGATATATGAATAATGAATTGGAATGATCCAGTTGACTTAGTCGTGCCATTTCTTTAGAAGATAATATGGCAATTTTGTTGATTCCTATTTTTGTAGCATCATTTTTCATCATAAGGCACTTGAACTCAGTTAGCATTGCTTAAGAGTTGTTTATCTGTTTTTATCTTATAATCTCTATTATGTAGGGACGTTCAAGCTGACTCTGCAATTTACTGAGGATTACCCTAATAAGCCACCTACTGTGCGGTTTGTTTCACGAATGTTTCATCCGAATAGTAAGTCACTCTGTATTCTCATGGTATACGTAATCCCTTGATTTATTTGAGAAAAAAAGTGTCCAAGTAATTCAGTCCCTAGTTTCCAGTATTTTTTAAGCTTAATTTAACTGATCTTGGGTTTGCTTTTTACTGAAACTATATTTCTGTTATCACTATCAGTTTATGCAGATGGAAGCATTTGCTTGGATATTCTACAGAACCAGTGGAGTCCTATTTATGATGTTGCTGCAATATTAACCTCCATTCAGGTAAAGCTTTTGGATATGCATCGAATATGAAGAATAAATATTGTATTCATTCATCTACATAATTATAAAGCTTCCATTACTTTAAAATTGAATTGTTTCCAAAATTTTTTTTTGAAACATTTCCAAAAAAGAAATTGTTGCCATGATTTGCCATTCTCCAAATTTCATGTGTTTTTATGTATCTCCGCCTATATTTTATAGCCGGTCCCAAGCCCGGATAAAGGAGGAGGGTTGTGTTAGGCCCCGACAGCCAGCATAAAATCATGTCGAATCTTATGATAGCCGACCCCACTTAGTGGGATAAGGCTTTGTTGTTGTTGTTGTTTGTTTGTTTAAGCTCAGGCACGATTGAATGCTATTCTTCCACGTCCACATGTATAGAACTAGCATGTTGTAGGCATTACAAAGACACTATTTGAAATTTATCTTGTGCCAACTAATTAATCAATAACAAGAAGATGTAGCATGATTCCATTTGAATTCTTGTGGTCCGTTTGGTATCAAAGGAATGATCATATATTTAGCATACTGTAGGCATTACAGTGACTATTTGAAATTTAACTTTGGGCAACTAATTAATCAATACAAGAAGATATAGCATGATCCCATTTGAATTCTTGTGGACCATGTGGTATCAAAGTCGTCTCATAGTCTGCCATAAGTTAGTAGCCGATAGAGGAATGCCACCAGTAACGCACGTACGAGTCCACACCTCACGGGACACCCAACAACAGAAGAATAGGTGTATGACATCCTCCTCCATCTCCCCACAAAAGACGCAGGAAGTGTCCACGTGGGGTGCCCATCGCGCACGGACAACTCGAGTGAGGATCCGCTCACGCCGCAGAAGCCAAGCAAAAATCTTGACTTTCAGCGGCGCACGGAAATGCCAAATAAGTTTGCAGTTAGCTCTGAGGTCCTCCGAATCCGTGGTAGCCGAAAGAAACCGAAGATAGAGGCTACGCGCTGAAAAAGAATCTACTATATATAACCTAGTGAGACAATGGGCGTGAATGAGACCATAATCATTGTTACTTCATATGTATGAGCATGCACCACACCCCAATGAGTGGATGATTGCAGCTTTAGCAGCCATCCTTTACCATCTTTAACCTCTCAAGAAAGATCTCTTCAAAAGATGCAACGAATAACCTTGCCCACATGTTACTTTCAATGGCTTAGGACAATGTCATTTCACAATGGTGATGAGTTTTCTTTGTTTGCTGGAATTGTAGTGGTGGAATTTTATATCCTTTATCTATACTATAATTTCAAATCTGTTGTGTTGCCATCCAAATTTTTTTAGGTGAAAAACGATGACCGTTAAGATTTGTGGTTATCATCCATATACATATACATATAATATACATATAATATACATATATATATATATCATTATGAACCAACATGTACAAGTGTATGCTCTCAAGAAAAGAGCTACACGAAAAATAAGTGAGCAACATCATCCTTCACCTCACCACAGAGCATAGTGTTAGGTGCACATCTTGCCATGTACACTCTAGCAAGGATCCTGTCACGCCGCATGAGCCAAACAAAAATCTTGACTTTAAATAGCACACCAGAATGAGTATGCAATCTGCCCTGAACGTGTCCGGGAGAGGAAATTGCAGGAAGCGGAGGTAGAGACTATAAGCTGAGAAGGACTCCGAAAGCCATACACATCCGTCCAACCGGGAGGGATTCGGTCGGAACGGATGTCATCGCTGATGAAGTGCCAGATGTTGCCATCCAATTGTTTTATCTACGTAGCGACTTTACTCATTATTGAGTTCAGAAATTAGAGAAGCAATCGGAATGCTTTCCATCTCCTCGAATGGATAAGTATTTTTCTTGCACGAAACAATCACATGGTTTAGTCCTTGCATTTTCTATATTATGTTGAGTCACATACCACAAAGTTATAGCTTCAGCTGAATTACAACAACAACAACAACAAAGCCTTATCCCACTAGGTGGGGTCGGCTACATGGATCATACGACGCCATATTCGTTGATCCATGTTCATAAGATTCGACAGGATTTTATGCTGGCTGTCGGGGCCTAACACAACCCTCCTCCTTTAGCCGGGAATTTTGGTTAATTACTCAAAGGGACACATTTAGCATTCTGGATCCTCTGAAAACTTGTTTGTGAAGTAGTGATTACTTTGACCCATCCTTTCCAGAATTATTTGATAGAAATTTGTTTCCATGTCTGTTCTTTACACATGATTCTAGAAACTGTTGCTGTGACTTTGCATATCGAAAACATGTTGGTGATCCTGTTTACTGCTACTTTTTTTTGTCTTCGTTGGGAGTAAATTTCACCTTGTCTTTTGTTTTTCATTTTATAATTTGAAGAGTTAACTGATCCTTGAAAGATATAAGCAGACGTATTTTGCCATGCTCTTCTTATCCAGCAATTCTGACTTGTGCATCTCGAATTGTTCTACAGTCACTCCTCTGTGATCCCAATCCGAATTCACCAGCAAATTCTGAGGCTGCTCGGATGTTCAGTGAAAATAAGCGCGAGTACAATCGAAAGGTTCGGGAAATTGTGGAGCAGAGCTGGACTGCAGACTAGCGGTTGGAATAGTCTCGTCGTCTCAAGCCGCATGTTGTAGTTAGCACTACTATTATCATAGTTTAAGTGCGACTATGATTGGTTTATGCCCTCAAAATATTGATGCTTGCTGTATTGCTCTGCTGAAATTGTTGTAATCATCCATAATCCAGATTGACGTGCTTTTAAGATTATATATGCTGATAATTTATAGTAATTGTGAAGACTAAGAGATGCAATCATGTAGCTGCATTGTGAAGACTTCCAGCGTGATATGACTATCTTTTTGGATAAGATATAAAACTCTTCTTTTGGATGTGCTTATGCTCAGTTTAAAGTTAAGTCGAATGCTATTTGTGATGTTTCTTAAATCGTATGATCTATCGGGAAACCCAATATGATAGTTCAACTCGTTGGCTGAGATTTCTTGTACTTCCGCAAACAGAGGTATAAAATATGAATGGTCATTTCTTGCATAAAACTATACAAGATGTGAAGCGTTGCAGACCTGGAAAATATTTCGATTAGGCGGTACGTAGGGTTTCCAATCAACAACTCGTGTGCCAAAAGCTTAGCACAAAAGGGAACAAAAAAGATGGGTATCCTAAAATTCTCTCATTTCAGCTTCAAAAATTGTTCAACGTGCGTTATGACTCATGAGCGTGGTATTGATAGTTTAACAGCTTTGGTAGTATTTCTTGCTTAATTGCATGCATCGAAATCTTAATAATTCCTGCTCAGGATAAGAACTATACTGGCGTAGTGCATTTAATCAATTGACTCATCAAGTAAGCGGTACATTAGAATCAAATAATTAGTGTTTCAACAAAGCTTAGTGATCCCATAAGAAAGATGCATATGGAAACATCAGGATGAAACCTTCGGCCAAAGTTCAATTCAACTTGATAAGTTCTGCCAGAAGATGGTATCATAAGTTTGTTCCTTGGCAAGTCAATTTTTTACTGTGCCGTTGCTAGAAGAATATCAGCATTGAATCAAGTAATGGAATAAGATTTAGTGCAGCTCCAGAAATAATAATTTAGACCAGTGTGCATTCAAAGTTCGAAACAAGATAAAATCCGCTGGTTTGCGGAATCTTTGTTCTCATGACTACAATTTATACATCATCTTGCAGGATCTTTGCTACTAACCTAAATCTAATTTAATGCAGATGTCAAGATTCACAACAGAATTCCTGTTTTGAATTGATTATTGGACAGTCCTATCTTCAGTCGCGGATAACTCTACAAGGATCCTTCTTTGAAGCTTGGCATAACAGAGATGACCTGGAGAAACATGCCTTATCATCAGTAGTTTACAAGTCAACACTGTAAACTCAAAGTTCATAGCACTAGCGTACATATATTACAATAGGTTAGTCACCAGGATACTGAAAAATCATATTGTTTTTATCATAATTTCATATCAGTACAGATGGAAAATGTGATGGTTTAAGGTAACATGTTTACTGAAACTAACCGAGAAGATACTTCGAACCTCCAACATGCATGACCCAAGAATTTTGTTTATCAACATATATTGAAAACAACATCAAGCAATGTTATGGCTTAACTTACTATTATGTCATGGCGTAGTTAGCTGACTGATCGGTGAGCGGGGAGGTTGAGAAGGTGAGAGAGGTGATTCTTCACAGCTTTGGGAATCTCCTCTCCATGATTCTTGTACTTGAGCAGCAAACTGCAAGTTCCATAGAACATCCTCTACCGAAGGTCTTTGTGCTGGTTCCTTTGAAAGGCACCGTAAACAAATCTCCATGACAGTCTTGAGGGATTCATCACTGCATCCCTTGATTATTGCTGGATCCACAATGCTTCTTCTTGCCATCTCATCAGATGTTATGCTCTCTTGTAACTGAACCGATAGAACAGGATCAATATGCAAGAACATCTGTGAGTTCATGTCTTTTTCATAGAAGATCAATCTTTACGGAACCCATTACATGATAGACAAAGATTATAGAATCTTGTTAAGGGCATCATACCTTATGTTTCATTGTACCGGCTACATTGCTAGATATGATTGGCTTTCCAGACAAAATTTCCAATAGAATGATACCAAAATCATAGATGTCAATCTTGTCCATGTATTTCAGCCTGCAGTGTACAGCAGGGAGTAAGAACAACGACGAATTGTCAATTCGCTTTCATATGTGAAGCTTTATACTGAAATCTTGCGATGGTACATAACTAGTTGCTGATGAATGAAGGTATCTCAGCTCGTTGTAATGTCGTAGATCTCAGCAGTAGTGCTAATGAGTTGCAAGTTCATCATTAATGCATTTTCGTCTAATGTTTCCAAGGACTCAATGCACCTTTACATATAAGCATACTTTATGAACTTGGTGGTATGTAGTCTTTATATAGAAAATAAAAAACTTGTTCCTTATATAGCACACATGCTTCCTGAGTTCTAGTGAAGTTAGAGCGCATTGCAACTTGTCCATTTTAACTAGAGTTTCGATTCAAAACGGAAAATGAAAAGGCACCATTATGATAATAATGGACTGAAAGATAAAGGAGTTGTTCACCTTTCATTGTGCTCCCTGGATCCGCTTGAAGAAATTCCTGACACAATCTGTTCGGGAAAACAAGGATTGTAGTTAGATTTGAGTGGTTATGTTATGGAATAAACACTTCAAAAGCTTTTTTTGTTTACCTCGGTCTTCATATCTTCTGCTAGTACCGGAAGATTATAGCTGCTGATCTTTGCAACAAGGTTCTGGTCTAGAAGTACATTTGTAATTTTCAAATCATTTGCAAATAAACCAGGAATTATTCCCCCGTGCAAAAACTGGATGCCCTTTACTACGCCAATAGCTGCTGATATCCTCTGTGTCCATGTAAGCTTCTGTCCACAAACTCCTTCTGTGTAGAGAAAGAGGGTGACAGATTTAGAAATTTAAGAGCATGGAGTAATGCTGTCCAAATCAAAAGTAACATTATAACTTATAACCTGAGAACATTATAACTTATAACCGAGAACAGAGCGTATACCTAATATTCTGTTTCTCAATGTTCCATTTGGCACATATTCAAAAATGAGAAATACTCTACTGACAGTGGAATCATCAAGGTAATACTCAAAGCAATGTCCAAGGGCGCTGACTAAATGGCGATGTCTAAGCTTTGAAATGAGCTCTATATGACGGTTGAAATTCTGGGAATGTTGGCTTTTTTTCAGCTTTAAGCATCTTATTGCTACTAGAGACCCATCTTTCAGCTTTCCTCTGTACATCTGTTGTCAGCAAAGCAGAGGTCACGCAAGACAGAAAGTCAACTACTAAGCTAAAGCCACATGGATGAATGTTGAAAAGCACATTGAAAGCTCTGATATCAAGATATTGGAAGAATGAAAACTCTATTCCTGTAAATTGTGTATGTACACTGTGACCTTTTTTAAATAAAATTGGATGAATGCAAAAGGCATCCATCCTTTTATCCTCTCAAAAAAAAAAAATTTGCATCATGCCCTTCCATGTACTACTAAATCAGCAAGGTTATACAGTGAGCATGATGCTGCATCTGATGAGAAACAAGTAGGGGAATTAGTCCATGCCATGTCTGATGAGAAGTCAAAGACATACCTGACCATGTGAACCTTCTCCCATGAAACTTGATGTTTCAAAGTTATTTGTGGCTGCTTCAATTTCCTCCAAGGAGAATGATCTATAAGGTGGAATGCCAAGTGCTCCCAGCCTCATGGTTTGTGAGATGTACCCTTTTGAGTAGAAGAAAACACAAAATTATCATCATGAGAGGAACTAAACCAAATTTAAGAAACTTATAAGCAATAGTGCAATTGTGAATTTGAACCAGAGTGGCAACAACATTTCTTCTTAGAAGTAAAATTATCTCACGGTAAGGATCATTCTTATAAGAAAAAATATAGATTCATAAGAAACATCAAATTATAGACAGTAAAACTCAAAATGCAGACCACAATGTCACTAGTAGGGTGCATATGAGAGTTAGAAAGAATGGTCGTACTTGCATCAGTGAGTAACTTGTTAGGATACCCACTAGAGGCATGCTCTATTAGTCTCCTTGGAGGTTTGATTGTTGCCCTCTTCATGCGATATCTTCTAAGTGCAAAAAACACTGCAACTCCAATGATGCAGGCACTTCCAATGACGCCTAAAACTATACCAGCAATGTTAGCTGCTTTGTGACTTGATGCCTTCGATTCGTCGCGAGGCAATATTCCCACAGCCAAGGCCTGGTTCTGGCAAAAATTAGAGGGATGCTGACTGTGATCCTGAGTTCCTAAGCAGTTCGCTGCATACATCACTGCATTCTTCCTGGACTCTGAAGTTAGACATGCTGGCAAATTACCAGTCAGAAGATTCAATGATATATCAACATACTCGAGTTCATTGTTGCATGTCATATTTTCGAAAAGCATTCCGGTAAATCTGTTTCCAGCAATGTTGAGATATTGAATAGAAGGCAAAGACAACAATGCTGGTGGAAACGGGCCGACGAATTTGTTCAATGAAATGTCGAAGCGTTCGAGCAAATAATATGAAGTCACTTCAGGTGGCAAACCACTGTTGAACTTGTTCTTTCTCAGTACAACGGTCTCAATTTTCCTTCCCAAGCTTGGAAAGCTTGGTCCAAGGTAGTTATTTTCTAGATCAAGAACCTGAAGGTTCTTCAAGCTGCTGAGATCAGGCAACTCTCCGACCAAGCTATTTGATGACAGCATGAGCACTCTGAGGGATCCCAAATGGTTAAATGAATTTGGCACCGGCCCACTCAGTGTATTGTTCCTTAAGCTCAGGACAGCAAGAAGTGAAAGTTCACCCAATGAATCAGGAATCCGACCACCAAACATGTTATGATCCAGTATAAAAGTTTGCAGATTTTTTAGATTGGAAATTTGGTGAGGAATGATTCCATACAAGTAGTTGGAGCTCATGTTCACAATCTCGAGATAGGACAATCGGGAAATTTTCGCAGGCAGGGGTCCCCAAAGGCCTACTGATGCCAAGGAGAGCACCTTCAAATCAGGGAGCCGAGTGAGAGTGGTGAAGAATGAATTCATGGAGAAGCTCCGAGGGAGAGGTGGAGAGCTCTCGTTGCCGGTAATGTGCAGCTGCGTTATGCTATCTTCATAGCAAACTATGGTCAGGAATGGATTTGGCTCAAGGTTGCAGAAGTCCGTCCGGGTTGTCCAGCTTCTCAGAACAGTTGGATAGTTCAGTAATCTTTGGATGCGGAGAAGGGACCAAGCTTGTGAGGATTGCAGCTGGTGGGTGTGGGGAAATGAGGCACAAAACAAGAACAAGCCCAGCAAGTAAGCAATGCAGCTTCCAACAGCCATCTGTTACCAGAAAAAATTGTGAATTAACCGCGGAACAGTCTTCTCTTCCCTTCTCAGCAAAATCCTTCCTTAAAACAGAAACAAAAGGAGAAAGAAAAAGAGAGGGGAGAAAAAAAATCGAAGCATTAATAATAATTCGAATAAAACAGACTTGGGGAGTTGTGGCAACTGGTCTGATACAGAGATTGAAGCATACCTTTCTTGGATTGTGACAGAAAAGAAGCACAGATGCCAGGCCAACAATGCAGGGGTAGAATCTGAGAAAGCTCGTCCCTTTCTTCACGTTCTCTCAACTGCAATCCTCAGAGCAAACCAAGAACGTACGTATTCTACTATTCCAAACTCTTCCAGAGCAGCAAAAATACCAAGCTGGAGAGGCAGCAAGATGAGCTCCAGGAGCACTTAGCTCCAGTAATGCCGCCTCCTTTCTCCGCCTATCAAACTCTATCGCACACGAAAGCCCCAGAAATGCTCCAAATATTTGATTTTTGAATCTTGCAATCTCCACTTGAAGAAGCAAAGTAGCTGCACTGAGCACCCAAAAAAGGCCTCCAGCTCCAACCCCACCAAAACCTTCAAAAGATCAAATTTTTACCACCTTCGCAGGCTCAAAGCTACCCACCAATGCCACACATTAATGCGAGAATCCTGACCCCAAGAGTCGTCGTCTTGAAGGTACAGGTACAGGCTCAGCCTGCAGACCTCGTCAGCTGGTCACTCACGGGCGCACTGGAGGGTGGGAGAAACGGCCAAAGAGAGCTCCGGACTCCGAGCTGGACGAGAGACGACGCGAGGCGAAAGGGCTGCATAGTGCATACAGAGACAGCAGCACGTCCACCTTTTAGCTGCCACCAACGACAGGATCTGAGTATTAACTATACAAAATATACACGTAATAGATTTTCCTCCTCTCTCTCTCTCTCTTCTTTCTTTGGGGTAGTGTTTCTCTCTCTTCTTTTCTCAGTCGCTTTTCCCCACCACCACCGGCCATTAAAGCAATTTTAAAAATAAAAAAGATGACACATTGGCTCCTTTATTCCCTCCACCTTCTCTCTCTCTCTCGAATTTCAAAGATTTCGAGAAAATAAAAAGATCAAATATTGTGCTTCTTGTTCTGTTAAAGCAAAATATAGTTGTAATAAAAAGAAAAAAATGATTTTTTTTAGTTACGTCTCCTGTCCTCTTGTTCATTCTCTCTCCACGAGGTGATAGTTGCACGACACCTACTTTCTGAAACTATGGCGATGCCGCCCCCTTTACAAAGAAAGTAAAGATCAATCATGTCCCGTTGAGCCATCATCAATGCAGAGTTAATGATAACTGAATAATGTTCTGTTCTTTTGACGCCTTGAGTCGTATGGATTCCACCCCTACCATGTCATTTCTGGTATGTCTACTAACTCTGATACAAAGCATAATCGAGTGACGGTTGCTACTTTTTAGCACAAGCATTTCAAGATCTGGAGGAGTCCCTAGCGAAGAAGGGCAGATAGCAGCCACTCCTTGATGGATATGAGGACAAGTTCCTTTCGATGCAATTTTGTCTGGGTTTCTGATTGTGGAACTGCACAGATGGATTGTGCCTAATTGCAGTTCATAATTTCAGATAGCAAACTTAGAACTGCAAGGATTGCTGACAGAATTACTGGTAAATCCAACACATAGGAGTTGGGAAATGATTGATAATGGAACTACGACACAGCACTGCAAGTTACATCTCGTCTTCAAACTCACATGAAGCCTGAAGTGGATATGTTTTGTTCGAGAAACGTTTCCTTCGACCATTCCATGGCTGATGACTAGTCCTAGAATTCTTTTTGTGTCACATGAACCAACAGAGTCACGCTGTGAACAGTGAAGCTCATCAAAGCCACAGCATTCATGCTGCTCAGTATGTCACAGAGCCAAGCTGGCACAAGTACCCATCTCTGTCGCTTCCTGTCCCAGGCTTCTTATATATGGGGATGAGCTCCAAGTTGCAGAGCTCGTGATAGCGTCTAGCATGATCCACACTTGCGTGATCGAGTACCGGAAGAATGCTGCAAACGTGAGGTGGATGGCCACGGAAGAGTTCGTGACAAGTGCCTGCATTGTTGCCACCTTGGTGGCGATGTGAGCCTCGCGTTTGTAGGCAGCCATGCTTCAAAAGTCCAGTGAACAGGTGGGCGATCATGCACTGCATCTTGTGACGACTAGGAGTCCCAAAAAATGCAGTTGACACGTTGTTCCGTTTCCCTGATGCAATCATTCGCCACACAAATTTTGTTCATATCATCGTCATAGTCCACTGTGGTAGAAAAAAGAAAGGATGTATAAATGATGAATTGCTTTTAGTTTTAACAATGAAGAGTTACGAATATGATGGCATCATGGCAAGACAAACAAGTTCATCGCTCTGTATCTGACACAAACTTTTAAAGGTGTATAATAATTTTTAAAATATTTAAACGTTAGTTTCCATATGTAAAAATATTTTATTTTAATATTTTATTCATTTTAATACAAAATATAAGCTTAAAGTTAAATAAAAAAATTGAATCATCAGGTCGAATTGGAAAATTCCAACCTCGACCAGTAAGACATACTGGTCGGTGGTCAGGTCGAAACTCCACCAGCTCAAACCCCCTAACCTGGGTGCCTCCTGGCCTCCGGTACCGGAAAAGTTTAAGCCACCACCATGGTGACAGGCTGCGTGCATTGGCTACCACGATCGGCCGGCGGCAGCCTCCACCATGGTCCCAGCTGAATACATCAGCAGGCGGCAGTTTTCTCAGACCAAGCAAAAGGATGCATTATATGTAAACTGGATCTAAAAAAGGTATGTATACATTCTTGTACTGTGAAGATCAGATGTACAGAAATGACACAACATAAGGAAAAGAAGAATGAGTACGATACAATGATGCTCAAACCTAAGAAAAGATTAGAAATTATCGTCCATCATGGAACACATCCTTTGGCTCGTCGATCTCCTCCAACCATCTAAGCTGGTCGGTCTGGCACAAAATCTGGGGAGAATCCTCATCTGCATCATGTTTCAGAGTTGGTTAAAAACGAACTTTAGCATGTTCCACCATTCTTAATTTAACTTAAAAGAGTGAAAATTTGATCACGGTAGCCAAAAGATAAGATGCCTATAAAGTTAATCCATCTGGAAAACTATCTTAAATGAGTATGGTTCTGATTTATAGGCAGTCTTAGTAGATTTAAAACTTCTGCTTACTGATTGATAATTATATACACAAAGAAGAGATCTTTAATTCAGAGAGCTCAAACACACTGAGCAGTAGGTGTAGATGCAGTATGTGCACCACCTTCACTGATGGTCGAACAATATTAAATCGAAACTACGTCAACAATTTATGTGATTCATTCAGCCATCCAAAAGTGCATACGATTTTGGCCAGTTTAGATATACTTACTTACCTTCTTTCCTGCCTTTACCTGAAACTGTAATTGGTAAAAACTAATAAGGCGTGTGTTAATGACAAATGAACAACATGCATGCATACAATACACTATCACAGTCACTAAACTAAGCAAGACATAAATAAATATTTGTTTGGAAAAAAACACTGCTTACCCGAATGATGAGAGTATGGATGATGCTGATAGTACGTGCAATCACGGTCGTTGGTGTAAGGCGGGCCTAGGACATCTAGCACTGCACAATCTGTGATTGCTCTGAAAGTATGAATGTTTCCCCCACTTGTTGGATAGAGAACACAAGTGTCGCATGGAGCAGTGAAGTCAGAATCCATTATCAACTTTGCTAATCTCACTGTGAAAACATATTGTACCATGAATGATCAATCCCATTAAAAAAATCTGTAAGCGCATTCCAAAATGTGATAAAGCAATTAGCATTTACGCTGTGATGGTGCAGCAGAATCATTTGATGTGTAAGGATCCAACCAGTCATAAGACTCGATGTGCATTGATCCTAGTAGCAGCTTGCTGAAAACAGTCATTCCTGGATGATTGTGCAGAGGAATTACTGCTGATGGGGGTAAGAAAAATATGCACAACTGCAATTAATCAGAAATTATACGAAGCATTAGTACATTTTTACATGATGCCTAGTGTAACAGTAGTTGCAGGTTAGGATCACCAGAAACATACAGACAATGACAACCTATGCTGCTTGACAGAAAGATAATTTTCTTACCGAGAAATATTTGTCGCTATAAATTGTCGTATATGTGATCTTTGGAGATCCTATGTGAGCATTTTGAGTCCCAAAGAATGGTAGATTCCTGCTTAAGCCAACATCTTGTGGTCCCATGTCATCTGATAGATTTGATAATAGATGTCAGGATTTCAAGCTAACAAGTACATTTCTGAAACATCATCCGAGTAAGGAATGATCACTGATTTCTTTTCACTATATCTGGTTTATTAATTTCCCGTTGGATTTGTTCGCACATTTTCCATTAAGCAATTTATACATGACATTAAGCAGTTCTCCATTTTAAAAAATGCTGGTCGACAATTAATGGCAATTAGAGACTTCTCTATAAAGTATAATTATTCGTAAGCGCATGAAGATAAAGACAAATATCTCCCCACAAGTGTTTAATCTGACTACAGATACAGTCATTTCCAAATCTCACAAAACCTTACAAAACATCTAGGATGCCTTATATCACAACAAATATCCATAATAATCAGCATGCAGTGTTGCATTTCCAGATACAAGGAACATCAAGAAGAGTGCTTTGTCATGGCTGCTCATAAAGCAACGTCAAGAACCACTTGATTTATTTTCTTTGCCAATCTACTCATGAGGCTGACTAGTTTTATTCAGAAAGATTGATGAATAGAGAATCTAAAAGGTGTCAGAATTGATTATTTTTTTCGGTGAATTCTTTGTGATATGAAAACATGTGAAGTTTCCTGCAACGGTTAAAGTAATATGCAGATTCGAGATCAATATCATTACCCAAGAGCCGTTTCAGCATCTCTACGTCGGCGGGTACGGGCACGTTGCCGACGCCTTTGAACACGGTCTTACAAGCCGAGAACAGCCGCTGGATAGCCGACGGCGGCGGCCGGGCCCGCCTGCCGCCGCACCCTCGTTTCCTCACGGCCTCCTCCCCCTCCTCCCCATTCCGCTTCCGTCCAGCCACCTTCGTCCCCTCCCCCGCCCTGCTCGCCTCAGCCACTTCCATCCCGGAAACAGCTCCAAACAAATACAATCACAACTCCACGGAAGGAAGAAGAAGAACGAGAAAAAAAACACCCTGCAACACCTCCCAAGATTCAAACTTTATTGCACCCGCAAGTCCAGAGATCCAGAAGGAGCCAAAAAAGGCAAATCTTTGGAACGGATAAGCTCCAGAAAAAATGCAGGAAAATGACCATGGACAGGAGGAGGGAACAAAACCAGGGGCCATCTGCTGTGTCCCGGGGGAAGAAGGGGGCAAAACCGCCACCGCCGAAAGGGCGCGGTCTCTTTCCTACATCTCTGCTTTTTTGGTCTCGGGGTACAACAACAACAACAACCGTGGCGTGGTAGCAGGAAGAGACCGCCCGCCTATTCGCGATACGAAACTGCTTACCAGTTCCGTATGTCGAAACAAAGGAAAAAAATCACACGTGTACAAAAATATGTTTTTTTCTAAAAAAATTAAAATAATTTTAAAAATTAAAATTAAAATTATTATTAGTTTTATGTCTATAATACGGAAATGGGTAGACCATTCATTTTCGTGTAAGTTTGTATCCATATTTTTTTGAGCTAATATTATGGATCCAATATCCTTATTTATGATTATATAATTATAAATGGATTTAATCATTATTTGCTATGTTATTTAAATGCCAAATACAAGGTGAAAGGGTATAGTTATTAATGGATATAAAAATAGTGGACTTTTCTAACCCTGCCTTGCATCAACTTTTGTTCAACAAATAGATAATACTTTAGAAATACATTAAAAATATGTATACTATATTAAAAGGAGAATACTTTTCATGAGGAGATGACATGTGTCATTACAATATGCTTCAATTCATCATCAAAATAAATAATGGTAACTAACAATTATTAAATTATGATGCCATGCTTTCTTATATAACTAATCATCATTAGAATAGCCGGAATCTAATAGTCAATATAGTAATCAACAAAATAATTATAGAATTTGAACCAAAATAAACCATTACGAGCATGTGTAGAGTCATTCTATGATAATGTCAATTTAAACACTTAAAAAACATTTTCAAATGTCACATGTTCATATCTTAATAATTAATATTTTAAACACTTACAAAATTATTTTATTTCATTTGAATATATCCCATTAGATAAATAATATAATTAACTCTATTTGCAGTCATTACATAACTCAATGCAAAATTTATGGTCATATAAGAATATATTTAACCAATATTTTTATTATGCTGTTTCAACTGTTTCATTTGGCATATATTTTTTAAGGATTTGAATGCTTAAACAATTAAATAATTATAATAACTGCCTAAATATAAATATATGCCAATTAGGTAACTGCTAGAAATAATATTAATAAAAAATTTAAAAACTGACCCCCAAAAATTAAATATTAGTTAATTTCAACAATATAAATATATGTCCATTAGGTAAGTGATCTTGAAAAAAAATATTCATTAAAAAATTAAAAAACTAACCTAAAAAATAAATATTAGTTAATTTAAACAAAATAAAAGATGGATATATACCCACTAACTATTTGGATCATTAATCAATTAGTAAATGATTGGATAATTAATTAGTAATAAAAAATCATTAAACTCTAAACAATAAGTAACTGATTGGACGATTTCTACATAAAAATTTTACAACGGTTTGCTGCTATACTTGATCAACTAAATTGGTGCACTTCAAAGTGCATATAAATACTTGCAATGGGATGAAGCTCACGCATAATGTTTCTTGCACATGCCATAGGTGAAGTTAATCCCTCGGGTTGATGTTGTAAATTTTTTTTCGGTGATTTGATCACTACATTCAATTATATACTCTCATTGGCGGTGTCATTCGAACATGCATGCATGAGACATGAATGCATAATGAGGTGACAAAGCAATATCTACACAAGAATATGGGGGATGCATGACTATGGAGTAATAAGTCTCATGCACTACTGCTCTTCTCCTACACCGAATTCACTCTCTTTTATCTCACAGGTTTAAGCATCAAATATATAGGATGAGCACGAGACATATATATGAATGACCAAGTAAGAATGCATTATTCTCATGATTAATTATTAGTGTTTTTTTTCCTTTCTATCTTTTTGCGATGATCCACAAGAATATGAAGTCAATCCTATTCTTCATTATTTTGTAGATCATACAAGTTTTTGTTTTCCTTACATGTTTTAGCAGGTGACAAATTGTGTATTGTGGCATCCCTACATTAATTTATATTGTTTATGTTTCTGTGGTAAACAAAATTATTTATTCAAAGAAATTTCATGTAAATTATTTATTTATTTAGTACATTATTGTTATTATTTTTGTTGTGTTGATGTCTGTCACATTCTTTTATAATTTTTTTAGTTATTAATTGAATGGGATTGTCGAGCAATGTATGCAAACTATTTCAGTGCATTTCACAAGTTTCATAAACACTTTGAATGCACATGCAAGTATACAAACTGTTATTTAGAAACTATCAAAGTTATCGAAGTTGTAATACATGTTAATATAAAAAATGATAATTGTTACTTTAAAATATTTATTTTCAGAAGTGTTATTTTCCTTTTTATTTAGATGTATGTGACATTCTTTTATTTTTTTATATCAATGTAACTAATACGATATAGGGGCTATTTGGGTAAGCTTATAAGCCACTTATAAGTTAGTTTAAAAAAATCTCAGCGTTTGGTAATTTAAAAATACAGCTGATAAGGAGATATCAAATCTACTTATAAGTCAAAAAAATAAGCAGGGGAGGGGTGCTTATTTTCTTTTCAAAAAGTAAGTCAGTTATTTGTATCATAACTAACTATTTATTATTAATATAAGTAATGTTATCCAAACGTGTAACTGCTTATTTTTAAAAATAAGTTTCAGTCAATAAAATATTTATCAGCACGTTAACTTATTAGCTATTTTATATCAGCTAAGTCAAACGGGCCCATAGTAGCCTAACTACTTTTTAATTGTTATCGCTGCACTATCATTTAGTTACTATCTAACAACCCCTCAGCTAACTAAATACATAATAGTTTTTAAAACAAATTATAGACATGATATTTAAAGTAATTATAATAATTGGGAACCATTTTTCATTTTGTTCCTCTTTGAAAGAAGACAGAGCAATTGTGACATATGTTTTATTTTTCAAATTTCTTATTTGTGGCTAATGAAATTATACTAATTTGTGCCAAGGCATTCAAATTATTATCTAATCTATTCATATTTCTGCTCAAATTTTTTAATTTACAATTATGGAATTTGAAACATCGGTTTTGATTTGTTTTCATAAAAAAATATATGTTATTTTATTTTGTTACTATTTATATATGTCTTATATTTCATAACTTTTTTTAATATCATGCACATACAAATAAAAAAATAAAAACGTGAGATGGTACTAAAACTTTTTTTGTGAGACCACGCATTAGTTTGTTCTATCTTTGAACCAGTGATATTAAGATTTTTTTACACAATAAATTATTAAAAATATGTGCATGCTAAATCTATATTTTCTTTTATTGAGTGCAAACTTTATAACATAACTAAACTTTATAACATAAACTTATCGGTACTTGCAAACTTTATAAATTTTAATATAGTATAGATTGTCTCCTTTTTTTAGATATAAGACCCTAAACTTATGGTATGAATTGGTTAAAATATGTATGTGTAAGTGTTTATTTATTAATAGATAAAGGATTGTCTTGACATCTTTAATTAAATTAAAATAGCCCATATATTTTCCGCATATTTCTCATTATTTTAAAATAAACTTATCATAAACTTATCATAACAATGATACATATAGGTAAATAATAATTTAAAACTTAGCTAACTAATTGCATGGATTTGATTCTATAAAATATTCTTAAGCATTATAAAAAATAAATGTTTTTTCAACAAATTATATAACATAACTAGATGGATTTGGCTTTACATTTTAATTGATTTAATAAAAAAACATTTCATAACAAATTTATATAAAAATAGTTAAGTAAATTGATAAAAAATGAAATATTAATGATATATCTTTTTTATAAATTAAAATTATTATTAAATGTATAATATAAATCATTTATGTTGTGTTATCATTTTGACATTTGTAGACAAACTTATTTTATATGGATCATTCACGTAGAATGAAAGGTTAATCATAAGTTTAACGAATTATCTCCCATAGTTATAGTTATCATATTAATTAGACAGTTAATTAGTTGCCAAATATTATTGAACTATTAAGAGATGTTTACAAGTTATCGTTAACTATACAATAGTTATATAACTTTATAACATATTATTGATAGTTATAATAAGCATCATCATCATCATCATCCAAAATATAATTATTGTACATTTAAGTAAATGTTAATTAATTATAGATGTAATTATTTATATAATTAAAAAATACAAATTTAAATGAATACATCACTGGACTGTAGTACGAATTTTATTTTCACACCTTCTGCACAATCTAATTACTATGAACAAGTGGCATTACACGAATCCTCTCCAATTTAGGTAGGTGGCTCAAAAAAAATTCTCTTGGCGTTATTTAGCAAATTAACGATTTTTTTAGGCAAAGATTAATTAATCTTATTTGTACACTCAACGATAAAAAATAAATCGTTACTTTTAGCGATAAAAAATGTGCTGCACAAAAACGTTTTGAAATTGATTATATATATATATATATTTCAGACCAATCATTCAAATATAAATTTGGCTACTGGATTAAGTGAGCTTATTAATGAGCAACTCTGAAGGCCGATATCATATGGGCCTATTCTATGGGCTTTTATTGTAACTTTAACCCATGTCACAAAAAGGCAAATAAAGATGCCCGAAAAAACCGCATTTTGAATTATTTCTCTCGGCCTACCGCCGTCCCCAGAAACCCTAAAACCCTCGATCGAAACATCTGCCCTCGTCCATCTCCGGCGGCCGATCTCGTCGGCGGAGAGCCTCCGCAGCCATGTCGATGTCGAAGGGTTCCAAGATGCTGCAGTACATCAACTACCGGATGCGCGTCACCATCCAGGACGGCCGCCAGCTCGTGGGCAAGTTCATGGCCTTCGATCGCCACATGAACCTCGTCCTCGGCGACTGTGAGGAGTTCCGCAAGCTGCCGCCAGCCAAGGGCCAGAAGGCCGGGGAGGGCGGGGACCGCGAGGATCGCCGCACACTCGGCCTTGTCCTCCTCCGCGGCGAGGAGGTCGTCTCCATGACCGTCGAGGGCCCCCCTCCCCCGGACGAGTCCCGCGCCAAAGCCCACTCTGGCCCCGCCGGACCTGGCATCGGACGCGCCGCCGGACGAGGTGTCCCCACCGCGCCACTCATCCAGGCGCAGCCCGGCCTCGCCGGTCCTGTGCGCGGCGTCGGCGGCCCTGCCCCCGGCATGATGCAGCCACAGATCTCCCGCCCTCCCATGCCTCAGCTGTCCGCCGCTCCCATTTCGTACCCCCAGGTCCGCCCGCCTCCGCCGGGCCAGATGCCCGTTCAGTTCCCTCCAAGGCCAGGGGGTCCGCCTATGCCCATGCAAGGTTTCCCTCCGAGGCCCGGCGGCCCGCCCCCTCCATTCCCAGGGCCTCCACCGCAGTTCGCGCAGAGGCCTGGTGGTCCACCGCCTCAGATGATGAGGCCAGGGGCACCACCACCTCAGGTTGTCATGAGGCCTGGGATGCCACCAATGCCTGGCATGCCTCCACCGCCTGGTGGACCAGCTGGTGTTTTCCCCCCAAGACCTGGGATGCCGCCTATGCCACCCCCGAATCAACAGCAGCAGGGTCAAAATCAACAGTAACGACTTCTTCTGGTATGAGATCCCCGGCATTGAACAATTCTTATATAACTTTATTCATTACGAGTGAAGTTATGATAATTGCAAACTGTTTACTGTCACAAAAGGATAATTGCACATTGTTATGTGAGAGGCTTTGAATGTTCTACTCTAGCAAATATTACTTTATGATCGTATGCCAGATGTGGTGTAGTTGAAGTGGTGGACTGTTAGTCACTCCTCAAACTAATCTGAAAACCTACATTTCTATGTACAGAAGGCAGAAGAAAGATCTTTATTTCCAATGGACTTACTTTCCCTCTGCAATGATTTCAGTAGCAACATAAAAAACATGTTATATATTTTGTGTAAAGACAATGTTGAAGGATACACTTTGCACTTGCTAGCAAATATATACATATGTTTTATCTAATGTACATTAGTGTTTATGAAATTATCAATGTCCTACTGCTAACCAATTAGTATTGGTGTGTTATTGTTCAAATAATGAAATCTGTCCAGATTTGATTTCTCTGGACTTGTTAATCCTGTCAGTTCACATTTTGATTTTTTAGACCTTCTCGATAGAATGATCAAAGTCAGAAATATCTTAATTTACATTTGATGCAAATTTTTCAAACATTACCCTACATTGTCTTTTTGAAAAGTACAATGACTTTCTTTTACAGCAAGTATGTTTCGTAGGATAACTGACATTGTGTCTGCTGTCCAATTTATTGCCAAAATTGCCATATAGAAGTATTTTCCCGTATCTCCTATATCACCACCACTCTTTAGTTGCAAGAAAGATGAAGATGGATCATTACCTCACAAGTTGTCGTTGATATTTTCTAGAGGTCAAGCTAATATGCAAATGGTAGTGATGCAACTTCATCTTGTAGCATCTTAGGTGATGCATAAATTCTCGTAAGATTATGGGTATCTAGAAACTTTGTTTTTCAGTTGAATAAGAGTGTGAATGTGAATGAAAAAGTTGTTGAAGGTATTTAAGCCCTTAATTCAATGACTTACAAATCATTCATTTTTTTATTTAAGAGGAAGGGTCTTTCTAATCTGGTAGTTCTGAGTTTTACTGAGCTCATTCTGGAGTGTGAATGAGGTTGTTTATGAGTTTAATTCAGTGACATATAAAACGTTCATTTTTTTTATTTAAGAGGAAGGTGTTTCTAATCTGGTAGTTCTGAGTTTTACTGAGAATAATGTCATTCTTGAATTTGAATGAGGTTGTGCATGAATTTGATATGTTATTTTTGGATTCAACAAAGGATCTGGAACCTTTGACTAACATTATGAATGGAATGAACATCATGACTTCAATTTTTATGTGATAGGATATAAATCATTGTCACACAGAATGGTTCTGCGCTTTGTAATATTGTGAGACATTGGGCACATCTATGGACTGTGCGTGTAGAATTATGTGATGTAAGATTATAGTAGGAACATCCAAAGAAAAGACATCATTTTCCCATGGAAAGAAAAAAAAACATCATCTTTCTTGGTGCTAGTATCTCAAATTTCGCTGCCTCAATTCTGATTTCTTTTTGCTACAAAAAAAATCGTAGAATAATTGCTAAGCTGTTGGACAATGATGCCATTACATGAAAATATCTTAGAATGCGAGACCTGATGGTGGAGATCTTAATAATTTTATTACTAGCTTTAGAATTCGTTATTGGGATCAAGAAATTCAACCCTAGTGGAAATTGTGGACAAATAGAAACTATTGCACCTAGTGAACTAGTTTAATTTATGCATCCATATTCAAATACAGTTATTGACAAATACAATTATTGTGACAAGCTTGAGTTCTTGCTAGGTCATTCTGTTTTCATTCACCTTTCAAATTATCCTTTAATCAATGACATTCTAATGCTTTTACAGGTATGCTAATAGTTTGTGGAGCTTGATGCGTAGCTGTGTTCTCATTCTCATCTCTCATCTTCAGAGTTTCATGTCAACCTTCCAGACTCAGAAGTGTTACTTGTTATTCTCATGTAACTAGAAGTCTTTATTTCAGGATCTGAATGGACTATTTTGTAATGTTTTATCATTCCATGCTTTCCAAAACGTTTTATTTGAACCAAGTGTTAGTTGGAGGCAGCAAGACATTGCTGGTTAGTTATATTAGGATGCCAATAGTCAAATTTTTGTTAATGTGCATCTTTGTTAACTGTTTCTGATGAATCCGCGACGGATTCATGGGCTCTTTGCAACTTGCTTGCGTGCATCTTTTGGTCTGCCGTGCCGAGGCCAGCGCAATGTCGTCACTTCGACTGCCAGACGAGAGTGACGTGATCCTTAATTAAAGGCAGAGAATTTAGTTCAGGCATCCAAGCACGCATATTAGGTGAAAATGCTATGAAATCTTTCACGAGAGCGAGTAGGTCCTTTTTTTTTATTGATCCATGACGAAGGTTTCCGTTAAATTATACGGATCATCTTCAATTTTGGGTGTTTCCAATTTGTAATTAGATTGTTTTCAAATTGTGATTTTTTGCGCGCGTCGTCCATTGTGTCGTTCACGCGATCGGTAATAGTCAATTTTTTAATTGTTGATGTGGTACCAAAAAATTATGAAAATTAAATAAAAATGATGTGCGGCGAGCGAGCGAGCTTCGCAAAGGAGGGCCATCGCTCCCCTCATCTTCCTCATCGTGGGTGAGGAAGATGAGGGCGTCACCCTCCTTTGCAACGGGCATGAGGGAGAAGAGGAGGGCGATTGTGCCCTCTAAAGCTCCCCAGCGAGCGACGGCGGCCCCCCTTTGCGAAGCTCGTTGGCGTGTGAGCTTCACAGAGGAGGGCAGCCGCCCCCCTCTTCTCCCTCACCGCGCGTGAGGGAGAAGAGGGGAGCGGCGAAGCTCGTTGGAGTGCGAGCTTCACAAAGGAGGGCAGCCGCCCCCCTTTTACAAGCTCGCATGGGACTACCACCCACGTTCATGTGCATTAACAATAATAATTAGCATCATATCACATTTTTAAAAACTAATGAAAAACATATTCATTTCAAAGAAGAAAAGAGTTTACCACTCATTGTAAATACAAATTTGTTGCTCGACTTCAGTAATTTCTTCACGCAATTGATTAATAATATCGTTCTCATCCTTGATCAAAATGTCATCTACATGCTTCACCGAATATCGGATACGTGACAAAGATGGAGCGTAATACAATCTATATCTTAGATCGAAGAGTTTACATTTGATAGGGTGTATTTATACGCTCGTGTGCTTTTACGGTTCGATCTAAATTTGTCTCATAAGTACCTTGGTTAAACTCATCTTGACGGTATTTTGCATTTATGGCCAACCACCTTGTTATTCTAGAACAAGAATCATCTGACTCCCCAACATGAAACATCAAACAAAAAAAAAGCAGCATCAGAACTTTGATCTTAATGATTGAGTCACACACCCCTTTCTATCATACATATGTAGCAAAAGAAAGAGAAAAGATATGCATGTTCTTCTCTCTTAATCACTCTTTCTTTTCTCTACTGGGTGGATGATACATGATGGATTCGAACATGCTAATGTTGCTACTCCACGCACATCCTAATCAACTAGTAAAATGCAACATCAGACAAAAAAAAAATGTAGCATCAGAGCTTCCAACTTAATGGTCGGGTCACACGACTCCTTTCTAATCCTATAGAGGTAAGTGAATAGGGGATTGGAGAAGAGGATGCAGAAAAGATCTACACGTTCTTCTCTCTCTTTATCACTCTATCTCTCTACAAGTCCTAATCAGGTAGTAAAATGCAGTATTAGACAAAAGAAAATGTAGCATAAGAGATTCCATCTTAATGGCCGGGTCACACTACCACTTTGTGTCGTACGTAGGTAGGCGAATGCAGGATGGAAGCAAAGTAAGCAAAAAAGATCAGCATGTTCTTCTCTCTCTTGATCACTCTCTCGCTTTTTCTTCAAGATTTTCGTGGAGATGAATTGCCCGCTGCATACCTTAGCTTAGGGTTTGAAGAAGGATGCCACGCAACCACGTTAATGAATGTGACTACTTTCAATGTTGATTTCATATCCTTTTTAATCTTCCGAAATTTTCTCGTAGCATTGATGTGTCAATTGCACTAGAGTGTGACACAAATCAAGAACCGTGAAATCATTATCTTCCTCTTTATCTTCTATCTCGTACTCGGCATTATTGGATATGCAACTCCGATAGCAAAACTCTCCAACACTAACTACCATTCAAATTACTAAGTCGAAGAATTTTCGGACCCTATTCAATGCAACTTACGGTTCCGATCTCTTTAAGTGTAACGCCATTACAAAATACCGTTGTACTCATTCATGTACCATCAAAATCATAATAATCATGTCCATCGAGAACTGTAATGACCTAAGATTATGAATCAAAGGGCAAATGACAAATCTACATTCACAAAATACGAAAAAGTCATCATTCCAAAATGTATAATATATTGATAGCTTGAACGTTAAATATATTGATAATTATGTTAAAATTTCTCATGCAAATTTAATCTTGTGAAATTAAAGTCGTCTAGCAACCTATCAGAAGAGTTTGTTGATATTATGAATTCCTGGCATTGGGTGTTCATAATGTCACTCCTAAAAAGCTTAATGCCATTTCAAAATAATAATTTTACCCTTGATTTGTATTGTAAGTTTTAAATATCATTAATAGTCTCTTGTCTCTTCATCTTCCACCCAAGATATCTTTTTTCTCATACTACCTCCTTTTTATTTTAAGCATTAAATATTATCAATATATTCTCCTGTCTCTTCATCTTTCACCCATTATATTAATTTAATATATTAGTATTTTTGTGTATTTCTCTCTTTTTCTATCTCCTAGACTCCCAACCAACTTTGTACAACATGAGATTGAAAATATATTAAATTAATATATTATATTGTAATATAGATATAAAGAAGTTTTCAAAATTAAGAAAAAATAGCTCATAAAAATTATGAAAAAGTCCATTGATAAATAACATATGCAAAACTTTCGCTTTCTTCTTTTATATATATTAATTTATTTTCATTTTCACTGTCTTTGTTTTTAGTTTATTTCATATACTTTTGAGCATTATATATACATATTTTGATGTAATTATAGTTTTCTTAAATTTATATGAATGTATGATATCTCATATTATATTTATTAGAATTATATTGTTATCATGAAAAATTAAAATATAAATCTGGAAGAGAGACAATAGAGAAAAAAAGTTGGATGAACAAGTGGCAATTAGAATTGAAGAGGTGAGAGAAGATAAGTTAAAACTAAATAAAAGGTAAAATAAGAAGTTTGGAGAGATATTAAGAATTTGAGGAGTGACATTAAGGACATTCGTGGCATTATGTCAAACTAATGCATATAAACAAAACTTTGAGCTTTTCAATTAAACAATTTTGACTTTGAGCATAAGACGCGGGCGCTATAATTTGCAGCAATAAATTTCGTCCCTTAGATTTGCGATCTACGTATGATTGAAAGCCCTACTCGAAAGATTCCTATTGTGACCTCTCTTTTTTAGCGCGATTCAAATTTCTTTGCAGACAGCCACTTCTCTCTCTAACTGGCAATTCTTTCAGGTTTCTCTCTCATCAGATAATAATATTTGTAGGTCAACATTCAGACTTAAGAGGGAAAAGAAAACTCCCAAGTCCCAAGATCCTGTGAAAGAAGGCGTGCAGATGGACTCGGGACACACGAACATTTACCATAACATATATGACCCTAGATATGTTATTGTTGCTACATACGTTAGCTCATTGTTACAGTCCTGGAATTCTTGGATAGTACTTGTTCAAAACTTTGTTGATTGTAGAATGAAGTATTAGAGCAAAACTTTGTTAGTGGAACTCTAGTCCCGTTGCCAAACGATCTAAAAAGGGTGTTTAGATTAGTGAAATATATAAATAAATTTCAAGGCATCCGGTATGTATCATATGGCAACATGACATGTTCATCTAGACAACATAATAACAAATTAAAGGTTGTGTTTTCATTCATCATTCTAGAGAAATACTTTGTTTTTTCATTGTTAATTTGGATAATTTGTCAATTTTTTGAACTTGTATATGGCAGGGAATTAAAGAGACTCTTCTATTTTTTTTTCTTCAATTTTGCTACACATTTTTGGTATATTCTACTTGGTCATTGGATGTTTTTAGAAGTTTATTCTTGTGCTTTTGGATATTACTTGTATTAGATATTTTTCTTGAGTGGAAAATGTATTAGATATATTGGATCTCTATTATATATCTTGGTGCATTTTATCTAGATAGGATAAATAGTTTTCTTGCATTCATTTGACTCGAGCATACATATATATATATATATATATATATATGTGGATTAATATACCTATAAAGTATCTTTCGCTTTGTAGGAATGTTACCGTTGATCCACTCAACAATGGATTTAATCAAAAGTGATTAAACTTCATGATTTAAAAATATTAATTACCGTTGATCAATGCATCAACGGTTGAGATACGTTCAACATCTCTACAAAGCGGAAGGTGCTTTGTAGGTACATTAATTTCATATTATATATATATATATTGATATTGAGAGAGAGAGTAGGCATTTGATAGCCAACAGCGCTTTAACTAGGTGATGGGAGATTATGATTATCCGTTAAAGGTTCAAATAGATATTAAGACGGCTTCAAGCCTTCAAGAGCAAGAAAAAGGGCGCAAAATGCTCGGCAGGTGCCAGCACACTATGATGCAACATTAATTTGAAGTTTGAACTTTCCTTCTCATCAGCATATATATTCGCCTTTTGATTTGCTGTTGGTTCACGATCGTAATGCAACTTTCTTTATCTCCCTTCTAAATATTGTACTATCAGCATATATATATATATAAGCACTTTTGAGGTTGGTTAATGATGTGAAAAGAAACATGCAGAAAGTGTGACATGTATGTGTAAGGCTGTAAATGGAGAGACCAAAATCATCCGATAGTTCATTACTTAGTTTTGTTTTATTTTTTGCCATGCAAACTAGAGAATTTATCATTACACGTTTTAATTTGGAAGCTTTCTTCATGTAAATTAGTGTATATTCTTGTTCTGTTTTGTTTCTTGATCTATAGAGTATTGACTTGGTCATTAGATATATACACAACAATTTAAAGTGAAAAGAGAAATCTGTAGCATTCAAAAAGGATCGTCCAGCAACTCCATATTGTTGATTTTGTATCTATACTGTTGTTTCAGATACGACTAAACAAGACTAATGATTGGTAGTAAGGGAAGTTTGCTTTGGCATAATAACAAGACTAATGACTTAAATGGCATTTTGACTCACTCATGATTAGAAAAATAAAAAATAATAGATCTGTAAATATACATATCATCCTAAACTACTATTTTTTTCATAATGTTCATTAATAAGTTGTTGATCACGAATCCAACGACCATGTTAATGAGGCACAGTTCAATAAAAAAAACCGATGAAAAAATAGTTCGACTGCCTTGCGAAAAAAATGTTCTTCCTCCTACTCCCTTCGCCACGATACCACCGTCGCTGGGATCCTATCACTTTGACGGCATGACGTCGCCGCCCTTCGCCGATCACTATTCCCCCTACTCCCTTCAGCCTTCACCGAGAGGCATTATTTTTAAACTGGTCCGGATTGGTCGGTCCGATCGGTTTAATTGCGAATCGACCATTGATCCGGTCCTATTTTATATTAAAAACCGGAATGCAAAAAAAAAACGGATTAAATCGTGTCAACCTGGCCAGAACCGAGTTGAATAGAAAAATTGGTTCAATCCAATTTTTTCAAAAGAAAGTAAAAATTTTGAATTAATAAAAAATAAATAGAAAAAAGGAAAGTATAATATAGTATTAATTGTGGAAGAATATGAAGAGGAGAAAAGTAAGGGATTAGATTTTATAAGGGGAGAGAAATAAGGAATTCGATTTTATAGAATGAATGTGAAAAAGGATATTAGTAATAAGAAAATTAAATTTGAATTTGAAAATAAAAGGTAAGAAGGTAATATTAAAGTCAAGCTTAAATAAAAGAGAAAATTATCATGAACTTATATAAGATGATAAAACTTAAATAATTATAAATAATTTATATTAAAAATAAAACATAAGTAATATAATAAATTTTATAGGATGAACATGAAAAAGAAAATAGTTAATATGAAGAAAATTTTGAAATTATATAACAAAATGTGGGAACATAATAATAAAGAAAGATATGATATTAATCAAAGCCATCTCCGACATTTAAGACTTAGTCTAATAAGTTTTGTGCCTTTTGTCATGAAATTATTAAATAATAAAATTAAATTATAAATAACATATATTTTAAAAATATAAAAAATTTTATTACTATTTGATTTAATTTTAAATGATGACTAATATGTTTTTATTTTATTATTTGTTACCTTTTATACTTTAATTTATAATATATATTTTTTAAAATAATACAAATAATAATATTTTAATAAAAAATTTGATTTAATCTGATCAAAGCCAATTGAACCCGTCGAACCATGACTCAGTTGGCCGACCGATTCAAATATCGGTCCAATTTTAAAAATATTGTCGAGAGGCTGTCGCCCTTCGCACTATGCCACCACTTCAACCGATCGTCGTTCCCTTTACATCCTTCGCCATTTGCCGAGAGGCTGCCGCCCTTCGAGCCCTAGCACGTTGCCGCCGCCCCCCTTCACCCTTCGATGATCGCCCTTCACGCTTCGTTGATCGTCGCCGCCCTTCACACTCTAGCATGACACCATTTCCCTTCACCCTTCACCAATCACGGTTCCTCGCCCTTGGCCACTTTTTTTTATGGTGACACAACAATCAACCATTTTTTTTCGATTATTTTTTGTTGCACCAAGTCTCATTCACGCGGCCTTCAAATCCACGATCAACGGTTGCAAATTGAGAGAGCATGGTCCTCCCTTTTAATTAGGGAGAACGTGCATTTTAATTCGGGAGGACGCTGCCGCCCTTCGCGCTCTAGCATGTCGCCACCACCCCCCTTCATGTTTTGACGATCGCCCTTCATGTTTCGTCAATCGTCGTTCCCCCTTCGTTGTCATTGCCCTTCACACTTTGTCGATCAACGCCACCCTTCGTACTCTAGCATGACACCATCGCCCTTCACCCTTCACCCTTCACCGGTCATCTCTCCCCTACCCTTGGCCATTTTTTTTATGGTGACACGACAATCAAATCATTTTTTTCGATTTTTTTTGTTACACCGAGTCTCCTTCACGCGGCCGTTGAATCCACGATCATCAGTTGCAAATTGAGAGGGCATGGACCTTCCTTTTAATTAGAGAGGGCGTGCATTTTGCCTTACTTTATTCAAAACTTAAACCATGACTTTTTGGAATGTTAAAATGCATTGAATGGAATCAATTAATATAAGTTCTTTATTTAGTTTCCCATTAGGATCAAAAGCCATTAAGAAAAAAAGAAGAAAGAATAGGGAAAATGAGAAAATTAGACCGTTGAGTAGTTGAAGGAACAATATGCCCTATATGCAGGATCATTTGCCGGGTTGCAGTTTGCTTGCAAGTGTTTCGGAAGACGAAACAAAAACGACGATGAAACGTAGGAATTTAAACAAATTGGATTTGGTGCACGGCCGCCGTTTCCTAAAAATTAGTGTGGGAGACGAAGAGGTTGCAGTTTGCTATAAAATTTGTCTTCTGCTTTCTTCGTTTTATCTATTTTTTTTTTTATTATATTCACTTTACGTCTCTTCGTATTCCACACGTTTGGCACATAACTTAACAAAGCATCATTATCTTTACTTCTGTCCCCCTTCGTACCACAAATGGATAACTATCGTGCAACATACAAAATAATAATAAATCACTAGATTTTTATTAAAATAAGCATAAAAATTCAATTATGCCCAAGGAATAGCTTAATTATAGATAACAAATTTAGTGAATAAAATGCTAATAGTAAATAACCAGTATTTGAAATATGTATATTTTAAAACTTCTTATCACTCTTAAATTAGTGTATGATGATAAGAAAATAAATTGCAAAATTATTATTAAAATCACATGATCACGATCAACTCAATAAAGTGACAAACTATTGTCACAACATACGCTAGGTAAATAGTTCATTAGCATAAAAATTTATGATGAACAAATCTCTTAGTTCAAATAATTTTCACTTCTTTTTTTTGCTTCCAAAAAAATTCAATTAGTGTGATAATTAAGATTATGTTTTTGCTATTATATATAAGATAAAAAAATATAAAACTTAGATAACCTTACATCATCAAGAGGGATCATTGTTGGTTCAAAATATAATTCATGCAATTAGATAAAAAAAAGATAGCTAATGTGATAATTGTTCTGTATATAAATCAATTTTCATACGAAATAAATAATAAAGTATACATATGTAATATTGTACGTTCTGATGCAATAGGAAGATGACACAGTTAAAAATATCTTTGAACAAAATATTTGAGTAATGGAATTTAAAGATTAAAATATAAGTGGAGAGGCACTTTGAAGTGACGTTAAATTAAGGACATCCTTTTTTAAAAAAGTAGCTTATCCTGCCTACTTTTCTTTTGAAGAAGACTAATTTTTCTTTTTCTTTTTCTTTTTTTTTTTTTTGAAAACTGAGAAGTAAAACTGCCTACTTATATTACCACGTCTCCTGCCTCCAACATCACGTCAAACAAAGTTGCATAAGTGCTTCGCCTTCTCTTCTACATCCATCCATCCCTCTCTTCTGGTTCTTGCTTTTCTTGAGGCATTACGTAGAACATGTCGATCAACGTCGTGCAGCAAGACGATGCGTCCTTCCTCGTCACCTTCAACGATTCCGAGTACATCTTAACCACCGTCACGGCCTCCGGAGATGAGGTCGACTCCTGGCTCTCCACCATCCTCCGGATCCACCGCCGCCGCCTCAATCGCCTCGTCGTCGGCCTGGACGTCGAGTGGCGCCCCAACCGCTACCGCAACCAACAAAATCCGGTCGCCCTCCTCCAGCTATGCGTCGGTCGCCGCTGCCTCGTCTTCCAGATTCTCAACGCCGACTACGTCCCTGAGTCCCTCTTCGACTTCCTCTCCGACTCCCGCTTCTCCTTCGTCGGCGTCGGCATCAAGAAGGACGTCGAGCTCCTTCATGACGACCACGGGCTCGAGGCGGAGGACGTCTATGACCTCCGCGACCTCGCCGCGAGTGAGACGGGCCGGCCGGAGATGCGCCAGATGGGGCTTGCGCGTCTCGCTGCGGAGGTGATGGGGGTGCAGGTGGCGAAGTCCAACTGGGCAAGGCTGAGCAGGTGGGATCAGCGGTGGCTCTCCGCCGATCAGATCGGCTACGCCACCGTGGACGCCTTCCTCTCCTTTGAGATCGGAAGGCGCCTCTTCGCCGGCGAGTTTTGAGACGGCAGGCGCCGGTGCTGGTGACCGGTAGTGTGGTTGGTCTTTTGCTGCAAAATACACGTGTTCCATCCGATTTGTGGCTTAATTTCTTGCTTGCTTGCGATCCTGACGAATCCTTTTCTGGAACAGTTGGAATTTTATTTTTTTAAAAAAAAATCAGCATGCGAATTCTGTCTGGATTCTGAAACATTCTGCAAACATATGAAATGTTGTCCGAGAAGAAAAAAATACTTTTATTAGGAGCTTTTTAGTGCTCCATGTGCTTATAACTTTTGGATCTTTCAAGGAATCAAGGGTTTGGCATTGTTGTTCTTGAGAGATGTTTATTTACAATTTCTGAGATGTCTCTTTTCTTTGTTGTTAGTTATTTGTTTTATGAAGTGTAACGTTTTCATTTCGAATGAAAATAGTTTACTTATTACCATATAATTTCCATATTTGAATATCTTAGCATTGAATGACACGCGTCCATATATATCCTAATAATTAATATTTTAAATACTTAAATAATGAGTGCGATTATTGGATTTGAATAGAAATAAATAATATAACTGACCATATTAACTTTCCTATCCGTACGGTTATATAATTATTTGATAATAATATAATATAACATCTATCAATATTGTATCAAGTTATCTATGTTTGTAATTAGGCTTAGATATGTTAAATTACTATCACATTATGACCATAACTCCAAATCAGACATTAGAATCCAAGTCAATGCATTAGCTCCAATCTTTCGACAATTGAAGGTAGATTATTCAATTTTTTAGCGGTTTTTATTTATTTGTTATTTAATTTTTATATGATAGAGATATGCTCAGTTTTGTCTTAAGATTGGAATAATATATTGTCATTATCAGGAAAATATTTAAATAACTAATTTTATTTGTTCTTTTGTTTATTTTATTTCTTCAAAGATGAAAACAAATATTATTTGGGATGTTTATCTAAAACATTATGGGGATTGTTTGCATGGACTCCTGAATCATACCAATTAATTTTTTTTTACGTATAATTACACGCATGCACGAAATCTGGTTTTTTTTTTTCTAAGGACACGTTACTTTCTCTTATAGAGTTTATATATTTTATATGGATAAGTAATTAGTCTTTTGACAATTTTCATTTAATTTCTACATCTTTTTTTCATTTTTTAGCGAAATGACATTTTTTATATCAAGTATACGGTAGATGAGTTGGTGTTAGAAAGTAAATTTGATGGAGTGTTCATAGTGCGTGGTGGTGGTGGTGATGGCAGGTGGCATGTGATACAGTAGAAAGAGGACACCATCGTCTATACAAAAAGTTTCGATGAATATACATGTTCTCATGACAGATTATATCAAAATTTTATTTTAATATATATAGATTTATATATATTATGAATAATACTGGAACTAACTAAAAACTTGAATAACATATAAATTTTTACTTCGAGAAAAATGTTTATTTGATACTGTGGCTATTATTATACTATTTTTTGGGTATGCATAATTGGATAAAAAAGAGAAGATAAAAGATGGCTCAATCAAAAGGTGTTTTGTTAACTTTTGTTTCAAAAAAAAAATTCCAACAATATAATTGTGTTTACGAGAATTTCCTAAATTTTATTTATTTTCCTATTAATTAATCTTATGTAATTTTATTTTCTTTACAGTTTCTTTCAAGAATATATGTATTATGTTATTATTTTTAACTTCATTCTTTTTTATCAATTATTAACATCAATTCTTTGCAATTTTCAGCTTCGTGGCAGCGAAATTGGAGGAAAAGAAAGTTGCAAATTTTAAGCTAAAATCAGCTGAAACAAGTGTTATCCAATATCCATGTTAGATAGGCAATAGACATACTTCTGTGTTTCGAATTAATGGAAGCATGTTGTAACTTTTATTCAAAAAGTTGGTTTATTTGGATGTGCTCCACCACAAAGAAATGTGAGAACTAAAATTTCTTCGACTCCTTATGGCTTAACTCAGCTGACAATTCTGGCAATAAAGAATAAAACAAATATGATTCAACATTTCAGGTATATTCATCTATGAAATTAAAGAAACAAATATTTTATATGTAATTGAAAATCTAAAAAAAATTTCCCATGGAAGCAAAATTTCCATTTCTTTTTGCTTATTTTATGGTATATCATATGAGACATATCATAATTGGGCAACCGCTATCAAAGGATATATGATATATCATATGGGATAAATTCATATCATATAAATTAATAAAAAGATGGAGAATTTGGAGAGCAAATAACAATACGATTTAAAAATGATTTCAAAAAAAATCCAAAAGATCTGAGACCAATTTTTCTTGAAGTTACAATGGATCAAAACTACAATTATATCGTAATAATTAAATGACAGAGAGATTAAGAAGAAAACTGATTTACCTGTCCTCGTTGAAAAATGAGTATTCCTAGAAAGTAATTCTAAACCACTAGGATGAATTCTCAAGAAAAATATAGCCTCTTAACTTTGTACTATAAGTAATTCTAAAAGTACTTCTGAAGCTTTTCTGGTTGTCAAATCCATTCATTACGTGTCATTTGCATTTATTTTTTATACTCGGAAATTTGGAATATAATAATTTTTTTTCTAAATGAAATTTACTTTACAAATGCATAAAATGGTACGATGGAAAAGGAATAAATGTGAACCTTATCCTCCATGCCATCTTCGTTACTATAGCATTGTGGGGAAAACACGATTTTAAGTGGACCAACTATATGCGTTTTGCTAGGATTCTTCAGCTCTTGGTATTCCAAAAAAATCAACTAATGAATTACATAGAACACGTGAAATATATGCGGCTGCATGCAAAACAAATATCATTACATAATCAAACATATAATGTTCACAATTTTAAAGATTTGATTGTGCATATCTCATTCCGACACATGAATTCTTCGCCGCGTGAGAAGGTAGTTATATCCTAGGAATGAGCTCTTCATCACAAATTGTGCAACAATTTTTATCTGCAAATCTATTTGGGTCATAATGACATTTAGCTACGACTGTAGTAGATAGAAAACTTCGCAGGGCAAAGGGGAGTGAATGGTCACTCCAGATCTCCGAGCCAACAGCACCAAACTTTGGTGATGTGCTTCTTGGTTTCTTGAGAGTATGCTCGGTACAAAATTATTGCAGCATCAAGATTTTGCATTATATGCTTTGGGCGGCTTGAATCGGGAATGATTAAGGGCTCCATCTTTCAATACTTGAAAAAAAACCTCCCGTCATCGAAGGAACATACACTGAAAAAGATGAGATCGATTTATGCACCAAAATAATTCGTGATGCATTAAAATATTATTTTTTTGCGCCCCCTGCTGCAAACATTGTGCAAACAAGGAGGCCTTATATCGACACTACGGGGAGCTATCGCATGCATAGATGCGATCAACAGTCAAATTAACGTAACTGGTCCATCCTAAACAATCACTTTTTTCATTTTCATCCTTCAGTAGACTTCCGTCAAATTTTTCGCTAACTTGAAGTCAAAATTATCACTCAATTGATAATACATAAAAAAATAAGGTTTCGCTGATGGCATCTGCGTCGGCGCAGGGAAAAGAGGGCAGGGGTCACCCCTTGTTCCGACGAGACTCGCGCATGAGAAGGGTGGGGGGTCGCCTCCTTGCTGCGACGTCGACGACCTTCATCGGTCGCAGCACGGGAGAGGGGGGACCATCCCCCCCCCTCTTCCCTGCGCACGTCGGCACAGAGGGAAGGGGGTCGTCCCCTGCTGCAATGCGATCGGCAAACTTTGCCGATCGCAATGGGGGGCGACCCCCCTTCTCTGCGTGCGCCTATGGAGGGGAAAGGATCGTCGGTGTCACAGTAGGGGGGAGGGAACACTTGTAAGACTGCAATAACTAATAATTTGAATATTCTTCAACATTGATGATATAACATAATGTATACAATATATGAGGAGCTTCACATTTTTTCTTATTTTTTCTATCCAATTTCTTCAATGATTTTTTATCATGATTCCTCGATAATGTTTCTCCACCTCTACGTTCAGTCTTTTTAACGATGACAACATCATGTTTTTTCGTCCTAATTCCTTGATGATTTTTTGTCATGTTTGTCCTCCTTACAATCCAATTTTCTAACTCAAATCATGTTTTGAATAAAAAAATTACAACTTCCATTGATGACATGAAGCATAACAAATCAAATATGACGTTGATACACTATTTTTCGCTTATATATGCATGTGATTTTACTTTTACACTAATATGCAGTGCTCCTTGAGTTAGCTTTTAATTGAAAGTGTTTGTATTCAATTAAGTTTGTTAGTTTTTTAAAAAATAGTATGTAAAAAACAAAAAAATATATGTACGGAGGATATAACATCTATATAACATAATGTATACAATTTATAAGGAGCTTGACATTTTTTCTTGTTTTTTTCTTATTTTTTCAATTATTTTTTTGTCATTTAATGTTTCTCCACCTGGTTCAATTTTTTTAATGATGATATCATGTTTTTTTCGTCATAATTCCTTGATTTTTTTTGTCATATTTCTCCTCCTTAGAATACAATTTTTTAATTGAAATCATGTTTTGAATAAAAAAAATTACAACTCCCATTGATGACATGAAGCATAACAAATCAAACATATAATGTTCATAACTTTAAAGAGATTATTGTACATACCTCATTTAAACATATGGATTCTTCGTCGCGTAAGATATCTATATCCTTGTCATGAATGAGCTCTTCATAACAAATCGTGCAACATTTCTGATCTGTAAATCTATTTGGGACATAATACATTTAGCGAGAGTATGCTCGGAACGGTATCATTGTAGCATCAAGCTTTTGCATCATGCGCTTTGGATGATTTAAATTAGGAATGACTGAGGGTTCCATATTTCCATACTTGAAGAAAAGCCATCCATCATCGAATGACCATCGTGTCAGACTATTGTGCAGCGTTAATTCGACTACTTTTCACATTTGTGCATGCGATAGCTCACGGTAGTGTCGATATAGGGCCTCCTTGTTTGGACAGCGCTTGTGGCAGGGGAGTAGAAGAAATAAAATTTTCGTGCATCACGAATTATTTTAGTGGATAAGTCGATCTCATCTTCCTCAATGTATGTTCCTTCCAACAAAGACTAAAATCGCAAAACAACTAAATAACATAAGTACTCAAATTTACATGTTTAATAAGAACAATCTTTAGACTATAGCCAATGTGATGTTGACACACTATTTTTCGCTTATATATGCATGTGATTTTACTTTTACACTAATATACAGTGCTCCTTAAGTTAGCTTTTAATTGAAAGTGTTTGCATCCAATTAAGTTTGTTAGTTTTTTAAAAAATAGTATGTAAAAAAAACAAAAAATATATGTACGAAGGATATAACATAATTCCTTCAACATTGATGATATAACATAATTCCTTCAACTTTTACACTAATAACGTGGAAGTAAATAATAATTCCTTCAACATTGATGATATAACATAATGTATACATTAGATAAGGAGCTTGACATTTTTTTCTTTTTTTTTTGTCTGACCAATTTCTTCAATTACTTTTTTGTCATGATTCATCGATAATGTTTCTCCACCTCTACATTCAGTCTTTAAAATGACGATATCATATTTGTTTTCGTCCTAATTCCTTGATGTTTTTTTGTCATGTTTCTCCTCCTTAGAATTGAGTTTCTAACGCAAATACTATTTTGAAGCAAAAAAATTATAACTCGCATTGATGACATGAAGCATAAGAAATCAAATATATAATGTTCACAATTTTAAAAAGATTATTGTACATAGCTCATTTAAACATATGAATTCTTTATCACGTAAGAAGGTAGCTATATCCTAGTCAGGAATGAGTTCTTCGTCACAAATTGTGCAACATTTCTGATCTCTAAATCTATTTGGGTCATAATGACATTTAGCTACAAATGTAGTAGAATGGTCCGCAGAGGATGAATGACCAATCCAGATCTCCGAGCCAACAACACCAAACTTTGGTGATGTGCTTCTTGGTTTCTTGAGAGTATGATCAGAACAATATCATTGCAGCACTAAGCTTTTGCATCATATGCTTTGGACGATTTGAATCAGGAATGACTGAGGGATCCATCTTTCCATACTTGAAGAAAAGCCGCCCATCATCGAATGGACATCGTGTCGGGCTGTTTTGCAACGTTAATTCGACTATTGATTGCATTTGTGCATGTGATAGTCCTCATAGTGTCGATATAGGGCCTCCTTATTTTGGATCACCGCCACTTGGATATTATTATTATTATTATTAATATTATTATTATTTCTTTTTTTTCTTCGGGTGTTATAGCATTTGGGAGATTATAAAAAAGGAGATGAACACTTGGGCTTCAGGTTAAAATTAACTCCAGAAATTAAAAAAATATCATATTTTAAAAACATGAGTAAAGTAAATAGAAATTAGGCAGAAGGCATGAACGAAGAGTAGGGACATTCACGAATCACGGGTCGAGTTCGATCCGAGTTGTGTTTGGTCGATTTGGATTGGATCGGATCAAAAGGATTTAGGGGGCTTAATCCGGGGTCGGATGGTCAGATTATCCGACCACTCAATTTTTTTTCTTACTTTTTTATATTTATTTAATATAAAAATATTATTTGATATTTATGTTAAAGCATAAAATAAATTTCCTAACTATTTAATGTTATTTTTGTAATTTAAATATTTTATTTCATTTTTAACTTTTTTAAAATTAAATACAAGCTTAAATTTAAATAAAAATAAATAAAAAAGGGTCTATCGGATCGGATTGGATCGACTCGGATTGAAAAAAAATCCAACTAGTACCCGACCCAGCCCATGATTGGGTTGGGTCGGGTCGGGTGCGACTCGATCCGACCCAAGCCGGTCACGGGTCGACTCGACTGGGTGAACATTCCTAGTGAAGAGAGAAGTAACAATCAGAGGTGGACGGAGGTCATTGCATGTGTTACGCAACATTCGGTTTCTTGTCCGTTTTAAGATTAAGTTTTTTGTATCTTTTTTTATGTACTTTGTCATCTTTGTATAAAGTAGTTTCTCTTGTTATGGGAAAATTGAGTACATTCCATTATAATTGTTCTCTAATGGGCTTTGTATGCCTTCAAATATATTGCTGGAATTATGGTATCATTGCTGTAACGCTATTGTTCAATTGCTTAGTGGTGGGATGAAGAGAGAACTTGACGTTAGTACTCGAAACTCGAAAGCTTTGTGACTTGTGAGCAGCAGGAATGAGATATCAAGATGACACTATCAGAAACCATAGCATTCAGTCTCCATATCTATTCCTCTTTTGTGCTATGTTCTTAGTTACACCATGAGATCTCATAGCTGTTTGTTTCAAGTCTAATACTAGTTTAGATCTTCATATCCTTTAATTTTCACACTTCTGCTCCCCAGAATAAATTATTTGATGAGAACAGAAGCAGACCATAACAGTCATTAAGAAAATAAAAAAAACAACAAGTATTTGCTTTGATGTGTCAACATATTCTCTGATTCACAGTTGATGAAATTTTTCAGCTCAAAAAGGCAGATAATATCCAAATTATGAAAGTATTGGTACATCACAACTTATGTTTAATATTTCACAGAGTATCCTGTATGATGAGACTCATGGGCATCTTATTATCAGCAGATCTTGTATCTACATGAGTCTTGCGCATTATTTTACTTTGTCTCCAAAGTAATAAAACAAAAGGGGGGTTAGTCTGATTTCTCCAAACAAAAGTCAAAAGATGTTTCATAAATCTATACATGCATCTGTATACATAATATATATGTCTGTCTATCTATATATATATATATATATATATATATGCACACACATACATCTGTATCATCCTTTCTCTTCTAAGAAAAATCCAAAAGCATCATACACCAATATATATCTAGATTTCAGATTGTTTTTAGTGACCATGAAAAAGGTGGAAGTGAAGATTTTCCAGAAATAGACCTTTTCGTTTTGGAGGATTCTAGAAATAGACTTAGTTCCCAACAAATATTTGAGGTTCACAAAGATAAAGTTAAGAAACATTTGCAAATGCAAATGCAAGAAAAATATTCTTTCTTAGTGGAAATGTGAGACCATTGACAAAGGTATCCCTTATTGGAACAGGTAGTTGTTGCAGAGAACCAGGAAACTGCCCAATAGCACCCTTGAACTGTTCAGGTATAGACTCTTCACTAACAATGGATGTTTCCAAAGTGCCTTCTACATATTCTTCTTTTATCCTCATACGACCCTCAACTGACAATTTTGTTGTTATAATGAACTTACTTTCTACAAGAAAACTGAGATCATGAATGCCATAAGAAAGAAGCCATACATATGAAGCATACACTTAATGACTTAAGTGATTACTGAAACATTATCTTTAGTTTCGAGGCGAAGAATCACATGACCGTAAGCAATTAAATCCTTCCCACTTTATATTTTCCTTTTTTTTTAGGAGACCTTCCTACTTTATAATATTATTGTGAACAGTTATCTCTTATAATTGTTTATTCAATAATTTTTTAGTTACTAATTGTTTATTTTAAGGAAAATACAAATAAATATAATTTCGACTTCTAAATAATAGAAAGATTTATATTTTTATATATAAAGATATTTGTAATTATACATATACATATTATAACTAAACTAATAATAATTAGACGAAATCAAACAAAACTTATGACAATGTACTTGAATGTTATAGATATATAGATTATGTAATTAGAAAATTGGAAATATGATTTAGTTAACAAATATATAAAGTCAAATAAAAATTAAGATAATACATTTTTCTAAAACTATTAAACCAAGGACTTCTTTCCTTTTAGCATACATAGATAATTGTTAATATTTATAATTAGATTAAAAATAATAATTGTAATTATGATAAAAAAATATTTAAATATAAATTTTAATAAATATTTTTATCATGATAATAATATTATTTTAATAATAGCATATTATGTGATACTCATTGACATTATTAAGTTTAGTACATTATTATTTAAATAATATTAATTCATTATACTTATTAATATAATATTATAGCTAAATTATTTATTATTCTTGTATTAACCATCAATATAAATATTATTATTTTAATCTTTCCTTTTATGTATGCAATCTTGTAACATTAGTTGAATAGTATATAATAATAATAATAATAATAATAATAATATTATTATTATTATTATTAATACAGTCATATGTGATTTATTTTTTAAAAAATTAAGTCAAATATAATTTATATTTAGTGCACTTGAAATCGAAGGTAACAAACACTTTTACAAGGCTCTTGGCTTTTCAATTTTTCTTCATCAATACACAAAACAAATTTTTTATTAATTTTCTTTTCTCGTTCTTAGTGGGGCATGTTCCCTTGAACTTATTTTGTTCAAGTCAAAAGTTACATGAAAAAACATGATTGTCTTTTTTCTCTCTTTTTTTTTTATTTCTTTGAGATACCTTAAAAAAAATTTACTGAAACTTGAAACAATATAGGACTAATTATATTCACCCACTAAAATTGGAATTAAGTGGTGCATAATTTATTATCGATTAAATTATTTTCTTCTCACTCCGATGAAAAAAAAAGAAGAGAGAGAGAGAGAGAATGACATATCAAACTGAGGAAGATTGAAGCTGTTCTAGATGCACAACTCAGACAGGGACATGAACAATGACAACTCCTCCACAGGGATAAGAACACATTAAAGTTGCAAAGTCCCCTTAGACGTCCTAATTGGCATCCAACAGGAGTTCGTATTTGAATTCTCCATGCCATGGAGATAATTATACACGTAAACCTTCAATTTTGGTTTGAGCACATTTTTTTTCGTAAATTCAAAAACAAAAAGACATGTACTTCTTTTTTTATTGTTTACGAGAATTAAATTCGAAATTATATACAGTGATCACCACAATTTTCATATATATATATATATATATATTGGAAAATCTTACTAATTACTTCTTTATTATCATTTGATTGTCTCATTGCGATAGACTAAACTTTCAGCAAAAAAGAAGAAATTGCATATATATAATAAGATTTCTGCACGAGAGAAATTATTTATCGTAGAAAAAAATCAAGAAAATTAAGATGAAAAATAAAAAAAGGATTCAAAACATTATTAACATTCAAGAAATCAAGATCTTTCCATTATGCTAGAGCACTTTTTACTTCGAAGTGTCTTAAAATTTAGACGAGTTTTTAATTGAGATAAGACTCGAGGCATTATTGACATTCAAGAAATTACTTATTAATCTATTCTAATAGTCCTTGATGGGTTACTAATTAATATGTATTTAGGTGGCCTCAAACTTTTTTTTTTCGTTTTCTTTCTGGTTTCGCTAACTTGTATATCAATTAATGATGATAGGACTCTCAAGTCCAACAACTACATCTTGTGTACTATTTTTTTTTTGTAAATTAATGTTAATTAAAAGTGTTGTTATTTACTTGAATTGATTGACTCGTTCTTTTTTTTCTTTTGTTACTCATGGTAAAAAATAGTATTCAAATATGCATAAGATAAACGAAATGAATAAATCATGTTAAAATTAAATTGATACTACTTATTTGGAATCGACTTGTAAGTTGTAACTTAATTGGATGGAGATTCAACCATTTTTTATACAAAAGTAATTCGGGTTGAATCGATTTTAGATTAAAATAATCGTCCAACATCTTTTATTTTTTTAAGTTTAAAAAATCTCATTAAAATGATTTTATAGAAAAATTATTAATAAAATATATTATTTTGTTATAATAAAATATATCCATATTTAAATATCCTCATGAGCGGACCTACACCAGTATGGGTGCAAATTACAATTCTAATTTTTAATAGTAAATAAAACAGTTTGATCTAAAATAATTCACAAAAAGTAATTTTAAATAAACTTATATAAGATAATAAGTTATTATAATTTTATTCATTGATTATCTTGTCTATGATTACTATGATGATAATGAATGTTTTTGTTCCATGTACTTATAAATTAATGTTTCACTTTAGTAACGCTCATTTATTAGATTCGTACTAATTATTTTATCGCATAAATTAATAATATAACTATAAACATATAAAATATAAATAAAAGAGTAATGGGGAGGGATATGATAAAAATTACTGTAAAACAAAAATAGACTTGGAAGAATTTATTAATGGATGATAATTACACAAAGAAAGGTACAAAAGAAATGAGCTAAAAAATGGAGAAAAAAATAATTTGAAAGAAGAAAGAAAACAATTTATTTTTATAGTTATGTTAGGCCATCACTTTTTATGATAAGTTTTTTTTTATTAGTTAATACTTTAATGTATTTTTAAGATAATCAATTAGTATAAAATAGTTATATATATATATATATATTAACGAACTAATAAACATGAAAATAAATCATAGTGTAGGTCCGCCCATGGTGCTCCTAAGTTTATAATTATTGTCCCCAGAAATTATAATTATCGTCCTGTCTAATTTAAATTAGAGAATAAGGATTAAGTGAGTAAAAGCTAACTCATATATATATCCATCGTTGGTGGATAGATGCCTCTTTGTAGAGATCTTGACGGTGATAAATCACACTTGTTTTGTCATATGACGATTTAACGGTGATTCATATATATCTTGTATCACATTATTCGATTATCAATCTCGACCTGTTTTTTTTACTTGATAGTTGATCCTTTTAGGATATTAAATAATACGTTTTACACCCTTGGAGAAAAAAAAGGGATTTGAGGATTAAAACTGATAGTAGCTGTTCACCAAACTATTAATCATATAAAGTCTTGGGTGGCATGAATGTTTTCAATTTCATTGACATGAGTGTTGTTAATGTGCTTCAAATGTACACAATAAATTTAAGCCTCACATATTTCAAAATGGTATCCTTATAATTAATCACGTGATGGCTTCATAACCTTCTCCCTTTTTCATTTATATTTTGCAATTGCACGAGAATGCAACAATGGTCAAATGATATAATTAACACGGTGAAATGATTACATGAAGAATTAAGAAGAAGAAATGGCTTGAATATATATATATATATATATATATATATATATATATATATAATTAATCTCATTATCATCCTCTTTATATTTCTATATCTATTACTCGGCATTATTAAATATGCAACTCCAAAGCAAAAACTAATTGCCAATTTGATTCATCTCCTCCTTTCAAAATTAAATTTAAGTCGAAGAATTTTCCGACCCCATTGAATGCAAATTGCGGTTCACATATATCTTTAATTAAGTTTGTAACAAAATATTACTATTTTGCTACCATTATCATATAACAATTATGGTTCGTCGGTCATAAATCAAGGATACCATTATGCATAAAATGGGGAAGTCAAATTATTTATTTATAATAGGTCAATAGTCCAAAACAAAGAATCTATGAAGAATAGCAAAATTGGATCGCATGATATTAAATAATTACAAATTTTAAATTAAATGCAAAAGATTACGGTTATTCATCGTTCTTTTTTAATTTCCAAAACGAAATCACATAAATTTTTCTTCTTTGTAAAAATGAAAGAATGAAAAAAAAACACCTGATTTATTTCTCTCAATTATGATGACTATGATCATTTATTTATAATAGGTATACAAGATTTGAAAATTTTACGGCATTCAAATTAATGCATTATATATATATATATATATATATATATATATATATATTAATATTGATGCACCTTTAGATCTTTACTTATATGTCATTTGATCATAATGCACCATTCCATATATAAACACATATACACTTTTTAAATTGTATATATATCCTTTAACATTTTTAGTATATATACCTTTTCATCTCTACATATATTATTACATAATTTTGCATTCTTAATTTATTCGACAATTCATAATTATATAATTATGTTTGACATTAAACACAACGTCCAATTTACGTTGCAACAATTTAGTTTCGCACATAAATTTAAGCACGAGAAAAGAAATCGTCAATCATATATTATTATGGGCCATGTTCTCGTGGTATTATGTTGAATTATATGAATATATGTGTGTGTATCCTTTAACATTTTTAGTATATATGCCTTTTCATCTCTACATATATTATTACATAATTTCGTATTCTTAATTTATTCGACAATTCATAATTATATAATTATGTTTGACATTAAACACAATGTCCAATTTACGTTGCAACCATTTATTTTCGCACACAAATTTAAACATGAGATAACGAAACTATCAATCATATATTATTATGGGCCATGTTGTCGTGGTATTATGTTGAATTAGATGAATATAATAACTTTTAAACAAAACTTTGTGCCATTATATTATACATATAACTTCTATGGAACAATTCATCATCTATCTTCAACATGTGAATCACACACAATAATTTGTTTATTGCATGAATTTGATCCAATCAGGATGTGAGTGTCTTTGTTTTGGGTTATTTTATGATGATCAACAATTGCACCATGCCATGAGCACGGAAACTGCCATTATTGAGTAAATCTACCTGCCTTCTGTATAAACAAAGGGCTATTGTGGTACTTTCATAGACTAACAAAAAAAATCGATCAAAATTCGATATTTGGAGTCATCACTTTAATTTAAAAGTGTAATCCTACATTTTTTTTGTGCATCCAGGGTGATCTCTAATGTCCAAAGTTATTAATATCTAACTAATCCAGGACGAAAGAGCGATAAATATATATTTTCTTAACTAAAGTGATGTCTTAGATCGAACATGGTGCTACTAACTTCTAACGAATTATTTGAAATACAAAATTCTCTAGCCGATTGTGTCAATCAATCTTGATTTATCATCTTACGATTTAGTGGAGTGTTAATAATCATAAATATGAGGAGGTCTTGAGTGGAAAAAAGGAAAAAAAATGGTTATAGAAAGAGGGAGAGATGCAACTAACTAAGGTATTGAATTTAATTTTTTTTCGGACACATGCATGATATTCTTTTTTCAAGAATGTTATTTATTTAGTCTAAGTATGCTACCCAAAATAAATAAGAACATGCATATCCAATAAAATTGTTTTGACTCATATTGTAAATTTTGGAGTCCTCAAAGATCAAATCTGATTCATACTACTACTATTGAAAATCTCATTATTGAACCAATTTGATGGCTTATTTTCTTAATAAAGTAAACATAAATTTTAGGATAAGCTGATTAAATATTCATATATATATATATATATATTCATTTATATATATATATACCAAAATTTGATAAAGAGAATTCTAGTAGAACAATAAACTTTTGCTAAAATCTTATTTGCGTTTGGATTTTCCTTATTGACGACGCCCCACTTTTATTATAGTACAAGAACAAAATCCACGTCACGATAACTTGTTATAGTAATGTCGCAATCATGGAAGTATTTATTAGGAATAACGCCACCTTCATTACACGTTTTGCCATCTCACTTTTCCTATTACAAGAAGTAGACAAATATAAATTAAATGTAAGCTTATATATTGTGGGTCCATGAAGCATCACTTATATGTAAATATTCTATTTATTTTAATATATATATATTGAAATTAAACTAATTATTAACGAACGAATTTAAATGAGTAGCGGGTCTTCGATATTTAAAAAGTGGTGCCATCAGTTTAACTTATGCAACATTTACACGCATATTTTATGAGTTAAAAATCGGTCTACTATTGAACCAACTAATTCGATCATTCAAAAAAATTTATATATGATTATGATTGAGAAATATATTAATAAATAATCATTATTGATAAATAAAAAAAAGTACCATTTTTTTCTCTATTATCAACATCGTGGGAAAAGAAAATAAAAGTTTCAAATATTTTTTTCATTGATGTTCATGACTATTAATGTTTCATCAATATGTTTCTTTTCTAGGACATATTTTTTTTCTTTTTTTCTGTTTTCTTCCACGTGTAAAAACAAGTTGGATTCCATTACTTGGCTATGCAAACAAACAATTGAGGGCTACTTGTCAAGACTAATAAAAACATCCCCTTGGTTCAAGATCCAATTGTTCTCTTATATTAATATATATTTTTTTTTGTGTGGCTGAGAAGGCACTGAATTAATTATTTTGGGTCATGTCTTTTGGAGTGATGGGAGAAGTAACTCGGCAAGGAGGGATGGTAAATGTTTGACAAACAATTTGGGAATTGAACACAAATTAGATGGTTCATGCAAAAAAAAAAAGGAAAAAAAATACATTCATACAATTTTGTTAAGTATTTGAAAAATAATCTTTCTTGAGCAATTCCTCTTACTAAAATTATCAATAATTATAGCTTCTTGATATAAGTGATATTTTTTATATTAATATAATTGAGCAATTAACGTAATTATTAATTACCTTATATATATATATATATATGCAAATAAAATATGCTAAATATTAAAATAGAGGCGTGGGAATGTGCCAAAAGACCACCGCCATCCACGTCCAATCTGTGGGTGGGGTGTTCTATCCGTGCTCCAATTATTGCTCTGCAATCTGTGGATTATACCGAGTATTTTTCATCTTTTTTCTCTTAGAAATATATATAAAAAAGTTTAATGTTGTTGTTGTCCATCTCATTTTTATTATTCTTTATCTTTTATACTATTATAATTTATCATAATTAAATAAAAAATCTAATGATGAAGAAAATAGAAAACAAAATGAGATAGAAAATATCTTCATTTTATCTTATATGAGTTCAATTATGATGTTTCTAATCTCATCTTGTTCTCTATTTTTTATACCATCAAGTTTTTATTCAATGATTTAATATTAAATCTCTCAAATAGTTTATTACACGTGGATGAAAATTTAGTGGCGAAAAAAATAGTAACAAGGTGTTTGCAATTTCACAAGTATGTTTGGATTTTTGTGGTCTAATTTGTTTTCACTTAATGTAAAGACATTTGATAGTTTGATTTTTTTTGTATGGTGAACATCTTAGTGTTAAATATACAGCTTACTTTAAAAATTAAATGCACTTTAAATTATTATTTTTAATATACGATTAAACATAAAACTTAAAAAGAACGTGGCAGTATAATTTGTGTACTTGGCGGCAAGTTGGAGCTTAACCTAAAAAACAATACATCTCAATTTGTTATTTTATTTTCCTTTTTGTGGGGTGACTCTTATCAATTATCGGTGAATACTAATTATGAGTTTTCCATCCAATCCTAATAATGGGGAAATATGTGTCATAAAAAAAGGGCCATGTTCTTAACCCAAAAAATAATATAAAAACATAAATTTAATGACAATATATACCAAATTATTCGGCGGTCACAATATCTTTGTTTCTTTTATGTACTATTTTTTAATCATCGCACCAATCTAATATATATATATATATATATATATATTGTATGTATATTAACTCATAGTATGAGAATATGTGATTATCAATTTTTTTTTAACATATGGTGACATGCGTTTAGAACTGGTGCTCTGCCAAAACTATATATTGCATGTAACACCCTAGTTCAATAAAAATATTATTTACTTTGGGTTCTCGGTTCGCACAAATTTAAAATGCGTCTTTATAGACGAAGGTACAATCTTTCTTCGTAAATGGCTCAATGTTTTCGTTGAACAGGATTCATGTTGGCTCATGACCCGTATTTTCCACGTGTCTCAAGTGAACACATGAGGTTGGACTTTGATACCATTACGTAACACTCCCAGCCCAATCAAAATATTATTCGCTTTGATATCTCGACCCGTACGAAGTTAAAATACGTCTTGTCTTTATAGGTGAAGGTACAATTTTTCTTCATAAAATGCTCAACATTCTCATTGAGTGGAGTGGGGTCGTGTTGGCTTGATATGGCTCAAGTGAGCACGCGAGGCTGACTGTAACATCACCGGTCCAATCAAGATATTATTCACTTTGGACTCTCGGCCCGCACGAATTTAAAACACGATTTTATAATTGAAGAAAGTATTTATGTACAAGCTCATGACCACCTGCGTATTATGCTCATGTGATACGCAACGAGATCATCTTGATCCTTAGACTTACATTATGCACAAAATGCTAGTGTCTTTTTCCTATTGTTTACGTAGAAATTTTACAGTTAAACAATCATTCATAATATCTAAAAGAATAATACTAATACTACAACTTAGTAAGTGATCAAGAATGTTATTGTCTAAAATTTCAAAATTATAAAAATCACTAAATAAGATTAATTTTATTATTTAATTTTTTAAACATAAATACGTCTTATTTTTTTCAGTTATAAATGAGGTATAAACAAAATTTGGAAAAGAAACCATCGTCTCACTTTATAGTTTCAACTTTCAACCCCATCTCCATCAGATCCTAACCATTATCTAAATTTATAATTAACAGGAGATACCAAAAAAGGAATAAGAAACAACATATAAACCATTTGACATCATTAAGTTCTAATGCTAATAAAAATTCTATATATTATATTTCTCATCTTTTATCTCATAGAAATCTGGTTAATTCTATAAACAAATTTTTTTCTCCCCTCATTCAATAATGCAAATGCCTAGATGCCTCCCCCTATCTTTTAGAAATCATTTCTCCTTTGTCCTTCTCATGCATTAAAAGAAAACTTTTTTTTTTTCACTTCTCTTGTTCTAAGTATTATTATTATTATTATTATTCCTTGACATATAAAAGAAGTTCTTTTCTTGCACACAGAGGAGAGAGAGAGGTCGAGGGAAAGAGAAAGATTTGGAAAGGGACGTCAAGCCGCTTTCTTTTCTCTCCTCTTCTCTCCTTCCCTCTTCTCCCCTCCGTTTCCGGCTATAAAGATCCTACCTTTTTGTGCTCGGGAGGCGCCACAACCCATCCGGGATCCCTGCCCGTAGCCGATTCGTGCGCAGACTTTTTGATCTCGCTGACTTGGGAGTCTCGCGATGGGGTTCCTGGACGGGGGCGGGAGGGCGCGGGGCGGCGTGGTCGCGCGGGGATTTCGCACCTTGTTGAGGAGGAAGCAGGTGGATTCCGATCGCACCAGGGATGCGGGGCACCACCAGCTCGCCAAGGAGTTGTCCGTCACCCAGCTCGTTGCCATTGGTACCGTGAAATCACCTGTTGTCCCTTTTTTTCTTACCCCTGATTAATTGGATGCTTGGGGTTTCTCTGACTGCTTGTTGGCGTTTCGGTCGCTGGTGTTGACCATCAAGTTGATTAGATCTTGAAGCTTTCTGGACAGTTTTCGTGTTTTTTTATTATGTTCGTTCTGGTGCAATTGTTCGGTTTCTCCAACTCTGTAGCGTAATTCCTTTAATTTGGGTTATTAAACTATGGAATTATCTGTCTGCTCCGAGTGCTTTATTAAAATAAATAAATAACTAGGTTTGTGGTCCATTCTTCTCCCAATTTTGGTTGGTTTGTCATGTACATCGAGGAAAGCTTTCGTCTTTCTTCATGGGGGTTTGAAATGTTAACCGTATGTGTTTCTTGGACTATGCGCTTTTTTATCTTTGTTTTTTTTTTACTATAGAACCAGAAAAACACTTCATGGAGCCTGTTTTTTGAAGGTTCGAATGTTCTTAGGTGATTGTTAATTTTTTCAGTAGGTAAAGAGTTTGAGGTGCACCAGGGCTGCCTGATACACTTATTTTTCTCTTATATCTCTGCAGTTTCAAATGATGATTGCTTGTAGTTTCATTGTAATCCTTTTTGTGGCTTTGTGATCTCCATGTTAGTTGTTACCTTGAAGTCCGTGGTTGACTCTAGACGTGCGAGCTGATTAAGTTGCTGGACTGTATACGCCCAATTAACTGGTTAAAACCACTTTGTTAAAAGCTTCAACAGAGATATGATCTGAAGTTTTTAGTAGTCCATGGAACTTCTGTAAGAGAAAAAAGTATATGCTTTGTTGTTAGACCATGAACTTTCAGAATAAAGGGAAAAAAAAGACTTTGCTATTAGCCAATGAACTTCTAAAATAGAGGAAATTAGTAAATTAGTATTGCCTTAGATGAAAGTGCTCATGAAGGAACTCGGCTATCTATAGTTTCTGATCTGCACTAGCATGACTCTCTACACCCATCATGAGCAGGTGCCTGGTGCATTATGCCATGTCTCATGTTCAACACAAATTCATCTTTGTACTGTAGTCACATATAGGGACAAAAACAAGTATTTGTTCTGACATAGAACGACTGCTAATTGTGATAATAGGGGATGAAAACGAAATTGAGCTGAAAGCACTAAGGATACAACGCCTTCTCTTTCTCCTCTAAATTCTGTAAAATTATGGATGCAAAGAGAATTTTATCAAAGAGGATTATATGAACAGGTCCATGCTGAAACCTTCTGAAACATTCGTACTACTGGAGTTAAAGTCTGCATAATTGTTCCATTTGTGTATGCAAATCTATAATTGGTTGTTATATTGTTTTATCTTTGGCGAAACTCAATATTGTTTTATCCTAACTACTTTCATGGTGTTAGTTTTTGTATTTCCTCTCATGCTTGCTGTTTGTTTTTGGATTATTAGCTTACTATGATACATGTTTTCACATTTTAGGAGTTGGATCAACCATAGGCGCCGGTGTTTATGTTCTAGTTGGAACTGTTGCCAGAGAACACTCAGGACCGGCGCTGACCATTTCATTTCTCATAGCTGGTATAGCTGCTGCACTTTCAGCTTTCTGTTATGCTGAACTTGCAAGCCGTTGCCCTTCTGCTGGAAGTGCCTACCATTATTCATACATTTGTGTTGGAGAAGGGTAACCCTTTTACTTTCTGTTTTCTATGTATTTTAGTTTTTTTTTTATCATTTATAGTACATGAACTAGTATAACATTTATTGTTACAGTATGCTATGATGGATATCCTTTAATGTTCACCAGATATGTAAAAGCCAAAGTTTGAATTATGCAGATATGTTATTTTTCTCTTATTGACATTTCCATGTTTCCATCTAACAGCGTTGCTTGGTTGATTGGTTGGGCTTTGATTCTGGAATACACAATTGGTGGGGCAGCTGTTGCACGTGGGATAACCCCAAACTTGGTAATGATATTACTACATTGGTTTTCCCCAGAAACAAAATTACATCCCAAATTACTTCTAAAAAAATTAAGTCTCAAATTCGAGAAACAATTTGTCACCCTTTCTTTGGACCATATAAACTCCGTCTATGTTTTATAGCCGGTCTCAAGCTCGGATAAAGGAGGAGGGTTGTGTTAGGCCCCGACAGCCAGCGTAAAACCCTGTCGAATTTCATGAACATAGATCAACGAATAGAGCGGAATGGCGTCGTATGATCCATGTAGCCGACCCCATCCAGTGGGATAAGGCTTTGTTGTTGTTGTTGTCTTTGGACCATATAATTGCTAAAGTCAATTTATTCATATTATTTGAGACAATATCTCATTATTCAGATACCCTCTCAAAGTGATGAGCAGAACTTACTACATTGTCTTTTCACTTACTAGTTTTAATTTTGTTTTCTTCTCAAACCAAAAAAAAAGTTTCCTAGCATTGAAGCACACAGACTTGATCACAGATTTCATTCGTTATAGTGTGAGTGTCTGCATGTTTGATAATCTATTTTATTCTTTTCGTGAATTTGCCTTATTCTTGGTACCTGGGAGGTTGTTGGTGCCACACAGAATCAAATTTGCATAGAATACAACAACAACAACAAAGCCTTATCCCACTAGGTGGGGTCGGCTACATGGATCATACGACGCCATTCCGCTCTATTAGTAATCAAACCTTTCGGTATATTATTCACCAATAGATCTTGCTCTATTAGTTCGCCAAGTGTCCGCCTTGGCCTCCCTCTCCCTCTTTTAATCGGACTCCAGATTATTTGATCTACTCTTCTTACTGGCGCATCTAATGGTCTTCTCTGAACATGACCAAACCATCTCAAATGATTTTCTACCATTTTCTCACTAATAGGAGCCACTCCGACTCGTTCACGTATATGGTCATTCCTAATCTTATCTAATCTTGTATGACCATGCATCCATCTCAACATTCTCATTTCGGCTACCCCCACTTTACGTTCATGTTGTCCCTTCATAGCCCAACATTCACTACCATATAACACTGCTGGCCTTATAGCAGTACGATAGAATTTTCCTTTAACTTTATTGGGTACTTTTCTATCACAAAGAACTCCAGTGGCTTTCCTCCACTTACACCAACCAGCTTGAATTCTATGATTAACATCGTCATCAATCTCACCATCTTGTCTTACAATTGATCCTAAATATTTAAACTTTGTCACTTGAGGAATTATATCCTCCCCTAACCTAACTTTCAAATCGTCTCTAAGTGGTTTATTTGTGAAATTGCTATGCATATATTCTGTTTTATTCCTACTTAAACGAAAACCCTTTGACTCCAACGTATTTCTCCATATTTCCAATTTTGTATTAATCTCTTCTCTTGAATCCGCTAAAAGTACTATATCATCCGCAAATAGCATGCACTTAGGTACCTCCTCTGTGATACTCTCGGTTATAGCATCGATAACTAAGTTAAATAGATACGGGCTTAAAGCTGATCCTTGATGTAGGCCAATTCCTATAGAAAATTCATTTGTCTCACCTCCGGGTGTCCTAACCCTAGTCAATGCCCCATCGTACATATCTTGTATTACCTTAATGTAGGCAACATTCACCCTCTTCTTTTGCAAGGCTTTCCAAAGTACATCCCTTGGTACCCGATCATACGCCTTCTCTAAGTCAATGAAAACCATATGTAAGTCTCTTCTCCTACTTCGATACTTCTCCATCATCCCCCTTAGTAAATAAATCGCCTCTGTAGTGGATCTTCCTGACATGAACCCAAATTGTCTCTCAGAAATACTAGTCTCCATTCTCAATCTATGCTCAATCACTTTTTCCCATAATTTCATAGTGTGACTCATAAGTTTAATCCCTCTATAATTTGCACAATTCTGAATATCCCCTTTATTTTTGTAAATAGGAACTAATGTACTTAATCTCCAATCATCAGGCATCTTTTTCGACCGTAAAATCTCATTAAATAGTTTACATAACCACAACACACCTTTTTCTCCTAAACATTTCCAAACTTCAATCGGTATACCATCTGGTCCAACGGCTTTACCATTCTCCATTTTCTTAAGAGCTTCGCTAACCTCCGAGACTCTAATTCTACGATAAAATGACCTATTAAGCTCACATTCGCTAACTGTCAAGTCCTCCAAATCACAACGGGAACCTTCACATCCATCATTAAATAGCTTATAGAAATACTCTTCCCATCTGTTCTTAATATCTCCTTCAGTAACTAAAACCTTGCCAACTTCATTTTTTATGCATCTTACTTGATCCAAATCTCTCGACTCCTCTTTATTCCTTGCAATCTTGTAAATCCTTTGTTCACCCGCCTTTGTCCCTAACTCCTTATAAAACCCCTCATATGCTTTAGCACGAGCATCACTAACTGCCTTCTTAGCCTCCCTTTTCGCCAAACGATACTTTTCCCAATTGTCAAAACTATTGTCCAGAGCATAGAATATGGATAACATTTTCAAATTTCGAAATAATTATAACAAGTTTGTGCAGATGTGATCAATGTACTTCCTTCGTCATTTATATAGTTATATCACTGATACTAGCTTCCTCCTTGCCATGACTTCAGGCTTTGTTTTTTGGAGGACAAGGTGGTCTACCGGCAATTTTTGCACGGTTTCAGATCCCAGGTCTTGATATAACTGTTGACCCATGTGCAGCATTTCTTGTTTTAATTGTTACATGGTTGCTGTGTTTGGGGATAAAGGAGGTACAAATAAGATTTTATTGTGATAGCATAATTTATCTTGTATGGTAACTTACTAACCTTTTGGATGGTTCATTGTGCAGAGTTCTTTCGTGCAAGCAATTGTAACAACTTTAAATGTTTGTGTCATGTTATTCGTCATTATTGCTGGTGGATATATTGGCTTCCAGACTGGATGGGTTGGATATAAAGTTTCTGGAGGGTAATGTGAAGCAAAAATACTATATAGTTATCTCATCTTGGTTCTTTTTTCTCCCTTGACAAGGTTCATTTAGATTCGTCAATTTCAGATACTTTCCTTACGGAGTAAATGGCATGCTTGCTGGATCAGCGACTGTCTTCTTTGCGTACATTGGCTTTGATTCAGTTGCCAGCACTGCAGAGGAGGTATATATTTGATGAGTTTTTTTAGATGATGGTTGACTCATGTTCTTTCGTATAACTTTTTTATACTATTTACTAGCTTACAATCATATTCTGGAATAACTTAATTGGTGTACTTTTTCATTTTATTTCTTTCCAAATGTCATTATTGTAGGTAAGAAATCCTCAACGGGATCTGCCAATTGGCATAGGGACAGCATTGTCTACTTGTTGCTTGCTTTATATGATGGTATCTGTTGTCATCGTTGGCTTGGTACCATATTTTGCAATGGATCCTGACACTCCTATCTCTTCTGCATTTGCAAGAAATGGTGTGCAATGGGCAATGTGAGTGTACACCTTCTCTCTATTTTAGTGGTTACATAAAAATACACATGCTTGTTCCGTCTCTTAAATAATGCTTATTCTAGGTACGTAGTCACTGCTGGCGCCGTTCTTGCTCTTTGTTCGACTTTATTGGGTTCCCTTCTTCCACAGGTGAGCAATATATCAAATAGTGGAGTCAGAGTTTTTTATATCAACCATGTACTTGTAACTAATATTTTGCTATCCTTATATCATCATTGATTATGAAAATTGGACGTGTTTACCCCGCTGATATGCGTAATTGTGTTCTATCCTTAACAGCCTAGAATATTAATGGCAATGGCTAGAGATGGATTGTTGCCACCATTCTTATCTGATGTTAACAAGCGTACACAAGTTCCTGTGAAGGGCACAATTTTGACAGGGGTCTTTGCAGCTACCCTAGCTTTCTTTATGGATGTTTCACAGTTAGCCGGAATGGTAAGAAAATGAACTGTGAAACTATTTTTTTAATAGTTTATAAAAGAAAAGTGAACCTCCAAGAATTTGTGGCATTGGAGCTTATGAAACTTTGATGGCGAAAGTTGACTGGATCTATGTTTAACATATTTTGCTTTTGTGTGTATGTAGGTTAGTGTTGGCACTCTTCTTGCATTCACAATCGTTGCTATCTCAATCTTAATACTGAGATACGTTCCTCCAACTGAAGTACCTCTTCCATCATCGTTCCATGAATCAATCCATTCAGTGTCGTCGCGCTATAATGTTCAGCAAGATGATAATGAAATTGGAAGCGAAGTCAGATATGAAAACCAACAAGATAGCAAAGCACAAGCGAGTGATGTTGAAGCATCAACAGGTTCTCCTTTGATTGTGAAAGAAACTAAGGGTAATTATGGTAGAGATAATGTTTCATTGATGACATCAACCTGAAATCTGCATGTAACTGCGGTTTGCTAGTCAATACATTTGATTAGCTGTCTAATTAGTTAGCTCATTGCAGCAAATTTGAATGAACAAAGTCGACGGATGAAAGCAGCTTGTAGTATTGCTTGTGAGTGCATTGGAGTTGTCATCGTCACTACATCAGCTTCTTACTCATTCTTGCCTGTGTAAGTCTTTCTACATTTCTGAGTTGTGGAGGGTAATATGTTTGGGGTTCAATCTTAGAGTATTCTGATTTTCCTTGCAAGCAAATTTGAATTTCCTTAGTTTTATGTTGAGAATGTAGCCAGAACTGCTTTTTCCTGTTTTGTAAAATAATGTTGGAAGATAGAATTATGTAAATCACATCTTCATGAGGACACGGCTATGTTTGTTGTCATTTTCTTCCCTGATTCTCCATAAGCTGTTAGCAGTATGAACCTGATTGGTTAAGTTTGCAGAATACTATATACATCACATATATTATAGCAGTGAATTATAAAGAGAATATTCTCCTCAAATAAATTATAAAGAGAATATTAGTCCGTAAATACTCGTGACATTTATATTTGTGAATTGATGGAAAGGTGAGCATGCTTTGGAAATTTATGTGGACTTAGCATTGTATGAACACGTCTTTTCCTCAGATACGTACGTTATGTAGCATGTGCTCTTGGTGGCTTACTCCTCCTTGGTGGTCTAGCTGTTCTCTCCTGGATTGATCAAGATGATGGTCGGCATAGTTTTGGACACTCAGGAGGTATAAGTTGTATAAATTCCTTTCCTGTTTTTGAAAGCAAATCTGGTAAATGCCATCAAGATAAAGTTAAATTGCTGTTTGTTCAGGTTTCATATGCCCCTTTGTCCCACTCCTGCCTACGTGCTGCATCCTCATCAATGCATATCTTCTGGTAAATCTCGGGTAAGATATTTTGTAACTTTGTTCTATTCTTCCATCATATTTCTTTTCCTCAATCATTGTTCCTCATTTCACATATTCTTTTCGTGTCTTCTTGGATCGTTCATATCAGATGATACTGGCATGGCATGCCCATAAAGATGATTCAGATTATTCCTTACTGTTGAACTGTGTATCGATGCTTTTGATTCAACATTAAGTGTGCTAGCATCGACCCTTTCACTAATGAGTTTTTTCTCTTTTCTGCAGTGGCGGCACATGGATGCGAGTTTCTATATGGCTTCTCCTTGGCGTTTTCGTGTACGCGTTCTACGGCCGGCGCCACAGCTCCCTGACGGACGTGATATATGTGCCCGTGGCGCATGCTGATGAGATATACAAGACGCAATCCTCGGAATCCGTGGCATAGAACTGTCTTGACCACTCTGTATAATGTATGAATTCCATCTTCGCACCATCAGTGTGATATATGGCAACACTGTTCCACGGGGAAGGTAGATCACTTGCTCTCCCCCTTGCTTGTAGACAGGGATCACTTGGTCGCTGTTCGATAGGAAGCTTTACGAAATATTACTCGTTACTACACCTCCAAATAGAGGGATTGTAAATAGAAGAAATGCTTAGTGGTGGTGGTGGTGGTGGTGTCGCCACTGCAGCTTGAATTCCCATTTGTAATCAAGTTATTGGTATGTTTGATTTGTTACAAACACCTTTGTGAGCTCCTTTTATTCTCAGAAACTGTATCCCATTTTAAACTTATTCATACGAGTCATATCTTGCAATGAGAATCCTGCAAAGCTGATATTGCACTCTCCCATCATGAATCTCGTAAACTTATTCGTACATGTTGATCAAGGTTCGGATCCAAGAGAGATCAAAATCAAACAACACACTGCCAACAGAATACATTGTCTTCATCATGATGAACTCCGAGAAGGAAAGACAGGAACAAGCGAACAATGCAAACATGTTGCATGGGACGAGGGAACTCCATCTACCCCCATGTTACCACATTCTTTTTAAAAATCTTTTCTTGCATGTCCTATGAACCAAACAATAAAATAAAATAAAATTATATTCTCGAACTTTTCTTAATGCCAACAGAACGAACTCAACGTTCATATTTTCGCCTTTTTAACGTTCACATCTCGCTCGGCCTCCCCCACCCGACATTAACCGCGCATTTATTATTTAATCTTTTTTCCGCCCATGCATTAAATAAAACACTGACGGCGCCCAGATGCAGCCCTCGTGCACTGGATTCCCTATTTCCAGCATTGCCCTTACTCGTTGCCCCAAATCACGCTTCTGCCCAGGCGCCTCCCGTTCGCGTCGTCGCCGTGCGCAGCTCACGCGAATAGTTAGCCGTTGTGTCTATGACGACCTGGAGATGGCATTTGAGTAAATATGTGGAATGTTAGGGCTTTTAGTTGGGTCCGATCTGAATCACTTTTCGTTTAGATACCCCGGGCGCTATCGGACGACGCTCTATTCTCGACGCAGTCCACGTTGCCGGTGTGAGTCCGACGTGTGCATTGTCTGACGTGGCACTCTCCGGAAACCCCGAGTCGCCCTTATTTAAGCTCCTGTCACTTTTTCTCGAGTTCGAATCTCCAACAAAAAAAACGATCAGAACGGTCGGATTCCTAACACCTCAGTCGCTTCCGCCGCCGGAAAAGCTGAGATTTTTGTAGCCTGAGGAGAGCTCCGTGATTGCTGAGTGACATCCCGGTTGGTTTACTCAGCAGTGGCCGGAAGCGTCGGCGTCACATCGCCGGAAGGACGATGGCGGAGGGCGGTAGCAGGAAGCTGATAGTGGAGATCTGTAACGCGCGGAACCTGATGCCCAAGGACGGGCAGGGGACGGCGAGCGCTTACGTGATCGTGGACTACGACGGGCAGCGGCGCCGGACGAAGACCAAGCTCCGGGATCTCAACCCGCAGTGGGACGAGAAGCTGGAGTTCCTGGTGCACGACGTGGATTCCATGGCGACGGAGACGTTGGAGCTCAACGTGTACAACGACAAGAAGAGCGGCAAGAGGAGCACGTTCCTCGGCAAGGTCAGGATCTCCGGCGCCAGCTTCGCGAAGGCTGGGGCGGAGGTGCTCGTCTACTACCCGCTGGAGAAGAGGAGCGTGTTCTCGCAGATTAAGGGCGAGATCGGGCTGAAGGTGAGCTACGTCGACGAGGCGCCGCCACCAGCACCGGAGGCCTCCGCGGCGCCGAAGTCCAGTGCGCCGCCTGCGACGGAAGAGAAGAAGAAGGATGAGGACACGAAGCCGGCAGCCAAGGAGGAGAAGAAGGCAGAGGAGCCGAAGAAAGCAGAGGAAGCCGCTGCGAAGGCTGAGAAGGCACCTGCGAATAAAGAAGATGCCAAAAAGGAGCAAGACAAAGACAAGAAGGACTCTACGGAGAAGACCGACGGCGACGCTAAGCCGAAGGAAGAGAAGAACAAGCCATCGGCGCCTCCAGCGTCGCCTCCGCCCACCCCGTCAAAGGAGCTGCAGCAGCATCCTTCCAGCCTCGGCGACATGGAGATCAGTCCTCACGCCAGCAGCGGCGTCGGCGAGCGCGCCGCCAACTCCTATGACCTCGTCGATCGCGTACCCTATCTCTTCGTCCGCGTCCTGAAGGCCAACGCCGGCAGCCGACCAGTCTACGCCAACGTGATCATCGGAAGCCACAACGTCCGAACGAGGACCACTACGACCTCTGACTGGGACCAAGTCTTCGCGTTCCACAAGGCGAGTCTCAACTCCACCGCCATCGAGGTGTCCGTCCACGAGGAGAAGAAGGACGGAGACAAGGTCGTGGAGTCGAACCTCGGCTCCGTCTCCTTCGACCTTCAGGAGGTCCCCAAGAGGACGCCGCCGGACTCGTCACTCGCTCCGCAATGGTACACACTCGAGACCTCGTCGGAGTCGGCGCAGTCCTCCGGTACCGACGTCATGCTCGCCGTGTGGGTCGGGACCCAGGTCGACGAGGCGTTCCAGGAGGCATGGCATTCGGACACTGGCGGCCTCAACGTGCACACACGCTCCAAGGCCTACCTCTCCCCAAAGCTCTGGTACTTGAGGTTAACAGTGATCCAGACTCAAGACCTCCATTTGCCTCCTGCCCCTGCCGACGCAAAGGCGCCGCGGCCGGCGCCCGAGCTCTACGTGAAGGCGCAGCTCGGCACTCAAGTCTTCAAGACCAACCGCGCCCCACTCATTACCAGTTCCAGCTCCGCCAACCCGTGCTGGAACGAGGACCTCGTCTTCGTGGCCGCCGAACCCTTCGACCCGTTCCTCGCCATCACTCTGGAGGACGGTGCCGTCGCCGCAGGCAGCCAGTCGATGATCGGCCATGCGAAGGTTCCCCTGTCCACGGTTCACCGCCGACTTGATGACAGGACGGAACCGCCGTCCCGATGGCTAAACCTTGCTGGTGACGACTCCCGCCCCTACGCCGGCCGGGTGCATGTGCGCGTATGCCTGGAGGGCGGGTACCACGTGCTAGACGAGGCGGTCAGCGTAGCCAGCGACGTACGGGCGGCCTCGAAGCAGCTCTCGAAGCCGCCCATCGGACTGCTTGAGGTGGGCGTGCGCGGGGCGGCGAACTTGGTGCCCATGAAGCCGCCGGCCAAGGACGGCTCCACCGGATCCACCGACGCTTACGTGGTTCTCAAGTACGGTCCCAAATGGGCTCGAACGCGGACCATCCTCGATCAGTTCAACCCGCGCTGGAACGAGCAGTATGCATGGGACGTCTTCGATCCATGCACCGTCCTCTCCATCGGCGTCTTCGACAACTCCCGGTTCAAGCCGGAGGACGGCAAGCCCGCCAAGGACAGCCGCATCGGAAAGGTCCGAATCCGGCTGTCGACGCTGGACGTGAACAGAGTTTACATAAGCTCTTACGCTCTCACGGCGGTCTTGCCGTTGGGAGCGAAGAAGATGGGCGAGATCGAGCTGGCTGTCCGGTTCACCTGCCCGTCGTGGCTGAGCCTCCTCCAGTCCTACGGCGGCCCAATGCTCCCGCGCATGCACTACGTGCGGCCATTGTTACCCGCCCAGCAGGACGCGCTGCGGCACACAGCCATGCGCCTCGTCGCCGCGAGGCTCGCTCGCTCGGAGCCCCCCCTCGGGTCGGAGGTGGTGCACAACATGCTGGACGTGGACGCGCACTCGTGGAGCCTGCGCCGGAGCAAGGCCAACTGGTTCCGCGTAGTTATCTGCCTCTCCCGGGCGGCGGCCGCGGCGCGGTGGGCGCACGGCGTCCGTGTCTGGCGGCACCCCCCGACGACGGTCATGGTGCACGCCCTTCTCGTCGCGCTGGTGCTCTGCCCGCAGCTGATACTGCCCACGCTTTGCCTCTACATGTTCCTGATACTGCTGTGGAGGTACCGAGCGCGCCCGCGCGGACCGACCGGTATGGATCCAAGGCTATCTCACGTGGACGCGGTCGGGCCGGACGAACTCGACGAGGAGTTCGACGCCTTCCCGTCTTCGCGGCCGGCGGACGTGGTGCGGATGAGGTACGACAGGCTGAGGGCGCTGGCGGGACGCGCGCAGATGCTGCTCGGCGACGTGGCGGCGCAAGGGGAGCGGGTGGAGGCGCTGCTCGGGTGGCGCGACCCGCGGGCGACCGGGATCTTCACCGGGTTCTGCCTCCTGGCGTCGGTGGTGCTCTACGCCGTGCCGTTCCGCGTCATGGTCCTGGCGGCCGGATTCTACTACCTCCGGCACCCGAGGTTCCGCGGCGACATGCCGTCGGCCGGCTTCAACTTTTTCCGGCGTCTGCCTTCGCTATCGGATCGGATTTTGTAGGGCCTCCGATAGCCAAACACCCGAAGTCCGTTAACAACTCTCTCTGTTCATGATGGTGGTACTGAGTGATGATTTCTATTTTATTTTTCTTTTAATTACAGCCTAAATATATTTGTTTAGTTGTTTCATGGACAACGGAGAAATAATAAAGTATTTGTTCTAGCTAATTACTGATCAAGATTCCTCTAATATGAAGTCTGTAAATTCCTTGATGTGCACAATTATTTAAACTTGCAAGTTAAAAAAACGACACAAGTGAAAAATTCCTATTAATCATCCAATGAGTCAATTATTGTATTGAAAAATAAAATAAAGAATCCTTGAATTGAGATCTCATGTGTTAATCCTTTTCAAGTAGATGTTATACAATTTGTCACCACTGTATTCAGGGTATCGCCTAAATTAATTTAATCTTTACATCCTTCCGATTAATTCGATGTCAATCTTGAATCGCACATTTAATTATATATTAATAAGTAGCACTTAAATTTATAGCCCAAGGTCATGTTAAAAATGAAAAAAAAAATATTGCTCGCCAAATTGTGATTGCTACTTGATCTTTCTTCCAATGAGTGTTAAGATTTGATCTCTCCCAAAACTGGAGAGCTATGACCTTCCACTTTAATACCCATTTGCATCCTCCCATGTTTCTTTCCCTAACATGGTTGCAGAAATCAGACATAATTAAAGCTGTACTGGACTAAACAAGGGGCATGCAAATGGATGATTATAAAATTAACAGGTCTATGACCTAATAGACCTAAATGATGGCAAGGAGAGAGAGAGATTAATTACAGTACATATGTTCTTTCCTCAAAAGGCCAAGCATCAGCCATTAATTGGTCGAGGGGGCAGAAACAGAAGAAAATAAAACATGGTCTGCAGAGGCAGCATGTGGAACAGCTCTGCCTCTGCATGCAACTGCAGCAGAGCACCATGCACGCCCATGTGGACTCACGAAACAACCGTTAGGATAAGTGTTAATAATATCTTGAATTTTGAATCAAATTGATTCTCTTACGTAGACAAACGCTTTAACAGAATTTTTTTACAGAATTTTTTAGTTGGTCTTATTTTCAGAAGATTTTTTTAAAATTTTAGTCCGTATGTAATTCCTATCATCTGTCAAAGGGAGTGCATATATAAACTCCCTAGGGGTCTAGACAGAGATATATCCTTATAATCATCATTATTTCATAACAAAGAGCCACCGCCATTTTTCCTCTTCGTGTTCCTCTGTGTTTCGTGCGATCTCTCTCCCTCTTTTCGTAACAACTAGTATCAGAGCCTTAGAGTTTGTCAGTAATTCTCGATCAACGGGGAGATGACGTCGCACAACGTGAGCGCGGAGAAGTTCAACGGCAGGATCAGTTTCGGATTGTGACAGATCAAGATGCCGATGCTTCTGAAGCAACAAGGAGTCTGGGCGTCGCTCTCAAACGTGTCGAAGAACAAACCAAAGGAGGAAGATTCGAAGGGCAAAGAAAAGGAGATCGACCTCGCAACTTTGGCGGCACAGGAGGAGAAGGCGCACTCGATGATTCTATTGTATCTGGCGGATGAGGTGATAATTGAGGTCACAGATGAAGAAAAGGCGGCTGATCTGTGGTTGAGACTCGAGAGTTTGTATATGACGAAGTCTCTCACCAACAAGTTGCTGTTGAAACAACGTTTGTTCTCTCTCCGCATGCAAGAAGGTACCCCTCTGAATGAACATCTTGATCAGTTAAATTCTTTGTTGATGGAACTCAAAAATATCGATGTTAAGATCGAGGATGAAGATGTTGTCCTAATTCTGTTAGTTTCGCTTCCTCCATCATATGAGAATTTCGTTCAATCTATGATTATCGGGAAGGAAACTATAAGTCTGGAAGAAGTAAGATCGAGTCTCCATACTCGTGAACTTCGGCATAGGACATCTGGAAATTCTGCAGAGACTCAGGTCGCGGATTTGATATCGACGGCAGAGAAGGTACAGTCCTCGAATTCGAAGAAATCCAAGCCGAAGAAGAAGAAAATCACTGCAAAAAGCATCTGTAATTACTGCAAGGAACCAGATCAATGAAAGAAGAATTGTCCGAAGAAGAAGAAGGCCCTCGTCGCTGCGGTGGCACAGGAAACAAGAAAATCTGAAGATGATTTGATTTTGGCTACTTTCTGATCAGGGATGTCTGGAGGATGTTTGATTTCTTAATTCGGGGTGTTCCTATCATATGACTTCGAATAAAGAGTGGTTCTCAACTTATCAGAAGATTGATGGTGGAAACGTCATCATGGGCAATGATGCAGCCTGTCAGATAGTTAGGATCGGTTCTGTGCAGATCCGGACTCATGACAATTATGTGAGGACACTGATAGATGTCCGCCATGTTCCGCAACTGAAGAAAAATTTGATATCACTTGGAGTCATCAACTCTAAAGGGTGTCAGATCAATGCTGTTGGAGGCATCCTCACGGTCATGAAAGGTGATGCTACGATTCTGAAGGGAGTCAGACAGTAGTCATTGTATATATTGCAAGGCAAGACAATCTCTGGCATTGCTATAGTGGCTAGTTCATCCGAATCAGAAAGGTCCAAACTATGCCACATGCGTCTTGGGCATATGAGTCAAAACGGGATGAATATTCTCAGCAAACAAGGTCTTTAGGGAGGTCAGAAGATATCTGAAATTGATTTATGCAAGCACTGTGTATTCGGCAAACAGCGAAGACTTCAGTTTGGCAAGGCAGTGCACAGGACGAAGGCGACACTCGACTACATCCACGCTGATTGTTGGGGTCCCTCTCATATTCCATCATTAGGAGATGTTAGGTACTTCCTATCCGTGATTGATGACTACTCGAGGATGACTTGGGTATTCATAATGAAACACAAGAGTGAGGCCTTCAATGTCTTCAAGCAGTTGAAAGTTCTGGTGGAAAATCAAACGTCGAAGAAAGTGAAGTGTCTTCGCACTGACAATGGTTTGGAGTTCTATTCTGCTGAATTCGATCAGTTCTACAAAGATGAAGGCATTGTCAGGCATCGCACAGTCAGAGATACTCCACAGCAGAATGGAGTTACAGAACGAATGAACATGACACTTCTAGAGAGGGCAAGATGCATACTCTCTAACGCTGGTCTGAATAAGACGTTCTGGGCTGAAGCTGTTAACACGGCTTGCTACTTGGTGAATCGAAGTCCGGCGACTGTGATTGATCTCAAGACTCCAACTGAGGTATAGTCAGGAAATCCTGCTGATTATACTTGTCTGAAAGTTTTTTGTTGTCCAGCATACTATCACGTCAGTGAAGGGAAGTTGGAGCCAAGGGCCAAAGAATGAGTGTTCATGTGATATGGTGCGGGAGTGAAGAGCTACAGAATCCGGTCTCCTTCAGAACACAAAGTCATCCACAGCAGAAGTGTGACCTTTGATGAAACATCAGTGTTTCAGTTGAAGGTGGAGGCTAAAAGTAGTGTTAGTAAACATGTGGAGGTTGAAATCACTCCAACTGAGGATAATGCTGAAGGATCACAAAAAGAAGCAGAACCGGAAGGTGAAGAATCTGATGAACAACTTGAAAAGGAGTCAATTGCTTCTAGACGTCCTCGCAGAGAAGTGAGTCCTCCTAAATGATATGATTTCGAGGACATTGTTGCTTATGCACTACAGGTAGCTGAAGAGGTGGAGTCCCTGGAGCCGTCCTCTTACAGGGATGTCATCATATGTGCCAAATTTAAATAGTGGATCGTTGCTATGGGTGAGGAGATGGAATTTCTTCACAAAAATCAGACGTGAGAGCTGGTCAAGCTGCCTAAAGGCAAAAAGGTTGTTGGCTGTAAATGGATTTTCAAGAAGAAAGCTGAAATTTCAAGAGTTGAAGGCACAAGATACAAAGCACGACTGGTTGCTAAAAGTTATAGTCAGAAAGAAGGTGTGGACTACAATGAGATATTCTCACAGTCAGACATACTTCAATCAGGGTGCTACTTGCTCTTGTAGCACATCAGAATCTAGAGCCCGAGCAACTAGATGTGAAGACTGCTTTCCTCCATGGAGAACTTGAAAAAGACATTCTTATGAGCCAACCAGAGGGATTCTCCATTCCAGGAAAGAAGAACCAAGTTTGCAGTATGAAGAAATCTCTGTATGACTTGAAGCAGTCTCCCAGACAATGGTACAAAAAGTTCGACAGCTTCATGATCATTAAGGGATTTCGTCGAAATCCCTATGATTGTTGTGTATACCATAAGAAGGTGAAGGACGGCTCCACCATCTATCTGCTCTTGTATGTCGATGATATGCTTATTGCTGCCAGAAACATGACAAACATTCAGAATCTGAAGAAGCTCATCAGTGCAGAATTCAACATGAAGGATCTTGGTGCAGCACAAAAAATTCTGGGGATAAAAATTCTAAGAGATCGCGGACAGGGTAAACTCTTCTTATCTCAGAAAAGTTATATTGAGAAGAATTTATCCAGATTTGGAATGTCAGGAGCGAAGCTTTTGAATACTCCATTAGCTGCAATTATTCATCTTTTTGTTGCCTTCGCACCAAAATCAGAAGCAGAGAAGGAGTACATATCTCGAGTTCCATATGCTAGTGCAGTTGAAAGTCTGATGTATGTCATGGTTTGCACAAGGTCGGACATTGCTCATGCAGTCAGTGTTGTCAGCAGATTCATGAGCGATCAAGGGAAGGAGCACTGACAAGCAATGAAGCAAATTTTTCGATATCTGAGAGGAACATCTGATATTGGCCTCATCTACAGAAGTGATAAAAAGTGTTTGGTTGCAGGGTACTCAGATTCAGATTATGCTGGAGATGTTGATGAAAGACGATCTATGACAGATTATGTCTTCACTTTGGACAGTTTAGTTATTAGTTGGAAGGTTACACTTCAGCCATCAGTTACATTGTCCATCACAGAGACTGAATACATGGCACTGACAGAAGCTGCCAAGGAATGCATCTGATTAAAAAACTTAGTTGAAGATCTCGGATTACATCAGAAGCAGGCTATAATGCACTGTGACAGTCTGAGTGCAATATGTTTAGCCAAGGATCAAGTACATCATGAAAGAACCAAACACATTGATGTCAGATATCACTTCATCCGCACAAAGAAGAGAATTAAGGTGAAGAAGATTAGTACTGAAGACAATCCAACTGATATGTTCACCAAATCTGTTCATCATGGCAAGTTTCGGCATTGCTTGGACTTACTTAACATTAACACTTGGTAATAGTTCCAAGGTGGGATTAGCGGCGGCGTGGTACTTTGTGCTCTGAAGATGATTCAAGTCAAGATGGAGATTTGTTAATAATACATTAAATCTGAACTCAATTGATCCCACTACATAGTCAGACGCTTTAGCAGAATTCTCCTACGAAGATCTCGCTACCCGGTCAGCGAACCGGAGGGTCAAGGGGGATCCGAGGGATCCCCCTGCGGGAGTTGCAAGGGGGCGGAGCCCCTTGAGCGAAAATTTTTAGGTTTATTCTATATGTGATTCGGATTTGATTTATTTTCTTATCACGAGATATGTGTCCTATTTTCAGAGGATTTATTTAGAGTCTCAGTCCGTATGTAATTTCTATCATCTGTCAAAGTGAGTGCCTATATAAACTTCTTAGGGGTCTAGACAGAGACATATCTTTATAATCATCATTATTCTATAATAAAAAGCCGCCGCTATTTTTCTTCTTCATGTTTCTCTGTATTTCGTGCGATCTCTATTTCTCCCTCTTTTCGTAAGAATACGAAATGGCGTGGTGACCTTCGAGGTGTCTTCGTCCCCGGCATCGCATCTGAAGCAGGGCAGAGCAGTAAAACGCTAAACGCCCGTGAAATCTATGATGATTATCTCAACAGTAAGTGGCGAAAAGAAAAAAAAATGTGGGCACTGTCATGTCATGTTTCGTCTTGGCTCTTTGCCCCTGTGCTCTGCTGCTCGCAGAGGCCCACTTCCTTCCTTCCCTAACAATTAATATGAATAATGATCTGAAAGCCCACGCCCGTCTACGTATCAATCAATTGATGCAACACCAAAAGTTCCACTAAATCACATGCAAATCCCCTACTTTAATCATCACGCTGATGTGGTCTGGATAAAAGTAGTGTAGCTTTGTGCTGAACAGAGACCTCAAGAAATCCTTCCTTCCTTCCTCCTCGAAAGGTCGGAAGGATGTGAAACCTCTGCTATTCCTGCTTCAAGTCTTTTGTTATTATTATATATGGAGGTAGCAAGAATTATAGTTATGTTTAAGCCGTGGGTTGCAGTACTACAAAGGACAAGCTACTCATAAGAGAAGGGGAAGGAGAACAGTTTGGTTCCTGTAGCAAGAATTCTGAGTTTAAATTCAATCATTTTACTGTTCATCATGTGAAATTGGAAGGAAAAAAAAAGAGGTAATTAAAACTTACTAAATTGTAGTGATATCATGCATGATTGATTTAATTGATTAGCAATATGAATATAAAATGGATAACGAAAGATCAAATACCAAATCCAAAGACCAACAACAAAATAAAAAGGGTTCATCAAGTTTGATCAGATACATGACAAAATCCTAAATACAAGGAATTACAAGCCCACTGGGCCTCCCATGGTGGACGGTTTAAATTTAAGCCAATGTTCATTGCAGTCCATAGAGGATGGTCATTGCAGTTCATAATCCTATTGTAGTTTAACTTAAACTTCTTAAAAGGTTAGATTTAGATTATGATTCTAATCCTTTTTTTATTTCTTTTCTTTTTTACTAATTTCATAATTATAATTTTTATCCTCTTATGATTCTTTAATTTTTAAAAAATAGTTTACATAACTTTTTTAGAGAAAATCCGAGGGCTCACAATTTCATGTTTACTCCAAGCGACCTTTCAACCGTTGGATCTACCATTAGGATAGACAGAAACATGGAACTTTAATGTATAAAACTCACATTTTCAGTAAACCATGAATCCATCTTCTTATTCTTTTCTCTAATATTTTTCCCAAGTTAATTTATTTTTCCTTTTATACACAGGATTTGGAAGTTGAAGCCACTCATCAATAATACGTTGTCAAAATCATTGAAGTTTTGACTTAACATTTAGAGGTCGATATTTTATTTATTTTGTAATAGTATTTTATCTCCATTCAATTTAATTGTATTTTTTTAAAATAAAAACGCACATGCTTCCTTCATAGCATCAACCTTATAGTCAAATGGAGCCTACTTGTAGTGCAAACAACAAAAGGAAATATATGCAATGAGTAAGGCCTGTGTTTATTATTGGAGTACATGCTCCAAGTAGCATTTCATATCCCCAACTAATTCACATACAAATTGCACCAAATAGTTACTGGAAATATTGAAAAAAAAAATGTTAGTTCTTACAATTGGAAACTCCAATTTCTCCATTCATCAGCCAATAATTGATGCAATATTGATGTTATTCCTTTTCAAAACAAACAATTAGGGAAAAATAAATTAAATTTAATTGGTAAAAACAATTAAGAAATAAATGTCAACAACCATTCTCACATGTTTTTTTTTCTAATTGAAACTTGTTAAGAAATATTATTCAAAAGACTATCCGAACCCCTGTACTTGAGCTTATATATATACTAATGAAAACAAATTGACTTGATTTGGAGATGTAACATTTTGGGGCTTATCTTTTCTCTTCTTTGTTTATTTGTTCAATCAATTATTTTTATTTTCTCTTATGATTGAGATCATTAGTTTGTGGCATAGAAAATTTACACGTGGCATCAGGACACTGGATAATAAACCACCACATTTTTGCACAATAAGCATGATACATATAATTTTTCCATAGAAAGAAATCCATGTGATGGACAATTGACAAGAGCAAATAATAATAATAATAATAATAATAATAATAATAATAATAATAATTCACCCATAAATAGAAGGAATGCTGAAATATATTTGGTTAACACCTAGAAAGGAAGATTACTTCCCAGATTAATAATAATTCTCTAAAATTAGACATTTTTGTTCCGGAATATTTCAAATTTAGACTTATGAAACTTCTCGCGTGCTAAGAAATTAATTAGTTGCTTCTATAGACGCACAAATAAATCACTATATTTGTCAAATAAATTAATGGTGCCTACATTAGTTAATATTTTATTCATATTTACTTTTGGTTTACACCCTATTTTCCTATATATATAAGGTAATTTTAGGCAGAAATTTGCCTTTGTTTAAATTAATGAATACTAATTTGAATCGATTACTTAAATGTAATTACATTCGCTATATGCACTGGAAAATAAAATTTGGTATCAAAGTTATGGAAAGGGCGTAAATAATAATATATATCCATATATATATATATATATAATAGAAATTCCTTAAATGCTTTTAATTGTGATTATTTAAGACAAATTGCCGAAGGCTTTTATCATCTTAAATATAAAATTATGCTTTTTTCCCACCAACCCCCAAAATGAGTATATTGTTGAGGGGGGAGAGAGAGAGAGAGAGAGAGAGAGAGAGAGAGAGAGAGAGAGAGAGAGAGAGAGAGAGAGAGAGAGAGAGAGAGCAAACGAGTGCACTCAAACGTTTATGGTGCAAGCAACCGGTCGGACCCGAGCAAAAATATCGAACCCAGATACGTCACACGTTAAGTTAAACCTGCGCCATTGTCATTAACGTACACCATCTCCGGGATGCGGTCACCGGAGGTAGAAAACTTCTCCGTTCCTTCGCTCGCCTGCCCTGCCGCAAAGAGCACAGTAAGTGCTCTCGCATGAGCGAACTGGGAGTAGGAGGTGAGCTCACGGGGGAAGGTGACCTTTTTTAACCAAACCGTCGCGTTATAAATCGTTTCGCGTGCGCTCTCGTCATAAACTAACCGTCGCCTTCTCCTTCCTCCCGCTCCATTTTTGAGAGGAAAGAGAGAGAGAGAGAGAGAGAGAGAGAGAGAGAGGGGGGGAGAGGGAAAAAGGAGAAAGCAAAAGAGTTAAAGAGAGAGAAGAGAGGAGAGCAAAAGAGCAAAGCTGGGCAAAGAGGTGAGAGAAAGAGGAGGACATGGGAAGCAGGAACGTGGATGTAGAGATCGGTGTGGGAGACCTTGAGGAGGGGAGGAGAGATCAGATCAATGGTGGTCGTGCTGGTGGTGGTGGAGGAGCCATTAGCGGCGCGGCAGGGATGAACCAGATAGCATCGACTCCTCAGGTACCCAATCGAAACCTCTATGTTCGCTTGTCCCCCCCTGCTTTGATTTCTGCCGGTTCTGCACTTGAGGTGGTGGATTTTTTTTTATATATTTTGTTCTGTTGAATTGGATTCTTCGAATGGTCGCTCCATAATCTTTGATTGTTTTCTGAGCGGATGCTCCAACAGTTTTTGCGCGCTGTTCCAAATCGCTGTTCATCTTTGATCGATTGCCTTTCCTTGTAGCTGTAGCTTCTTTAGGTAATACTGATTTCTGCATTAATTAATTTCTTGATCATACATGGGCATGAGAACCGTTTCGATCCAAGCTTTCTTCCGTTCTCCCTATTACAGCTTTTTTTTTCTCTCTTTCAATCGGAATTTGGTGCGGTTTTCTCAAACCCAATTTGTTTCTGTCCATACTCTTGTGAGTTGTGAGGTTCATGAATGCGACGCGAGAGGAAAATAAAGAACATAAACGTGACGCGGAGCCGCTTGGGATTTAATGCTGCTCTGGTTCAAGTGAGAGAGAGAGAGAGAGAGAGAGAGAGAGAGAGAGAGAGATTAAATCACATTCGTTGATTCAATTAATAATAGCGGGTTGAATTCTGTTAAGGAATATTTTAGACTTGAACTCTGTTGGGAAAAAAAAAAGGATCACTAAGAACAGCATTTTCTATACTGGTAATGCTGACGCTACTACATGAAAGTATTCCTTAATAATAATTTGGTCGAGGTTTAAATCTCTCACTGGTCCGCTCTGACATCTCAATTTTCAACTGAGTGAAATATCAACAAATTGATTGAGCTATCAACAATTTACAGAAAACTTATGGGATAGAAAAAACAAAGAACAAACGTTTTAATTCTAGAGTTGGATTACTGAGAGTTGGTCGGGTTTAACATTGAAAAGATTAAATAGATACATGAATGCATTAGATGGGGACATCTCGTTAGAGGACGTGGACCTGTTGGACGACCTGCTCCAATTAGTCAGCTGGTGGGCTGGTAATTCTTATGCTCACGTCGTGTGCGTCTGTCTTGGTCTGCTCGGTTGGATTTTTTTTGGGCGACCTCCCTGTTTCATTGATGGAGATATGCCATTTCTTTTTTCAGTCATGACAGGCATAGTTCGGTCATATCATATGGTCTCGGATGTACATTGATATTCTAAGGCCTAATGTTTGTTGTTCTTGAGTACAAGATTAAGCATACAATTATGTTTCAATCTTTAGATTCGGATAAAATCTAAAATAAGTAATTCATTCGCAGCTTCTAATAAGAAAAATATTGATAAACGGCAACGAAACACATGGATTTAATTTTGTTTTGTTTTTAGGAAAAATATATGTTTAACGCGTGTACTCATTTCTTTCTTATGTTTGTACTAATTTGTGATGCGCGAGCGAACCTGGATTTTAACCATGAAATTAAAATATGTGCTCATTTTTCTTTATGTTTATACCAATTTATGATATTTTTTTATAGTAAAAGGATCAGACCGCGAAATCAAAAGAGAAAAGAAAAAAAAAACAATACAATGACTGCGGTCTTGTTCGCGTCTAAAGTTGACAGAGTCGAGTGCAATATGCAGCGTGCCTGACTCCACACTTCCATCTGCAGGCAAAGGCAGCTGCTGCGGCGTTGCGCCTGACGGCACCTGTGGCCGACTTCTCCAGCAGGCTCTTCAAGCTCCTCTTCATCCTGCATCTCATCGTCCTGGCCATTCTCATCACCTTCCTCTCCATCAGCGGCTTCCTGGCCAAGAGGCCAACCTTCCACGCGGTGCTCTGGTACTCTCCGTTGCTCACCTCCGCCGCCGCCTCTGTCCTCATCGCCTGCCTTTGGCTCCTCTTCGCCCTCTACCGGCCCCGCAGAGCCATCAAGGCGTCGCTGTGGCTCGCTCCACTGCTCGCCTGCGGCGCAGCCATGGTCCTCCTCGCCGACGGCTCCGCAACATGTCTGGCCTTCGCCGTGGTCCTACTCGTGCTCGCGGCAGTGCTGTCCCTTTACGCCTGCTGGATCACGCCGCGCCTCTCGCACGCTTACCAAATCCTCTCCGAGTCCACCTCCGCCGTGCGCCCGACGCTCGATCTCGCCAAGTACGTCGTCGTAGCGGTCCTCGCCGGCCTCGTCTACTTTTCCATTTGGACGCTCGGCGTCGGCGGCGTCGCCGCCGGCCGGTTCTCCCGACTCGCCCCGCTGTACGTGATCCTGCTGCTGCTGAGCTTGGTGTGGACGATGCAGGTGGTCAAGTGCGTAGTTTACGTGGCCACGGCGCGGCTGGCGTACGTGAAGCTGGCGTGCGGCCTGGATGCCGACGTGGGCGACGCGTTCTCGGCGGCGGCCGGCGCACGCCTCCTCGGGCACGTGTGCTACAGCGCTGCGGCCGTCTCCACAGCGGTGGCGGTCTGGGGAATGGCGCGGGCGATGGAGCTGGTGGCCGGGGAATCGGACGAGTTCCTGTTCTCGTGCACCAATTGCTACGTGAAGGTCGCTGAACAGGTTCTCTCTCAGGCGAATCGGTGGGGCCTCGTGTACGTCGGGGCGTACGGGGAAGGACTCCTCAGGGCGTCGACCGAGGTTTGGGGAATGTTCCAGAAGCAAGGGATGGAGAAGTTGATCGACGTGGACATCACTGGATCCTTCTGCTTCCTCTGCGGTACCGCCGGGGGCGCAGCCTCGGCGGTGATAGCCGGTTCCTGGGTGCTTGCGGCGGGCAAGGGTCACGTCGCAGAGGTCACCATATATGCCTTCTTCGTGGGCTACTTCATGGTAAGTGCTAATCTTACTGAAGCTTACCAAGTCATCTTTTAACGCAAAATGCTTTAAATTTTCTTTCTGGTGCAGAGTCGGATTGTCATGGCATGGCCTCAGGCGTGTGTGGCAGCATACCATGTGGTGCACGCGGAGAACCCCCGCAGTGCCCGGCAAGGTTCATGCATTCCGGAAAGGATGAGGGAGCTGCAATATTCATCAGATTAATATCTCTTGCTCACTACATTCGGAATCCAAGCAACTGAGCAACTGAGCAGTCCACTGTAAAGTGTATGGGCCTGCTACCAGCTGCTTCAAATTCCATGCTCATCTCTTGGTTCGTTCTTCTGTGGAATCCATTTTGCTGATAGGAACAATTTTGAAACGCATTGCATGCGCTTATATGATTTGGATTTCTAATAATGTACAACAAATGGAGGATGACAAAGAGAGCATTCCCACAGGGAGCTCAGCTCACTAGTTATCCTGTACAGGCCGGAAGCTCTTGTGATGGTAAATACTTGCCGAACATGCATGAAGTTGGGGGCACATAGTTGCATAACCACAAGGGGAAAACATAGAAGAAAAAGAAATTAGAGAGGCAAACTGACTTAACTCCGAGATGTTATATCTGTTGGATATATCACATACAAAAGTACACAAGTAATTAGAAATTGTCTTCATGTAGTGCAAAAATTTGTATCATGACGAGCTTCAATTTGTGGAGACAGGTGTGCACTCAGACAAACTGTGCAAGTGAATAGTAATTGTGATAATGCTATAAGGAAAGTTAGTAATCCAAATTCTTCTCTGCAGTAGGTCTTGTAATAGGCCTTGTAAGAGTTGATCAACAATGAGGACAGAATTTATATAAACAAACCTATCTTCTCAATATTCTCTTTTGTAATGACATTATCACTGCTGTTGTTCTAAAAGGCATGTTCACTCATGTTGACTGCAACATATACCACTTGGACAAAGAACAACCCAGACGGATTATAAGATGCATTATAGAGATTACTCCAAGACCGCTGCACACATAAACATACAAAAAAAAGGATCTAATAAAAATAATAATTTGCAGAGATATTAAGCAGGAAGGAGGCTAGTTATCATTACTAAAAGATTAGTAAACTAGCATGTTAATCTACGAACACAAAAGTTCCTGATAATGAATGCAGAAGAAATGGGAAACAACTCAGCAATAGTTTCATCAACCGACATCCTTTTTCACAAGAAAAAAAGGAACAATTGAAATATTTGTGCATGGAACAATGACATGCATCAATTCTCAAAAAAAAAAAAAAAAGAAAAAAGAAAAAGACATGCATCAGCTACTTTGCTGAAAGCATAGTAGCATTGTTTGTTACAGTAAACGTACTACATTACATGAAGACTTGTAAGCTATTAAGTAAATTTAGAGATGCCCTAGGCCTCCACATCTTGAACACATGATGTTTCCTGTGCCTCCACAACCTACATTGCCACAGATCATGTTTCATATGCTTAGACTATGAAGAAAACAGTAGCGTTAAACAACTACAAATTTCAAGGCAAAATGCTGGACGTTGCAGGGAAATAATAGAATAGAGAATGGTGTAGTTCTCTCATTTCTGCAGTTATATGAATAATGACAAAGTGGATTCTCACCTAGGCATCTGACTTTCACGATAACTCCTTGGCTCTCCAGTATTGAGTCGACATATAAGCCGGAACCTGAACAAGTAGCACATAATACTGCACCTTTAACTTCACAATCAGTGCAAGGTGTATTCCTTCCTATATCTTTTTTGTTTAAAGATACGCCAACTGGTTTCTCAATCACTTCCTCGGGTGTGGATTTGTCATAGCAAAATAAAGATTCAAGACTGCTTTTGGACCTCTGCAATTCACGTACAGAAGTAGATCTGATCTGTAACATAAAAAAAAAGAGTCATGCAAATCATCAGAATGTTGATAAAAAGGATATCATAAATGACTGAAAGAATACTTTTCATTTGCCATTCACATTACTGGATTTCCAACATCTGCTCTGAAAATATGTATTGAAATCTGTTCATTCTCTAGCTTTTCCATGTGCATATCAATAATTAAGTTCTACCATCAACTACTATCTTGAACTACCATGGTTAATTTACACATGCATATAGTTTAAGAAAATGCATTTTCAAAGTCCTTTATTTCAAATGTATCTTTCTTTTTTGAGAGTAGGCATGTATTTACCCACGCTCATCAGCCACCCTATATTTTGTTAAAATGCTTTTAAAGGCAAAGGCAGTCTGAGAAAATCCCAAACCAACTCGACGATATGTTTCATGATTTAGGATGGACATACTTCAACTATGCTGTGAGGACTTCTTTGAGTCTTATTTCTTGCAGTTGTTCCAACAAGGAACTCCGCCTATGTTTTATAGCCGGTCCCAAGCCCGGATAAAGGAGGAGGGTTGTGTTGGACTCCGATAGCCAGCGTAAAACCCTGTCGAATCTCATGAACATGGATCAACGAGTCGTATGATCCATGTAGCCGACCCCACCTAGTGGGATAAGGCTTTGTTGTTGTTGTTGTTCCAACAAGGATTTCATTAATCTCGCACCCCGACAGCCATGCGTCGTATGATCCATGTAGCCGACCCCACCTAGTGGGATAAGGCTTTGTTGTTGTTGTTGTTCCAACAAGGATTTCATTTGAAGAGAAAAATAACATGAATCAACCATCTGACACAATGGTCCAAGGCACTAAAGTTTTTCTTATAAAAAAGTTATCATAAGAAGGAGAGATAAAAATGACATTACTCTTGAAGTGTAAATAAGAAACTACTCAGACCTACTTATAAAATACTTCCACAGGTTCACTGTTTGACTTCAATAGTATTATATGTCACTACTCATTAGAACAATAGTAGCATACAACTGAAAGAACAATCTACATAAAAAACCAGCATTGACCAACAAGGAAAATAGTTTCTGGGTATCCGTCTAATTTGAGTATTACAAGCTACAAAATGAGAACTATAAATTCCACAACATAAATTTTGTAGTCCCTGTTGAGAAGAACTCCTCACACTTGGTGGAAGGATAAAAATCTAGTGAAGCTGGGATGTCAATCGAACAATATGGTTGTCCATGGATTTACTGATTTAAGGATGTGTCATGTTGTAGGATCTACAACAATCTGAATTGCTTCTCTTCTAATGGGCACGACAAATTCCTCTCGCGATAAAAAATATTTAAAAAACAAGAACACAGATGTATGGTGTTAGACATCAAGATAAATCATGTAATCAATCCAAATTAGAGCAACAACAGTAAATCGCCGGAGCTCCTTAAATCTGCAGGCTCATTTAATCAGTGTGCTTGCCAAAGATTTTATGTTGAAGTTGAAGAACCCACAAACTCAGTATAAGAGCATTCAACAAGCCTCAGAAAAATGCGAGATTTATTTTTGTGACCATTCAATCTTTACAATCACAGTGATAAGCAGCGAAAGAAAAAAGCATAAAGGAACAGAAAAAACCGGATCCAAATCGATTCGATACCAAATCCAATGACTACGAACGCGAAAGACGGTAACTTGAAGCTTATAAACCCTAACCGGCGTCGAACTGCAGCATCGGAAACCAGATGAATTGGCCGGGAATGCTCGGAAGCTGGCAGCGGGATCGGCGCCTGCCGTCGGCGATCGGCGGTGGCAACGAGGCGAGATCGAAGGAATCGAAGAGTTCAAGCAAATCTGCATTGCGGAGTTCTTTCGTGTGGACTCACGGCAGAGAAATGATCGAGGGTGATTTCTGAGGTCAAAATTTTTTGGAAGCTCCAGAAATAAGAAAAAAAAGGGGCGAGGAGAGCATTGGGCGCATCGAAGAGCTCCACTTTGTTATGTTCCGTGTCCGCAATGACAAAATTGTCCTTAGTGCGGATGTTGGGGACATTTACGTCCATTCCTGTATGAAAAAAACATCAAATAAATGCTGAAATGAAAAATCGTGGTTGGCAGAATTCGAACCTGCGCGGGCAAGACCACAATTTGTTTGATCACTATGTGAGATTTTAATTCTTAGGCAGTTATATTTTGTGAATTGGGTTATTCTTATTAATCGTGTAATTTATTTATTTATTTTGTTTAACATTATAAGGTTTCGGATTCTTAGATACAAAAAAATCAAAGTACGTGGGCTCAACGAGTTGTGCCACAAAAAAAAAACGCAAATAGAATAAGTAATTGTGACACCAATTGTTTTTATGCAACTTAATCGAGTAACTTAATTTGAGCTAATTTTAATAATTAGCACTAAGTACTTATGCACGCAATTCTAATTATTAAAATTAACTCAAATAATTTACTAGATTAAGTTGCATATGCAATGCCACTTATGTCTAAACTTACGTGGTGCAATGTAATGCATACGGAGGAAATAAGATATAGAGCAAAACATTTTGTCTAATTAATTAAATTTTGTGTGAAGTAATTAATTATTAATGTAATATCGAATTTAATCTTGACTATTAATCTTAAATTTTTAATTCTCAATTAAAACTACTTTATAAAAAAATCATACCATCCATATAAAAATTATATATTCATATATAAATAAACTTTATCATTAAATTATACTTGTACATTTGGAAAAAAATACAATTAAATTAAATTTTATAAGACAAATATGAATAAAAAATTGGCAACCTAATGTCGGTTGCCTTGTCACAAGGTCATTTGTGGTTCGATCCGTGAGGCTAATGTCTAGACAAGCTTTTTTTAGTACTTTGTGGAAGCTTTCTTATGTCACTTTCTCAATGTCATAATTTTAATTTTTGGAAAGCTTGATCTGAGAGGGGACGCTTCGACGGAGACGTTTATGAACAGACGAGTGCCTAGGTGGAACATTATAATATTTGTTATTTTATATTTTAATCTGCCAATACATCTCATTAGCTAAAAGCCTAGGGGTTGTTTGGAAACGGAACCACGATTCTTCCTAAGTTTTCGGTGCATAGTTAAATTGACAAATTAATTCGGGTTGTGTTTAGTTGGAGTGGAATTTGATGATGATGAATAAAGTGGTTGATGTGATAGGAAAAAGTAGATATGATAGATAAATTTTTGGTGAGTTTTGAATTAAAAATAATTATTTTAATTATAAAGTATAATTATATTATTAATTAAAATTTTATTATAAAATAAAAAAGTTTTCATGAGAAAAAATTTGTTAAAAATATATTATTTAAATATAAAAAATCATTTTTAAAATTAATTATATTTAATGAAATAGTAAATTTTTAATGAAATAATAAGTAATAAATAATATTATATTAATTCCTTATTTAAATTATTTTATATTTATTAATTTATTTATTTTATAAAAAATATGGTGTGAGAGAAAAGAAAAAGAAAATGAATTTTGAAAAAAAACAAAAACGGTCACGTCAAACTCAAAACACAAAAAAAAATAAAAAATTGTAATAGCTTCCCCTCTTACCATTTGTCTAGGTTTCGCTTGATACCAAGTATTCGGCAGACTCTTATTTCTAGGTTTATACCACCGCGCGGCTCCATTTTAGCATTCGGCAGCTGGAGCTTTCGCATTCGACAGTTTCCTTGATAGCATTCGGTCGGTAGTAGCTCCAAGGTTTCCTTGAAAGCATTCAACAAGTGAGCTCTGCATTTGATCATTGTCTTCATTTCTCCTATTTTAGCTAGATTTTAATTTGCTGCATGTCCACCGACCTCATTCGGCTTCATTTCTAGCTTCTTCGGCGGTATCCCTTCCTCTGTAGTTGTCTAACTCCATGTGGGATGCATTTTATTCATTTAATAGGTGTTATCTAATATTTTAGGTTTTTATCGTCGCGCAAGTTCCATTTTGAGGTGATAACATTCGTTAGCAGTGCTCCATTTTGAGGCTTCGTTTGATAGCATTCGGCAGCAGCTTCAGGTTTCGCTTGATAGCATTCGACAGAAGGTGAGCTCAAATTTCGCCAATTTTTTTATGTTCGAATGATACTACAATGCAATGTTTTTGTGTGTTGGAATTGTTTTCATAAGCCTTCCTTTCTCTTCCCGTGGTGGATCGACAGCAACGACTTATCATTTTTTTTATTCTCCTCTGCATCTTTCTCTGTGCTTTCTCTGTGCTCTTTACTGATCCACAACCAGCGATCTCACCTTTGAATCGTCCCTTTCTACTTCTAGTGATGCTCACTGTAGGCCACAGGGTACATCCCTTCGCTTCATTCAACAACGCTTCCTTTCTTCTACGTCTTCATCTTCGTCTCCGTTTGTTGTGCATCATCGACCATTTCGAGTGCTTAGGCGGCAGGTTCTAACACCCAATAATGCCTTTTTTTTACTTTTTGCATTTCTCCATCAATTGGATTACATTTTTGCATTTCCGCGAGTCATTCCATTTCTATGTTTCTCAAGAGTAAAATAAGACTATTTATTCTTCTAGCTAAGTCTCGTAGTTCTCCTTACTGTTCTCAGGTGCAATAAGACATTATTTATTTTTCTAGTTTTTTTTTTGCAACTCTATGTGAGATTCTTTTTATTCATTTAATAGGTGTTATTTAATATTTTAGTTTGTCATGTTTTCAACTTCATAATGGGAAAAAGATAAGAAGGGATTGACCAAAAATAAAACAAAGAAACGGTTCGCTCGTAAGCAATGTGGTGCAGATTTACATTTTCCAGACATCATCAATAAAGTAGGATCATTTACATCTCATAAGTGTCCAATTAGACGTAATTAAATCTGTCTAGCTTTAAGAAACTTGTGAACTTGCTCCTTGTCATTGGTGGTGTAGAAATCACTTTTGAACATATGCCAATATGTGTTTTCATCCTAGTCCCCATTTCGGGTCGTGGTTCATCCAACAACACTACAACAGTGCATTCTTGATCTTGGGCAACTATGTTGATCTCTATGGGATCCTCGGTGGTAGCATACACTGTAACAATGCTTCAATGACATTCTATTATTGTAACTTTCCTTTTTTTGATTTTGTGATATGGTTTTGTAACTTGATAGGACATAAATACAGTCATACTATCCATATTTTTCCATTTGTGTGCAAATATCCACAAAATAACTACAACTTTCTTCATCTTTAAAGCATTCATAATATCACTGTGATCTCGAATTCAAGAATTCAGCAACCATTTTTTATTTTAACACCTACCTATTTGTGTTTTCTTTCTTTGCAGTCAGTTTTAGTCACAATTGATCGTCATGAATGGTATGCACACCCTCTTTTTTTATAAGACCTTATTTTTAATTGTTTTATTGTAAGATACTTATAATTTATAACTTATTTCATAAATGGATTGAAAAATAAACATGGAGGAGCTCGGCCAATTGAGGTAAGAATATGATATAGATATTCTTCTAAAAAAATATGTTATAGAAACATAGTTTTTTTATAAGATTGCATGGAAATGGTTGAAATATAAGATTGTATGGAAATGATTGAAACTATGTAAAGATATTATTTGTTTTTTTTTTTTTTGCAACTCCATGTGAGATGCCTTTTATTCATTTAATAGGTGTTATCTAATATTTTAATTTGTCATGTTTTCAACTTTATCATAGGAAAAAGATAAAAAGGGATTGACCAAAGATAAAACAAAATACTGCTCACCCGTAAGCAATGTGGTGTAGATTTATATTTCATAGACATCATCAATAAAGTAGGACCATTCACGTAATTAAATCTGTTCCCTTTTTATAAGACTCTATTTTTAATTATTTTATTGTAAAGTACTTATAATTTATAACTTATTTCATAGGTAGATTGACAAAAATAAACATGGACGTGACAAAAGCAAGTAGAAGAAGAGCTTGGCCAATTGAGGTAAGAATATGTTATAGATATTCTTCTAAAAAAAATATGTTATAGAAATATAGTTTCTTTATAAGATTGCATGAAAATGATTGAAACTATATAAAGACATTATTTGTTTTTCTAGTTTTTTTTGTAACTCCATGTGGAATGACTTTTATTCATTTAATAGGTGTTATCAAATATTTTAATTTGAAATGTTTTCAACTTCATCATGGGAAAAAAATAAGAAGGGGATGGCCAAAGATAAAATAAAGAAATTGTTCATACATGTGGTGCAGATTTACATTTCCCAAATATCATCAATAAAGTAGGACCATTCACATGTCATAAATGTACAATTAGGAGTAAACAAATATGTTTCTTTTTTCATAAGATCCTATTTTTAATTGTTTTATTGTAAGATTGAACGTGACAAAAGCAAGTGGAAGAAGAGCTCGTCCAATTGAGGTAAGAATATGTTATAGATATTATTTTAAAAAAATATGTTACAGGAACATAGTTTCTTTATAAAATTTCATGGAAATAATTGAAACTATATAATAGCAGGAGTGGCAGCAGTGATCGAGCAAGACAATAGATAGAATGTTCTTCTAGATACAAGTTATCAATTAGTTGGAAGAACAAATACATCTTCTATTAATTACTAATTTAATGACCCTAATAAATGGATAGCAGGGTGCTCTCTATCTCACCATGTTCGTCATAGTTTGACCATGGAAATTCACATATTATATTTTGCATTCATTTTCTAAAAATATTTAATGGCATTCATGCATTGCATGCCAAATTTATTTTTTCATGTCTTATCCTTCATCAATACCGAGATGACCATTTGAGATAGGTGAACCCTTGGCACCAAAAAGGGCCTAACAACTTGGCATGACATAAGGCCTAACGAGCATAGTTATTGGTCAAAATGCATCCTGGTGAAAAAAATCCTTTGGTATGGAATATGGACCAAGGAATATATATTGTAAGTCTTTGCATGAAATATGGCGTGGGGAGCATATATTATAACTCTTGGCATGAAACGTGGTTGAGTTTTCAGATGAACATTGTAACGCCCCGAGACCCACGTGACTTTCACGTGCTCAGAGTCGTCCCAAAGGCGCTACTCAATTTTCTATAAAACATTTTTTTTTGCGGAATATAAACAATAAATGCGGAAGACTTTTTCAATAATAACAGCTAATAATCCATTATATTCAAAATAATTAAAATATTAATAAGTTCACAATTCTAATAAATGCGGAAATAATAAAAACTAGACAACTCAATCTAGAACATGTGCAACATCTGTCTATCACCGAGCATAGCCACCTGCAGGATCATCCTCTATCAAAGTACTTTCACCTGCACGGATCCAGGTACAGGGAAATATCCATGAGTATAAAAATACTCAGTACGTAGGATCTACTAAACAATCAATATGCTCAATAAAAAAAATAAGATATAATCAATGATGAGTCAATTGAGCAATCAATACAATAATCAATTTACAATATAACGATTTATCAACATGAGCAACTATATCAAGTTATGGTCAAAAGACCAATCAATAGAAATGGCAATTAATAATTGCCTAATCAATTGGATCGATGATTCAATATAACAATAGGACAATAAAATCATAAATCAATAGGAAGGATCATAAAAAGATCAGATGATCAATCAATATTGATTTAGCAATTAAATGTCTGATCACTATGACACTATTCAATTCAATAATTTTCAATTCAATATCAATGGTCATTGGTCAATTACAATTCAATTCGATTCAATGGGCGGAGGCAATGCCAGTCAACGCTAATATCCAAATGACCATGATCTATTCAATTCGATTTCAATCCAACTCAATTCGATTCGATTTTAATTTAATTCAATTCAATTTACAATGTTCGGAGTTATCCAATTCAATGGGAGCGCTCGGTCAATTAAGGGACACCATGCCACTTTCATGCAGGCCAGTGGGGGATCAGTGCCACGGCAAGCCCAATACGATTCAATGGGTTCGTGTATGGTGGGGGACGAGTGACCATACACAGGACAGCCATAGTTTTTACACTATCTGCCCCATTCAATTCAATTCAATTCAATTGGTCCCGGCTTAGTGGCAATCAGTGAACATGGGCCTAGTAGCTTTCGGCTTTTATCTTGTTTACCTAAAATGTCTATCTTTAAATAAATTATCAATGAGATAAATTCTGAACTCCAAACTAAGTAGGTCAACAATACAATCAAAATCAAAGTTCATCATAGTATAAACAAATCAATCACCAACAATATCATTGATACATCAAATTAATTAATAATAACGATAATACTCAGTAATTAAAATTTACTCAAAAATAAATAATAACTCTCGGTGGTATTCTCTGTTCATTACGGCCGTAACATCATTTTTCTTTCTCTCTCAATCTTCTCTGATCTTTACGGCCGTAAATTCTCTCTCCAAATTTTTTTACCCCCTATTTCATTACTGCCATAAACTTTTACACCCTATTCTATTACGGCTTTCAACTTTTACTCCCTTTTCGTTACGGCCATCCCGTTACGGCCTATCCGTTACGGCCGTAAAACTCTGTTCTTCGGCCGTAACACATTTTTTTTTTCTTTACGGCCAATCTATCTCCCCTTTTCTCTCTCTTCCTTTTCTCTCTCTCTCTCAACTTCTCGGCCGTAAAACCTCCTCTCCAATTTTTTTTCTTTTTAATTCCATTACGGCCGAAAACCCTAACTCTTCGGCCGTAAAAACTCTACTCTCCTCTCTCTCTATTATTTCATTACGGCCGAAACCTAACTCTTCGGCCGTAACATTATATTTTTTTTTCTCGGCCGTAAAACCTCCTCTCCAATTTTTTTTTCTTTTTAATTCCATTACGGCCGAAAACCCTAACTCTTCGGCCGTAAAAACCCTACTCTCCTCTCTCTCTATTATTTTATTACGGCCGAAACCTAACTCTTCGGCCGTAACACTATATATATATTTTTTTTCTTTTACGGGCGTAAACGCTCATTCTCGACCGTAAAAATCACCGGTTGCGGTCGACGCCGACATCTATTACGGCCGACATCTTCTCTCTACCTTTTCTATTCATTACGGCCGAAATCTAACTCTTCGGCCGTAACATTATATATATTTTTTTTTTGACAAAGTCGATCTGAATAGGCTTTACAAAAATTAACATAATCTAATAAACCTACGGATCCCCTCTACGTACCTGCGAGCCTTGTCCTCTGAGGTCGCCGAAGACGAAGCCGAAAATCACGCAGACCGAGTCGTTCGTACCCCCCCTGCTCTTATTTATAGTGTTTATAGATTTTTAATTATTCTCTAACCATATTATCTAATCTCAATCAAATTAAATCCTCTAATTTATCCTTTTAACCACTCCCTATTTTATTCTAATATTTAATTAGATAAATTACGAAATTAATTGAATAATCCCATCCCAAATCAAACTCCTCTCAATTATTTTATTTTTATTTTCGGAATTATTAAATATAGTAATAACAATATTTCTTCAAAATAAAATAATAAAATATCTATTTATTAAACCTAAAAAAAATCTGGGTCGTTACATCATAACCTCCTTAAAAATAAATTCGTCCTCGAATTTGAATAAAAGAAGTTATATTATCTCACCTAAATAATTCTGGAAAATCTCTTCTCATTTCTTCTTCCAGTTCCCAGGTGGCATCTTCATCTCTATGATGTGTCCAAGCCACCCTCACCATGGGTACCATTTTATTCTTCATATGCTTAGTTTGGTACTCCAAGATTTCTATAGGCTGCTCAGCATATGTCAGATCTACATTCAAATTTGGTTCCTCCATATTCACCACATTAGCATCATCATGTTGGTACTTGCGCAACATGGACACGTGAAAGACATTATGCACGTGTCCATATGATGGAGGCAACGCCAACCTACAAGCTGCATCTCCGATCAATGCAAGTACTTCGAAGGGGCCAACATATCTTGGACTCAACTTACCCTTCTTGCTGAATCTCATTACCCCTTTCATTGGAGAAACTTTTAACATAACTCGATCTCCCACTTTAAAAATTTGTTCTCTTCTCTTCTTGTCAGCATATGTTTTCTGTCTTGTGAATGCTATTTTCAATCTCTCTCTAATAAGGCGAACTTTTTCAGCATCTTCCTTGGTTTGCTTCATTAACTCCTCTGATAAGAATTGACGTCCTCCCACCTCACTCCAACAGATGGGGGAGCGACAAGGCCTTCCATACATTGCTGCAAATGGTGCCATGCCTATGCTGGAGTGGTAACTGTTATTGTATGTGAACTCGATCAGTGGGAGATGCGTGTCCCAACTGCCACTCCAGTCCAACGCACATGCACGGAGCATGTCTTCTAATGTCTGAATCGTTCGTTCAGATTGTCCGTCTGTCTGAGGATGGAACGCAGTACTGAAATTTAATTTTGTTCCAAAAGCACTTTGGATGCTCCGCCAAAATTTGGCTGTAAACCGTGGATCTCTATCCGACACAATGGAGACTGGCACTCCATGTAGTCGAATCACCTCCTTAATATAAACGTCCATCAGACTTTCGACAGACTGTTTCCATTTGATGGGGATGAAATGAGCTGCCTTGCTAAACCGGTCCACCACCACCCATATCGCATCATGGCCTTGTTGAGTTCTTGGAAGCCCAGTGACGAAATCCATAGTCACCTTTTCCCATTTCCATTGTGGGATTCCAAGTTCTTGTAGTACACCGTAAGGTCTCTGATGTTCCACTTTCACTTGTTGGCATACTAGACATCTTGCAACGTACTCAGCCACATCCTTCTTCATATTATTCCACCAGAATGTCCGTTGCAAGTCTTTGAACATCTTCGTGCTTCCAAGATGAATGGCGAACTCCGACTTGTGGCACTCATCCAACACTTGTCTTCTCAATGCTTCATACTCAGGAACCCACAATCGTCCCCTATATCTGATCACTCCACCTGTGACCGTAAAATCTGTGGGAATCTTTTCGCACAACTTGAGTAGGTGGTTGTACTCGTTATCGTTTGGTTGTGCTTTGCCTATCTTCAATAGTAGCTCGGGTTGCATGCCGATGTGTGCCATAATTCGTATACCGTCGCTGCTGGTCACTGGACTGACCTGGATAATGCAGTCAATCATGTTCCAACGACTCACTCTCAGGCATGCGAGTGATCCTCCCCATTTTCTACTAAGTGCGTCAGCAACTGAGTTTGCCTTCCCTGGACGATAGCTGATAGCGAACTCATAATCCTTTAGAAACTCAATCCACCTTCTCTGACGCATATTCAAGTCCTTTTGAGAGAAAATGTATTTCAAGCTCTTGTGGTCTGTGAAGATTTCGAACTCTTCGCCATATAGATAGTGTCGCCAAATTTTGAGGGCGAAGACCACAGCTGCTAATTCGAGATCATGCGTCGGATAATTCTTCTCATGCTTCTTTAATTGTCTTGATGCATATGCAATTACCTTCCCGTGTTGCATCAAGACGCATCCTAAACCAGTGCCGCATGCGTCGCTATATATGACATAACCTCCTTGGCCTGAAGGTATGGTCAGAATGGGTGCCGTTGTCAGTCTCTTCTTTAACTCTTGAAAACTATCTTCACATCTCTGTGACCATTCATACTTGATGCCTTTTTTAGTGAGATTTGTTAATGGCGATGTAATTTTGGAAAAGTCCTGAATGAATCTCCTGTAATATCCAGCAAGTCCAAGGAAGCTTCTAATCTCTGACGCATTTTTCGGTTGTGCCCAGTTGGCAACTGCTTCCACCTTTGCAGGATCTACCGATATTCCATTTTCACTGATAATATGCCCGAGGAACATAATCTCTTTCAACCAGAACTCACATTTCGAGAATTTGGCGTACAATTTGTGCTCCCGTAAGGTTCGTAGCACAACTCTTAGATGTTCCTCGTGTTCTTCTGGGCTCGACGAATATATAAGAATGTCGTCGACGAAGACGATTACGAACTTGTCCAAGTACGGCCTGAATACTCTATTCATCAAGTCCATGAAGGCTGCGGGGGCATTGGTCAGCCCAAATGGCATCACTAAGAACTCATAATGCCCGTATCTTGTTCTGAAAGCGGTCTTCGGCACATCATCATCAGTGATTCGTAGTTGATGATAGCCACTTCTCAGATCAATCTTCGAGAATACCTTTGCCGAAGACAATTGGTCGAACAGGTCGTCGATTCTTGGTAGTGGATACTTGTTCTTGATCGTGACCTTGTTCAACATTCGATAGTCTATGCACAGCCTCATCGACCCGTCCTTCTTCTTCACAAACAATATCGGAGCGCCCCATGGAGAAACGCTCGGTCGAATGAATCCCTTATCCAGCAACTCCTGGATTTGGGTCTTCAATTCTAGCATTTCCGCTGGAGCCATTCGATAAGGAGCCTTAGATATAGGTGCCGTGCCCGGCACCAAGTCAATGCGGAAGTCAATCTCCCGTCGTGGTGGCAATCCTGAAACGTCATCTGGAAAGACGTCTGGAAACTCCTTCACCACAGCAATGCTATCTCGATCTACTTCAACTCTGTCTGTCTTGATCACACTTGCCAGGAAACCCCGGCATCCTTTCTTCAGCATCTTTTGTGCCTTTAAAGCTGACACTAGGATCTTGCCCCTCTCTAGTGGTGTACCTCTGACAACAGTCTGAGGTCCTCCTGGCGTTCCGATCAGTATCTTCTTTGCTCGACAATGTAGGTAGGCGTCATGGTATGACAACCAGTCCATACCCAACACCGCATCGTAGTCCCTAATCGGAATGATGATGAGGTCTGCGGAGAAGTTCTTGCCTTCCACTTCGACCGGCACCATGGGGATGTACTTCTGGGTAACAATGGACCCCAGAGGTGTGCCGATGTCGAGTGGAAAACTAGTCGCTTGTGGCTTTATGCTCAATAACGGAGCGAATTGCTCCGAAATGAACGAATGTGTAGCACCAGAATCAAAGAGAATATTAGCATGAACACCATCAATTTTTAGCGTACCTTGGATGGTGTCATTCGCCCTTTGCTCGTCTGCAGGCTTCATGTTGTATACTCGACCTTGCACCATTCTAGGTGGTCCGTTGTTACGTTGCGGCGGAGGTCCAGCACGCCTTGGCTCTTTGCAGTCTCTAGCGAAATGTCCCATCTTACCACAGTTCAGGCACGCTCCAGTTCTTCGGTAGCACTCACCGGGATGCATTCTGTTGCAGTAGTTGCACGGTGCTCTAGGCGGTTGAGGCTCATTCCTTGCTGGATATGGTCTTCCCCGATTGCGATCATCTCTGCGGCGGGGATCTCGCCTAGCCTGTCTTCTACCTTCGTTTCCATATCTGTTCTGATACTGATTGGCCGGTGCTTGGCTTTGTTGCTTGTCGATTGTCTTATCCCCATCTTCTAGATAAATGGCAAATTCTTCAGCAAATTGGAGGGTCTGACAGTTACCCCCCTTTACCCTTTCTCTGAGGTTGGGTTTCAGGCCATCCACCCAACGTTTCACTCGATCAAGTTCCGACTGCTGTAAGGTGGAGTACTTCTCTAGGCTTAGAAACTTGGAAAGGTACTGCTTTATAGTCATAGTACCCTGTTGGAGTGTCAGGTACTCCTTCTGCTTCCTGCCCCTTTCATAGGCTGGTATGTAGCGATTCTCGAACGCCTTCTTGAATTCTCCCCAGGTGATGTTGTCCTGACCGGAGAACGTAGTGAGCTTGGTGGCCTTCCACCAATCTCTGGCATCTGCCGTCAGTTTTCTGGTGGCGTAAATTATCTTGCGATCCTCGCCGCAATCCATCTCAAGGAATATCTATTCTATCTCCTCAATCCATTCCTCTGCATTCTCAAAGTCACCATTCCCGCTGAACTGAGGGGGCTGCAATCTGAGGAACCGCTCAATGGTGTCTTTACGATCATGATGTGGTGGCACATTGGGACTCGAGTACTCAGTGTGCACGGAGTGGAACTCCGATTGTAGTAGTCCCTGTCTCAGTTGTTCCCCTCGGTACCCATTAGCCTGGGCCTGATCCACTTGGAAGCCATGTACTTGTTGTCTACTCATTTCTTGGTTCAGGGCACGTTGATTATTAGGTTGAGAACCTTGGGCCTCCTGATCGGCCCGCTGTAACCCACTTCTGGGAGCTCGTGGTATCTGATTCGGAAATACCATCTTAGGAGGAGTCTGTTCTCACACAACAATAACAATAAAATTCATAAGTGTGAGCTCAATAATACGTAGCACAATTCAATACTTACTTAACCCTACTGGATGACTGCAGTGGTTGCTCGTGACAGTTGCACATGGACTCAATTCTATCTATTAGAGACAGCTAAGAAGTGCCTCTCCTTAGGCTCTGATACCTTCTGTAACGCCCCGAGACCCACGTGACTTTCACGTGCTCAGAGTCGTCCCAAAGGCGCTACTCAATTTTCTATAAAACATTTTTTTTGCGGAATATAAACAATAAATGCGGAAGACTTTTTCAATAATAACAGCTAATAATCCATTATATTCAAAATAATTAAAATATTAATAAGTTCACAATTCTAATAAATGCGGAAATAATAAAAACTAGACAACTCAATCTAGAACATGTGCAACATCTGTCTATCACCGAGCATAGCCACCTGCAGGATCATCCTCTATCAAAGTACTTTCACCTGCACGGATCCAGGTACAGGGAAATATCCATGAGTATAAAAATACTCAGTACGTAGGGTCTACTAAACAATCAATATGCTCAATAAAAAAAATAAGATATAATCAATGATGAGTCAATTGAGCAATCAATACAATAATCAATTTACAATATAACGATTTATCAACATGAGCAACTATATCAAGTTATGGTCAAAAGACCAATCAATAGAAATGGCAATTAATTATTGCCTAATCAATTGGATCGATGATTCAATATAACAATAGGACAATAAAATCATAAATCAATAGGAAGGATCATAAAAAGATCAGATGATCAATCAATATTGATTTAGCAATTAAATGTCTGATCACTATGACACTATTCAATTCAATAATTTTCAATTCAATATCAATGGTCATTGGTCAATTACAATTCAATTCGATTCAATGGGCGGAGGCAATGCCAGTCAACGCTAATATCCAAATGACCATGATCTATTCAATTCGATTTCAATCCAACTCAATTCGATTCGATTTTAATTTAATTCAATTCAATTTACAATGTTCGGAGTTATCCAATTCAATGGGAGCGCTCGGTCAATTAAGGGACACCATGCCACTTTCATGCAGGCCAGTGGGGGATCAGTGCCACGGCAAGCCCAATACGATTCAATGGGTTCGTGTATGGTGGGGGACGAGTGACCATACACAGGACAACCATAGTTTTTACACTATCTGCCCCATTCAATTCAATTCAATTGGTCCCGGCTTAGTGGCAATCAGTGAACATGGGCCTAGTAGCTTTCGGCTTTTATCTTGTTTACCTAAAATGTCTATCTTTAAATAAATTATCAATGAGATAAATTCTGAACTCCAAACTAAGTAGGTCAACAATACAATCAAAATCAAAGTTCATCATAGTATAAACAAATCAATCACCAACAATATCATTGATACATCAAATTAATTAATAATAACGATAATACTCAGTAATTAAAATTTACTCAAAAATAAATAATAACTCTCGGTGGTATTCTCTGTTCATTACGGCCGTAACATCATTTTTCTTTCTCTCTCAATCTTCTCTGATCTTTACGGCCGTAAATTCTCTCTCCAAATTTTTTTACCCCCTATTTCATTACTGTCATAAACTTTTACACCCTATTCTATTACGGCTTTCAACTTTTACTCCCTTTTCGTTACGGCCATCCCGTTACGGCCTATCCGTTACGGCCGTAAAACTCTGTTCTTCGGCCGTAACACATTTTTTTTTTCTTTACGGCCAATCTATCTCCCCTTTTCTCTCTCTTCCTTTTCTCTCTCTCTCTCAACTTCTCGGCCGTAAAACCTCCTCTCCAATTTTTTTTCTTTTTAATTCCATTACGGCCGAAAACCCTAACTCTTCGGCCGTAAAAACTCTACTCTCCTCTCTCTCTATTATTTCATTACGGCCGAAACTTAACTCTTCGGCCGTAACATTATATTTTTTTTTCTCGGCCGTAAAACCTCCTCTCCAATTTTTTTTTCTTTTTAATTCCATTACGGCCGAAAACCCTAACTCTTCGGCCGTAAAAACCCTACTCTCCTCTCTCTCTATTATTTTATTACGGCCGAAACCTAACTCTTCGGCCGTAACACTATATATTTTTTTTCTTTTACGGGCGTAAACGCTCATTCTCGACCGTAAAAATCACCGGTTGCGGTCGACGCCGACATCTATTACGGCCGACATCTTCTCTCTACCTTTTCTATTCATTACGGCCGAAATCTAACTCTTCGGCCGTAACATTATATATATATTTTTTTTGACAAAGTCGATCTGAATAGGCTTTACAAAAATTAACATAATCTAATAAACCTACGGATCCCCTCTACGTACCTGCGAGCCTTGTCCTCTGAGGTCGCCGAAGACGAAGCCGAAAATCACGCAGACCGAGTCGTTCGTACCCCCCCTGCTCTTATTTATAGTGTTTATAGATTTTTAATTATTCTCTAACCATATTATCTAATCTCAATCAAATTAAATCCTCTAATTTATCCTTTTAACCACTCCCTATTTTATTCTAATATTTAATTAGATAAATTACGAAATTAATTGAATAATCCCATCCCAAATCAAACTCCTCTCAATTATTTTATTTTTATTTTCGGAATTATTAAATATAGTAATAACAATATTTCTTCAAAATAAAATAATAAAATATCTATTTATTAAACCTAAAAAAAATCTGGGTCGTTACAAACATAATGTATTCCTTTCGCTTATCGATCCATTTGAATTTCGTGTTCTTCTTGAGAAGCTGATTGAATGTTATAACATGATCTCATGAGTTGAGAGAATGTAAGAGAGTGAAACATAAAAATAAATTTTCTTGTATTTCATGATATACATGTGCATTTTTTTCATTTAAGTTTTGTTGATATATGAAAAGAGTTTCATTTTTTAGCTTCAATTTATGAATTATCATTACTCATTGGGATTGTTGATGCTCGCTCCTTTTGTTTAATTTTTGCATGTAATGAATGAAAGTACAACTACTTGATTGCTATAAAATATGAAATGTAAAAGGGGGTTAAGACTTGATCATGTGTGAGGGATGTGTGGCCTAGTTTACCTTTCATTTCTTTCGAACTTGTGGTGTGAATTAATATTTCAAATTTTATGTTTGATAATTTTAGAGTTGCGGAACCTTATATAGCTAACTCGTGCATTTAATTTAAGAGAGGGTTTGAGGTTGTTTTGGACTTGACTCACTCATTGTTTACTTTTGATGAAAAATTGTTAGTATTGTCCTTATAAATTGTCTATAATGGTAATTCATTTTGATTTAACTGATTGAGATGAGATATATGTTAAACACTGTATAAAATGCATAGACATATTTACGCATATGTCATGTCACCATTTTTGAAAATGGTTAGAGTTAATTTATTTTTAAAATTGAATTCTTATTGAATATTTGAATTTTAATTTAAATAAGTCATTTTTGTGTATCACCCTCGCGGCGAGGAAGACGTGAGGGGTGCCGTCGCCCCCCTCCTTCTTTGTCGCGGCCGACAAAAGGGGAAAGGGGGCATCGGCCCCCCTCGCGACTTCCTTGCGATCGGCGAAGGGAGAAAGGGGGGACTCAGCCCCCTTTTTCTACTTCGTCGGCAGCCGACGAAGCAGAAAAAGGGGGTCGACGCCCTCCCTTCCCTCCTTCGCCGATGGCGAGGGAGAAAGGGGGGTGTCGGCCCCCCTTTTCTGCTTCGCCGGTCATGAGCCCGCGAAGGGGGACGGCCGCCCGACGTCGATGGAGAGGGGGTGTCAACTTCTCACCTGGCGCCGATGGAGAAGGGGGTCGTCGGGTCCTTTTTATTTTTTTAATTTTAATATTAATTTATTATATATTTTATTATTTTATTTTTTTTTAGATGTGGATGAACTAGAAATAATTTACGTGGCGGTCACGTGCACAAGGTAATCGGAAAACCCAGTGTTGATAATGCCTTGAATCTGAACTCAGTTGTAACTTATATGATGCGCATATCTAATCAGGCGCTTTAGCATATTTCCCCTACGGGGGTTTCGTTTTTATTTTTTATTTTATATTGGAGTTCCCTATATAAACTATGGCTAGGTTATTTCGTATTCTTGGAATCATCATTATTCCATAACAAAGAGAGTCATCGTCATCCGAGGACATAATCCGATTTAGGGTGAATCTCATAAATTTTTGTGTTTGTGCGATCTCACTCTCCTTTTCGTAACACCCACTATCATCAGTTAAGATGATTAATTGTGTAAGAAAATAAAAGATGATGGACGTTCTGATTATAAATTGAAGTTGAAAGACTGATTTGAAAATGACTCAAAATTGATGGACTAATGATGTAATTTACCCTTAATTCTTGGGGTTGGCAGTGAGATGAGAGGGTGTCGGCTGGGTTAGGGGGAGAGGAAGAGAAATGGAAGAGAAAGGTTAGGTGAAAATTGGATTACTTTAGGTTTTAGGGTATTATTTTTATAGTGTTAATAGTTGGGTCATGGGCTTTGGGCTGTTGCAAGTTTCTCTTCTTTTCTTTTCCTTTTTTTTTATTTATTTTCTTTTGTGAGGATATTACAGTGTTTGTAATTGGAGTCCTTCTGTTTATGTGTGTTGCACTTTCCATGGTCAATCTCATACGTTTAGCAATCAATATTGTTGCTCATTAAATGAAAAGTAATCAAAGCAAAATTTAACAATATGCCACCTAAAGAGACAATTGTGAGTTGGTGAGTATAATATATGGATGGCATTATTCAATGATAAACGAATTCCTTATAAATATCTCAATATCACTTTTGTACAAAATATTCATTGTCAAGAGAAGAAAAAAAAAAAAGAAATGGACACGTTGAGATATTCATATGTATCAAACCATGCAGATCATGCTTGTGCACACCAGAAATTCATATTTAATTGTAGATGATAAGTTTTAATTATGTTGATTAATTACTCTTGTTAGAACCAATTCAACAAAAAGAGAAATAATAATAAATTAAAGGTCAAAGCTTCAAAATTGGGAGAAAGGTGATAAGGAGGAGGACATGCATGCATCACCAAGTTTGTTGCATGCACGTGCATGTATATATTCATATTCATATAAAGCAAATTTATCAAACCAAATATAAAATTTAGTTCTAGTTATTTATAAGTCTGAAATTTATGATTTTTCATCAAAATTATGTATATAAAAGGAAGCACAACCCATATATAAAATTATAAATTATGCAGCCTAACATAAAGTTTATAATTAGTTACAATTTTACATGTAAAATTTTACGATTAAAATTGAATTTATACTAGTTGTATTGGCAGGTATATCATTTATAAGTGGTAACCCTAGAAGATTAAATAAATAAATAAAATACGTATAACAATGTATATATAATCCATCATTCCTTTGAATTGTGAAAGACCACGCAGTCGTGCGATTTGATGAAGAAAAAGAATAATAATATGATCCCTATTTAATATTTATAGACCAGCGAGCCAAACTAATTTGTAGTAACGCCCCGAGATCTACGTGACTTTCACGTGTTCAGAGTCGTCCCAAAGGCGCTACTCAATTTTCTATAAAATATTTTTACGGAATATAAATAATAAATTGCAGAATATAAAACATAAATGCGAAAGACTTTTCAAAAATAATAACTAATAATTCATAATAATCGAAATGCTAAAACATCCATGAGTTTACAATTCTAATAAGTGCGGAAATAGTAAAACTAAATCACTAGATTTAATGTCATGTGCAACATCTGTCTGTCACTGAGCGTAGCCACCTGCAGGACCATCATCTATAGCTCTCTCACCTGCACGGATCCAGGTACAGAGAAATATTCATGAATATAAAAATACTCAGTACATAAGGTCTAAAAGACAATCAATATGCTCAATAAAAAATAAGACAAAATCAATAATGAGTCGATTGAGCAGTCAATATAATTAATCAATTAATAATTTATCAATATGAACAATATATCAGGCTATTGTCAATAGACCAATGTAATTCACTCACAATTTTTTTCAATTAATAATTATCAATTACCTGATTAATAGATCAATATTCAATTAACAATTTCCAATTCGATAATCAATGATCATTGGCCAATAATAATTCAATTCATTAGGGCAATAATAATTGCCAACTCCATCCCAATATATCCAAATGACCATGATTTAATTCCATTCACTTCAATTCCAATTCGATTCAATTCAATTTCAATTTCAATTCAATTTAATTCGATTCGATTTTTAATGTTCGGAATTATCCAATTCAATGAGGAGCACTCAGTCAATTAAGGGACACCATGTCACTTTCATGCAGACCAGTGGGAGATCAGTGTCACGGCAAGCCCGATACCATTCAATGAGTTTGTGTATGGTGGGGTACGAGTGGTCATACACAGGACAGTCATAGCTTTTACACTATCTGCCACATTCAATTCAATTCAATTCAATTGGTCTCGGCTTAGTGGCAATCAGTGAACATGGGCCCAGTAGCTTTCGGCTTTTATCTTGTTTACCTAAAATGTCTATCTTTAAATAAATTATCAATTTGATTAGATAAATTTTGAACTCAAAATTAAGTAGGTCAACAATACAATCAAAATCAAAATTCATCATAATATAAACAGATCAATCACCAACAATATCATTAATACATCAAATTAATTAATAATAACAATAATAATCAGTAATTAAAATTTACTCAAAAATAAATAATAACTCTCGATGGGTACTCCCTGTTCATTACGGTCGTAACATCAATTCCCCTTTTTTTTGTAAATATCTCTCTATTTTTTTCTCTCTCCATCTTCTCTGATTTTTACGGTCGTAAATTCTCTTCCTTTTTTTTCTACATCTTTCTCTCTCCAGATTTTACCCCCTATTCCATTACGGCCGTAAACTTCATCCATTTCTTTTTTTTTCTAATCCTCTTTCCAAATTTTACCTCATATTCCATTACGGCCGTAAACTTCATCCTTTTCTTTTTTTTATTCTCTCTCTAAATTTTACCCCATATTCCATTACGGCCGTAAACTTCATCCTTTTCTTTTTTTTCTAATTCTTTCTCCACCCTTTTCTCGGCCGTAAAACTCTACTCTTCTCTCTCTTGACGGTCGGAACAGAAAATTACGGTCAAACAAATTTACGGTCGTAATATTTCTAATTTAAAATTAAATTGCGTTGTAAAACCTTACGATGCAATAGCAAACAAATATTGCGGCCGTAATAATTTTAATTTCAAACTAGATTGCACCGTAAAATATTACGACACAATAGAAAACAGAATCCCCCCTACGTACCTGCGCGCCTTGTTCTCTGACGTCGCCGAAGACGAAGCCGAAAATAACGAAGACGAAGCCAAAACGTTCGTACCCCCTATTCTTATTTATAGTGTTTATAGATTTTTAATTACTCTCTAACCATATTATCTAATCTCATTCAAATTAAATCCTCTAATTTATCCCTTTAACCACTCCCTATTTATTCTAATATTTAATTAGATAAATTACGAAATTAATTGAATAATCCTATCCCTAATCAAACTCCTCTCAATTTTATTTTATTTTCAGAATTATTAAATATAGTAATATTAATAATAATATTTTTCAAAATAAAATAATAAAATATTCATTTATTAAATCTTAAAAAAATCAGGGTCGTTACATCATAACCTCCTTAAAAATAAATTCGTCCTCAAATTTGAATAAAAGAAATTATATTATCTCATCTAAATAATTCTGGAAAATCTCTTCTTATTTCTTCTTCCAGTTCCCAGGTGGCATCTTCATCTCTATGATGTGTCCAAGCCACCCTCACCATGGGTATCATTTTATTCTTCATATGCTTAGTTTGGTATTCCAAGACTTCTATAGGCTGCTCAACATATGTCAGATCTATATTCAAATTTGGTTCCTCCATATTCACCGTATTAGCATCATCATGTTGGTACTTACGCAACAATGATACGTGAAAGACATTATGCACGTGTCCATATGATGGAGGCAACGCCAATCTGCAAGTTGCATCTCTGATCAATGCAAGTAATTCGAAGGGGCCAACATATCTTGGACTCAACTTACCCTTCTTGCTGAATCTCATTACCCCTTTCATTGGAGAAACTTTTAACATAACTCGATCTCCCACTTTAAAAATTTATTCTCTTCTTTTCTTGTCAGCATATGTTTTCTGTCTTGTGAATGCTGTTTTCAACCTCTCTCTAATAAGGTGAACTTTTTCAGCATCTTCCTTGGTTTGCTTCATTAACTCCTCTGATAAGAATTGTCGTCCTCCCACCTCACTCCAACAGATGGGGGAGCGACAAGGCCTTCCATACATGGCTGCAAATGGTGCCATGCCTATGCTGGAGTGGTAACTGTTATTGTATGCGAATTCGATCAGTGGGAGGTGCGTGTCCCAACTGCCACTCCAGTCCAATGCACATGCTCGGAGCATGTCTTCTAATGTCTGAATCGTTCGTTCAGATTGTCCGTCTGTCTGAGGATGGAACGCAATACTGAAATTTAATTTTATTCCAAAAGCACTCCGTATGTTCCGCCAAAATTTGGCCGTAAATCGTGGATCTCTATCCGACACAATGGAGACTGGCACACCATGTAGTCGGATAACCTCCTTAATATAAATGTCCATCAGACTTTCGACAGACTGTTTCCATTTGATGGAGATGAAATGGGCTGCCTTGCTAAACCGGTCCACCACCACCCATATTGCATCATGGCCTTGTTGAATTCTTGGAAGCCCAGTGACGAAATCCATAGTCACCTTTTCCCACTTCCATTGTGGGATTTCAAGTTCTTGTAGTACACCGTAAGGTCTCTGATGTTCCACTTTCACTTGTTGGCATACTAGGCATCTTGCAACGTACTCAGTCACATCCTTCTTCATATTATTCCACCAGAAGGTCCGTTGCAAGTCTTTGAACATCTTCGTGCTTCCAGGATGAATGGCGAATTCTGACTTGTGACATTCATCCAACACTTGTCTTCTCAATGCTTCATACCTAGGGACCCACAATCGTCCCCTATATCTGATCACTCTATCTGTGACCGAAAAATCTGTATGAATCTTTTTGCACAACTTGAGCAGGTGGTTGTACTCGTTATCGTTTGGTTGTGCTTTGCCTATCTTCAATAGTAGCTCGGGTTGTATGCCGAGGTGTGCCATAATTCGTATACCGTCGCTGCTGATCACTGGACCGACCTGGATAATGCAGTAAATTATGTTTCAACGACTCACTCTCAGACATGCAAGTGATCCTTCCCATTTTTTACCAATTGCGTCAGCAACTGAGTTTGCATTCCCTGGATGATAGCTGATAGTAAACTCATAATCCTTCAGAAACTCAATCCACCTCCTCTGACGCATATTCAAGTCTTTTTGAGAGTAGATGTATTTCAAGCTCTTATGGTCTGTGAAGATTTCGAACTCTTCGCCATATAAATAGTGTCGCCAAATTTTGAGGGCGAAGACCACAGCTGCTAATATGAGATCATGCGTCGGATAATTCTTTTCATGCTTCTTTAATTGTCTTGATGCATATGCAATGACCTTCCCGTGTTGCATCAATACGCATTCCAAACCAGTGCCGCATGCGTCGCTATATATGACATAACCTCCTTGGTCTGAAGGTATGGTCAGAATGGGCGTCGTTGTCAGTCTCTTCTTTAACTCTTGAAAACTATCTTCACACCTCTGTGACCATTCATACTTGATGCCTTTCTTAGTGAGATTTGTTAGTGGCGATGCAATTTTGGAAAAGTCCTGAATGAATCTCCTGTAATATCCAGCAAGTCCAAGAAAACTTCTAATCTCTGACGCATTTTTCGGTTGTGCCCAGTTGGCAACTGCTTCCACCTTTGCAGGATCTACCGATATTCCATTTTCACTGATAAAATGCCCGAGGAACATAATATCTTTCAACCAAAACTCACATTTTGAGAATTTGGCGTACAATATGTGCTCCCGTAAGATCTGTAGCACAACTCTTAGATGTTCCTCGTGTTCTTCTAGGCTCGACGAATATATAAGAATGTCGTCGACGAAGACGATTATGAACTTGTCCAAGTATGGCCTGAACACTCTATTCATCAAGTCCATGAAAGCTGCGGGGGCATTGGTCAGCTCAAATGGCATCACTAAGAACTCATAATGCCCGTATCTTATTCTGAAAGCGGCATTCGGTACATCATCATCAATGATTCGTAACTGATGATAGCCACTTCTCAGATCAATCTTCGAGAATATCTTTGCCGAAGACAATTGGTCAAACATGTCATCGATTCTTGGTAGTTGATACTTGTTCTTGATTGTGACCTTGTTCAACATCCGATAGTCTATGCACAGCCTCATCGACCCATCCTTCTTCTTTACAAACAATACCGGAGCGCCCCATGGAGAAACGCTCGGTCGAATGAATCCCTTATCCAGCAACTCCTGAATTTGGGTCTTCAATTCTAGCATTTCTGCTGGAGCCATTCGATAAGGAGCCTTTGATATAGGTGCCGTGCCCAGCACCAAGTCAATGCGGAAGTCAATCTCCCGTCGTGGTGGCAATCCTGAAACGTCATATGGGAAGACGTCTGGAAACTCCTTCACCACAGCAATGCTATCTCGATTTAATTCAACTCTGTCTGTCTTGATCACACTTGCCAGGAAATCCCGACATCCTTTCTTCAGCATCTTTTGTGCCTTTAAAGCTGACATTAGGATCTTGCCCTTTTCTAGTGGTGTACCTCTGACAACAGTCTGAGGTCCTCCTGACGTTCTGATCAGTATCTTCTTTACTCGGCAATGTAGGTAGGCGTCATGGTAGGACAACCAGTCCATACCCAACACCACATCGTAGTCCTTGATCGGAATGATGATAAGGTCTGCGGAGAAGTTCTTGCCTTCCACTTCGACCGGCACCATGGGGATGTACTTCTGGGTAACGATGGACCCCAGAGATGTGCCAATGTCAAGTGAAAAACTAGTCGCTTGTGGCTTTATGCTCAATAATGGAGCGAATTGCTCCGAAATGAACGAATGTGTAGCACCTGAATCAAAGAGAATATTAGCATGAACACCATCAATTTTTAGCGTACCTTGGATGGTGTCATTCGCCCTTTGCTCGTCTGCAGGCTTCATGTTATATACTCGGCCTTGCACCATTCTAGGTGGTCCGTCGTTACGTTGCGGAGGAGGTCCAGCACGCCTCGGCTCTTTGCATTCTCTAGCGAAATGGCCCACCTTACCACAGTTCAAGCACGCTCCAGTTCTCCGGTAGCACTCATCGGGATGCATTCTGTGTCAGTAGTTGCACGGTGCTCTAGGCGGTTGAGGCTCATTCATCGCTGGATATGGTCTTCCCCGATTGCGATCATCTCTGCGGTGGGGATCTCGCCTAGCCTGCCTTCTATCTTTATTTTCATATCTGTTCTGATACTGATTGGCTGGTGCTTGACTTTGTTGCTTGTCAACTGTCTTATCACCATCTTTTAGATAAATGGCGAATTCTTCAGCAAATTGGAGGGTCTGGCAATTACCCCCCTTCACCCTTTCTTTGAGGTTGGATTTTAGGTCATCCACCCAACGCTTCACTCGATCAAGTTCCGACTGCTGTAAGGTGGAGTACTTCTCTAGGCTCAGAAATTTGGAAAGGTACTGCTTTATAGTCATAGTACCCTGTTGGAGTGTCAGGTACTCCTTCTGCTTCCTGTCCCTTTCATAGGCAGGTATGTAACGATTCTCGAACGCCTTCTTGAATTCTCCCTAGGTGATATGGTCCTGGCCGGAGAACATAGTGAGCTTGGTGGCCTTCCACCAATCTCTGGCATCTGCCGTCAGTTTTCTTATGGCGTAGATCATCTTGCGATCTTCGTCGCAATCCATCTCAAGGAATATCTGTTCTATCTCCTCAATCCATTCATCTGCATCCTCAAAGTCACCCTTCCCGTTGAACCGAGGGGGCTGCAACCCGAGGAACCGCTCAATGGTGTCTTTACGATCATGATGTGGTGGCACATTGGGACTCGAGTACTCAGCGTGCACAGAGTGGAACTCCGATGGTAGTAGTCCCTGTCTCAATTGTTCCTCTCGGTACCCATTAGCCTGGGCCTGATCCACCTGGAAGCCATGTACTTGTTGTCTACTCATTTCTTGGCTCAGAGCACGTTGATTATTAGGTTGAGAACCTTGGGCCTCCTGACCGGCCTGCTGTGACCCACTTCTGGGAGCTCGTGGTATCTGATTCGAAAATACCATCTTAGGAGGAATCTGTTCTCACACAACAATAACAATAAAATTCATAAGTGTGAGTTCAATAATACATAGCACAATTCAATACTTACTTGACCCTACTGGATGACTGCAGTGGTTGCTCGTGACAGTTGCACATGGACTCAATTCTACCTATTTAGAGACAGCTAAGAAGTGTCTCTCCTTAGGCTCTGATACCTTTTGTAACGCCCCGAGATCCACGTGACTTTCACGTGCTCAGATTCATCCCAAAGACGCTACTCAATTTTTTATAAAATATTTTTGCGGAATATAAATAATAAATTACAGAATATAAAATATAAATGCGGAAGACTTTTCAAAAATAATAACTAATAATCCATAATAATCGAAATGCTAAAACATCCATGAGTTTACAATTCTAATAAGTGCGAAAATAATAAAACTAAATCACTAGATCTAATGCCATGTGCAACATCTGTCTGTCACTGAGCGTAGTCACCTGCAGGACCATCATCTATAGCTCTCTCACCTGCACGGATCCATGTACAGAAAAATATTCATGAGTATAAAAATACTCAGTACGTAGGGTCTAAAAGATAATCAATATGCTCAATCGAAAATAAGATAAAATCAATAATGAGTCGATTGAGCAGTCAATACAATTAATCAATTAATAATTTATCAATATGAACAATATATCAGGCTATGGTCAATAGACCAATGTAAATCACTCACATTTTTTTTCAATTAATAATTATCAATTGCCTGATTAATAGATCAATATATAATTAACAATTTCAAATTCGATAATCAATGGTCATTGGCCAATAATAATTCAATTCATTAGGGCAATAATAATTGCCAACTCCATGCCAATATATCCAAATGACCATGATTTAATTCTATTCACTTCAATTCCAATTCGATTCAATTTCAATTTCAATTCAATTTAATTTGATTCGATTTTCAATGTTCGGAGTTATCCAATTTAATGAGGAGCGCTCAGTCAATTAAGGGACACCATACCACTTTCATGCAGGCCAGTGGAGGATCAGTGCCACGGCAAGCCCGATACGATTCAATGAGTTCGTGTATGGTGGGGGACGAGTGGCTATACACAGGACAGCCATAGCTTTTACACTATCTGTCCCATTCAATTCAATTCAATTCAATTGGTCCCGGTTTAGTGGCAATCAGTGAACATGGGCTCAGTAGCTTTCAACTTTTATCTTGTTTACCTAAAATGTCTATCTTTAAATAAATTATCAATTTGATTAGATAAATTCTGAACTCAAAACTAAGTAGATCAACAATACAATCAAAATCAAAGTTCATCATAATATAAACAAATCAATCACCAACAATATCATTAATACATCAAATTAATTAATAACAATAATAATCAGTAATTAAAATTTACTCAAAAATAAATAATAACTCTCGATGGGTACTCCCTGTTCATTACGGTCGTAACATCAATTCCCCTTTTTTTTATAAATCTCTCTATTTTTTTCTCTCTCCATCTTTTCTGATTTTTACGGTCGTAAATTCTCTTCCTTTTTTTTCTACATCTTTCTCTCTCCAGATTTTACCTCCTATTCCATTACGGCCGTAAACTTCGTCCTTTTCTTTTTTTTTTCTAATTCTCTCTCCAAATTTTACCCCCTATTCTATTACGGCCGTAAACTTCATCCTTTTCTTTTTTTTTATTCTCTCTCCAAATTTACCCCCTATTCCATTACGGTCGTAAACTTCATCCTTTTCTTTTTTTTCTAATTCTTTCTCCACCCTTTTCTCGGCCGTAAAACTCTACTCCTCTCTCTTGACGGCCGAAACAGAAAATTACGACCAAATAAATTTGCGGTCGTAATACTTCTAATTTAAAATTAAATTGCATTGTAAAACCTTACGATGCAATAGCAAATAAATATTGCGGCCGTAATAATTCTAATTCCAAACTAGATTGCACCGTAAAATATTACGACACAATAGAAAACGGAATCCCCCCTACGTACCTGCGCGCCTTGTTCTCTGACGTCGCCGAAGACGAAGCCGAAAATAACGAAGACGAAGCCAAAACGTTCGTACCCACTATTCTTATTTATAGTGTTTATAGATTTTTAATTACTCTCTAACCATATTATCTAATCTCATTCAAATTAAATCCTCTAATTTATCCCTTTAATCACTCCCTATTTATTCTAATATTTAATTAGATAAATTATGAAATTAATTGAATAATCCTATCCCTAATCAAACTCCTCTCAATTTTATTTTATTTTCGGAATTATTAAATATAGTAATATTAATAACAATATTTTTTAAAATAAAATAATAAAATATCCATTTATTAAATTCTGAAAAAAATCAGGGTCGTTACATTTTTCTTTTTGGAAAAGAAAAGAAACCTAATTGTTGTTGCAACCGGAAAAGGCTCAGGTCACACACTAACGTTGCATACGAGAATGCCGACCACAACGTCATATTTGAACCGGTTTTCTTTGTACTAATTTTCCTCAGGTCACACACTAACAAGAATGTGAGAATCTTAATTCATTTATGTCTTCCCCATGTTAAAGCTCTGTTTAGATGCACACGAGAATAAAAGGATAATCCAAGCAACGGCGGAGTCAGAAATAATTTGAGTGGCTTCACTCACATATAATTCGAACTTTTCAATTTTTAATTTTTTTGAATAACATATATAGTAATATATTAATTTTAAAATGATCTGATTCTTATGTTATGATATTAAGTTGTGTCATATGTTATATTTTTCTTATTTTTTATAAGTTGTGATATATTTAATTAAATTTTTTTATAATATATTTATTTAATTTATTAAGGAATTAATTTTAATACTTAAAAAGGAAAAAAAACTCATGTGTTTATATTAAATATAATATAGAATAGTAAATATAAATATTTAATTATTATGTGTGTATCTCAATAATAATTATATACTAAATTAGCATGCATCATAGATCATGTAATACCATACACACCATACTTTACAAAGAGGGGTAGTACTATCATAAAATTGAAAAAGAAAAATTGGCATGGAGCTTCGATCGGGAGAACTCACAAACACCTCATAGCACTTCGACCAACTGAGTTAACAAAGAGGTGATTAATGTTATATGAAGATATAGCATTCCAGCTGCCTTGCAGGCACAGGAACCCACCTGCCGCCGTCTTTGAATCCAAGAGGTGGTTCCTTCCTTGGATTGTTTGACATCACAAGTCTTAAAACTTCTTGCTCATATCATCACTACAATGAGCCCACAATTAAAAAAAGATATTGTTGACCAAAAAGTGGAGAATAAGATGATGCTCCTGATCCTATTCCCTATCCAAATGGGTCTAAGTTCTTTGAGAAAAGTAAAAACTTAAGTAACCTCACATTTTTATTTGCTTAATTTAGTAATTTGGCCAAAATTTTAATTAATTATAAGATTAAAAGAAGAAAACATGCATGCGTACACTATAAGAAAATGACAATTTTCGACGGCTCGAGCCGTCGCAAAATGAGAAGATTCCGTCAAAAATTTCAGTTTACGACGAATTTTTTTATGAGAGCGACCCATCATAAAAGTGCTCGTCGCAAATATTTTCTGACGACTGAAGATGGTCCGTTGGAACTACCCATAGCTAAAGTCGTAGGAAAGTTCCCACAGGTCTAGCCGTTACGATAGGAGACATGGCAAAGTTTCCCACAGGCGGAGCCGTGACAAGTTTTGGCAAAAATTTCACACGGCTCGACCTATGAAAACTTCCCACATAATATAATATAAAGTATTGTACTGATATGTGTATAAAATATTATATTTTGTTTCTCATGGCTTGAGCCGTGGGAACTAGCGACGGTGACTTGTTCGTGTGAATTTTCAACGATCGTAGCCGTCAAAACTTGTGACATTTTTTGTGCCGTCGAAAATTATGATAGTTCAAGTCGTGGAAAATATTTGCTTCGCTATTTCTGAAGGATGACATTAATCATTGGAAAACCTTTCGGAAATTGCAATCGTTGGAAGTTTTTGTTAGAAAAATGCATTTTTCTTGTAGTGGTAATACCATAAACCGTGTAGTCCAATTGATAGATTAAAATATGATGATAAATCATAATATATATAGTTAAAATAATTATAATTGCTTGATGTATGTTACGATGACATCATCTGATAATTTAAATAATACTCTATTATTAAATATTGATCTACCCTTCATATATTCCTTGAAAGAAATGCAAATCCTACTGGGAAAAATAATTGAGATCGGATTGTGAATACAAATATTTATTGGATCAAGATTATAAATTTTGATTTGAGAATATTAAAAGTATTATTAGAAAAAAAGGAATGTTAAATCCCATTAGGTGTAAGAATTTTAATTATGTTGAAATTAGGGGGTTTCAATTTGAATTGGAATTAAAAGACAAGATCAATGAATAAAGATCTTCCTATTTTATCTGCTTAGAAATATTTCTACCAAAAAATAATTATTATTATTTTAATTCAATAATTAGATCATAAATTAGTATAATATCAATTAATTTTGAAATTTGAAGAAAAGTAGAAAACATATAAATATAAATGTACAGTTTAATTGGGATAAGTTATGCATTGAAAACAACATATCAAGAGATAAATTAAGCAATGATGTATGCCTACTAAATGTGTGTACATTACGTATTGACTTGGATAATCAATTTTCCCCGTCAAACTAATGTTTTTGAAAGACAATCGTTTCCAATATGTTTCCATGAGTTGAGTATTGAATCCTTGCTTAATTAAATGGTTTTACATTTCTTTTTTGGATTCTAACAAATGGAATAGCTCATATTAAGATTTTACTTTAGAAGGTAGGACTTCATATAATTAATAAGGAGGAGATAGAGATCCTAAAGGCAATTTTTTAATCGAATTGAGTTTTTTCATGAGAGAGTTGATAGCGTAAAAAATAGGAAACAAGGTGACCATTGTTTAATTATAGAACACCATCATTTTTTCTTTTATAAGTTTGTGTTACACTTACATAAACATATTATTAAATTATTAGTCAAATGAGCCAACCATCTTGTTGAGACATCTCAAACAATATGTCAAACTAAAAGATCCATTAATTCATTTGCATGATCTAGAGTTCAACTGAGAAAAATGAAACCAATTATCATCAAATGCATTAAATACTAACAATTGAACTCCACCATAATTGTGTAAGGCTAAGAAAACTAATTACAAGATAGAATCCAAAACTTTGAGTCCCAATGAGATAGAAGCTTGGGCCATGGCATAATTGTGCTTGTAGCTTGAAGAGACATGTCAAAGTTACAAGCATCACGACTCATCACCTTCTTCATTGATGTAAGGGGACGTTTCTCTACAAGTAATCTTTGTAAGTTATCAGATAATGTTGTATTAAATTATTTAGGTCTATCACATTACTTTGATAGGTAATTGATAATTTTGCTCAAATAATTCACATTGTCTATGAAGTGGCAATGCATATTGCCTACGTGAAAGGAGGCAATACAAACTGTTATCAAAGTTGCAATCTTTCTAAATTCACTTTTCACATTTGTCCTTTATAGTTTTATTTAAATAAGTTATAAAAACTCATGAAATAAATTTTAAAACTAATTAAATAAGTTATAAAATTAATCAAATAAATATTAGTTAATTATATGAATATATTATTATCATATTTTAAAAACTACATTAACTATTTTATAAAATTTAATTTTATGGGTGATAATATGTATTTGTTATTTAAGTTTTTAAGTTAAAAATAATATATATAATTATTTTGTTTAGAGGTATATTAGTAAAAATTGTATATTAACTCATAAATCTTCATTATTTTTATAAATAACTAATGTGGATTGTTAAATAGATTACTTATGCATATTAAATAAGGTAATGTACATTGTTGATAATTTAACAACAATCCTTCTAAGAGGTAATTTACATTGCAACGCCCCAAAATCAACCCTCTTGTCACGCTTACAGTAAGACTAACCAAGAGAGTGCTACACTGTCTACTACTACCTTGACTTGGACTTTGACTTTGATCGGTCAACCAATGATCCACGTGACAATAGAAATGATAAAGAAATAATAATAATATGGAAATACGGAAGAAATATCATTGAAAAGCAAAGAATGTCACATGACATGAGATAATTCAAGAAAATAAGGAAAATAAAGATTGTTCGAATAGTTATGAGAATATCAACATAAGCAAGGCTAAAAAGAAAAATTCAAGTATTTCATATGTACAACATCAGATAATTCAAATACATAATATAAATGGCGGAAGGTTATGGTTATGTTGCAAGTCATGTGCCGTCGTCCTGGAGCTCTGCATTATCCACTTCCTCCCTAAGCAGGATTTTCACCTGCAAAATCCCAAAGCAGAGGCATGGAATGCTCGTGAGCTAACGCCCAGTACACATAGAGTCATAAACGATGAAATGATAATCAATAATCAGTTACTTTGTTCTTTACTTTAACAATATCTTATACAATATCATACTCTGTGATCCTTTACCATACTCTGTTATCCATTATCATATTTTATTATCCATTGCCGTATTCTATAATTCATTATCATGCTCTGTTATCCATTACTATATTCTGTTATGCTTTGTGTGTGACTACATCTTTTACATTAATACAAGGTCCTTGATGTTCGTTATCCTATACGAGCTCGACTTTAATTAGTTGGGAAGCTAGAGGTGTCTCTACACTGTATGTTGTCAGGGTGCCCATGAAAGGAAAGCTGTATGCTCAGGCATAATCTTTTCGGAATACAGATGGGAAAGGACCTGCATCCCAGGATACGGACCTATAGGTTCACTGTCTCCTCAGCTAAGCTACATGTCCCTCTGGTATAAAGCAATATAATTCATGTATGCCCCCGTGGGGGAAGAGTGCGTTTGATGCGCCACCCTTATTCGGAGCACAAGTGGAAGAGGGCCTGTGATACAGGAGCAGTGGTAGTCAATACCAGTAGGTACACTGTCTCCTCAGTGCAGCTACCTGCCCCTCCACTATATAATACTCTGATTTGTACTCTGAACAATACATAGTTATCCCATTTTTTTATCTTTACTTTGTTTGTCTTATTAATCTTCTTTGAAAATCATAGTCAGAAAAATGGTAAGGTCACGCCCCTTTTCCTGAGGGAGGAAAGTCTCATACATTCTTTACTATGGTGGATATGGCCTCAAGTGGGCTTATCGGATGTGGAGCCCAATTATGGAGGATCGGGGCCCAAACAATGACAATGTGTCCTTCTATCCGACAGGACTCGGGCCGGATTGACGATGACTCGGGCCGGATTACTGTCGAGCGAACTAGGATGTCAGGCCCGGTCCGAGTCGACATTTGACTCGGGCCGGATCACGGCTATTGTTCCGTGCGTTATCTCGATTAAGCTATTATGTCTATCTTTTACATTCCATAATTAATTTGTCTCATGTAATCATGATAAAGAAGTTGGACATGGTAACTAATCATAATTATTACACGATATGATACAAGTGCATATAAAAATTTCAGTTCAAATATAAATAATGAACGAACAGTAACTTATATCATGTACACCTATAGGTAATGCAAAAATAGTAAAATAATCATAAGTAATAAAAGATCTCTGACAAAGTAGGAGGTCACCCTCGGTATAGCGCGACTCCAACTAGATCGAACATGGTGCAATTTCAACTTATTTTTACATGTTTTGAACAATTCTATACGACATCAGATACTATATAATTCAAATAGAACATAATAAAGGACAAGGATGGGCATCGTGACATATGATTGAATAAGAGTATGTAGATGGAATTCATTTGGACTAACAGAGAAGACTAAACACCATGAATCCACACACTTATTTTTACCCGAGGGAACGAACAACAGAGCGCATGAAATAATGCAGTAAGCATAATAAGTATCATCCACTTTGATAAGTGCACAAACTATTATCACAAATAAATTCATGCTATTTGATCACTTTCATATGCATGTATAAATAACCAATTTATAATAAAGGTTATATCCTACGGGACTTAGTAAAGTTATCTAACAAGTAATAATTTTCTTCCCATATATCCAGACTAGCAGTGGGTGTCCATGTAATTATATATTAGTGGCTATAGTTATCAAGCCGATTGCCAAACCATATTATGGACTTGTCCTACAATAAATGACATGATTCTAAATTAAGAGAAAAAAATAGCAAAGAAAAATGTATTATCGCCTCAAGATTTGTTTTATGGAGCTATGGAGTAATTGTGTAGAACATGCATAATTCTACAGTATAATAAGAATTCTTACAAATAAATTGAGGAGTTGTACAATCACTTAATCCATCCTTTAATTTACAAATAACACTTCAATCTAATTAGTTCATTTATGCTTTAATAGATTAGAACCACTAATATGCCTTAGCTATTCTAGAAGCTATACATATATTTTCCTATACATATAACACATTTAATCATTAACGTGTCATGATGGGAACCATCAGAAGCATTTGCAATGGGAACAATGCGTATTACACTATCAAGAGACTCACGGACAGCCACATAGGTACATGTGTAAGCATGCATGCAAACTAACATATGAGTCTTAGTCTTTTAGCATTCATACTAATCATTTGCTTTTTATCCATATCCTGACCGAAGCATGTACAACATGAAATAATATATTTACTATCTATATATACACACGGATGATCTTAATAAAGTTGGGATTTCATAAATTTAAATCAATCATGACCATACTAATTCAAGGTGTCGAAGGTGCATTAATAGATTCGTCGATTAATAGGCAAGGTCAATAGAGTAACTCACGACATAAGAATCTAGAGTAAATAATAGTGTTTAAAATTCAATTCGAACATCATCGTTCGAGTACGGGAAGGATAATAGATTCGAAACGCGTGACAAATGATCTACATTTCTTCATCTAGGGATTTTATACATCTATGATACCTCTTTTGGTCGTCCTACATTCGCTCGTGTGCTCTACGTCCGCTGGTTCGTGCGTCGGTCTCTATTCGTTTGTCGGTCGTAGTTCGCCGGAGACAAAAAATAGGGAGAGAGAGGAATAGTGGCGGCGGAGGAGAGTCCAAAGAGGTGCAAGGGAGTCCTCCTCGCTTCCCTTTATAGCTCTGTCACCTCTTGTGAGAAGGAGTTGTGGGAGGAGAGTGAGGGGAGAGTGGGGGAGAGTCTCGTGGGGAGAGGGGGTTGAGGGAAAGAGGGGAGAGAGAATCTGTCCCTGAGCGACGTCCCTTTTTTTTAATTCCATTTTTTCTTTTGAATTTTAAGTTGCAGAGAAGCCATTCATTACATACATTTCCAGCTAATGTTCAATCGCAGTGCAATGAACGTACCCTAAATGCAATCCCCTTTGACGTTGGAGTCCCCGATGTTGCTTATAATGGAAAATTCATCTCACATAAATATTGCACAATATTGTCCAACAATTTCAACATGTACCTAATACATTTGAGCAAAATCCCACTTGACCACATTGTTGATGAACATGGAGTGATCACTCTCACTTATATAAGATTTGTCAATCAGAATTTTATCATCATCTTTATTTTCACCTCCATCACAAGGTTCAACCAACTTTCTTGATTATAAAGTTGTGTATCGGGAAAAGAAGGAGGCTTCACGTCTTGTGACATTATTCTGAACAAATTCATCTCTAATTGGAGGACAACAAGTTTTCGTCAAGTTCGTAAGTGACACCTTTGTGGGAGATGAGAGAAAAGAGCTCCCCCCCCCCCCCACAAAAACGCGCTCGCGCGCACACACATACACCAAAGTCAAGTCATGATTATCTTATCCATTCAATCTCATCTTCATAATTTGGATGGCAAAATGTAATGCTCCACCTTGACCAAAATTTTGTGGGAATTCAAGTAAACTTATTCTCTCAAAAGTCTAAGGTTGAAAAGGAAGTAATCACAACTTGATCTCTCAATATATCATCCACCATGAACAAATAACCTTGCAAGCTTAAAAACATCATTTCTTATGCAACTCAAATATGTTACAAATGTGCACAACTTCTTGTTCCATGTCATAAAAGGTGGTGGCTCTACCATGTTTTCTGTGAGAACAACATACAAGCCAAGGAAGGACTTTTCGATGTGGTGGCACACATGATCCAACTTTCACACCCTGAAATAATAAATTTGTATTAGTTGAAGGAATAAGGATTATGATGAATTAGAGGTATAAAATTAGTCAATCATATTGTTAAGACATCTCAAATAATATGTCAAACGAAAAGATCCATTAACTCATTTACATGATGAAGGGTTATAGGGTAGAACTCAAAGGGGTGACTTCCAAGGAGATAAAAGGTTAGGCCAAGGAATAATTGTGCTTATGGCTTGAAGAGCCATGTCAAAGCAATATAAACATTGTGACTCATCACCTCCTTTGTTGATGTAGATGCAGTCCCCTCTGATGCCGGAGCCCTTTATACTGCTTATGATGGCAAATTTACCTGACATAAAAATAGCACGATTTTGTCCGACACTTTCGACTTGTACCCAATTCATTTGGGCCAAATCCCACTTGACAACACTAATGACGAACATGGAGTGATCTTTTGTCTTAGTTATATAAGATTTGACCACCAAAATTATCTCATCATCTCCATCATAATGTTCAACCAACATTGCTTTATTCTGAAGTTGTCTATAGAGGAAAAAAGGAGGTTTGATGTCGTGTGGTACTATTCTGACTGAGTTCATCTCCAATTGGAGGACAACAAGTTCTCGCCAATGAGATAGCCCGTATGTGACACCTTTGTGGGAGATGAGAGAAAAGAGACCGCCGCCCCCTTCATCAAAGTCATTTGTATATGTTGATCTTCTCCACTCGATCTCCTCATAATTTGGATGACAAAATAGTATATTTGTTCGGTAACGCTCAGCGAAGATGATGACACAAGCTGGATCGGTAGGTTTTGTAGACATGGTGCCCACCATGCCTCCGGAATCATGAGTTAGGCCAAAATCATGTGGAAATCTAGGTAAACTTATTCTCTCAAAAGTTGTAGGCTTGAAGAGGAAGCAATCACGATTTGATCTCACATTATCATCATCCACCATAAGCAACCAACCATGCAAGCTCAAAATACAATATTTGTTATGCAACTCGACTATGTTACAAATGTGCACAACTTCTTGTTCCATGTCATAAAAGGTGGTGGCTCTACCATGTTTTCCGTGAGAACAAGACACAAGCCAAGGAAGGATTTTCGGATGTGATGGCACACATGATTCAACTTTCACACTCTGAAATAAGAAATTTGTATTAATTGAAGGAATAAGGATTGTGATCAATTAATATGAGAGAGGACATGTTGTAGAAAATGGAAGGTCACATATAAAGTGTTACATTTGTTTAATGATATCATGTTGGCATTTGTAAGGGTAATTATAAATTTTGGCTATTCCCTAATATAAAATTAAGATGGAATCATATATATATATATATATATATATATATATATTTCAGTAAAGGAAATAATTAAGTGTATTACCTTTGGTGCTCCAACAAACTTTGCGAGGTTGTTGCCTCTTTTGCCAAAGTTGATCTTCTTGATGTGGTTGTAATCAGATTCCTTTTGTTTATGTGTGTTGCATTTTTCCATGGTCGATCTGATACACTAAGCAATTAATATTATTGCTCACTAAATAAAAAATAACCAGAGTAAAAATTTAACAATAAGTCACTCGGAGAGACAATTGTGAATTGGTGCCTATAATATATGGATGGCATTATTGAATGATAAATGAATTTATTATAAATATCTTATTTGTTTTGCAATATCAATTATGCACAAAATATACATTGTCCAGAAAAAAAATGCATGGATACATTGAAATATTCATATTTATCAAACCATGCAGATCATGCTTGTGCACACCACAAATTCATATTTAATTATAATAAATGTTAAGTTTTAATTATTTTGGAATAGGTTAATATATAGACAATTTGGTAATTAACTACATATCCAGGATAAATAAAATGAATTGGCTTGAATTACTCTTGTTAGAACCGATTCAACAAAAAGAGAAATAATAAGATATATAACCACATAGGTCAAAGATTTAAAATTGAGAGAAAGGTGATCAAGGAGGGGGACGTGCATGCATCACCAAGTTTGTTGCATTCACGTGCATGTATATATTCATACAATTTAAAATTTGATTCTAGTTATTTATAACTCTGAAATTTATTATTTTTCGTTAAAATTATCTATATAAAAGGTAGCATAACCCATATAATATATACATTATGCATTCAAATACAAATATTTTTTTTATATAATTAGTTATAATTTTACATGTCAAATTTGATGATTAAAATTAAAATTTATTTTAACTAACTAAAAGTTGAGACAAATAAATAAAATATGTGTAACAATGTATAAATCACCATAATACCTGAAGTTTTCGTTCCTTTGAATTGTGAAAGATCGTGCGATTTGATCCCTAATTTATAGACCAATGAGCCAAACTAATCGTAGCAAGATTAGGAAATTTAGTCTAATCGCAATCGCGGTAGGAATTAAGAACATATATAGTCTAATTTTTAATTAATTACAATGTATATGTAGTCTAACTTTTAATTATCCTCAAAGTTTGCATTCCGACGGTATGATGCTTATTCCCGAACCAACTACAAGAATTTGATGACTTTCCAAATACAAGAATATAATAATAATACAACAACAACAACAACAAAGCCTTATCCCACTAGGTGGGGTCGGCTATACAAGAATATAATAATAATAATAATAATAATAATAATAATAATAGTGTTAAAGAATGCAATTTTAATATGAGATTCAAATGTCTAAATGAGCTATAAAGTTTGACATGTTTCTTTTCACTCACTGATAGTGACTCCCACGTGAACTATTCTTAAATTTAATTCTAAAACTAATTTACTTTTTTATTGTTTTTTATTTATTTTCGCATCCTTCTTTCTAACTGAAAAAAAAATATGAGCAAAATTTTATAATTATTCTTTTGTTTCAATTATATCAAAGTATCATGATTTGTAAATTAGAGTAAATTTTATTACGATATCAACAATACTTTTAATAATTTCATGTATATTGTGTAATTTGAATAACTTAAATTATTTTGTATAGCTAAAAAGGAATAAAAAAGATTTGAATTATTAATAAAAAAGATTAATAATTTTGTAAACCACGTCTTTTTGGCCACGTTCGACGTACGTGGCCACGTGCGCACTCCGATCCCTACGCCCCCACTCGACATCCGTACAAAAATCCGAACGTAACGGGCGAAATCTTGCGGAGCGGACAAAAAAACGGCCAACCATATCGGCCGCGCCGACCACTTCCCCGGCCAAAATAACAGCCGATAAATCTTCCGAAATTACGAGTTTGCCCGAATTCATCCGACCATACCGGTTTTGCTGCCGATTTATTATACCTGCTATCGCCGACTCGTAGCGGACGAACTCGCCGTTACGCCACCGCCGGATCTCGACACTGCGCACCACGTCACCTCGCTATCTCAAATCGAATCCAACCGCCGAAAGACCCGAGTACAATGACGTAAATGCCCTCATAAATGCGGAGTTTTCTCGTCTCCTCTTCCCCTGTCGTTCGAATCTAAAGATATAAGCTTTTTCTTCGAGTGAGCTGTGGGAATCGTCACCAACACCCATCCTCAACTGGAATCTCGAGAAGCCCCTTTTGCCTCTGGTGTTGATTGAATCCCCCAAAAGCTTCAAAGCTCCTTCTTTTCCAGGTCTTTACTCTTCTTCCAGCGTTTCCCTTCCTCTCCATTGACCCGAGAGATCACCTCTTTAAGCTTGTTTTTTGGAGTTGTGGTTTCAGGCGGACTCTTTGCGTGCAGTCGTAAAGATTGATCTTTTCTCCTTTTTTTGTTTCGATGCTGATGAGTTTTCTGTACTCTATGATGCATCTTTAGCTCGTTTCTGGATAAAGTTTGAAGCTTTTCGAGGTGGTAGACACTGGTCGCTTTGTTCTTTTTAAGTTGCCGGATCTCTCAGGTTGCGAGAGCTTGTGGGGTTCGTTTAAATTTTTCACAAGGAAAAGTTGGGCCCTTTTCCACTCTTTTGCTGGTTCTTGTGGCTCTCTTTCTGTTCAGCTGTTGTTAGCCTGCTTTTTCCTCCAGCTCTTATACTTGGTGACGCTAATTTTCTTAGCTCCTTTTTGCCCCTCTTCTTTTTATCCCCAGCATCAGATCCCACTAATGATTTTGATTCATCCGGATCAGCACGACTTCACCTTGTAGCTTGATAAGCACTGTAGAAACTTCCTGGTGGAGAAGAAGCTCCTTTCTTGATAGATTTGTCTGGAAAGATGACGGTGGTCTGCAGAGTCCTTTTATGGCTTGCCCTTGCCGCTCTATGCTCCTTTTCGGCCGAGGGTCTCGGAGTGAACTGGGGCACGCAGGCGACGCACCGGCTGCCGCCCAAGGCCGTGGTCCAGTTCTTGAAGGACAACGGAATCAAGAAGGTTAAGCTCTTCGACGCCGACCCCAACACCATGAGCGCGCTGGCGGGTACAGACACAGAGGTCATGGTGGCGATTCCGAACAACATGCTCGGCATCATGAACGATCAAGATGCGGCGAGGAAGTGGGTGAACCGGAACGTGTCAAGGTACAACTTCGATGGAGGAGTAAAAATCAAGTGAGTATGGATCTCTCATCATCCAATGTTTGGATCCGCAGAAGTACTACTGCTTCACGTATATTGCTAATTTACAGTAGTCATCATTTTGAATCTTTTGGGGAATCCTCTCTGCAGCTTTAGCGACACACTGGTTGGCTGCAATAATGTTCTATAACTGATTAGTTTTGTATTTTCAGATCTATTGTGTTTGTATTAGCTTGTACCTTTTTTCACCTTGACTGATGACTGCCGCAGTGATCAATCTCAGTCAAAATAAATGAATTTGTGCAACAAAAATAAGCATTATCACTGAACCGAGAAAAAGGCACCTGAATATCTGATTGCCACCAACGATACACAAAATTGATTGTGCATTCTATATTAGTGATTTCAATCATTTGATGTACTGGATCAAAACATATCACGTTATGCCCATTATGTGCATATTGTCGTGTAAGGTTGTTCCCATACTAACACACATGGTATATGTCATTGTTAGGTTTCAGCATGTTCTGATCTGCAGTATGGTCCAGCATTGTATCATGTCATTGTCTATATGTTTGTTTCCGTAGTTTATTGCCGATGGTTAATAAGATATATCAGAAGCACCTAGAATGGGGCTAACCGTATAATCTTTTATTCAAGAACAAAACAATGTTAAAAGTTTTGATCATAACCTGAGAATGCACCTAGCTAAGAGTCTCTGCTAGTAATATGTTCACTAGAATTTATTCTCTGAGTAGACTCTAGGGAGAATAAAACAAGGTAACAAATTAACCAGCACTTCATTTTAATAGAACATATACAAAATTAGTAGAATCACTTCTTCAACCTAATTGTATAAATGGATATGAAACTCTTATTACCATAAATGGCATTACATTAATTCCTTGCATATATTTCTGGCAACTTATAGGAAATATTTCGATAGATTGATGAGTTTGCCTATGGTTGTTGCAAGAAATCTTTGTTCTTTGGGCATGCATGTATCTGTTAAAGCACATTAGTTTGAGTTTGTTATAAGTCTTGTTGATTCTTGAAGTCTATGATCTCTTAGTTGTAAAGTTTTCAAGGAATTGCATGAAGTCTATGATCTCTTAGTTGTAAAGTTTTCAAGGAATTGCATGCAATTCCACATTGGAGTTCTATCTATTCCAGTTTTTGGTATCTTGTTGTGATAATTATTGATTCAAGCAACTCCCAAACAACATTTTCTTTGACTTTCTCATATTTTTCTGTTGCACTTAGTTGCATTTTATTACATACAAACAACAACAACAACAAAGCCTTATCCCACTAGGTGGGGTCGGCTACATGGATCATACGACGCCATTCCGCTCTATTAGTAACCAAACCTTTCGGTATATTATTCACCAATAGATTTTGCTCTATTAGTTCACCAAGTGTCCGCCTTGGCCTCTCTCTCCCTCTTTTAATCGGACTCCAGATTATTTGATCTACTCTTCTTACTGGCGCATCTAATGGTCTTCTCTGAACATGATCAAACCATCTCAAACGATTCTCTATCATTTTCTCACTAATAGGAGCCACTCCGACTCGTTCACGTATATGGTCATTCCTAATCTTATCTAATCTTGTATGACCACACATCCATCTCAACATCCTCATTTCGGCTACCCCCACTTTACGTTCATGTTGTCCCTTCATAGCCTAACATTCACTACCATATAACACTGCTGGCCTTATAGTAGTACGATAGAATTTTCCTTTAACTTTATTGGGTACTTTTCTATCACAAAAAACTCCAGTGGCTTTCCTCCACTTACATCAATCAGTTTGAATTCTATGATTAACATCGTCATCAATCTCACCATCTTGTCTTACAATTGATCCTAAATATTTAAACTTTGTCACTTGAGGAATTATATCCTCCCCTAGCCTAACTTTCAAATCGTCTCTAAGTTGTTTATTTGTGAAATTGCTATGCATATATTCTGTTTTATTCCTACTTGAACGAAAACCCTTTGACTCCAACGTATTTCTCCATATTTCTAATTTTGTATTAATCTCTTCTCTTGAATCTGCTAAAAGTACTATATCATCCGCAAATAGCATGCACTTAGGTACCTCCTCTGTGATACTCTCGGTTATAGCATCGATAACTAAGTTAAATAGATACGGGCTTAAAGCTGATCCTTGATGTAGGCTAATTCCTATAGGAAATTCATTTGTAGATATAATTGCTATAAACATATGCAGATATAATTGCTATAAACTATGATTTGATTGATTTGGAGCGCTAATCAGTAAAAGAACACTTGGGCATGCATAATGTCAAGAGAGAACTGTTAATAAAAAATAATATAGAGAAGACATATTCAACGATAGTTATGTTGATCTAGGTTTCCTTCTGATTGGTTTAGATACATTTCTTATAACTTTCTAAAGATATCAAATATAGATCTGTATTGTATCACATATTCACATGTCAAGCAGTTGATATCACTTATGACTTTTAACCTCAGTGCATCTCCATCAGAATCGATAGATTTAAGTTAATTATTTATTGTGTATCCACAGATATGTAGCAGTTGGAAATGAACCCTTCCTTGCGTCATATAATGGTTCATTCTTGAATGTCACGCTACCAGCCTTGCAGAACATCCAAAATGCTCTCAATGATGCAGGATTGGGTGACAACATAAAGGCCACCATTCCTCTCAATGCAGATGTGTATAACTCACCTGTAGACAATCCGGTTCCGTCAGCTGGATCATTCAGAACCGACATAAATGATCTCATGACTGAAATTGTACAATTCTTGAACAAGAACAGTGCACCGTTCACGGTTAACATATACCCTTTCATAAGTTTATATGAGAACGACAACTTCCCGCTGGACTATGCATTCTTTGATGGTGTAAGCAATCCGGTAATTGATAATGGAATTCAATATACCAATGTGTTTGATGCCAATTTTGATACTTTACTCTCAGCCCTGAACAGGGTTGGCTTGGGTAATATGCCTATCATTGTTGGAGAAGTTGGTTGGCCTACAGATGGTGACAAACATGCTGTAATAGCCTATGCTCAGAGGTTCTACAACGGCCTTCTAAAGCGTCTCGCAGTAAATCAAGGCACACCTCTCCGCCCCAACCAATACATCGAAGTCTATATGTTCAGTTTAATAGATGAAGATGATAAGAGTATTGCTCCAGGAAGCTTTGAAAGACATTGGGGAATTCTCAAGTACGATGGACAGCCCAAGTACCCAATGGATCTTTCAGGCCAGGGACAGAACATAATGCTTGTGCCAGCAAAGGATGTGAAGTATCTGCCACAAAAATGGTGCATATTTAACCCAGTGACCGCAGGCAATTTAAGTGCACTAGGGGACAACATCAACTACGCATGCACATTCGCTGATTGCACTGCACTCGGATATGGATCAACTTGCAATGGGTTGGATGCTAATGGAAATGCTTCTTATGCCTTTAACATGTACTTCCAGGTTCAAAATCAACAGGACATGAGCTGCGGCTTCCAAGGTCTAGCCATTGAGACGACCCAGAACCCCTCCACAGCGAACTGTAATTTCACTATCCAGCTTGATTTATCTGCTTCGACGGCCTCCATTGCGCCATTGCTTATGGTGCTCGCATCCATAGTCTTTGCATTTCTTTTACTCTAGGTCGAGTCTGTTGTAGAAATTCTAAAGTCACACAGCTTACTGTTTTGTTTAATCAATGTAAGCTAGCTATTTGTATTTGAAATACCAAGATGATCTATTTCTTACAGTCAATTCAATACGATTCAAGAGGGATTGGATTGCCCACATTTTGGCATCAAATGTATTCTCATATCATAGATGTCAGATGACTCAGATCCTGTTATTAACCCAAACAGATGTGTAATGTAGAAGGCACTAGCAAAGCAACCAAGAATTGTGCTTCATTCCTTGGCTGTCTTTGTGGGGGAAGACCAAAGCTGAAATCATATGCTTTACTACTTGCAGTTGCAGCAGCAAGTGTGCATTAGGGACTAGCATGAACTCAAAAATCACAGACTTAGCAGGATACCGTCAGATGCCTGCACAGTTTACTGTACTAATGGAGGTTATTGTAACATATCTTTTGTTCCTATGTCATGTTCTCTAGACCTGGATACTTCTTCTAAATGGAGCAAGGAATCCTGACAAGGTAACTGTAGGAATCATCCAACATACATTTTTATTGGAAGTGAACAAAATAGCCGAGTACACTATTTCATCACTTTGCGAGCTAAGTTTAGAAATGTTCATGGCTGAGTTAAGTAAACGAAATCAGGGCAAAGGCTGCTACCTCAAATAGTATAATCGCTTTGAGTCTTATATCGAGATGCAGGAGTTTATTTTTTTTGGCCAGCTCGAAAGTTGTGGCGATGTCAATTAATCAGGTTAGATTCCTCTTGTGTGGCGTACTTGACGTTGACATATGAGATTCTTGACAAAAATATTTTGTATTCAAAAAAATTGAAACTTAAGATTTTGCTTAAGCGAAGTTTCCCCAAACATTGGAAGAGGGGTGACTCTTATAATCAAATTAATAAAATTGTATAGCAGCACGTCTCAAGAGATCATGAAACCGAGGGGAAATCATCAATTTTTTTACACAAACAAAAAATATTATATTTAATTTCTTTTTTACTTTCTGAGATGCAAATCTATTAATTATATCTTCAAAATCAATTAATTTGTGGAGAGAATAACCAAAGAATTAATAAAAATATTGATTAATTACGGGCAAAATTAGTTGAAGCACTATCGATTGTTTAAAACAAACCATAAAATTGATAAGGAGATATTTAATTATTGTGAATTAATTATGATTTAGGTGAATAGCATTATAAATGAATATAAGAGTGGCTTTCAAATTAATGAGAGTTCTAAATTATTGGACCTTAATAACAATGTAACATTGTTATTTACCAAGAGGCCCAAAGAAAGACATTAAAAGTAGACACTAATTTGAGAAAATCATATTTTTTATTATATTTTCTTGATTAAATGTTCTTTTTCTACTATACATATATTTAGAATATTTATAAAAAAAAACATGAAATTGTTGCAGGGTTTGTAGAGGGTTTTGGCACCACCTCCATCCAGGATACTATATATACTGTACATATCAAGGCACCATTATTGTCCCCCAAAACCTTATCCTTCTCTCCTTGGGAAAAAAGGAAGGAAACGATGGAAGCGAACTCCCTCGTTTCCTTCTCTTCTCCAAAACCCCTACTCCACTGCCACTCTGCTCTCTCCAGAGCCTCTCCGTCGAGGCACGCGCTCTTCGTGAGGTTCCACCCAGTCTCTCCCCGAGGCCTCGCCCTTGCCTCATCCCCGCCGAGCTCCTCTCACCCCCTCTTGCCGCCGCGTGCCGCCGTCGCCGAGACGTTGGAGCAGGACGCCGACGCCGCGGTGTCGCAGAGAGGGGCTCCGAACAAGGTCGATAAGAGCGGGCGGTTCTGCAGCCCGAGAGCAGCGCGCGAGCTTGCTCTGTGAGTTTCGCTCTTCTGCGCCGAATTCTGATGGGGTTTTGTGTTGATTGTGGCTTCTGGTTGGACGGCAGAGAAGAATTTTTTTTTCCTCCTTTGTGGTTTGGTTCTGATATGTTTGAAGAATCCTCGTGTGCAGGTTGATTGCGTATGCCGCTTGCTTGGAAGGCTCTGATCCTGTCCGGCTTTTTGACAGAAGAATTAATGCCAAAAGAGGTGGCCTTTTACCTTTCTTGCAGTCAATTTGATCCTTGTTGGACTTCTGTTTTTTCTTCTGCTCTTAAAAATTAGTTGAAGCATCAAGTAATATGTTATTTTATTGCGGAAAGATTTATTGATTTTATTCTTTCCCATGGGATACTAAAAGGATTTATTTCTAATTAGGATAAAGGAACTGATTGAGTGTTTTTTTCTTTTATTGGTTTGGCGAATTTGTGATTCAGAACCAGGATATGTATTCGACAAGACAAAACTTTTGCAGTATGATCACATGAGCTTCAGTGGTGCACCTGTCGAGGTTCAGAGTGACGAGGAGGCAGAAGAGTTGATGCTGAAGAATGATGACGAATCTGCTAATGGTAATTACGTGACTCGGCTTATGTTTGAAAATCCTTTTGGTATATACTTGATAGTTGCTGTAAAAAATCATCACTTACTTTCTAGGATATTTAATTAATCTATTCAACCATAGGAAAAAGATTCCATTTTTTTAGGGGAAGATTCCATATATTTTTCTATCCAGAAAATTACAGCTCACATACTGTAATTTCTAGCTGCCTCATTCAAGGCCCAGGTCACATTGCTGCTATAAACAGATGGGAGGCCTTGCATTTTGGTGTAAGCAGCAAGTGAAATTGGAGTGTGTAGCAAGTAAGCACAGTGTTGCGAGCTGTGCTTTCTTGTGGTGTAGCTAAGGCTGTGAATCAGCATCCAATTGCATTGTAGTCTATGAAGTAAGCTTGTGTGTGTAATGGGGTAGTCAGTGCACCAAGTGTTGTGTACATGAGTGATGAAGTGAATATATTAATTAGTGAGGTGCATGCATAGTGAAGAAAGCATGCCAATATGGTGTTGTCAGTTCAAACGTAAAAAAGTTATATTTATAGTGATTAAGTCCTCTTCTTGAATTCACAAATCTTGCATCTTCCCCCTCAAAAAAAAAAATTTCTTGCATCTTTAGAATGCATCGATTTACTTTTGACATTGTACATAGGAGGCAGTTGTTTTTCCCATTGCACTTAATGGAAATGGTTATCTAGACAAATGGGAGTGAAAATGTTGTTCTGTCGTATCACAGATATCAGAAAAGGTTCAAATGGCTGTTATGATAGTCTGCGTACATGTTGCAGCTGTTGCAAAAGTTACTTGCACAGTTGCTCCAGAAAATCTCTATAACACTTCATGTGGTGATCACTTCTGAATGCAAATGTTCCAAAGAGCAATACAATATGTCAAATTTTCCATTCATGTATTTCTAATTTTCTATAACTTCGCCTATGTTTTATAGCCGGTCCCAAGCCCGGATAAAGGAGGAGGGTTGTGTTAGGCCTTGACAGCCAGCGTAAAACCCTGTCGAATCTCATGAACATGGATCAACGAATGGCGTCGTATGATCCATGTAGCCGACCCCACCTAGTGGGATAAGGCTTTGTTATTGTTGTTGTTATTGTTGTATTTCTAATTTTCTATTGACTTATTCTTTCTGTTAAATTCATCTGACACCAATGTTTACTCGTGACAGAATCTGTTCACAATTTTTCTTTGGTATGTCGTTCATAATTACGTTTGGTAAATGCCAAACATTCTTAGTTGCAGAATTGTTCTTGCACTATTATTTTGCTTTTTCTAGGGCATGTTCTTGCACTATTATAGGAAGGATGATATCTATAGGTTGAATTTTCAGAATTTCTATCAGCTTCCAAAGAAAAGAAATGGTCTAGACGCTAGTATATGTGTATTCTGTTATGGAGGTTTTCGTAGGATGAGATAAATAGATAATTCCAAACTATATTACAAGAAAGTTAAGAGGCGGTGGTAAGTTCCTGATATCATCAGTCGTAACCCTTAAATACACCTGCAGGTGATACCATTTCTTAAAGTCTATAATTCTTTATGGAAAAGAAAAGTGATAACTCTAAATCTTCTAACAAGAACAAGTATGATGACACGTCAAAACTTTCATTGCTCCTTTGTTCATTTTATGTCAAAGAGAGAATCACTGGAAACAACTTTTTTGGCAGTTAGCCCCTACAATTTTCTGAAATATAACTACTACTGCTTTCATGATTTCAGAAGCAGAAGTTCTTTCGGCTCCTCCAAAGCTGGTGTATAATAGATTTGTTTTAAGGTATTTCCTTAATCCACCTACAGCATTCATTCTTTCTTTTTAGCTACTAAAACATCTCAGATATCATGCTCTTGGAAATGGTGTTTGAAAAAAATAATGGCTTTACATTACAGTTTGACAAGGGATCTACTGCGAGCAGTTGTTGATCGGTGGAATGAGCATGTTTGTTCCATTGACAAGATAATTCCTCAAAATTGGAAGGTCCGCTGTGCTTTTAAGTAAAGTAGTGTTGATTTATTCCACACTTAATTTGTCAACAATTCAATTAAAATTGCCAGAAACTTTAAACAATCATCTTTTCAATCCACGTCATGCTAATATGCTATATGGGTAAACTCTTAAAATTGTCATGGTAATGTTATAAATATAATCTTAAAATAAAAAACCATTCCATAGGTATTTTATTCCATTTATTTCTAGATTATCAGGAAGGCAAAAGCAGCAAAAAGTTGGTTAAACTCTGAACTCTGAACAATATTCTATTGATTTCATAAATCTCCTGATAGCTGGTCAATTGTACATTCATACATAGTATTTGGGGGTCCTATGGGTTTTTTAAAAGTTTATACACTCATGTTTACATCTAATTGGAACTCTATGTGAACTTTGCAATGTTATTTTTTATATTGAAAATCTCCCTTTGATAATATTAAATCCTTATGAATCTTGGCACAAGATCAGTCCTATCAAGGATATATATATGTAAACTTTGATTGTTTTCCATATTTTCTTTGAATTACATTGTGTTGAATTCAATGTATCTGGCAATTCTTTCCTTTTGATATACTAAGTTCTTTGGAATTAAGTTAGTTTGGCAAGTCAGATTTATGTACTTACAATTTACAAGGAAAATATTTAAAATTTGTTTGTATCGAATTCTACGAAAAAAATGCATGTTAAACATGTTTGTCAATGGTAGTATAAGCTACTTGAAGCTTTACTTTCTAGAATCAATAAATTCTCTGTTCTGCAATGTAACCATAGTAAATTCTCTGTGCTCCAAACAACTTTTCCTAATCAAGAATCTGAATTATGTATTCCATTAATCCGAATTCTGCATTCGTTTGAAAAAGAATCTAAATTCTGCATCCATTTGATATACTAAAATGTAGGATGAACCTGCAGCCAGGATATTAGAACTATGTATTCTTCATCTCGCCATGGCAGAGATCACAGTGATTGGAACAAGGCAGCAAATTGTCATAAACGAAGTGAGCCATTATTCCTCTTCCATTCCCTCCGTCTTTACTTTTATTTAGTTAATGACATGTTCATTTATGTTGATGTCCATAAGGCTGTTGATCTTGCAAAGAGATTCTGTGATGGTTGTGCCCCTCGGATAGTAAATGGATGCCTTCGCACATTCTGTCAAGGACTATAAAATGAGTGATATTCATTCAGCCTTTATAAGCAGCCAAAGCACATCGAACACTTACTTTCACCCTTAATTGCGGGTCTATGGTCATTGCTAGTGGAAATCAGGATTATGAGGTGATTGCTGATTCCTAAAATTCGTTCAATGGTTTTTTTGAAGTGATTATCAGAAGATGAAGAAAGCCAACAAAATACCTGTCTGTCCAGGCCAGTCAAAATAACAGAAAAAAATGTACCATCTGAAATGTATATTTTAAGAAACATGCACAATTTTTGTGCTAGAAATCTTAATTCCTGTTGATCAGAATAGTTGATAAATGGTTAGCTCTTGTTTCTTCATAATGCTAGCTACCTAAGACCTCAGAGGTCCTCGAGGCTAACATATGCATCATCCGTATATCTTATATTGTTTCTGAAAAACTACTCATGACCCCATTTGCAACTGGCAAGATCGTATCATGGCCTGGTAGTTCATTTTCTTTAAGATTATTTATGTTCTTTTTATCTTAGGTCGGGATTATCGTCATGATCCTGTGATTTTTTATAACATGAATAATAAACCCTGGTTTTATATGCCTTCACAAGTTTTTAAGACGGTAATGCCAACTAAAGAAGTGAAAACTACTTTCTGGTTCTTATCCTCCCATGGTGCAGGTATATTTCATGTTTATCTTGGTGATTATGAGATCTGGGTTCCTGGTAGAATATGTGTAATAGCTGAAGTCCTTTAGTTTCACGCATATGCTTTCTGCAGTACTAGAATTTTAAGTTTGGGCAATTTCTGGTCATCAGAGAAGGAAACATTGCAAGTCATATCATCATGTGTAGCAACAACATTAACAAAGGACAACCAAACAGAGTTGATTAGTGGACTTTGTGTCTCATGGTCAGTGGATGGAAGGTTTTCTCTGGAGTCGTTAATTTCGTTAGGATTTGACATCATTGTCAATAAACTTTTAGACATGGTCTAGATTGAAAACGGACAACCAAATCACTATTTAATGTATAAGTTTTTTTCTGAGACAACTTCGCACACAGAAAAAGAAAGGTACGTAATGTACTCTGCAGCACCAAAAGCAATTACTAGCACACAACACAGACCCTGCACTCTTCTCCTTACATCTTCGTTGCTTATTGGCATCATCATTAAACAAGAGCATGAAACAAAAGAAACCACAAAGCTGTGCATGAAGAGAACCCTCACATTTACAAAGGTAAAACACGTCGTCCTTCAGAATGTGCAGAAATAAGCCTGGAATTAGTCATCAGTCTCGTGATGTTGTTAAAGCGGATGACTGTACAAGAGACAGCATCTAACAGTAGTTCCAGTCGATCAGCTCTCGATGTCTTCCCTCGCCTTCGGAGCGCAAGCCGCAACGGCATCTCCGACCGTCAGGTATATCCACTCTTGTCCGATGAGCTGGTTGAAGTCGGACGAGTCGAGCTTTTCGAACACCACAGGGCCAGGGTTTGCCAGAACGAGCTGGACATAAGAACATGAACCATGAATGAATGATCCTGACTGCTTCAAACGCATCTGTTGTTCAGAAGGTGTACTATTTTACCTGAATTTCGTGTTTCTGTAAGGCCTTGTACAGGTCTTCAAGCGCGTGAATTCCACTGGTGTCGATGTCGGTCACGGCTGTACAGATCAAATGCAATTGACGATTTGGTGTCACGGGGAATAAATTCAATAAAGATCATGACAGGTTACACAGAAATGCATAATGTCTGAAGTTTCGGATCCATTACGTACGTGATAATTCGACGATCACGAACTTGATCTTTTCCTTTGTGTTCTCTTCCTTCTCTCTCAGCCAGCGAAGGATCCTGCAACATGCAGATAATATTGTTGGCATCGCTACATGCACTGATTTGCATCAAAGTGGTCAATCTTTCAGAGCAGATATATACAAGAAATTGTGACTAGTTTCTTACCTCTCTTTAACATAATTGGAATTGACGAAATAGATAGCGGAATCAACTCTGACAATCAGAATGCCCGGAACTTGAGCTGCGTTAGGATACTGTTCAACGTTCCTATATATTGTTGTGCTCGGAAGATTTCCGAGCAAAGTTGTCCTCGGCCTTGTGACATGGAGAAGGATCTTAGCAATTGATAGCGTCACCTAACAGGAAATGGACATGTCAGAAAGGATTCAACAAAGAACATGCACAGTCCATGTATTTACAGACAAGGAGCAGTAGAATGAATCTTACTGCAATCAAGAGGCCAATTTCAATAGACACAAAGACAACGCCCAGGAAAGCTCCCATGCAGGCAATGAAGTCCAGCTTATCGACCTTCCAGATGAGGATCGCCGCTTTGTAGTCTATCAGATTGATCACGGCCGAGATAATGATCGCGGCAAGTACCGCATTCGGGGTGTACTTGAAGAGAGGTGTGATCACCAGCAAGGTCAGCATCACAACCACCGACATGACTATGTTGGACACCGCCGTCGAGCAGCCAGCCATGTAATTGACGGCCGAACGTGAGAAGGAACCTGCAAAGAGATGCATTCGCATCATTCCAGCTGAAAGTCTGATTTGCACCTCCCTCCTTGATGCATGCTCCAGCATGATTTGTTCTTGCTAACCAGTAACCAGTCAAGTTGCATTACCTGTTGCTACATAGCAAGAGGTGAGTGATCCAGCTATGTTCATTGTGCCCAGTGCCAACATTTCCTTGTTTCCATCCAATTGGTAATCTTTCATGGCAGCAAAAGTCCTTCCAATCGCAATAGCTTCCTGAAAATTTGCAGCACATGAACATATGCGACAACTTAATTGATGAATCAATCCAAGTACCAGAAATAGCTACAACTCAATTCGATTCTTTTTTATTCAGTACCGTCAGAGCTACTAGTCCAACCACGACTCCAATTTTGAATCCTTTCAAGACGAACGAGCCGCTGAAGTAAATCTCGTCAGCAGATGGTGGGTTGAGTCCTTTTCTGATGTTTCTCACCTGTCATTTGATTGATCAGTCTCAATGAGAAATATGATTTTAACTGCATATATCGTAAGCTTTTGCAAGAAAAGCACGTATATATTCAACTTACAATCTGAACGCCCTTCTTATCTGCACGAGTTACGTACACAAAAAGAGTGGAGAAAATAACTGTGATCAACGGCGCGATGGCAGCAACCCAGAAGAGCTTCTTCTTCTTCTTTGCCTGTAAAAAAATAAATTTGTTAGATACAAAAAAGAGGAATCGAACTATGATAAAGAACAATTTATAGTTCATGCTAATGTCCAAGTTTTATTGAGGCTAAACTCGATCGATCCTGAAAGTAAAAATTAAATACATACGATGTACTTGGCGACCAGAAGAAAAGTCAGGCATGTTGCAGCTATTACTATCGTCTGCCAGTTCCACTGCAGAAGTATACATACAACCAAACAGATTAATATCCAAACTTAAATCATATTTATTGTGCATGATTTAATCATTTTGATTACCCCGTGGTGAACGGGACGCCACACTGATTTCATGACACGAACGATGTCGGTCTTGTTGGTGAACTGCCTGATGCCCAGAAATCCTTTCAGCTGCTGAAGGGCGATCGTGATGGCCGCGCCGGCCATGAACCCGACGATCGCAGCGTGCGACAGGAAGTCGATGATGAATCCAAGCCTGAAATCAATGAATACACACTGTTGGATAGGTAGATCCTTGAAGCTTTCGTGTTCGTATAGCTAAGCAGATTATGATCATGTGTATACCGAAAGAATCCGAGTGCAAATTGAGTGATGCCGGCGAAGAATGTGGCGGTGAAGGCGAGGCGTTTGTACGTCTCCTTGTTCTTCACGGGATCGACCTCGTCCTGAAGAAGCGTCCCGAGAAGGAGAGAGACCACGGCCACGGGGCCGATGGCGATATCCCTCGAGCTACCCATCGCAGCATAGATCAGAGGAGGAACGAAGCTCGTGTCTGCGTGCAGAAGCAGCATATAAGTGACATGCATGTACTTGACGTGACAAGGTTGCATCTTTCTTTCTTTCATGCATGCATGCATGCATGTACAGGCCACTTACACAGTCCATTCCAAGGATCCAGATTTGCAAGCTTAGCGTACGCAATATCCTGCAATCGTTATCAGAAAAAAAAAAAAGGAAAAGATTGCAACTTTAAAGTGTGGATTTGAAGATTTAACTGATATTTTGAGAGGATGTGATCTAAATATAGATTACCTGAGGGATGCAAAGGCTTGCAATGGTTAATCCTGCGATGAAGTCTCCTTTGAACTTGCCCAAGTTGTAGTCTCTCGCCCAGTCGAGGATGGGGAACAGGAACCGCAGGCCCAGGATGGCCTTCCTCCCCGGCGTCTGGCCCTTGTAAGGGCGCAGAGGGTCGTCGTGGAGGAACATCTCCTTCAACTTTTCGACGATCTCTGTCACCAGGCCCCTCCGTGGGAGTCGCCCGACCTTGTAGCCGGAAGCGGGGACGGGGGCGGCGCCGGCGCCCAGCTTCCGTTTGGAGGATGTGCGGCTAGATATCTCTGCTTCTTTGATGTCAGCTGCATCGGAACCAATCACTCGAGCCATCCTTGTGGCTCTCCCTTACCGCAACCAAAGCACTGTTGACACAGACACTTGAACTAGTCAGAAACTAATGAGCAGTTCAGGATCATGTTTTTTTTTCTTGGAAACAAACAAGATCTGATCTCAGATTAGTCAGGAACACCACTAATTCTTGTACTGTCAGGATTAATTAATATGAAAGTCGACGAGGATTGGAGGAAGAATGGGGGATTGCTCAGGGAAGGCAACAGGTCTCAGCCATGCACGGCTTCTTCAGCATGCAGCATGCATGCTCATATCTACAGATAGGTGAAGCTATCTAGATTCAGGCAGTAAAATACAACTGCTTTAGATATTGTTCATGTACCTTTTGGGATTCAGAGCCCCTGTGGCAATGGCGACTGCATGGAAAAGAACGACCACATGAGCCCTTTATAATATATCATCATCAGACCACATGGGTTCTGATTGCCAGGCTACGAACTCCATTGGCCTAACTCGGAATTGTGCTGTCATTTCTCTGTGATTCTGAATCTGGGTCGAATTCCGAACCAAACCAGCATGAGTCCGTAGGATCAATGATGATGCAAGCTGGGAAGATTAATATAATATGTGTTCATCATGTATGCAAAAAAAACAAAAAATCCAGCTAAAGATAATTCACTTAGGACACCCAAAAGTTCATAGTTCCCATGCGTGATGAGCTTCAAATCTGAAAGTCAACTCTTATTGAATCTGGACGGATAAAGAGATGGATTCATGACAAGAACATATATGAGATTTCTTGTGCATTAAACAAAAAGTCAGACGTTCAACAGGTACAGCACTCGTTCGGATTGATATCCTTTAACGAAACACGTTAAGGATCTCATAGACCAAAGAGAAAAAAAAGGAATCTTTAATTGATTAAATAAAAAGAGTTGACCTGACAAGTTGGCGTTTGTTTTGCTAAAAACTACGTTATCTTGTGAGTTAGCTCATGCTCTTAATTATTTCTTGAGGTTACGAACCCTAAAAACCATATTTAAATGTTTGGTTAACTGGTACTCTTAAACATTGGCGTGCAATGTGTTTGTTATCAAGTTCTCAAACTAAAAATTATAGCTTGATTGCTTCTAAAAGCATGATCAATGTTGGTAAAATTAGTGCAAGGTTAGATTTCATCAATCAATGTAACATGAAAATTATGATAACTTTTTCAGTTGAGATCCATCGATGAAAATTAAGATAACTTCTAAAAGCATGAAAATTATAGAACTAGAAACCTCTAGTGTTCGAGATAAAGAGAAAAAAATGATATTTCTCTAACCACAACCTAGTAGCACCCGTGGAACTAACCAACTATACTAAATTTATTTCATGATAGTTAACTTTAAGATGTATTGAGCATGCGTGGATATCATGTAGCTTTTTACAATGTTTTTTCTTAGAAAAATGAAGTACAACACTTTTTAGTTTTTAGAAAGTCACTTACTGCATATTCTTTTGTCGGCATACAAATATTTTTATTAAGTGTTTGATTACCTCTTTAAATATTTTGTAATGATAAGAAAACTTAAATACTTTATTTTAAAAGAAATATTATCATCATTTTATTTTATTAGATAAGAAAAAATATTGAAGAGAGAAGTAAATATTATCCAACTTTGACTCAATATCTATGTTATTATGTAATTTCAATTTATAATCATACTATCCTCGAATTTTTTATTTCTTGTGCACATTGTCTTCCTAACCAGTGATAGTAAATTTTTTGATTGTATCATGCAATAAAAAATAATAAAATATAAACGAATGACATGCCCCTATCAGAGCGAGAGGAAGGGGGCGTTCGCCCCCTCGGTCTTTATGTCATGCGCGCAGAGGGCATCAGCGCTAGGGATCATATGTCAGATCAGAGGGGGCAGTGGTGTGGGACTAGAGCCATATGTCGATGCAATCGACATGGAATCGATGGACGCTCAACGTCGAACCTTCTCCCCCTCCTCGAACTCACTCAAGCACACTACACACTCCACAATGGCTGCAGCCACCATCCATTCCTCAACATCATCGGTGGTGGAGAAGATGATGATTGACTCGAGCACGGTGGGGGCGGGGCTGCGGCGGGCAGCGGAGGGATAAGAAATGAAGACGATGAGCCGCCAGAGATAGAGGATGAGGAAAACAAAGGTGATCGTGATGGCGATGGTGATTATCATAATCCTCCAGCTCATGGCATAAGTTGACAATGGCGTGATCTAATTACCAATGGTGGTTCTATTGATGCAAATCTGCTACAAGCCTTTCGGAGGCCAACCCCTTCCCCGCCTTTTGTGTCGCGTGCGCAAAGGAGGAGGGGACGGCTGCCCCTTTCTACCTCTGCGCCAGAGAGAGGGGAGGGGGGTGGCTGCTCCCCTTCCTCTGGCGTCATAAGGCTTCCTTCGGCGAGGGGCGGTGGCCCCTCCTTTTTATTTTTTTATATTTTTTATTGTGTCACATCGGCAACATGATTAGAAAACTCATTATCATCGGTCAAGAAAATAATTCGGATAAAATAAAATAAAACTTTGATGTAGTTCGATTATAAATTAAAATTAAAGGACTGAATAATTATCACACCAAAAGTTAGGAGAACGATTATCCAATTAATTTAGCATCATCACTTTCTGCCCCAGATATAATATATACATACATATAATTTTATAATTACCATGTATGTATACATGCATTCACAAGTCAATTCCTTACCATAATTTTCTCCCATACCAACATTCTTTTGTTAAAAAAAAAAATAGTTACATGAATGATAATTTGTCATTAGTGCCGGAAATTTTTAAGAATAATCTGAAACACCGTCAGCTTGATTCAAACTTCTACATCCATAGTTTCATATTTTTTTTGTGAATACATACATGTTTTACTTTGAAGAACGGAAGGGACGAGAAGATTATTTTTTTTATCCATCTTTTTCATGCCTAATTTTCAACTCATTAAGATTTGCTTCACCGACGGCGAAAACTTTGTTACATGTCTCCAGACGCAAGCGTGACATTATAAAAATACTATAATATTATGTGTATATATATACATATATATAATATAATATAATATCCGATTCAATTATGAGCCCCCTTTTGTGGACATTTAGCAACCATTATGATGGATTTGAAATATATAGAGCGATGACGAGGTGCATACGGAACCAATTTTGGTCAACTAATTAAATTAAACAAATTAGTTGGTTCCATTTTTATTTATAAAGATATATAAATTTTGTACGATTTAGTGTGGTCCACTGCTGCCCATTAAATCTCCAAAGCGTAATTAGAGCACGAGATGTGTAAAATAGTTACCGTTCTTCATGTCATGTCAATTGTTCCCTTATGAAATAAAAGTTTTGCAATTTGAGATAAAATAATAATAATAATAATATTGTTTTTGAGAAAATGTGAGTTTGTGTGTGACGCTTCACGCTTTAATTCAATAAAATAATAACAATGTGATTTGGAATATAATTATATATTATATATGTCAACGACCACTTATTTTTATGTTTGGGGTAGTCCACTTGTCTCACTTTCACATTAACCATGCATATTGGAGCCTATGGGAGAAAGTTACAAAACCCTGAATTTGGAAACCCTAAGATCATGCATGCTTAATAAGGATACTGAGTTTTTTTTTTTACATATATTTGTTGTTTATATGTACTAATATCATGAAAGATGAAACTAGAACTAAATAAAGAAACCATGGGGATCTTTTGGTTTTAAAATAAATATTGGAATATCACGTTATTCTTGAAAACGTAGTCAAATATAAGGTGTGTTAGAAATATTTTGATCAAACATCGAAAATTATAAAATCATCATAATTTTTATTCTTCTAATCAAAAGAAGAATATAAAAGAATAATTGTATTCTATGCTTTATCTTTTTCAATCGTTCTTTCTTTACTTTTTTAATATTATACCTTTATATTAATATTTTATCATTGTTAGTTTGTTACAATACTAAACATAAATTATTTATAATAAAATATTTGAATTAAGAATATTATATTCTAAAATTGTATTCTCTTTAATCCAAATATAAATGAGAATAAGAATATTTTATAAATTTTAAGAATATAATATTCTTCTACTTTATTTTTCTAAAAAATATTTTTTATTCAAACGATTAAAAAACACAAAGATACGATGGAAGTTAGAAGTTGCATCTCAAGGAAAATGATACATCTGACTTTTGTGGTTGATTTTGATGATGGCGACCAAATAACGTATGAGTGCAACCATTAAGTGATGATCCATTATTGATACCTACTAATGTTCATTCTTTAGGAATTGGTTCGAATTAGAATAACTCAATACCTATTTTTTTTATTTGTTTTATATTCGCATCGTATCATTCGCTTATCCCTAACGTTTTACGACTTAAGCTACTACATATCAGTTAAGTTTTTTTTTTATTTCCTTTTGCTGTTCTGCTAATTTTTTTATTTTTTATTTAAAAAAACGTAATGGGCTTTAGTGATCATATTGATATTTATTTAAGGGGTGACTAATTATCACTCCAAGAAAAGAAAAGAATTATTATATAGGCGTTAGTTTTGCTTCGTTGATATATCAGGTTTTGTAATATAGTTCATTATTATTTTTAACTCTCGTGAAATATTAACTTTTAGTTTTTATGTGAATGAAATGAACCAATTTTTGGAGTTAAAAAATATAATTTATCATTTCATTATATATATATATACTAACGGCAGTTGGGCAGACCCAAGTTAAAGGTGCGGGACCCTCACCCTCCTCAAAATTTTAAAATCTTACTTATATTATATATGATTGAAAATTAAATTTAGTATGAAAATGAATATTGAATGTAATTTAGTGTGGTGGGTTCTCCACTTTGAAGAGAATTGTAAAGATCCAAGGTTCAAACTTTGCCCCCTCATAATTTTTTATCTTATTTTTTTATTATTTTGGCTCTTCTTTTAATCTGCTCCTAGAGTAAATACTAAACAGTGACTCCTCTTAAATAAAGGTCTGTTCAAACTTTCGTGAATGTAAAAAAAAATTTATTAAGAACTTTATTCGCAATAGTCAGATGTGCTGCACGGGTGATATCGAGATCGATGATGGACCGAAATTTTAATTTAGTGCGAGATGATAAATGAAAAAAATAATTTATACATTTATTCACTTGAGAAAAAAAAAACAGCGCGATTTGGACCTTCTAGGGGGGAAATGAAAGCCCATGGACTTTCCATTTGCTCTGATGCGTATATATTCTGAGGGCTGGATGAATCAGTCAATCATGCTTCCTAGGGTTTTATTTTCCCTTGGCGCCGCCACTGCATTTTGATGTCAATCTCTTTTTTTTTTTTCGGTGTCCCAGAGAGGGGCTCCGAGCGCGAGCTTGCTATGTGAGTTTCGCTCTTCTGCTCTCTCCAGAGCCTCTCCGTCGAGGCACGCGCTCTTCGTGAGGTTCCACCCAGTCTCGCCCCGTGGCCTCGCCCTCGCCTCATCCCCGCCGAGCTCCTCTCACCCCCTCTTGCCGCCGCGTGCCGCCGTCGCGGAGACGTTGGAGCAGGACGCCGACGCCGCGGTGTCGCAGAGAGGGGCTCCGAACAAGGTCGATAAGAGCGGGCGGTTCTGCAGCCCGAGAGCAGCGCGCGAGCTTGCTCTGTGAGTTTCGCTCTTCTGCGCCGAATTCTGATGGGGTTTTGTGTTGATTGTGGCTTCTGGTTGGACGGCGGAGAAGAATTTCTTTTTCTCCTTTGTGGTTTGGTTCTGATATGTTTGAAGAATCCTCGTGTGCAGGTTGATTGCGTATGCCGCTTGCTTTTAAGGCTCTGATCCTGTCCGGCTTTTTGACAGAAGAATTAATGCCAAAAGAGGTGGCCTTTTACCTTTCTTGCAGTCAATTTGATCCTTGTTGGACTTCTGTTTTTTCTTCTGCTCTTAAAAATTAGTTGAAGCATCAAGTAATATGTTATTTTATTGCGGAAAGATTTATTGATTTTATTCTTTCCCATGGGATACTAAAAGAATTTATTTCTAATTAGGATAAAGGAATTGATTGAGTTTGTTTTTCTTTTATTGGTTTGGCGAATTTGTGATTCAGAACCAGGATATGTATTCGACAAGACAAAACTTTTGCAATATGATCACACGAGCTTCAGTGGTGCACCTGTCGAGGTTCAGAGTGACGAGGAGGCAGAAGAGTTGATGCTGAAGAATGATGACGAGTCTGCTAATGGTAATTACATGACTCGGCTTATGTTTGAAAATCCTTTTGGTATATACTTGATAGCTGCTGTAAAAAAATCATCACTATCTTTCTAAGATATTTTATTACTCTATTCAAGCATAGGAAAAAGATTCCATATATTTCTTTTGAGGGGAAGATTCGATATATTTCTCTACCCAAAAATTTACAGCTCACATACTTTAGTTTCTAGCTACCTCATTCAAGGCCCATATGACATTGCTGCTATAAATAGATGAGAGGCGCATTTTGGTGTAATCAGCAAATGAAGTTGGAGCGTGTAGCAAGTAAGCACAGTGTTGCGAGATGTGCTTTCTAGAGGTGTAGCTAAGGCTTTGAATCAGTGTCCAATTGCATTGTAGTCTATGAAGTAAGCATGCGTGTGTAATGGGGTAGTGAGTGCACAGTACATGAGTGATGAAGTGAATATATTAATTAGTGAGGTACATGCATGGTGAAGAAAGCGTGCCAATATGTCGTTGTCAGTTCAAGTGTAAAAAAATTATATTTATAGTGAGTAAGTCCTCTTCTTGTTATCACAGATTAGCAGTTTGTACAACAGTTACTTATTCTCGAATTCACAAATCTTGCATCTTCCCCCTCAAAAAAAAAAATCTTGCATCTTTAGAATGCATTGATCTAGTTTTGGCATTGGACATAGGAGGCAGTTGCTTTTCCCATTGCACTTATGGAAATGGTTATCTAGGCAAATGGGAGTGAAAATATTGTTCTTACATATCACGGATATCATAAAAGATTCAAATGGCTGTTATGATAATCTGCGTACATGTTGCAGCTGTTGTAGACTTACTTGCAAGCTGGAGTTATGAACTTATAATCATGGAATCGACTCAATCAACTGATTATAAGTTCATTCCATACCGGGATAATCAGGCTCGAACTGATGACTTCCACCACGTCAAGGTGACACTCCCACTGAGTTATATCCCTTCCCGGCCCTGTCGAGAAATAGAACTAACTAATCCTAAGGCGAACCCGGAACATACCGTTGGGAAGTGATTCAGTAATTAAACCTTCATGAATCAATTTTTGTTCTTTCATTCTAGGTAACCTCCTTGAAGTAGCAACTAATAGAGGAAGGGTTATATAACTCACTTTTCCTCTCTATTTCACAAATAGCTTCGAGGTCTATTTCTTAGTTTACAAACTGGAATAAAAGAATTAGTAGATCTACAGTTGCAGCAGAAAATCTCTAGAACATTTCTTCGTGTGGTGATCTCTTCTGAATGCAAATGTTCCAAAAGAGCAATACAATATGCAAATTTTTCTATTGATATCTTTTTATTGACTTATTCTTTCTGTTAAATCCATTCGACACCAATGTTTACTCATGACAAAATTTATTCACAATTTTTCTTTGGTATGTCATTCATGATTACATTTGGTAGATGCCAAACATTCTTAGTTGGAGGGCGTCAGATGAGCGCGAGTGGAAAAAGGCGGCGAGTTAGTCGTTGGGAACTCTTGAAGCAGCGGATGTTTGGATTTCTCGTGTGGATTCTAGAAAGCCCAAGCGAAGATTTCAGAGATCTATTCGGAGATCCATGAGTGCGTAGTTTTCAATCTGAATTAAGATCCATAGATCCGCTGCTCGATTCCTTCGATTGCTCCCTCGTTTTTTCTCCTCCTCTTCCTCTGCTTCGTCCTACTTGGTCTTTTGATGAATCCTGAAGGCTATTTTTTTTGTTTTGTTTTGTTTTGTTTTTTTTTTTGTTTTTTTTCTTTTTTCTCCTAAAAAAACATTCTTAGTTGCAGAATTGTTCTTGCACTATTATTTTGCTTTTTCCAGGGCATGTTCTTGTAGGAGGGAAACGAAAGCCCATGGGCTTTCCATGTGCTCCAAATTGTCCGAGAGATGCCTATATATTATAACCGAGGGCTGGATGATTCAGTCGATCACTTTTCCTAGGGTTTTTATTTTACCTGGGCGCCGGCACCGGATTTTGATGTCAATCTCATTTTTTTCCCATTTCCTATTTGATCCATCGATCGATGATTCGTGGAAATTTCTTTAACGTTTTGGCCTAATATTGCAATTGTTTGCTGCTCAATCGGGATTCAGCAAGGAATCTATCGTTAGGCCAAATTAACTTCTTCCTTTAGCTCCGATGATCCCTATTTCTTATTGAAATCTTTTTTGTAGGATTTTTCGGTGACAAGGTTGATACATTCCTCGCTTCTTCTTTGTTTTTGTTTTCTTTTCGATCGATTTCGTTTGCTATTTCGATGGCATGGTATGTTTGGATGATGAAAGAAATCATTCGGATTCCCACTGATTATATTTTCATAATATGATACTTCACAACCAGCTACTTCTGACATTATATCATGCCGATTCCTTTGTTTTCCTGCAGAACAACGAAACCTTTTGTGGCCTTCTCCGTGTTTAAAATCGTTGCTTTATTCGATTTTTGATGTGTTGTTCTTGCTTCGGAATCTTAAATTACGAACCTGATCTGATCTGCCTGTGATGTGAGAATTATATTTGCTACTCTTGATGGGATCAAATCCCAGTTAACGATCTTTATCCACCAAGATCTCTGAGGCGTCAAACGTGTTTGTTGTGTTATTGATTCTTGCTTTTCTAAGATTTCTACGAGTTCATCAACGTTTGATCGCTAATTTGCTAGTGCAGATTCTATCAGCCATCACTTTAAATGTTAGTAAAATTCGACATGATATCATGCCATTGTTCTCTTGTTTGGATCTGTTCGCAATGTTTGTTTATCTTGATTTGATGGATATATTGAGTGGTGGGGAATACAATGAGTTTGAACACAGTTTATTGCTTCTTGATTTATTTAGAGTGAAGCATTTGTTAAATTTCTCTCTTTTGACTACATTTTATTGGTGGAAACTAAATGTTCAACTTCTCACTATAAGAAGCAAACATTATGTCTCGCACACCAGGAGATTACAGATTCATATATCTTTTGATAATAAATATTAATGTATTCAACCATTTAATATGAAAATTTCTGTATCTTTTGATACTGTATTTTGAAGTCTAAATAAAAATTTATGCATAGTTTTTTGAGTCTTTTTAACTACAAAAATGCCGCTCGTATTTTGTAATTCATTTATTTTATATCATGTTCGAATACTGATTAAAATATAAACAAACAATATTAATCTACGAATTAACGTAAAAATGGAATGCCATGAGGGAATTTTATATTTTTATGAGTATATTTAGAGCTAAAAATGGAATGCCATTTATAACGTAAAAGCATTCGAACTAGAGCTAAAAACAGCTGACAACCGCATTCTCCAGGAGCAACTTCAACAGAAATGCTCTGAAATCAAGGAATTGGAAGAGAAAGTGCTTCTGCTTCAACAATCATCTGCAAAGATAGAAAAGCCTATGGAAAATCTTGCCTCCAGGGAATTAATTGATTTGAGAAGCAAACTTCATTCCCAGGTAATTTTCTTGTCTTTTGAATGAGGTTGGTAGGTTTATTCAATTAATTTAATGCTGTCATTTGATTGGGTATTCCTGCTAAAGGAAATAGGTAGAGAATCCTGAATGTTTATTTTAGGTATTATTCAATTGCTATTTTCATCTATTTCTAAACATCTATCATCCTCTTGTTGAGGTTGTGTAAACTTTCCTTGCAGTTTGAGTTATTGTAAACCATCTGACTAAGACGACTTGTATGGCTCATCAATTTTCAGTTTGCTATGTCATGTATTAAATCTTGATTTTGTTGACATGTCCTGCACTTTCCCTTTGTTTGCTTTTTTTTCTATTTGTTAACTCCGCCTATATTTTATAGCCGGTCCCAAGCCCGGATAAAGGAGGAGGGTTGTGTTAGGCCCCGACAGCCAACATAAAATCCTGTCGAATCTTATGAACATGGATCAAAGAATGCGGAATGGCGTCGTATGATCCATGTAGCCGACCCCACCTAGTGGGATAAGGCTTTGTTGTTGTTGTTGTTGTTGTTGTTAGAGTTTAGTTTTCTTATCAATATATATTCGAAGTTGACAAAACTCTTTCATAAGAAAACAAAACTCTTCACATTGGTAAAAAAAATGTAAATGATATTCCATTTTCTCTCCCTCTCTCTTGTCTCTTCTTTCCTTCGCTAAATTCTTCTCTCCCTCCTCTATTGGTAAAAGCATATTTTTGTAAATTCATTTTTTTATTTATTTTTAAAATAAATTTACTTATTTTTAACTTTTTAAAATGCTTGAATAAAATAATAAGAGAAAAGTATATTTATTATATATTTGAGAAAATTATATATTTTTATTATATTTTCTGCACAGTTGCAGCAGAAAATCTCTAGAACATTTCTTCATGTGGTGATCTCTTCTGAATGCAAATGTTCCAAAAGAGCAATACAATATGCAAATTTTTCTATTGATATCTTTTTATTGACTTATTCTTTCTGTTAAATTCATTGGACACCAATGTTTACTCATGACAAAATTTCTTCACAATTTTTCTTTGGTATGTCATTCATGATTACATTTGGTAGATGCCAAACGTTCTTAGTTGGAGGGCGTCAGCTGAGCGCGAGTGGGAAAAGGCGGTGAGTTAGTCGTTGGGAACTCTTGAAGCAGCGGATGTTTGGATTTCTCGTGTGGATTCTAGAAAGCCCAAGCAAAGATTTCAGAGATCTATTCGGAGATCCATGAGTGCGTAGTTTTCAATCTGAATTAAGATCCATAGATCCGCTGCTCGATTCCTTCGATTGCTCCCTCGTTTTTTCTCCTCCTCTTCCTCTGCTTCGTCCTACTTGGTCTTTTGATGAATCCTGAAGGCTATTTTGTTTTGTTTTGTTTTGTTTTTTTTCTTTTTTCTCCTAAAAAAACATTCTTAGTTGCAGAATTGTTCTTGCACTATTATTTTGCTTTTTCCAGGGCATGTTCTTGTAGGAGGGAAACGAAAGCCCATGGGCTTTCCATGTGCTCCAAATTGTCCGAGAGATGCCTATATATTATAACCGATGGCTGGATGATTCAGTCGACCACTTTTCCTAGGGTTTTTATTTTACCTTGGCGCCGGCACCGGATTTTGATGTCAATCTCATTTTTTTCCCATTTCCTATTTGATCCATTGATCGATGATTTGTGGAAATTTTTTTAACGTTTTGGCCTAATATTGCAATTGTTTGCTGCTCAATCGGGATTCAGCAAGGAATCTATCGTTAGGCCAAATTAACTTCTTCCTTTAGCTCCGATGATCCCTATTTCTTATTGAAATATTTTTTGTAGGATTTTTCGGTGACAAGGTTGATATATTCCTCGCTTCTTCTTTGTTTTTGTTTTCTTTTCGATCGATTTCGTTTGCTATTTCGATGGCATGATATGTTTGGATGATGAAAGAAATCATTCGGATTCCCACTGATTATATTTTCATAATATGATACTTCACAACCAGCTACTTCTGACATTATATCATGTCGATTCCTTTGTTTTCCTGCAGAACAACGAAACCTTTTGTGGCCTTCTCCTTGTTTAAAATCGTTGCTTTATTCGATTTTTGATGTGTTGTTTTTGCTTCGGAATCTTAAATTACGAACCTGATCTGATCTGCCTGTGATGTGAGGATTATATTTGCTACTCTTGTTGGGATCAAATCCCAGTTGACGATCTTTATCCACCAAGATCTCTGAGGCGTCAAACGTGTTTGTTGTGTTATTGATTCTTGCTTTTCTAAGATTTCTACGAGTTCATCAACGTTTGATCGCTAATTTGCTAGTGCAGATTCTATCAGTCATCACGTTAAATGTTAGTAAAATTCAACATGATATCATGCCATTGTTCTCTTGTTTGGATCTGTTCGCAATGTTTGTTTATCTTGATTTGATGGATATATTGAGTGGTGGGGAATACAATGAGTTTGAACACAGTTTATTGCTTCTTGATTTATTTAGAGTGAAGCATTTGTTAAATTTCTCTCTTTTGACTACATTTTATTGGTGGAAACTAAATGTTCAACTTCTCACTATAAGAAGCAAACATTATGTCTCGCACACTAGGAGATTACAGATTCATATATCTTTTGATAATAAATATTAATGTATTCAACCATTTAATATGAAAATTTCTGTATCTTTTGATACTGTATTTTGAAGTCTAAATAAAAATTTCTGCATAGTGTTTTGAGTCTTTTTAACTACAAAAATGCTGCTCATATTTTGAAATTCATTTATTTTATATCATGTTCGAATACTGATTAAAATATAAACAAACAATATTAATCTATGAATTAACGTAAAAATTGAATGCCATGAGGGAATTTTATATTTTTATGAGTATATTTAGAGTTTAGTTTTCTTATCAATATATATTCGAAGTTGACAAAACTCTTTCATAAAAAAACAAAAATTCTTCACATTGGTAAAAAAAATGTAAATGATATTTCATTTTCTCTCCCTCTCTCTTGTCTCTTCTTTCCTTCGCTAAATTCTTCTCTCCCTCCTCTATTGGTAAAAGCATATTTTTGTAAATTCATTTTTTTATTTATTTTTAAAATAAATTTACTTATTTCTAACTTTTTAAAATGCTTGAATAAAATAATAAGAGAAAAGTATATTTATTATATATTTGAGAAAATTATATATTTTTATTATATTTTCTGCACAGTTGCAAATTTTATATTTTTATTATATATATTATATATTTTTATTATATATATATTATCTCTTCTGAATGCAAATGTTCCAAAAGAGCAATACAATATGCAAATTTTCCTATTGATATCTTTTTATTGACTTATTCTTTTTGTTAAATTCATCTGACACCAATGTTTACTCATGACAAAATTTATTCACAATTTTTTTTGGTATGTCATTCTGAAGCGGCGGATGTTTGGATTTCTCGTGTGGATTCTAGAAAGCCCAAGCGAAGATCTCAGAGATCTATTCGGAGATCCATGATGGATAAAGTTTTTTGTGCATAGTTTTCAATCTGAATTAAGATACAGAGATCCGCTGCTCGATTTACTTGGTCTTGTGATGAATCCTGAAGGCCATTTTTTGTTTTTTTTTTCTTTTTTCTCCTAAAAAAACATTCTTAGTTGCAGAATTGTTCTTGCACTATTATTTTGCTTTTTCTAGGGCATGTTCTTGCACTATTATAGGAATGATGATATCTGTAGGTTGAATTTTCAGAATTTCTATCAGCTTCCAAAGAAAAGAAATGGTCTAGACACTAGTATGTGTATTCAGTTATGGAGGTTTTTGTACAACAACAACAACAAAACCTTATCCCACTAGGTGGGGTCGGCTACATGGATCAAACGACGTCATTCCGTATTCGTTGATCCATGTTCATGAGATTCGACAGGGTTTTACGCTGGCTGTCGGGGTCTAACACAACCCTCCTCCTTTATCCGGGCTTGGGACCGTCTATAACACATAGGCAGAGTTTTATGGAGGTTTTTGTACGATGAGATAAGTAGATAATCCCAAACTATGTTACAAGAAAGTTAAGAAGTGTTGATAAGTTCCTGATATCATCAGTCTTAACTCTTAAATACACCTGTGAGTGATACCATTTCTTTGTCTATAATTCTTTATGGAAAAGAAAACTGATAACTCTAAAGCTTCTAACAAGAACAAGTATGATAACATGTCAAAACTTTCATTACTCCTTTTTTTCTATTTTATGTCAAAGGGAGAATCACTGGAAGCAACTTTTTTGGCAGTTGTTAGCCCCTACAATTTTGTGAAATATAACTACTACTGTTTTCATGATTTCAGAAGCTGGCTCCTCCAAAGCTGGTGTATAATAGATTTGTTTTAAGGTATTTCCTTAATCCACCTACAGCATTCTTTCTTTCTTTTTAGCTGCTAAAACGTCTCAGTTATCTTGCTCTTGGCAATGGTGTTTGAAAAATTAATGGTTTTACATCACAAATTGACGAGGGATCTACTGCGGGGAGTTGTTGTTCGGCGGAATGAGCATGTTTGTTCCATTTAACAAGATAATCCCTCAAAATTGGAAGGTCCGCTGTGCTTTTAAGTAAAGTAGTGTTGATTTATTCCCCACTTAATTTGTTATCAATTCAATTAAAATTGCTAGAAACTTTAAACAACCATCTTTTCAATCCACGGCATGCTAATATGCTATATGGGTAAACTCTTAAAGTTGTCATGATAATGTTATAAATATAATCTTAAAATAAAAAACCATTCCATAGGTATTTTATTCCATTTATTTCTAGATTATCAGCAAGGCAAAAGCAGCAAAAAGTTGGTTAAACTCTGAAGTCTGAACAATATTCTATTGATTTCATAAATCTCCTGATAGCTGGTCAATCATACTTTCATACATAGTATTTAAGGGTTCTATGGGCTCTCTCTTTAAGTTTATACACTCATGTTTACACCTAATTGGAACTCTATGTGAACTTTGCAATGTTATTTTCGATATTGAAAATTTCCCTTTGATTATATTAAATCCTTATGAAACTTGGCACAAATGATCAGTCCTATCCAGGATATATATGTAAACTTTGATTGTTTTCCATATTTTCTTTGAATTACATTGTGTTGAATTCAATGTATCTGGCAATTATTTCCTTTTGATATACTAAGTTCTTTGGAATTAAATTAGTTTAGCAAGTCAGATTTATGTACTTACAAATTTCAAGGAAAATATTTAAAATTTGATGTTTGTCAATCGTAGTATAAGCTACTTGAAGCATTACTTTCTAGAATCAATAAATTCTCTGTGCTGCATTGTAACCGTAGTAAATCAGCTGCAATTTTCACACTAGAAATGTGAAGGGGTCCCTCCAAACAACTTTCCCTTAATCAAGAATCTGAATTCTGCATTCCTTAATTTGAACTCTGCATTGAATCTGAATTCTGCATGCATTTGATATACTAAAATGTAGGATGAACCTGCAGCCAGGATATTAGAACTATGTATTCTTCACCTCGCCATGGCAGAGATCACAGTGATTGGAACAAGGCAGCAAATTGTCATAAACGAAGTGAGCTATTATTCCTTTTCCATTCCCTCGGTCTTTACTTTTGTTTAGTTAATGACTTATGTTCATTTATGTTGATGTGCTTAAGGCTATTGATCTTGCAAAGAAATTCTGTGATGGTTGTGCCCCTCGGATAGTAAATGGATGCCTTCGCACATTCTGTCAAGGACTATAAAACAAGTGATATTTATTCAGCCTTTATTAGTAGCCAAAGCACATCGAACACTTACTTTCACCCTTAATTGCGGGTCTATGGTCATTGCTAGTGGAAATCAGGATTATGAGGTGACTGCTGATTCCTAAAATTCGTTCAATGGTTTTTTTGAAGTGGTTATCAGAAGATGATGAAAGCCAACAAAATACCTGTCTGTCCAGGCCAGTCAAAATAACAGAAAAAAGATGTACCATCTGAAATGTATATCTTAAGAAACATGCACAATTTATGTGCTAGAAATCTTAATTCCTGTTGATCAGAACAGTTGATAAATGGTTGGCTCTTGTTTCTTCATAATGCTAGCTACCTAAGACCTCAGAGATCCTCGAGGCTAACAGATGCATCATCCATATATCTTATATTGTTCCTGAAAAACTACTCATGGCCCCATTTGCAACTTGCAAGATAGTATCATGGCCTGTGAGCGGATGAAGCATTGTGGTTCATTTCCTTTAAGATTATTTATGTTCTTTTTAACTTAGGCCGGGTCTAGCGTCATGGTCTCGACATGGGTACGTCGTGATTTTTGATATCATGAATAATAAACTAAGGTTTTGTATGCCTTCACAAGTTTTTAAGACGGTAATGCCAACTGAAGAAAAGAAAACTAGTTTCTGGTTCTTATCCTGCCCTGGTGCAGGTATATTTCATGTTTATCTTGGTGATTATGAGATCTGGGTTCCTGACATAAAAGGTCCAATTTGTTTCCGGCAGTACTAGATTTTTAAGTTTGGGCAATTTCTGGTCAGCAGAGAAGGAAACATTGCACGTCATATCATCATCATATGTAGCAACAACATTACCAAAGGACAACCAAACAGAGTTGATTTAGTGGACTTGTGTCTCATGGTCAGTGGATGGAAGGTTTTCTCTGGGGTCGTTAATTTCGTTAGGATTTGACATCAGTGTCAATAAACTTTTAGACATGGTCTAGATTGAAAGGACTGTTCTAGATTGAAAACGGACAACCAAATCACTATTTAATGTACAAGTTTTTTTCTGAGACAACTTCGCACACGGAGAAAATGAAAGGTACGTAATGTAACTCTGCAACACCAAAAGCAATTACTAGCACACAACACATACCCTGCACTCTTCTCACATCTTCGTTGCTTATTGGCATCATCATTAAACAAGAGCATGAAACAAAAGAAACCACAAGGCTATGCATGAGGAGAACCCTCACATTTACAAAGGTAAAAGACGTCGTCCTTCAGAATGTGCAGAAAATAAGCCTGGAATTAGTCATCAGTCTCGTGATGTTGTTCAAGAGGATGACTGTACAAGAGGGCATCTGGCAGTAGTTCCAGTCGATCAGCTCTCAATGTCTTCCCTTGCCTTCGGACCGCAAGCCGCAACGGCATCTCCGACCGTCAGGTATATCCACTCTTGCCCGATGAGCTGGTTGAAGTCGGACGAGTCGAGCTTTTCGTACACCACAGGGCCAGGGTTTGCAAGAACGAGCTGGACATAAGAACATGAACCATGAATGAATGATCCTGACTGCTTCAAACGCATCTGTTGTTCAGAAGGTGTACTATTTTACCTGAATTTCGTGTTTCTGTAAGGCCTTGTACAGTTCTTCAAGCGCGTGAATTCCACTGGTGTCGATGTCGGTCACGGCTGTACAGATCAAATGCAATTGACGATTTGGTGTCACGGGGAATAAATTTGTAACGACCCAGATTTTTCAGGTTTAACAAATAGATATTTTATTATTTTATTTTGAATAAATATTGTTATTATTATATTTAATAATTTCGAAAATAAAAAAAATAAAATAATTGAGAGGAGTTTGATTAGGGATGGGATTATTCACTTAATTTCGTAATTTATCTAATTAAATATTAGAATAAAATAGGGAGTGGTTAAAAGGATAAATTAGAGGATTTAATTTGATTGAGATTAGATAATATGGTTAGAGAATAATTAAAAATCTATAAACACTATAAATAAGAGTAGGGGGGTACGAACGACTCCTTCTGCGTGATTTTCGACTTCGTCTTCGGCGACCTCAGAGGACAAGGCGCGCAGGTACGTTGGGGGGATTCTGCTTGATTGTTATTGTGTCGTGATGTTTTACGACGCAATTTAGTTTTAAATTGGATTTGTTACGGCCGTAATTTTTTGGTCGTAATTATTTGTTCGACACGTGATGTTCTCGGCCGAAACGAGGGAAGAGTTTTACGGGTAAATAGAGAAAGAGCGTTTACGCCCGTAAAAGAAAAAAAATGTTACGACCGAAGAGTTAGGTTTTCGGCCGTAATGAAATAGAAAAGGTAGAGAGAGAGGAGTAGAGTCTTACGGCCGAGAAAAGAGTAGAGAGAAGAGTAGAGTCTTACGGCCGAGAAAAGAGTAGAGAGAAGAGTAGAGTTTTTACGGCCGAAGAGTTAGGGTTTTCGGCCGTAATGAAATAGGGGTAAAAGAATTTCGGCCGTAATAGAATAGAGAGTGGAGATAACAAAAAAAAATGTTACGGCCGAAGAGTTATAGTTTTACGGCCGTAACGGGATAGGGCGTAAAAAAAAATTTGGAGAGAGAAAGGGGAGATGGATTGGCCGTAAAGAAATAAAAAAAATGGAGACGAGGTTTTACGGCCGAGAAGTTGGGAGAGAGAGAAAAATAGAGAGAGAGGGAAGTTGTCGGCCGTAATAGATGTCGGCCGTAATAGATGTCGGCCGTAGTAGATGATTTTTACGGTCGTAAAAATCAGAGATGATGGAGAGAGAAAAAAATATAGAGAGAGATTAAAAAAAAGGGAAATTGATGTTACGGTCGTAATGAACAGGGAGCACACCGAGAGTTATTATTTATTTTTGAGTAAATTTTAATTACTGATTATTATTGTTGTTATTAATTAATTTGATGTATTGATTATATTGTTGATGATTGATCTGTTAATATTATGACGAACTTTGATTTTGATTGTATTGTTGACCTACTTAGTTTTGAGTTCAGAATTTATCTGATTAAATTGATAATTTATTTAAAGATAGACATTTTAAGTAAACAAGATAAAAGCCGAAAGCTACTGGGCCCATGTTCACTGATTGCCACTAAGCCGGGACCAATTGAATTGAATTGAATTGAATGGGGCAGATAGTGTAAAAGCTATGGCTGTCCTGTGTATGGCCACTCGTCCCCCGCCATACACGAACCTATTGAATCGTATCGGGTTTGCCATGGCACTGATCCCCCACTGGCCTGCATGAAAGTGGCATGGTGTCCCTTAATTGACTGAGCGCTCCTCATTGAATTGGATAACTCCGAACATTGAAAATCGAATCGAATTGAATTGAATTGAAATTAGAATTTAAGTGAATGGAATTAAATCATGGTCATTTGGATATATTGGCATGGAGTTGACAATTATTATTGCTCTATTGAATTGAATTGTTATTGGCCAATGACCATTGATTATTGAATTGAAAATTGTTAATTGAATATTGATTTATTAATCAGGCAATTGATAATTAATAATTGAAACAATTGTTATTGATTTACATTGGTCTGTTGACCATAGCCTGATATATTGTTAATATTGATAAATTGTTAATTGATTATTGTATTGACTGCTCAATCGACTCATTATTGATTTTATCTTATTTTTGATTGAGCATATTGATTGTCTTTTAGACCCTACGTACTGAGTATTTTTATACTCGTGGATATTTCCTTATATCTGGATCCGTGCAGGTGAGAGAGATGGTCCTGCAGATGGTTACGTTCAGTGACAGACAGATGTTGCACATGGCATTAGATCTAGTTATTTAGTTTTATTATTTCCGCACTTATTAGAATTGTAAACTCATGGATGTTTTAGCATTTCAATTATTATGGATTATTAGATATTATTTTTGAAAAGTCTTCCGCATTTATGTTTTATATTCCGCACTTTATAGATTTTATTCCGTAAGAATGTTTTATAGAAAATTGAGTAGCGCCTCTGGGACGACTCTGAGCACGTGAAAGTCACGTGGGTCTCGGGGCGTTACAAAATTCATCAACAATCATGACAGGTTACTATCAAGTTTAAATGTTTAAATGTTTGGTTAACTGATACTCTTAAACATTGGCGTGCAATGTGTTTGTTATCGAGTTTTTAAACTTAAAATTATAGCTTGATTGCTTCTAAAAGCATGATCTATATATACTGTTGGTAAAATTAGTGCAAGATACATTTCATCAATCAATGTAACATGAAAATTATGACAACTTTTTCGGTTGAGATCCATCGAAGTATAGAACTAGAAGCCTCCATAGTTTAGTCCTCAGCGAGGGGCAGCGATCTCTCTTTTTTTATTTTTTTTTTATAATTTTATAATTACTATGTATGTATACATGCATTCACAAGTCAATTCTTTACCGTAATCTTCTCCATATCAAAATATTTCTGTTAAAAAAAAATAGTTACATGAATGATAATTTGCTACATGAATGAACAGAAGGGATGAGAAGAAATATTTTTTTTATCCATCTTTCTCATGCCTAATTTTTCAACTCAATATGAGCCTGACGATGAAAATTTTGTTACATGTCTCCGGACGCAAGCGTGACATTATAAAAATACTATAATACACGTATACATAATACATAATATATATAAAAGATAATATAATATCCGATTCAATTTTGAGCCCCCTTTTGTGGACATTTAGCAACCACGAAAATGGTAACATATAAATCGATGACGAGGTGCATGCGGAATCAATTTCGGTCAACTATTTAAATATAAACAAATTTCTTTGCTCCAATTTTTTTATTGTCATCTTGTGATCTTTTCACTCATGCGATGAGTCTAGGCTCACGACCAATAAGGTTTTAGCGAAAATTTTCTACATTCATAAAATTCAAATCCTAAATAAGCAGTGAAAAACTGCTATTCACTTCACTTCAATCTTCCATTGATTTTGCTTCATTTTATTTTATAAAGTTTTGAAAATTTTGTACGGTCGAGTGTGATCACTGCTGTCCATTAAATCTCCAAAAGCGTAATTAGTGCACGAGATGTGTAAAACAGTTACCGTTCTTCATGTCATGTCAATTGTTCCCATATGAAATAAAAGTTTTGCAATTTGAGATTAAAACAATAATATTTTAAGAAAATGTGAGTTTGTGTGTGACGCTTCAAGCTTTAATTAAGTAATAAATAATAACAATGTGATTTAGAATATAATTACATATTATATATGTCAACGACCACTTATTTTTATGTTTGGATAGTCCACTTCTCTCACTTTCACATTAACCATGCATATTGGAGCCTATGGGAGAAGGTTACAAGGGCTCTGAATTTGGAAATCCTAAGTTGCTTAATGTGCATAAGGATACTGAACTTTATATATATATATATATATAATATATATATATATATGAGAAATATTAGGGTGCATGCACACTTAGGTGGATACAGGTGCATGCACTCATTCTCAGCCATTAGATCAAAATTATTTTAGTTATAATGGTTGAGATTTAATCACTCGTATTGATCAAAACTTGGTTTTAAAAAAAAGAACCGGCCACCTACCTGTCGACCTCCTGCGTCGATCGCGGACTCCCCTGTGCCGACGCCCCCCCTTTCAACCGCCGACCACAACGTCAGAGTCGCCTCTTTCTTTCCCTCTCCTCGCTGCTGTCGGAGCCGCCGACTTCTCCGGCGAGCGCGAAAGGGATCGCGCCGGCGAGCACGAAAGGGGGGGCGTCGGCCCCCCTCTGCAACCTCGATGGTGGGTCACAGAGGGGGCATCGGCTCCCCCTCTGTGACCTCGCCGTCGAGGTTGTAGAGGGGGCCGACCCCCCCTTCGTGCCGGCTGGTTTTTTTTTAACCGAGTTTTTTTATTAAATTAATATTATAATTCATGATTAAATCTCAGCCGTTATAACTAAAATAATTTTGATCTAATGGCTGAGAGTGAGTGTATGCACCTGTATCCACTTAAGTGTGTATGCACCTTAATATTCCTATATATATATATAAGTTTAATGTTGATGTTTTTTATTTCATCTTGATCCTTATCTTTCACACTGTCGTATATTTATTCAAGAGTTTATGATTAAATCTTTTAAATAATTTATTATAATTGGATGAACATCTGATGATATATATATTGTATATATAGTTTGCTTGGTTGTAAAATAAACATCGAAAAAACCGAGCTTAAATGGAACTGAAGAAGATTTTGCGAACCAATCATCTGTTTTAACGGTTTGAATTATTTTTTTCTTTGTTTTATTTTTATCTTATACTTTTATCTTTTTATCATTATTATTATATTAAACATAAACTATTATACTTTTATTTTTTTCTTTGTTCTACTAACTTATTCTTCTAAAAAATATTCTTCAACCAAAGGGTTAAAAACACACACAAACACACAATGGAAGTTAGAAGTTACATCTCAAGGAAAATGATACGTCTGACTTTTGAGGTTGATTTTGATGATGGCGACCAAATAACGTATGAGTGCAACCATTAAGTGATGAACCATTATTGGTACCTACTAGTGTTCATTCTTTAGGGATTGGCCGGAATTAGAATAACTCAATACATATTTTTTCATTTGTTTATATTAGTCGTATCATTCTCTTAACCGTAGTGTTTTCCGACTTAAGCTATAACATATCATTTAAGTTTTCATTTTTTTTCCTTTTGCCGTTCTGCCAATTTTTTTTTCAAATATATATATATATAATTGGCTTTAGTGACCATGATATTTATTTAAGTGCGTGACTAATTGTCACTCCAAGAAAAGAATTATTATATAGGTGTTAGTTTTGCTTCGTTGATAGATCAGGCTTTGCAATATAATTCATTATTATTATTTTTTACTCTCATGAAATATTAACTTTTAGTTTTACGTGAATGAAATGAACCAATTTTTGGAGTTAAAAATATATAATATATCATATCATAATTTGGTAATACTAAAATTATATATATATATATATACATTAACGGCAGTTAGGATGGAGTGAATAGCTGCTCCTCTTAAATAAAGGTCTCAAGTTTGAATCCGCAAAAATATTTCATTGAGAACATCACCCGCTATAGCCAGGTGTGCTGCACGATATCAAATTAATTGGGCTCGATGATGGGGGAGACTCCAATATGTGATCAGTGTGCTCCTTTCTTAGCGCCACGTGTCAAACGATCGGTGCCGCACGCTAGGGATGGCACCCGACCCCGCTCTGAATCTTCGATCCGGAGAAAATTTTATCCTCCGTCCCGATCCCCATGAGGACCTCGAACTCGCGGTCCGATCCTAATTTAGACCGGATTAAACCGAATCGAACCGATAAAAAATCGGTCAAAATTAAAAAAAATCGAATTGAAACGTATTTTTTTATTCAGTAATTTTTTTACTAAAAGATAATTTGATAACAATTATTGTTATAAATTTGGAAAATATTCAAAATGAACTTTCTCCATAAACATTCAATATTATCCCATTAGTCTCCTCATTCATTTATACTTATCTATTTACTCTCACTTTCCTACTACTATCAACGTGAGACTATTATTGTACACTCACTTTTTCTTTGGGGAGTGAGGATTCGGGGCCCCGTGGGTCGACGGGGCGAGGACAACTCCTCTCGCCCCGATCCCCGAAAGAGAGTTCAGAGATAATTTTCCTCCATTCTTGATTCCTGGCCCGCGGGGAAATTTTTTTTCGAGTTCAGAGCCCCGATCGGAGATTCTCCGCGGGGGCCGTAGAGGATGAAAAATATTGTCATCCCTACTGCACCCTAATGACAAACGAAAAAAAAAATTTATACATTTACTCATTTGAGAAAAAAAAACAGCGCAATTCGGCCTTCTAGGAGGGAAACGAAAGCCCATGGTGGGCTTTCCATGTGCTCCAAATTGTCCTAGAGACGCCTATATATTAAAACCGAGGGCTGGATGTTTCAGTCGACCAATTTCCTAGGGTTTTTATTTTACATTGGCGCCGCCACTGCCATTCTGCTCTCTCCAAAGCCTCTCCGTCGAGCCGCGCGCTCTTCGTGAGGTTCCACCCAATCTCGCCCCGAGGCCTCGCCCTCGCCTCATCCCCGCCGAGCTCCTCTCACCCCCTCTTGCCGCCGCGTGCCGCCGTCGCGGAGACGTTGGAGCAGGACGCCGACGCCGCGGTGTCGCAGAGAGGGGCTCCGAACAAGGTCGATAAGAGCGGGAGGTTCTGCATCCCGAGAGCAGCGCGCGAGCTTGCTCTGTGAGTTTCCCTCTTCTGCGCCGATTTCTGATAGGGTTTTGGGTTGATTGTGGCTTCTGGTTGGACGGCGGAGAAGATTTTTTTCTCCTTCGTGGTTTGTTTCTGATATGTTTGAAGAATCCTCGTGTGCAGGTTGATTGCGTATGCCGCTTGCTTGGAAGGCTCTGATCCTGTCCGGCTTTTTGACAGAAGAATTAATGCCAAAAGAGGTGGCCTTTTACCTTTCTTGCAGTCAATTTGATCCTTGTTGGACTTCTGTTTTTTCTTCTGCTCTTAAAAATTAGTTGAAGCATCAAGTAATATGTTATTTTATTGCGGAAAGATTTATTGATTTTATTCTTTCCCATGGGATACTAAAAGGATTTATTTCTAATTAGGATAAAGGAATTGATTGAGTTTGTTTTTCGTTTATTGGTTTGGCGAATTTGTGATTCAGAACCAGGATATGTATTCGACAAGACAAAACTTTTGCAATATGATCAAATGAGCTTCAGTGGTGCACCTATCGAGGTTTAGAGTGACGAGGAGGCAGAAGAGTTGATGCTGAAGAATGGTGACGAGTCTGCTAATGGTAATTACATGACTTGGCTTATGTTTGAAAATCCTTTTGGTATATACTTGATAGCTGCTGTAAAAAATCATCACTATCTTTCTAGGATATTTTATTACTCTGTAAAGATTCCATATATTTCTTTTGAGGGGAAGATTTGATATATTTCTCTACCCAAAAAATTACAGCTCACATACTTTAATTTCTAGCTACCTCATTCAAGCCCCATATGACATTGCTGCTATAAATAGATGAGAGGCCTTGCATTTTGGTGTAATCAGCAAGTGAAGTTGGAGCGTGTAGCAAGTAAGCACAGTGTTGCGAGATGTGCTTTCTAGAGGTGTAGCTAGGGCTTTGAATCAGTGTCCAATTGCATTGTAGTCTATGAAGTAAGCATGTGTGTGTAATGGGGTAGTGAGTGCACAAGTGTTGTGTACATGAGTGATGAAGTGAATATATTAATTAGCTTGGTGCATGCATAGTGAAGAAAGCGTGCCAATATGGCGTTGTAAGTTTAAGTGTAAAAAAGTTATATTTATAGTGATTAAGTGCTCTTCTTGTAATCACAGATTAGCAGTTTGTACAAGAGTTACTTATTCTCGAATTCACAAATCTTGCATCTTCCCCCTCAAAAGAAAAATCTTGCATCTTTAGAATGCATTGATCTATTTTTGACATTGTACATAGGAGGCAGTTGTTTTTCCCAATGCACTTATGGAAATGGTTATCTAGGCAAGTGGGAGTGAAAATATTGTTCTTACATATCACGGATATCATAAAAGGTTCTAATGGCTGTTATGATAATCTGCGTACATGTTCTGTTGCAAACTTACTTGCACAGTTGCACCAGAAAATCTCTAGAACACTTCTTCATGTGGTGATCTCTTCTGAATGCAAATGTTCCAAAAGAGCAATACAATAACTCCGCCTATGTTTTATAGCCGGTCCCAAGCCCGGATAAAGGAGGGTTGTGTTAGGCCCCAGCGTAAAACCCTGTCGAATCTTATGAACATGGATCAACGAATATATTGCGGAATGGCGTCGTATGATCCATGTAGCCGACCCCACCTAGTGGGATAAGGCTTTGTTGTTGTTGTATATCTTTTTATTGACTTATTCTTTCTGTTAAATTCATCTGACACCAATGTTTACTCATGACAAAATTTATTCACAATTTTTCTTTGGCATGTCATTCATGATTACATTTGATAGATGCCAAACATTCTTAGCCGGAGGGCGTCAGCTGAGTGCAAGTGGGAAAAGGCGGCGAGTTAGTCGTTGGGAACTCTTGAAGCGGCGGATGTTTGGATTTCTTGTGTGGATTCTAGAAAGCCCAAGCGAAGATTTCAGAGATCTATTCGGAGATCCATGAGTGCATAGTTTTCAATCTGAATTAAGATCCATAGATTCGCTGCTCGATTCCTTTGATTGCTCCCTCGTTTTTTCCCCTCCTCTTCCTCTGATTTGTCGTACTTGGTCTTTTGATGAATCCTGAAGGCTATTTTTTGTTTTTTTTTTTGTTTTTTTTTTGTTTTTTTTTTGTTTTTTTTTCTTTTTTCTCCTAAAAAAACATTCTTAGTTGCAGAATTGTTCTTGCACTATTATTTTGCTTTTTATAGGGCATGTTCTTCTAGGAGGGCAACGAAAGCCCATGGGCTTTCCATGTGCTCCTAATTGTCCGAGAGACGCCTATATATTATAACCGAGGGCTGGATAATTTAGTCGACCTCTTTTCCTAGGGTTTTTATTTTACCTTGGCGCCGCCACAGGATTTTGATGTCGAATCGCATGAACATGGATCAACGAATATGAATGGCGTCGTATGATCCATGTAGAAGACCCCACCTAGTGGGATAAGGCTTTGTTGTTGTTGTTGTTCCTATTTGATCCATCGATTGATGATTCGTGGAAATTTCTTTAACGTTTTGGCCTAATATTGCAATTGTTTGCTGCTCAATCGGGATTCAGCAAGGAATCTATCGTTAGGCCACATTAACTTCTTCCTTTAGCTCCGATGATCCCTATTTCTAATTGAAATCTTGTTTGTAGGATTTTTCGGTGACAAGGTTGATACATTCCTCGCTTCTTTGTTTTTGTTTTTTTTTTTCGATCGATTTCGTTTGCTATTTCGATGGCATGATATGTTTGGATGATGAAAGAAATCATTCGGATTCCCACTGATTATATTTTCATAATATGATACTTCACAACCAGCTACTTCTGACATTATATCATGCCGATTCCTTTGTTTTCCTGCAGAACAACGAAACCTTTTGTGGCCTTCTCCGTGTTTAAAACCGTTGCTTTATTCAATTTTTGATGTGTTGTTCTTGCTTCGGAATCTTAAATTATGAACCTGATCTGATCTGCCTGTGATGTGAGAATTATATTTGCTACTCTTGATGGGATCAAATCCCAGTTGACGATCTTTATCCACCAAGATCTCTGAGGCGTCAAATGTGTTTGTTGTGTTATTGATTCTTTATTTTCTAAGATTTTTACGAGTTCATTAACGTTTGATCGCTAATTTGCTAGTGCAGATTCTATCAGCCATCACCTTGAAACGTTGTAAATTGGACTTGATATCAAGCCATTGTTCTCGTGTTTGGTTCTCTTCACCACTTCTGTTTATCTTGATTTGATGGAATACAAATGAGTTTGATTATTCATGAAATCGGTGTGATTATTGATTTATGTAGAGTGGAACATTGGATAAATTGCTCTCTTTCAACTACATTTTATTGGGATTAATAGTTGCATCTCTTTTGATACTTTAATTGGATAAGAACAGGTGCCTGAATGGGTTTGTCAATAAACATGTTGATTGGATTAATGTATTCAACCATATTGGCATGATGCAAGCTAACGTTCACTGTTCTGTGAAGTGTAAATAAAAAATTCCTGTTTTGTGTTTTGACTACTAAAAATGTAGCTCATATTCTATTATTCCTTTATATTTTTATGTCATGTCCGGATGCTGATTAAAATATAAATAACCTATATTAATCTATGAATTGAAGCACAAATGGAATGACAAGAAATGTATTATATATTTGTATGAGTATATTTAGAGTTTCTTTTCTTATTAATATATATTTGAAGTTCACAAAACCCTTTCATAAGAAAACAAATTAAAACAAAACTCTTTACATTGGTAATAAGCATGTAATTGGTATTCCATTTTCTCTCCCTCTCTCCTGTCTCTTCTATCCTGAATTGCATTCTTCTCTCTCCCTTCTATTAGTAAATACATATTTTTATTAAATCTTTTTTATTTTTATTTATTTTTTTGTATAAATTAATTTATTTGTAACTTTTTAAAATTCTTGAATAAATTAATTAGAGAAATTAAGTAATATAATACAATATAGAAAATTTAAGTAAAATAAAAAATTAAAGGGAAAAATTAATCAAATTTTCAGTATCATCTCTTGATCTTGTAGATGATTAAATTGCAGAACGACAATGTCACTAATTACTTAATGTTTGAATAGTTAGCATTTGTAATTAGTTAATTGTACTAATCAACTCCTGAACTCTTTCACATCATTAGTTGATTACACAACGATACCACAGTCCTCGTTGGATTATCTCCTGGATTGGCACACTATCGAACAAAATAATATGATAAAAGTATACTTCGTTCAATCTCTTCAAGGGTTTTCTTGTTCTCTCTTGCTACCAAACACCTTTACAATCCATGTTGGGTATCCAACAGAGCTCCTGATCCAGCTCATGCGAATTAGTCCCGTTGCTTCTAAACAAAGTTTCAGCGACATAGTAATTGTTTACCAAGAAAAATAGAAAATGAGTTTCTGTTCTGTTCTTAAACATGAACTCATGGTATTGTTCTAGGCACACAAACCATCAAATATTTACGGGTAAAAACTATAGAGGAGAGAGCAGCCTGCTGAGGACATCTAGGCCATGGGACCTTTTTTTTCTTTTTCATGTCTAATCCCTTGCCTCCTTGCCTGCCTCAGTTCCCTCCTCCCAGCCCGTCGCATCCTCTCCCTCACTATATTTGATGTCACCGTGGTGCTCTCCAACCGGAGCTCCCTCTGACTAGGCGGTCCTCGCCAAGCACCTCGACTCCGGCGTCACCCTACTCGATGCCTCCAACGTCGTCACCGCCAACTTCTACCATATGTCGTTGAGGTCTACCATATGCTGCGTGGCCGCCGCCTCCGCTTCGCTTTGCCCTCGCCTCCAACACCGTCGTCGATCTTCTATGCCACTGTCGCTTCCTCGATGCCTCCAACGTCGTCGCCGTCGATCTGCTACGCAGTGTCGACGCCTCCTTCTTTGCTTCGCCCTCGTCCTCCTTGACGCCTACTCCGTTGACGCCGCCTCTCTTGCATCGTGACCGCCGCCTCCACTCCGCATTTTCATGCGAAAAAGGGGAAAGTTGGATTAGAGATATAATTTGATCTCGACCGTTCAAGGCGTTACGGACAATGGAGATTATGTCATGAACAAAAGTTTTAAAAAAATGTGCACCGTCGGATGAGTGGTGCTCAGCAGCCTCCTTAGCATGCCCGCTAAGGAGGCACTCTTTCCTCAATTATATGTTCGACTAGTTGCTAACCGTTGGGGACGAGACAGGAGTTGTTGTGGTTGGCGAAGGGTTCGAGCGGACAAAATGGAAGCCATCATGAAGTCCTTGATGGTGGCAAAACGAGCGACCAGTGTGGTTGGTGAAGAATCTTGGGGGGAACCAGATGGGAGTCATGGTTGTAACTTGTAAGGGAGCAAGAACGATGAAGAATCCTTGCTCATTTCATTTTATTCATTGCAAGCCGACCACTAGGGTAAATTACACATGTTATCTACTATTAACTTATTTCGACAACCACGCTCCTCAGTTGTGCTAAAATAATACAAATGATTAGTAAAATAATACGATAAATTAATAATTAAACAAAAATGCAAAAAGAAAACCCTTCCTCGCGTTCATGGCCTAGAGGAGCACTGGTGAGCTCGAACATGCAGTTGCGGCTGCAAGGAATATGTGATTCTTCGAGCATTTTAGTTGGGGGGAAAATCATTCCTTTGATTTTGCAATGGGAAATGATTGAAAAAGATTGTGTCTTGGATTGAGAGGTTTTGACGCGTCATCTTAGTCTATCATTGATTGTAGCTATAGCTTGCCGACGGTTACACTGCAGAGGAAGAAGTTGGCAGTGACGGACTAGGATTTGCGATACTTGTTCTGACTAGTCCATGCATTGGACTTCTAGCGGAGAGTTGAGGTGGAGATCCAACTCTAGGGACATGAAAAAGGGGGGCACCGATGGGAACCCCATTGCAAGAGTCCGCTAGTCACCGGCAAAGAGGATGCCAGAAGGGGGGAGGAGAGGTCGAGACCACTTTTTCATTTTTTAAAGTGTTTATTAGTTTGGTTTTTGTGCTCTCAACATTGCAATTGAAAATTTATTAGTTGTCGTAAAGACGTACAAAAATTCAAAACTTCAATAATAATCTACTTACAAAATAAAATTTAAGGATTATATAGATATTGCGCAAAAGTTCAAGAACACATGTAATTTACCTCACCAATTGAGAGAGGATGGTGTATGGTTATGAACAAATTCGCAACTTCAGTGACAAAGTAACTTGGAGAGCCGACAACGAAGATGACATGCTTAGAGAACCTATCAACGATTACCATGATGGTACCTACCTTTAGATATGGGCAGACCCGTGATGAAGTTCATGGAAATATCTTTTCATGGTCGCTCTGGAATAGGAAGAGGTTCCGGAAGTTTGTCTTGCACTTGATGGATGCCTTTATCTTGTTGGCAAAAAATGCATGTCTTCATAAAAGCTTCAACATCATACTCCATCGTTGGTGAAAAGTAGTTGTCCTTGATGAGTGTCAAAGTGCGGCGGATGCTCGGATGTCCCTCTCACTTAAAGTTATAACACTCTTGCATAATGATGCATCGTAAGTTGTCGAACAATGAAACGTAGATGTGATGTTCCTCAATGAAAATCATCCCATGTTCCACCCAAATTCTAATCTACACTTGATTTGGTAGCGGATGTGCTTTATCATTTGAATTTGAGTGCGAGGCACTTTGATTCGATGCAAACATTCGAATATTGTGATCGATTTAACTCGGCGCCTATTTTTCCTACTAATCTTCACTTTTTTTGGTAGTGACTCCACCTAATTCTTTTTTTCTAATATGTATTTATTTTTTCATGCATACAACATTTTGAAAATTGCATGGGGTCCACTAGTTATGATTGCAAGAACTTGAAAAAGCAAAATTATTTTTGTTCTTGCTCCCTTTAGAATAGGCTTGTTCCCTTTCGAAGAATATCTTGACTGCGTTTAGAAACGAAATCGTAGTTTCTCTTAAGTTGTTTGTGAATAATTGAATTGATAGATTAGTTTGCATAGAGTAAAACATAATGATGAGGAACAGAAAGTTGATGTGATAGAAAAAAGTAAATGTGATAGTTTAAACTTTAGTGCATGTTTGAATTAAATTAGTTATTATAAATGTAAAGTATAAATTTATTAATAAATAAAAATAATTGTGATTCAACGCAAACATTCGAATATTGTGATCGATTTAACGCATATTTTTCCTACTAATCTCCACTTTTTTTTTTGTAGTGACCACCTAAAATTGTTTCTAAGGTGCACTTGCTTTTCATGCAAACAACATTTTAAAGATTGCAAGGGGACCACTCGTTATCATTGCAAGAACTTGAAAAAGCAGAAATATTTTTATTCTTGCTCCCTCTAGAACAAGCTTGTTCGTTTTCGAAGAACATATTAATTGCATTTAAAAATAGAACCATAATTCCTCTCAAATTTTTTTTGAGTAGTTGAATTGATAAATTAATTTGAATAAAGTGAAACATAAAGATAAGGGATCAGAAAGTTAATGTGATAGAAAAAAGAGATGTGACGGTTTAATTTTTAGTCAATGTTTGTATTAAAATTAGTTATTATAAATGTAAAATATAAATTAATTAATTAATAAAAACAATTGTATTAGTTAAATTTTTATTAAAGAAATTTGTTAAAAATATAGAATTTAAATATAATAAATCATTTTAAAAAATATATTTAACAAGATATTAAAAAATTTAATGAAAAATAAGTAATAAATTATATTATATTAATATTTTATAATAAATATTATATATAATAAATAAATTATTTTATATAAGAAAGGGAAGAAAGGAGAGAAATGATAAAAGAAAAAAGAAGATTGAAAAGTAAGAAAAAAAGTTGTCATGTAAAAAAAAAAGTTGAAACAACCACGTAGAACTAATGTCACGTGACCTTAATTTCACCTTATTTATTATGATCTAGTTTTACCTTGGAACTGGCGCGCTAAATGGTGTTTGAGAAACTATACTAAAATCACGACGCTTTTCTAGATGATGTGCTCCAATAGGCATTTCTCCACCTCATTTCTTCTCCAAACTGGCGACCAAATTGGAATGTTGAATTGTATTTTGAAGATCTACTTACGACACTATATTATTGCTAATCAGAATGATCGAACGAAGTCCAATCACTACACAAGTCGTCACTAATTTTTATGGTGGCAAAGGCCTTCGTCGCATGGCGATGGAATGACATTAACAAAATGATATCGCTCGAACATGTTTGCACAAGACGTCATGAAGAAGTTGTCTGACATAGCGTTAGAAATTTGATCTTGTGAAGTTGATACAACATTTTTGGCTAAGGAAGAAAAATTTGCACAAGAGCCTCTTAGATATTACAATGACTCGTTCAAAACATTAAAGAAGGTAACAACATTGTCTTTCATTTTGATAAATTCTCTTTTTTCTCATATGAATATATATTTATCTATCATTTTTTGACTCTTTAAAATAGATGAATAAAATAGTTTTAAAAATAAAGAATATAATAAAATAAAAAATAGGCAAAATAAAAAATAAAATATAAAAATAATAAGTGATAAAGTAATAAATATTTATTACTCATTAAATATTATAAATAATTAATAAAATAACTCCTCATCTCTCACATTATAAATAATTAATAAAATAAATATTTACCTTCTCATCTCTCTACATCAACTCATCACATTTCTCTCGAAGTGGAGGATCCCATTTCAACGGCGCAACATCTCTCTCTCTCTCTCTCTCTCTCTGGCTGCGTCCTCTGACCATGGCGTCATCCGCGTTGGAGTAGCCAAATCCGCACTGAAGACTCAGACGCCCTCCGCGCCTCCTCGTCCCTCTCCATTCATGCAGGTCGCACCTATCCATCCCAGCGTATGCCCGCCGTACCCTCCTCCCTTCTTGCTCCCTTCTCCTGCCCCTCCATCTCGCTCCTTCCGTGGCAGACTCTCGCCTCCAGGCACCAGGGCACCATCTTCAAGGTAAGTTTTTATCTCAAAATCTCGTCTTTCTTGTTGTCCGCCGCTCGTCTCATCTTTGAACTGATTTGTCGCGTCAAAAACTGTAGTTTTTTGCCGGGGAAGCGGTTGCCGCAGTCGGACTTGCTCGCCATTGCAGCGTCGCCGTCTGTCGTGTTCTTGACGAGCCCGTTGATGGAGAATTTGATGCGCGAGTGGTTGCCGCGTCGCCGAAAGGAGACGCCTTTCGGGTTCTCAGCGTCATGGAAGAGCGTGGCATCCGCGCGGATTGTAGAACTTATGAATCGCTTCTTGACGGTAGTTTGAAGTCAGGATCGCTGACGGATGTCAAAAGAGTTCATGCCAAGATTATAAAGCTTGGTTTTGATGGTGACGAGCGCTTGTGCGATCGATTGAGCGATGTCTACCTGCATTTTGGCGAGATTGGTGATGCACTGGAATTGTTCGATTATATGCCTGCTAAAAGTGTTGCTTCGTGGAATCGAATGATCACGGAGCTTCTTAGGAGGCAAGAACATCGCCATGTATTGTCCTTTTTGGCAAGAATAGCACAAGAGTTCAGGCTTCTAGATGCCGTTTCTTTTGCTAGTGCCCTAAGAGCATGCAGTGGAAATAATAGTTACTGGCGTTTTGTCCCACAAATCCATGCTAAGGTAGTCAGGTGTGGGTTTTCTTGTGACCCCATTGTTGGTAATCCTTTGATAGATTTGTATTCCAAAAATGGGTACGTGGATTCTGCCAGTTTGATATTTGAAGGGTTATGTTCCAAGGATAATGTTTCATGGGTTGCAATGGTGTCGGGCTTTTCTCAAAATGGCCTTGGAGATAAAGCTCTTCTTCTTTATCAGAAAATGCACCGGTTGGGAATAATTCCTACACCATATGTTCTTTCAAGTGTCCTCAGTGCTTGTACAAAAATTGATCTTTTTGAGCATGGAGAGCTGATCCATGCCCAAGTGGTAAAACGAGGGTTCTCCTCGGAAACTTTTGTGGGTAATGCTCTTGTCACCTTGTATTCACGATCTGGAGACATAGAATTGGCAGAACAAGTATTTAATGAAATGTCCTGTCATGATAGAGTAACATATAACACGCTAATATCAGGGCATGCACAACATGGGAGTAGTGGATCTGCTCTGGAGGTATTTGAAAAGATGCAATTATCAGGCTTCAAGCCTGACTCAGTGACCATAGCAGGCCTCCTTGCTTCTTGCGGCTCTATTCCAGATATTCAAAGGGGAAGGCAGTTACACGGTTATGTCTTAAAAACTGGACTTTCTTCAGATTACATTATTGAGGGCTCCTTGCTGGACCTTTATGTAAAATCAGAAGATGTTAAAGCAGCTCATGAATTTTTTGATACAACTGACAAAGAAAATGTGGTGTTATGGAACGTTATGCTTGTGGCTTATGGTCAGATGGGTGATTTAGCGAAATCATTTGATCTCTTCTGTCAAATGCAAGTCAAGGGTATAGAACCCAATCAGTATACATATCCTAGTATACTTAGAACTTGTACCTACTGTGGTGCACTTGATCTTGGGGAACAAATCCATACGTTGACCATAAAGGCAGAACTCAACTTGAATGTTTATGTGAGCAGTGTTTTGATAGATATGTACTCCAAATGTGGGAGCCTGGAAAGTGCTCAGAAGATTATTGAAAGGCTTACTGAAAAGGATGTTGTTTCTTGGACCACCATGATTGCTGGCTATGCACAGCATGAGCTCTATGAAGAAGCTCTCAAAACTTTTCATGAAATGCAAAACCATGGCATACAACCAGATAATATAGGATTAGCTAGTGCAATCAGTGCATGTGCTGGAACAAGAGCAATTGACCAGGGGAAGCAAATCCATTCTCAGGCTTGTACCCTTGGTTATTCAACAGATATTTCCATTGGTAATGCACTCATTAACCTCTATGCCAGATGTGGTAGGATTAATGAGGCTTATTCTGCATTTAAAGCATTGGAGCTTAAAGATGAGATATCATGGAATGGATTGATATCAGGCTTTGCACAAAGTGGAAACTGTGAGGAGGCTCTGAAGGTGTTCGAAAAGATGGATCAGGGTGGTGTTAAAGCAAATTTATTCACATTTGGATCTGCACTCAGTGCTTCTGCTAACATTGCTGCCATTAAACAAGGGAAGCAAATTCATGCAAAGATCATAAAAACTGGGTATGATTCTGAGATAGAGGCCAGTAATGCTTTAATTTCGCTTTATGCTAAATCTGGTTATATCGAAGATGCAAAGATGGAATTTTTTGGAATGTCCGAAAAAAATGAAGTGTCATGGAATGCCATCATCACAGGCTATTCACAACATGGCCGTGGACAAGAAGCTCTAATGCTTTTTGAGCAGATGAAGAAACAGATGAAACCAAATCATGTTACTTTTATTGGTGTATTAGCTGCATGTAGTCATGTAGGTTTGGTTGATGAAGGCATTAGCTATTTCAAATCCATGACCAAGGAGCATGGTCTTCTTCCGAGACCAGATCACTATGTTTGTGTTGTGGACATACTTGGACGAGCTGGTCACCTTGACCGTGCTAGAGAATTTATTAATGATATGCCCATTGCCCCAGATGCAATGGTTTGGAGGACTCTTCTTAGTGCTTGCACAATTCACAAGAATATTGAATTAGGAGAATTTGCAGCTCAACATCTTCTACAGTTGGAACCAGATGATTCTGCTAACTATGTTCTTCTATCAAACATTTATGCAGTGTCCAGGAAATGGAGTTATAGGGATCATGTGAGGCAGATGATGAAAGACAAAGGAGTGAAGAAGGAACCAGGCCGCAGTTGGATTGAGGTTAGAAATATGGTTCATGCATTCTTTGTTGGTGACCGGTTGCATGCACAAGCAGATGCTATTTACAGCTTCTTGGAAGAATTAAACAGACGTGTGAAAGAGATAGGGTACAAGCAAGACAAGTATCATCTGTTACATGATTGGGAGCAAGAGCATAAAGATCCTTCTGCATATATACACAGTGAGAAGCTTGCAGTGGCATTTGGTCTCATAAGTTTGTCGCCTCATATCCCTCTCCATGTGATAAAGAACCTTCGCATCTGCAATGATTGCCATACCTGGATGAAATTCATAACCAGGGCTACTGGGAGATTGATTATACTGCGAGATCCTTATAGGTTTCATCATTTTGAAGGGGGCAGCTGCTCGTGTGGAGATTACTGGTGAAGCTTTTGCCCAAACTTCAGAGCTTGTGTACAGAGTGACACCCTTTATGTTTAACAGTTGATTCTTGATTGGATTTACTTTTATTGGGTAGGAATTCTCGTATCAATTTTGTGGACTTAAACTGGTGTTAAAGGAGGTGCCTTTATCCTTAATTCGTTTTTTTATTACAGAAGCTAAAGATTTGCTGCAGAAGCTGTTTTTAGATCCTAAGAATAAGAAACAGAATGCAAAAGATGCTGCTAAGAAGGTATTTTATTTTTTGACATTTATTTAGGAGAAAAAGGATGAGGACCAAGGTTGGGGTTGTCATCCATCTATATATAACTGGAGAGTGAATTATTTTTTGACATTTTATAGTTTTGATTTAGGAGGAGGGTTGTGTTAGGCCCCGACAGCCAGCATAAAATCATGTCGAATCTTATGAACATGGATCAACGAATATGGCGTCGTATGATCCATGTAGCCGACCCCACCTAGTGGGATAAGGCTTTGTTGTTGTTGTTGTTGTTGTTATAGTTTTGATTTAAGATGGATACTGATGCTGATGCTGTACCAGATGAATTAACAGAATTCGGGACCTTCTGCAACAAACAATGCGATTCCTCCTTATGACAAGTGTTTGCCTCTACTTCAGTAGTACTCAGACGGCAGCATGTGTTATTTACCAAATGGCTACCCATCCACGTACTATTATGGAGGTAAATTTGACTTTTGATGTTCTACGCGTATGTTTTAGCTTCATGATATTTATTTTAATACCACGATAATGTCTTTTTTCTGGATTTTCTGTTCATGGGTCATTGGAATTTTGTTTCTTGCCTTGATTTGTATCTTGCATGTTTCCTCGAAAAAAATGTATTTTGCATATTCCCAAAAGATGACACGGTGACATGCATTTGTTGTTCAGGTTAGGATGGGGCATTAGGTGAGTGGGGTAAGGAATACTCTAGATGTGTTCATCCTGATGGAGTTGAGAGGCCCCCCTGTAAGTTATTCTTAATTTCAGTTTCGTGCTTCTTGATTGATGTCCCTATTACTCAGATTAATGAAATCCTCTATTGACTTGTGATTGTTTTCCTGCATTTCTGGAGTGAGATTTTTATTGGATGAAATACAGGGGTTATGTACCTATCATCTAGATTAACATTTTTTATATGATCTACTGATTTCTTGCAGGACTTTTATGGGCCGTGTATCACCCTGGTTATGGATGTGCTCCATATGGTCCATAACTCTCCCGGATCTCCAGTTTCAACCTTGGGGCACAATGGTCAATTATATGGCCCTCAACATTACCAATTTCCTGCCCTGTGGTATCAGCCACCGAATGTACCAGTACTCCATTTACCAATCAAGCCCCTAGCTCTAAGAGTGATATATCTACCTCCGCTGCTGCTATCAGCCACCTGTTTGTGCGGATTCAACCAAATCTAATGCAAGCGGTAGCCTCACGCTGTTGATCGAGTGGGACGTTGTGTTGCAGTTCGTTCGTGGGCGTGAACCATTGGAGCTGGAGTGTGCTAGCTGTTGATGGGATTTAACTCTACTTAGGAGGAGGTGTTTTCTTGTTCTGGACATGGAGCCAAAGGCCATATGGGCGTTGAGCAGCGGCTGCCATTGGGTGGGGTTGGGGACACTGTTCTTGTCCATTCTTGCATGCAAAGGTGGCAGTGATCATGATCCTGCCTGTCCAACCTTCCAGCAGCGGAAAAGTACAGAGGACCGAAGCCCTTGGTATTCAATCATGTAAGAAGACTCTATTGCGGTGCTCGACAGAGTTTTGACTGCCAAGTTCTCCACGTCGAGTTTGATGCATAGACGTGCAAAGTTGCCTCTGGCACCACTTCTAGGCGAACGCCACTGATTCCATTGATGTTATCTAGGCGAAACACCAACATGAGTTTTGGCCAGCACAAGTTGAAAAGGTGACAGTGGACTTGGATTTTTATCCAATTGCAATCAAAAGAAAATCGTGGGAATTTTATTTTTCTTTTAAACATAGGTGATTATTTGACCATCACAAATTATTTAACTTTCTATAGTATTTTTGGATTATTAGGTCAATAAAGTATTATGTTCAAGGGTTGCTGCTTGAATTTGGTTTCATGCCTTGATTTGTATTTTGCATGTTCGTGAAGGATGACATGATGATATGTATTTGTTGCTCAGGTTATGATGGCACGTTGGGTGAGTGGGGGGAGGATTACCCTAGATATGTTAATCCTGAGGGAGTCGAGATTTCCCCTGTAAGTTGTTTGCAATTCAAGTTTCCTAGTTCTTAGTTCATGGTCTAATAACTAAGGAAAACCTCTTTTTCCTCTGATTGTTTCCTTGCATTTCTGAAACCAAATTTGGTTGCATGGAGTATAAAAATGTTAATCTATGTCTACATGATCATTTAGATTAACATGTCTTATACAATCTTCTATCTGTTTGCAGGGCTTTTATGGGGACATGTATCACCATGGCTACGTGTATGCTCCATATGGTTGGAATAAGCTTGATGCTGCTTATCAAGAAGCTAATGAGAAGACTGTTAGATGCCCAGTTTTCCTCTCTTTCTCTGTAAGCATATTTTTTCATTTGCAATGGAGTTACTTCTCTTTTATTCTTACTTTTCTCTGAATAATCTAAAGTTCATTTTTCGGAAATTATAGGTGAATACAAGTGGGCAATTTGTAGGTGTTGCAGAAATGACTGGGTCAGTTGATTTCAACAAGACTGTGGTGGAGTACTGGCAGCAGGACAAATGGACTGGTTGCTTCCCTGTCAAGTGGCATATTGTAAAGGATGTACCCAACAGCATTCTTAAACACATCACTTTAGAGAACAACGATAATAAACCAGTGACCAACAGTAGAGATACTCAGGAGGTGAGGATGGTTCCATTTTCTTAATTGTAAAGTTAAGGCTGACATGTATATTTACCAATTACCGTGTACATTCACAGGTGAAGCTTGAACAAGGCCTTCAAGTGCTTAAACTTTTCAAGGAGCATACCAGTAGGACTTCCATCTTGGATGACTTCAATTTCTATGAGACTCGTCAGAAGGTAATGCAGGAGAAAAGATTGAAGCAGCAGCACTTTCAGAAAAAGGTAGAAACCTTCATCTTTTATGATATGTGGTTTTCAATTTGTAATTATGTGGTGAACTCTTTAATAGTAGGCTGTTATTAGCATTGTTGAATGAGTATTCTAGTTTTTTGCCTCGGCTTTATCATTATTTTGATTTGTCCTGATTTCCATTTCACTTATTTGAACTGCTTTATTATCTTTTCTTGATGCTAACTTGTATTGTTGGTCTATTGCCTTTTTTTTTCTCTATTCTAGATTTTAGATGCAAAGCATGTTGATGTTGACGAGAAGGATAAAGATGGTGCAAGTGGAAAGTCTGGATCACAGATGCCTCTTGAAGTTGCCACAGTTGTAAACGACCCTGTCCATGGTGGTCTCGGTGAATTGGTGGTGGCTGAGGAGAAAAACGGAGTGGTTGCTGTGGCTGAGAAGAGGGTTCTAGCTAATGGTGTTGCTTGTTAATCGATGCTCCTAGAGCAGATTGTTCCCTCCAGACAGTTCATCTGCTTGAATGCTTTAGATTACAGTGGAAACTGAACTTGCAGGTTTCAGAGGCTACAACATGTTGACAGATGTTGCCTTATAAGGCAGCTTAATTTTGGTAAAGCTGTTCATCAGTGTATGAGTTCTCTTTGTTTTCCTTTAGTAGCCGTCCCTAAGGTAGGAGATTGCTAAATTGCTTATCCTAGATGCAAATGTTCTCTTTTACTGCTCCATATGATGAGCTGTTTTTTTTTCGTTTTACCCCTTTTTAGGTTGTCCTTTTGTCGACAAAAGAAAAATGATGATGATCTTTTTCTTGATGTAGTGCGTTTTTTGTTTGGAGTTAACAGTGGAATCTTAGTGTTATTTTATCCCAAGACATAGTGGCCTTCGATATATAAGCAGGAGAACTATGTTTCCGCTTATTCCGTGTTCGTTGAAGTTTTTTGGGAGGTGGCTATTGTAATTACTTTTTGTTCGCTCATCTTTGCCATTGAAACTTAAAAAAAAACACTGAAATTCTTATATATGTATGTAGGCAGATATATATATATATATATATATATATATACACGGATTCAATTCGATTAATTTTCTATTTGACTTGGATTGATAAAGATCAAATTTAATCCAACTTGAAATATCATGAATTGGACTATGATTGAATTTTTTTTCTTGATTCTTTTAGAATTTTTAATATTATCTTATTAAAAGAAATTACCAATTTTCTAGCATCTAAAATAATTTTCATACATACGAAATATTTTATTTAAATTTCGAAGGTTTAAACTTGGGAATGATTACAGGTGCATATAATTTACACTTTTGATGCATTTTGAACAACAAAAGATGTTCTTGAACTGAAAACTGATGTAAGAATAATTTTCTGTTGTGTTGTGAGAAGATTGGTTGGAAGCCATCTGATCCCGGCGCATTGAACAGTGACATGCTGAATATGGTGTTTCATACTTCCTCCATGGTGACTGGGTTGCTGATTGAATTTAGGAGGGTCTTTTTCTACTGCTGTCAGTCCGCTTGTACCTGGGATTGAGCTGCAAGAAGCAGTGCCCCAATTCCTGTGGGTGTCAACAAGTCATCAGTGTAGAATTGCTTGAAATGCCGCATTGCCATGCTTTGGAGGGAGGCTTGGTCTTTAATCCATGTTTCATCTGAGGACCTTAGTGATTGGATGTTGATCCTTCTTCTCTTGATGATGGAGGGGTGATGTGGAAGAAGCGTGTATTGCGGTCTTCATGGCTAATACATTTACATCTTGGTTTCTGATACCTGAGTAGCTCCTACTACAAAAGAGCAAGCTCAAGCTTGTTAGATAGATAAGACTAATTGTTTGAGAGAAGTAGACGACCATTGTTGTAGAGCCTTTTGAACTCCTATTCGTGATGTGCCCGAAGGTTGACTTGTTCCATTCCTATAATTTCTCTCAGAACTTGGACATGTCAGTGGGTAATGAGTTCAACGGCAGTCATGATTATCTAATAATGCAGGGGAAGTCATGTGAGTGTCATGCGGCAATGTAATGAAACGTCTCCATTGCGAGGGAATCTGTTGGCAGGAAATGGATAGGAGAAGTGGGTGATGATCGGACATTATCAGAGGGGGACCCTGACTGATGCATCTAGGAAAGTAATTCTCTAGGCGGGATTACAGAGGGACCAATCAAGCTCCATTCCTTGTGGTGTCGTGCTAGGTGAAGAGCAGCCCTGTTGAGTCAAGGTAGAGAAGGCTGCATTTCATGGAATTTTGCCCTGTTTTAGGCTTCACCACCGACGGGAAGAGAATGCTCTCATGCTTAGGGGGCTGGATACCGGCTTAGATGGCGGAGAGGAAGCATGGCCATCGAGCCAGACAAAATTTTACAGCCCACTGCGTGTTCTACTGGTTAATAAATTGGATGTGAGTTGATTGTGGTTCTCACAGAAGCCAAATGCCACTTGCGAAGCCTCATACTTCATTGTGACGGAAGGAGTAGTCTCTGAGCTGCTTGTAGACGTTGTTAGTGCTTGAGCCACTAATTATTTTGTTCGAGAATGATGATGATATCGAGGGTTGCTCCATGCCAGAATGTGTTGACGAATTGTGCGGAGTAACGCACTACTTCCTGCACAATTAGAGCGTTGGACTTTAGTTAGGGAGGGAGCAACTTGGCTGGGGTTTGGCCAGGTTGCCGCCCCCATGGCCATCTGTGATACGCATGGGTCCATATACAGTTGTCCTCTTGAAATGCCTCGTTGGAGAAGAGCCCTGACGGTGGTAGGCGGGCGGGTCATCCCATGCATCAAGGAATGAAGCGCCGTGCGGACTGCGGCCATCAGCAATCTAACGTGTCTTCACACTTTCAAAGGGTTTTTTTTTTTTTTTGCAAGCGGTAGTCTCACGCTGTTGATCGAGTGGGACATTGTGTTGCAGTTCGTTCGTGGGCGTGAACCATTGGAGCTGGAGTGTGCTGGTTGTTGATGGGGTTTAACTCTACTTAGGAGGAGGTGTTTTCTTGTGTTGGACATGGAGCCAAAGGCCATATGGGCGTGGAGCAGCGGCTGCCATTGGGCGGGGTTGGGGACACTGTTCTTGTCCATTATTGCATGCAAAGGTGGCAGTGATCATGATCCTGCCTGTCCAACCTTCCAGCAGCGGAAAAGCATAGAGGACCGAAGCCCTTGGTATTCAATCATGTAAGAAGACTCTATTGCGGTGTTCGACAGAGTTTTGACTGCCAAGTTCTCCACGTCGAGTTTGATGCATAGACGTGCAAAGTTGCCTCTGGCACCACTTCTCATAGAAGTGAAGTGATCGATTAGGATTTGAGGGCGAAGAGGAGGAGGTGCATCGCCATCATTCACACTGTTGCTTGCTCATTCGCAGCTGCCAAGGAGTTTGTCAGCTTCGGCCAAGGAAACGCCACTGATTCCATTGATGTTATCTAGGCGAAACACTAACATTGAGTTTTGGCCAGCACAAGTTGAAAAGGTGACATTGGGCTTGGATTTTTATCCAATCGCAATCAAAAGAAAATCATGGGAATTTTATTTTTCTTTTAAGTATAAGTGATTATTTGACCATCACAAATTATTTTAACTTTCTATAGTGTTTTTGGATTATTAGGTCGATATGTATATATTATTTTATCTGTAACTTGTATGATTAATTCTTTGATGGTCATCATTTTTCTCCTAAAAAAAAACTTGTATGATTAATTTAGTAGTAAGTAATAACATTAAATTAATTGAATGAGATGAATATGTTTACACATCCATTACCATCTTTTTTTTTCCTCTCTCCAGGACTAGTTTTAAGGGGTGTTGATTGGAGACCCTGAAGTGAACCAACAAAAATTAGAATTTCGGATCGGACGATATTTTTATTTGGAATTAAATGTAGTTAAATTATTTTAAACCTTCGAAATTAAAATAAAATATTTCGTATGTATGAAAATTATTTTAGATGCTAGAAAATTGGTAATTTCATTTAATAAGATAATATTAAAAATTCTAAAAGAATAAGGAAAAAATTCAATCATAATCCAATTCATGATATTTCAAGTTGGATTAAATTTGATCTTTATCAATCCAAGTCAAATAGAAAATTAATCGAATTGAATCCGTGTGTATATATATATATATATATATCTGCCTACATACATATATAATGACTCGTTAGGTATTATAATGACTAGTTCAAAATATTAAAGAAGGTAAGTTACCCTGAAGTGGAGTTCATTCTTTTTTTTTCTCTCTCCAGGACTCGTTTTAAGGGGTGTTCATTGGAGTCCCTGAAGTGAACCAACAAAAATTAGAATTTCGGATCGGACGATATTTTTATTTGAAATTAAATATAGTCTAGTTATTTTAAACCTTCGAAATTTAAATAAAATATTTCGTATGTATGAAAATTATTTTAGATGCTAGAAAATTGGTGATTTCTTTTAATAAGATAATATTAAAAATTCTAAAAGAATCAAGAAAAAAAATTAAATCATAGCCCAATTCATGATATTTCAAGTTGGATTAAATTTGATCTTTATCAATCCAAGTCAAATAGAAAATTAATCGAATTGAATCCGTGTATATATATATATATATCTGCCTACATACATATATAAGAATTTCAGTGTTTTTTTTTAAGTTTCAATGGCAAAGATGAGCGAACAAAAAGTAATTACAATAGCCACCTCCCAAAAAACTTCAACGAACACGGAATAAGCGGAAACATAGTTCTCCTGCTTATATATCGAAGGCCACTATGTCTTGGGATAAAATAACAATAAGATTCCACTGTTAACTCCAAACAAAAAACGCACTACATCAAGAAAAAGATGATCATCATTTTTCTTTTGTCGACAAAAGGACAACCTAAAAAGGGGTAAAGAGAAAAAAAAAACAACTCATCATATGGAGCAGTAAAAGAGAACATTTGCATCTAGGATAAGCAATTTAGCAATCTCCTACCTTAGGGACGGCTACTAAAGGAAAACAAAGAGAACTCATACACTGATGAACAGCTTTACCAAAATTAAGCTGCCTTATAAGGCAACATCTGTCAACATGTTGTAGCCTCTGAAACCTGCAAGTTCAGTTTCCACTGTAATCTAAAGCATTCAAGCAGATGAACTGTCTGGAGGGAACAATCTGCTCTAGGAGCATCGATTAACAAGCAACACCATTAGCTAGAACCCTCTTCTCAGCCACAGCAACCACTCCGTTTTTCTCCTCAGCCACCACCAATTCACCGAGACCACCATGGACAGGGTCGTTTACAACTGTGGCAACTTCAAGAGGCATCTGTGATCCAGACTTTCCACTTGCACCATCTTTATCCTTCTCGTCAACATCAACATGCTTTACATCTAAAATCTAGAAAAAAGAAACAAAAAAGACAATAGACCAACAATACAAGTTAGCATCAAGAAAAGATAATAAAGCAGTTTAAATAAGTGAAATGGAAATCAGGACAAATCAAAATAAAGATAAAGCGGAGGCAAAAAACTAGAATACTCATTCAACAATGCTAATAACAGCCTACTACTAAAGAGTTCACCAAATAATTACAAATTGAAAACCACATAACATAAAAGATGAAGGTTTCTACCTTTTTCTGAAAGTGCTGCTGCTTCAATCTTTTCTCCTGCATTACCTTCTGACGAGTCTCATAGAAATTGAAGTCATCCAAGATGGAAGTCCTACTGGTATGCTCCTTGAAAAGTTTAAGCACTTGAAGGCCTTGCTCAAGCTTCACCTGTGAATGTACACGGTAATTGGTAAATATACATGTCAACCTTAACTTTACAATTAAGAAAATGGAACCATCCTCACCTCCTGAGTATCTCTACTGTTGGTCACTGGTTTATTATCGTTGTTCTCTAAAGTGATGTGTTTAAGAATGCTGTTGGGTACATCCTTTACAATATGCCACTTGACAGGGAAGCAACCAGTCCATTTGTCCTGCTGCCAGTACTCCACAGTCTTGTTGAAATCAACTGACCCAGTCATTTCTGCAACACCTACAAATTGCCCACTTGTATTCACCTATAATTTCCAAAAAATGAACTTTAGATTATTCAGAGAAAAGTAAGAATAAAAGAGAAGTAACTCCATTGCAAATGAAAAAATATGCTTACAGAAAAAAAGAGGAAAACTGGGCATCTAACAGTCTTCTCATTGGCTTCTTGATAAGCAGCATCAAGCTTCTTATTCCCATTAGGAGTGCTAGCCCAAACATTGTACTTAATACTTTTGTGAACATCGTCCTCGCTGTAGGATTTGATAACAAAGAACTTAGCATCCGAGTATGTATCAGGGAAACCTGGTTGGTTGTATTGATCCCTGTCAGGGACATCGGAAGAGTCCGGAACGTTTCCAACAGCCGGAAGGGCCTGTCCTTTTACAGCTATAGTAACAGTTTGACCAAAAACTTTCTGGTTCTTCAAACGTCCTGCTCTTGGCCCCCTGTTGAGTTCACTAAGTCCATCCAAATTCTCATTACCAAAATTATAAAATCCATTTCCTTGACCCCTTGGCTTATACTTGTTATCAAGAGCCATTCCCCATCGCCCATTCATTCTAGAATCAAAAGCATTTGATCCGAAACCCAAACCACCTCTGAAGGCATTGGCATTCTGGCCATAAATATTATTGCCATATACCCTGCCAGTGACTCCAGGACCTGCCATCCCCATTCCAGATATTGGTCTTGGCGTATGAGCACCCTGAAAATTTTAACAAGAATAAAAATAATGAAAAGAAGATATGCATTCGTGCCTTTAAAGCATGGAAGATACATCAAGAAGAATGCGAATTATCACAATAAATTCAATAAAAAAAATAGCTAGCTCTTGACACTACCCAACTTGATTTGCTCGTCTCCTCTCCTGGGATAAGGGTTTAAAGATAGTAAACAAATAGAGGGTTCCACAAAAATTCAGCGAGTAGAACTCAACTCAAATAGAAAGCTTAAAACAGAAATTGCTTACAAAATAAAGATTATTCTCGTACCATGACTTGTGAAAAGGCGCGGACATTCTGATTTCGTCCTGTTGTATTGCTGTTAACATGTGCCCCAGTAGAAGAGACAGAATTTGTCGATGCAGGCTTTTGCTGTGAATCAGGAAACATGTGGCTATCGAACCATGGAACTGGGGTCCACATGCCCTCAAAACCAAATCTAGGATCCTGATAGCCAGGAGAATGAAGCCCACCAGGCAAAGATCCTCGACCATATGTGCCATTAGAATTCATCGAAGAATTTTGTTGGCTCGGCTTAGTTTTTATTGAACCACTGTTCCCATTCAAATTTCCCTTCGTCTCCATATTTGTATTAGATTTAGTTGAACCCACAGAAACAGGTGGCTGATCAGCAGCAACAGAGGTAGAAACATTGCCCTTGGAGCTAGGAGCTTGATTGGTAAATGGTGTACTGGTAGGGTTCGGTGGTTGATAATATGGGGCAGGAAATAGGTAATGTTGAGGGCCATATAACTGACCATCGTGCCCCAAGGTTGGAACGGGGGATCCAGGAGAAGGATATGGACCATATGGAGCATACCCGTAGCCATGGTGATACATGTCCCCATAAAAGCCCTGCAAAAAGTTAGAAGATTGTATAAGACATGTTAATCTAAATGATCATGTAGACATAGATTAACATTTTTATACTCCATGCAACTAAATTTGGTTTCAGAAATGCAAGGAAACAATCAGAGGAAAAAGAGGCTTTCCTTAGTTATTAGACCATGAACTAAGAACTAGGAAACTTGAATTGCAAACAACTTACAGGGGAAATCTCGACTCCCTCAGGATTAACATATCTAGGGTAATCCTCCCCCCACTCACCCAACGTGCCATCATAACCTGAGCAACAAATACATATCATCATGTCATCCTTCACGAACATGCAAAATACGAATCAAGGCATGAAACCAAATTCAAGCAACAACCCTTGAACATAATACTTTATTGTGGTTAATTTATTTTTAAGGAAATTGTGGTTAAAATAAATATGATGACGCCAACAAAATTTATTTACATGTAAAATATACATCAAAAGGTTACAAAAAACATGCAAATGACAATTGAAGCAACATAGCTAAAAATATCAGAAATACAAATTTACCTCCATAATAATAGGTCGAAGGGTATCCATTTGGTAAATAACCCCGGCTGCCGTCTGAGTACTCCTGAAGTAGAGGAGTCAGAGACTTGTCATATGGAGGAATCGCATTGTTTGTTGCAGCGGCTCCTGAATTCTGTTAATTCATCTCATGCAGCATCAGCATCCATGTTATTTGCAAATCACAATCATAGCATGTCGAAAAGTTTATATTACCTTCTTAGCAGCATCTGTTGCATTCTGAGTCTTATTCTTAGGATCTATAGTCAGCTTCTGCAACAGATCTTTAGCTTCTGTAATAAAAATTGAATCAAGGATAAAGGCACCTCTTTTAACATCAATTTAAGACTAGAAAATTGACACGAGAATTCCTACTAAAAAGGGTCACCCAATGAAACTTTAGACAATACACATATGGAACTACTGACAAAAAAAACATTTGGGAGGCGCTTCACAAGAAACCGCGACAGATCAAACGAAGACGAAATATCAACAAAAAAACCATCAGTTAACACCGGATCCGAGCGGCAAAACCTTATGAAAAACCCCAAAGGCAACCGATAGAAGGAAGAACCATAGTGAGCGTGCCAGAAAACAAAACCCCAACTCCCGATGAGATCAAACGACGAAAAGACCCCGCGCACAGAAAAAGGGAAAAAAAACAGGCCGAAAGAACCCGCCCGCGGGAACTAAGAAGAAGGGGCCGACAGCACAGGAGGAATCGAAGGATACGCTCGGCAGCAGGGGTGACGGCAGCCATGGCAGGATCCGGAGGCAGAGAGAGCGACTCCGGTGGGCTGGCGACGGCCAGGGGAAGCTTAGCGCGAAACCTTGGCGGCGACTTCAAAGAGGGGGGCGAGAGGTCGAGGAAAAACCCTAGAGAGGAGAGAGAAAAAAAGAGGAGAGCGGAGGAGAGATGTAGAGAGAACAAAAAGGTCCGCCGCCACAAGGAGAAATTTCCAAATTTGCGAGAATACCCTCGTACTTTCCTAATTTTCCCGGATCTTATCCTCTTAATTTATTTGTCCCTTACAAATCACAAATTTGTTTTTTTTTTCTGATATAATGTTTACTAAGTAATTTAACAAACAAATTCATTTGCATTTCATGCTGTTTTCATTTAATATTATGAAAACCGTTAAATAAAATTGAGAATAAATTTTTTATCTAATTATTATCCTGCTCTCTGTTAATCTATATTGACTAATAACCATATTAATAAATAATATCTCCTTCCTAAAAGGCAATGTACAAGTGTAAGAAAATAAATAATATTTCATTTTCCAAAGGAAATGTATTATTTTTTAAATAAAAAATTAAAAGCAATGAATTCAATTGAGTCTAAATAATTTTTTTAAAAAAATAATTCGAGTCCGATTAAGATTAATATTTTATTTCGTCTTGAAAGATTTAATGAATCCTAAGCGTTTCAAAACAGTTTAATCTATTCGCCCCGTTAAGTACTATCCTTATAAGAGGTAGCATCATCCTATCATATTAGAATATGTTAGAATTGAGGCTTGATTAATTGAATAATTTTTTTATTCATCATTCATGAAATGGAGGCTTGATTAAATCATTTTTTTATTTCAAATTATAATATTACAATTATACATTGCATATTTTTATAATATCAATCATTCGTGCATCCTACGGAATTTAGCAACTCAATATTGTGGCATTTAATATTGAAATTTAAGATAATCAAACTATACTAATAACATGGAAACAAATCAAGGATAAGTGGAATGTATAATCCTATTATGTATCCAAAATGATCACTATTTAACATTTGGTTTCCTATTTCAAATGAAATATGTAAGACAATAATATTTAATTATAATTTCTATCAAAATATTTGAGTGAAATTTCTAATGGAAATATTTAAAATCTATTTCAAATTATATTATATTATTTCAGTCTATTGCAAATTCTAATCCTAATCATACACATATATGCACAAGATTACGTATCCTAAGTTGAAACTAATAATATCTAATATTTATATTTGATTAAATGGAAACAACTCATGGTTATACAATTATTTTAAACTAATCCCGTATCGAATCATACTAATATACTAATTAAATACATCATTTCCTAGATGGACAACTCTACAAAAAAGTAGTTGAATTATGCTGATTTTTTAGATGAAAATTTCAGGACATAATAATCATGAGTTCATTATTTTTCAGAAAATAAAATTATCTTGCAATAAATTTTTGTTATACAAGATGATAAGATTTATAAGCCTAAAAGTAAAAGATCCATATGGTAATATATTTTGATTAGATAATATTTATATTTGATTACATGGAAAAAAATCAAGAATATACAATTATTTTAAACTAATCCCATATCTAATCATACTGAAATAATTATATACTAATTAAATACATCATTTCCTAGACGAGTAACTCTACAAAACGTAATTGAATTATGCTAATTATTTAGACGAAAAGTTCAGGACATAAAAATCATGTTAATTATTTTTGGAACATTTTCAGAAAATAAAATTATCCTACAATAATTTTTTGTTATACAAGATGATAGGATTTATAAGCCTAAAAGTAAAAGATCCATATGGTAATCTATTTTGGTTAGATTAGTGTTCTTTGCTGTAAAAAGAAATATTTAATTCCTTTTCAAGTTTTATTAGTTATAAATATAAATATAAGATTTATTAGTTATAAGATTTATATACCTATAAATATATAGTAAAAATTACTATTATTTTAGAAAATTTAAACCATATTTATAATTTAATATTATTTTGATTTTTAAGAAAGCAAAAATTATCTTATAATAACACTTTCTTATATAAGATAAAAGTAAAAAAAAAGATAAAATTTAAATGAAAAATCTAATTTCATCAGTAATAAAATTCTTAACTTATTTAGCAACATAAATATTTTAGTTCCTTAATGATAATAAGATTTTCGTAACATTAGTAACTATATATTTTTTATTATTTTTTGACATGTTTTAAATTTTTCAGATTAATTTTGAAGAATTAATAAAATATTATTTTAATAATTAAATGTGATAAAATAATTACTGAGAAAAAGTATATCGAGTCTATATAAAACAATAAATTGCATCATTTAAATTATATTAAAAATTAGATTAATACATCACATAAATAATATTAAACACCATGTTCTTTATACATATACATATATTGTTTATTTGGGTAATAATAATGTATGATTAAAATAAATAATCTTTTCTTTCAAATGTATTATACAAGTATAATAAAATGAAAGATATTTATTTTTTTAAAAAGATAATGTATTAATTTTTGGGTTTAAAATAATAAATTCAATTTGATCCAATTAAGATATTTCCTTTCTAAAATATAATGGAATAAATAATATTTCATTCTTAAAAGATAATGCATTATTTGAAAAATTAAATGAATAATATACAATCTGAGTATGATTAAAATAAATAATATTTTCTTTCTGAAAGGTAATGTGCAAGTATAATAAAATATTATGCAATTTTTTTAGAAGATATTGTTTATTTTGAAAGCTAAAAAATCATTTTAAACAAGGAATTCAATTTGAGTCCAATTAAGATTAATATTTACTTATAAAATAAATAATAAATAAGAAGTTATAAATTAATTAATTGTTTAATAGTTAAAAAATAAGTATAAATTGGGGCTTAGATTATTTAAATTGAGTTTTTAACTTTTCAAAATATATCAACTTATTTATCACATTTAAATACTAATAAATTAGTTTTGATAATAATTATAAATTACAATATTATAATTGTATATTATATACTTTTTCGTAATATCTCTCCATCCATGAATCGCACGAAATTTAGGACTAGTATTGACTAATAATCATATTAAGGTGCTGTTTGTAATGTCCTTCCACGTAGGCAGTCAGACCATGAGGGTATACTGTCTACTACTTTCTTGACTTTGACCAAAGACACATGGCAATGGAAATAATGGTGAAACAAGTGAAAGAAAAGATTTGCAGAAGAAAATCGTCGAAAATTTAAAGGACGTCAATATTTAATGGAATCGTTCAAGAGAAAAGAGAAGATTACAGATTTCAAACAATTCGTGGAAATGATCACATGTGCGATGCCAAAATAGGAAATCATAATTTCCTTCGAATACAAGAACTAATAATTCGAATAATGAAATAAAAGGGTGAAATGCTATGACGTGGGACGAGTCATATGCGGCTATTCTTGAGCTCTGCGCTCTTCATCACTTCCTTAGACACGGTTCTCACTTGCAAAATTACAATGCAGAAGCATGAAAAAGCTGTGAGCAAAACGTCCAGTACACATAGAAGCATAGACGATAAAATGAAAATCATATTATAATTAACAATGATAACGGAGAATCAATAGAACGCGTGCTTTTGAACAATAGTCGCAATGCTTTAATCACTCTGAGCAATGAGCAATATTTCATTTATCTTTATGCTTTGTTCTTTATTTTAACAATACCCTATTCTGTACTTTATTGTGCTATACATTATCATGTTTTGCTTTGTTCTGTATGATACTATGTCTTTTACATTTCTATGGGGTCTTTGAAGTTTGTTGTCCTATGCGAGCTTGACTTGATTAAATTGGAAAGCTATATGTGCGTCTATGCATCTGCGTAGCCAGGATGCCCTTGATAGGAAAGGTGTATGCTAAGACATACCCTTTTCGAAATACAAGTGACAGAGGATCTATACCCCAAGAACAGTGGTCATTAAAGACCCATAAGTTCGCTATCTCCTCAGCTACGCTACTCGTCCCTCTGGCATTATACCTTGAAGTTCATATATTGCCCCCTTGGGGGAAGGGTGTGTCAATACATCACCCTTGTTCGGAACACAAGTGGGAGATGGCCTATGTTTCAGGAGCAATGGTCGTTAAAACCGATAGATTCATTATCTCCTCAGTCAGCTACATGCTCCTCTCTATATCACTATCAAACATTGATCTCTACTCTGTACTTTGGGCGGCACATAATTATCCCATAGTTTCATCTTTGCTTTATCTTATTATCATCTGCAAGTACTATCATCTTTTGGTAATATACATCGAACCGGATCGGGAAACCCAAATCGGGCCTTTTATTTGGGCCATGTGTTTGACTTGAGCGAATCAATGTTCGTACTTGAAATTTATCTGTAATGCCTCTTTATCACTGGATCGGTCGACCGTTACTGTTGGACCGATCGACCGCTTCGGTTGGACCGGTCGACCGCTCTCTTGCATCGAGCCAGTCGGGCGTTCAATTTGAATCGGTCGACCGGTCGCTACGGCACCTCGGTGCATCGCAGGATCGATCGACCGTTCTTTTGGAACCGGTCGACCAATCGAATGCATGTGACTTCCGACGGGGCTCTCGCCGGATCGGTCGACCGATCATAATATCATAAGGTCGCTACCTTCTAGGAACGGTCGACCGTTCTCACAGAAACAGTCGATCGATTATGCACTGAAACAGGACGCCGATCATCTCTTTCATTTTTGGCCGACCTCCGGTCGTTGGATTCCGATGATTTCAATACGAAACTTAATACTAGGAGGTCCAAGATTAATACTGATCGATGTTTTATCGCCTAGGGAATTTATAAGTCTACGGTACCTTTTTCCGATTGCTAGGTTCACCGGCGGTTCTTCTTGTGTCTGCTCCGATCTCGCTCGTTCCCAGCCCACGACGTGGTGTAGCCGGCCTCGCCTATGCGTCGAAGGGTCCCCTGTTCGTGCCGGAGGTTCATTCCTCGTTCGCCCCTATTTTTGTTCAGTACGCTTGGACGCGCCGTTCGCTGGAAGGAGAAACGGAGGAGGAGGGAGTGCGGCAGCTGAGTGTGGAGTCCAAAGGAGTTGCGGCTCCCCACCCCCACCCCCCCCCCCCCCCCCCCCACCCCGTGTCCCTTATACGTTGGCCGCCCTCCCATCTCCGAGACGTAGTCGAAGAGGCCAAGAATCGGGGGAGGTTACTCCCCCGTATTCTCGATCTGTTACATTTTTTTAATTTGAATTCATTTTTTGAAATTTTTATGTTTGCTGTTCAGGCCGGTGGTTAGATGTTTGTTTCGTGAATAACCATTCGTGGGATAGAACAATTGTTTAGTTAGATTAGTATTTTTTTGAAATTTGATCTTAGAAAAATTGATATTTCATTTTTTATGAATAAGCTATCTCTGTAAAATTTATTATTCACGAGTTTAACTTTTGTTCTTTACATTTTTTTAAGAAATACACTTATAGATAAAAAAATATATAAAATAACATAAAAAATTATATAATGATCACAAAAATAAAGAGTATTATTTCCATTACTGTTGTCATAATTAATAATATTGATTTATTTGTATTATTATTCACGTGAATATAATACTATTTATTATTTTGAATATTAAGCTTTAAAAGCATTTCTATGCGCTCTTTTATAAACAAATACTTAAGTATTTTTATGTCAAATTTGCTTTCTTGATTGTCCAACAATTATGGATTGGATATTTGTGATTAATTTGGTATTATTATTATTAATTATGGATTTGTTATCCTTTGTGTGTGTAAACAAATATTATATGACGAATTTTTGCATATTCATTATGCTTGTATTTTTCATTTTACTCTTGCTTTGAATTTAACTCAACTATGGAATATTACGGTGAAGGATACCAATTCACGTCTTTTACATGTTCTTTTTAATTACATTAATAATATGTATTAGTATAAAATGACTTCTAAAAAATAATACATATGCAAGTCGACACACTTGCCAAAAAAGTTAGTAAGCTACCAAGGGCTATTTCCATTTACCTTATTTTGACTATAGCTTATATTAAAAGGCAGAGTCAAATGGCTTTTCGCACCTTCGGCATTATAAACCTAACATATTTGTTAGGACAAAAAAAAAAGGAGGTTGCCATTCGTCCGGACCATCCCACTTAAATTGTAATATGTCCGATTGAGGCGGATAAGTAAATTTGATATTTTTTCGAATCGTTAATTTTTTTTACGAAAAATTTGGTTTTTCTCCATCCGTGTTAGATCCCTCGTTGCCCTAGCGAAGCTCGCAATCTCATGATCCTCCGTTTGAATAGCGACAGGACGAGTGAAAGAGGGGCGAGCGACGACGGAGGTGCCAACAGCGGCAGGGCAAGCAACGATTATGTGAGCGTCGGAGGGCAAGCAGTGACGGTCAGGGCTAGCGTCAGAGGGGCGAACGATGATAGAAAGCAAGCAGTGATAGTCAGGCGAGCAGCAACAGAGTGAGTGGTGGTCAGACAAGCATCGGAGGAGCGAGCAATGACGATCAGATGAGTGTCGAAGGGGCGAATGATGATGAAGGGCGAGCGACAGTGGTTAGGTGAGCAGCGACATGGTGAGTGACAATCAAACAAATGTCAGAGGGGCGAGTAGTGGCGAGCGACGTCGCGACAACAATGACAACGAGTGGTGTCAAGGCATCCATGAGCAGCATCAAGGTGGGATTGGGGCGTCGTCTCGAGCAACAACAAGGCGACAAACCCCTCATTGCCCTAGTGTAGCTCGTGATCTCATGATCCTCCATCCGAGCTGCGACAGGGCGAGTGGCGTTGAAGGTTGGGCGAGTGTCGAAGGGGCGAACAATGACAAAGGGTGAGCGACAGTGGTAAGGCTAGCAGCGGTAGGGTGAGCGATAGTCTAGCAAACATTGGAGGTGTGAGCAATGTTACGGGATCGAGGCAGCAATGAGGCGACAAACTGAGGAAACCGCTGAATGGGGAAAACTAGTTTTTTTTTCATAAAAAGAATAGACAATTCGGAGAAATGTCTAATCTACCGATTCGCCTCAATCAAATAAATTGTAATTTAAGCATGAGGGTAGGGACGAATGAGATAGTCTCGGCCTCCATTTTGTCCTATTTGATATATTAGTAGAGTGGTTAGAGTGAACGGCCACTTCAAATGACTAATGTTCGAACTTAGTGACACCACCGATTGCGCTTTTGCCTATAACTCTTTTTGGCATTATTAGCGGCTTGATAAGCGAATAATGATTTAACTACCAGATAACATGTTAAATAAGGATAGCTGATGATGATTAGTGGATAAATGTTGTAACAAATAAGTGTTTAATAAATTTAGCGGTAGAATTAGCTGATAAATATAAAATGACATAATTAGACATATGACAAATTATTTAATTTAAGTACTATACAAATTTTATTATAATATAATAAATTAAATATTATATTAATTAAATAAAATAAAAATTCACAACTAATTTTTTGTTAAAATATATAAAAATTTATAGTGCACCCATGATATAAGAATATTAATTGTGAAATTATTTTTTATTCATTGTTAACATATAAATATTTTATAATTAATTAAGCATGAAATATAGTTAAATGATTATAAAATAAAATGTGAAAATAATAAGATAAGTTAGAAAGGAATAATATATTTGAATAAAGGTAAAATTGAAAAAAAATGCTAACCTCTAATCGTTAAAAGGAGTATCTTTTCAATATTTTCGCATGAAATATTAAATGTTATTTATTTTTATCATTTAACAAACAAAAAATTATCGTTTAAATCGTTAAACGTTATTTAAGACGCTAATTTTAATATTGTCAAACACAACATATATTCAATTCAGTCCCTAAACTAAATAATTAACCATTTGCACGTGCTATCTTGAACTTTTCTTCACCTTACACCATCATCATTTTTTTTAAAACTTTTCTTCTATTTATCAAATTATTCTTGTACCGTTCATTATCTTTTGTCAAACAATGAATAAATAACCAACAATATATCTGTAGATTTTTTTATAATATTTTCTCAAATAATGGTAAAGAATACAATTGTAATTAGATTTAATGGATGGAAATTTTTTTAAAATAACTTTAAGGAAAGTAAACGATTAATTTATTTGAGTAATTGAAAATGAGATCAATATAATTGTGGCGGGTACATTGAAACGAGGGTTGGTGGATCACATAAAAGAGGCCACGCAAACAGCACCACCACTCTATCTCGACCGTGATCTTTCTTTGTTTTTTCTTCTTCTATTTCTCCTTTTTTTTTTTTTGGATTCAATACTGAGCATACAATATTATTATTGTATTTTGTGAAATTCTATTCTATAATTTTATCTCATCGTTATTCAACTTTTTTTTCTTAACTCGTTTTAAGCTAAAAAAAATGTAAGCTTAAAAGTTGATCAAAATTTGCAATTTAGGGGGAAAAAATAAACGTCCTTTTCAAGTATATCATTTTTCATCTCTCCAATCGTTAATCAATCATAATTCTTTTCCCTTTCAAATATTTCATTTGCTACCAATAAAGTTAGAGTGGAATGGGTGTGCTTCTTTTTGCTTAAATAGAAGTTTTGAGTTTTAATATCTGTAAATGCAGAGAATTTTTATTGGGAGCTTCACATGCCCATTGCTATGCACACGACGTAAGGCTATATTATCGAATTAGTTGGACTCGATGATGAGCCGATCTTTACCATGTGGACAGTGTTTATCGTCGTGTGGGTTGAATCGTCAGACGGACACAAGGGGCTAGCAACAAAAAAAAAGTATTTTCTATTTAATGATCAATTTTATTTAACAATATTTTTAAAACCGGATCGGACATAGTACCGGTCGATCAATTGAATTATGATTTGATCGATTTAAGCGGATTCGATCGAGTTGAATCAAAATTTTATTAAAATAATAATATTTAATCATTTTAAAATAATATATTACAAATAAAAGTATAAAAAGTAAGAAGATAATGAAATAAAACTATATGAATCATCATTTTAAATTAATAAAATATTAATAAATTATTTTTTACATTTAAGAATATATATTGTTTATAAATAATTATAATTAACTATTTAATAATTTCATGTACAGTTTTTTTTTTCAGATTTCCGCTACCATTATCTTGACCTCATTTTATTTTTCAAATTCATATTTTCTTTCTATATTATTTGATTTCTTATATAAGTTAATCCTATAAAATTTAGTATATCATTATGTTTCTATTTTCATATTTTAATGAATATTATTTATAATAATTTAAATTTTGTCATCTCCTTATTTATGTTCATGATCATTTTTCTTTTATTCAAATTTATCTTTATTACTATCTTTTCAATTTCATTTCAAATTACTTCCTTATTACTTATATCCATTCATTACAATCAAATAACTTATATCACTCCCCCTTTAATTATTCCATATTCCTGTTATCATACATTTCCTTACTTTCTTTTTTCTTCCATTTATTCACCTCCTTCATTGTTTTTGAAAAAAAAAACGGATTAAATTTTCCGGTTCAATCCGATTTTGACCCAATTGATCCGATTTAAATCCGATTCTTTACGAAAACGGTTTTTATATATTAGCCGGTCCAATTCGATTTCAAAAACATTAATATTTAGAGCTGCTTAAATCCAACGGCTCGGTAATAATCATCACAACCCCCACTTCATCAAGCGCTTATATCTGCTACATAACACCGGAGCTCCTGCACAAATCGTACACCACATAGTTTATAAGAAAGCGATTAAAATGGCCGCCGCCGCCGCCGCACCGCTACCGCTCGCCGGGCGCGTCGCCGTCGTCACCGGCGCCTCCCGCGGCATCGGGCGGGCCATCGCAGCCCACCTCGCCTCCCTCGGAGCCTCCCTCGTCCTCGGTTACGCCTCCAACTCGGCCGAGGCCGACCGCCTCGCCGCCGAACTCAACTCTTCCTCCCCCTCCGACTCCCCACCACGAGCCGTCGCTGTCCGGGCAGACGTCTCGGATCCCGCCGCCGTGAAGTCCCTCTTCGACGCCGCGGAGTCCGCCTTCGGCTCCAAGGCTCACATCCTCGTGAACTCCGCGGGGATCCTCGATCCCAAGTACCCGACGGTGGCCGCCACCGAGCTCGAGGACTGGGACGCAACCTTCGCCGTCAACGCCCGGGGGGCCTTCCTCTGCTGCCGCGAGGCCGCCAATCGCCTCGCCCGCGTCGGCGGGGGGCGCATCATCTGCCTCACGACGTCGGTGGTGGCCTCGCTGAAGCCCGGCTACGCGGCCTACTCGGCGTCGAAGGCCGCCGTGGAGACGATGGTCAAGACCATGGCGAAGGAGCTCGCGGGGACGGGCATCACGGCCAACTGCGTGGCGCCGGGGCCCGTGGCGACCGACATGTTCTACGCCGGGAAGAGCGAGGAGATGGTGAGGCGGGCGGCGGCGGAGTGTCCGCTGGGGCGGATAGGGGAGACGAAGGACGTGGCACCGTTGGTCGGGTTCCTCTGCACCGACGCCGGCGAGTGGGTCAATGGACAGGTGGTCAGGGTGAACGGTGGCGCTGTCTCCTAGTTCAGCTCGATGGTTTCTTAGCACGATGATGCATTTGATCGAACAACTATCTGAAATAAAAAAAACTGAAAAAAAAAAACTATCTGAAATAAGCTCAGCTTGAAATGTTTTGCTTCATGACCAATTGGGAAGTACTGGAATTTATCACTGAAATAATCTGAATTCCATATGTGCACTTACTTTGTTTTCGAATTCAGAAAAACTTCTCAATCCAAGTAGAAATTCGACGTGTCTGCATAACTCATCTCAGCATCAGTAGGCCTGTCAAGAACAGATGGACCTCCTAGCAAAAAAGACTGCAATGCATGTCTCCTTCCAGGAGTCGCACTTCTTGCTTAGAAAGTACATAACAAGCACATAACAGATGCAGCAGCTACCCCAGTTATGGCTGCCAGTACTGCTCCTCCAAACAGATTAGTGTGCCACCTACAACAAGTCAACAACCACAACAAAAATGACGAGAAAGACAAACATTTACTCACCAAATGGCACAAACATTTATGACGTATGGCACAAGTGATATTGCAACCTGATGTCCATGTGAATCAACGAAATCGTTTCATCTCTCCTGGCAAAGATGAACTCAATCTCATGGCTACCTCTCCTCGCTAATATTTGTGGCTGTTGAGTGAATCGAATGCAGAAACAGAAGTTGCATATAGCTGCGAGGAAAAGTTTGTGACCTCAACAGGCCGCTATAAATGTCCTTTCCCAACAACTGCGATGACTGAAGAATGAGGTCTGGCCACATTTATCAACTTAGAGGACAAATACTTGCATATGCGAGGTACAAGAGCAAAACAATTGCATAGAGGAATTAGAAATAATCTCTCTGTTACACCGTGCGCAATGCAGTATTAATAACAAATAATAAAATTTGGATTCATCTGATGCAGTAGTGCTTGCATTGGAACAACTAAACAGAAAAAATGAACAAATTTCAAGAGCAGAGACAAAACAATTGACTGATTTCTTAATATGAGTTTATTAACAAATTTCTTAATATGAAGAAACAACTCCACCAAAACTTATTATATCACCCACATCCATTACTGAATTTCATCTGCAAATGGTTCATTCTCATCAGTCTATGAAGTATTTTATTAAAAATAAACACTATGAAAGTGACTATCATATAGCCATATGATATGATGCATGATATTACTAATAATAACGGGATGGTTGCACTACTTGCTTCGTGATCGTTGGTTTTCCACAAAAAAAGAATTTGTGGATCCAAAGAGATTTGCATCCAATGGATTTCAGATACCCACAAAGGCAAAAGTTAACGTTTATCAATTCATAATACTGGAAAATTTCTATAGTCCATTTCTTACAGTTTCAGAAAAAAGAGAGTTTTACCAAATATTCAATGCAAACACGAGGAAAAAAGTTTAAACTAACATGTCACATTCTGTACAAGAGTATCCATCAGAGTAGGAAATGCCTTGAGAGTCAACATCTCAACATCATCCACCTTGGTTAACTGAAACAAATTAACACTTGGGGCCATGTAATTGTGTAATATAAATCTATTGTTTTACTTTAATAAAAGTATGTTGAAGATGAGTGAAAGAAATGAAAATGATAAAAACAATCATGATAGTTTACCATTATACTTTTAAGCTCTTCACGACTTGGCAAGAAGATTGTTTGAAATGCAATGTAGCACACAAATTTTGGAAAAAAAGCTTTCCATCGATCTCCTATAGTATACGTCTTCTCATGTACCTTTGCAGTTTGAGATCACTGCTATCCCCACCTGCCCCAACTGCACGCGCTTGGCTCATCGCAGGTGTCCGCTTGACTCAGTCATAGTCTACCCGACCAACTGGTACGCACTCGGGCGACTCGTGTCCATCGTCCCCCAATTACGATAGTCGAATAGAGGTTGACTCGGGACCCTACAGAAGCTACGGTAATAGGGACGTCTCCAGTTGAAATCGATTTCAGTACAAAGGCTGTGAGGTTTCTTTCAGTTTCTTGCGAAAAAGTAAGTTGAAAATCAACATAAACATCCGTTGCTTGCAGGTCCTTAGCTTAGTCAAGTAGGCGACCTTCGCGAAGGATTCAATCCAGCCACAAGTTCCCCTACGGCTACCTTGTTACGACTTCACCCCAGGCGAAGACCCCACCGTGGTATGCGCCCCCCCTTTGGTCTCGAAACCTAAGGAGTTGGAGCGAGACCAGGCTAGAGCAAAGAATCCGCTTTAACGAACATTCAATTGAACCTATTTTTCGCTTAAACTGGAATGAGTTTCTCCGAGCAGCGAAAACAAGTTTTTCTCTCCCATAATGTCATTTTACTCCAGATTCTTCTTAATGTTATATGCAAAATTTAAGAAACCATAAAAATACAGCTAAATCATTAGTTAACCTAGCAGACGTCTAACAACCAGCATATTTACAACACCGTCAGGATTCCTCAAACTCAGATGCAATTTAAGAAGCATACAAATTCTGCAACATGCACGTTCATTGAAACGTAGGTGACAAAAGAGAGAGATTCAAACCTCAGCAAAAATTTCAGTTTTAAGCTTCTATAGAAAGAAGCGGTAAATCATGTAAAATCTTCAGAGTCACAGGCAAACAGATATTGATGATGCATACATACTAACAGTTTCACAACAGTTCTCATCCACATATCATAGACCACCTGTTCGAGGATATAAAGAGGAAGAGAAAAAAACGTTAAAAAGAAAAAAAGAAAAAGAAAAAAAAAGGAAAGAGTGGGGCAAGGGAAAAAGTAATATACCACATTGAAAGAAACAAAAACGTATAAATCTCTAATGAAAGTGGCAAAAGAGTTTATGTTAGGATTTCTGCACGAGAGAAATTATGCACTGCGGAAAAATCCGAGAGATTTAAGGCGACGCAGAGTTTTATTAGACGAAAGAAATAGAAGAGGATTACAAAATCAGATTTCTTTCTCTTTGGATCCCCTGGGAGTTTATATAGGCACTCCCAACAGATGATAGGAATTACAGACCAACTGAGACTCTATATTAATCCCCAAAATAGAACACCTACCTTGTGATAAGAAAATAAATCAATTCCTTAACAATCTCATGATAAGAAAATATACAGAATATGTTTCCTTTAATTTCAGAGTTTGGGTCCAGATAGTTTCCAGTTGGAGTAGGATTCAAGGCATTATAACAATCTCCACCTTGAATTGAATCCTTCAATCAGATATCTAACACCCTCTGCCGCCGCCGGTCTCAGTTCTGATTCTACACATGCGATAGCATCCTTGTAGCTTGACCTGGCGATTCCACCTCTTCAACTACTTGGAATGCATATGCAACAATGTCCTCAAAGCCATAACGCTTAGGAGGACCTACCTGTTTGCGTGCACGTCCAGCAGCTAGACTTGTCATTGCTTCTTCTACTTACTCCACTCTAGTTGTTCAGCCTGATGTGATTCTTCTACCCCATTCTGAATTGGAGTTAATCCAAACTCCACATGTTTGTTGACACCCTCCTCTGCAGAGTCAACATCTGATTTCTGCTTGAGCATAGACATCTCATCAAAGGATATATTTTTACTGTGAATAACCTTCTGCTCTGAAGGAGACCAGATTCCGAAGCCTTTTGCACCTGCACCATATCCCACAAAGACTCCTTTGGCATTTAGTTCCAGCTTTCCTTCGCTTACATGATAATATGCTGGACAGCCAAAGACTTTCAGATTAGTATAATCAGCAGAGTTTCCTGACCATACCTCAATAGGAGTCTTCAGATCGATCGCGGTTGTAAGACTCCGATTGACAAGGTAGCATGCTGTGCTAAAAACCTCATCCCAGAATGACTTGTTCAGACCAGAATTAGAGAGCATGCACCGTGCCCTCTCCAGAAGAGTTCTGTTCATGCGTTCTGCTACACCATTCTGCTGTGGTGTATCTCTAACGGTGCGATACCTGACAATGTCTTCATCCTTGCAGAATCGATCAAATTCAGACAAACAGAACTCCAAGCCGTTATCAGTACGAAAGCGTTTCACCTTTCTCGATGTCTGATTCTCCACTAGAGTCTTCCACTGTTTGAAAGCTTTGAATGCCTCGCTCTTGTGCTTCATCATGAATACCTATGTCATCCTTTAGTAATCATCCATCACAAATAGAAAGTATCTAGAACCTCCTAGAGATGGAACACGAGAGGAGCCCCAAACAGTCAGCGTGGATGTAATCGAGTGTTGCCTTCATCTTGTGCATGGCTTTGCTGAATTGATGTCGTTTTTGCTTGCAAAAAACACAATGCTTGTAGAATCCAATTTCAGATATCTTCTGAGAAGATTGCGCTTACTGAGGATGCCCATATCTTTCTGACTCATATGTCCAAGTTGCATGTGCCATAACTTGGATGCTTCTGATTCTGATTTGGATGAACTACCTACTGCAGCCATGCCAGAAATCACTGTGCCTTGTAGTATGTACAAGGACTTTTGCTTGACTCCTCTCATGACTTCAACATCACCCTTAGTGACCGTGAGCACATCTTCTGCGACATCCATCCGACATCCTTTGGAGTTCAGAACTCCTAACGATATCAGATTTTTCTTCGGTTGCGAAACATGACAGACCTCTATCAATGTCCTCACTCGATTGTCATGAGTTCTAATATGAATTGAGCTGATTCCAACTATTTTACAGGCTGCATCATTGCCCATGATGACGTTTCCACCATCAATATTCTGATAAGTTGAGAACCACTCTTTGTGCGGAGTCATATGATAGGAACATCCTAAATCAAGAATCCAACTCTCTTTCGAACATCTCTGATCAGACACCATGAGAGCCAAATCGTAATTAGATTCGCTATTCTGGTGAGCTACTGTAGCAACCGCGTCTTTCTTCTTCCTCTTGGGGCAGTCCTTCTTCCAGTGACCAGGTTCTTTGCAGTAGTTGCAGATGTCCTTCGGATTGACGTTCTTCTTCAACTTACCCTTTTTAGGGTCTGTCTTCTCTGCGGTTGTTACCAACCTTGTGGCCTGAATCTCTGCAGAATTTTCAGATCCCCTATGCCGAAGTTCACGAGTATGGAGACTCGATCTTACTTCTTCCAGACTTATAGTTTCCTTCACGATAATCATAGACTGAAAAATTTCTCGTATGATGGAGGAAGCGAAACTAACAGAATTAGGGCAGCATCTTCATTCTTGATCTTAACATCGATATTTCTCAGTTCCATCAACAAAGAATTTAATTGATCAAGATGATCTTTCAGAGGGGTACCTTCATCAACTACAGACCGACCGCCTTTTCTTCATCTGCGATCTCGATTATCACCTCATCCGCCAGACACAACAAAATCATCGAGTGCGCCTTCTCTTCTTGTGCCGCCAAATTTGCGAGGTTGGACTCCTTTTCTTTGCCCTTCGAGTCTTCCTCCTTTGGTTTGTTCTTTGGCGTGTTCGCGAGCGGTGGGCAGACTCGTTGTTTCAGAAGTGTCCTCATCTTGATCTGCCAGAGACTAAAATTATTTCGTCCCGTGAATTTCTCGATGTTCACGTTGTGCGATACCATCTCTACGCCTGACGGAGGATCGATGATGAAACCAGGCTCTGATATCAATTTGTTAGGATTTCTGCACGAGAGAAATTATGCACTGCGGGAAAACCCGAGAAATTTAAGGCGACGCAGAGTTTTATTAGATGGAAGAAACAGAAGAGGATTACAAGATCAGATTTCTTTCTCTTTGGACCCCTAGGAACTTTATATAGACACTTCCTTTAACAGATGATAGGAATTATAGACCAACTGAGACTATATTAATTCCCAAAATAGGACATCTACTTTGTGATAAGAAAATAAATCAATTCCTTAACAATCTCGTGATAATGAAATATACAGAATATGTCAGACAGATTTCATTTTATTTTAGAGTTTGGATCCAGATGGGTTTCCAGTTGGAGTAGGATTCAAGGCATTATAACAGTTCAGATTGACATTGACAGAGCAATCGCCAAGCATAAATTCTGCCCCATAGCTTCTCGCTTCTTCAAAAGAAACACAAAACTCTGAACCCGGAATTACTTGAAGTTTCTCATATGTCTTTTTTTCAAAGTGGCAACATCTTTAAGATTGTGGTCTACTAGCTATATCTTCAGAAAAGGAAAGAGAAAACATCCATGCCCTTTGCAAGAGACCAGCTGTTCAAAATTCCAAATACATTAGTCTTTTTTTTTCTCCCACATGTGAGCCAGGAATCAGCATGATACCAGGCAAGTTCTTCCTGACAGAATATATGATGAGTTTAGCTGGCAAGAAGACCTTTGAGATAAGAGGTAACAGAAGAGTTTGCATAACTAATGGGCAAGCGTTGACACATAATGGTTAACATGTTTTCACGTTGACTGAAACTTCACAAATTTGAAACATGAAAACAGTCTGTGTGGAAGCAGGAGAAGACTGTTTACATAAGTGCCTACCTATTTTCAAGATACATGTGCCTATATTCTGTTTTTAAGTATCTGGCTATCTTCTATCCCTACACCAGTTTCACTGGATTTTTAGTGTAGTTTGTTTACCCAGTTCCTTGCATTGAATTGTTATTGTTTTCCTAAATGAGACCTATCTTCCAGAACAGAGCATCCAGGTTCGTCCTTTAAATTGTAACAGCAAAATTGTCACCATGGAATCCTGACCATTCTCTTCTGTTGTAGGCTAAACTGGTTCTTGCCTTGTTGGTATTAAAATGTTCCTCACGACTCTCTCCCATTAGAATACTTCAACTTCACCTTACTAACAGCCAGTAGCATCAGCTGCCCATCTAAGTTTAATCATACTTTCAATGGAATAAAATGAACTATGACAATTCCAATATGGAGAATCAGATGGCAACATTGACGAGGAATATTTAAATAGATCAAGTATTAGAGACTATTTAATGATCAAACATAAGTCTGGGCAATATTTTTCCTTCGTTCATTGAGCATATAGGAGAACCTACATGCCATTCTATGAAGCAAGCACATGAATTTCAAATCCAATTGCAATATAATTTGTTCTATCACAGTTAATGAAACTTAACTATAGATTTTTTTCGACGGGTGGTTGACAGGGAGTTGCAATGCATTGTCCCTAGCTACACATGTAATGCACATCTACATCATCAGATGAACCATGGATGTGGCGTGTATAACACCTTTAATGGACCAAGTGTCTGCTACATGTACATGCATTTCTCTAGATTGAGATATAGGCTTCTTTAACTTAACATGTGGCTAAGATTGTTGGAATAAGTGACGGAAGCTCTTCAAACAGATCACACATGTTGTAAAGTTTTGAGAACAAGAAATTATATCTTATTTATCAAGATTATCTTAGATACGATTACTAATGAATCAAATTTCCCCTCCTTAATGGTCATCCAATCTTTCTTCCACATTATTGGTATCCCTTTTCTTGTTGTTGATTCCTGGGTCGAATATAAAAACATCCTAGTTGATCAAGATTGTTATGATTTTCTGTTTGACATAAGCTTTCTTGTTCGTGCTTCCACTAAATGATATATGACATTGATTTACATATATGTAGCCTTTAAATATATCAGATGTAACACAAAAATTCCAACCATGAAGTTAGATTTTCAGATCGAAATTTATGGTGATTCTTGTGATAGACAGATATTACTAGTTAGATGCTGCTAACTCACATATCAGCATGTCACAATAACAAGATTCATCTTTTAACATTTCACATCAAATAAATTTATTAAAATTACTATGACATGGTATGTTGGGACTTGGGACTTGTGAGCTCTTGTTTCCTCTTTTTGGAGGAAATGAGAGGACTTGCAAGACTATGAATAAGCATTGAAAGACATTCCGAAAACAACAACTATGAAAGAAAGGGAAAGAATATATCCTATTGGCAACATTAATCAAAGAAATGCCACAGAGAACAACATATCTAACATCAAGATTTTGAGTGAACAAAATGTCAATCCTACTGGAGCACAATTCCAGGAAAACTACCTGCAAGCATCATGGCAAATATAATGAGGTCTGCAGGAAAGAAAAAAAATGCAAAATTGTTCAATAATCATCATGTGAGCATGTTATAATAGTTACATGCTATCATTCAATAAGCCAAGAAGTGAGCTGTAAGCAACCTAAAGCAGAAACCAACCTAAAAATGGCCCATCGGTCAGTGTAGTGATTGTTGAATTCCAAGAGGGAAACACCTGTGCTTTTAAGTAACTGATGATGGCCTGAACTACCTGGCAGGATTCCTGCAAGTACATATATGTAGCTCGTAATTATCCAAGAACCACTTCTAACATCACGTCAATTTATATTTCACAGTAGCTTTGATCATTTCATCGAAGCTAAAATTGCATGGAGAACTATGCACATCAGTTATATACTCGACCCGTGGCTGTTTCCTACCGCCTTATTCATCCCCAAACTCTTGATATAAATTATAGTCTAAAATAGTCGTTCCGGCCAGGTACATGTAGCAGACACCGGCTTCGGCAGACGACGACTCGCACTCCAACATCACGACGCTCCTGGCCAGATCCGCCGGCAAGCTATTTTCCCCTCCTCGGCCGCCTCCGCCGGAGAACTTCCTTCATCTTCCCCCCCAATCCGTCGCCGGCACCCCCAAATTCTCCCTCCGGAGGATGAGAAAATTCGGGACTTGGTTCCAAATTCGTGTTTGGCGGGAACTCTGCGGCGGAACTCGATGCTTGGCCGTAGTCCTCCACCACTGAGGTGGTGGAACTAGGCAACGGAGAACGATCTCCTTGGGAGGAATCCATCGGCAGCGGCGGAGGCGGCCGGAGGTGAGCACTGAGTAGAGTTAGTAAGAGTTTAAACCGGAGAAGCGAATCGGGCGAGTTGAGTCGGGGAATCGGGCGTGTCCAGAAAGATGAGTTGGCGCTTACGTGTGGCCAGGATGGCAGCGATGTGGAATTTATTTTGTTAATGCGTCGCGCACTTGCAAATATTTCTTGAAAGCTTATTATTATTATTATTATTATTATTATTATTATTATTATTATTATTATTATTATTATTATTATTATTATTTCGAATCACCTCAATAAAAAAATATTGATAAAAAAATTGGCGTTTCAATTGAGTTCGTGATTTATATCACGTTGATGGTTAAAATTCACAACATATAATATAAGTATTATATAACGAATTTGTTTTGGGATTTGGGATGTTAAAATTAAATTGGGATTATTATTTTGCTCGTCATTTTTTTATATTCACAAAAAAATCATTTTTCAAGTGGATTCCATCTCATATGAGGAATCATATAATTGATCCATATAAAATTATTAATCTGCCTTTACGTTGAATATAAAAAGATATTAATATGAATACTACTTATTCTAAATTAAAATTCACATTTTGAATAAGTCATCCCTTCACATTTGTTTTTTTTTTCGAAATAGAAAATGAAGACGTACAAGAAGAAGACACTATACAATTTCCTCATTCTTAAAAAAAAAATCTCTGCATCCTTTCGCATTTTTTAAATGCTGGCCTTCAATTTCATTTTTCTCCATTTGTACCAAAAAATAAATATGACGTCATATTCTCCATCAAAATTGAAACAGCCTTGCATATTTTTCCTTGGTCTTCATAATTCAAGTTGAAACTTGAAACATTTCTAATAATTGAAATGAAGCAAAGAGAGAGAGGACCACATGCAGGTTGATGTGTGATCCCTCATTTTTCATATAATAGGCAAAAAAAAATGCTCATATTTGTCATTTAAAGGCAAAGAGATCGAGAATTATTAACATCATAAAAAAGTGCATAAATGTTCACAAGAAAGACGAGAAAAAAGGGAAAAGCTTTCTTCTTTCAATCTAATAAGAATCTAAAAATCGATACAACAAACAAGTTGGTGAGCTACAGAAGAAAAATTGCAATTCCAATTCAGTTGTTTGCTAAGTAGTTTCATGAGATCCAAGATATGTCTGTACTGTTTCTTTGCATGAATGCCATCCCTGCATCTTACATGTGCCATTTGTTAATGGCTCAGAAGTACCAAAGTACCACAGTGTCAAGGCTGGGGCAGAGAGAGAGAGAGAGAGAGAGAGAGAGATGTGTGTGGTGAAGGAAGTGAAGAGAGACAGAGATATTCTTTGATTCCTGCATCAACATGTGGCTGTGGCACCTTAACATTTCCCGCACTCCAAACATAACATTTGGCCTTCCTTATTGTCTACTACTACTTCAAAGTTCAAAGTCATCACAAGGGAAAAAAAAAGCTCATACTCATCTCCTACTGCTGTTATTATTACCATCTCCCAAAGGGCCCAACATCCAAAGATCACACCAAAAAGAGCACGTAGTACGCAGGTGAAGATCTCAGTTCTTGACCGAGCAGAATTTTACAGGTTCCGGAAGTTAAGAAACAGCAGCATGGCAAAGTTCACAGTGGAGGGTCTCAGGCTGACGTTCAACGGTGACATGGCTCCTTTCGGGTGTGAATTGAGAGAGCAGGTCAGGTTCAGAATCAACAACGGTAGGAGGATCGGCAGCATCCACAGGATCGGCAGGGGCCTGAGAACTTCCCCTGATGCTGGTGCGAAGGTTTGGTCAATGGGGAAGAGGCCAGGCAGCTCCAAAGCTGAGGAATGCATCAGGGAAGTTATGGATGATGAGGATGAGGATGAGTACGAGGATGATCAGGAGAGAGAAGAGAGGGAATTTGAGGCAGACGAGCTTTCCTGCTTCAGGGGGTTGGTGCTCGATATTTCATACAGGTGCACAGCAGCTGAGCTCCATTCAGCTCTTTTACTTCCTGTTGCTGTTATTTTATTTCAGAATTGTCACACAAGTTATTGCCACCATCATCATCAGGTTCAAGCTATTGACTGGCCTGCAACAATCAACATAATTTAAGACGTGATTGAGGAAAACTTGATACAAACAGCTTTAAAGTTCAACTATTGTCCTTATGAAAATATCTAATGAGAACTGTGCTACGACTTAAGAAATGTGTGGACTGGGTTAAGACTTCAACATAATTATTTTTGTTCAGCACTCTTAAGAACTGCTGACGAGTTGCAGCATAGTTCATAATTATTTGAAAACAGTGCTTTCATCAAACTATATTTATGTACTTTATTGGTGATGCCACTATTATGTAAAAAGATACATTTGACTGTAGCAGGAGCATTCTGTTGCAATTAACAGAAAAAGAACATCATTGTCATTATGTAAATTGCGAAATTAGTATGCATCCGTGCAGTACATTTTCGAATATGGAACTGATTATTGTCGTGTTTTAGGCCGGTAAATGTCGTCTGCTGGAAACGAGCAATTTGTCTGGAATTCATGGAGAAGGTTAGATTGCTTACTATCCCACCAAATCTATACACAAACATTGTGCTTCTTATAAAGGATTTCTGTAGTAAGTTCTCTGATACACCTTCTGAGCAGGACCACTTAATTCATATATCTAAAGTTAACTTGGATGTAGCTAACAAGTTAATGAGACATTTTCTTATCATTCTCGTTAATTGACAGGCTGATGTTCTAGAATATTATGATCAGACAGTATCATCACCTCGAGGATCTTTCTATATCCCTGCTGTCTTAAGGGTATGCAGTATGATTTTTCTCCTGATCCCTACTTAGTCATGACCATGGATAATGGTGGCATAACATTGGATCTCAATTCTGTAGTCAATGTATCTCCTCTACTCAGGTTCCACATTTGTTGCAAGTTGTAAAGAGAAGAAGAATCAAGCAGCAACTTAGCCGCAAAAATATATTGTACCGCGATTCTTTTACTTGTCAGTAAGTTTCCCTTGAAAAACACTCATTCTTGTATGATCTGTACGGATTAAGCCTAATCAAGTCACGCATTTCGAATTCATCCTCAAGGGTTGCTTTTATCACATAATTTGAATGGTTACATGTTTGATGTTTGCAGATATTGTTCTTCTCCTCAGAACTTGACAATTGACCATGTTCTACCAATTTCTCGAGGTGGTGAATGGAAGTGGGAAAATCTGGTATATAATTACAGTTACTGTTGTGCTAACTCCTTTGGTTGAATTGTAATGTACTTCCAGTTTCTGCTCTCCATTTCATGACTAAGGGGTTTTGTGTTGACGCAATACTAAGTTTGAGATAACTTGAAAGTTGAAATTTATGAAAAGGGAAATATAATCATCATCCCTGAAATGCATTACAAGCAGAATTGATTTGATCAAAGGGCAGCACAGTCGTAGTTTGGTTTGAATGAGCAGAATACTGTTTCTTGAAGAAGTCAAAAATTTTCATTCATAATTACTCAGTCAGAACTACAGGGAACTCATATGCGGATATGATGGAAATATGTATGATCCAGTGTCTAAGTGATGCAAATGCCATTGATTCTTGGAGGTTGGTTTGCTGTGAGCATGTTTAAAGTTAAGTAGAAAAAAGCTCACTGGCAATCGAGTATAATAATTTTGCAAATCAGAGTAACATGTTTAAAGTTCAGCAGTTTCCATTAATGAATTCAGAATTGTTCTATTGTACTTCATGCATCAACCAACAAATTTGCTTAGGAGAGTGATTATGTCTAGTTTCGAAATGAAAACATGATATCTATGCTGAGGTTTACAATGATACCATATTTTGAGTTTATAAATTAATCATTCTCTTCCTAGCAATATCAGTAAATTCAACCTCAAAATTGGGGTAATCATGTGTAGTTTTCTGTGCTCTCCTCAAGCATTTTTTTTTCAGCTCATTTATTGCCATTTTGTTCGCAGGTCACGGCATGTGCAAGTTGCAATTCAAGGAAGGGTCAGAAGACTTTATTGGAAGCAAATATGAAGCTGATGAAGGTCCCGAAGGTCATGATCACTCATCATAAATCTTGAATTTTTCTTGAAGGAGGCTAACGTGCATGGAATCCTTATTCACTGACAAAGTCGATATGCTTCCCCCCATTATTGTTGCAGGCCCCCAAGGAGTACGACATACTCGCCATTCCATTGACATCAGCAGCCATTAGAATGCTGAAGATAAGGAAAGGCGTGCCTGAGGAATGGCTCCAATACTTGCCCAAGTGCAGCCCATAGTTCTCTCACCATTCATTGCTTCATTATGGTTCCTTCCATGGAGCAGCAGCCCATTGATCAATCATCTAATCCTCAGCTTGTTATATGCTTTTCAGAGCAAAAAAGCAGGCACCACATTCATATCTATCTTGTAAATAACACCGTAACTCTTTCACTCCATAAAAAATACAAGGAAAACTTGAGAAAGTCAATGATGTCAAAAGTCTATGCCCAGATGCGTTTCCTTCTTGATCTTGGTTGCCAAAAATGCAACTTGCTGCATTTGACTCTTGGTTCAGTTCCTGCAGTTCGAGAGCTCTGACACTTGGATCGTAAGGTTGGCTTTGTTCACAATAGTAAAAAAAAAGTTGTAAGATTATTAATTCATGGAAGTGAGAACTTCTATAATCATCTCAATTCAAGCAGAAACACGAGGTAAAGACAATGAGTTTGCTGTCTCAATCATTGCAGTACGGCATCAAATAGACAGGCCATCTTCCGTATCCAACTGCAGTTAATTAGTTACTATACATGGATGAAAAATGTTCTACAGTCCACACAATTACTGCGGGCATTTAAATCGACTCGACAAAGCTTCCTTTAAGCTGCCACAGATGCCAACAATGGAGATGCAAAGAAAAGTTTGATTCACTCCAAGGCATGGGAGGAGGAGGGTCAACAAGAACGCCAAGAACCTGCTTCTTGTTTCCTTGCTATTAACATAAATGCTCGCTAGACTCCGCTCAGGCCCGCAAAGACAGCTGTGCTCAATCGCTAGTCATGGGGCTCCATCTCAGTGGAGCCTTCTGATGAGAAAAGCAAAACAAAATATAATAATAGCAATTATCATCAAATGGTCAAGAATTCAACAAGAAATGGTGACAACTGACGTGCATTAATAGATCATGCAGAAAAGAAAAAGAAAAGAAAAGAAAAGAAAAGAAGAAACACAAGAAATAATCTGTTCATAGTTACTAGTTAGTGATTTCGAAATGTTTGGCAAGAAAGCGATTTCAGAAAACGCTCCTAATTATTTTAGGTTTTGATTGAACTCATTAAGAAGAAGACGCAGAAGTGTAGCAGTAGGGTCACAGCAACCCATCAGCCTCTCAAATGGTGCTACTGAAACACAAAGCTTTGAGGTTGGAGTTGTGTGCTTTCCTAATAATGAGTCACATGTAGCAGTGACATACAAGTATCAGTCGCTCTCAAAAGTTTCAAATTTTGAAATAGTACTAGTAGAAGTAGTACAATGGGGAGAGAGAGAGAGAGAGAGAGGGGGGGAGAGAGAGAGAGAGAGAGAGAGAGAGAGAGAGAGAGAGTTTGTATGTATTGCATCCTTACATTATAAAATTTGGAGTGTGCTGTGTGCTGTGTGCAGGAAGAGTTCAGTGTGTGTGGGTGTGCATGTATGGGTCTACGTTTTGCGTGTAATAAAATGTGTATGGCGATTCTACCGACAAAAGAACGCGCTGAGATAAAAAGAGGAGAGAGAGAGGGAGAGAAAGTAAACAGGGCAAGAGGGAAGCAGCTGTTGCCTACCAATCTGCCACCCCCTCACATATATCACAAGGCTTCCACCACCACCCCTTCTTAAACCACAAGAGACTCAAAACCCACAGCCTCTGCTGCTGCTGCTTTCCTCTGTAACCATTTCTCCCTTTTTCTTTCCTTCTCTCTTTCTCCTTTCACTTTGGTGGTAGGAATTGGTTTTGCTGCTGCTGGGTGGTGTCGCTCACTGGGTTTGTGAGACATGAATGTCCATCCCAATGCGTCGGCCTCTGCTACCAGCTCTTTGTTTGGAGACCTCATTCCCCACGCCATGGTACATCTTCTGCTGCTTTGTGCTCCTCCTCCATGTTTCTGTTTTATTTTTCTTCTGTTTTGCAGACTTTTCATGCCTGTTCTTTGCCCATTGCACAGGCTTAGTCTTTGTCAAGGCATTCATCTTATGAGCCCTTAAAACATCATCGAGAGAAAACAGCTGTTTTTACTGCATCAGACCAAAATTTTAGGACCATTCTTCTTTCCATTACCTCGAATTGTAGTATCATTGGGCATCCAACATTTTTTTTACAGGCATCCATGATCCTCTTCTTCTTGCTCAGTGACATGCCTGCTTCATTTGAGTGCCCGAATTGTTCTAATCGCACATCTCGCTTTTGCCCGCATGCAGGAAGGAGGCGAGGACGGAAGCCTTGAATGGCTGTCTATATACGTGGAAGACTGCCTCTCGAGCACCCCGACCTACTTCGTCTCCCCGACCATCGCCTACCCTCATCACCAGAAGAGCTCGACCGCGCCGTCCTCGAACCCTCCCCCGCAGCAGCCTCCAGTCCGCAAGCCCTCGCTGATCCCGGCCAAGGCCAGGACCAAGAGGAGGCGCCTCAGCCCAGGCAGCGGCCTCTCCTCCCTCGACGCCGGCCAGAGCCTCTACGCCCCCCCTCCGGAGCCACTGCTCCACCACCAAACCTGCTGGCTCGCCGACAGCGAGCTCCTCCTCCCCAAAAGGGAGGAAGACAGCAAGGCCTCAGCAACAGAACCTGCAGTTGCTGCTTCTGCAGCAGCAGGAGGAGGAGGAGGAGGAGGAGGAGGAGGAGGGGAGGAGGAGATGGAGACGGAGGAGGAAGAGGAAGGGGCGTTGCAGGGGAGGAGGTGCACCCACTGCCTGTCACAGAAGACGCCGCAGTGGAGGGCCGGGCCTCTGGGACCCAAGACCCTGTGCAATGCATGTGGCGTGAGGTACAAATCAGGTAGGCTGCTCCCGGAGTACAGGCCAGCAAAGAGCCCCACTTTTGTGAGCTACAAGCACTCCAACTCGCACAAGAAGGTCATGGAGATGAGAATGGCGTTGCTGTCCTCCACCTCCAGCTGATGCACACCGGATTTCATGTTTCACAGCGACACCGTCGAACTTCTACTACCTCTACTTACTAATAGTAATTATTATAGTAATAATCTAATAGCAACCTACAAGTTATGTAGTTTATAATCCCCCGAAGTTACTGAAATCTTTTGACACATTTTGTTTGGCTCCTCTTTATCTGAACTCTGAGTTTTTATCCCGTCTTGAGGGGAAAAAAATAAAGAAGTGAACTTTATTACTGTTTTATAGATTCAGCCGACAAGATTGTATCTTGGATTATCTACAACCACACAGCATGCAGCATATCTATGTAGGCAGGGCATTCAGATATGCAATTATTTAGATGTCATCTTGGTGTACGGAGCAGTTGCCCCAGTCAGAACTGTGAGAAGGAATGTAAAATTCTGTTTTACTAAATCCGTCGCATATTTTTTAACTTGTGACTGAGAGAAGAGAGGATGTGAAGTGGAAGTTGAAAATTTATTATAAATTATTGAGATGTTCCTTGAATGTGAGAAAGAGAGAGAGAGAGAGTGAAGCTTTCGCTATCAGACCAGTACCGCCCACTCACCCGCACACCATGTTGGTCCTATTTCTGTGTGAAGGGGGCAGAACATGTCATGTGCTTCCCTTCCTAAAGGCCAAAGTTGCGTCCAACTGAGCGGCCTCATCCTTTCGGGAAAAGATAAATGCGTCCATCCACTTCAATGAAGGAGCCATGCAAATCCTTCTGAATCTTGTATTATCTCAAAAACACATGTACTCCGTCATTATGGATCATCATTTGCAGGCCAGCATTGTCACAAATGGTTGTATTATGCACGAATAAACCTGAAGAAAAGAAGAAGAAATAGGAGGAGAACTTTGACTTGATTGCCACTGGTTCGTCTATTACTACTAGTGAAGAGCTCTGGTGGCTGTTAAGAAAATCAGTATATCTGAACATATGGGATCAAAGTAGATTTCACTCGAGTTAAATTATTGATGAACAGCAGAATGGTGGAACTCGAGTAATCTTCTGATCAAGAATATGCCCAAAACTTTCAGTCAGACCTGCAACCTTGATCTGCGGATGAAAAGTGGATCGTCCTTGATAAGAAGAGGCGGCCGCAAATTACCACCATCGCAGGTCGAGTGATTTTTCTTTTCCACCTGAACACAGGAACACATCCAAGTACAAAAAAGATGGAAGCTTCGGCTGACACATGATATGTGCGGTGGTGAAAGATTGAACCACTGAAACGGAATCGTTAAAGAAAGAGGGCCAACATTTTTTTTTTTTTTACTGAGCAGTGAAAAAGGGAACTAGAGGAGTGTCAGTGTACTGAATCAGGAAATAGATAGATCATAAAATCTGATGCAGCAATGCCCCTCATCTCGAACACCCAACTCATTTGATTCTTTAAATAGAAAACAAATTAGATTCACCTGGGAATGCTCTCATTACTGCTTACAGGACACCAGTGAGGCAAGAATCATCAGAAAAAGTTGGCCAAGGTTGTTAGTAAATTGAATTACATCTCTCCATCGTATTTTGTTGCAGATCTATAACACAATCTTGAAGATGCGAAGCTAGGGATCAAAATAGTCCAGTTGAGATACCAGATTCACAATTTCCATAAATAGGGTCTCGAGTGATGTGAAACTAATTATCGCCAAAAAAAAATGCAATGATCTTTTTGTTTGCAAAATCATAATTCATGGTCACTAAAAGAGCTTAAGAAAATCAAAATTCATGTCAATTTTTAATTTTTTTTATAATCACTTATTCACCCTTCTCTTGAACCATTTATTATATTCCCAGCGACCATTTTGTTTAAGAAAATATAGTTTTAAATGTTACTTTTATAAAATTTTAAATTGCGAAACAAATCTTGCATTAACTAATTATAAAATATTTTTTTTAAAAAAAAAGGTTAGTTGACATGCATGTATATCTTAGCATTCATAAGTTTATAATGGTGATTTATATCTGAACATTACAAAGGTTAGGTCAACTCATTAGAATCGGAAGAGTGATCATTTTGTAAAAAATCAGCACCAAATTGTGAAAATTTTGGGTAACATACATTGACGATCAAAGATGAATAAATCAACTAAGAGACTTAAGAGTAACGTTGACAGTTCAATCATCCTTTATCATTCCCCTAAGACGGGTTAGGATCTAGATCCATCCGAAGAATGGCAGTTTTAGATTTCAAATCCATTCAGATAAAAAAACGAAAAAGTATAACAATGCACTTGAGATAAAGCAAGATTCTAACTATTTAACTCCAAACAGAAAACACATTACATAAAGAAAATGACCACCACTCTTGTTAACAAAGGACACATCTTAACAATCTTAAGAAGGAAAAAAACTCACTCATATGGAGCAGTAAAAGATAACATTTGCATCTACGACCCTCTAATACCCATTACCAATCTCCTACCTTAGGGACAGCTAGGAAAGAAAGAGAGAACTCAATATGACGGATCTGGTACATTGATGAACAGCTTTACCAAAAATGAGCTGGCTTAAAAGGAGTCAACATTTAGCCTCTGAGACCAGAATTTCAGTTTCCATTGTATTCTAAGAACTTTCAAATCAGCTTAATTGTCTGGCAAAAGCAATTGGTTGAACTGTTCATTGGCAAATTTATAAAGCGACGCCATTAGCTAGAATCCTCTTCTCAGCCACAGGGTCATTTATAGCTGTAACAACTTCAAGAGGCACATGTAATCTGGATTTTCCACCATCTTTATCCTTCTCGTCAGCATCTACATTCTTTACATCTACAGTCTAGAATAAGAAAAAAGAAATTGCATCAAGAATACAAGTTATAATCTAGAAAGATGCTAATAAAGTTAGGATGATCCAGTGACATACAAAACCCAGGAAAACAGAAAGCAAAGATGCTTTCATTTGCCCATATCATGCATGCAAAAAGCAAGATGCACAATTAAGATTGCTAATGACAACATACCATGAAAGAATAAACCATTGCGTATTGGAAGCAAAATACACTAGTATAGAGGTTCAACCTTTTTCTGAAGGTGCTGATGCTTTGATCTTTTCTCCTGCATTACCTTCTGCCGAGTCTCGTAGAAACTGAAGTCATCCAAGATGGAAGTCCTATTGACGTGTTCCTTGAAAAGCTTAAGCACTTGAAGGCCTTGTTCAAGCTTCACCTGTGAGTGTAGTAGTGTACAAGGATAAATAAACATGCCAGCCTTATATTTCAAATTTCAAAATACAATGAAACCATCCTCACCTCTTGAGTATCTCTACTATTGGTTACTGGTTTGTTATCATTATTCTCTAAAGTGATGTGTTTAAGAATGCTGTTGGGAACATCTTTTACAATGTGCCACTTGACAGGGAAGCAACCAGTCCATTTGTCCTGCTGCCAGTACTCCACGGTCTTGTTAAAATCAACTGGGCCAGTCATTTCTGCAACACCAACAAATTGCCCACTTGTATTCACCTATAAATTTCAAGAAAATGAAATTTAGATTATTCAAAGAAAAAATAAATGAGAAGTAACTTCAATGCAAAGAAACACTATGCTTACAGAGAAGAAAAGGAAAACTGGGGATCTAACTGTTTTCTCCTTGGCTTCCTGATAAGCAGCATCAAGTTTCTTATTCCCATTAGGAGTGCTAGCCCAGACGTTGTACTTAATACTCTTGTGAATATCATCCTCGCTGTATGACTTGATGACAAAGAACTTGGCATCTGAATATGTGTCAGGGAAGTCTGGCTGGTTGTACTGATCTCGGTCAGGGACAACAGAAGAATCCTGAACACTCCCAACAGCTGGAACGGCCTGTCCTTTTACAGCTATAGTAACAGTTTGACCAAAACCCTTTTGGTTCCTGAATCGGCCTGCCCTCGGACCCCTGTTGAGTTCACTTAGTCCATCCAAGTTCTCATTACTGAAGCTATAAAGCCCATTGCCTCGACCTCTTGGCTTATACTTATCAAGAGGCATTCCCCATCGCCCATTCATTCTAGAATCAAAAGCATTTGATCCGAAGCCCAAGCCACCTCTGAATGCATTGGTAGTCTGACCATAAATTTGGTTGCCGCCATACCTGTTCAGGATTCCAGGACCGTTCATCCCCATTCCAGATGTTGGTCTTGGAGCATGAACACCCTGAAAATTTAATGTACCAAAACATGAAATAACAAAATGCACCTTTGCTTATGAAGCAAGTCCATCAAGAATATGATTAGTACCCAAAACAATCACAGAAGAAAATAGAATAGCTATCTCTTGCTACTGTTAAATTTGAATAGCTATCTCCTCTCATTTTTTGAATGGGTTTAACTAGTAAACGATAAATTGGTTCCATGTTCAGTGGTGCACTGATTCCACAAATTATTGCTGAAGACAACGGAGATTAAGTAGAAAACATAAGAGAACAAAAGAGATTGTTAAAAGGCATATAGGATAGTCATGTACCGTGACTTGCGAAATGGGACGGAGATTCTGATTTCTTCCTGTTGCGTTGTTGTTAACATGTGGAGCAGAAGAAGGGATAGAATTTGTCGAAGCAGATTTCTGTTGTCCATCAGGAAACATATGGCCATCAAACCATGGAACAGGTGTCCACATGCCCTCAAAACCAAATCTGGGATCCTGGTAGCCGGAAGAAGGAACTCCACCAGGTAAAGCTCCTCTACCAAATGTTTCATTAGAATTCAAAGACGAATTTTGTTGGCTCGGCTTGGCTTTTATTGAACCATTTGTCCCATTTAAATTTCCCTTGGTTGTATTTGCATTAGATTTGGTTGAATCCACCGAAACAGGTGGCTGATCAGCAGCAGCAGAGGTAGAAATATCACTCTTGGAGCTAGGGGCTTGATTGGTAAATGGAGTACTGGTAGGGTTCGGTGGCTGATAATATGGGGCAGGAAATTGGTAATGTTGAGGGCCATATAACTGGCCATCGTGCCCCAAGGTTGGAACTGGGGATCCAGGAGAAGGGTATGGACCATATGGCGCATACCCATAACCAGGGTGATACACATCCCCATAAAAGCCCTGCAAGAAAGTAGTAGATCACATAAAAATGTTAATCTAAATGATAGGTACAGTGATAGTCATCCAATAAAATCCAACTTCTGAAATGCAAGAGGATTTCCTTAATATGAGTAATAGGGTCATCAATCAAGAAGCACGGAACTAAAATTAAGAATAACTTACAGGGGGCATCTCAACTCCCTCGGGATGAACATATCTAGGGTAATCCTCCCCCCACTCACCTAATGCGCCGTCATAACCTGAACAACAAATGTATGTCAACATGTCATCTTTTGGAAACATGTAAAATACAAATCAAGACAATAAACATAATTCAAATGACACGTGAACAGGAAAACCAGAAAAGACGTTCTCATGTTATTACATAAATATCATGAAGCTAAAGGCATACATGTAGAACATCAGAAGTCAAATTTACCTCCATAGTAATACGTGGACGGGTAGCCGTTTGGTAAATAGCACATGCTGCCGTCTGAGTACTCCTGAAGTAGAGGAGTCAAAGACTTGTCATATGGAGGAATCGCATTGTTTGTTGCATCTGCTCCTGAATTCTGTTAATTCACCTCACACAATATCAGCAATCTATATTACTTGCAGATAGAAACCATAAAATACGAACAACCTCAAGCGCCAGATAGACATCCGTGAAGAAATAAGCCTATTGAACATGCAGCAAACAAGAAAAAGAGAAAAAAAACTAAGAAAGTACCTTCTTTGCAGCATCTGGACCATCATTAGTCTTATTCTTAGGATCTAATGACAGCTTCTGCAGCAACTCATTAGCTTCTGTAACAAAAAATGCATTAATGATAAAGCCCCCTCCTTTAACATCAATTTAAGTCCATAAAAACGAATCAAGAATCAATTCTTGAACGTAAAGGGAAACGCCGTCCGAAAAAGCATTAAAACTTATATAAAATCGAACTCTATACACCAACAATGATCGCTCTTTTTCACCCATACGTCAGATCAAACCAAGATGAAAGATTCAAAAGCCATCAAAAGACTCCGGATCCGAGCGCCAAAACCCTATCAAAAACCCCCCAAAAAAGGATCGACACAAGGAGAGACCAAGAACTCGATCACTCGAAATAGTGAGCGCGCCAAAAGCGCAAAAAAAATATTAGGAACGGAGCCGAAAGCAGAAAAGGAATCGAAAGATACGTTCGGCAGCAGGGGCGACGGCGGCCATGGAGGGATCCGCTCCGGTATGGGTGGCGACAGCCGGGTAAACCTAAGAGCGAAGCCTTGGCGGCGATTAGGAAGAGAGGAGGGGGGTGAAGGGAGGAGGCGAGGGGGGAGAGAGGAAAAACCCTAAGACAGGAGAGAGAAAGAGAGGGAGAAAGGAGGAGAGATGGGGAGAGAGAAATAGAAGTGCGCCGCCACGAGGCGAAATAATAAAAGAAAATGCATGAAAAAAGGGAGGTTTTGTGGGTCACAGAAAAGGGGTGACTCAAATGGCACCACGGCGCTCTCCCGACCGTGTGGATCTTTTTCTTTTTATTTTTCTCCTTTTTTTGTTATGGATTTTTTTTCTTTTGTAATCAAACCATTTAATATCGTTTTTTTCTAAATTTGATTTTTACATTTTTTTCAGATTCATTTTTTATTTTATTTTGCGATATAATCATTAAGGCGCTGTTTGATTTCGGATTAAATGATGGAATAAGATTTTAATTATCGGAATATCGTCAAACACGAGCTGGATTAGGATTAACAAGAGACAAGCGTCGCACGGTTTATGATGGTTGTTTAATCCTGTAGGGCCACTGTTTTCTTCGTAATCGACCGCTTTTGTATTCTTCATTTTTGCTGGATTAAAAAAAATTCATCGTAATTCGTTGCTTTTCACGAGTTAAAAATAATTGTTTGGTTACAGAATAATTAATGTAGGAGGAGAGTTACGTAACTCGTGAAGTTAAATAGATTACGATGGATTTCTTTTAATCCAACAAAAATGAAGAATATAAAAATGATGTAATACGAAGAAAATATTGGCCCGATAAGATTAAACATTCATCGTGAACCGTGCGACGTTTGACTCCTCTTAATTCTAATCCAACTCGTGTTTGACGATATTCTGACTATTAAAACTTTATTCCATCTATTAACCCGAAACCAAACAGCGCACCCGCCCGTCCTATTTTGATTAGACCAAATTGGATTGGACCACTCCTCTTTGGAGGATTATATTTCATCCAATTTGAGTAGGATGTTATAGTCACTCGACCAAAATTTTTTTTAGTTTTTATATTTTGTATTATTTAATATAATAAATATTACATAATATTTTATTTTAAAAACATAAAATAATTTATTACATATTTAAATATTATTTTACACATTTAAAATATTTATTTAAATGTTATTATTTTTTACATAAAATATTAGCTAAAAATAATTAATTAATTAAAAAGTTAAAAGAATCTCATATTCGCTCCGATAAAAAAGTTTGGACTTGTACCCGACCCAAATCAGTTCGAGTCGAATTCATCTGGTTGTCCCTCTACTTGAAGCTGATCAAGATATGAAATTTCTTGCTTATTTAATTTAAATTATAAACAGCAATCATAAACATTTTTTCCGCTTACCTCACATAATTTTTTATTATTTAAAAAGTAATAATATAATTCAATAAAGGGGAAAAAAATAAACAACAGATAAAGATAAGGGACTATGAAAACATTTCGAGAAGTTGTGGAAAAAAACATGTTCCTCTCAAGTAAATAATTCTCGTTTATATAGTAATTAATCATAATCTAGTGATTTAGAAGTAGGGCTGAGAATGGCTGGACTCAATTTTTTTAAAAAAAATGATAAAAAAATTATTCAATTGTTTAAAAATCGATATTTGACATGGAGTTTGGATTTAGAAAACTGAATAAACCGATTATTTGATATATATATATATGTATTATTTTTATATTATATTATTTTAAATATATATATATATATATATGTTCAGATAATTTTATTGATAATGGATAATAAAAGAAGGGCTTAAAAGTAATTTGTAATTAATATTTATGAAATTTATAATTTATTTAAAATATCTTAATATAAAGTTAAAAGTCCAAATTTTGGGGATTCGACCAGGACCAAGTTGAGCGGGCCCCAGGCCCAAACTCTATTTTGCTCAAAGAGTAGCATTTTTATTTTTATTTTTTGCAAACCTGAAAAATAAAGACCAATATAAATTCAAATTCATAGTAGCAAATTTATATAAGTTATAAATGATGATGATATTGATTATATTAATATATATAGCATATGATTGATATCAAGTTATATGTTAAAGTATTCCTTAATTTTACTTTATATATATTCCAGCGATGGAGCTCGCTCGCGCCGACGAGGGAGAAAGGGGGGCGGCGAGCTCGCCTTCAGGGGCGGGGGCCCCCTTCTGGGGGAGCCCCCTCCCCCCTTACGCTCCGGCAACACGGAGGGGGGGCGTCGCCCCCTCCCTCCAAATCATCATTTTTTAATTATTTTTTATTATATATTATTTTAAGAAAAATAGACTAACATTTGGAACAAGAGTATAATTGTAATACCTCTAAAATTTAGCCCTAATTTTTAAATTTTTATCGAATTCTGGATGACGTTACTTCGACCTTGACATAACCTAATTGTATAAGCCTTTGCAGCGAAAACATAATATATTAACTTAAAATATTAATCATCAATAATAGCGGAAGACTTCATGGATAATTAAAATAAAAATCCAAGATAGCATAATCTGACCCATGGGCCTAGTAGGCTCTAACGTATATTCAACAATGGGTTCTTACAACATAATGACTTCAAGTAAATTACATGACTCCATAAGGTCCATAAGCCATACATAACAGACTCTTACAAGAGTTCAACATATGACATAACATAAGAAAGATAACTTGGCCCATAGCCCGACTCGTCCATGTGCAATGTCTTCGTCAAGAGGCCCTCAACGCCGAACCTAAGCCTCATCCATACCTGCACGGATCCATGGGGTGCAGGGGATTTCTCCCCGTTAGAGTATGTTGAGGTCCATGCATGCTATGACCTGATAACATAATTTCTATATGTCATGGTATATGCATATCATCATCATGGAACATAAATCGTATGCATGCTATGAGCTACTTATGCCTACTACATGACATGTGATCATATCATCATGACAATATAAGATAACAAGTAACATCATAATCATAACTTATCATCATGCTAATGCATACTATAATCTTATCTTACTTTACTTTAGCATATTCCATCATGTCATGATATGATGTAACAAGTGGACATTTACATGACATCCTCATAGGTGCATACTTCATCATACTTCTTTAACATCTTTACTTTATGTCCCAAGTCATTCATCATTCATCTTTTCATCTTTCATTTTTACTTAGATACTTTTTTTATCTTGTTTGATTGGGAAGACCATGTTAAAGCTCAAGAGAAAAATGGCTAGCTAGGCCAACATGTTGGGTTCGCGGGAGGCCAATAGAGACGTCACGCTTGGGGTGGAACTCGCCTCCTGGTTCCGCGTAGGCCCAATAGAGACGCCACACTTGGGGTAGAACTCGTCTCGAACTTATGGAAACGCCACGCTTGGAGTGGAACTCGTTGCCCCGAGAAATGCCACGCTTGGGGTGGAACTCATTTCCCCTTTTCTTGATTGCAACAAGTCACATTCACGTCAATCCGTCTTTTACTTACTTTCATCAATACATACAATCAGTCACACATGTTGCATGTTTTAACCATATTTAAGGTCATACATAGTTCAAATCATACTAGGTGTGGTCATTCAATCATAGCAAATAAGTTTCCAGAACGGGCGACCGTTTTGGGTAACGGTCGACCATTGATAGAGTATCGGTTGATCGGTCGGATTATCGATCGACCGTTATGGTCCATTCGGACGATCGAAATCAGACTTCGATTCGTCCGCTAATCACAGAATGTGACACTCTTTATATCGGACGACCGTTATCAAATCGGTCGACCGCTCATGGGTCTTTCGGACGATCGAAAAGGGATTTCAGTTCGACCGCTAATCACAGAATGTCCCGACTATTTTATCATCACATATCGGACGACCGCTTATAAATCGGTCGACCGGTACTTGACTTTTCGGACGATCGAAATAAGGTGCTTGGACGTCCGCTAATCACAGAATGTCCCGACCCTTCCAAAACGGGCGACCATTATAGAATCGGTCGACCGTTGGACAGAGTTTTACACTACAATAGTCTCCAGAACGGTCGACTGATACATTATCGGTCGCCCATTCTGGTCTGACGGGCATACGACTTTTACATCATTCCATTCCAAATCTTTCATACATTGACACATTGAACACATACATGATTCCAAACATCATATATGGCATTTCTTAGCATTCTAATCATGAAATAAATGAAGTTTTCACATGAAGCATCTAATCATGCTATTTAAGTTCATACATTAACATAAACATAAAACTACTTCATTTGAGCTAGCATAAATAACAATGCACATCATTATTCCAAACATAATTAGCATTAGAACATAAAGCTTCATAAAATATAGCACATATAAACACTAATATGCATAAGCCCTAATCATCCTTTTCAAGAACATAAGTTGGTTCTTCATGTCCTAATCCATTCACACAATCATAATTAGGAAAGTAATTAAGGATTTGGATCCCCTCAAACATATCTTGCTTAGCAATGTCCTAATTCCTTAATCTTCTTCCTTCTTCCTCTAGCTCCAAGGATTCTAATGGGGTGTAGCAGCAATAGGGTTCCTATGCTTGCTGACCGTGTGTTTCTTGAAGAGAAGAGAGAGAGAGAGAATAGGTGTGTTTCTTGGAGAGAAGAGAGAGAGAGAGAATAGATGGGGGGGGGGGGGGGGGGTCTGCTTTGCTTCAGGGGGCTGCCGACATATCGAGTGGGGAAGGGGTTTAGGGCATTGGTTTATTGCTTTAGGTAGTTGGGTTTTGGGCTGTGGTGCGGCTGGGCTTGGGCCCTGTGCGGCCGACTTGTTTCTCTTTTTTTTTTTTTGTACAGGATATTACAATAATCGATTTCTCATAAATGCGAAAAATTAAAGATAACTGAGAAATTGACAGAATTGGACGGAATGATCAAATTAAAAAAATCATGATAATTTAAGGATTCAATTCATAGTTTATGATTAGATATGAAAAATCATGATAATTTAGGAGTGGTACAAGGAAATAATTCTTAAAAATTTGTATTTAAGGTAAAATTAAGAAATACTTTAACATATAACTTGATATCAATCATATGTTATATATATATATTTAAGGAATCACATACGGAAAATATATAATGTGTCTTTTACATTTATAAACTTACGGCGCTTGCACCTCTTTCCGCCTCAACTTATATAAAGTTATATGAAGTTGAGATAATGACTCTAGAATTTGATATCTGAAACCTCTAAAATTTAATTAAACAATTATTTTGGTCTATATCTATACAATTAGCACTTAATTAGTTAAAATAAAAACTTCTAAATGATAAATTTTTGATCAAATTTAGGACTTTCAGAATAAAAATTATTTGGAATATATATGGTGAAGAGGACGTGATAGGCGACTGCAAATACAACTGAGCTGAAATAAATCTTTCTAAAGACAAAAGCAATTGAAATAATTGTGACATAGTCATCTATGCACACTTTGGCAAGGGTCAAATATATATTTTTTTGTTAATTTTGTTTTTTAAGTGAGAGAGAAAAATTACGATGCACACTTTGACTGTTTGACACACTATGGACGTTAATTGGGACCCAATGGTAAGAGCTACAGCAAAAGCTTTCTATCAAACCCAAACTACAGGAAACTTTACTTTTTTTAAAAAAGGAAAAAGTGAAAAATTAGGACCATTCAACCTACTACTCACTGAAATCAGGATTCAAATGAGGAACATGAGACATTTCCCCCAATTACTATCTAAGTTTGGCTTATTTAATTTGATTATTATGTTTGTTTTTTATTTGAAAAACGATTCCGACGATTCAATCTTCGTGACACTAAAAAGCGCATTGTTCACATATTAGAGCGAGCTCAACTAATCCGGTTAAATTATCTCACGTCGCATAATAGATAAAACTCTCAACAAAAAACTTTTACATAAATTGGAACTCGATACAAAAGGGAAATGCCGTAACTTCATCCCAAGAGTTGGCCTTGTTTTCTCATGTATGAGTCCTTGTGATAATTAATTTGCTACGCTAAGTAATAATAAGCATCAGAAATTATGCTACAACAACAGTCTCTTACCCTTTCTTGATCGCTTTCCAGCAAGAAGACCTTTTCCTTTCTCGGTCCTCTTTCTGACTCGCTTCTCTATCATCTTCACCGACATCAATCTCTATGACTTTGATGCTCTTTCGTACTATGCATCATTCCATGTCTCTGTCCCCTCTCTCCAACAACAAGAGACACCGACTGTTGGAGATGTTTCAGCCTTCCAGGAATTCATTGTTCGGAGAGATTCCTGATGAGCAAAGGCAATTTAGTCCACTTGGCTTTCCTTGGAACGAGATATAACAAGCTAAATGGTTCTCTTACGACATGAATCTCCAAGCTGAGAACCTCCAATACATGGATTTGAGCCAAACAAAATTGATCAATGACACCTTCAACAATCAGGTCCACAAGATTTCTGAATAATAATGACCCAAATCGAGGAGAGTTTTCTTCATGTAAACGTAGCACCAGATAGTGGTAAGCTGTCCAAATTGCAATGCATGTCATTCTGCTGGGATCAATTCCCGGGATGAATCCCGGCATCAATCAATGAAGCTGACCAAGATACAAGAACTTGATCTTGGTGACAATTGCCTTTCATCAATAACAAAGTTATCGCATCTTGAGACCCTTCGGCTTGATGGCAATCATTTGTCCAGAGTGCTCCCACCATTCTTGTTTGAGCTCAGAGGGTTGAAGAGTCTTTACCTGGGAGGGAACAAGCTATCTTGGAATAACAGTTGGCTTAAAGGTTTCTCTAAAATGTCATTACTCACGGTTATCACTTGGAATATGTGGACTCATGGGAGAAATCCAAGTTGGCTTAAAGAACAGAAAGCTCTTGATTCTTGGATTTGAGTGGCAACCAGCTTACAGGAAGTGTGCCGAAATGATTAGCTGATATGGAAATAGAATATATATATATATATATATATATATATATATATATATATATACACACACGGAGTGAAGTAAACTAGAAAGAACTAATTTACTTCACTCCGAGTACCAATAGAGTGGAATGGCGTCGTATGATCCATGTAGCCGTTCCCATCTAGTGGGATAAAGCTTTGTTGTTGTTACTTCACTCCGAGGTTCTAATAATCTGCTTCTCAAGAAAGAAACATTTTAAGTGGAGAGTTGACAAGGGGCATTGGCCATGTTGTTCATCCCATGATCCTTTTTCTTAACCAAAATTATCTCTCCAAGACTACTTGAATCCATAGTCAACATAGGCTCTCTCTTGATAATGGACTTGTCACAAAACAACTTTTATGGCAATATGTTCCCCAACTAAGGACAGAAACAAATCTAGCCTACACAGATATCTCCAACAATAATTTATTTGGTAAGGTTCACTTTCTCTAGGTGGAAACAAATTTGAAGGACGGTTGTCAGATATTGGACTTCATGAGCTTCCTCGAGCAGAGTCTCTAACCAGCATCTCCATTCTCCAGGCTGTGAAACTAAGGAAAAACCAGCTTGTAGGATCCTTACCTCTGTCTTTGTTCAATCTTCCTGGGCTTCACATTTTTAACCTCTCAGAAACAAGATCTGGAAGAATTCCTTCTGAATTAGGCATCTTACGGAATGATTGACACACTAAGTACTTACTTCACATATGATCTGTTGACCTTCTTCATTGATGCCAGTGATGATGTTCTTCTGAACTGGAAAAGAGCATTGTGAACTCTTCACTTGCACAAGCCTTCATATCTATGAATCGTTGGATCTCTAAGGAAATCTTTGCGAGATACCAATGTCTATAGGTAATCTCCGAGGTCTCATGATGCTCAATATTTTCTACAACGAACTAAATGAAAATACTTGTCCAACTAGTGGCAAAACTAGCAAAACTGGAAAGCTTGGACCTATCACAAAATCAGCTTAATAGAAGCATACATCAAACCTTTGTGAATCTTGCTGAACTGAATGTTGGTTTTATGCAATAATCAATTCTCATGTCAAATCCGATTAGGTGATCAGATGATGACCACGATCGATCAATCCGATGTCTTATGCTACTAACAATGGATCATCTGGATCTCATATTCCAGTCAAATGCATTTCATCCCTATCTCCATGGTTTTCACGGTAAACAATATTGTTTGGTACCCTACTTGCAGTTTTAGTCACTTGCTTTCTGGGTGTTTTCCACTTGGTTTTCAAGAAACAATCAAGCCACAGATAATAATGCTATCAATCTCCAGGACTGGCTATTACTATGTGCCATATGAAGGACAAAGCTGATAACTTTCTTTTAGGACGAATAAAACTGATAGCAACTATTGAATAAAAATGCCTCCTCTCTACTGTAATGGAAAAAGTACAGTTCAAGTTATTTAATGAAATTATTTTCCTGGGGAAAATTATCAATTAACATTAATAGATGACAAATGTCACAAATCTACAAGAGCAAAGGAATCAATCTCAGTTAATGTCCTCCTCTGCATATCAAGAATTCTTTTCTGTGGGTATCCTTAGAATAAGAAACTGCCATTCTTCGTTCCTCTCATTAAAAGCAAGCAATCATCATGTTGAAGACATAACAAAACGGATCAAAGGTGTACCATGTACTAACCGTTGATTAAACAACTTGAAAGGTCACTTCAGACATAGAAAATAGAAATGAAATAAGAAATGACAAATTAAAATCTATTATCCAGAAAAAAAAATAGTAATGTGCAAAACATTTGACAAGCACAAAACATGCAGAAAGGGCAATTAGTGAAACACAGTTATCTAATTAAAATGTCCTCATCCATTTATATGTGAACCAAAACTTGACCTATCGAAAAATTTGAAGTCTCCCTGAGTGCTCTAAGTAGTGAACAGAACCAAATTTTGTCTATCCCCTTAAAAATTACGTGACACAGTTTTTTTTTTAGAGGGATAAGAAAAAAGGGTGCAACTGTTTACCAAATTGAGACAATGATGTTTCCCCATGATCTCCACAAGTGTAGTTACCCACCTTCAAAGTTCAAACTATGGAATCTGGATTCGTCCCAATTACAGAAGAACCATACTTTTATGTTTTAAGAATGTGTGATAATCATCACATAGATAAACACTCTTGATGACCCTCACAAGTTGAGTACAATCAAACCATATTAGGAGACAATGGCTAACTCAGCACTGTGATAGAATAGGAAGTATCTCTTCTGGTATTCTTCCACCTCATGTTGCACAAAACTTTTATCTGACACAAAGCCAGCCCTCATGCACTCACGGATAATATATCTAGTCCACTTTAGATGTCCTTGAGTACAGGGCGTGAACTAACTTGTGCATGAAAAAGAACAAATTTAACGAATAACCCAGCACTCAGATCAATGCGTCTAGTCCATCCAGGATGCTTCATCCAGCATTTTTGCGCATTTCTGGCCTTAGAATTTCTGACTAATGACATCTTTCAGAATATAACAACAATAACAAAGTCATATCCCACTAGGTGGGGTCGGCTACATGGATTGATTCATGTTCATGAAATTCGACAAAGTTTTACGCTGACTGTCGGGGCCTAACACAATCCTCCTCCTTTATCCGGACTTAGGACCGGCTATAAAACATAGGCGGAGTTAACATCTTCCAGAATACTTAATACAAATTAGATATGAGGATCAACATAGATGGATCTCGTCGTTCTAGTGCAAGGAAATGCTCCCTAGATTGTTTTTCCAGCATTGGGTTCAACTGTAATTTGAAGGCCTCAAGTAAGGATTGCCAAACTAATGCATCCGGCTTCCAAAGCATGTACTTTTTTAATTGTTCTACTTCAGCAAATGAACACCAATATCCTGAAGCATCAATCATAGCAGTATGATGAGCTGTCTCTCGCTTTATGTTATAAGAGTTGTCTGTTGAGAAAAACAAGTCACAGCAAATACTGATTGTGCTTGAGCTCGCATATCTGCAAGCTGAAAGTGACAAAAGTGTTCACATCCAACTCATAGCAACATTCCACACAACCGTATCTCCTTCTCGGTAAAGATAAGCAGTTAGCAACGGAGTTCCATGACACCATATCATGCTGATGCATTCGATTGAAGGAATTAATTGCATATTCCAAACTTCCACATTTAGCTTACATGCCACATATTGCATTCTCTACTGTTAAATCAGTTGCTAAGATGAACCATCGACAATTACATAAGCATCTGTCCTTAACGGTTAAAGGAAAAATAAACAAAGCCTCATATAGCAGAGAACCATGCAGCAACACTGAGTGTAAATGGCAACAAGAGCTTTTCATACACAGAGAACCATCCCTGAGCAGCAGCCAAAATATTTGACACAAGTTTGATCTCCTCCAAATCGCATCAGATTGAAGCGTCTAAAAGCAACCGTATAAAAAGTAATAGAATTCAATGAGAAAACATTCTCCCCCAGCCATTTGTGCAAACAACTGCACGGCAGCATCCGCCTCAGTACAGCTTATAAACATACCAAGAATCGGATTCTGTACACGAGAAGAACGGCCAGTATCGATTGCCAGGGAGCGAACTCGCGAGCCCATCTCGAGATGCGACCGCCTTTACGAAACTGGTCAAGACAGCAGCGAAGCCTGCACTCATCCGGCCGGCTGGCCGCCTGCGCTTCCACGCCGCATTTCGCGTACGCCGAGATGAGGGCGCTGAAAGGCGGCCGAGCTGTAGGGACTTTGTTCCGCATCCTCGTTGAAATGCGTTTGAATATAATAATTAATATGGAATATCAAATATAATATGTCATTTTTATATAAAAAAAAATGTATAACTAAATTATTTATAAACATTATAAAATATGAATAGAAAACTTGATATTTAAAAGAATAATTTTTTTTCAAGATATAATTTTTACAGTGGAATGACGTCGTATGATCTATGTAGCCGATCCCATTTAGTGGGATAAGGCTTTGTTGTTGTTTGTTGTTGTATATAATTTTTACAGTATGCTTCTAATTGAAATTTGATTAAAGTTTCATTTTATATTTTCTCTCCAGCATATAATCTATAAACACTTTAGATAAAATTTGATTAAAGTTTCATTTTAAATTTTACAGTATGACAATACCATTGAAGTAACAGTGATTCATCAAGATGAACACCATATTTTTCTCAAGCCACTAAACATTCCCTGCTGACATTGCAATGCAGAAGTGAAATGGAGAAAGGTAGAATTCCTCATTTCTGAAACATGAGTTCCAAACTCTATCCAGTGAAACAAATCTCGGGTTAAAGACAAATTCAGAAACAAAGGCCAAAGAACAAGAACAAGAAAAGGAAAAACAATTGACACTGCAGCAGGCCACACTGCACTGATACACACTCCATCAGGAACTGCACATAGGTAGGCATCATCACTCCTCAGGAAAAGGTATAGCCTTTATACCTGACTAAATCTGAAGAATGGATGCATCAGATACCAGCCGGATCTGGGAAGGCCCGTGTTTGAGACAGTTAAAGCAGAATCCTGCATGTTTGTGTCCCAATGAAGCTGTACAGTGGTGATGCGATAGTCGAACTGAGGAACTTCATCAGCTGATGACTGCAGCTTCATCTTCTTAAAAGAAAGGAAACCTTGGCACAAAAGAATCTCACTGGATCACGCAATGGCATGATGCGTTGACATCTATGTCATCATCCGAATCGCCCGATTCACTGTAACCAGACAGTTCATTCTGGTAATGAGACAATTTATAAGGACAAGTTCACTGAGAAAACATCATTAAACCAGAATACATATTACAGGTTTCAAGTGATAAACAAGACATGATGCTTGGTCTGTTGGTCATAGTATCACATCTGAAACCTTCAAGGGAAGAAAGTTCAAACACAATGAAAACAAAGGTTTGTGTTAAGCACCACAAGAGATGCGCCTGAAGTATTTAGATGACCATTTAGAAAAACAGTTAATCCCCAGTAACATAAATAATCTGTATTAGTTTTCATCGCCAAAAATGCTTCAAGTTACTAAAGATGATATTGAAGTGATTAGATTTCTAACCCAAATGTATGTGATAACATAGCAAATCACAGGTAAGCTAGATTACAAAAAAATACTATCATCAGTGAGTTTCTTGACCATGATAAAGAAGCCATGAGTTAATAGTAAAAACATTATTACTCAACAGAGAAGGTAAACAAAAAATGAATGTCATTCACATTATCTAAATGGTGGTGGTTTCAAACTTAGAAGATGAATCATTCAGTTCTCTCTGTATGATGAATATGCTTTATATCAAGCATAAACATGAGACGAGAAGCTATAAGTTTACTGGTTTATAATTAGGGCACCAAAAACTATACTCAACAAAAGAGAAGAAAACCTGACAGAATATGTCAAAAGGATATGGAGGGTAACACATGGAAACATCATAAGCCGATTAAACCAATAGAAAGTTAGCACTTGGTACCAATTCAGGAATAACATTTAAATTTTCATATTTTAAAAAGGTCTTAATGCACTAGAATGAAAAAAAGTGAAAAATGGGTAGAGGGAGAGATGAAAAAAAAAAGAAGAAACAAGGTTATATACTAGTATTCCATTCATACGATGATGTTATTGCTGAAGAAAATTGTTAAAGAAAACTGTCCAGGTAATCATACTTTGTTAGCAATGGTTTACTTTATTCCTAACGCATGCATGGTGTGTCAAAATCACTCAGAAAGTCTATCTAAATATTTAACAGTATTGAATGTCAACAAAGTTCTATACTTTTCATTCACTACCCACCAGCCATTTGATGTCTTATCTTATGCATTGTTCACTTGGATTTATCACCACAAACATTTCTACATCTGCTGCGGCTATATATCAGATGGCAAAAGATCATGCATGCCATGGAAATCTTGCAAGCTATGTCAAGAAAATAAAATAAATCTAAATGGAAGCAACAAACTTATCAGAGATGGTCAAGAAACCAAAAAGCTTTTGCTAGTTACATAATTAACACAACTGCATCTGTGCACATAAGTACTATTTTTTCTATAGGTTTGATTTGTTAATATTTAAGTTTTTTCAGGAATAATCAAGGTTTTCTATCACATGTGACGCTTACTCCATGCATCATATGCTTTAACATTCAGAAGCTAAAACATGCTGCATGATAGTTAACTATTTCTAGAAAAAAACAAAGTTCCATGCTACTTCTTCAAAGTACGTAGAAAAAATTTTCGTTTATGAGAAGGTAAAGATACTATGCCCAAATGCTGGGTTAAAAAAACAAGCGGTAAAGACTTTGAATACATTTCCAGCATAAACATAAAAAACATGAAAGGAAAGGTCTACTGATTAGGCAATAGGATATGCAGTGATGTTCTACCCATACTTGTGTGATGTTCTACCTATACTTGAATTCAGATAAACAACCCTCTAATCAGCATTTAAAATGATATTGTTTGTGTGATTTGGTAGTTTTTGAAGATCAATGTTGGCAGATGCAAAATTAAAATCTATTTTTGGAATGGGATATTTACGGAACATCAGGCATGCATTAATCATCATCATATGCTCAAATAACTACATCCAATAAACCAATCTTCTAAGTCGAAATCTGTTACAAGGACAATTTTGCTATGCATTATATGGAAGCTTAATGGTCAGAACAAACATACGATGGCTCAAATTCTTTGACCTCCACAAGTTCGTTCCCCAACAAATCCATCCACTTCACATTTCCTTTTGTGGCTTCTCCTGCACAAGATCCTCCTGGTTTCTTCAGGCTGCTCTTCAACGTGTTCTCAACTTTCCCATCATCCAATTTGCCCTGCTCAGCCTGAACCTTCTCTTCAGCTAAACTGTTCTCTAAAACAACAGTGATTGGAGGCGGGTCTGACAATGGACTCTCCACGTCTGCAGACTTCGATTTCGGAGGACGGGGCGAACAATGGCGGAGAGAAGATGTCGAGCAGCATACCAGAGGATGGTGGCAGTTACAGGAGGAGACCCTCATGTCAGATCACAACTTCTTAAATTCCATCTGACAAAGATAAAAGCTGACAACTTTCGAGGAGGAGACCTCCGAAAGTTGAGAACTTTGATCAGAACCAGATAAATTTCCGTAACAGTAACCTCCAAAAGAATTGAGAGCCGGAAATATCCCAGTGACGAGACCAAGGAGGAGCAATCTTGGTCTCTTGTCAGATAACAACCCAAAAAGCTGGGAATCCCAGCGAGAATCCTTTGCAACCCCAATTTTTTGAGTTAAATCAAGATCTGTTCCCTCAAAGCAACCCCCAGAAGGGAATTTAGAAACAAAGAAAAGAAAATTGATCAGAAGCAGTAGAATCCCACCAGAGGAACCGGAAGAAGAATCCACCTTTTCTTCAGAAACTGAGCCGAGGGATTCCAAAGATCCAACTTTGGGAACCAAGAATCCAAGATTGTATTTTGCTTCAAGTTTGGTGGATCACTGTAAGCCACTCATAAAGGAAAAGAGGCAGATATAATGTAACGCCCCGAGATTTTTTTTTTCTTTTGCCTGCCCAGAAGGCTATCTCGATAACGTCACTCAATTCTATACCTTGACTTTGACCAGTCAACGAACTGACTTACATAAGCGGAAGACTAATTTACAACATTCTATTACAATATGCGAAAGCTATTATACCATATCTAATAACTTGCGGGTTAGGGCCCACGTCTAGATAGTAATGGACCCTATATCCATGTGCATGTCACCCGTCAGAGGAGTCACCAACCATCTCACCATCGTCATCACTATCACCTGTATGGATCCAAATACAGGGGCAAAGCCCAATGAGATAACTCAGTACGTAGGGTCACCCATAATATTTATATGAACCATGGTCAATATCAATATCAATACTATCAATAAATAATTATTCATAACAATATATAATTGATCAGAGGTCAATGAAGACTACAATTCAACAATAAATAATTCAATTAATAATTAACAATTGATCAATATTCAATTGGCCAAAAGTCGATGAAGGCCACAATAACGATTATTAATTCAATTCTATTATTAATTTATCAATTCATCTATCAGGCACAATGACCATAATTTATTATCCATCAGCCTTAAAGGCGCAATTTAATTTTTCCATCAGCCATAAGTGTGAAATCGATAGTCTATCAACCACTAGGGCGAAATCAATTGTCCATCAGCCACTAGGGTGCAATTCAATTAACAATTCGATCATCAATTCAATTATCAATTCCATATTTGGAGTTATGATCAACCCCTTTCGGGCGCAATAAGAAAGCTCTTTATTATTAGTAGGGGACACCATGCCACTTCAATCAATAAGTTTGGGTATGATGGGGACGAAGGATCACACCGAAATAGTTAGCCCGAAGGCCCTATCAATCCGAAGGCGTAGTTAGCCCGAAGGCCCTATCAGCCCGAAGGCGCAATATTAGCCCGAAGGCCCTATCAACCCGAAGGCGTAGTTAGCCCGAAGGCCCTATCAGCCCGAAGGCCCTATCAACCCGAAGGTGCAATATTAGCCCGAAGGTCCTATCAACCCGAAGGTGCAATATTAGCCCGAAGGCCCAATCAGTCCCAGTGGCAAATAGTAGACATGGGCCCAATACATTTTCAACTTTTATCTCAATTACCTAAGATGTCTATCTTTAACAATTATCTTAGGTTAAACATGACCCAATCAGAAAATCACTATTAATCAATGATATGATCAGATGGGATGATGATAAATCGGATACGATAACAATTTGATCAGGATCGATCAATAATGAGGTCAATTGATCAATACCATAATCAATATCATGATTGGGTGTAATGTCAACAATAATCAATATGATGACAATATGATCTGATATGAGCATAATAAAATCAGAGATGTTAATCAAATGATCGACAATGAATAACGATCTTAACAATCCAATAAACTATAAATCAATTCATAAAAACATGTTTTCTATTCCAGAACCTAATCCGCGTTGATCATTACCCGGATCGTGCTAAAAAGAATCCAAGTCGTGTCAGACAGAATCCCTACCGGATTTTGTCACCATAAAAAATTATGTTTCCAACATAATTTTCGGAGGTCATATCTATGTCATTCAATATTCAATCGATGCAAAATAATATATAATTTATGTATAACGAAGAAGAGTTTTGGGATCCATGTCGCGGAAAACCGACGCCATGGGGATCCCCCTACGTACCTCAAGTTGGTTGAAACATAACTCTGTTTCTGATCGTAAATTAATTGTACCAATGCTGAATTTTGTCCCAGCAATTACTCCAATCCTTTTTCTCTATATATTCTATTTTTCTTTTCCTGGTCGAGAAATTAAATAAACGAACTATCATAAATGAAAGAAATAAAATATATATTTTCTACATTTTTCATTTTATTTCTTTCTAGACCTACGTTTTATTTCTTGACATCTTCTCTCTCTATTTTTTTTTCCAACCTATTTCTTTTTTTTTAATTCTCTCTCTAAATCTTCCTCCTATCCATTTTTTTTTCCATAGTCGATCGGATTTTGACCGCAACCGGCCAATCCGTTTTGGCCATAATATCCCACCTTTATTCCCCTTTTTTTTTCTTCACCTTTTCTTGGCCGTAATTTGCACATGTCCCCTTTTATTATTATTTTTTTAACCTCTTCTATTCCTCCTTTTGCGGGCGTAACACCTCTTTTCCCTTATTTCATTTTTTTTATTTGCTTTTCTCTCTCAACTTCTCTCTCCTATCAACCTGCACGCATTTTTTTTTCTTCTTTTCTACTGTGTCACAGCATCCCTCTCTCTCAACTCTTCTTAAGCCCTCATCTCTTCTATTCTTTCTTCTCTCTCCTTTTGGCCGCCGACAATCATGTCTTGCATTATTTTTTTTTTCTTTGAACGATTCATTCTTGAGCGCTAAAATTAATATAATACTAATCTTGATTTTTCGATTAGGTACCTGATGTCATGCGGATAAGTTGATGTCCTATGAGCATCTTACTTGAAATTGCCGGAGGAGAAACGTCCGTCGTCAATTGATGCAAGAGAAGGAGAAAAATAATTTCCTTCTCTCTCTTTAAGTTTAGTCGGCCAACTTCTTATTTATAAGATTTATAAATCATTAGTTTAACTTTAACTATAATATCTAATTTCTCTCAAATTTAATCCTCTTTTTTTATCTCTTTAACTAAGAGAGATTTATCCCAATTTAAATAAATTCCGAAATTATTTAAATATCCCATCATTAATCAAATCCCTCTCCAATTTTCCTTTATATTTTCGGAATTATTTAATTTTATAATATTTTATCATCTAATTTTCAAATTAAAATAATAATAAATATTATTTTAATGACTAAAATATTTTAAGCCATAAAATTCTCAATCCTATCCTACATGGAAATCCTATATCCATTAATATATCTTTTAGATCTCAAATCAAATTAAAATTTCTAATCTCAATCTAATTATGATTTCCACTCTAAATGGGATTTAAATTTTTCTTCAATCCATCAAACACTCTAATTGAATTATAAAATTACTATATTACCCTTGATAAAATCGTGGGGTGTTACATATAAAAAAGGTGGGGTTGCAGACAAAGAGGAAAGGGAAGGAAAAGTGGACAAGATAAAAAAAAGAAATGAGAAACTCCAGCGATAAAATTTGCACCTTTGCCTTTGTCTTGGCCACAGTCACACTGAAACGTTGCCCACAGGAATCCTCACAAGTCTCCAAAAAGATTGATGATTTCTTTTTAAAGAATGGTTTGTGGAGAATATCGGATGATGCGATCAGAGTTATACTTCGGAAAATAGGTTCATTACATCATGAAATATATGAGAAGTTAGCTTTTCAGCACATGAAGTCAAGACATAAACTGTTGAAACTGTTTGGAAACAAAATGATGTGCTTGGATGAGAAAGTAAAAATAAAAAAATCTATCTTTTTTTTTTTACTGGTGGCTAGATTCAAAGATTGTTAAGAGGAGCCATATTTTGCAGGGAGCAGCCCCTTTCCCTTCCTTGAATCTGCATCATTTCTTTGTTATCTTACAGTGACAAGAATCAGTGTTTGAGTACTTGATTATTCCTATTCATATATATATAATTTTTCCCCTTGACCACTACTTTGTTTTTTCCACGATGGCAATTTGTTTTTCATGGATCAAACATTTAAGTTCATGAACGCCAAAAAAAAAGATGACATATTTGAGTTTTATGGATTAGAAGGTCATTTCCCTGTTAATTTGCACACAAATATTAATGAAACATCATTCTAAGGAGTTTGCGTGGATTGAATCTTAGGTGCTGTTAGCCTTAAGTTACATGTCAAAAAATAAATCATTTCAGTCCTATCTTTTCGGTTTCGAATTATTCAAGTGCTAGTAGTCTTGAACACCGAAGACCCTCCGAAAATGCACAAAAAAAAATGGCAGTGCAATAAAATAATTGTATACTTATAAGTTATAACATTAATAAACAAACAAGATAATTAAAATAAGTAGCTGCTTTTAACTCTCATATTTAATTCAAATAAGTAGTTGTTGATTGAATTAACAAAGAAGATAATTAAATTCCTATACTTGACAGAAGAACTGGGAACAAGAAAATACCATTGAGAAGTTTGAATCATACTAATCAAATGCTAGAAACGTACTATTCTTTGAGGTGGTAAAAAAAATTAATGTTATTCTTATCATGAGATTTCTGTAGCTCTTATTTTCATTTTTTTCCTCAAGGTAATATTTGACCCTTTTTTTTTTATCAAATTATAACATATAGAAGCATATGTCCAAAGGAATCCAATGTTTGCAGAGAGACATGTCGGTCATATTTGTTTTCCTGCATTAATGTTAGTATCTAAGCTTTGGAAGAATTCGATCTAAGTCGAATTAATTTCATTGCATTTCACTTTTTATCATCATGGTAAAAAAAGAAGCATTTTTCTAACATCATAGAAGCTAAAATAGCTCGAAATTATTGCACATTCCACGCATGCATCAATCATCATCAATGCGGTAAAACCATCATTTCAGCAAGCTTTGTTCTTAAAGTTGTTTTCTTTTTTACCTATGGAGTCTATAGAAACAGTAAAGAGTGATTTTTTACCGTGATGTAATGGAGATGAATGGTTTCAGAAACTTTGGACGATCAGAGCTTGTGAAATCTGTCATTTGGCACTGTGCCAACTTCCAGATAAGACCGGTGAGGAACGATAGAGAGAGATTGGTCAGCCAGCTACCGAAACCAACATATCAGATGCTGAGGTTGGGACTTGGGACCAGTTCTTGGCTTTTTTCTATCTCCATCCTCTCAAGGTGTCACATTTGCTGTCGGCTTCATTCACAAATAAATTCGGCACATCCTTTTAGAACTAATTTATTATATTATCCAAGTGTTTCTCTGTCCATAAGCTATATGAAATGAGATATTTGCTCAGCATGGATGAGTCTGATTTTACAACTGCCACCTTGAAATCCTAGAAGATCATAGTGAATTTGAATTGAAAGCTTAAGTAACTCAATGGTCAACGGTTTGAACATTCATAAAAAGGAATATCAGAAGATGAAATTTCATTGGAGAAAAAATGCTTATTATTTTCATGTTCATCACCCTTAACATTGAATAAGTACAGCAAGGGATGGCAAGAGGGAATCATGTTGTCTGCGCAGAACACAGAAATCAAGCTTCCCAGCCCCGGAGGACGGTCGCCCGGGCGACCCGGCTCACTCCAAGGGTGAATGCCCCCATGCGGAGGTCACAATTGTGGGACTGGCACATCTCCTTCACATCTTTGAAGCTTCTTGTCATGTATGTTTTTAGCTCAGCATTCACCTTCTCTTCATCCCACATGAATCCTTGAATGTTCTGTTCATTGAGCATCATTGCAGTCAGAACTGAAAACTAAAACTTCAGAGTCTAGTTCATTAAAGATGCTACATTTTTGAATGTTGCAATTCATAAGTGAATTGAAAAGATCAAAGAAGAAAATAGAGAGTTACCTGCACCCACTCAAAGTAACTCACTGTGACACCACCAGAATTTGCATATATGTCAGGCAGAATGAGGACACCTTTCTTGGACAATATCTGAATCAGACAAATGAGTTAATAGATGTCCAACGGTAACTGTCTGCACAAGGGAAAATTAACCTATAATGGGGGTGTGTGGGAATCACCTCATCAGCCTCAGGATCAGTTGGATGGTTTGCAGCCTCAATTATGAATTTGGCTTTTATGTCATTGGCATTTTCCCTTAATAGGTGTGCAGAAAACATTGCTTTAGACAGGAATTTCCTGGGTATGGCAGAAAAGCAGGCTAAGATGAAGGACTAAACCTGTTGATGACACCGCCAAGAGCTGCAGGAATAAGCACATCACAGTCTTCGGTTAGCAAGGAATTCGGGTCGATCGGCTCGCCGCCATCAAAGCCTTTGATTCGACGACTCTGGATTGAGTGTTTGAATAGCTTATCTATGTCAATTCCGTTGCCGTTTTTTATTGCTCCACTGACATCACTTATAGCAACTACTAAACCGCCAGCTTCACTGATGAGTTTTGCAGCCCATGAACCTACATTACCAAATCCCTGAAAATGTCCAAAAAGTCAAGATGGTATATTCAGATAGATATAGAAAAGTTTCAAATGAAAGAAGCATAATTGAGTCTACTTTGATGTTTTATATGTTTGGAGAATTTAACCATAGGATCTTGAGCATCATATGTGTGGAATATATGACAGTGGAATAGCTAGTTCAAGATAGTTAACTTGTATAACAAAACGCTGGCCTGAAATGCTCTTCCCATACTCCGCAAGCAGCGCTTGTGTCGCAAACATGACTCCTCTTCCAGTGGCCGCATCTCTACCAAGGGATCCACCAAGATCCTTTTGAAGGAATCAGGAGAAAAGAACATTAACAATACTCGATTTGCAAAAAAATTTCCAAGCATATAAACACTCGTGTATCTCTCTATAAAGTATAAGAGTCATCAAACTAACCACATAGATAAACAGGAGTATTTCAAAGATAAAACTGGACAAGCCATTTGGAACTATTAAAGCTGAAAAGTTAATGATAAGCATTTGTCATAGCTCCAATATGCTAGTTCAATTACCACTGGTTTTCCGGTCACCACCGCAGGTGAGTGTCCATGAAATTTGGAGTACTCATCTAGTATCCAAGCCATTGTCTGCAGAAAATTCAGGAAGCAATCATCAGAATATCTTCCAAATGGGCAAACAATTATGTGCATGCAAACCCAACAAGGAACAAATTAACCTGCGAGTTTGTTCCCATATCAGGAGCTGGAACATCAGTGTGAATTCCGATCAGATCATGTATCTTCTGTGTGAAAACTCTTGTGAGCCTCTCAAGCTCAGAGGTGCTTAGCTCTCCAGGACTGCATCCAATTCCACCTTTTGCTCCTCCGTATGGAATGTTTGCTACTGCAGTTTTCCATGTCATTAATTGTGCTAAGGCATTCACTTCATCTGGATCTACCTGCATTATGGCCGAGTCCATAAATGATCAATCCAGAATAATGACATGATATTCGTATTATTTTCTGGAATGAAGAATAAACAACTTACAAAACCAAGCACAATCCAAGAATAATTAATAAGCATTGATTTCTAGCCTGACAATGTTCCACATCAATGGCATACTAGAAAGGATACTCATTTACATAGTGGATATTTAAGTTTATCAGACTTGTTCAATCTTGAGTGCTTACTAGTAATTAGAAAGTACAAAATCTCAAATAGATGATAATTCTAAAGTATTCTAGATAAAAAATCTTCATCCAATTGTATGTCTGCTCTCTTTGTTCCCTAATATTTCTATGTAAGCACATGCAAAGTTACCTACCACATGATGAGTAAAAATAATTAGTAATAATGCTTATCAATAACAATATAAACAGTCCTTTAGTCCACCAAGAAAAGTGAGAAGAATTTTGTTTTGTACTGCTGTACAGACCTCAGGATGGTATCTGATTCCACCTTTCATGGGACCTCTTGCATTATCATGTTGTACTCTAAAACCAATGTAGGATGCCAAAGTCCCATCATCCTTGGGGATTGTACACTCCACCTGTAGTAGAATTCAAGTATTGTTACAGAAAGGAAACAATAGCCAAAGGTCCAGTTAGATGCAGCAGGTTGAGTACAGAACATGAGTAGAAAACATATACCAATAGAAACTAAAACAAGGATGAAGAGAAACAAGTAAAACAACAACTAAACCAATCAATTATCTTAACTAGGAAGTTTTACAGAAACAACCAATAAATTACCAAAGAATAAAAGAGTGATCATATAATTGTTTTATACGCAGGTCGACAAAATATGTGGCACCACAGAAGAGAACACAAGGAACAAGAAAACAAAGTGCTAAAACAAAGAGGAGGATGAAGGAAATGAGAGAAAAGTTCTACCTTGATCTCTCTGAATGGGATGAGCAGACTCTTCTCCAGTTTAGAGTCTAAACCAAGGATCTTAGCAGCCTGCTTGAAGTTTCTGCTTGTTGCAGCTAATGCATTCATGTTTCCTGGACAAGTACTCCTTCAAGCTAACGCCAAGCAAGGACAAAAGCCTGAAAGCTAATATCAGTAACTTCAAATTCTGATCTGAGTTCTTACCAGAAGCTCTCTGAAAGCACCCCCTAAAGATCCCCAAAGCAAAGAGGGGCAATAACTGGTGTATATCAAATGAACAGAACTTGAATAGGAAAAAAAAAACAAAACAAGGTTGACTGTTGCAAGATTTGTGATTGGTGATCACTACAGATAGTTCATAGAAGTGAATGCATTGAGGATGAGTACAGAGATTAATGCTAATGGCCTCATGGGCCCAAGCGTTTATGCACTGAAAGCAATGCCTGGCAGAAGTTCTGAACAATCTATTGTTGACTTGCACATGGTCCACTTACTAACTCTGGTTGAGAATCAACCCTGGTGAGAGTTTCCAAATATTCCAGAATTGGATAATCTTGTAGCCAGGAAGTTGGATCATGGGGTGAGATGCCAAGAAGGTTCACAGGGTTCAAGTAATTATTTATGGGAGAGCACAAACAGCATGCTTAAAATATTGGAGCCTTGTCAGCCCACATGCATCGCATTGGCAAAGGACAAAAAAAAAATTAGTCCAACATTTTTGGCAAATGTGAATGCAGATCTACTGTGATTCTTAGCTTTTTGGTCGGGAAAGTTTGATTTTTAAGGCAAAGATGATTACAAAACCTTGGACTTTATCAATGTTTTTTTTTTGTTTTTATATTTGATTGAAACAGTTGTATAATGAAAGAAATAAGCGCATGATCTCTTTCATGTTTAAATGAAATGCAGAGGCACTATGGTTATTGGAGAAAAATATTAAGGAACACCTTTTTTTTCTTTAAACATTTTCCTTTATTTTTTCATTATTTATATTTTAAATATGTTAACTATTATAGTTATTAGTTAATTATGACTTAAGGATTTTCATTTAATGTATTGCTATATAATTTAAAAAGGTTCAAAATAAAACGTTTAATCATTTATTAATTGCAAAATTATTATTATTATTATTATTATTATTATTATTATTATTATTATTATTATTATTATTATTATTATTATTGCACCAGTATCTGTTATTCAATATATTAAATATTCATTGTATGCCCTTATAAAATAGATTATACGTCGATATATTTATCTATTTCCTAAACAAAGAAAATGCACTTTATAAAAACATCATTAACAAAGTTATTATATATTATTTATATCCAACCAATTTTATTATTAATATGTATATATGTTACTATTGAATATAAACTTTTATAAAAGTACATTAAATGATATTTTATATTTTATATTTATTATGAATTTGTATATAAAAATTCAAATCTTTTTAATGGATATTTGTAATTCATATATTGTTGTTTCTTAAATCATAGATATTACGAGTACCATTAGTTTAATTTATTTGTGTTTATCTCATTAAAATTTTTTCTTTATTTATTCTCGCGTTGTCCAAACACATCTGACAATAATAATTTGCTAAGTACTCAATCATTATTTTGTTTCAAACAGGGAAAAAAGAGTATAAAGTAATAAATTTGACCAAATTACTAATAATTTTAGTTAGAAAATAATCAAACAAACGACAACATAAGCCAAACACTACAGGCAAACTTTGCAATTTAGGGAAAAAGTGGAAAAGTGAGATGGTTTAGAAGACACTCTTTAAAAGTTATTTTGTTTAATGTCCATTCAAATATAATTTTAGGGCTCAGCATGGGCTGGGTCGACGTGGACCGCACCAACCGATTATTCGGGATATATTCTCGAATTATAAATCGAGTCAGAATCAGGTAAAAAAATTATAAAAACCAATTGATTCAGATGGAGAGCTGATCCAATATATGAAAACTCGGCCCTGACATGACCCTATTAATTATTATGTTACCTAAGTTTAATTATTTATTAATTTTATGATCATTTCTTCATTTTGAAATGTTAAAATAATTTTATTAGCTTATTATATGATAAATTGATGTAATATTTTGCTAATTTAATGTTCATTTAAATAAATCATGGTTCTATTTTGCAAATTGTATAAAAATTTTATATATCCTTTTTATTTCTTAATAAAATTTTGAACCTGAGTAAATTTCTAATTTTATTTCTAAGTTTCAAGTTCAACCCGGTCCAGTATCAATACAAGGTCTAAAATATTTAAACCCAACAAAAACCATGTCATAGTGGATTCGAATTTGAACTCGATTTTGCTCAGGCCTATATAATTTCTTTCGTAAACTCTAACTTATAAGAATTTGACATTTAAATCCTTCTACCAATGTTCATCCAAAAATAATATCAACTTACTTTTTAATAATTTCCAAATGCTAGTTTTACCTATACTTTGTTATTGAAACAAAATTAATAATTAATATACAATACATACTATATTATTATATTTAATTTGAAAAGATAAAATAAAATTCATATTTCACAATTATTTAAAAAGTTAACTTAACAAAATTTGCAAGGATCTAAATGTCAAATTCGAATAAGTTTGGCGCTATAATTTATAAACTTATGCAAATTGATGGTGTGTAGAAGGAAATAACATTTTCTTATCCATAATTAACGGAGTAGAAAACCATATTTTTCCAGTCCAAAGAAATTATTTATCTCTCGCTTACATGTAGTAACTATTTAAGATTCATCCAACAAAAAAGGATAGTAGAGGCTCTGGAGTTCATTTTTATTTATATAATTAATTAAATTTTTATTACTAGTACGATAATTTTTTGAGGAATATTAATGTAGAACGTGCTATGCAATCCCATGATTTGGACCATCTGATCCATCTAGGCGCCTATCAAATTTGCGATCCCTCATGCAATCTCCTTCGACCACACCCCGAAGAGTGTCATGGCTACCCTATGCTTCTTCCGCTTTTGGCTCAGCTTTGGGATCGACAACAACTACCCCCTCTCCGCCACCATCATGCGCGAGTACTCCAACAAGAAGACCCGCAACACGTTCATCGCCACCGTGTTTAACATTTAGGTTTTGGTTTCTTGCCGGTGGCGCGGTCGCCATCATCATCTCGTGCGTCTTCAAAATTGTATTTGTCATTGCCTTACAACTTACACTCTCCTGGCTCCACCGTCCCCTAGGACAGACTTCGTGTGGCATCTCGTGTAACACACTATAAAAAAAGGAAACTAAAGAGCATCAGCCGAACCCACTTTCTCTCCCCTCTTCGTTGCATCGGCCAAGGACTTAATCTCCTCCCCATTCATGAATTGGGAGACGAAGGAGCAAAATCCACCTATTAAAACTTCATCACCTTAATTCTTTTCTCATTTCCTTCTCACCATATTCACGTGCTGCTGTTGGTCGCGGCCAGGGGGCGGGAGGATGATGCCCACAGACGTAGAAGATGTCGGAGGACAACGACGGAAGAGCTGAGGACGAACCACCATGACAAGAATTGTAGGCTAAAAGGTGTGTTTTCGGGATCTATTTCATATTGGACGAATCATGCATGCTTTTAGATCTAAATAAATGTAGAATCTATATTAGAAAAATAGAACTCATGTGATATGATTTTTTGAAGTTCCAGAGTCGATTCACTATCGATTTCATGCCTAAACGAAAAAAATTGTCTGCTGAAATACGTGTGTTTAGGGATGGATGATTTCATGTTATAAATTGTTCATTCGTATGATCGATATTAGATCCATTTTACCCATAGTTTGTATGGTTACGTGATGCATCATTTCATATCTTTATATTATAAAATGTGTTGCATGATACCCGACCCAGGTTATGTTTAGTCCTGTAACTCGGCCCAGATCCGTCATTGTCGTGAACTCAGAATTTCTACGACTGGTATGACCCAACCCGACTTACCGATGACCCGGGCTGAGTTCATGCCGAGGAAGACGATCGGGCGTGACTTTCACGTGCTCAGAGTCGTCCCAGAAGCGCTACTCAATTTTCTATAAAATATTTTTGCGGAATAAAATCTATAAAGTGCAGAATATAAAACATAAATGCGGAAGACTTTTCAAAAATAATAACTAATAATTTATAATAATCGAAATGCTAAAACATCCATGAGTTTATAATTATAATAAGTGCGGAAATAATAAAACTAAATAACTAGATCTAATGTCATGTGCAACATCTGTCTGTCACTGAGCGTAGCCACCTGCAGGACCATCATCTATAGCTCTCTCACCTGCACGGATCCAGGTACAGGGAAATATCCATGAGTATAAAAATACTCAGTACGTAGAGTCCAAAAGACAATCAATATGCTCAATAAAAAATAAGATAAAATCAATAATGAGTCAATTGAACAGTCAATACAATAATCAATTAACAATTTATCAATATGAACAATATATCAGGCTATGGTCAACAGACCAATGTAAATCAATAACAATTTTTTTCCAATTAATAATTAACAATTGCCTGATTAGTAGATCAATATTCAATTAACAATTTCCAATTCAATAATCAATGGTCATTGGCCAATAACAATTCAATTCAATAGAGCAATAATAATTGCCAACTCCATGCCAATATATCCAAATGACCATGATTTAATTCTATTCAATTCTATTCTATTTCGATTCAATTCCAATTTCAATTCTATTTAATTCAGTTTATAATGTTCAGAGTTATCCAATTCAATGAGGAGCGCTCAGTTAATTAAGGGACATCATGTCACTTTCATGCAGACCAGTGGGGGATCAGTGCCACGGCAAGCCCGATACGATTCAATGAGTTAGTGTATGGTGGGGGACGAGTGACCATACACAGGACAGCCATAGTTTTTACACTATCTGCCCCATTCAATTCAATTCAATTCAATTGGTCCCGGCTTAGTGTCAATCAGTGAACATGGACCCAGTAGCTTTCGACTTTTATCTTATTTACCTAAAATGTCTATCTTTGTTAAATTATTAATTAGGTTAGACAAGACCTAGACCAAAAACTAAATAGGCCAATCAATACAATTATCAACAAAATCAAAGATTATAATAATAATATCAGAAAAATAAATAATTAATATAATCAATAATTCATCGCAAGATAATAAATAATTAAAGTTACTAATCATAAGTGATCTCAATTTCTATCTATAGATATATATTTATATTTGCTGACCGAGAAATCTAAAAATTGATTTTCCTTGTCGGAAAAATCATAAATAACAAAAAGACAGCCACACATTTTTTTTTCTTTCCTAACCGCAAAAAAAATTTCCTCTCTCCAAATATTCCTCCATGTTCATTGCGACCGTAACGTCAATTCCCCCTTTTTTTTTATAAATCTCTCTCTATTTCTCTCTTCATCTTCTTTGATTTGGCGGTCGTAATTCCATTCTCACTTTTTTTTCTCTCCACAGCTTCCTATCTCTTTCTCTCTCTACCCTCTCTATTCCATTACGCTCAGTAAATCCCAAACTCTTCCTTTTTTTTCTCTTACTATTTTCTACTTTCTCTATTTATGTCACGAGATCATGCTGAAAAGCAAATAGGATTTTCCACAGCGAGAAGATTAATATCTTCTTGTGCATGACCTTTTCTACTTTTGCTGGCCGAGAATAATATGTGGTTCTCGGACGACTTGACGAACAAAATCAATTCATCAATTATTAACTAGTTTCATGATGGCAAACAAATCCCCCTGCGTACCTGTACGGACGCGTGGATGCTGTTCGACTCCCCCTTTTTTTCTGTCGCCGAGATATCGATGCCGAGCGCACCAAAATAAAAATCTCAGAAAATAAGTTTTGACCAGCCCTCATATATCTATTTATAAGGTTTATAATTTTCCAATTACAATCTAACTATAATACCTAATCATTCTCAAATTTTATCCTCTTTTTATCTTTATCTCTTTAACTAAGTCATATTTATTCTAGCTTAAATAAATTTCAAAATTCATTAATTAATCCCATCACAAATCAAACTCCTCCCCAATTTTTATTTTTATTTTCGGAATTAATAAATACACTAATATTAATAGCAATATTTTCCAAAATAAAATAATAAAATATCTATTTATTAAATCCTGAAAAATCAGGGTCGTTACATTATAACTTCCTTAAAAATAAATTCGTCCCCGAATTTGAATAAAAAGAATTATATTATCTTATCTAAATAACTCAGGAAAATCCTTTCTCATCTCTTCTTCTAATTCCTAGGTGGCATCTTCATCTTTATGATGTGTCCAAGTCATCCTCACCATGGGTACCATTTTATTCTTCATATGCTTAGTTTGGTACTCCAAGACTTCTATAGGCTGCTCAGCATATGTCAGATCTACATTTAAATTTGGTTCCTTAATATTCACCACATTAGCATCATCATGTTGGTACTTGCGCAACATTGACACGTGAAAGACATTATGCACGTGTCCATATGATGAAGACAATGCCAACATGCAAGCTGCATCTCCGATCAATGCAAGTACTTCGAAAGGGCCAACATATCTTGGACTCAACTTACCCTTCTTGCTGAATCTCATTACCCCTTTCATTGGAGAAACTTTTAACATAACTCGATCTCCCACTTTAAAAATTTGTTCTCTTCTCTTCCTGTCAGCATATGTTTTTTGTCTTGTGAATGTTGTTTTCAACCTCTCTCTAATAAGGCGAACTTTTTCATCATATTCCTTGTTTTGCTTCATTAACTCCTCTGATAAGAATTGTCGTCCTCCCACCTCACTCCAACAGATGGGGGAGCGACAAGGCCTTCCATATATCGCTGCAAATGGTGCCATGCCTATGCTGTAGTGGTAACTGCTATTGTATGCGAACTCGATCAGTGGGAGGTGCATGTCCCAACTGCCACTCCAGTCCAATGCACATGCACGGAGCATGTCTTCTAATGTCTGAATCGTCCGTTCAGATTGCCCATCTGTTTGAGGATGGAACACAGTACTGAAATTTAATTTTGTTCCAAAAGCACTCTGGATGCTCCGCCAAAATTTGGCCGTAAATCGTGGATCTCTATCCGACACAATGGAGACTGACATTCCATGTAGTCGGATAACCTCCTTAATATAAATGTCCATCAGACTTTCGACAGACTGTTTCCATTTGATGAGGATGAAATGGGCTGCATTGCTAAACCGGTCCACCACCACCCATATTGCATCATGGCCTTGTTGAGTTCTTGGAAGCCTAGTGACAAAATCCATAGTCACCTTTTCCCATTTCCATTGTGGGATTTCAAGTTCTTGTAGCACATCGTAAGATCTCTGATTTTCCACTTTCACTTGTTGGCATACTAGGCATTTTGCAACGTACTCAGCCACATCCTTCTTCATATTATTCCACCAGAAGGTCCGTTGCAAGTCTTTGAACATCTTCGTGCTTCCAGGATGAATGACGAATTCTGACTTGTGACATTCATCCAACACTTGTCTTCTCAATGCTTCATACTCAGGGATCCACAATCGTCCCCTATATCTGATCACTCCATCTGTGACCGAAAAATCTATAGGAATCTTTTCGCACAACTTGAGTAGGTGGTTGTACTCGTTATCGTTTGGTTGTGCTTTGCCTATCTTCAATAGTAGCTCGGGTTGCATGCCGAGGTGTGCCATAATTCGTATACCGTCGCTGCTGGTCACTGGACTGACCTGAATAATGCAGTCAATCATGTTCCAACGACTCACTCTCAGGCATGCGAGTGATCCTCCTCATTTTCTACTAAGTGCGTCAGCAACTGAGTTTGCTTTCCCTGGATGATAACTGATAGCAAACTCATAATTCTTCAGAAACTCAATCCACCTCATCTGACACATATTCAAGTCTTTTTGAGAGAAGATGTATTTCAAGCTCTTGTGGTCTGTGAAGATTTCGAACTCTTCGCCATATAAATAGTGTCGCCAAATTTTGAGAGCGAAGACCACAGCTGCTAATTCGAGATCATGCGTCGGATAATTCTTCTCGTGCTTCTTTAATTGTCTTGATGAATATGCAATGACCTTCCCATGTTGCATCAAGACGCATCTCAAATCAGTGTCGCATGCGTCGCTATATATGACATAACCTCCTTGGTCTGAAGGTATGTTCAGAATGGGCGTCGTTGTCGGTCTCTTCTTTAATCTTGAAAGCTATCTTCACACCTTTGTGACCTTTTTTAGTGAGGTTTGTTAGTGGCGATGCAATTTTGGAAAAGTCCTGAATGAATCTCTTGTAATATCCAGCAAGTCCGAGAAACCTTCTAATCTCTGATGCATTTTTTTATTGTGCCCAGTTGGCAACCGCTTCCACCTATGCATGATCTACCGATATTCCATTTTCACTGATAATATGCCCGAGGAACATAATCTCTTTCAACCAAAACTCACATTTTGATAATTTGGCGTACAATTTATGCTCCCGTAAGGTCTGTAGCACAACTCTTAGATGTTCCTCGTGTTCTTCTGGGCTCGACGAATATATAAGAATGTCGTCGACGAAGACGATTACGAACTTGTCCAAATATGGCCTGAACACTCTATTCATCAAGTCCATAAAAGCTGCGGGGGCATTGGTCAGCCCAAATGGCATCACTAAGAACTCATAATGCACGTATCTTATTATGAAAGCGGTCTTCGGCACATCATCATCAGTGATTCGTAACTGATGATAGTCACTTCTCAGATCAATTTTCGAGAATACCCTTGCCGAAGATAATTGGTTGAACAGATCATCGATTCTTGGTAGTGGATACTTGTTTTTTATTGTGACCTTGTTCAACATCCGATAGTCTATGCATAGCCTCATCGACCCGTCCTTCTTCTTTACAAACAATACCGGAACGCCCCATGGAGAAACGCTCGGTCGAATGAATCCCTTATCCAGCAACTCCTGGATTTGGGTCTTCAATTCCAGCATTTTCGCTGAAGCCATTCGATAAGGAGCCTTTGATATAGGTGACGTGCCCGGCACCAAGTCAATGCGGAAGTCAATCTCCCGTCGTGGTGGCAATCCTGAAACGTCATCTAGAAAGACGTCCTTCACCACAGCAATGCTATCTCGATCTACTTCAACTCTGTCTGTCTTGATCACACTTGTCAGGAAACCCCGACATCCTTTCTTCAGCATCTTTTGTGCCTTTAAAGATGACACTAGGATCTTGCCCCTCTCTAGTGGTGTACCTCTGACAACAGTCTGAGGTCCTCCTGATGTTTCGATCAGTATCTTGCTCGGCAATGTAGGTAGACGTCATGGTAGGACAAACAGTCCATACCCAACATCACATCGTAGTCCCTGATCAGAATGATGATAAGGTCTGCGGAGAAGTTCTTGCCTTCCACTTCGACCGACACCATGGGGATGTACTTCTGGGTAACGATGGACCCTAGGGGTGTGCCAATGTCAAGTGGAAAACTAATCGCTTGTGGCTTTATGCTCAATAACATAGTGAATTGCTCCGAAATGAACGAATGTGTAGCACCTGAATCAAAGAGAATATTAGCATGAACACCATCTATTTTTAGCATACCTTGGATGGTGTCATTTGCCCTTTGCTCATCTGCAGGCTTCATATTGTATACTCGGCCTTGCACCATTCTAGGTGGTCCGTCGTTATGTTGCGGAGGAGGTCCAACACGTCTCGACTCTTTGCATTCTCTAGCAAAATGACCAACCTTATCACAGTTCAGACATGCACCAGTCCTCCGGTAGCACTCACCGGGATGCATTATGTGGCAGTAGTTGCACGGTGCTTTAGGCGGTTGAGGCTCATTCCTCACTGGATATGGTCTTCCCCGATTGCGATCATCTCTGCGGCGGGGGTCTCGCCTAGCCTGCCTTCTATCTCTGGTTCCATATCTGTTCTGATACTGATTGGCCGGTGCTTGGCTTTGTTGCTTGTCAATTGTCTTATCACCATCTTCTAGATAAATGACGAATTCTTCAGCAAATTGGAGGGTATGGTAGTTACCCCCCTTCACCCTTTCTCTGAGGTTGGGTTTCAGGCCATCCACCCAACGCTTCACTCGATCAAGTTCTGACTGCTGTAAGGTGGCGTACTTCTCTAGGCTCAGAAACTTGAAAAGGTACTGCTTCATAGTCATAGTACCCTGTTGCAGTGTCAAGTACTCCTTCTGCTTCCTGCCCCTTTCATAAGCAGGTATGTAGCGATTCTCGAACGCCTTCTTGAATTCTCCCCAGGTGATGTGGTCCTGGCCGGAGAACGTAGTGAGCTTGGTGGCCTTCCACCAATCTCTGGCATCTGTCGTCAGTTTTCTTGTGGCATAGATCATCTTGCGATCCTCGTCGCAATCCATCTCAAGGAATATCTGTTCTATCTCAATCTATTCCTCTGCATCCTCAAAATCACCCTTCCCGTTGAACCGATGGGGCTGCAACCTGAGGAACCTCTTAATGGTGTCTTTACGATCATGATGTGGTGGCACATTGGGACTCGAGTACTCAGTGTGCACAGAATGAAACTCCGATGGTAGTAGTCCCTATCTCAATTGTTCCTCTCGGTATCCATTAGCCTGGGCCTGATTCACTTGGAAGCCATGCATTTGTTGTCTACTCATTTCTTGGCTCAGAACACGTTGATTATTAGGTTGAGAACCTTGGACCTCCTGACTGGCCCGCTGTGACCCATTTCTGGGAGCTCGTGGTATTTGATTTGGAAATACCATCTTAGGAGGAATCTGTTCTCACACAACAATAACAATAAAATTCATAAGTGTGAGCTCAATAATATATAGCACAATTCAATACTTACTTGACCCTACTGGATGGCTGCAGTGGTTGCTCGTGACAGTTGCACATGAACTCAATTCTACCTATTTAGAGACAGCTAATAAGTGCCTCTTCTTAGGCTCTGATATCTTCTGTAACGCCCCGAGACCCACGTGACTTTCACGTGCTCAGAGTCGTCCCAGATGCGCTACTCAATTTTTTATAAAATATTTTTGCGGAATAAAATCTATAAAGTGCAGAATATAAAATATAAATGCGGAAGACTTTTAAAAAATAATAACTAATAATCCATAATAATCGAAATGCTAAAACATCCATGAGTTTACAATTCTAATAAGTGCGGAAATAATAAAACTAAATAACTAGATCTAATGCCATGTGCAACATCTGTCTGTCACTGAGCGTAGCCACCTGCAGGACCATCATCTATAGCTCTCTCACCTGCACGGATTCAGGTACAGGGAGATATCCATGAGTATAAAAATACTTAATACGTAGAGTCTAAAAGACAATCAATATGCTCAATAAAAAATAAGATTAAATCAATAATGAGTCAATTGAGCAGTCAATACAATAATCAATTAACAATTTATCAATATGAACAATATATCAGGCTATGGTCAACAGACCAATGTAAATCAATAATAATTTTTTTCCAATTAATAATTAACAATTGCTTGATTAATAGATCAATATTCAATTAACAATTTCAAATTCAATAATCAATGGTCATTGGCCAATAACAATTCAATTCAATAGGGCAATAATAATTGCCAACTCCATGCCAATATATCCAAATGACCATGATTTAATTCTATTCAATTCTATTCTATTTCGATTCAATTCCAATTTCAATTATATTTAATTCAGTTTATAATGTTCGGAGTTATCCAATTCAATGAGGAGCGCTCAGTCAATTAAGGGACACCATGTCACTTTCATGCAGGCCATTGAAGGATCAGTGCCACGGCAAGCCCGATACGATTCAATGGGTTCGTGTATGGTGGGGGACGAGTGGCCATACACAGGACAACCATAGTTTTTACACTATCTGCCCCATTCAATTCAATTCAATTCAATTGGTCCCGGCTTAGTGGCAGTAGCTTTCGACTTTTATCTTATTTACCTAAAATGTCTATCTTTGTTAAATTATTAATTAGGTTAGACAAGACCTAGACCAAAAACTAAATAGGCCAATCAATACAATCATCAACAAAATCAAAGATTATAATAATATAATCAGAAAAATAAATAATTAATATAACCAATAATTCATCACAAGACAATAAATAATTAAAGTTACTAATCATAAGTGATCTCGATTTCTATCTATAGATATATATTTATATTTGCTGACCGAGAAATCTAAAAATTGATTTTCCTTGTCGAAAAAATCATAAATAACAAAAAGACAGCCACACATTTTTTTTCTTTCCTAACCGCAAAAGAAATTTCCTCTCTCCAAATCTTCCTCCCTGTTCATTGCGGACGTAACGTCAATTCCCCCTTTTTTTTATAAATCTCTCTCTATTTTTTCTCTCCATCTTCTCTGATTTGGCGGCCGTAATTCCATTCTCTCTTTTTTTTTTCTCTCCACAGCTTCCTATCTCTTTCTCTCTCTACCCTCTCTATTCCATTACGCCCAGTAAATTCCAAACTCTTCCTTTTTTTTCTCTTACTGTTTTCTACTTTCTCCATTTATGTCATGAGATTATGATGAAAAGCAAATGACCTTTTCTACTTTTGCTGGCCGAGAATAATATGTGGTTCTCGGACGACTTGACGAACAAAATCAACTCATCAATTATTAACTAGTTTCATGATGGCAAACAAATCCCCCCTACGTACCTGTACGGACGCGCGGACGCTATTCGACTCCCCCTTTTTTTTCTGTCGCCGAGATATCGATGCCGAGTGCACCAAAATAAAAATCTCAGAAAATAAGTTTTGATCAGCCCTCATATATCTATTTATAAGATTTATAATTTTCCAATTACAATCTAACTATAATATCTAATCCTTCTCAAATTTTATCCTCTTTTTATCTTTATTTCTTTAACTAAGTCAGATTTATTCTATCTTAAATAAATTTCGAAATTCATTAATTAATCCCATCACAAATCAAACTCCTCCCCAATTTTTATTTTTATTTTCGGAATTAATAAATACACTAATATTAATAACAATATTTTCCAAAATAAAATAATAAAATATCTATTTATTTAATCCTGAAAAATCAGGGTCGTTACAAGACGTTTTCTCGACCCGACCCGGGTATGAAACCCACCCGACCTGGGATATGTTCAATTGATGATCCTTAAACCCTGATTTAAGTACTTAATACCTAATCTGTTTGTAATGTTAATCTTGCTCATTTAAATATGTATTTACCCTTCATGACTATACTTATTGTACCAATTGATTGTTATGCTATTATGATTATGTTCTTAAATTGAAGCTTTGATAAAGAATGACTAGGATCCTTATGAACCATCATGAAGGATGACTTATGATCCATATGAACCACTAAGAAGAATTATTATGACCCTTATGAACTACCATGACTTGGTTCATCTTTGACATATGATCTGATTCTTTTAAACAACAAACCATGATAATTAGGAGTCACTATTGCTCCCTACGACCTTGATTGATCCGAGCGATCAAAAGATAGATCCATGGCGTATAAGACATGATGGAGGGTTGTCGTTTACCCTATTTAGATGGAAATTTCTCCCTATAAATGTTTCTGCTTCACGCGAGCTCATCTTACTCAACGAGACTGATCGTGACACTGATCCTCTACTGACCCACCATAGTTTAGATAGCTGCACACTTGTGCGCCTGGAATGGTATTATCTAAAAGTGGATAGCTCTTCCAATTTATGAACAAGATGAAATAACATGAATTGCAAAAGATGAATGAAACGACTTTATCCTTATGAATATGAACAAAAATCATAAATATTAACAAGAACAATAAATATGAATGATGAATATAAACAATGAACATGAACACGAATATGGAAAAGAAAGGAAAAAGACATGTACTATAATATCTTTTATTGACTCATCTTCACTCATACTTGATTATATGTTTACTTCATGCTTATTCTAATGAAACTAATCTATGATTTATACGAACTCACACTTAACTTTAAGCTAATGGTTGAGCTTGCATGTGATTATGAGGATGTGTGCTGAGTTGATGTGTGTGCGACTGTAGTTCAGATGACGTATGCACATGGTTATCTTAGAGTCTAGTTGGAGTCTTTTATTTTTTTCATTACATAAAGTTGTACTTTTATTTAGATGGAACATATTAAGTTGTATCAAACTATGGACTTTGTATGCCTCATACTAAGACATTTGGATGTACCTTATCTATTTAGCTTCTGCATTTCTTTTATGATTGTATTGTTTTAATTATTAAGTCTCCCGCTTACGTGTCACTTTTCTTGATCATTCTGGTCAATGAAAGAGAGTCACTGAAAAAAGTAACGATTCAAAAGATATTTTTGCCACATGACAATGTCAAATTTTAGAGTGTTACATCTCATTATCATGTTTGGCGCCCTTCCCATGACAATGACGAAGACCAAGAATGCGAAGCAAGCGACTGCCAAGGTCGAGATCAAGGACGAGCAGGCGAAGGAGAAGCACAAACTCCTATGCTCTCTTCTTGAGCGAGTTCATGCGCCATCATGGCCCCCACCTTCTCGGCACCCAACATTGCCTTCTTCAATTAGAATATGTTCAATGCGGTCGAGTAGATCCTGAAGGCCGCCACAATGAATGCCCTAGATGAAGTGTACAGAGCATGCCTCGTCGACCTCTCTGATGGTCGTGCCCATTGATACCCGCCCAGGTGGATCGCATGGCCCAAATATGTGTGATCGCACAATGTGCCCAATTTTAGTGGTGTCATTTGATATCTAATTTATTATATATAATTTAATATGTTCTTATCACATTATGAAAAATCTAATTTCATATTTCTATTACTATATTTTTTTTAAAAAAATATTCTACTAAAATAAGGGATCTAAAAAATTATTCGAAAAAATCGATTCACTAAGGGTGATTTTTTTTCTAGACAATTTTAGAATGATTTTTATACTTTTAAAAAATGACTCTAAAAACGGCGAGTGATTCATTTTTTTTAATCGAACAACTTTCACCCTTACTAGCTGAGAACCACGAAATGTCATTCAAGCTAATGAAAAGAAAAAAAAAATGAAACAAATGCACTTTGCCTAACTCCAACTCAAGTCTTACTCTTTGTTCGGATTCCATACGTTGTACGCAAAAAAAAAGCTAACAAAACATTTTACAGGCCAATGAGAAACTAACACCAAAGTGGTCTCCATGCCAAATTTTGATCACAGCAATAAAACAAAAGTGATGTATCACGAGAAAGACACGATGGATCACCATTTTAAACTCGCCTTTTGCGTGTTATGAGTTATGACAAGATAAATGTTCACGGCCAAACCTTTTTTGCTTGTACGGAGATGATGGAAGTTGGTGTTGCATCAAGCATGTCTTCGGCAATCTTGTCATAATCATATATGCATGTACGATTAAAAATAAGTCTATTCGTAGTTCGATTAAATTTATTATTAAAATAAATCAGATTAAAAAATAAAAAATATTTTCTTAAAGAGACTTAACCTCTTATTCTAACCTTATAACTTATTAGGCCAAAATTTATGAATATATTATCTTTTATATATAAATTTTTAAAAATAAAAAAATTTCTTTCATCTTTTAACTTTTCTATTTTGAATTCAATACTTTTATTTTTTTATTATATGTTAAAAAAGTTTATTAGTTGTGTCTCTTTTATTTAGTTCATATTTATTATTTTTTAAATAAATAAGATTTATTATATTTAATCTAGTATATCATAAAAAAAATATTCGACTTGACAGATTAATAAGTTAGGTCGGGCATCAAAATTTAATCAAATAAGCCTGACTAAACTTATTTATAATTTATAGGTCAAGTTTAAATAATTTTATTTTATAACAGACTTGATTTTATTTATGTGAAAGACAAATTTGACATAGCTGGTGTCTAGCCCTATATACATGAATTCAAGAATATTCCTAATGTGTATATGTATTTAATGAACTTGTGGCACTTGTCAAAGGATTTTATGGATAAAATTTTCTTATTTTTTTATATATAATTATTTAATAATAATTAATTATAACAAAAAAATTAAATTATTATATTTTAAAAATGCAAACTTTTATAAAATTTTATCCTTGGTAATGAATATAATATTTTTTTACTCTTTAAAATTATTTTTTTATTGTAGGTGTAAGTAAAAACCTAACCATCTAAAATCTAATCAACTCAAAAATATAAAAAATTCTGATCCGATTAAAAATTAGGTTGACTTTTTAAAATAACTAAAATAACCCATTTAAATTAGAACTCCTAATAAAAAAATCTGAGGAACCAACTCCAAGCAAATATATTTCTAGAAATATCGTAATTAATATATTACTTCAACTTCCAAATAATATTTCGTAGTTTTACCTCTTTTTTACCCATATTTATTTGGTTACACATATTATTAACTTTTTTATGTAATTGAATTTGAATATTATCAAGTTATCAATTTAGTTTAATAAAAAATATATAAAATTGATTAAAATATTTTGATTGATAATGTAATAATATGTTAGTTTAATTTTTGTTTACATAAAAAAGTTGAACCTCTTTATCTAGCGTGATATATACAATGTTTATAATTATTTTAAAAAATATACAGTTTAAAGTAGATTCAGCTCCATACCATCATTTTTTTTTTCTCTAAAAAAAACTTCAGAACAATCTTTTATGCCTTAAAAAGATCAATTTTGTCTAATTATCAATGATCTTTTAAAATTATGCATAAACAAATATATGCCTTTAATAAGAGCTTAATCAGATTTGAACTTTTAACTTCTGATTTAGATATCATGTAAAATTTGATGTACTAATTAATTTTTTAAAAATTTAAATGGTTAAAAAAAGCAATATGTATATAATTTTATATTTTTAACCGAGACATCGACTCTGAAGATGCTGATCAAAGCAGTCGTCAAGAGACGAGAGAGAGATAGTCGTCGATGAAGAGACGAGAGAGAGAGAGGTAGGACACGCTCATTGATCAACGGCAGGAGAGAAGATACGCGCAAGGAAAGAGGAGGATCTGTCATCCCAAGATGTGATCACAATAATATTATATACGAGTTTAAGTAATATGCAAATCACAATACTGCCAACTTTGGTGCGAGCTTTTCTATTCTTACATCAGACAGGTGACGAGTAATCCATTGACGAGAACACCAAAGATACAAGGACATTAAATGGATATACATAACTCCAAGCAAGGTTGCAGCATCAATACCTGCTCTAAAAGAGGAACTTTTTCTTTGCTCGTATGTCCATACGACATGCCACGAGGAATACAACATTCGACTTCTACAATTTCTACGAATTCTGCTTTTTATCTTTAATGGGATTACAGTCATATGCCACTCCTTCCAAAAGTAAAAGTTTGCAAGCTTTCAATTAATCAGCAAGGTAAAAGAACCAAAACATTAAGGGCAAATGTTGATTAATTTGTTCGCTTAAAAATATAACATGTCTAAAGAGATTCACTTGAAACAACAAGCGCAGAGAGAAAACAGAATCATAGGTAAGGATTTGAACTGACAATGCGCCATGGGCCAGACACATGGAAATGACCCAGAGAAAATCTTTCATCGTACTTCAACAATAGAGAGCTCAAACTCTCAACAAGACCAGAACGTTGAAAATATTGAGGGCAACTAAGTGGCGATGATCCAAAATTGTTATAAACCCATGCAACACTCATCAAGTCGACATAGACAAAAGCAAGTTGAACACCAAGTTCAAGATCCACAGAAATAACATCTAGAAGCACAAATAGAACATTAAGCTTATCGCTTCTTCGAGACACCAACAGTCTTTCCTCTCCTTCCAGTAGTCTTTGTGTGTTGACCGCGGACGCGAAGACCCCAGTAGTGACGAAGTCCACGGTGGTTCCTGAACTCGAAAAGATAGTGTACACAAGTCAGAAGACATTTATATGTAAATAATACATATTCATAGAACTAAGATGGCACTATCGCTAATCACATAAAAAATTGAGTATGATAAGCCAACTAGATTGAAATTTACTTATTGGTGCAGAAGATGGCCCAGGATGCATAAAAAACAAGGAAACACATGTGTACATCATTCTATTCGTTTCATCGTGCACCAGCCAAGAAAATTAAAGGTAACGTACAAGCATAAAGAAGAAAGATACACAGTTCAAGAACAAGAGTGAGAAACAACATAACTCGCATAAGAACATACAGGAAATACAAACAACAACAACAAAGCCTTATCCCACTAGGTGGGGTCGGCTACATGGATCATACGACGCCATTCCGAACATACAGGAAATACAAAACAAGGAAATTTAAACTAATTTGTGCGACTCACATTCTGGTGTACATTTTGCTCACGCGTAGGTACATGAGTTTGTAAGAACTTAGAACCAAGCAACACATTGCAGCAGATTGGGGTTAAAAGAATGAGAAGCTCAAGAGAAATCTCGCCAACATATGGGATAAGGCTTTGTTGTTGTTGTAAAGTTTTAACTTAAAAACATTAGATGAACTAACATAAATGAATAATCATAAATCTTATTGTGCCACAAAGTCTGTAAAAATAATTAAATATGGTGTACCAATATCAATCAATAACGTGAGTTACTCAAAGTTCAATGGAATTGCATTGGTGTAACATATACTCGATAACAGCAACATTTTTTGAACATATGTTCATTCTCTGATGACACTTAAATGCAATTGACACGCCCTACTTTAAATATCACTTTTACTGTTATATGCATTGCTCACATTAAATTATTTAATAATGTAGATAACTGATCTAAAGCATATACAGGCAGAGATCCACTGACCAAAAACACTGAGCAAAGAAATAAAAACATCAAGATAAGATTATCACAACTGAATTTAAACAAGAATACTGAATGGATGAAAAGAACAACAATGTATGTTGAACAAATGTACAGAAGATGGCGCAGGTTATTAAAACTTAAGACGTTAATGCATAATATGAAAATATTTCCAGAAAGAATGTTTAAGAGACAATGAAAAATCTGAACATTATACAATTTCACGATAAATAAACCACAGATAATAAAAACGTCCATATTAACAAAAAAACGCAGAAATTAGCAACAAATGTCCAGCAAATAAAAAGAAAGTACCTTATCTTCTTGAGTCTCTCAAGGTCATCCCTAAGTTTCATGTCCAGTGCATTTGAAACAACCTGAGAGTATCGCCCATCCTTGTAGTCCTTCTTCCTGTTCAAAAACCAGTCAGGGATTTTGAACTGACGAGGATTGGCAACAACAGTCATGAGGTTCTCCAGTTCTGCAGCTGATAGTTCCCCGGCCCTACAATAGAAATTGCAAAGTGTCAACGATGCAATATTTTATGCAAATAAATCACAGCTGAAACTATTAATTGAGATAATAAAGGAATTTGAAAAAATAATTGAAACACATGTGATGAAGACTAAAGTGATTTCAGATAAAGGCTAAGCATGCATTGTCTAAAGATTTTTTATTGACATAACTTTACAAATAATACTCTCAACAAGTAAATTTCCACATTCATACTGTTCTCGATTTTAGACTACTCAAACCATATCTGCTATGTTTATATAGTTTTATGGGCCTACAAGAACAGCCCAACAATCAGGAGAATCTTCTTTAATTCTTTTTTTTTTAAATTATTATAAAAATTACGTTTTTACTTGATCCAGACCACTGCTCAAATTTTTGCTTGACAATATCTCAATTTTTTTGCATTTAAACATTGAATTAAATTGTATAAAATGTGATCATATTCAGTGAGGAGTACACAATAAAATACATATATGTTAACAATAAACTTCATCGAACCGATCCTGAGAACTAAACAGATTTTGTACAGCAAATAAATCAAATTCCGAATCTATCTCCAAATAATGAACGCGAAAAGGGAACAACAACCAGTTTAAAGATTGGACCTTTTGTTCATATCGACGTCGGCCTTCTTGCAGACAATGTTGGCGAAGCGTCGGCCGATACCCTTGATGGAGGTGAGCGCGAACATAATCTTCTGCTTCCCATCGACGTTCGTGTTGAGGACACGAAGGATGTGCTGGAAATCCTCGTTCGCCACTAGCGACTGTGTGAACCGAAAGCAAGCAACGAGCAAGACAAATCGGATCAAAACGTTCAAAAGAAACAACAGAAAAAAAAAACCAAGGAAAATAGATAAATCGATCGACGAGGAGATGCGATAGATGGAGAAGAGGAGAGGAAAGGGAGGGCAAACCATGACGACGACAACGGTGAGGCACCCTGTTCTGCGCCGCTGCTGCCTGTTACAGATCTCCTTCCCGCGCGCCGAAGAGTAGGCGCATGTGCGAGGAAACGAGCTTATAAAGGCTCCGCCGGAAGCAAAACCCTAGAGAAAGGATTTGCATCAAGTGGATCGCAAATCGGAAAGCCTATTGGCCCATAAATAATATTTGGGCCGGGTCCAAAGTAAGTTTAGCCATGATATTTTTTTTTGTATTTTATTATGTATGAACCATATGTTTAAAAATAATGTTTCGTATATTATTTAAGTTATATAATACTGTAAAATAATTTTAAAATAGAATAATGGAAAATATCCATTTCTCTCCTTTTGTTGAATTCCGTAAATACATAAAGTGAAAACTTTCTCTCTATTTTCCTTCAAGATCTTAATTTTTTTTCAACTAAAAAATTAAAAAAAAAGAGAGGAAACAAGTAATCATCTAACCATATTTATTAAAAATATAAATATATATGTGAAAATTTTACATAAATAAAATTATTATTTAATATTTATTTCCTTCCTTTCTTGTTAATTGCTCCATTCGAACGAGAATATGTCAATCAAACCAAGCTTTCTAATAGATTGAAAAATACTGTTGATTGTAAAATTTTAATTGTCAAACATAAAAAGTTAGAAAATCTAAAAATAATCCACAGTATATTCTGAATAACTAAATATTTTTTTTCATAATGAGTGTAGTCGTATTTATGCTTAACTATATTATAGTGGAGCGACGTATAAATAAAATTGAGGATTGAGGCTATTGAATTGTTTTATGGATTATGGGGTGGACGCTCCTTCCTATCGCGATGATCGTACGATGCGCGATGGACGGATAGATGTAGGACATGCAATTCTTTCAGAAAAAAATTGGCCGGTTTCAAAAAATTAGGTAGAAACTTATTATTAGCACATAAAGGAACCTAATCTCCGGTCCATCGGCCGACCACTCGGTCCGGCTTGACTCGCTTTTCCCAAAAATTTCGAGTTGTTTTATTCTGCTTTCTATTTGACCATTCAGATCCCGAACCGACCAAGGAAAAAAAAAAAGCAGGCGATCGACAACGGCAAGCTCTTGAGGAGGAGATCGAGAGAGGCGGGTTGAAGAAGAGAAGAGGCGGCGAGTTCGACGACAGCGATGGGAGTTCCGGCGTTCTACCGATGGCTCGCCGATCGTTACCCTCTCTCGATCTCCAACGTCGTCGAGGAGGAGCCACCGGAGGTCCGCGGCGTCGCCATCCCCATCGATCTCTCGAGACCGAACCCTAATGGCGTCGAGTTCGACAACCTCTACCTCGACATGAACGGCATCATTCATCCCTGCTTCCATCCCGAAGGAAGAGTGAGTTCAGCTCCCCTATTTTTTTTAAAAGAATGTTCGTCTAATCTTGGCGGTTTGGAGTGGGGAAGATGCACTGCTTCGCACTTTGCTTATTAATTTGGGAACTAATGAGTTGAATTTTTTATCTACTTATTTCATTTTTTTAGTTACCGTCAAGGTGTGAGAATCTTTGTTTACTTTAAAATGATTGGTTATGCTGAGACATAAAGGGCGTGAAATTGGTGTGAACAATAGACTTGCTTGAGCTTGCGATGTATTTAGATTGTCTTAAAGAGAACAAACTTGTTTTTTTTCTCTTGAGAATTAAATATTACATAAAAACAGGAGTCCTATTCCCCTGTTACATTTTATATACTGGATGCATATTGTAAAAAAAAGGAATTTGTTCCAAAAAATATGATGTCAAATGATAATTGCTGAGTGTTGTTTATGGTACTTTATTTAGCTACGTAGAGGGAGTAGATATGGCATACCTTAATTCTTAGTATTGCCCTTTAGTTTCCCTCAGGACTAACACTAAAAAACTTCTCTTGGGACCGATTATTTCTCTTAAGGCTTATCCAATTATGGCTTTTGACATTCATGTGTAAAATCCTAACAAAATTAGGCAGGTCTTCGGACTATTGGCATAAGAACCTTCATATTTAGTTCATCTGTATAGTTGTATTTATTTTATGAATTCTTATCCAAAACTCCTATCACGTTAGGGAATTTGGATATTCCTTGATGGACTTTGTTTAGTCCTTTCCTGTAACCTTTCATAATACTAACATGTACCAATTGAATTGGTCTGGTTCTTTGTAGATTTGTAGGTCTAATATATGGTTTTAACCCTTTATTATTCAGCAGACTAATGCTAACAGTTGAAACAAGCAGGTTCTTCATTTGTGTGTGTATATGTATATATATATTGAGAGGACTGTTTGTCCTATATTAGCATGATCAATGTGATGTACAGGCACATTCGAGCTTGTCAAGGTAGCATAGTCTACGAAGGTTTTACTGAACTTGCATTAGTTTTTTTTGGAAGCTGAGCCTCCGTATAGTTCTTCCATTTTAAAGAAATAATAGTTTCCACATTATTGATGAATGATCGTACCCTTCATATCTACTTTCTCGAAGGTTGAAAATCAATGATTTACTAAATTACACTGGATTATGGATTTTTCAATATCACATGTAATCACCAAAATTAGTGTGCCATGAAGCATCCTCCTTCATTTTGGTCACTGGAAGAAAAACTAAATATTCTGCATCTCATTACATTTTCAAGTATGCACTTCTAATATCATCTTTGTACTAGCAGCCTGCACCTCAAACTTATGATGAAGTCTTTAAGACCATCTTTGCTTACATCGATCATCTGTTTGGTCTGGTTCGGCCAAGAAAACTGTTGTATATGGCAATTGGTGAGTTCTGTATCCTTCACAAATGGTCAATTCTAACATGAAAATTAGCTGTAACACATAGGAGCCTGAATGTTGCAGATGGTGTTGCTCCAAGGGCTAAAATGAACCAACAACGTTCAAGACGTTTCAAAGCTGCAAAAGATGCAGCCGAATCAGTGAGTTTTATTTCACACTTTTTAATATTAAGCTTATAAGAAAACTGAACTTTAATCAACATGTTCAATTTTTCTAATAATATATTTCTCAGGCAGCTGAGGAGGAAAAATTGAGAGAAGAATTTGAGCTTGAAGGGAGAAAATTGTCTCAGGGGAAGCCTGAAACATCTGATTCAAATGTCATTACCCCAGGAACAGAATTCATGGCTTCTCTCTCAGTCGCACTTCAATACTATTTACATTTGAGATTGAATCATACCACTGGATGGCGGTCAGTTAAGGTGTAAAACCTTTTATTGTATCATCTTTATGATATCCAGCTCGAGCCATTTTGCATTCAGTGATCAGCGATGTAATCATTGCTGGTTTTATTGCGTCAATCATTGATTTCAGGATACTTCTCTCTCTATTTATATTCATGGAGCTGTGCATTGGGTGCTTATTTGAAGGTTATTTTGTCTGATGCAAACGTGCCTGGAGAGGGTGAACACAAGGTCATGTCATACATTCGCCTGCAGCGTAATCTTCCTGGTTTTGACCCAAACACTCGTCATTGTCTATATGGGCTGGTTAGTACAACTTTTTCCATGTAGAATCCTCTATCTCCCTCTCAAATTATTACATATGAATATTATATGCTCTCTCTTACTTGTACACTTACTCTTAATGGCCTTGCCATTATGCAGGATGCTGATTTGATAATGCTTTCTTTGGCTACTCATGAGATCCATTTTTCAATCTTACGAGAGGTCTGTGAAGTTGATCTCTAATTTCTCAGTCAGACAAACCTTTAATACATAATTGCATAATAGGGACCGGCAAAATGTGAACATAGCATTTTCTATGTGGGCATGGGGCAATAACACAAATGTGTACATATTTGCTCCTTTGCATACACAATATATTATAGACATCATATCCATCATATTCTGTACTTTATGTATTATATATAAAGATACATAAGTTCCTCTGCAAATTGTTGATGTTCACGTCCGTTCTAGTAAAGTTTTGACTGGCAATTTTTGTGACCGATTGTACAGGTGATCGCCCTGCCAGGGCAACAGGATAAATGCTTCATTTGTGGTCAGTTAGGGCATTTTGCCGCTGATTGCCAAGGTGGGCAGAATAACAATGCTGTAGATGATAAACCCATTTATAAAAAGAAATATCAGGTAATATTGAAAAAGCATTCATCATATGATTGATATGGTGCTTATTTAAACTTTTCATTTCCGGTGTCAGTGATCAGTAGGCGTAAGTTCTGATGAATTTAACTGTGCTTGCAGTTTCTTAACATCTGGATTTTGAGGGAGTACTTGGAGAAGGATCTGGAAATATCCGATGCTCCATTTAAGATAAACTTTGAGCGGATATTGGATGATTTTGTCTTTCTATGTTTTTTTGTTGGAAATGATTTCCTGCCGCATATGCCGACTTTGGAAATTCGTGAGGTTGATTTTCTCCCAAGTATTAGGATGCACTTAGAAAATGTTGTTTCTTGATACCTGTCTTCGATGATTTACTTCTGAGTTGTCTAGAACAAGGTTGTGCTAAAGATTTCTTGATTATGCAGGGTGCAATAAACCTTCTTATGTTCATTTACAGAAGGGAGTTTGTGTCAATGGGAGGCTACCTCACAGACAGGGGTGAGGTAAAATGAACCATCCGTATGTGCATGTGATGTTTTTTATGTGCCATTAGCAACAGTAGTATTTTTTTCTCTTTTTTTCGAATGCAACACTAATAGTATCCCTCCATTCATGTATGGAAATCTTTTTTTTATTCTCCTGTTATTGCTCAAATAATAACTTTTCATTCCTAAAAGTAGTGACATTTCATCAAAACATACTAGCCTATATTTGTTGATGTTTCCATACTGTTCTATACAATTCCCAGAGTTTTGTCAAAGGAACAATACTATCCATTTGATATGGATGAGCTAGCCTACTAAGGTTTCTCCCAAATTGGTGCTCTATATCTGTGCTCTAATGCATGCAAATTCAACACCTTTCCAAGGTGGTAGTAACACACGGTTTGCCAAAAGATTTGTTATTTCTTTTAATCGAGTGGAACAACAGGTAGGAAATAATTGTTTTATCTCAAAGCAGGTAAACTAAGTTCAATCTATAATCTGTAGGATTTTTCCTCCTAAAAAAATGTAGAATTTTCTGTTTGATGTCATATATTTTCCTCTTAGAATTCCTGAAAGTATAAAAAATCAGGCTGAAATGTAACATGATTTTAGCTAAATAGATGAGAGGAATATTGCAATTGCAGTGGATAAATGACCTATCACATCTTTGAATATATTCATTTTGTTGAATTATTCTGTTCATTCTTTTTTAATATCATATCACTTGATCTACTTAGGTTTTGCTGGATAGAGTAGAGCATTTCATTCAGTCGGTTGCAGTCTACGAAGATCAGATTTTCCAAAAGCGTGCTCGCATTCAGAAGGTATTCATTGCTGCCATCTTTTACTTATGGTTTCTGTACAGTGGTTGTTTTGATTGAGTTGTACATCTTGAATTCAGGCTGATCTGAATGTTAATGATGTTCATAACATGGATGCTTATAGTGGTTCCAATGGGGATATTGATGCAGTGGAACAAATAACAAGTTTTTATTGTAACTAATAACTTATATCAAATTTTTTATGCGAAGGACAAAGAAACTTCAGCAGAATTAAATAAACAGATAAACATTGACGCTGGTTCAAGTCCAGAGTTGATGAAGTGATCACTTTTGAATTCATCAGCACCTCAGACAAGTCCAAGGTCAAGAATGTGCGATACAAACTCTTAAATTCAGGAAAAGAACTCTGAACTGAAAATTGTTTATTGATAAAATTATCTTGATCTTTCAGTAACCAGGTCATTATAAGGCTACAATGACTATTTTTTTCAGAGAAAGAGGAATCCAAAATCTCAAGTATAAATGAAAAAAAAATAGACTCCTAATATAGCAAGAGCATAAAACAGACCAATAGAGAGCTCCTAACAAAAACAGAAAATGATACTACCAAATCCAAATCAATTCAGATTGTAATCTCAGAAACCATATTAGGTTCCTACATCCGATATTCCTCTAATATGCCACTTCCTTTGCCAGTCACTTTCAGTAGGGATCTAAAATAACTTTCTAGAAGATGGAAGATAAGCTGGAAACTTTATAGGTAATAAGTCGGTTTTGTCATTCTCTGTACTGTAATTGCTTATTTGAACTTGTCCCACCTCTCTTCTCAAAAAAAAAAAAAAAAAACTTGTACCACCTCAATTTTGTCTGAAGTAGATGACATGGATGCTTATAGTGGTTCTATTGTGTCTTAAATTTACAACTTTTTTGTTCTAAGAAAAAGTTACGACTTTCTTTGCCAGTCCCTAAAGGTAGAGATTTAAAATAACTTTCTAGAGCCTGAAAGTTAAGCTGTAAATCTTAGAAAATCTTTTTACGATAAACTGTCAGTTCTACATTGAGCATTTGAGTTAATTGTGTTAAAATGAACACTAATTTGTGCGAATGGTCTTACATTTTGATTCTTATAGCTTCTTGGATTAGTAGGTGTCTGTTGCCTTCATAACCCTACCCTTTGTTCAAATTGTTATTATTGTCTTACCGATTGATAATGAAGTATCATATTTATATGTTTTCATTCTCTCCCAACAAAGTTTGTTAGGAAAGGAGAATGTGGTTGGTGTCCATGCTACAGTTGCCTGATTTGCTTCTCTTGCTGTTACCTCTGGCACTCATGACAGAGCGCATTAAGTTTTTCGTAATTTTGTTTGATCCTTCTTTTTTATTTTGCACAGGCTGATGCTAGATTTGCATATATCTGTACTTTTTCTGGTTATCCTTAGTTCTTACATTAGCTTTGGTTCTTAGTTTTGACATTGTTCATTTGAGAATATCCTTGAATCTCAGGCCATTGAGAATAATGAAGAGCTAAAGATGAAAATGCAAAATGAAGGTTCAGAGGAGAACCGTTCTGCACCAATAGACAAGGTTTGAATTATTTTGCCTTTGGTTATACGATAACATCATCATATTATGTTTCATGCTTCTTGAGTAGTAGGTACTTGCTTCAGCAAAGAGAATAATGGGCTGCATGCGAGTTCAAAATATGCCTTTTTTTTCAAACTTTCTTGAAATTAAGGATATGTTAATCTCACAGATTTGGACATAAAACATGTATTGATCTCGTGCGTGAATATGGGTACATGTGCATAGTCCTTGAGCTCAATATTTTTCTCCTAAGGGAGGTAGAGGCTAAACTGAAGTTGATCTATTTGCTGGATCAATGATTAAAAACATATACTAAGGTATTTGACCTCTTGGGATCTCTTTGTGTTGCACTCCTTTTTTCTTTCGCGGAGAAAAAGAATGACCACCACCAAAGTTGTGGTTGTCATCCATGTGTGTGTGTGCGTATGTGAAATGGATGCCATATACAAAAAGGACTTCTCAAGAAGAGAGCGACAAAGGAGAGATGTACAATGTCTAGCCAAAACCTCACTCTGAAGAGGAAAAGTGATATGGTGTACAATACTTTCAACGTGACATCGCACCCTACAAAAAATGATCTGGTTATGCATGAGCCAAATGGCGCTAGGAACCGGAAAAAGGTCTCCAGCCTCACACGCCAGCCCTGTTGCTGCCTGGCGGAGTGGCTACCAAAATGTCTCCAAACACCATGCTCGACTGTCGCTAGACCTCTCGGTATAAACAGGTGGGTGATGTCCTTTGCCTCGCCACATAGGATGCAAGATGTATCAGTGTGGGGTGCATTCTGGTGTGGAGTTTGTCTCGTTGTATAAACCAAGCAAAAATCTTGACTTTCCATAGCACCCAAAAACACCAGATGAGTCTGCAATCCGTTTTGAACTCTGCATAACCCATGATGACCGGTAGAAGATGGAGGTAAATGCTGCGATAAGAGGACTTTGAAAGCCAACTCCACCTGTCCAACCTAGAGGGGTCCGGGCGAAAGGGGGTGATCCTCTGGTGAAGAGACATGAGATCTAAAATGTGCTGATATGAGAGTGGAGATGAAAAGAGAAGGGTCCATGAGCTGGAGCTTGGGCCGCCGGCCTCAGCCCAGTATTCCCCACCACTGAAGCACTCGTGTGAGCTACGAGGGCCCACAATCGCAGCAACGCCGCCGCCTGCGTGCACCCTGGTAACCAATCTCACTACCAGAATGAGAACACCTCCCCATATCCGAATGAGGGCACCATGAATGGGCGGACCCGTGGGGCTAGCGCCACCACCCCCCGCCATAAAGAGGAGGCCCCTCGTGGTAAGAATGGTCGGAGTCTTCCAAGACAGGTCATGCTTGTAACAAGTGACAAACACTGTTCTCGGGTCCCATAATCTGCTCTAGCCACCGGGCAAGAAGTGCCCAGTCGGTATAGCAAAGATCCCGTACTCCCAATCCTCCCTGTGAAGTAGGTCGATAGATGTTGTCCCAAGCAACTAGGTGAACACTCCGTCTGTCTGGTTTGCACCTCTCCTAGAAGAACCTGCTCTTCAAGGAATCCAAGCATTTGCAAACCTAACATGTAATAGATTGGGAGCGCCAAAAGGATTGATATGATTAATATGAGCCAACCTCCACGTGACAGCAAGCGTGAGCTCCACCCAGGAGGTTCGTGCTCCAATCGATCAATAACCGGGGTTCACCCCTAAGTAATCGAAAGTGCCGGGCGGAGTGTGAAGCTCAGCTGCTCATTGGGTGGCGACCTCCTCAACCATGCCAAAGGAGACGAAGGATGACTTGCATGGTTAATCTGGAGGCCGGATGCCGCACCGAAGAGCTCCACAAGGATGGCCACCCCCCTAACCTCCTTGTCGGAGCCCTCGATGAGAAATACCTTGTCGTCGGCATACTAGATGAGAGGGATTAGATCCCCAGCGAAGCCCTTGAATAAGCCAGCTGCACAAGACACGTGGGTGTTGCACCCCTTTTTATTTTCCTCAAAACACTAAAGTACCAAGGATGAGGTATGAGGTGAAGTGCTCTACTGACACATTGTCATATTGATACACTTGCAAACTACAACAATGAAGGGCACATTATGTGTCATATTGATACACTTGCAAACTACAACAATGAAAAGGTACATTTATACATGCTAACATGGTACTAACGAACAAGAGGTTGGAGGGAGCCACAATAGGTAAAAAGTAAAACTGAGAAGGGTTTGGATAAGAGTTCAACAGCGGCATAAAGATGTTGAAAGTTACTAGTGAGGGGTCATCAGCAATAGTGAAGCAAAAAGTTGAAACAAAAGACACGGAACTCATGGATGCAGCTCAATAAGACTCCTACATGTAGGATTGGAAGCCAATCCACATTGACAATTGAATGGAGAAAAACAAGGATTGACCTCTATGAGGTTTCAGAGGCATGTGCCTTTTATGTGATTTTAAGTGCCTCTATGGAAAACAGTCGGAATTTGGTACCTGAGGTCTTTGTTCCTTCATGATTTATCTTTTTTTTAACAACTTGTATCGGGAATGGTTGCTCTTTTTATGAGAAAAAGGATGACCACCAGAGTGGTGGTTGTCATTTGGCTATATATATAACTGTATCAGGAATGGCTGCTGTACAATGTCTGAGAATGCAACTTTTATCAGGACTAGCTAATTTCCTCCTAAAAAACTACACAATTGGACCATCATATAATATTCGAGGAATTATATTAGAAACTTCTGAGTTATTCATCTGAATGTTATTATATATTAAAAACAATTACAAATCAGGGCTACTTGGTTTCATTTGAAGTTTATTTGATTTACATGATTTCTTTTTGGTCATCCTGTAGACATATTAAACCAATACTTTACTTCATGTAAGGCATATCAGAAGCTTATTGTTCATTGAATAAAAATTTTGCGTCTTCTTTTAAATGTTTATCACGGCAAAGAACCATTAATGTGCTTAGTTGGAACCAATACAATTGATGGACAATTGATGGTACTTTCTTTTTATCTCATTAATTGCAATCTTGTCTACTGGGATCTTCTATTGTTATTTATGCACAATTGTATTGACTTGAAGGATTTTGGTTGTCAAATATAAAAAGATACTATTTTCCTCTCAACAACAACAACAACAACAAAGCCTTATCCCACTAGGTGGGGTCGGCTACATGGATCATACGACGCCATTCCGCTCTATTAGTAACCAAACCTTTCGGTATATTATTCACCAATAGATCTTGCTCTATTAGTTCGCCAAGTGTCCGCCTTGGCCTCCCTCTCCCTCTTTTAATCGGACTCCAGATTATTTGATCTACTCTTCTTATTGGCGCATCTAACGGTCTTCTCTGAACATGACCAAACCATCTCAAACGATTCTCTACCATTTTCTCACTAATAGGAGCCACTCCGACTCGTTCATGTATATGGTCATTCCTAATCTTATCTAATCTTGTATGACCACACATCCATCTCAACATCCTCATTTCGGCTACCCCCACTTTACGTTCATGTTGTCCCTTCATAGCCCAACATTCACTACCATATAACACTGCTGGCCTTATAGCAGTACGATAGAATTTTCCTTTAACTTTATTGGGTACTTTTCTATCACAAAGAACTCCAATGGCTTTCCTCCACTTACACCAACCAGCTTGAATTCTATGATTAACATCGTCATCAATCTCACCATCTTGTCTTACAATTGATCCTAAATATTTAAACTTTGTCACTTGAGGAATTATATCCTCCCCTAACCTAACTTTCAAATCGTCTCTAAGTTGTTTATTTGTGAAATTGCTATGCATATATTCTGTTTTATTCCTACTTAAACGAAAATCCTTTGACTCCAACGTATTTCTCCATATTTCCAATTTTGTATTAATCTCTTCTCTTGAATCCGCTAAAAGTACTATATCATCCGCAAATAGCATGCACTTAGGTACCTCCTCTGTGATACTCTCGGTTATATCATCGATAACTAAGTTAAATAGATACGGGCTTAAAGCTGATCCTTGATGTAGGCCAATTCCTATAGGAAATTCATTTGTCTCACCTCCGGGTGTCCTAACCCTAGTCAATGCCCCATCGTACATATCTTGTATTACCTTAATGTAGGCAACATTCACCCTCTTCTTTTGCAAGGCTTTCCAAAGTACATCCCTTGGTACCCGATCATACGCCTTCTCTAAGTCAATGAAAGCCATATGTAAGTCTCTTCTCCTACTTCGATACTTCTCCATCATTCCCCTTAGTAAATAAATCGCCTCTGTAGTGGATCTTCCTGGCATGAACTCAAATTGTCTCTCAGAAATACTAGTCTCCATTCTCAATCTATGCTCAATCACTTTTTCCCATAATTTTATAGTGTGACTCATAAGTTTAATCCCTCTATAATTTGCACAATTCTGAATATCCCCTTTATTTTTGTAAATAGGAACTAATGTACTTAATCTCCAATCATCAGGCATCTTTTTCGACCGTAAAATCTCATTAAATAGTTTACATAACCACAACACACCTTTTTCTCCTAAACATTTCCAAACTTCAATCGGTATACCATCCGGTCCAACGGCTTTACCATTCTCCATTTTCTTAAGAGCTTCGCTAACCTCCGAGACTCTAATTCTACGATAAAATGACCTATTAAGCTCACATTCGCTAACTGTCAAGTCCTCCAAATCACAACGGGAACCTTCACATCCATCATTAAATAGCTTATAGAAATACTCTTCCCATCTGTTCTTAATATCTCCTTCAGTAACTAAAACCTTGCCAACTTCATTTTTTATGCATCTTACTTGATCCAAATCTCTCGACTCCTTTTCTTTGTTCCTTGCAATCTTGTAAATCCTTTGTTCACCCGCCTTTGTCCCTAACTCCTTATAAAACCCCTCATATGCTTTAGCACGAGCATCACTAACTGCCTTCTTAGCCTCCCTTTTCGCCAAACGATACTTTTCCCAATTGTCAGAACTATTGTCCAAGTGTATCGCCTTGAAACAATTCTTCTTATTACGCACCTTTTCTTGGACCTCCTCATTCCACCACCAAGTCTCCTTATCTCGTGGTCCAAAACCTTTTGATTCTCCTAAAATGGCTTTAGCAACCATTTCAACCTTTTTTGCCACATTCTTCCACATGATACTAGCATCTTCTTCTAACTCCCACACACTTTCCTCTAATAACTTACTTCTAAAAGTCTCTCGCTTCTCCCCCTTTAACTGCCACCACTTGATCTTTCGATCAAAAACTGTTCGGGATTTTGGTTTTATACATTTTATTTGCATATCAAGAACTAACAATCTATGTTGTCAATATATTCGTTGATCCATGTTCATAAGATTCGACATGATTTTATGTTGGCTGTCGGGGCCTAACACAACCCTCCTCCTTTATCCGGGCTTGGGACCGGCTATAAAATATAGGCGAAGTTTATTTTCCTCTCACAAAAAAAAAAAACAAAAAGATACCATTAAGGAGTGTGCAATGGTTTTTGGTTCTTTTGAGAGGAATGTGCAATGGTTTAAGACCTTTTATTGTATTTTCCATCGTGTGGCAGTAGGATAGATGGAACTAAGTGGAAATTTCACCAGTGTTGGAGTTTTTGTTAGTGCAGAAGTGATATGTTTTTTTATCTGATAGAATGAAGTTTATGCACCTGTCAAATGGCTGTAGTTCTGCAATTAATTGTAAAGTAACTAGTGGCTGGTGCTGGCTCATCACTTATGTTGCATTGCAAGAACTAGTAAACTTGGTACTATTGGCATTCTGATGTTGCTTATCCAAATCTAATTGGATGCTAAATTTATTTTGGTTGGAACCTTATGACTTAAGAATATACCATTAAATCCACTTTTGTCTCCTCCCTTTCTCTCTCTTAAACGAAACTTATCTTTCGTCTCTGTTACATTCCCACTGCTATGCTTTTGAAGGAGTCATTATTGATCAAGTTTAGTTGTTTATTTTATTCATTTTTTGAAAGTATTTATTTTACTTTCAATCTTCTTAGGAATCAATCAATTGTTTTTTTAGGGGAAAAAGCTACCAAGTTGCAACAGCCATTCACATGTCATGTATATTACTGTAAATAGTTTTGTACTGTACAGAGAAGTGTGTGCTCTACTGGGAGAGAATCAAGAAATAGACAATAAGGGGCTGTCACCTGAACCCCACTCCCGAATGAGAAAAATGACATGGTGAACAATGTTTTCTATGGGTGTTCACTGGTTGGGTTTAGGGTTCTTTTTTTTTTTTGCTGTGACGCGGCCCAACCCGACCCGGGTTGGGTGGTCGGGTTACCCGATCACCATTTTTCTTTTTTTTTCTTTTATTATAAAGCATTTATTATTTTATTTTTAATACAAGAATGTATTTTTAAATACCAAAAATATTGTTTTAAATATCTATATACTTTTCTACATTTAAAATATTTTTATTTCATATTTTTTTTAATATTAAATGATATACAACTGTTAAATTAACTAAAAAATCATTTAAATTTTTTTAAAAAAGAAAAAACTGGGTCATCGGGTCGGGTCGGGTCAACTCAGGTTGGAATTTTCCTACCCGAACCTGACCCGACCCTTGGTCGGGACTTGGTAGGGTCGGGTTGACCTGACCACCGAGGGTCGGATTTCGGGGGCCTGGTGAGCACCCCTATTGTTTTCTACATAACATCTCTCATCACAAAAATAATGTGGTTCCGCTAAAGCCAAATGGTCTAGGTGCCTGCAAAAAAAGTCACAAAAGGTGCTCACTCCATGCAGCAAGGGCTCTGAGTGATTGCCAACAGGTCCCAAGCGTTGAAAGAGAGACACATGTGAAACCTGCCTGTCTCCATATCTTCTGGGCACAGTACTCTGGAAAAGCAAATGTATGATGCCTTCGTCTGCGGCACCGCATAGGAGTCGTTTGGCAACAGAAACTGGAGTTCCATCAAGTTCCCATAGTTCTAGTTGTGTTTGGATAGAGTGGAATTTGATGATGAAGAATAAGGTAGTTGATGTGATAGAAAAAAGTAGATGTGATGGATTAATTTTTGGTGGGTTTTGAAATAAAAATTGATATTATAAATATAAAATAAAAGATTGTTAATAAATAAAAACAAAAGTAAAAATTAAAAATTTTGTTCAAAAAAATTTGGTAACAAATATATTATTTAAATATCAAGAAATTGTGTTTTTAATAAATTATATGTAGTAAATTATTAATTTTTTTAATGAAATAACAAGTAAAAAAATAATATTATATTAATATGTTATAATACATAATTTATATTTAATAAATAAATTATTTTATAAGATACATATGTGTGTGAGAGAAAATAAAGAAAGAAAAAAAAGAATAAACAACAACAACAACAACAACAACAAAGCCTTATCCCACTAGGTAGGGTCGGCTACATGGATCATACGACGCATTCGTTGATCCATGTTCATGAGATTCGACAGGGTTTTACGCTGGCTGTCGGGGCCTAACACAACCCTCCTTACGGTAAACAAAATTGAAAAAAAATATCAACACGTCAACTCAAAAAAAAAAAAACTTACGGCTGCTATAGTGCTTGGTTCCACCAAAGTGAAGCAAAAAGGGGTCACGTGATCCGTTTTTTTGAACCGGATTCCACCTCCGGTTCCGCCAAACGTCACATCGCTTGGCGGAACCGGCTGGAACCGGGCGGAACCGCTCGCCTGGTTCCAGTTGCCAAACACCCCCATAGTCAACAAGTTCTGGCTGAAATGGGTGCCCACCTCACTCTGTAGACTCTAATGAGAATCTTGTTATGCGGCAAAACCCAAGCAAAGACTTTGACTTTGAGAAACACATAGGCTTTTCAAATCAATCTACAACCGGTCCTGAATGTGGCAGCTGTTGTGCTGTCTGGGAGGAGCAGGCTTAAAAATCACTTGAGAGCCGAATCCAGGCATCCGCCCCAGATGCCTCGGGCCTGAGAGGAGCAATCTTCTCGTGGAGAGAGCTCTGAGTGAGGATCTGAAAAGTGGAGTCCAAGAGCCGCTACCTAGCCCAGCGCTCTCGAACCATGTCGCCACAATAAATGCCTCTAGGCTCGCCGCTAAGACCCACAATCTGGGAAAGGTTAACGCCAGCGTGCACCCTGGTAACCGCTCATGCTGCCAAAACGAGAATGTGGCCCCTGAACTGAGCGAAGTCACCATAGAGGGATGCACCAGAGGGAGTAGAGCTGCCACAGCACGCCTGAATGCTGACACCCCACGCGGTAAGATGGCCCGGGAGTCTCAAGTTAAGTCTCCGTCATAGCAAGTGAAGAACATGGTGGACCATAAACTGTCCACGAGACCCATAATCCCCCAACCCATTGAGCCAAGAGCACTCAGTCAGAATCAATCAATTGTTCTTACCTCTGTGTGAAATGAGGCCCTGGCCTCTGTAACTACGTGTAATGGATGTTATAAACTATTTATCAGCACATGCACATGTATGTTTGTGAAGAAAATTTGTTGACTTGGTAACTGGATTTACACATTGCAACAAATAATATTTTTGCATTAGAAGAATCATACTTTGTGTAACATCGATTATCTGGGTAAAGCTGGATATTGATCCTTATATTTTTTATTTAATGGATGTGCTACCTACTTGAATAGGTAATATCATGATATTTGAGTCCGATCTCTTCCTTTATTCATGATTATAGTTTCATTATTTTTTACATCTGTTGTCAATCTCAAATCCAATGGTGTCTAATATTAGTACGATCCTACCTACTTAAATAGGTAGCATCTCCATTAAATGCTTATATTTTATGTTTTACTTAAATGGAAATGTACTTTGATTTTGCCATTATATTGTTTATATTATATTTTTGTCAATCAACATTATAGAGTAACTTGATATTACATTTATCTGATTGATGCTTTAATGATTTTCTATTCAACTTTTTAGTTGGATACAAGATTTAGATTTTATTGTCTTTTTCCATACATTGCAATTTAGATGTGAGTGATCTGACTTCTGTCATTAGTATGATATAAATGAGGAGAATTTTTTTCAGGTAAAATTAGGAGAACCTGGGTATAAGGAAAGGTATTATGCTGAGAAATTTGGAATTGAAGACCCGAAGTTGATTGGCAAGATCAAAAAAGAAGTTGTGAGTCACATAAATTTGACCTGAGTTTTAATTTCCTCAGCATATGTACATACATATACATGATTTCTATGTCTGATATTAATTCCTGTGTTATGGCTTTTTATAGTCAAATGTATGTAATATTTACATCTAACCACCCCTAAAAAAAAGAGCGGAATGGCGTCGTATGATCCATGTAGCCGACCCCACCTAGTGGGATAAGGCTTTGTTGTTGTTGTTGTAACCACCCCTCAAAAGAAGTTCACATTGAACCATTCTAAAATTTGAACCTTATCATGAGAATTTGCATTATACATACCTAGGATTTAGTCTTGGATGCTGTTGACATGAAGCTCAATGTCTCATATTTAGAAAATGTAGAGGCCTGGAACTTGTGTGTTGGTGCAACCTATATGCCCACCTATGGTAATTGGCAGTTCCAAAGCCAACTTTGTATGCAGAGACGACTGACCTGGATCTTGGTACGACCTTGTATCATCTGGGCTCCTGGCCTTGTGACTTTTGTGACCGGAACTTTTGGAAACACTTTGTGTTACTAAAATTGTTCCTAAAGATACTAGAAAGAACAGTTTGCTTTCTTTTGCATCATTTTCTTTGTTTCACCTTCCAATATTTTCATCGCAAATGGTTATTGAAATGTTTTCTCCCAGAAAAAGGAAAATTGATGAGTCATTCATCTTTGTTATAAAGAACTACAGACTACTTGTTTAATTGAAATATTTTTTTGTCCAAGCCACAGGATTAGTGAATATTCCTTTTTGTACAATCCAGGTCCAGAAATACGTTGAAGGTCTTTGCTGGATCATGAGATATTACTACCAAGGTGTCTGCTCTTGGCTATGGTTAGTGTTCATTTTCACATTTCTTCCTGATGAATTCCAATGCCTTACTAAATTAATCCTTGACATGTTCAGATACTACGTAATATTTTTGTTCTCAAATTCCTCAGCAAGTGCCAAATGTTAGAGATAATGATTTAAATTTTTGTGCTTATCTTTTGTCATCTATGTTCTACTGTGATATCAATCAATTGCATGGAAATCAACAAAATGTAGTTGAGAAACGTTTCTAAGATGTTATCAAAGGCTGTTCTGTATACACAATTTGATTGTTTATGTTTTCAAAAAAACTTCTATTTTTTTTAAAACTTAATTTTTAGGATTCCTGATTCTTGAGAATGTAAACTCTATGTATCCAATATATTTAAGTTATGAATTAAACTTTCAGGTTCTACCCTTATCACTATGCTCCTTTCGCATCTGATCTTAAAGATTTGGCTGATTTGGAGATCACATTTTTCCTTGGTCAACCATTTAAGCCATTCGATCAACTGATGGGAACACTACCAGCTGCTAGGTTTGTTGACAACAGAATAGTTTAATTTGGAAAGAATCTCAGAAAATTAATCATTTTTTACACTGATGATTGTTGCCTTTGTTGTATAGCTCAAACGCACTGCCTAAGCATTACAGAACACTTATGACCGATCCAGCATCACCACTAAGTTCATTTTACCCTGGAGGTATTCTATGATTTTATTTTCATTGCTGCATTTGTAACCAATGCAAGAAATTTACCATTTATTTCTTTTCCATCATTCAGATTTTGAGATAGACATGAATGGCAAGCGATTTGCATGGCAGGTATTCACTTGTGCATAAGTTTTTTCAGTTAATAATGTTGCCTTCAACGTTTAATTATGACAATTTTGATTTAGGGTGTTGTGAAACTTCCATTCATTGATGAGAGACATTTGCTTGCTGAAACAAAGAAGCTTGAAGATACTTTAACGGTGTGAACAATATGGAAGCTTTTTCTTTTTTCAAGATCTGACATGTTTTTCAGCGTGTTCTCTAAAAAATATTGTCAGTTTAATAGCTTAGCTGCCTTTGACAGGATGAAGAGAAATTTCGTAACAGAACAATGTTTGACATAATTTATGTCCACAGTGAGCACCAATTAGCTACTCAAATTGCAGTATTATATCATACATTCAATCCGTTAATTGGAGAGCCATCCTTCTGCCTGCCAATTGATACAAATTTAAGGTCAGAATGATTTCAATTCACATAGATGAAGGGATGTTTCTTTTATACTTTCAATCCTCTCTCCAACGTTTATTTTATTTGTTGTAGTGGTGGAATGAATGGATATCTTTGCTTATGCGAGAGGAATTACTGTAGTGTTACAATACATACTTCAGTTAAAGGGTTAACTGGTATTGGAAATAACAGAGTCCTGTAAGTATTGAACTAGTTTCTAAAACAACTATTGAATTAGTTTGATATTATTGGCTGCTCTATACAAAAGTAGTTATTCTTGCAGTGGAAGTTTTAATTGTTATTCCTCACTGTCTTCTGTAGAAATGCCACATATATTAATCCTAAATATCATCATCACATTCCTGAACCACCTGAAGGTGTCGCGATGCCCACAAAGGTAACTGCAACTGCATTATTTTTTTATTTTTTAAAATGAAAGTGCAGTGTGCATCATGTTTATTATCATCTAATTACTTAAAAGCACAATTAACAACAACAATAGGAACTTGGTTATCTATTATCATTTTCTTCAATGTGCCATTGTGCACCCTTCTGAATATCCCAAGACTAAACTGAAGCTTGCAGGTTCCCAAATGAGAGGGGATTTTATGACATGTTATTGAGAAGCCTATATAATGCCTTCTAAGTGTTCTTGTTTTAGCTGGACATTAAAGTTTATTGAACTTCTTATGTGGTCTGTCACATTACTTAAGGAATTCTTTGAACTTAGTACTGGTTTCTAAAATGTCTAGCCCAATCGCTCGCTTAGAAATGAAGGACTCGAGCTAGCAGGACGCCTGAAGAAATGTGAGACTTTGCAAATTTTCTATAGATGGAGCAATCATAACATGTTCCATATGAACCCAAGTTACATAACACAACAATTGATGACTATATATGATTTGCCAGTTTTTATTGAGCCTCTTAGAAGGCTGAGTTGAAAAAGAAATGACATCGTGTAGATCTTTGGTGTCTGGCAATGGGTTTATATCAGTTTATTTTTCTCATCGATGGTATATATCAACCATCTTTGTTCTTAAGTCAAATAAATACAAGCGAGAATGGTTGGCTCCTAAGTCCTAATACAAGCCAAGTCGCAAATGGGATTTCTCATTAGGATGTTGTCCAGCGATTTCTGTTTCCACATTGAAATGTTATTTCTCAATTGAAAAGAGAGAAACAAAATAGAAAGTTGATTTACCCCTTTCAAAAACACTAGAGAAAATAGCTTTACGCATATAAGCCGACTTAAAAGGTCCATTTCTTTAAACTAAGCTTCATATCTAAGATAATGCGGTTGCATGTGTCAAGAGATTTCATGTGCAAACAATTCTGTCTTTAGAAAGTTGTGCAAATAATCCTGTCTGAAGTTCTCTTTATTTTTAGTATGTAGATTTCCTTAGTTAGATAGGAGTCGGTCCAATCATGATTTTTGTTCCAAGACTTTAGTGTGCAGAGTTAACTCCGCCTATATTTTATAGCCGGTCCCAAGCCCGGATAAAGGAGGAGGATTGTGTTAGGCCCCGACAGCTAGCGTAAAATCCTGTCGAATCTTATGAACATGGACTTTAGTGTGCAGAGAAAGATGCGTGAAATGGTATTGAAGTTTCTTCTATAGCGAGATTTGTATTTTCTGGCATTACTGAGTTAGCATCTTGAATGCTGGCTATTGCTTGATGCATAGATCACAAGATGCTTTTTTATGCTTATGCATTACAACACTTCGATATTTTATGAATAGTTCACGTAACATATTAATCAACAGATGCTGAAGCCTCAAGACATCAAGCCTTTCCCAGTTCTGTGGCATGAAGACAATGGCAGGCGTCAACATGCCAGAGAAAGGTACCAAGAAAGGTATCAATCTTGCTGATATATTTATGATAGTTGCATTTTATTTATCTTGCCTGATATATTCAGGTTATTTGATCTTAGAAGGAACATTACACTTACAAAAGTTCGTTGCTGAACTTACATTGCAATCACGAAAGGCAAATGCATGTGCTGATATACTTGTGGGAATCTAATGGAAACTCGGTTTTAATTTCAGGCCTCAAGTCTATGGAGCTCTTTCTGGCCATGTCCTTGGGCAAGCAGCACATCGTTTGGTAAAGAACTCCCTGCAAATCAGATCCAACAATAGTTCACCGCTACTTGATGCTCCATACCGAAATGGTGTGAATTTCGCGGCCAAGCCAAGGCCTGCTGGGCCGTCAGGATATGAAAGAGGGTTCTTTGATGATCCAGCTTCTCGTCATTCTAATTACAACCATCAAGTATCACCAAATCCTAAGCGTTCCCAGTTCAATTCGGATTTCCAAGACAGTAGACAGAACTTCAGGATATCGGAGAAGTCAAATTTTCATGATCAGTACGGTAACATGAGAACGGCAATGGCACAACTGACTTTCGAAGGGCCACCCAGAAGCCAACCTAATCAACGGATGCCAAATGGCGGAAGTCGTCCATATATGCAGCAACCCATCCAGAGCAGCGGACCACCTCCGCCGTGGCCACCTGTGAACTGGATTGATAGGCCAACAGGGAGCCACTCTGGTGATTATATCACACAAGATCCTTCAAGTTCTATCAGTAGACAACCTCCCAGAGCTTACTTCTACCAGCAACAACAGCAGCAGCAGGCAAGTAAGATGTACCGAATCAAAACACGGACGCCACATGACGAGTCGAGCAGCCAGCAATGAAGGGTTTGTATCTGTGCATCGTCGGTGATATTTCTAAAATATAGTTCACTCTAGTCTTGTGTTGACCAATGTTGTAACATAGAGGATCGTGGGCGCTTGATGATTTAATAGCATGGAAAGCGGGATCCACGCATGCATTTCATGCTTTTGGTGCTTCTTATTTGTTTTCTGTTAACTCCTTTTGAGTATATACGCTTTGTATGCATATACATACAACATAGTGGGAGCAATTCAAGTTCTTTCGACGGGCTGTGATTCTATAAGAGGTGCATGCCACGACATGTAAGCATGCAAAGGTGTGGGCTTTATATGAACGGCGGATGACTTGTGTTTTTTTTTTTTTTTGTGCATGACAAGACGCCATGCTGGTTAATTTGTTCATGGTGACTGCGTTCCAACGTTGTTTATTGCAATATAAACATATAATTCAACTGTGTTGCTCCGCAGTCAAGGCTTCGGGTGGATAAGTTATAAATCTTAGAATGCTGCTGTCCATTTTGAAATTAGTTTGTGAGAAAATATTCTTTCTTTTTCTTTTTTGCATTTTCTTTTACGGTAATTAGTTACATATAGGTAAGCTTGAATTGACAATTTATTTATTGCTTAAAACATGAAAATTCAAAATTTCTTCTTGTGAGAGTAATTCTAAAACCGAGACGAGACGGAGACGCCAAAGGACCTTAATTAGTTTTTTACAAAATCAAGTTGTCAGCACGGTCAACTCTTAATTTAATTTTTCTAAAGACCTTAACTTTTATTTTCAAGAAATCAACTTTAGATATTATTTGATTGTTTACGTCACGGAACCACTTCTTAAAATGCTTGATTAGTTTGGAGAAGTGAACGTCTAGACAAGCTTAATATTTTTTTTATTTAATAATGAAAGGTCTTATTTTATAGTTTTATTTTGTTTGTAGACTGTTGTTCCTCTGTTCGATGAGTCGCACGATCGTTCGGGACATTTCTTCGAAGATCTCCATTTGTGGGTGCTTGAGATAAAATATACTAAAAATTAAGAAAACAATTAGTTTATGTTAAAAATAAAATATTTGATTATAAAAGTTTAGGGCCTTCTCTCTCTACTAATCGGTAAATGCAAATAGTGATCGGATGTGAATAATTATCACCTGATGAGCAATTATAAAGTATGATTGATTCTATTTTAATGCTAAGTATAAAAGTGAACATAAAAAGAGAGGAAAAAGTCTAAGAAAAAAAAGATAATTGTTCACAAATAGCAAAAATGCAGTTATAAGTCACAAAATGTACGAGAAAAGCAATTATATAAGTCACTCCTTTTATTTAAGAGTTATATATATACTTTAATTTTTGTTATTATATTATTGGGTCTCCCCTCCTAATTTTATTATCATCGATGTCTATAAAAATGTGATGCAACTCCGAGACGTTGATAAATCATTCTTTTTATCTTTTTAATAATACAAGTGGTGATTACAGCCCCAACAACGATCTCTTTTTTTTCTTCACTCGATTAATCAACTATTATTATTCATTAATCAAAAGAAGTGAGTTTGGTTAAGACTCCCCCCCCCCCCCTCTTACGTGTTATTTAATCGATTAAATTATTCCAATAAGTATACAAATTTGGATCATATATAATATACAATTAAAAATACGAAAGTATCTATACATTGAATACGGAGCAGGTTACCTCTCTTTATTTAATTTAATTAATTAATTTATTTCCCCACGGCGTGGCTTTAACTTTTGCTTACTACTGTTCTCGCTTTTAAAGTCTTTACAGTCTCGCAACCGCCACGTGTCCATTTCTCATTCGATCGCCCGCTGGTCCGTACTCGCCGTGCCCACTTTGTTATGCGCTTCCCACCATCTCCCCCGTCTCCTCCTCAAATTCCCACCACCTTTCCCTTTTCCTCCCTCCCACTCCTCCTCCTCCTTCTCTAGGGTTAGGGTTAGAGGTCCTCCTCCTCCTCCTCCAATTCGAGCTGATATCGAGGGCTTTCGGCCGAATCGGGGAGGGCTCTCGGGGCGGATTCCGGCGATGGGGTCGGCCGCGGCGGCGATTCCGAGCCCGGCGGCGGTGCAGGAGAGCTTCGCTGAGCTGGAGAGGCAGCGGGAGCTGATCGCGAGCTGCACGACGCTGTGGAAGGAGCTCTCCGAGCACTTCGCCGCCCTCGAGCGTGGCATCGAGATCAGGTCCGCCTCTCTCCGCTCCAAGCGCCAGACCCTCGACGACGACACCCGGCGGGCCCTCGATTCCCTACACCGCCGCGAGCTCTCGATCGACCCCTCCGTCGACCGCGTCCTCGCGGAGCTCGACGAGCGGCGGGCGGCCGCGCTTCGGGCTCTCGCTGCCGCGAGCGCCGCCGCGAGCGCCGCCGCGTCCCCGGAGAGAAATGAACCTGATCTCGCTGGAAAGCTGCGATCTTTGTGCGCGAAGATGGATGCCGACGGGTTCTTGGACCTCGTGGTGGCGAAGAAGAAGGAGATGGAGGTTCTCCGAGCCGAAATCCCAACTGCCCTTGTTGAATGCATTGATCCCGCTAAGTTTGTGATGGATGCGATTTCGAGGGTTTTTCCTGTTGACCGGCGGGCTGCCTCTGTGAAGTCCCCGAATGATCTTGGATGGGCCTGCGTGCTGATTCTCGAATCTCTGATTCCCGTCATGTCAGATCCGGAGCTGGGGTCGGAGAGACTTTTGGTGACTCGTGTTGCAAGGGAACGCGCTAAAGAAATGGCCAAGGAATGGAAAGAGGCACTGGAACAGCGTGGCGGGATGGACACTGTGAAGCCACCGGATGCACACACGTTCCTGCAGCACGTAGTGACCTTCGGAATTGTTGCCAAGGAGGATAAGGAACTCTATCGAAGGCTGGTAGTGAGCTTCGCTTGGCGAAGGCAGATGCCCAAACTTGCTCTTTCACTGGGTCTCCAGGATCAGATGGAAGGTATGATCTTTTGCTTTATATATTTGGTCGCTCAATTGTTTTGAGAAGTTCTTTCTCAAATGTCATGTTTTCTATGCTAAAGTACAACTTCTTGTGTTTATTTGTAGTTGCTGATAATTAGCATAAGGTTTTGGGTCATCGTTAATGTGATATTTATATAGCACTTTGGGTCACTGCCTACATTTATTACCTTTCGTTTATGTCATCTGTCACATTCATTGAACGCTAATATTCATTATTTGCTCCGACTGAAGTTGAGATCTTGATGGAAAGATATAGTTACATTTAAATCATTCTGGGTTCAGCCAATTTCTTGCTGCACATTATTCGGCTTGTTTTTCTATGGATTTTTGGTGCATGAACGGTTCCTTCTATGTTCTAGAAACTCAACATTTCTAATCTTCCTGTACATTGAATATCATATTAACTAGTGTTTTTCTGATAATCATGCTCATTTTCCATGTTATTCTTATCTGTTGAATTTGTTGTGCTGTTATAATTGTTTGACAAGTTTTAACTCAACTTCATGCAGTTCCCCTAAAAAAAACATCATGCAGGTCTATCTGTGTAGCGTTTAATGTCATTTTCTTGACCAAGATGCAATTAATCAGTGACTATTTTTTTGGTTTTAATTATGTGTGCTCTCTTTATGACATTGTGTTTTTAACTCTGATGCTCAAATAGAATATGTCAAAGGTTTGAGCACGCCTATATCAACCTGTGCATGCCTATATCTTTGGGCACGCCTATGTCTTTTGTCAAAGGTGTTCTTAAGTTCTGGAATAGAATATGTCAACCTGTGCTTTTGCGTATCCCGTGAGCTAAATTTTTTTAGGGGAAAAATTAAGGTTATTGTGAAACTAATCACAATGTGATCTTATTTGGATTCTCATGTGGTTTTAAAATGTATAATATTTACCTAGCAGAAGAAAATTGTCTTTCTTGAGAGTGTTGACTTCAGTTACTGCTACATGATGATATTTTGTCCGCCATATGCTTCACTTAAAGGACTTTTGGTGATGCTGCAGCTATGATTAATGAATTAGTTAGCAGTGGTCATCAGCTTGATGCAATAAATTTTGCTTATGAGGCTGGTCTCCAGGAGAAGTTTCCGCCCGTTCCTCTCCTGGAATCCTTCCTGAATGAGTCAAAGAAGATCACAAATTCTGTTTCTGAAGATAGCAACTCTGGTCAAACTGTGGTATGAAATGTTTCCCTGTTCTGCTTGTTGTGTTATTCCAAATTCCAGGATTTTGATTTCTGTTGATAATTTTTTTAAGGAAAGATTTCAGTTGATTACAAATTGCAACTGTGTTTCTTGTTAACTCTGAACTCAGATGTCCCCAGCATTTAATAACTGTGACATGAAATGCTGTTTTGTTCGAAACAGTTGTATTCTATATTTGATTTGTGCTCTTTTGCGAATAAATGGTATGCTAAAACAATTGGTTTTGGAATCGCAGATCAGTACTCATAGGAAGGAACAATCAGTACTACGTGCTGCTATGAAGTGCATTGAAGATCACAAACTTCAGTCTGAGTTCCCTGTGGAGAATCTTCAAAAACGCCTTGAAGAACTTGAGAAAGCCAAGGCTGAAAAGAAAAAACCATCACCTGTCATTGCTGGTCCTGCTAACAAACGAACACGGGCAAGTACTGGAGGGCCTATGCCGCCTGCCAAGGCTGGTCGTCTGACAAACAATGCTTATGTCTCATCCTTCCCTGCTGCTCCTGCGTTTGTCCGATCCCCATCTTCCCATACCACATATCCAACTGCTGCCCCTGCTTATCCTTATGATAGGCCTGGGGGACATGGAGTGTATGGCAGCAGAAGCCCACCAGCCATCAGGGATCCATATGGATATCCAGCTGAAGAAGTGGCCCCTGTTCTCGGAGCGCCTTACATGTCTCCTCCAATGAACTACCCAACCTATGGAGGTTACAACACTGGCTTGGGAAGCTACAGCAATCCATTGGGCCCAGGGTATCAACAGGCTTATTATAGGTAGGGGAAGACATCTTGCTGGATGACCCATGACTCAGCTGATAATCCCAAGTCATTTGCTTGATGACCTATTTTGTAGTGACTAACTACAAATGTAGGGTTGTGTGTGTGCCTACTACCTAGAACTAGACGGCTTGCTATTAGTTCATTCCCTAGTTTCCATGTACTTTGCTCTCATTTGATGCATGTAAATTTTATGGATGCCCGAGACTTTTAAGCCTTCTTTTTTAATCACTTGAAACTGGACGCAGAACTCTGGGCATCTTGTAATCTCCTGTTTCTTATATATGTCATGTACAGCTAATTCTAGAATGTTTTTGTTCATTGCTTCAAGCTGATGGGTTTGAGCTCTTGTGGTTCCGTATTGTTGCTTCTCACGCATGGAAACTCTGGCAAATAGGTTGATGTTTACCTCTTGAACACTTCTGCTCGTTAGTTTCTCTCTTGCTGGTGTTGGTTTAAAACACACTTTTTTGTTGTTCTGTTTAGTTTTCTTTTCCTATTGTATTTTTTCAAGTATTTCTCATGCCTGCTGGTCACCTAAGGAGTTTGCGAGCACGTTTTTAGCTCTGCTACATACCTACATTTATATGTTTGTTATAACTGATAGAGGCAGTTTAGCTGTCTTCCTGCATCCCTTTTCAATACTCATGCCATATTATTAACAGGCTAATTGCTCTGGATCAATCCACGGATTATATATGTATATTCCTTAAGGTTATAGCTTTGCGATTTGGCATTGTGTTTAACATTGCAGGTCTGGATTTAAGCTTGAGAGAACAGTCCCACACCAGACAGATTATTCAGGTGTTCCCTCGGGCAATTTTCTTGTAAGAAAATTATGATGAGTTCCGAAGTAATTTTCATTCTTTCCGAATTATGGCAATTATCCTCTTCAATCCAACATGCTACAGAGAAGAATCAGCTGCCATAATGATAGAATCCAGCGTAACCAACAAGACCCATCAAAAGGAGTATCGAGCAGGCATGCAACGCATGCCCAGCTAAACTGGTGAAGTTGCAGCAGCTCTAATTTGATGGAAGTCCAAAAATCCAAAGGAGTAACATTTCCAAATCACAAACAACAATTCAAGGTAAGAACGTAGCATCCAACAACAGTTGCCAAGTGCTATAATTATATCATAAAAAGATGGCTTTGTGAAAGATATTTAAGGCAAAAGGATATCAACTGGTAGGGAATTAAATGAGACACCACTCTAAACCAAGTTTATGTCATATATATTCAAAACCTGGAACACCTATTAATACTTAAAGCTCTTTTACTTCCTATACATCACATGCCATGCCTGCTTGACACCTAAGCCAAGATAACCAGCACCATGACGCTAGCAGAAGAAAACAGCCAACACAGTCTTTTCTCTTTTTTAAAATTTACATTGTTAAAAACTTATTGCAAGTATATGAGACGTAAATTCAATAGATCAACATAGAAATAGAGACGAACGGTGGAAGAGGAGAAAAGCTAAACTCTCAACTCTTCATTTCAGGAGTTAGTTAGTTCGGTATCGTATGAGTTTATATACATGTACAGACAAGAAAGTAAGAAAGCAGAGTAATAAAATGATAGTACAACAAATGGTAAATGTAGTACAAATACAATTCTGCAGTACACAATTCCAATCACAATATGATGTTAATACACCCGTTCAAGTTGGCGGTTGAAAAATGTCAAACAGACCCAACTTGCTAAGGAGATACTCATGTTGATGTCTAGATGGATAGTGCTTTGGTTAAAAGATCAGCAGGCTGCACTGAAGTAGCACAGCTTGATAAGCTTATGAAGAACATGTTCTCGAACAAAAAAAAAACAATCAACATCAATGTGCTTAACCCTTTCATGAAAAATAGGATTTTCAGCTATATGTAATGTTGGTCGACTATCAGTAAAAACATGAACTGGCAAAGAAATTGGTAATCACAATTCAAGAAATAACCGTTGTAGCCAAATCAATTCAGCAACCCCAAGAGCTACACTGCGATATTCTGCCTCTGCTGAGGATTGAGCAACAACATCCTATTTTTTTTATTTCCAGGAAACCTAATTTGATGCAAAAAGCATAAACAAATCTTGTCATTAAAGAAGAGGCCCAATCTACATCAGTGTAAACATGAAGAACATTATTTTGTTCAGCTAGAAAGAGAAGTCCTTTGCCTGGTGCATTTTTCAGATAATGAACAATTCTCAAAGCTGCAGTCATATGAGATCTTTTTTGTGAGTGCATGAATTGATTAAGATGCATGACAGAAAAAATAATATCAGGCCTTGTCTGGGTGATATGAATGAGCCAACCAATCAATCTTTGAAAAGAACCTATGTCCTGAAGTGCGGGATCAACAATGCCAATAGTAGAATCAGAACTAGAAGGACTCTTTGGAAAAAAAACTTATCATACTCACAAGAGGTAGTTTCATATTTTCTTCCATTGGTGTCAAGATAGGTTTAGAAGCATTTAAACCACAATCTTCAATGAGTTTTAAGATATATTTTCTTTGAGAGATAATGATACCTTTGTCTGATCTCAAGATTTCCAAGCCTAGAAAATATTTTAAGGAACCAAGATCTTTAAGCTTTAAGTGTTGATGAAGATAAGATTGAATATTAAGAATAAGATCCTTGGAATTTCCTGTCAATAGAATATCATCAACATAGACTAATATCATTACAAAGTGATCTCTTACTCCTTTAGTAAAAAGAGTATAATCATTACGACTTTGAGTGAATCCAGTTATCAATATTTTTAAAAATTTTAAATACCACTGTCTTGAGGCATGTTTTAAACCATAAAGTGATTTAAGCAACATGCAAACTTTATTGCCAGCTTGTAGACCTTGTGGAGGCTGCATATAAACTTCTTCAAAAAGTTTACCATTCAAAAAGGCATTATTAACATCTAAGTGATAGATAGACAAATTTTGTTGCACAGTAGAAATTAAGAATGCCCTTATGGTAACTATTTTTGCAATTGGGGAGAAGGTGTCTTTATAATCAATACCTTCCTGTTGACTGAAATCATTTGCTACTAATCTAGATTTATATCTTTCCACTGAATCATCAGCATTTAATTTGATTTTAAAAACCCATTTGCAACCAATCTCTTTCTTACCAGGAGGTTTGTCAACTAATTCCCATGTGCCATTAGCCTCTAGAGCCTCAAGTTCTTTCTCCATTGTTGTTACCCAATTAGGATCTTGAATAGCCTGAGCATTAGTAACTGGTTCACACAATGATCATGGATCTGAGAGAAAAGACATATATGATTGTGAAACTTTATCGAGAGTAACATAATTACTCATAGGATAAAATATGGATGAATTGACAACATAATCTTTCATCCATACTGATTTTTTTCCAACCTTTTTGGTCTAGTATTTTGATTAGAATGTGGAATGATAGCTGAAGGATCAATAATATGAGAATCTGAAGAGCCAGAGATATCTAAATATGAAAGTAATACATGAATGTCAAGAGAAGGTAAAGATGAATTTGCAGAATCTTGAATGACCTCTTGATGAATAATTCCCTGGTGAGAGGCAAATGAATTTTCAGGAATATTTTGTTTTGAAAAAACTTCATTTGGATCTACTGAGATATTGATGAATTGTGGCATGATATCACTTGGACTGGTGTTATCCTTCTGAAATTGAAAACTGTTCATATCAGACTTTGACATAGCACATGATTTCAAGGCAAAAGGAAAAATTGATTCATGAAATACCACACTTCTGCTAATTGATATTTTTCTTGAATTAATCTTCATGTATCTATATCCCTTTTGGATGCTACTGTATCCTAGAAAAACTGTTGGTATAGCTCTTATATCAAATTTATTTGAGACTTTCAAGTTTGTCACATAACAAAGGCATCCAAAGGCTTTTAGATGTGAGAGATCATGCTTTCTTTGAAAGAACTTCTCAAATGCAGATGTATTATTTAAGACTTGGAGAGGTATACGATTCACTATGTGAACATCAATTTTGATACACTCATCCCAATATTTAATTGGCAAAGAAGATTGAAAAAATAATGCATGAGCTATCTCAAGCAAATGCATGTGCTTCCTCTCTACCACCCCATTCTGTTGGGGTGTATGTGGACAGCTACTTTGATGAAGTATCCCTTTGGAATTAGAAATTAAGTAAGCTGCAAAGAGAAAAATTCTGTCCCATTATCAGACCTTACTGTTTTAACTATTGTATTAAATTGTGTTTCCATTCTCAAGATGAAATGATGTATATGAGTAAAAGCCTCTAAGTTTTGTTTTAACAAGTAAATCCAAGTCATTCTACTAAAATCATCAACAATGGTAAGAAAATATCTGAATCCAACATGTGAAATAACATTATATGGATCCCAGATATCAATGTGTATTAAATCCAATCTATTTTTACACCTTTCTATTTCTGTACATTGAAAAGGTAATATGACTTGTCTGGCCATTGGGCAAATCTTACAATGCACATTCTTAGAAATAGAAAAATAAAAATCAAGAACAAATTGTAGTCTATGGTAGAGCAAATGACCTAGTCTTCTGTGCCATAGTTCAATCTCAGCACCATTAGTAAGTGAAGCTTTTATTACGTTATATCTGTTTGCCTCAACTCCCTTTTTATTAGTAGCTTCATCTTCTAGAAAGTACAGTCCACAAATTTCTTTACCAATCAGGATCATCTTCCCACTTGGCTACTCCTGTATCACACACCTCTTTGGATAAAAAATAATAGAGCAATAAGTACCCTTAGTCAACTGAGAGACTAATATCAAATTATAACTGAATTTTGGAATATATAGAACATCGGATTAAACTATATCTGAATTGATCTTAAAAGAACCTTTATGTGTTACAATAGATCTATGACCATTAGGTAAGGTAACAAATTTTGTGTCCTTTAGTTGACTCACATTAATGAGACCATGTATATTAGAAGTCATATGTTGTGAGGCTCTAGTGTCTATAATCCAAGTTGATTATCATAATTATGAAGATTCATACCTGCCATTAAACCAGAAATTTCAAATGTCATGCTTGTCTCCAACAATTTCAAAAAATATTTGTACTGATAATTAGAGAGCATGTGCATTTTATCAGATGTAGATGCTTTATCAGATCCTTCAATCTTCTCTTTTGATTCATATAGAATTTCAGAAAATTCAGAATCTGCAGCAACATTGTTGACAATTGCATTTTGATTTTTGTCCTTATTGAACTTAAAATTGGGTGGAAATCCTATCGGCCTATAGCACTGTGATTTCTTATGTCCAGCCTGTGACAATGATCACATATGATAGAATAATCTTTTTTGTTCTTTCCTTACTTGACATTCCCAAAGAAAGCTGAATTTTATTGTGTAGGCACTGAAATCTTAGTTTTGTGTTCTTTAGATATCACAGAAAAAACTTGATTAAGAAATGAAATTGAATGCATTAGGAGAATCTGATATCGTACCTAAGTAAATGAGTCATTAGGACCAAACAGAAACTTATATATTTTTTGTTGTACCATATATTCTGAATATTCTTCCAAAGAATCTAACACTGGTAAATTTGGCATCATTAAAGATAATTCTTCCCATAAGAACTTCAGTTTGTTAAAATACTCTTCCACTATTAATGATCCTTGATTAATGGAGTCAATTTCACCCTGTAACATATAAATCTTTGTTTCATCTTTTCTTTGAAATCTTTCCTTAAGATCAAGCCAAACAACTCTTGGTTCTTGATTATAAGCAACATTACTAATGAGGCCTTTTGAAACTGAACTAATCATCCAAGAAATAACCAAAGACATTACAATGTTTCCACTGAAAATGAAATGATCTATCAATTGATTCAGTCGAACAAGACCCATCAATAAAACCGTGTTTATTTTTTGCCAGAAAGGCATTGTAAAAAAAATTGCTCCAATCAGAATAGTTGTTGGAATCAACTAATGGATAAGGTGTTAAAGATTGACTTGCAGATTCAGTGGAACTCAGATAAAGAGGATTACTAATATCGATTGTAATCGAAGATGCATTCAAAGATGAAGAAGGATTCGCAGATGCAGAAGCCATCAGATCAACCAGAATAACGAGCTATGACCTGGATAGAGAGAATGTCTAAAACTAACTAGATAAATCCTTTGATCCATTGAATTCTTCAGCAATAAGCACTCTGTAAGATCTGATACCATATCAATAACTGGGCAATTCAAGCAGATCAACAGAGGAAAATGAATTCAGTAGATCAACACATAAATGGAGACGAATGGTGAAAGAGGAGAAAAGCTAAACTCTCAACTCTTCATTTCAGGAGTTAGTTAGTTCGGTACTGTATGAGTTTATATATATGTACAAACCATGAAAGTAAGAAAGCAGAGTAATAAAATAATGATAGTACAACAATTGGTAAATGTAATACAAATACAATTCTGCAGTACACAATTCCAATCACAATATGATGTTAATGTTAATAGAGATGTCCTCCAGATAGATACATGTAAATACCGAATATATAAATTTGATTTAAAGGGCACTGTACTTTTTTCTTAAATTATTTTTGCTTATTAAATCATCTTTGCAGCTCCAAAAAAATTGAATCTTTCGAAGATGAGAGAGACAACCTGACGAAGAACATAGCAGACCATTTAATTCAGGAAACAAAAGACCTCTGAGATGCGCAGACTTAGCTACATAGATAATGCAATCAACGACACTTTTTTTATTTCCAAGATCTCATCTTGAACTGCAATCAACAACACTTTTTATTTCCTAGATCTCATCTCGAACCGATGAACAAGAACTAAACACTGCTGGGAATCGATGTAGATAAGCAAAAATCGGAAATTGAGACTACAACGCCGACACCAGAAGCAAACCCACGCTACGACGAGGCCTATTGGGACAGTGCACCATCTCAGTGCTGACGGAAGGTGTGTGTCGGGCCCCCGACGAGGCCTTCGACGGAGCTTAGTCGTCGGCAGCGACGAGCTGGAGCGACAGGCGCTCCTCCTCGGGGATGGTCTCGATGTGGCAGTCGGAGCGGGGGTACGAGGCGCAGAGCATGGCGAAGCCGGGCGCGAGCATGCTGTCGCCCTGGTCGACCTCGCCGCTGACGAGGCGGGCGGGGCAGGTCATGCAGACGCCGAGCTGGCAGTCGTGCGGGACCTCGAGGCCCTCCGCCAGCGCCCGCTCGAGGATCGTCTCGTCCGCCCCCACGTCCAGCGTCCGCCTCGCGCCCGCGTGCTCGATGGTCACCTTGTACGCCGCCGTAGCCAAGGTCGACGGGCGGCGGAGGGGGAAAACGGCGCTGCCGCTTCCGCTGCGGGCGGGTGGCGTGGGGTGCAGGAGGAAGAGCGGAGCGGTGCAGACGCGGAGGAGGTTCGTCGCCATTGCGGTGGCCGGCCGGGGACTAGAGACGGGCCGGCGGCGCGGCGCGGCGGGCGAGAATTGTGAGGCGGAGGAGAGCGGATAAAGGTTGCGCGCGCTGCGGCGTCGTCGGGGTCGCGGTTTTAGAGAGCGGAAAGTGCGAAGGAGGGGGAGGGGGAAGGCGGCGTGGGCGCCCGCCGGACGTGAACTCAGATTGGTTTGTCAGAACAGAAGACTCGGAACTCAGAAGACGGAGCGCTGCATGTGGAGCGCCTGCGTAATTTTTGTTTGGTCTTTTCACCATGCGCCGACACGATCTAGTGACACCTAATTAATTTGTAATGAAAATAAAAAATAATAACACAGAATCCAAACATGTCATTTAGCCCTATGGGAAGATGCCACTGCATCACCTTATCACCTTATCTAACCCACCCACCCACCCCCAATAAATGAAATGGGGTATTTTTAGTCCATTAATCTATTAATCCACATCTCATTTAATTTAAAAAACTCCAACTTAATATCTAAAACTCAACTTAATATCCACATTTCATGTCTCCATATCTCAATGTATATATTGCATGATTGGATTGAGGATTATGAATGATGAGATCTTGGGCATTGTGAATTAGAATGTATCATGTGTGTGTAAATGTGCTCTTCTGTACCATTAATTATTATGAGCAGAGAGATATTGTATTGGGTGTTCTTAATGTTACTCCATAATTTTTAATGTCACCCCTATCTTTTTTCAACAAATTTATTATTTTATAATAATTAACATCAAAAGTATTTATTTTTTGTAATATTATAAGATCAAAGATCCTTTTTCTATTTCTTCAAAAATAAAATCATTATTTTAAATAATTAACATGAAAATTTTTAATATTATAATTTTTACTTTGTTTTACTATATTTGTTGTATCACAGTGCCTAAATTTTATTCAGTTTATTTAATATTTTTATATTTATTATGGCACTAAAAGTGACGCTATGTCAAATAAGCTGAATAAAATATAGACACCGTTAACAATTATATACAAAGTAAAAATCATAATGTTAAAATTTTTTCATGTTAATTATTTAAAATAATAATCTTATTTTTGAAGAAAGAGAAAAGGGATCTTTGATCTTCTAATATTATAAAAAAAATAAAGACTTTTAATGCTAATTATTATAAAATAATAAATTCTATGTTGAAAAAAGAGAGAGAGAGAAAACTCTTGATCTTCCACTACTATAAAAGATTTTATAGTTTTAAAAAGTAAGGATAGAGTAGAATGGCATTAAGAATTATGGAATGGCATTAAGAGCATGCATGATTCTATTATAATAAAGATGTATAATGAGTTAAGGATAAATATTTAATGCACATGAACTTTGTCATTATGTCTAATAGTGTCATGTTTAAGTAAATCCATGCGAGTTCTATTGTCTATTATTTGACTGTGCCATCCATGTTGTAATGTCTTGGTCTAGGATTAGAACGTGTTGGATCATGCATGAATTAGATTGATATATAGGCGTTTGGTGGGCATGTATCAAATAGGACAATGAAACAAAAGGAAACAATGTTCATGTTATTTTACCTAGTAACTTATTCTTATTAATTTTTAATTGATCATTCTTCAATTATATTAATGTGTTGGATTATTTCAGCAATTACTTGATGTATTTCTCTAATCTAGCAAAGAGTTGTATGGACAACTGTAATTAAAAATTTAAAACATGTCATATGAATGGAATGTTTTAATGTGTTGATAATTATAATTAAAGGACAAATTAATGGATGTGAGTTGTTTTGAGCATTGGAGTGAGATAAAGTCTTCACTGATTAGTAGATATGTATTTTTTTTTGAAGCAAAGTCTATGCTAATAATAGTGCAAAATCTTGTGAGAAGATAGTGTAACGTATCCGAGAAATTAAGTCTATCAAATGTGTAATTTTTTTCAAGAATAAAAAGATGATCCTATGACTTAGAAAGGAAATACTGTTGAATTAATATGGTTTTTTAATCAACAAGATAATATAAGTTACCTCAAGTCGATGAAAGATGAAAAGGACAAGAATAAAGTCATTATATGCCACAAGGTGTAACACTTCCAAAATTCACTCACTTGTCATATGGTAATTGCGCTTCTCTTGAGCCAGTGTTAGCTACAATTTACCTTTTTTTTTCTTAAACTTTCACATATTCATATAAGAATAACATATAACAAACTAAAAATGATTATTATCAATAAGAGTGCAGAAAGCTCGTATATCGATTTATTGCCAAATAGAGGTATTCATCGTGTCGGATCGACCAGGTGAACTCGATAACCTGACCTGACCGGTCGGACTCGACCCGAACTGACCCCGACCCGAAGGGTGGTCGCGTCGGGTACGGGTTGGGATTTCCCGTACGAGTGGACCCGATCCGACCATTTATTTATTTTTATTTTTAATTAATTTTAAGCCTATATTCAATTTAAAATGTTAAAAAATATTAAAACAAAATGTTTTAAGTATGAAAATAATATTTAAATATTTGATAAACCTATTTTATACTTTAAAATAAATATTAAATAATATAAAATTAGTAAGAAATTTTTAAAAAAAAGAAGAAAAAAGACCAAAATTTGGATGGGTCGAATCGAATTTGTTCACGGGTCGAGTCTAACCTGACCCGTGAACACCCTATTCCCAAATGATCCTCATGTTCATCTTATTACATCGGAATAGTAAATGAAATAACTAATTATTATGAATCTAAAAGAGTATTTGATGTGAAACTGCATCGTCACGAATATTTTTAACTACATACACCTTCATCCTTACATGTTTAGATATTTTTGGGATTCAAATACAAGAATATAAAATATCTATATGCATAAAAAGATCCAGTATACAATATAATACAAATAAATGAGAAAGTTTAATAAAAATAGGCAAGTTTTCAACATGATAAAAAAAATCATCCTATCAATTATATTTCGTTCGTTCTATTCTTTTCGATTCCTTTATATTCGTTTCTCTTTTCTATTCTATTATGTTCTTTTGTTTTGTTCACTACATTTTTCACTTTAACCACTTTCTAGAACATTTATATGTGTTGTCCTAATGCGATTTAGAATTCTTTTATTATGAGCAGTCATGACACTTTTTTGTGAGATCGAGGTGGATCAAAGTAGAACCAATGATAGTTAATTATGGATCCAATAAAGGGATGAGATTAATTTATAAATCTCAGGCATGTGAGATTATTAATACCCACTATTACAATGAGGATGGTAGGACTATTAATACTCACATTCACTTTTTCTATTCGGTTCGATTAATAATCAGTGCATATGAAATCCAATTTTACATTTTTTAACCTAATTAGCATCCTTACTATTCTTTGTTTAATAACATCATCATAAGTGTAACTACCATTTTTCATCAAGATGAATAAAAAGTAATTTGGAAATCCCTTCTTTTCTAAAAATTCAGGCCGAATGCAATAAAATAGGGCCAGGTTTCGAGTTTCGATCGGATTCGGTCCACGTCCTTTGAGGCTTAGGTCAGGTCCTTGATAACATGCTCCTATCCGAGTGGTAGCTCAGGCCGGATTTGTTGATTCTTCATTTAGGTAGGACTACCCAAGCCGGGTGTATACTCAACTGTTGGGTCGTCGGAAGGGATCCGAACCCCCAAAAATGATTGTGGTAGAGCATGGACCGAATTGCCAAGAGACCATGCTAAATTTCCTCCAAATTTGGATTGGGTTTAGAGTGGAGCCGTGTCGGGTTCCTATCATACAGAAGAACTCAGACTAGGTTCTTCTCTACATGGGCTACATATCATAACTTTGTTGTAAAGTAATTATTCGGGTACAAAAACTATATGGAACTATATATGCATGAAAATATAAAATGAGCCTATTTTATCAATCTATCTTATCTATTTAAGAAATTATATTTTAAAGTGAATCCAAAATTTTAAGTACCTTTTCAAGCTTTGGAACCTATGATTTTTTCGGGGGGGGGGGGGGGGGGGCGTGGGGGGGGGGGGGGGGGAGGGGTGGGAATGCCGATGATGGTGAATCTGATGTCCTTGGATAGAGGACACTACCACGAAGAGATGACCGAAGAGGAAGAAATGCCTCAAAGTTGGTGGAAAAACTATTTTTCAGGGGGGTTGGGTAGAGGGATACTTATAAAAAATGAGTTGAATTTGAATGGTATTAAATTTTAATTTGGGATTAGGTGATTAACCACCATTTTATCGCCCATCAATTATTCTAATTAAATACTTTATGTTCTTTATTTCTTTTCCTTTATTTTATTTTATTTTATTTTGTTTATCTATAATAATCATAAAAATATCATAATTAAATACTTTATTTTACTCTTAAATACTATTTTATGATGATAATATTTTAATTTATTTTGACATATATCACTTTCATGTTTATTTTTTTCTTTACTTTCATTTTAATACTTTTCTTTTTCTATTTCCATTAATTCCTCCCTCCTATTAATTTTCATTTTATAATAAACAAATATTAACTAAAATTTAATAATAATAATAACTTTAAGTTATTATTATTGATATACTATACTAATTATTTTATTTTATTCTTAGATACTATTATATGATGGTAATATATTAACTTAGTATGCCATATCTCATTCTTACTTCCTTTTATTTTTTTTATTTACTTTCATTTTAATAATTTCCTTTTTCTATTTCCATTATCTTCTCTCTCCTATTAATTTTCCACATTTATTTTCTTTTTAATTTTCAACAATTCTTAGTTCAAATGTTTTCCTATATCTTTTCCCTTTAAATTCTGAACCTTTTCCGGTTCAGCGGTTCGGTTCAACTTTAATCTGATTTTGCATTAATCCGGACCGAATTGACCGGTTCATGATTGAACCGGTCGGTCCAATCCGGTTTTTCCTCTCTCCCTCCTCGCCTCGTCCCTTTAACCAACCCCCCACCCCCTCTTCCTAGTCGCCGCCAAGGTTTACCCTACCGGAGCGGATCCCTCCGTAGCCGCCGTCGCCCCTGCCGCCGAACGTATCCTTCGATCTCTTTTGTGCTTTCGGCTCCTTTCCTGATATTTGCGCTTACTGTTTCGAGTCATCGAGTTCTCCGTCTCTCCTTGTGTCGATCTTTTTCGGGGGTTTTTGATAGGGTTTTGGCGCTCGGATCCAGAGTCATTTGTTGTTTTGAGAAAGATCCCTCCACTTGTTTTTTGCCAAACAGGCCCTTTGTGTTAGCAATTGCAAGCACAAATTTTTCTTTCATGCTACTTTTCTTTTATGCTTTGCGGAATCACAAATTGCAGGTCTTTTCTTATTCATTTTGATTTTTCTTGAATCAGTTAATTAGTTGACGCTTTTCTTCCCACAAAGAAGAGATCTACTGTCTGCAATGGATCCTGCGGGTGTCGCCGGAGGAGACGCGCCGCCGCAGCTGTCTGCGCAGTCGATCTCTCTTCTGCACGAAGGAATCAGCCTCGTCTTCACTCGGTGGACGGCGCTCCAGATGGCAGTTGAGAACCAGTGGGGTGGCAGGGACTCCCGCCTCAAGGCTGATGAACTCGCCTCCAATGTCCTCTCTTGGTTCACCAACTCGAAAGGTTGTAACTTCTCCTCCTCTCTCATCTATCAGTCCCGGCATCCACCTTGCTGCTTAGAATTTCGCATGTTTACATTTTTCTTTATGCTCTAAACTTGCACCCAGATCTTACTAAGCCTTCGTTGTGCTAAAAAGAAACACATGAATTGTTGGACATTGATTTCTCCATCATTTAGTTAGTTCTTCATTCTCTTTGTGCATTTGATATTCACTACAATGGTTCACTTCTCTATTATTCTTGCAAAATTTTATACTCTATTCAAGTGGAGTTTTCGTTTGTTATTATTCTTCTATTGCAAAAGTTGCAATTTTCCACTAGCTTGTTTATAGTTTCCGGTAATTGAAATATGCTCTTTTGCACTTGACACTTATAAGTTTTCCAACTTTTCTTGGCTCTCGCCCGCACTTCATTTAAAAGCTGTCCTTTGTGTATTGTGTATAGGGTTTTCATTTCCTCCTTGAGAATTGAGATGGTGTTTATTTACTGTTTTCCTTAATTTGATTGCCCATGCAGGCCCACTGTATATTGATGACCTTGAAGAAATGCTTGAGACTAACATAGTTGACTTATTCAATATGGAGATGGAGGATGGTAGTGTGGAAGAGGTATTTTTCTTTGCATATAATGGTTCTGTTTTATACTGGATGCTCTGCCTGTTATTTTTTTTATAATCTGACTTCAAAGTTGTTGAAACTGATTAAGCAACTGCATGACAACTGGGACTTGCATGTAAAACCTTATATGGCTTTCAGATATGTAGCACTTTGTCTGTAATACTGACTTTAGTGCATTATGTGGCGTTTTCTCTTTCCCTTATGAACCAGTGACAAATTCCATCCAAGCCTGCTATCAGGATTCACCAATCCCACACAAAGGATGACTGAACATCCCAAGAGCTTTTTCGTAGACATTATTAAGGTTCATTGGAACTCCAATAACACATTAAGATATGTCTCTGGTTTAGTGTTGCAGACTGGTGTATTTTTTTTCTGTTTTTTAAACTTGGTATTCATAATCTTGTGTTTTAGGCTTTTAGCAATATAGTTAAACGCGTTTCCATGCCTAATGGAATCTTGAATTACTAATGGAATCTAGATATATGTCCATTAAAATCCTTTCAGAAAACAAATATTTCCATTAAAAAATATGGATATATTTTGTATTTTAGATATAGCGTGCCATCTATGTCCTAAACATCCAGTTGGCTTTTTTTGTAACATAGGTTCAAGTGCATCTGTGATCTCTAATAGAAATTTTTTCCTTTCAGGGGGCCTCTAATTGAATACTAGTATTGTGCCACAATGTTCCTTTCTTCTTCTGAAAACTAACTCTTCTGTCTCATGTCATGTGGAACCTGAATATATATGCTATATTTATCAGCTGTCTGATGCTTCTGAAACTGGGTCATAAAGAATTTATACATCAGGATCGCCTTTCTCTTTTTTAGTTTATATATGAATCTATATTCTGAATTCTGCTTTTGGATGTTTGGCATACTTAAAAAAAGTTGCTATGTTAAGCTGCAAACTTTATGGATCTTCCATAAATTTCCAGTGCTAAATGGAAAATCCTTTGTTATCAACTTCCCCATTCTTGTCTTTGAATTTTTGCATCTTGTTATTTCATGTTAATACTCGGTTGTTCTTTTTTTGAGGAGTGATCTGCTTTTCATTTCAAGGGACTCGTGTGCTTGTTCATTGTTCAGTCACATAAATCATTGTTTGCGATTTGTTTTCTTGCCTGATATTAGTATTTGAACCTGGATGAAGTTTGTTGCAAAGGAAATTATATTTTCTTGTTCACTAAATTTTTTTATTTGATTATTTAATTTGCTATAATACGGTGATTGATAGGTAGCTGAGCAACTGATGGTTATGCATGAAGATTGTCTCAAGGGCAATTATGAATCAATTGAAAATTTGAGGTCCTCTAAACCAGCAGTTAGTGCTGTTTCTCAGAGTAAACGGGTAAACTTTTAGCTTCCTTTGCTTACTTTCTTTTTGAGAGCCTACACTTGTACATGATTCCTTTTTCATACTTATATATATACCTGGATGGTAACCACATAACCTGGTGGTCATCCTTTTCCTTCTAAGAAAAAAGAAAAAAAAAAGAAAAAAGAAAAACACTTTTAGCTTCCTCAGTTTCTGCCTTTCTTTGTGTGTAGTTGGTTGAGTTTGAGATTTGATCCACCGGATTGATTTGACAATGAATCATTTTTTTGCTGTAAACTTGAAACTTTGATTAAATGGAGATTGCAGAAGAAAACTTGACATACTGTCTTGTAGAATCAGATCCATAGACCTTTGATGTTACACCAGGAGTTTTATCCTTGTTTTGTCATACTTTTTTTTTTCAGGAGATGTTTCTGTCGTACTTAACTATTAACAAAAGTGAAGTTGCTAAGTAGTCACAAGATGACATCATAGATAGTTTTCATCGCATCAGTTTCCCCTTTCATTTTCCAGAAATGGTAGTCTGAGGTACGAGGGTAGTGGATAAGGATTAAGGATTACCCCTGTGTTCTGCTTCTTTTCTTTGACAAGCAAAGGCTGCATGAATTCGTACCATTTTATCAGATGGACTTTTGTTTTGACAGATGAATATTGTGCCTTCCTGAAAAATACTGTCAGAAAATGTTGCATGAATTGACATCATTCTTGGCATTGATAAATGCTCCTTTTAACCATCATCTTTCTTGTTTTGTGCCTTGATGTCACAAGGATTCTTTTTCCCCTGAGAGGGAAAAGCCTATCAGGTTTGGATAGCCATCCATGATGTCACAAAAGTTGCTTCTCAACTCTTGATATAAATAAACATAAATTATCTCAAAAGCAGGGATCACCATTTTGTTTCATGATTTAAAGCCAAGTTATCATGTTGGTATCAGGTAGTTGAAGACGATGACGACGATGAGAGTTCAGATGAAGAGGATGAAGGCATGATGGTGGATGAGGTGACGCCAACTGAGATGGTCATAGAGAAGCCAAAATCAAAGCAAGTCCCTGATGAGGATGGATGGTATACAGTTCCTTCAAGACGCGGCAGGGGTAAGAAGTAAATTACAGCAGGAGTAAGCAATGACCAAGGTCGTCTTCTATCGAGATCTAATGTGTGCTAGAAGATGCACCAATTTTTTCATCTTTAGTTGCCTTCTTTTCTAAATTGCGGTTCATCACATGGTAGTAGCTTCATTCTGTTGGAACATTACTATTATAGCCGCTGTATAAGTTTCTGAATACATCAACTATATGTTTATATGAGTTATTCAACAGAATGGGTAGAACTGAGAGCACCTTGTGGAATGATTACGATTGAACACGCATATTACAAAGGCGTATCGGTTTAAAAATCACGAATTCATATTTGAAGAGTTGTGTTATTTTATTCACTTTTAACTTTTCTTTCATCCCTTTATAGTAGAAAAAAAATATGCATATTATATTTACATAAACAACAGATGCTTTTGTAGTCTCTTTTTTTTTTAAAAAAAAAAGTTCACGTTTTACAAAGGAAACCTATATGTTGTTCAAAATAAAAAGTGGATCAATAAACTGCCATTTGATTTAAGATCAATGAGGCATAATTCTTCTCTCACTGCAAGTCTGTTCAACCAGCTTCATTCGATTTTTGAGCTTCTCTACTTCGCACAGTCGGATTCTTCTATTTGTCTGCAAGACTTAATCAATGGACATAATTAGGAGAGCTAATGGACTTTTATATAGGTTTGATTCCAACAACGTTGCCTCATGGGATCCATTTTACTCTGAATGATGGGGTAAAAATTAACGTTGTTGGATTTACTATTTTGACGGCTCACAAAATTTGTAAAAAATTTGAGGATATTAAATCAGGCTTATTCGTGGACCGTTGGATGATGACTCAACGACGTTTCACATACATTGATTGATTTTTGTCCCACGTAATCCAATCGCACAAGTTATCTTAGTTTTTCGTAGAGGGTGAACATGAACGTTATTTTGAGCCAAGATTATGAATAAATTTAGTTAAAAAATATGCATATTTATTGCGGTCATCATCTTCAACAAAAAATATTCATAATTTTGAGCTATTCAAGGGACAAGTCGAGTTAATCTATTTGATGTAAACTATGATATTCGATAGGCTACCAGCGTCTTTAGTTCTAAATTAAGAAGAAAAAAAAAACATAGAACTTGAACCTATAACAAGAATTTGATTATACGAGCTGAGCTGGTTTTGATTGAACTCCGGAGAAAGCCAAAAATTTTGTTGGCCAAGCATTTTCTACGGGTGGGAACTTGCCATGTTTGGTAAATGAATAAGGGGCAGTGTGCACCGGACTAATCTAATGTGACGTTTGATTGGAAGCCATATGAATAAACTCTTCGAACTATTGCGTCCAATGACTTTAACACTATATTTGGGTTGGGGTGAATGGAGGGTAAAGAGGGGGAGGAGAAGGGAAAAAGAAAATCCTCTTATTTGAATAAAATTTTAAAGAAGAAGAATGAGGAGGAAAATATATTTTTTTCTCTCCATTCTTTTTATTTTGTGCTATTTTGTTTCAATTCCAATTTTCAACCCTAAATTGAAGTGTAAAAATTTTCTTCTCTTCTCTCTCATTCCCTTCCCCCACATTCTAGAGTTCATCCAAACATAATATAAAACACAATCCCACTATTTAGTTATGCCATGCTTGGTTAATAAAGTCTTTATTCATATAGATAAAATTAAACACAAAAAATTAAGATGTATTAAATATTCAGTGAAATTTGAAAATTTTGCCTTGAACTCTGAAAACAAAAAATAGAAAACAATTTTTTTCACTACCTAGAATAGTTAAATTTATTGTATCCTGTCTTAAACATCGCTTACTCAATTTTCATTCAAACATAATGATTCTTTTTTTTATTCTTAAGATATCAAAGAATAACCAAACTAGATGAATTAATATTCATATCATTTGAATAGTTAATCTTAAACCAAACATGGACTAAAAGACCCATTTGACAACAAACAGTCGAAGTCTCGCAACGGCTTACAAAGTCTAGAAGAACAGATCCTCCTGGAGCCCATTCTTAAGACTTAATTTTGGATTAAACTCTGATTTTCCTAAAATAAACATCAAGATTATTTACTCTTAGATCATGAAATCAGAGGCGTGAAGGATTTTTTCTAACCTTCAAATACTACCTGAATCTGACTTGTACAATTGCCTCCGAAAGTCTTTTCCATGACTGCCAAAATCAGATATCAGTGCACTCGTTTTCTGTGCTTGATTCTGAAGTCGTTATGAACACTCGATTTTTCCAATATGATTTGCAAACAGAGGCAGCAAGCTTTTTTTCGAAAACCTTGGAAGCAACATGTAAGCTACAATTCCATATTTCTAACTCTTTAAAGTTTCTTGGCAAAACCATTGTAGACAACTAAACTAATGTCTTGACATGTGTAAAAGAACGCAGTAGCTAATGGCACCAGTAACCTGAAAATGGGAATGGGAGAGTAATGCTTACAACCAAATAATTTTTTTCTTTAAAAAAAGACAGGAACTGGGTCATAGAAATGAAGCCGGGATTTACTTAAGTGCATTCATGACAAATTAAGGCATATAATTGAATATGACAACTTGGCATTGCCATCTCATATGACAAAGTAACTTTATAAGCTATTAATCTTAATACATCGCCCTTTCTAAAAAAAGTACATTAGAGTGGTCAAGATGCAGTTAAGCTGGTAAAACAAGATGTATATACCAACTACCACTAAGGAATAGTGAACAAGTCCTGTATTCCTTTGAAAAGAAATACAAACATCGCTCCGAAACAAATTTGAAAGCAGAAAGATGTGAGAAAAAAGAAGGAACCTAAGATGTGACATACATGAATCTAAAATCATGATCTATAATATATGAGAATGACTCGTGACGTACCGATTAAGAACATTGATGGTTCAAAAACACCATAAATGGAGAAATTTCTGGATGCTCATTGACAATCTTCATTTTCAAACTTGACCTATTTCTGAATAATTGGGCCTCATAAGTCTTCATAGACTTCTAACATAGTTAACAAACAGAGAAAACTAAGGCCAGTTAGTTAGCCTATGACTCCACCAATGATCCAGAACCAATGCTACCAGTTTGAGTGCCAGCAGTCTGTTCCACTTCCTGACCAGGAATAATTTCGGACTGCAAAGATGGAGCAATGTTATTTACATGAAGCCATGTTAACTCCCACAAACTGTCCCCTCCTATTGTGCTCCTCTTTGCAAGAATTCCCTTTGTTTTCATCACAAGAAGAGTGTTCTTAAGGAGCTCTGGAATAACTTCCTGCAGTTTCTCACTCTTTTTGCCTCTCACCTTCACCTTTATGTACTTCTCCATACGACTGAGAACCCCAAGCCAGAGCTTGCAGAAGCTGCTCAAACCATAGAGCTCTTGTAGTAGCTGCAGAAAAACCTTCGAGAGCAACTTCATAGCAAGTAAAAGAGTACTCTCCATATTCCTATAATCCTTCTGCGAATTATTTTTTTCAAGTAAGTCATCAAGTAACGTAAATATAACAAGATCGAAGGCCTGTAGCCAAGAAGATGGTGTGAGAGGAATTCCTTCAACTCCTATCAGGCATCTCTGCAGTGACAACAATGCATGATTTCTTACTTCATCCCTCTGATCCAAGCAAACCTTTCGCAGTGCTTGCACTAGCCTTAGCCACATTTCTCTGATTCCTTCATAAATGGTCTCAGCTTCCTCGGTTGTTCCTCCAATCTCTTGTGACCATCGAGCAAGGCAATCCACAGATTCTCCCATGAGATCTAGTGCTCGAACTGATCTATCAATTAGGCCAACTCGAGATTCGGCAAACTGTCGTGTGGCTTCGATACACAATGCATAATTGACCGGTAGGAGACGAGATCCTTCAGACATAATGAATACTAATGCCTCAAAACCCACTTCTGAAGCTTCTGGATGACGAGCGGTGATAGAGAGAAGGGATGTTATTGTACGCCAACCCATTTGAGACTTTATATGTGTTGCATTGGCCTTCACCAGACGTGTGACTTCCTGTGTGATGTTTTCACAATAAGCATCTGCAACACGAGCATCAAGTTTGAGAACCAAATGAAGTGACTTTAAAAGATCATCAGCCAGATTCTCTTTGTAAGGTAGTAACCTCTGACATATCCTTAGTAAACCGAAAACAGCCTTTTCCACGAGAGCGCAAGGCATAACAGTGGATTGAACAATATTGGCAATGTGCTCATAGACACCAGGCCATAAAATCTTGATTCTGTCTCGGTTGTTCAATGTGATTGCAATAAGAAGCTCCAAACAGAAAACTGCTGTGTCTTCATCATCTGGTGAGCTAGTGACCTTCTGAGGGCGACCAGCTGCCCAAATAAGTGCTCTCGCCAGGTGCATTAATGAATCAGCCTGTAGAAACTTGCTTTCAGTGAATATACTGTCTATGTGGCATTTTTGAATTGTCTGCAGAGTTCTTTGGTGAGCAGCAAGTTGCTGTTCAGTAGGTTGTGATCTTGGTTCTTCTGCTTCCAGAGATAAGAGCTGACTAAATCTACCCATAAGCCCAGAAGATCTACGTGGTGTACCCATGGTTTGAACATGAGAGGTGATGAGTGAACTGGGGGCAGGCTTCCCATGGACAGGATCTGAAGGAAATTCTGTTTCATCAGCAGCATCACTAGCAACACGTGCAGGCAGCAAACCTAACTTGTGAAGCCTCAAAATGCAGTCAAGTATATTTCTCCAACCAGTGCGAATGTAATCACCATATCTGTTTGCTACGCTGAAAACTGTCTCTGTTGCTAACCTAGCTTTTGTATCATCACCAAATGCAGTTACTGGCTCATCATTCAAGGATGAATTCATAAGAGTTGTGAATTTGCACAGCGATACAACTAGGTCATCCAACACATCTTCAAGGTGATGATATGCAGATATCTTTGCCACAGCCAAGAAGCCATCTATACATGCTAGAAAAACTTCTTCATGTTCAGCATAATCAAATACTACTGAGATAGCTGCAATTGTGGGCCCAGACATGATGGCAAACATATCGTGATCAAGAAAAGGTCGAGAATCACAAACAATATATGAAGATGTTTTCTTTGACTTTCGCATCAGATCGACCCAACGACTGGGAGACATCTCAAGAAACACCGCACCAGGATCAGGAATGGTTCTGATCTCATTTCTGCAGATTGAATGATAGAGCTCCGACAAAAATTCCCTTGGGAGGTCATTCCCTCCATTAATGCGGCGGTTGTTACGGATGAAATCCTCTTCAGTCATCTTCTTCTTTACCTGCACATTGTGCTGGTCTGTATTGAGCATTATCAGTGAGTACGACAACACAAGTGCAGCATCTTTGTCCACGAGAATTTGTGGAGATTGCTCATAGTATCTCTCTGCAAATGCTTCAAGCACTCTCTGTATCTTCTGTGATTCACCAGGCAATCGGAAGGTCTCTAGAAAGAGCCGAAGAGCAGTGTCCAGATTCATGTCTTGAAAATCAAATGTCCACGCAAATTCATGAAGCACCTGAACACAGAAGTCATCATGATTTCCCAAGAAGTCTCCAACAAGGTTCTTATCTAACCCAGCCGTGTATCTGAAGAAACATGCCACACTTTGTGGATCAAGCTTTTCAGGCAGGAGATGTGTTCCTTGTAGAAATTCCAATCCCTTCTTGGGATCTCTATTGAAGTGATCTGCACCAATCATCAACCTCCTCTTTATATACTTCCTACGGCGAACAAATTTGACCCAGTGGTCAGGATCAGAGTAGTTTTCACATTTCACGGTCCAAAATGGAGTGTACTCATCAAGCTCCACTAATGTTTGTTCTGGACGGGGAGGTGCACTGTCAATCCTATCAGCGATAGCCTGAACCACTGCAATTAATCCATCCAAGGCAAGAACATGCATGGAAGACAAAGGGCAGTTGACTGGAAATGCACTTTTCGACAGAAGATTGGAAAGTTCTTCGAACACATTGCTGCAAGTTATGTCACAGTCAAAGTTGGCATACATCTCAGCCATAAATGTCTTCTGTCTACAGAAGTCCACAAGAGCCTCCATCGCAACCTCCTGTTGATGAAAGCTAGCTCCATAACGGCTCTGGGCAAGCCTCAAAATCACACAAGAGAAAAATGCTTCCAGCTGCAATTTTAGCTCCTTTCGCAAGTGATTGTAAAGATTTAACACAATACTGCAGACCATTGACAAAATTAGTGGGCTCATTGACAAGCCAAACTGCATCAAATTCCGGAATAATTCATCTTGAATCAGAGATAAAAGTTTTGGATGCTTCTGGAATGAAGGTCCTCCTAATTCAATAGTTGAATTGATCATGCCAAGGGCAAAAAGTGGCACATCTTCGTCATATGCTATTTGATTCATTGTAGGACTCATCCCAATTTGATCAACGATGTTCAACAGAGAACACAAGAAGTGGAATATCTCCACCATGCAAGGAATCCCATATGGCTCCACCATGGTTCCCAGACCATTAGGACCATCTGATTCACCTGCATTTTCATCTCCCTCCCCTAAAGTCATGGCTCCAATGCTGCCATTCCCATTTTCCACTTGCTTGATCCCAAAAGTCTGGTCTTTGTCGACTGCACCTATCTGTAAATGTGGATGCTTCAATTTGACATTATAAAATATTTCGCACATAAAATATATACAAGATAACAATTTATCTAGTAGATTGTCATACTGCATTCACATGGTTCATCAAAGGGTTAATTCTTGAATTGTTCATAGAAGAATAGTACCTCTGCTTTGGCGGAAGACTGATCACTGTCGTCCTTGACATGGACCAGTTGGGCAAAGATGCTGCGTACGAGCTCGTGCATGGTATGGCGTGAGAACCTCTGCAGCAGTTCGCCCTTTGTACCAGCCTGGTGGACCACGCGGAAGCAAGTATTGACGATCGTGCAGACGTGCTGGTTGCTGAGAACCGCCGACGCCCTACTCCTCATGCACGCGAGAAGAACCTGGAGGATCTTCATCAGCACGGCCTCCTCTGAGGCGGGGTCAGTGACCTCGAACCGACAGCTCGTGACGGCGTCGACCACCAGGTGCATCGCGGCCTCCACGCCAGGACCTCCGACCGTAGGGTCCAGTACATCGAGCGTAAGGATCTTGTAGACGGAGGAGAGGGCGACACCGGTGATCGGGGCGCCAGTCTCATCGGAGCGGACCACATCCAGGAAAGGCCGGAGGTACACAGAAGGGTCGAGGGAGCCCCAGGATCGTCCTCCGGCGCCCCAGGCGAAGACCTGGCGACGGAGGGACTTGAGGGACTGGACGAGGGAGTGCTCGAGGTGGTGGTCGTCGGCCGCGGACGCGTACCGGCCGCCCCACCGGACGTTCCTTCGCATCACCGCGAGCACGGCGCTGACCTCCGTGTTGATCATGCAGGCCAGTGAAAGTCCGCCTCCTCCTCCGGTTCTCCCTCCGGATGCCCCGGCGACGGCCGACCGGGGCGAAGCAGCGGCCTCGTCGAGCGACTCCGGCGACTCCTCCTCAATGGGGTTTATGCCGGAATTGCGGAGCCGCGGGCCCATTGCAGGAAGACGAAGGGTAGGGTTTTGTTAGGGTTTGGAGACGGGATCGGCGATCGGGGGAGGGCGGTGGAGGTAGATCTGGAGAATTGAGGTGGAGATCGGAGATGTGGAAGACGGGTTCCGCAGGTTAGAGGAGGCTTGGGAGGCGCTGTTCTAATGGCGATGGAGAAGGTGGAGGAGGAGACCAGACGCCATGTGAGGAGGAGATCGAGGGCAGGAGGAGGAGGGAAGCGGAGGGTGGTGGCTCTAATGGCGATGGCGCGTTGGTCCTCGTCCTCCGCTTCCAAGTCTTTGTGATTTGCTCACTCACTTTTCCGCTCCGGTCTACTGACTTTTTTTAATTATTATTAATTATTATTTGTAAATTTTGACTTATTATAATTTTAAAAAATAAAAGTTAAATCTGATAATTTTTTTAAGCATCGAAACTTATTAACGATTTTAATTTTTAAATACAACAAAAGTTGTGAATAAATAATTCTTGGCCTTAAGTTTATCCGCAAGTAAATTTACCCATCCATATTCTTATAATTAAAATTTGTTTTTTTACACTTGGTTTTAATTTATTACATATATTATTATATTTTTTTCTCGTTGACTTGATTTTCCTTTAATATGTATAAATAGCAAAATAAGTGAAAAATTAAATATTACAGAAAGCAAACAAAATTATTCCATTACGAGTTTTTATCTTGGCAGAAACAAATATATGCCCCTTTTTATTTTTTTTATATTTCTGTTGAAACATAAGATATAAGCTAAAACATATTTTGATGTTGATAACTTGTTAAATGCAATTAATTGAAACAAAAAAGTTATGATTTGAGAAATTTGTTTTAATCTTATCTATTTGAATACATATTACATTTACCCTAAAAGAAATTTACATATTACATGTGCATTATAAAATATTAGATGTAGTCTCGGCTTTGATTATATTTAAGTCGGATTCCACATTTGATTTTGCGAATATCAGGATATTCCTGGCCTTCCTCGACGCTAATTAACAGTGAGTCATATTCGTAACATATTTTTTTGAATAATAAGATGTATTCAGTTTCATGTGTATTATTATAAAATAAATGTGGAATTAGATTCACAAAAAAAAAACAACTTTGAAATTAACGTGACATTTTTTTATTTAACTGTATATAAGAAACTCAATTTAAAATATAAATTTATCGTGATCTTAGAAAATATGCTAAAAAGGTATTTTTTTTACAAATTTCAATGAATAAATTTATTTATTTCGCCATTTTTTACACAAAATTTGAAACTTATAATTTAAGCGCCCTCCAATGTTTGCTCAGCGCTACCTTTCAATTTTAATTTGTAACATGAATGTCTTCCATCTTTTGACTTATTACACCGAATGCCCTTTTCACCATTGATCGTCGTTCTCTGGTTGGTGATGACGTTCTCTCTCCTCTACGTAGGCACTCGTCCCGACGTGACACCGACTTGCAAACTGCCCTCCACATCAGTAAATTATTAAAAATAAAATAAATACAAAATAATTAAATTAAATTAAGAATATTATAATAATAATAAAAAGGGGCAGCCACCCCTTCCTCTCTCTTCGTCACCAGTGATGGTTGGTAGAAGGACGTCGACGACCGAAAGGAGAAGAGGAGGGGGCGGCCAACCCCACACCTCTCCTCTCCGGCACCGAAGAAAAAAGAGGGGAACGAGGTGAGCCCCACCCTCCTCCTTAGTGGGGGGGGGGGGGGGGTCTGTGCGACGTGCGGGAAGGGGAGGCCTCTCCTCGTCGATGCGCGGACCGGGAGGGCGACCCCTTGGCGACGCACAGGCAACGGGTGCCGCCCCTCTCCCGTAAGGAGAGAGAAGACAACGGGGCACCACCTTTTTTTCATTTTAAGTATTATTTTATTTATTAGTTTTGTCACGTTGATAAATTACTTGTGTGAAGTCGCGTAGGCGCCACATCAGTAGAGCGACCAAGAAACGGATAATTGCAAATGCAAAGGGTATCCGGTGAAACAAATTATAAAATGAAGGGCAATCTTACAAAATGAAGTTTGATGATAGCAGTGGTAAAGTGCCCAAAATTGAAGGGACGTAATTTACTCAAGCAATAGTAGAAAGTCATCATTTTATGTGAAAAATGAAAACAAGTATTTACATAAGGAAATTACATAAACGACCAGTTGATTTCTTTTACTTTGTTCTGAATTGGAAATTTTTTAAATGAATAGCATAAACTAAAATAAGAAGAAAAATCAATGTTTTATTTTTTCCAATTTTAAAAAGTAAAATTTCCTTCCAATTAACTTTGATATTTTCATATAATTATTATTTTATTATTTTAACTAAACATTAACTTAAAGAAGTAAAAGCTTGTATACAATATTATTAGAAATAAATTATGTAGACAAAGTTAGAAAACTCGTTTTTAAATAAAACAGCCCATTCAAATCCTATTTTTAGTTTTTGTTATACAAATAACAATGGATCATTCCCACTATTGATTTTTTTTACCCCAGCATATTTTAGTTCTTAACTAAACCTGGGAAGTGTGCAATCTAATTTTTTCGGTTATTATAATTTAATTTCAAATTATAAATTTAGAAATTTTATTCTCCTAACTTATCACAATTAAATATCTATGTTAAATTTCATTCAAAATTTTGTTAACATTTTATTTATTATTTATGAAACATCAGTTTTATTCTTACTCTTTCAATATAAGAAAAATAAAAAAACAAAACTATTGTCATGAGAATAATATTATATAAACTATGATTTTTATACAATAATTTATCCATATTTATTATTTTTATTTAAGGGGAAAATGGCATTACATAATTAAAGTTAATAAAATTTTGGTTAGAAGTTAGTGAAATGACTTGGTGCGTTCACTGCATTGTCATTCAACATTACATAGCAATGTAGATTGTCTTTCAGAAAGATTGTCACTTTATTAAATTATCAGTAATGTACATTATCGTATTTAGTATGCATAAGTAATCTATCTGGCAAATCCATATTAGTTATTTATAAAAAAATATATATTTATGAGTTAATATATAGTTTTTATCAATATGCCCCTAATAAAAAAATTATGTTTAGATATATAAATTTTTTTAACTTCATAAAATTAAATCACAAATATATAATCTCACCCATAAAATTTAAATTTATAAAATAATTAATATATTTTTACTATATGATAATAATATAGTAATAATAATTATAATATTTATTTGATTAATTTTATAATTTATTTAATTATTATTATAATTTATTCAATGTATTTTAGAATTTATTTAAATAAAATTGTAAAGGACAAATGCGAAAAGTAAAATTTAAAAAATTGCAACACATGTAGTAATGTTGATTGTCTACCCTCCCATAGGCAATCTACATTGTCACTTCATAGGCAATGTGGATTGCCTGGACAATACAGATTACTCATTATCTGTCACAAGTGAACAAGATAATATGGTGGGCCCAGATAATTTAATATAATATTATCTGGTAATCTATAAAGATTACATCTAGAGAAACGCCCCCTAAGTGTTAAAGTTGGACAAGTTTAGGTATTAAAAATAAAAAAAAATATAGTTTAAAATTGGATATGAAAATATTATAATCTAGAAGAGGTTAAAAGAAATAAATATTTTATTAATCCATATTGGTCATGACGGACATGGCAAATTTCATAACTCAAAACTTGCCTAAAGAGAGGACAAATTATTTATCTCTATTGATATGATTATAACATTTTTAAATAACATTTTTTTTTTTGTGAAGGAGACCTTGGGCATCTCTTTAATATAATGAAAGGCTTTAAATTTGCAGTTTTATACTCCCTATATATTGTTGGTTGATTTTCTATTATAAATTTTGGGGATACGTGGCAATTTATTTTATTAACATATTTTCAATTGCCTCTAATGTAGAAAAGTCTTAATACAACCAAAAAACAAATGATCAATATAATTTATTTTTTTTTAAAATACTATCATATTAGTAAAAAAAGATGCATGCAATTCCTATTTATTTACATTATTCAATGGACATAGATTGAATCAAAATGACTATGAAGATTGCAAAATCTTGCATAAGATCACCAAATCAGATCAATAATTGTAATATCCTACCTATTAATAAAAGAATATTTTAAAATTAATAAATATTTTTTTGATAAGTTTTTCACACTCAAATATTGAATTGTACATTAGTAAGTCATATTTATGTCAATTATTAAACCAAATTACATCAACATGTCTCAAAAATAAAAAAATAAATTAAAATTCATCTAAATTAATTATTATTATCATAATTTTTTTATTAATATTTAAATACATTTTGGATCTTCTCAACCTTGATGGCACAAAATTAGCAAAATAAGCAAGGACAATACACAGTAAAGCAAGAACTTATATTATTATTATTATTATTATTATTATGCAGGAAAGGAAATAATAACTCAAGATTATTAATTATTGACCAGCTTTGGGGTTGGTGTCTCATCTCACTTATCAAGTACATCACTCATGTACTCTGCAGCCTCAATCATCTCCGCAAGACTCATCTCCTTCAACGCGTTGGTGACCTTTCCACTGTTTCCATCATCATCAACAGGTTCCTTTGTGCGCTCTTCGTCTTCGACTGCTACGAAATTGCCATCTTCCATCTTCATCATAGCATCTATTACGAAAAGAGGGAGAGAGGGATCGTACGAAATACAAAAGAACACGAAGAAAAAAAACGGCGACGGCTCTTTGTTATGGAATAATGATGATTACAAGGATAGGTATCTGTCTAGACCTCTAGAGAGTTTATATAGACACTTCCTTTGACAGATGATATGAATTACATACGGACTGAGACTCTAAATAAATCTCCTGAAAATAGGACACCTATCTCGTGATAAAGAAATAAATCAAATCCGAATCACAAACAGAATACCCCTAAAAATTTTCGCTCAGGGGGCTCCGCCCCCTTGCAACCCCCACAGGGGATCCCCCCTTGACCCCCCACAGGCTCGCTGACCGGGCAGCGAGACCCCCGTAGAGGAATTCTGCTGAAGCGTCTGACTATGTAGGGGGACCAACTGGGTTCAGATTCAAGGCATTATTAACAAATCTCCACCTTGACTTGAATCATATTCAGAGCACAAAAGCACGCCACGCCGCCGCCAGTCCCATCTTGAAACTATTACCAAGTATTTATGTTAAGTAAGTCCAAACAATGTTGGAACTTGCCATAAGGAACAGATTTGATGAACATATCAGCTAGATTGTCTTCAGTGCCAATCTTCTTCGCCTTGATCCTCTTCTCAGTGCGGATGAAGTGATATCTGACATCAATGTGTTTGGTTCTTTCATGATGTACTTGATCCTTGGTTAAACATATTACACTCAGACTGTCACAGTGCACTATAGCCTGCTCCTGATGTAATTCGAGATCTCCAACTAAGCCTTTTAACCAGATGCCTTTCTTGACAGCTTCCGTCAGTGTCATGTATTCAGCCTCTGTGGTGGACAATGTAACTGATGGCTGAAATGTAGCCTTCCAACTAATAACTGAACTGCTCAAAGTGAAGACATAGCCTATCATAGATCGTCTTCCATCAACATTTCCAGCATAATCTGAATCTGAGTACCCTGCAACCAAACACTCTTTATCACTTCTATAGATGAGGCAAATATCAGATGTTCCTCTCAGATATCGAAAAATTCGCTTCACTGCTTGCAAGTGCTCCTTTCCTGCATCGCTCATGAACCTGTTGACAACACTGACTGCATGAGCAATGTCTGGTCTTGTACAAACCATGGCATACATCAAACTTCCAACTGCACTAGCATATGGAACCCGAGACATGTACTCCTTTTCTGCATCTGACTTTGGTGCGAATGCAACAGAAAGATGAACATTTGCAGCTGATGGCGTATTCAAAGACTTCGCTCCAGACATTCCAAATCTGAATAAAATCTTCTCAATATAACTTTTCTGAGATAAGAAGAGTTTACCCTGTGCGCGATCCCTTAGAATTTTCATCCCCAGAATCTTCTGTGCTGCATCAAGATCTTTCATGTCGAATTCTGCACTGAGGAGCTTATTCAGATTTTGAATGTCTGTCATGTTTCTGGCAGCAATAAGCATATCATCAACATACAAGAGCAGATAGATGGTGAAGCCGTCCTTCACCTTCTTATGGTATACACAGCAATCATAGGGACTTCGACTGAATTTCTTACTGATCATGAAGCTGTCGAACCTTTTGTACCATTGTCTGGGAGACTGCTTCAAGCCATACAGAGATTTTTTCAGACTGCAAACTTGATTCTCCTTTCCAGGAATGGAGAATCCCTTTGGTTGGCTCATAAGAATATCTTCTTCAAGTTCTCCATGGAGGAAAGCAGTCTTCACATCTAGTTGCTCGAGCTCTAGATTCTGATGTGCTACAAGAGCAAGTAGCACCCTGATAGAAGTATGTCTGACAACAGGTGAGAATATCTCATTGTAGTCCAAATCTTCTTTCTGACTATAACCTTTAGCAACCAATCGTGCTTTGTATCTCGTGCCTTCAACTCCTGGAATTCCTGCTTTCTTCTTGAAGATCCATTTACAGCCAACAACCTTCCTGCCCTTAGGCAACTTGACCAGCTCCCACATCTGATTTTTGTGAAGAGATTCCATCTCCTCACCCATAGCAGCGATTCACTGTCCAGATTCGGCACATGTGATGACATCCCTATAAGAGGACGGCTCCAGGGACTCCACCTCTTCAACTACCTGTAGTGCATAAGCAACCATGTCCTCGAAACCATATCGCTTAGGAGGACCCACTTCTCTGCGAGGACGTCTAGCAGCAATTGACTCATCTTCAGGTTGCTCATCAGATTCTTCACCTTCTGGTTCTGCTTCTTGATGTGATCCTTCAGCATCATCCTCAATTTGAGTGATTTCAACCTCCACCTGTTTACTGACACTCTCTTCAGCCTCCACCTTCAACTGAAGCATTGATGCTTCATCAAAGGTTACGCTTCTGCTGTGGATGATTTTGTGTTCTGAAGGAGACCAGATTCTGTAGCCCTTCACTTCTGCACCATATCCCATGAACACCCCTTTTTTGGCCCTTTGCTCCAACTTCCCTTCACTGACGTGATAGTATGCTGGACAACCAAAAAATTTCAGACAAATATAATCAGCATGATTTCCTGACCATATCTCAGTTGGAGTCTTGAGATCAATTGCAGTCGTCGGACTTTGATTCACCAAGTAACAAGCTGTGTTAACAGCTTCAGTGCAGAATGTCCTATTCAGGCCAGCGTTAGAGAGCATGCACCTTGCCCTCTCCAGAAGTGTCATGTTCATTCGTTCTGCAACTCCATTCTGCTGTGGAGTATCCCTGACTGTGCGATGTCTGGCAATGCCTTCATATTTGCAGAACTGGTCAAATTCAGCAGAACAGAACTCCAAACCATTATCAGTGCGAAGACGCTTCACTTTCTTCGACGTCTGATTTTCCACCAGAACCTTTCACTGCTTGAAGGCCTTGAAGGACTCACTCTTGTGTTTCATCATGAATACCCAAGTCATCCTCGAGTAGTCATCAATCACAGATAGGAAGTACCTCGCACCTCCTAATGATGGAACACGAGTGGGACCCCAACAATCGGTGTGGATGTAGTCAAGTGTCGCCTTCGTCCTGTGCACTGCCTTGCCAAACTGAGACCTTCGCTGTTTGCCGAATACGCAGTGCTTGCAGAAGTTTATTTCAGATATCTTCTTCTCCCCTAGAAGACCTCGTTTGCTGAGGATATTCATCCCGTTCTGACTCATATGCCCAAACCGCATGTGCCACAGCCTGGACCTATCTGATTCGGATGAACTAACCACTGTAGCAACGCCAGAGACTGTCTTGCCTTGTAATACATACAAGGACTTCTGTCTAACTCCCTTCAGAATCGTAGCATCACCTTTCATGACCGTGAAGATGCCTCCAGCAGCATTGATCTGCCACCCTTTAGAGTCGAGGACTCCAAGTGATATCAAATTCTTTTTCAGTTGCGGAACATGGCGGACATCTATCAGCGTCCTCACAAGATTGTCAAGAGTCCTGATCTGCACAGAACCGATCCCAACTATCTGATAGACTGCATCGTTGCCCATGATGACGTTTCCACCATCAATCTTCTGATAAGTTGAGAACCACTCTTTATTCGGAGTCATATGATAGGAACACCCCGAATCTAAAACCCAATTATCCGCCAGACATCCTTGATCAGAAGCAGCCAGAACCAAATCATCTTCGGAATTTCCTGTTTCATGTGCCACCGCAGCGACAGGGGCCTTCTTCTTCTTCGGACAATCCTTCTTCCAATGACCTGGTTCCTTGCAGTAATTACAGATGTCTTTCGCAGTGATTTTCTTCTTCTTCGACTTGGATTTCTTTGAATTCGAGGACTGTCCCTTCTCTGCGGTTGATATCAAACTCGCGACCTGAGTCTCTGCAGAATTTCCAGATGCCCTATGCCGAAGTTCACGAGTATGGAGACTCGATCTTACTTCTTTCAGACTTATAGTTTCCTTCCCGATAATCATAGACTGAACGAAATTTTCATATGATGGAGAAAGCGAAATTAACAGAATTAGGGCAGCATCTTCATCCTCGATCTTAACATCGATATTTCTGAGTTCCATCAACAAAGAATTTAACTAATCAAGATGTTCCTTCAGAGGGGTACCTTCCTGCATGCGGAGAGAGAACAGACGTTGCTTCAACAGTAACTTGTTGGTGAGAGACTTCATCATATATAGACTCTCGAGTCTCAACCACAGACCGGCCGCTTTTTCTTCATCTGCGACCTCGATTATCACCTCATCCGTCAGACACAACAGGATCATCGAGTGCGCCTTTTCCTCCTGTGCCGCCAAAGTTGCGAGGTCGATCTCCTTTTCTTTGCCTTTCGAGTCTTCCTCCTTTGGCTTGTTCTTCGACACGTTTGAGAGCGGCGCTCAGACTCATTGTTGCTTCAAAAGTGTCCGCATCTTGATCTGCCACAACCCAAAACTGTTTCTGCCGTTGAACTTCTCCACGCTCACGTTGTGCGACGCCATCTCCCTGCTGATCGAGAATCGTTGACAAACCCTAAGACTCTGATACCATTTTGTTACGAAAAGAGGGAGAGAGGGATCACACGAAATACAAAAGAACACGAAGAGGAAAAACGGCGGCGGCTCTTTGTTATGGAATAATGATGATTACAAGGATAGGTCTCGGTCTAGACCCCTATGGAGTTTATATAGGCACTCCCTTTGACAGATGATATGAATTACATACGAACTGAGACTCTAAATAAATCCCCTGAAAATAGGACACATATCTCGTGATAAGGAAATAAATCAAATCCGAATCACAAACAGAATACCCCTAAAAATTTTCGCTCAAGGGGCTCCGCCCCCTTGCAACCCCCGCAGGGGGATCCCCCCCTTGACCCCCCACAGGCTCGCTGACCGGGCAGCGAGACCCCCGTAGAGGAATTCTGCTGAAGCGCCTGACTATGTAGGAGGACCAATTGGGTTCAAATTCAAGGCATTATTATCAGCATCATCATCCCCTCCATCTTCGTTGTCCGGATCACTTGGAGCAATCAAGTCATCTGGAATACTCAGACTGATCTCATCTGGTTTGACCCTCTTGGATGGACTCCCCACTTCTATGCATCTGTCACCAACTCTCTTAACCTTGCTGTGGAAACTCATATGCTCCCCATAGGACTGCGCAGTTGGGAACTGAAGATTGCACCTGGTGCATGTGTACAAGTGTGGAGGATCCAAACCAGGAGTAGCCCATGGATTGTTATTCGAAGTTGCATCCGGGATGATCAAGCTTGAACCAAGCATGTCACTGGGATGAAGAGGTAGTTCGGAAGCGATATTAGGAGGCTCTGAAAAGCTTAAGGGAACCTTAAACTCATCTTTCACAAATAAAGTGACATAACGCACGGGCATGCTAATGGTGTCGGACCGTGGGAGAGCAATGGGTGGAACAGTGGATGCAAGCTGACCTGTAAGTGTAGGGACATGGAGTTTGGTGGAGTCGTCCACTGATGAAGACTCATCAATGGTGGCTGGTTCAAGATTATCCACGACTGTAGTTGATGAATCTTTAGAAGGCTCATGGCTACTACTCCTTTGACTTGGTTGTCCAAGGGAGGAGGAGCTTGAGTTCATATCCATGGAGGAAGAAAAAAAAAGGCTGAGACAAGGGAGGAAGACCAAAAGGGGTATGATAAACAAAATTAAGAGAGGAAAAACAAGTGATATTCCTAGGGGCCATAGAGCCAAGCAATATATAACATGTAGAATTTGTGACATTTAATGATAAAAATGAAATGATATTAATGCAAGCATACTAAAATTGCCTCAAAAAAATAATATGGAAGATAGAATTTAATAGGATATATTTAATTACTGTAAAATCGTGATCATTATCTCATATACACGCATAATGTTGCTCTAATTTGAAATAACAATGAATGCATGCGTTACTCGTATCGCGTTTAGTCTTAATTGTGCTAGCTGTAAATTTGAAATATAACAGTGTCACATTTCTTTTCCACTAGCACATGCTTTTATAGGTTTGCGTGAATGTAACGCTTATTTCTCTTTAATGTCATTGTTTTATCTTAAATTTTCATTATTGACATCGTTAAGGGCATGTAATGCTCTTCAATGTTTTTGGTACTAATCTAGAATATTTGGTTAACGTTAAGGGCATGTCAGATGATCTTACGTAACATTTTTTGACATCTTTTTTAATATCCTAAATTTAATTTTCATATAAATGAGTTAAAATTATATTATATGATTGATAAGTAAAATGATATATGTTTTAAGTCATGAGTCGTAACTCATAGTGTTTGATCAGAGAAATTGGCAAAAATTCACTCAAGGAATGAAAAATATGATTTTTGAAAATGTTGGAATTAAGAAAATTAAAGTTGTTACCCTACGTTAAATATGATTTTTAATAAATTTTAAGTAAAGTCTTGATCAAGTTAAATGATAGAACAAAATCAAAGGATAAAAAAAATGATCGATTTTGTTCCTTGGACAAAAATTCGGATTTGGTTTCCTTTGGAAATTTAATTTTATAAATATTTTATTTGAATAAAAAAAGGAGGGGTGGGGTGGGGTAGTTTTTTATTTACATGTAATGTCTTAAGTAAATGAATAAGTAAATAAATAAAAGAAAAAATATAAAACCATTTATTTAAATGGCACTTACATGTAAATATTCACAACTACAAGGGTAATTTGGTATACCTCCAACTTAAGACGACCTTAAGTCAGTTTCCCTCAATCTTGTCCTTTATAAGACAGAGATCTTAGCATTGCTTCTCACTCCTCTACCTGCCCTAGCCGACATCCTAAAGGAAAACAAAGAGGATTTACTACTTGTTAAAGAAATTGGAGAAGGAAGATAGGAACTAGGGTTTTAGCTTGTGGTGTGTTCTTGATTCTCCTTTGATTTCAATTGCATAATTTCCTGATTATAGTTCTGAACATCTCTCATCTCATTCACACTCGAATCTTAGCTATTCATGGGGTAAAACCCATGTTGCTCATGAGCAAGAGTAACATAGGCATGTTCAATTCGATTAGAAAATTTTAGTTACACATTTTCATATCTTAGAGTGATAAAAAAATGAAATTTACTCTGATTGATGTTGTTTGAGTTCACTTTCATTGATATTTGGAATCACATTAACCCGATGTCATTAGAAGAAGTTATGTTCTCTTCTTTAAGGTGTTATCATTCTGTCCGTCGAAACTGTTATCTGATTTGTTAAATTATGTATTAAATTTAATATGTCATGTAATTATCTAATAATTTAGGATTTACAGATGTTAGGATTCATTTACAATTGAAATCACCAAAAAGTATTTGCCAAGTGAAAGTTATAATGTTTAACCAAACCTCACTCAATATGTTAGAATGAAACTTAGGGTAGATGCAGGTTTTGTTAAATTTACAGTGCTCAGTTCAAAGAGATATAAAATCAAGAAATTTTATTAATCGCATCTTTGGCATTTAGAGAAAATTAAAAGTACCAGAATGAGAGTTGTTTACTATTTTATATAAATGATAAAAGTAAGGTCACTCAGTTTGTTAAAGTATAGAAATAATATAAAAGTTAGTTTAAATGTTGATTTTACTAAGAACAAACCATAACGAAATAATAACTAATATTTTTACATCTAAATGTTTCGATAATCCGAAGATAAGTAAAATTGGAATCATTTCATATTATTATTTATATTAGGAGTTATGAATTTTCTTAACTAGGTATGCAATCAACCATGACACAAGATAACTGATTATGATGAATTGAACTGATTGAGCTAGGTGGATTGTGTAAATGATATAAAATCTCTACGTTGGTATGTTGTAAGAGTAATATGGACTTATATTATTGTTATATGGTTGGATGAATGATAAGAAAAAGAAATGAGAAAACACTTGTGTGATCGCTTATGTTTGTTTCTCCCACTCTATGTATTAATCTCTTTTAAATTCAATGTGATATTGATTGTGATATGTATTGAATATATTTTAAATATGTTCTTATGAGAAGTATGTTGAAATGATTGACCAATTAATTGCACATTGAAAAGCATGTGTGATATGTTATGAATTGCTATTGTAAAGTGCAATCCGTTTTCGCTTAAATGAATGATCGAGATATAATTGTTGTACGATGAATCATACATTTGCATTTGTCTGCATCTGCATGTATGATGATTGAAGCTAAGTGCTACATCACTAAACACAATGGGAGCCACATCTAGAATCCAATGCATCATTTTGTTCTAAAAAAATATGATGAGATAGGCTGGAACTAAGTGCTATGCGAAGTTAAGTTCCACATCGTGAGAAATTGCGATGTGAGTCACATGTAGATTCCGTAGCGGTCACCTCTATAATCCACCTATTATTATATGATCTGTTCTCCGAAAGGGATAAAGTAGAATGAAGCTAAATGCTACATCGCTGATAATGATGGGAGCCACCTTTAGAGTTTATCTACTGACTATTAGCCAGTTAGTGATCCATATATTCATATGAGAGTGTTGCATTGCATATATATGTCTGATACGTTTAAATGATAGAGATTGCAAAGAGTGTGATGCTTTTGAATTAGAAGATATGTAACTTTCAAATAAATGTTATTTATATTATGATTATTGTATGTTTTTTCATGTCTCTCTGAATTGATTAGTTGGTAGCACATGGGATATGAGTTATTAACTTATTGAGCTATTTTAGATCACTCTATTGTTTCTAACATTTTTTAAATTAAATAGCTCTTTGGTGATTGTGCAAGGTGATAGTCTCTAAAGGGTTCTATAGGATATTTCGTGGTAAGACAAGAAAATTTGTATCTCTCGTATCCTTCTATTAGAATGTTGAGATAATTGATCATGTTTATTATTTTTATCAAAATGAGTTTTATCGAAAATAAAATCATTTTATGAAGTGTAAAATTTTAAGGAGTATTGGTCTGAAGGATCACCATAAAATTATGTAGTATGTTTAATGATATTCTTATTCTTATGTAACAAAAAAGAGAAAATTTTAACTTGTTTAATGATATATTTTTATTCCTTATGCTTTATATAAAGGAAAATATTTACGTAACATTTTTGCATTATTTCTTAATTTAGTTTGATCGTTCGTAACGAGTCATGAACTCGAGTTTAAACCATGATTTAAATAGGGGTCGTGACAATTATGGTATCAGAGCAATAGGTCATTCCCTTGATCCAAGTTTGCATAGTTATATCTAGAATGACATTGTTATGCTTAGAGTGGGCTGTGAGTGTTTAGGTAGTCATACTTCTGTTGGGAATTAGTATGAGACCATATAGGTACTAAGGTAGGTATATATTCCAAAAGGAATTTATGATTGTGATATCTTGCCTTCGATCAAATATAATTTTATACATAACTTGTATTTTGTCCATTTGGCATGTATGATTAGATTATTATATGGAGATCAATAGAAATCGTCTCGATTCACGGGTTGTTACATCCTAGTACAACTATGACTTTATCATTGGCACAAGTCTTTCATGGACCATGATATCGTTTGATTCTGAGATATTTTCGAAATAATTGCAATTGCACAAGAACTCCATATCTTACCATGAGCCACAAGAATTGTTTGAAATAATATTATTCGAAACCAAAGAGATTTCATATTATTTTAAAGTTCAATAGGAGTTTAGTACAAATTTTATTTTGACTTAGGAAGACTCCAAATCAGTTCGAAATTTTGTGTAAATACTAAAAATGTCTAGAGGATATAAATAAAACACTTTGAGTAGATAAATATATGTTCGATATATGGAATCCGTGCTATATTGTATAGGAAAAGTTTATGAGTTTGAAGATGATTATTCAGAGGAATCTATGGGGTAACTCATATTTGTGCTTCATGGTGGTCCAAAGATCATATGAGGTGACGAGTTCTATTTTCTATTTATAGTTTAGGTGCTATTTACTCAAATCTTATTCGGAGGGGCATTTTGGGTAAAAAACAAAATAGAAGGCATTATTTGGATTTTGGAATGTAACGTGCTTCGTGTGCTGTTCGACTTCTATGGCATATATTAAGAAAGTGTAAGGAACTAGGGGGAAATGTTGAGGGGCGGACCCATGACCTTATTGTATATGAGTGCAACTTATAACTAATTACTTTTTTATATTAAAATGAACATTCAAAAAATATTTTTTTAAAAATATAATTATTATGAGTTATAAAAAAATTTAATAAATGAATTATTTATTTGTATTCAATAATCACATCATCTAAAATGAACTATAGTGTCAGTTAACGAATTTTATTTCATGTGCCTATAACTTATTATTTTAATTTAATTATCTAATCAATTAAAGGATGTTGCAAGGATTCATAGATTATGAACTCTTAAAGTTAGCATTAATAAATTAATAGCATTTAATTTCTTACTAAAAAATAATGATGAATTTCTAAAAATATAAGTTAATGAGTCTAATGGAAATAAATAAAATAAAATTGGCTTAGAAGAATTTGTTAGTACAATAATTTTGTGATCCAGGATTTCTATTATAGCATTTTTTTCTTGTATAAAAACAAAGAAATTATTTTTTAAGGAGACACATTATAAAAACTGAACAAAAAACCCCATATGAATTGCTTATCTACTTGAGGTGGGGATATGCAAAACTATTTATAAATTTATATTTTTGTGCAATTTAGAATGTGATAATTTATATATCTAATCATTATTTTTTAAATATTTATTAATATAGGATCATATAAATAATAATAAATATTGCCAAAATTTATGGGGTCAATTGACCCCATAGAGGACCGTCCGCCCATGGAAATGTTTCCATTATTATGCGGACCCTCCTACGAAGCATTTTGTGCGACCTTTATTATCGCTAGACGCCAAAAGAGAGAAGTGTGATAATTAAAAATGTAATAATCTACCATAGAGAATACTCTCATTTATTAAAAATGTCATCTATTTTGTTTCAGTTTCGAAGTCATTGACCTAAAAAGATTAAAAATAAACTTATGAGATGAAGACTGATACATCATTCTTAAACTTTAGTTTAACAATTCTCCTAACTCATATTTTTAAAATAACGTTATAAGTAGATAAAAAAAAATATCCTTATAAGACACATATGAAACTCTATCCTCCTAATTTTGGAGTATATAATATTGCTCTTGGCAAGACTATTATGTAATTTAAAATGCACATCTTTGGAAGCATGTTTACTTGTATATTTGTCCATGTAAAATTCATTTAAGCATCACACTTATTTTATATTTAATTTCTTGTTATGATTTTAAAATTAAATTAACCAACCACATCCTTTTGATTGCATATGAAGATGATATCATAGGATGATGCCCTACTGAGTAGTCAGCTCTGGTGGAGCAGGCAAAGATATGATATCATAAGTATATGATGTACATATTAAACATAAGTGGTGAAGGGTCATCCACACTGAATCATGTCATGAATGCCAAAGCATACCAACATTACAGTCAACATCACAAAGTAAGAACAACAATGTGTTTAATACCTAAAACCAATTCACATCAAGGAAATAGCAAAATGATTTATAAGACAAAAGAGGACAAGAGCATAATAGAGAGAAAAATAAATTATAATATGAAATGTGGCCATCAATTATCATACGTGAGCATTCCGCATGACAGAAAAATTTTGCCACATCAAATTGGAGAAATTCCATAAATTCGAGATTTTTTTTTTGCTATATTGGAAAAGAAGAATTTCACGTATTTATAATAATTATGTTATTAGTTTGATTCATAATTTTTTTTGTTATTCATAAAATAGTTTGTCATGATTTAATATTCTTCTATTGCATTATGAAAAATTCAAAATTTATTGTTAAGTTTTATATTTTATTCATATATTAAAGTATTTCTATTGCATTTTATTTATTACGTAAATTTATAAAATATTATAGTAGGAGATCGAAAAAAGTCGTCCCGTTTTAGTCAGACCAAACTTCTCAAGTATTTGAATGAGAATGGTTAGCTAGAACTGTCAAACATGGCCTAAGAATTCTTATTCTTTGTGGGTACCACTAGAATTTAAATTTGATCAAACTTGTGATTAATTAAAAAAGTTTTTGTTGTTAGCATGAACTTAGCAAAAACTTGAGGTTTTTTTTATATACTTTAATAATATATACTATACATACATATATTATATTTTTTTTATTTATTTACATTATTAAAATTTTGTGAAATAAATTTCTTTAGGTTTAATAGTAAATAAGTTTGTTAATTATTTATTACAATTACTTAGTATTAATAAAATAAAATTATCATTATGATTTATTATACCAATATTTTTTTAATGTTTAAATATAGACATGATCTTTATACATCATAATAAAAATTAACTAGTATAATGTTAATATAATTATTAATTATTAGTATAATACTATTAAATTATTAATTATGGCCTTCTAAATAAGTTATAATTATGTAATTATTTTATATAAATATGATGTCATTAACTAATATAATATTCCACTGATTTATTTTTTACATCTAATTAAATTACTAGTTGTTGTTCAATTTTCTTTTTTATTTCATTTTCTAAGTTATTAATACTTTACCTTAAATTCCTTCTTTTGTTATATCTTTATTAATTATAAAAATATTATATAATTAATAATATAAAAATAATCTTCATAAAATAATAAATTATATTCATAGTTCTTTTTTATCCAAACACACACTAAATTTTATCTATCAAATCAACTTCTTAAGTTCACAATATTTTTCGTCTAAACACTAAACCTAAATTAATTCTCAAGAACTTAAATTCTACCGTTCGCTAAAAATGGAGAGGTAAGATTTAGAATTTAATTTATTGTGAATGTATTTTTTTTTAAAGCCTCATCTATCTACAACTTATAGACAACGGGCTTTTTAGCATGATGTAAATTAGATAGTCAATTTTGCTTTCTAAATACCAAGTCTAATAACAAAAAGAAATACACTAAGTTCACAAATCAGATTAGTTTATTAGTATCTCTCTAAATAATAACGATAAATAATAACAATAATAATAATAATAATAATAATAATAATAATAATAATAATAATAATAATAATAACTTATATTTTTTTTATCGCAACTCATAGATATTCAAGATTATTAGCACTAATTCGGTCTTAGGAGCTCAACGGCAAAGTAATACCCGTAATCGATCCGGAATTTAATACATTGGCATGAGTAAACTATTATTTTGTTTACAACTATCAAAACAGTCACTTTCTATACTTCATTCCAGTAATATTCATATGCGATCTGACCCACACATAACAAAGGGTTTTGCCTCAGAAGTTGAGCCGTGAGGAGGCAGTGCACTTTGCCACCATTACGTTCACATATGCAGAAACAGAATTTGGCGGTCACAAGTAGCAACGCATCTTTGTCCACAGCCCTCATCCGTCAAAATCCTTAGCATTCTCTTGGCACCAGGTAATCTTTGTTTGCAAGGCCCCAAGAGGAAACATATTTCACAATTTGTATCATAAATTCCGTCTCTTAACGACTATCCATTTTCAGGTCACACAAGACCATTAGGTCATGGACGGTTTCCCAGCAGGTTATTCCTTGTCTTTCTCAAGTTCTACCAAGCAAAAATAATAAATAACATAAAAGAGTAAGAATAGCAATAAACTACAAACATGAGGCAGCATTGAATTTATAATCTCCCACTTCACAAGTCACAGCCAAATCACAAGCAACCTTACAATTGTTACATGCCAAATGCAATAGACATAAAAGATGATTTTCAGTTGCCATCTTTTTTTCCATCAGTCATAAGCAAAGTCATCAACAACAACAACAACAACGACAGCACATGAAATGTTAGAAGTTAATAATCTATCTATATGTAGTACAACAGATGCAGATTACTTGAAAGAGCAAAATAACAATTGGTCCACTTCACAGAGATGTAAGATTAAGATGAAATATATTTGAAGTTGACTCATGTCTGAAGTTGTTTATTCCCTTAGCTCAATTGTGTGGCAAGGTCCACTTCACAATTGGTCTGACAAACAGTCCAAATCTGGACTCCAGGAGCATACAATGCAACCATGTTTTTAGTAGACTTATTGTGATGCAGAATCAAGCCACAGGGTCCATGACAGTTTTAGGAAAAGGAAATAAACACAGTTCACAGAGAAGTGAAGTTTCAAGAGGAAATAGGCCTCAACAATCTAACTAGTGAACATCATATTTCAAATAAGAAATTGAAAGAGTTCAAGCTGTTTCTCATTAGGAAGTTGTAATGTAAGAAACATTTCCACTTTATCATGTTTGTATTTGCATAGTTTAGATTTCCACTTTATCACAAAAAAATGAATTCCGACTTGACCCAAACTAAAAGAAAGAAAGATAAATTCCTCCAAAGCGGAGAAAGAAAGAATTTTTACTCTCAACCTTTATCTTTATATTTTCTAACTATTTTATGATGCACAATTAAACATAGAAGGTTAAAGCATAAGCTCATTTCAGCACCACAGAGCCTGAAGCACATAATTGTACCAAAGGAAAGATCGCGAAGAGACATCAACCCTGACGGCACATGAACCTATAATGGCACAGTTTAGTAGCAGAGACATTGCAATGAAAATTTTATTTCAAAGAGTTGGGAACAAGGGCCAGTTGCTTACAAATGTCAACTGCTACCTCCAAGAATTGGAAAGATCATCGCTTTTTAACAGTATCAATCATAAGATTTTATTGATGGTTTGTTTTGGTGACAAGGGCCTAAGAAAGATTTTTTTTTTTTACGTACTAGTTACAGCACAACTACGAGACGGCCGATGTCGCCGCCCCTGAAGCCCTCATTCCTTTCTCCTGCGAAGAAATCGTCGTCCCCTTCTCCGATGTCTTCTTCACTCTCCGCCCCCTTTGGAATCGTCACGATGAGTTCACCGTTGGCATAAGCGGCGCTGGCAAGAGCCGGGCGGGTGCAGGGCGGAAGCCGAAACCTCCATCGGTCGAGCTCGAGCCCCTCCGCCAGGGCATCCTCGTACCCCTCCCCAGCGCCATCACGGACCACCACCTTCATCACGCCGGGGTGTATCGCGATGGCGTGCGCCCGGACGTCGTCCCAGAGATCTTCCGTGGCCGCGACGAACCGAAACTCGCCGGCGTCCTCCTCGATGTCCACGTCGGCGTCGGCTCCGAAAGGGAGCTCGAGGACCTTGCTGAATATGTGCGGCAGGCGCCGGAGCTTCTTCTGCCGGACGATAACACCGGCGGCGGCCATCGCCGGGAGGACATCGTTGCGGAAGGTGATGTTCCGCTTCCTCGGCACCGGGTGAACCTTCATGCTTCCTTCCGCTACAAATCTCGAAGAAAGAAATCAAATTTACGTCAAAATGTTGCCCAAAAGAAAACTCGACGGCAATCGAAACCATGATAAAATTAAGCACAAAAGCAACCTTAAACAGTCTGAAGAATGGCCAAAGCAACCACAGAGAATGGACCAGAGGGCTCAGGGAGGAACCCTAAATCCAATCAAATGACGAAGTCGAATCGAAGAGGAACCCTAGAAATCGAACTCGCGGTGGAACGAACTCTGGCACCCGCGGAGAGAAATAGGAGAGGTAGTGGAGTGGGAGGGGTATTTTGGGTAAAACATAATAGAAGGAAGTATTTGGATTTTGGAACGTAACGGGCTTCGTGTGCTGTTCGAATTCCGTGACGTATATAAGAAAGAGTAAGGAACTAGGGAGGAAATGTTTCCATTATTATGCGGACTCTCCTACGAGGCATTTTGTGCGACCTTTATTATCGCTGGACGCCAAAAGAGAGAAATGTAATAATCGGTGGTGTCATTTTTTTTTGTGCGCGAGTTTGACCGGTCAAGGGACGTCAGGGATCCGAGGCAGGGATGTGAGGGAATCGTGTCCGTCCAAATCTGATCCGACGGGTGATCTTGCGGCAATCATGTGGTTTTAATTTTGATTTCATTTCACGTTTATGCCGTTCATAACATGCAACGTGTCCTTTCCTATCATTTTTTTAATATTAAGATAGAAATAATAATACGTAGATGAACATATTATTTTTGTTCTCTAGAGATTAATAATCAATATTTTCCATCAAATATGCACTGCTGTTCTATACCTCGTCTGCTGCCACTTTGCCTATTTGCTGTTGGTACCAGTTCTCAAGGTCAGGAGAGCAAGTGAAAATTTTTACATCTCGAATTGTCCGCGGAAGCTGATCGCATGGATCGAAACGAAGCTTGAAGCAGGAATTGATCACCAAAACTTCGAGAGAAGTGAGACTGGTGAATCCGAGCAGAGACCTCAATGAACTGCACTTGTAAACGGCCAGCTTCTTCAGTGAAGGCAGGTTATGGCCGGGAAGATGGAATGATGTTTCGTCAGAGTAGGAGAGATCCAGGGAATCAAGCAACGGCGTGTATGAAGAGCAGAGCAGCTCGGGGTTCCAACGCCCCCTCAACACCAATTTTGCGAGAGATGGGAGATCGGGGAGCACCAATGTGGCCAGGCCATTGCAGAAAGTGATCTCCAGTTCGAGTAGAGATGGTAAGATGCATCCGGGGAGCTGCTTCATCTTTGGGCACCTGTTGAAGGTGAGCTGCCGAAGGCTGGGGAAGTCACCTTCCTGCATCCCGCTCCACTGCTCCCATGCAGGCATGTCAAAGAACACCAGCGAAAACCGAGATGGAAATGCCTTCCTCGCGTCGTTGCCCATGAACTCACGGCCTACACATTCTACGAGCTCCATGGCATGTGCTCCGAAAGATTTAAGCGATGGCAATCGTCCCAGAGGGGGAAGGAACTTGACTTCAGTGCAGTAAATGAGGTCCAAAGAGGTCAATCTTGAGAAGGAAGCATCGCTGAGCCATCCAGGAAATCTGGAGCCAGTGTAGAAACGTATTCGCAGTTCTTCGAGGTTGGTATGTGGCCGGAGGACGTCGAGGGCCCTGTTCGCCAACTCCTGTTTCGACATGGAAGGAGGCAATGCCTTGAGGACCGCATGATAAACTTCATCTCCATGCTTGGCGGTGGTGTAATCTCGATGATTGCAGTCTTCAGTACTGACACTCGAGTGTGCAGACCAATTTAAATCTAAAGAAACAAGGCCTTCTTTGTTGCTCAGATAGGCTTCATGGAGGCAAACATCTGAGGAGGATGCATTGTCGAGCCAGTTAACAGCAAGTTTTCCCTTGAGACTCACCAAGCCTTTGAGCTCTCTTACGCCACAGTGGTAGCTCTCTCTTCCCACTTCGAAGTGGAAGAGCGTTTGCAGGTTCGTCAGCCTGCCTATGCCCCTGGGGATGCAACCTTCGAATGGCCACATGAGATGTTGCAGGTTTACTAGGTCTCCCATTCCTCCGGGAAGTTGCCGAAAATTCACGTCCAAATCTAGTATTTGCAGGTTGTACAGATTGCACGCTGATTCAGGAAGGCTTTCGATCCTCGTGTGCTTAATACAAAGATATCGTAGTTGCTTGAGGTTGCCGATGGAATCCGGCATGTGCTCAATGTCAGCATAACTCAAATCCAGTGCTCTTAAACGTGTCAAGCATAAGAATACCTGAGCAGGAACGACAAGCCTTTTCCGCCACAATGCTGGAGTGTATACGGACACGAGCGTTCTCAGGATTTTCGGATCTTTCGACGCCGCCAGATCCAAGGTTGTGTTATCCTCGCTGGAGAGTACCACTGACAGGTGTCGAACACTTCCGCGTACAGCTGATAGGTCATCGACCGAAGCCAGGGAGTACTCGTCATCAGCAACCGATTTAGCAAGATCATGAACGAGATCGTGCATTTCCAGAGTTCGTTCGGGATCTTTCTCTTGCAGAATCGATCTCTGCAGCAAGTCCTCTACATAGATGTCACCAATGCTCTCTGGAAATACACTGTCTGGGGTCTGAATCAGCAGACCCTGTGCCATCCAGAGCTTAACAATCTTGTCTCGTTCGAGAGCATGACCCTTGGGGAACAAGGACAGACACATGAAGCATCTCTTCAGGTGATACGACATGTGATTGTAGCTCAGTTTTAGCGCCGGCAAGATCTGGTCGTTGCCATCATCCAGTTCCCAAAGCTCGCTCTCTGAGACCACACTCCATGTCTCCTCATCTCTCTCGCCGCGAAGCATGCCTCCAAGCACCTTGATCGCCAACGGCAAGCCTCTGCATTTCCTTGCAATTTTCCGGCCTGTCTCGACCAAATTTGCGTCGACATCATCATTTTTCAGACCACCGAACGCCGAGTCGTAGAATAACTTCCAAGAGTCGTCCACGCATAATTCTGTGAGGACCATGGCGGGTGCCGTTTGCATGATCCTAGCGACAGAGTGATTCCTGGTAGTGACGATAACTACACCTGATCCAGCAGCAAGCAGGGGAGCTCTTATTGGTTCCCATAGCTTCGGCTCATCATTCCAAACATCATCTAACACGATCAGAAACCATTTGCCCCACGCTGCCCTTTTCAAGACCTCCAGGAGCTCACTGGGCTCAACGTCGTCCAGATAACTTGAGCTTCCACCAGTGAAGGACATGGCTATCATTCTTAGCAGGGTCACGACGCTGAAGACTTGAGAGACACAAATCCATGCCCTTAGATTGAAGTGCAGGCATACCTCTGGATCGTTGTACACAAGTTGCGCCAGCGTCGTTTTGCCGACTCCGCCGATGCCGACTATGGGAAGGACAGACACCATGGCTGCTGCTTCATTGGTACTGCAATCCATGGACAGCAAGAAGTTGACAACGTTCCGCTTCTCTTCTTCCCTGCCGAATACGCGGGACTCGTCAACGAAAGAACTCGTCGTCGGGGGGCTCCATGCGCGAACACGTCGCCTTTTGGCGACTCCGTCGGGCAAGTTAAGCGCCTCCCAGCCTCCGGTGATCTCATGGAACCGCTCCAGGAACCCTAAGTGCATGATCGCTGCGGGTGGACGCAGACCAACTCTCATGTTTTGCATTGACCTTGCCGTTCTCGTGGCCGGAGGCTGCTTCCATCCGCTCATGCCGCATTCCTGCGACCTCTAGGCGAATCTCCTCGTACTCGTACTCTCCGATCACGTCTTCCGCGTCGTAAGCGACTTCCCTGAGCTCGCGCAGCCGGAGCTTCTCCGAGTGCTCGACGATGCCTCTGCCATCAGCGTCCTCCAGCGCGGCCTGTATCTTGGACAGCGCCATCTTGAGCATCTCTATCTCCATTTCTTCATCGTGCTCAATGGTTGTGGCATGGATCTTGAGCAGGGCTGTCTTGAATTTGCCGAATGCCATCTCCTGCCTCTGTATCAGAACTACGATCTGATCTGCTCTTTAGCACCGTCAATGGTTATCGCTTGTTCGTGATATTTGTAACAACTTTGTTTACTTTTTGCTTCTGGACATGGTGATCACGAGGAGTCTTCGGTCTGTGACCGCCGACAAGCTAAACATAATGAGCAGGGGTCTATAAAGGATGCTTAATTTGGCGGTTTCCAATAATTCATGAAGGCATATTAGTAAAATAAGAAGATATATATATATATATATATATTAATTTAATGGGGTCGTCGAGTATGCCGATGCCCTTGCGACGGCAGAGGACGTCAGGGCGGACAATTCCTTCGACTTTCGCGGGTTCTATCGACGAAGGTGAAGATGGAGTTGATGAACTCGGCAAGGCGCGCCCCAGGCGACGTCGGCATCTTCAACTTCCACAGATCCCGAAACTTGCTTCGGATCGAGGCCGCCTTCTTCTCTTGGTGATACGTGTCCGGCGACGGCGGTGAGTGCAACGCCTCCAAAATCGCACATCCCGTCACGTAGGCGGTCAGATTGACCCTGGAAGCGCTACACTGCCTATTACTCCAATGACCTTGACCATTCAATAAAATGACTAACGTGACATTAATATAATAATAATTATAATAGAGAACTTTAAATGCGGAAATTTTAATAGTCGAATATCATAATGAAGGACTTTAATGCGGAAGTTCATTATGTCTCTAAGTATAAGAAAATGTGCGGAAACATAATAAGACTTGATGTAGGTTCAATGAGCGGAATAACACGATGTCGCTGAACAATTAAAATAATAAAAGATATGCAACAAGAAAGCTTGAAGCAGAAATCTCAGTCATGTGCAGCGTTCTCCAAGTTCTGTGCCCTCCATCACCTCATCAGTTGGCATTCTCACCTGCAAAATTCCAATGCAGGGGAATAGAATATCCATGAACAAAGATGCCCAGTACAATAGCAATAGACGGTAAAATAAGGATCAATGATGATCATGAAATCAATGTATCAACCTCTAACCATATCAGTACTCTGTTCTTTACTATAATAACACTTTGTCTTTGCGTTACTCTGCTTTTACTTTACAATGTCTCTGTTATACCAAGCAATATTTTACTTTACAATATCTCTGCTTTACTTTATAGTACTTTGCTTTACATTGCTCTGTTGTACATTGCTTTACTTTACCTTACAATACTCTGCTTTACATTGCTTTGCCCTACTGTGAGTTGAACTACGTCTTTTACATTACTATGATGACCTTAAAGTTTGTTGTCCTATGCGAGTTCGACTTTATTAGATTGAGATGTCATGGGTACCTCTCTGATCTCTGATGCCAGTAAGCCCATAAAGGGGAAAGAGATGAGTGTTACTATCTCACCCAGTTCGAAAGGTAAGGGGAAGAATTTCTACAATCCAGGAACAGTGGTCAATTAAAAAACCAGTAGGTTCACTGTCTCCTCAGCTAGCTATTTGGCCCTCTGGCATAATACTTTAATCTTTAATAGAAGATGTGTGACCATAGCATCACCCTTCATTCGAGATACAGGTGGGAGAAGACCTGAAAATCTCAGGAATAGTGATCATCGAAGACAGTAGCTTCGCTGTCCCCTCAGCTAACTACCTATCACTCATCTGCTTTAATCTCTTATCTTTGCTTTAACTTTGAGGGCGACACATAGCAATCACATGTCTTTGTCTTTACTTAATTATCTTTAGTCAATGTGAAATATATGATTGAGGATCCAACTAAACGTTAATCTTTGTACCATAGGGACTCAGCCAGAATAGGTGAATTGGTCAGACTCGTAGTTATGATTGGGAGTGGGTCGATCCGATTAGGTCAGACCAAGGGGTCTGTCTGTCGGACCGGTCGACCAGTTCTTTGATTGAGCGCCTGCGAATCGGTCGACTGTCCAGGGTATCGGTCGACCGTTCGTTAGGCCATGTAAATGCGCATTGTGCATCGGATCGGTCGACCGTTCTCTGGAACCGGTCGATCGATCGTAAGGTCGAATCTGTCCGTCAACATATAGATCGGTCGACCGCCGTAGTGAGGCCGATCGACCGCCGTAGTGAGGCCGATCGACCGATAAGAAGAAAACGTATGCATCTGTACGCAGACCGGTCGACCGTTTGATAAAATCGGTCGATCGGTCCCTGCGATAAAATAGGGCCGCCGGACTTCTCCATTGATTCCGGCGGCCTTCCGGCTGTCAATTGACACCGACATCAATACGAAAAATGGAGATAACTTCAGGATCATAATGAATCTATCCTATGCATTTAACAATCGTTATTTCATCATCTAGGAATTTAGAACGATAGGGTACCTTTTTCGATCGAGTTTCGAAGTTCGTCATTCGTTGTCTCTCCGTCCAATCATCGTCGATCGCCTGTCGAGAGGAAGAGGAGGAGATGGTGAAGGGTGGTCGGCTGAGTTCTAAGGGGGGCGCAAGGGCGCCCCTTTGGCCCCCTTATATAGCCCTGGCCGACCCTTGGTCGGTCGAAGATGAAACGACCGGAAGTCAGGGGTGGCATTTTGCCTCCCCTACCGTCCGTTCGTTTCGTTTCTTCTTTTTTTTTGTGTGTGGAAGTCGATATATTACATTATTACCATCTAAAAAGAAAATTCGTTTTCGAATTTGGATAAGGGTTAAGGTTTACCGAAAAGTTCAGAAAATTTCTCTCGCATTTCTGATTCTACTTCCCAAGTTGCCTCTTTTCCTTGGTGATGCTTCCATGCCACTTTGACCGGTGATACTCTCTTCTTCCCTTGTTGATGTTCTTGATATTCTAATATCTCCGTGGGTTGTTCCTCATATGTCAGGTCCTCCTTGAGGTTTGGTTCCTCAATTTGGATCACGTTGGCGTAGTCGTGCTTGTACATCCGTAGTAAGGAGACATGAAAAATGTTGTGGACTCTGGCATAAGTCAGGAGCAGGGCCAACCTGTATGTTGAGTCTCCAACCATATCTAAGATCTCAAATGAGCCTACATACCTTGGGCTCAATTTTTCCCATTTGTTAAAACGCATTACTCCTTTTGTGGGGGAGACCTTGAGTAGGACTTGGTCTCCTGTCTTGAACTTATGTTCTCGGCGCTTCTTGTCCGCGTAGGCCTTTTGACGATCTTGAGCAGACTTCATTATTTTCTTTATTAGTTCAACCCTGTCCGTGTACTCTTGGGTCTGCTTATGTAGTTCTGCGCTCAAGATCTTCCTTTCTCCCACTTCGTCCCAATATGCCGGAGAACGACATGGGCGACCATACAATGCTTCAAAGGGAGACATCTCTATGCTAGCATGGAAGCTATTGTTGTAAAAAAACTCTATGAGAGGCAGATGCTTATCCCAACTACCATGTCAATCCAACGTGCATGCCCTCAACATATCTTCCAATATTTGAATGACCATCTGTCTGAGGATGGAACGTGGTACTATACCAGAGTCTTGTCCCAAAGGCATTCTGGAGACTCTTCCAGAATCTTGACGTGAACCTGAGATCTCTATAAGACACAATGGTTGATGGAATCCCGTGAAGCCTAACAATCTCCTGCACATATAGATCCATAAGGCTTTCAAGAGATTGTTTTACCTTAATGAGTAGGAAGTGAGCCGATTTAGTGAGTCGGTCAACTATAACCCAAATGGCATCATGTCCTTTCTGCGTCCTAGGTAAGTCTGTGATGAAATCCATTGATATCTCTTCCCACTTCCACTGTGAGATGCCCAGACTCTTCAAAGTTCCTTGTGGTTTCTGGTGTTCTACCTTGACCTGTTGGCACACTATGCATTTAGAGACATATTCAGCTATCTCCTTCATATCTGGCCATCAGAATTTTTTCTGCACATCCTTGTACATTTTTTGTACTCCCTAGGTGGATTGCAAATTCGAATTTGTGGCATTCATCTAATACTTCATTTCGGAGTTCAGGATTACTCGGTACCCATAACCGATCGCGGTACCTGATGCCGCCATCCGAAGAGACTTTGAAATTTATTGTTTCCATACTAGTCTTTATCATCATACTTTGATATTCTGTGTCTTCTACTTGTGCTTCTATGATTCTCCCTATCATATCCGGTACTATACACTGCATCATCATTAGCAATCCATCGTGTTTCACTCTTGGTGCCCATCTGAACAGTTCTTCCATAAGTTCGAACCATCGTAGGTGCATATAAGCCAAGGATCCTTCCCATTTTCGGCTGAGTGCGTCAGTCACTGAGTTTGTCTTACCACGTTGGTAGTTGATGTCAAACTCATAGTCATTCAAGAACTCCATCCAACGCCTTTGGCGCATGTTCAACTCTTTCTGTGTAAAAACGTACTTCAAGCTTTTGTGATCAGTATAGACCACAAATTCTTCTCCATATAAATAGTGGCACCAAAGCTTGAGGTCGAACACTACTTCTGCCAACTCGAGGTCATGCGTCGGATAATTAACCTCGTGCTTCTTCAGCTGTCTGGATGCGTATGTCACTACTTTCCCATGTTGCATCAATACACACCTCAATCCTGTACCACTAGCATCGTTGTACACCACATAACCACTGTTGTCCGATGGTAACGTTAGGATTGGCGCTGAAGTTAGTCGTTCCTTTAACTCTTGCAAGCTTTTTTCACATTTGGGTGACCAGATGAACTTTTTTCCTTTCCTTGTGAGCTTGGTCAACGGCAATGCTATTCTAGAAAAATACTTGATGAAATGTCTGTAGTAGCCGGCTAAACCAAGGAAACTCCTAATCTCGGAGGCATTCTTCGGTTGAGTCTAGTTAGACACTGCTTCTACCTTTGCCGAATCCATTGCAACTCCATCTTTAGAGACGATGTGGCCAAGGAACATCATCTGCTCTAACCAGAATTCACATTTGGAAAACTTTGCATACAGTTTCTTTGCTCGCAAAGTTTTCAGCACTATCCTTAAATGTTCTCTATGCTGCTATTCACTTGGCGAGTAGATAAGGATATCGTCCACAAAGACAATTACGAACTTATCCAAGTGTTCTTGAAAAGTTCGATTCATGAGATCCATAAATGCTGCCGGGGCATTTGTCAATCCAAACGACATCACCAGGAACTCAAAATGTTCATATCTTGACCGGAATGTCATCTTTGGATTGTCTTCTTCTGCCACCCTTAGTTGATGGTATCTGCTCCTCAGATCGATTTTTTAGAACACCTTTGCTTTGGACAACTGATCAAATAAGTGATCGATGCGATGTAGCAGGTACCTGTTCTTTATCGTGACTTTGTTCAACATTCTGTAATCGATGCAAAGTCTTAACGATCCATCCTTTTTTTTTTGACAAAGAGAACAGGTGCACCCCATGGTGAGACACTATGCCTTATGAAACATTTATCCAATAGCTCTTGAATCTGGTCCTTCAATTCTTTCATCTCTGTTGGAGCCATGCGGTATGGAGCCTTAGATATTGGTGCTGTACCGGGCGCTACTTCAATACGGAAGTCTATCTCTCTTCTAGGTGGTAGACCACTAATATCATCAGGGAATACATTCGAAAATTCCCTCACAACTTCTATGTGTTGAGGAGTCTTCTTTGATCCCTCTATTTTGGTCACATTTGCTAGGTAACATTTACATCCCTTTTTAAGTAGCTTATGTGCCTTCATGACGGATACTACGATCTTTGGTTCTTTCTGTGCAATACATCTGACTATGATTTTATTTGTACTCTGTATGCCTATGATCGTTTTCTTTTGCTTGCACAAGATGGAAGCATCATGAGAGGTTAATCAATTCATGCTCAATATTATATCATAATCTCTCATAAGAATAATGATAAGATTGACATGATGATTCCTTTTCTCTATCTTTATGGGTACATTAGGGAGATACTTGGTAGTAATCAGAGTTCCTTGTGGGGTCAATATATTCATCTTTTGCTCTAAGTTCATTGCATTTAACTCTAATGTTTTGGCACACTCTTCTGATATAAAGGAATGTGAGGCACCGAAATCGAATAATACTTTTATAGGTAGTTTGGCTACGAATAGCGTACCTCGAATGACCTCAGCATCATTCTGTTGGACATCTTCCTCTAAATTGAAGAGTCTTCCCTACACCAACTGTCGTTGTCCGCGTCTCGGACAACTTGCTGCAATGTGACCCATTCCACTACAGTAATAGCAAGCTCCAGACTTTATTCGGCATTCCCCAGCATGGGTCCTGCCATATGTGTTGCATAAAACTCGCTCACCTTATGCGAGTGGTGCCTGAGGGGCTCTAGGAGGCTGTTGCCTTTGCTGTTGGGCTGGGCGCCTTTGCCCCTGCTGAGGGGTCGCTGCTATTGCTGTTGTTGTGGTTGTTGTTGCTGTGGGGGGAGCTTGTTGTGGAAGACGGTAGGGTTGTTGTTGTGGATGGTGGTTCTGTTGAGGCACCGAGTAAAGACGGTACCGAGTATCCCGTCGTTGTTGTTGACGGTTATTCCCATGAAACGGTTGTTGCTGATGGGAACTCTGCCCTACATTCTGCTGGGCCCTCTTCTCCTTCAGGAGGTCCTGGTGGTCTCTCTCAGTCATGGTCACCAGACTGACTGCTTCATCCAGGGTTTTGCAATTTCCTGATCTGGTTTGAGACCTCAGTGCGGGTCTCAGTCCATCCACAAATCGTTTCGTCAGGGCCAAATCGTCCAACATCATATTTGAGTATTTCTTCAACCGGACGAATTTGGTCAGGTACTGTTCCACTGTCATGGTTCCTTACTCCAGGTGCAGAAACTCCTTCTGCTTCAAGTCCTTCTGGAAGGCAGGGAAATAGCGTATCTCAAACGCTTGGCGGAAATCTTCCCATGCAATAGTCCTGACTCCCGGAAAATTGGTGGCCTTTTTTTATTTCCACCATTCATTTGCATTTTTTTGGAGAGTATCTCCAGCAAATAGGACCTTCTTGTGCTCAAGGACATTAAGTATGTCGAACTTTTTTTCTAGAGTTTCTACCCACTGCTCTGCAACTTCGATACCTCCTTCCCCATTAAACGTCGGAGGTTTCGACCTTCAAAATTCTTGCAGTGTACAAGCAATGGGGGCTTGACGTCCCTACTGCCTTGGCGAATCAGGTAAGGGTGGGGAAGGCGGAGGCGGGTACGTTGAAGGTGGAGGAACAAAGTGGATCTCTACTTCGTTATACATCTCATTTTCACTAGTGGACGTTGATTCTCTTTGTTGAGAAAACATCTATAAAAGGATCATGGTAACATTTGAGAAAAGTATATAATCAAAGATCTTTAATCAAAATAAAAATCTTAGATTAAAATTGAGACCATATTGCTCGATACTCACTAAAGCCAAACATTGATTTCTTTATAAGAGTAGCAAAAACATAAATTTTTGTCTGAGGCGCACTAAGGCCTTTCACATCAAAAAAAGAAAATGATACAGCGTTAATCACTATGTTGAGAAGGTCCCCCGGGTGCACTTCCGGGTTTCTTCTCATGCTTCGGAGGGTTCGGGCATTCTTCCTCGAAATGTCCATCCTGATCACACAAACTACAGTATGGTTCTGGATCATACTGACTTATCGGACTGCTCTCCCGACTTTGAACTTCTCCTTCCGGTTCAGGAGCTTCTTCTTCCCCGTCAGAAGATAGACATATAGGATTGTCGTGGCATCCCCCTATCGTCTGCAAGTGCCATCTGCGATTTATTTTTTTGCGTGTCTCCATGGGGAAGAAGTAGCGTGGGGAGGGTAACTCTGGATCGTTACTGCCCACGCTCTCTAAGTCTGAATGCTCCGATTCCTCTGGAGCAGGCTATGGCGGGGTTGGAAGATCTAGTGGGCGTACATGTATCCCAACTATATGACCCCTACCTCTTTGTACAACTCTGGTTACCATGCGGCGTGGAGACATCTATAACATAAATTAACTCAATAACATAAGTATGATTCACATAGGAATGTACTTATCACTTACTTGAGGAGTGGAGCCGCAGATGCTTGAGAAACTTGCACATGACTTTACTGTGAGCTGTGTACAGTATGAACAATGAATGTCATGATGGACATCTACTCTACTATGATCAATGAAGGAGCTAAGAACTTAGGCTCTGATATCAAACTGTAACGCTCCCAAAATCGCACCTTCCGCCACGTAGGCGGTCAGATTGACCCTGTGAGCACTACACTGTCTATTACTCTAATGATCTTGACCATTCAACAAAATGACTTACGTGACATTAATATAATAATAATTATAATAGAGAACTTTAAATGCGAAAATTTCAATAGTCGAATATCATAATGAATGACTTTAATGCGGAAGTTCATGATGTCTCTAAGTATAAGAAAATGTGCGGAAACATAATAAGACTTGATGTAGGTTCAATGAGCGGAATAACACGATGTCGCTGAACAATTAAAATAATAAAAGATATGCAACAAGAAAGCTTGAAACAGATATCTCAATCATGTGCAGCGTTCTCCAAGCTCTGTGCCCTCCATCACCTCATCAGTTGGCATTCTCACCTGCAAAATCTCAATGCAGGACAATAGAAAATCCATGAGCAAAGATGCCAAGTACAATAGTAATAGACGGTGAAATAAGGATCAATGATGATCATGAAATCAATGTATCAACCTCTAGCCATATCAGTACTATGTTCTTTACTATAACAATACTTTGTCTTTGCATTACTCTGTTTTTATTTTACAATGTCTCTGCTATACCAAGCAATACTTTACTTTACAATATCTCTGTTTTACTTTATAATACTTTGCTTTACATTGCTCTGTTGTACTTTACAATACCCTGTACTTTACATTACTTTACATTGCTTTGCCCTACTGTGAGTTGAATTACGTCTTTTACATTATTATGATGACCTTAAAGTTTATTGTCCTATGCGAGCTCGACTTTATTAGGTTGGGATGACAGATGTACCTCTATGATCTCTGATGCCAGTAAGCCCATAAAGAGGAAAGGGGTGGGTGTTACTACCTCACCCAATTCGAAAGGTAGAGAGAAGAATTCCTACAATTCAGGAATAGTGGTCAATTAAGAGACCAGCAGGTTCACTGTTTTCTCATCTAGCTACATGTCCCTCTGGCATAATACTTTAATTTTTAATGAAAGATGTGCGACCATAGCATCACCCTTCATTCGAGATACATGTGGGAGAATACTTGAAAATCTCAGGAATAGTGATAATTGAATAAAGCAGCTTCGCTGTCCCCTCAGCTAACTACCTATCCCTCCTCTATTTTAATTCCTGATCTTTGCTTTAACTTTGGGGGCGGCACATAGCAATCCCATTTCTTTGTCTTTACTTAATTATTTTTAGTCAATGTAAAATCTATGATTGAGGATCCAATTGAACGTTAATCTTTGTACCATAGGGACTCAGTCAGAATAGGTGAACTGGTCAGAGTCGTAGTTACGATTGGGAGTGGGTCGATCCGATTAGGTCAGACCAAGGGGTCTATCTATCGAACCGGTCGACCGTTCCTGATGGACCGGTCGACCGTTCTCTGGCCCCGGTCGACCGGTCCTCTGGGATCGGTCGACCGGTCCTCTGGGATCGGTCGACCGAGTTCTTTGATTGGGCGCCTACGAATCGGTCGACCGTCCAGGGTGTCGGTCGACCGTTCGTTAGGCCATACAGATGCGCACCGCGCATCGGATCGGTCTACCATTCTCTGGAACCGATCGATCGATCGTAAGATCGAATCTGTCCGTCAACATATAGATAGGTCGACCGGCCTGGTCGACTGTTGTGGTGAGGCCGATCGACCGATAAGAAGAAAACATATGCATCTGTACGCAGACCGGTCGACCGTTTGATAAAATCGGTCGACCGATCCCTGCGATAAAACAGGGCCGTCGGACTTCTCCATTGATTTCGGCGGCCTTCGGCCGTCAATTGACGCTGACATCAATACGAAAAATGAAGGAGATAACTTCAGGATTATAATAAACCTATCCTATGCATTTAACGATCGTTATTTCATCGTCTAGGGATTTAGAACACTAGGATACCTTTTTCGGCCGAGTTTCGAAGTTCATCAGTCGTTGTCTCTCCGTTCGATCATCGTCGATCGCCTATCGAGAGGAAGAGGAGGAGACGGTGAGGGGTGGTCGGCTGGGTTCCAAGGGGGCGCAAGGGCGCCCCTTTGGCCCCCTTATATAGCCCCGACCGACCCTTGGTCGGCCGGAGACAAAACGACCGGAAGCCAGGGGTGGCATTTTGCCTCCCCTGCCGTCCGTTCGTTTCGTTTCTTTTTTTTTGTGTGTGGAAGCCGATACGTTACAGTGAGGGCACCAGCTTCGACGTCACCGACTTTGGAGGTGGTAGCGGCGGAGCGGAAATGGAGGCGACGATACGAATGGGCCTCAGCGGGCGTGGCAGACTCAGGTTCCGATGACGAGAACCCCCTAGCTCAAGTTGTCCGAAGGGAGGAAACCCCCTTCCCTCGACGCCTCCGCGGCATCAACCGGAGGCCCTCTCGCTCCTCGCTGATTCCTCCGCTCGACGCTCCACAGTGCGATCTGGCGTCGTCGTTCTTGCCACACTCGTCGTCCATGAAGCTCGACAACGTCTATCGCCTACGCGCACGCATATATATATATATATATATATATGTGGGAATATTATATAATATAATATAAAAGTAGTGCACTTGAAACATGCGTTATTTTTCAACAATTCCATGTTCACGAGGTGTCTCATATTTGATTCGTGAGATTGCAACTCGTCGACATAGGTGACAAGGGTGAGTGCAAGTGATGTGGACATGGGATTCAACCGAATTTTTATTAAAATATTATTTTGTTATGATTTTAAAGATATATTATAAATGGTATTATAAAAAGTATATAAAAATATCTTACAAAATATTTTCTTAATATTCAATATTAATTTAAATATTTTATTATTTACTAAGTAATATTTAAAATAAATAATTTTGTTAAATTTATCCAAAATCTATTTCAATTCTATATAAATTTAATATGTTTGAATAGACTCATTGTATTAGAATAAAACGAGAATATTTACGTTACTACAAATATGTAAATTTGGAGCTCCAAATATATTATATTTACAAGAGTTTAAAGTTGAACCATATAATTTTATTTAAATTTATTATTATTTTATAAATACTACAAAATTGAATAAATTACTTAACAGAATAAGTCTACGAGAAAATTTACTTTTATTCTTTTAATTAAAAAAAACATTTGTATGCTTTTAGTTTTTTCTATTAATATATTTTCTTTTTCTTCTATTATAACTTTCATTTCATATTTTTATACTAAATAGTTTTTTTTTCCTTTTTCCATTGAGTTATTTCCATTTTTACTTTTTCTCTCCTTTCCTTTTTTTCCTTCAAATTTTCGCTCATTCTTTTCCTTAAATTTCTCATATTATTTATGCACAATTATCTTACTTTTTTTCTTTCAAAATTATTTATTTTGCTTCCTTTTTATATGATTTTATCTTTCCGATTTTACTTTTTAAATTCAAAAATAAAAAAACAAATTGAACTGATTCAATTGATTGAACTATTCTTTTTTTTTCGTTCAATATGATTTTTAACACTTATGATTCTGAATGAAAATTGGACCGGTTCACAATCGAACTAGTCCAAAGTTTGATTTTCAAAACATTGTTCGAGAGTCGCACGAAGAAAAGTTTTATGGTAGGTTCACCGGGTTTTGGAGAGAGAAAATTGTTATAGCTCCTCTTCTCTTATTTTAAAAATATTCTTTTGTATCATGTGAAAAGTTATTATTATATTTTTCTATTTAACTCAAAGAAAAATGTATAACTTATTATTATTTGATTGTAAAAAATTTGTTGTTCCACTACAAGAAAATCACGATTTTCTGACGGATAATTTTCGATGGTTCTAAATCCGTCGCTATTTGCGACGGATTTTTCGACGGTTCCGTTTCCGACGGATTTTTCGACGGTTATGACCGTCGGAAATAATTTATATTATTATTTAATTTTTTGACGATTAGGAACGTCGATATTTTCGACGGATATTCATCCGTCGCAATTTCCGACGACTTTTCCGACGGTTAGGACTGTCGGAAATAAAAAAAATTAAATTATATATTTTTAATATTATTATTAAATTTTTTCGACGGATTTTCCAACGGTTGTGACCGTCGGAAATAAAAAAATAATTATATAATTTATTATATTATTATTTAATTTTTCGACGATTAGGAACGTTGATATTTTCGACGGATATCCATCCGTCGCAATTTCCGACGACTTTTCCGACGGTTAGGACCCTCCCACGCCGGACGCCGGCGACCCTCTCCCGCGCCGGCGTATCTCTCTCTCCCGCTCCGCGCCGGCATCTCTCTCTCTCTACTGTCGGCCGGATCCGGCCGTGGCCGTTCGGATTCGGCCGCCAGGCGGCCGGATCCGGCCTCCAGGCGGCCGGATCCGGCATCCAGACGGCCGGATCGGCCGCCAGGCAGGCCGAATCCGACCTCCTTGCGTCGGATCCGGCGCCAGGTGGGCCGGATCGGCCACCAGGCGGGCCGGATCCGGCCTCCTGGCGGCGGATCCGGCCGCCTGGCGTCGGATCGGCCGTCAGGCAGGCCGGATCCGGCCTCCTGGCGTCGGATCCGGCCGCTAATTTTTTTTATATTTAAAAAATTATTTGCGACGGTTGCGACCGTCAAAAGATCAACGATTGCGACAACTGTCTAAAGTTTCGACAGTTGGGACCGTCGAAAAGTTGCGACGGCTCGGACCGCCGGCCTTTTCCGACAGTTGCAACCGTCGGAAATTTCGACGGCTCGGACCGCCGGAAGCCTTTTCCGGCGGTTGCAACCGTCGGAAATATCGACGGCTCGGACCGCCGGCCTTTTCCGGCGGTTGCAACCGTCGGAAATATCGACGGTTCGAACCGTCGGGGACTTTTCCGACAGTTGCAACCGTCGGAAAATTTCGACGGGTCGAACCGCCGGGGACTGTTCCGACGGCCAGAACCGTCGATATTTTCGACGAATTTTTTCAACCGTCGCAAATCCGTTTGCGACGAGCGTTTTTCCGACGGATCGATTCCGACTGAAAAACCGTCGGTAATTGCGTTACCGACGATTTTCGGGCTGATTACCGATGATTTGGACCGTCGATAATCCGTATTTTTCTTGTAGTGTTCGGACCTTTTGTGACTTTTTTCTTCTCTTGAGAAAATTTTCAAATTTTTTTGCATCTCTGTTTTGATATAATTATTTTATACTATAGCCGTCAACTATTTAAAATATATATTATAAAAAAAGAAAATTATTTTAAAAATATTAATTCAGTATTTTTTAATAATATTACATAGGTTGCCATTAAAATTAGTCATAAATTTACCAAGTTAAAAAAACATCATGTTGAAGGGCACACGGATCAGTGTAAGATAAAAGTTAAGGAATGATTTGATATGTAATAATATAGATAAATCAAAGGTTTAATTTATTTTAATATTTTTAGAATGATTATCAGTAATTTTGATTTCTATACAACTTTGTACTTTTGATAACAATATTAATTCAATCAAACTCTCAATATTGTTTTATTTTATATGAAAATAGCATTTTAATTTCATCTTCTTCTTTTTTTCAATAAACAACAACTGATAAAGTCGATTCCTTTGATTCATATCCATTCTTCTATTTTTTTTTTCATTTTATGTATCTGCAATTATATGCAAGTAAAATTCAAAATAACTTATTATTGTATTTTAGTAATTATTTCTTGAATATTTTTAATTATAATTTATGTTATCGCTAATACTTACAAAACATCATAATAATAATGTTATTGATAACCTAAAAAATATCATATATTTTAATAATGATTTAAATTATTGGTTGACTACCATTAGTAGTACACTAGATTACTGGATCTGCATGGGAACCTGTCGCTTTCACACATTAACCATTGGAACCTCATGATCACCTTTGAACTTCATGATTCTTGGGAATGAGAGGGAAACAAAGATTCATTTTCACTCTTTTTTTAATTCTAAGAACTTCTCATTTTTCCTCTTTCTCTTCGTCTTCACATCTATTCTTTCCATCATTGTTTGTATTGTTACTCCATTGCTTGGGTTAGGCCAGAGGGCTTTAGAGAGGACTCCAGTGCAAGTCACCAAAGAGGAAGCAGAAGGAGAGGTTAAAGTTTGAAACATTTAAAGGAAGAGTTGCATGTTTTTAGGATCATTTTGGACTTAGTTTTCGTGTGGTACAAATGTCATGATTGCTATGTATGAAATTAGATTCATGTTAGGCCTTAAATGACTCTTTGAGAAAATGACTTACATGTTGAAATCATGCTTATAAATATTATGACCATGATCCTTATTTTTATGACTTGTTTTGGAGAATTCTAAACATGTTTAAGGACCATTGTTATAGTTTTAGTTCTTATGATACTTGAATGGAACAATGAAAATGAACTAAATAAGCCTAATTGATGACTTAGTTATGCAGAACGACCTAAATGTTATTCATAATTATTGCCTTAAAGAAAAAATATGTTATATGATTAGATTATTATTGGTTATGATGTTATGATTGCTAAAACTAAAGTGATAAAAATATTCTTAAGATGAACAAAATGATGAGTATGATTTTGATGCCATGATTGTAACTTTAATTGGAAAGAGGACTTTATATAAGCTTGGATGAACCTCTGTAAATTTATGATTATTATTTCTACACTTGATTTATGAGTGATAATCATGATTAACTTATGGACTTTTATTGAAAGAAGACATAAGAATGGACATATGGTTACTTGTAGGAGACTTGATAAGAATGAATATGAAATTGATGAAGAATGATTTTAGAACGATGTTATATGCTACTTAGAGGATGTGGGATTTTAGAATGATTTTAGAAGTAAGTTATTAGAGGAAAGTGTGTGGGAGTTAGAAGGAGATGCTAGTATCATGTGGAAGAATGTGACAAAAAATGTTGAAATGGTTGCTAAAGTCATTTTAGGAGAATCAAAAGGTTTTGGACCACGAGATAAAGAGACTTGGTGGTGGAATGAGGAGATCCAAGAAAAGGTGCGTAATAAGAAGAATTGTTTCAAGGCGATACACTTGGACAATAGTTCTGACAATTGGGAAAAGTATCGTTTGACGAAAAGGGAGGCTAAGAAGGCAGTTAGTGATGCTCGTGCTAAAGCATATGAGGAGTTTTATAAGGAGTTAGGGACAAAGGCTGGTGAACAAAGGATTTACAAGATTGCAAGGAATAAAGAGAAGGAGTCGAGAGATTTGGATCAAGTAAGATGTATAAAAAATGAAGTTGGCAAGGTTTTAGTTACTGAAGGAGATATTAAGAACAGATGGGAAGAGTATTTCTATAAGCTATTTAATGATGGATGTGAAGGTTCCCGTTGTGATTTGGAGGACTTGACAGTTAGCGAATGTGAGCTTAATAGGTCATTTTATCGTAGAATTAGAGTCTCGGAGGTTAGCGAAGCTCTTAAGAAAATGGAGAATGGTAAAGCCGTTGGACCAGATGGTATACCGATTGAAGTTTGGAAATGTTTAGGAGAAAAAGGTGTGTTGTGATTATGTAAACTATTTAATGAGATTTTACGGTCGAAAAAGATGCATGATGATTGGAGATTAAGTACATTAGTTCCTATTTACAAAAATAAAGGGGATATTCGGAATTGTGCAAATTATAGAGGGATTAAACTTATGAGTCACACTATGAAATTATGGGAAAAAGTGATTGAGCATAGATTGAGAATGGAGACTAGTATTTCTGAGAGACAATTTGGGTTCATGCCAGGAAGATCCACTACAGAGGCGATTTATTTACTAAGGGGGATGATGGAGAAGTATCGAAGTAGGAGAAGAGACTTACATATGGCTTTCATTGACTTAGAGAAGGCGTATGATCGGGTACCAAGGGATGTACTTTGGAAAGCCTTGCAAAAGAAGAGGGTGAATGTTGCCTACATTAAGGTAATACAAGATATGTACGATGGGGCATTGACTAGGGTTAGGACACCCGGAGGTGAGACAAATGAATTTCCTATAGGAATTGACCTATATCAAGGATCAGCTTTAAGCCCATATCTATTTAACTTAGTTATCGATGCTATAACCGAGAGTATCACAGAGGAGGTACCTAAGTGCATGCTATTTGCGGATGATATAGTACTTTTAGCGGATTCAAGAGAAGAGATTAATACAAAATTGGAAATATGGAGAAATACGTTGGAATCAAAGGATTTTCGTTTAAGTAGGAATAAAACAGAATATATGCATAGCAATTTCACAAATAAACAACTTAGAGACGATTTGAAAGTTAGGCTAGGGGAGGATATAATTCCTCATGTGACAAAGTTTAAATATTTAGGATCAATTGTAAGACAAGATGGTGAGATTGATGATGATGTTAATCATAGAATTCAAGCTAGTTGGTGTAAGTGGAGGAAAGCCACTGGAGTTCTTTGTGATAGAAAAGTACCCAATAAAGTTAAAGAAAAATTCTATCGTACTGCTATAAGGCCAGTAGTGTTATATGGTAGTGAATGTTGGGCTATGAAGGGATAACATGAACGTAAAGTGGGGGTATCCGAAATGAGGATGTTGAGATGGATGTGTGGTCATACAAGATTAGATAAGATTAGGAATGACCATATACGTAAACGAGTCGGAGTGGCTCCTATTAGTGAGAAAATGGTAGAGAATCGTTTGAGATGGTTTGGTCATGTTCAGAGAAGACCATTAGATGCGCAAGTAAGAAGAGTAGATCAAATAATCTGGAGTCCGATTAAAAGAGGGAGAGGGAGGCCAAGGCGGACACTTGGCGAACTAATAGAGCAAGAACTATTGGTGAATAATATACCGAAAGGTTTGGTTACTAATAGAGCGGAATGGCGTCGTATGATCCATGTAGCCGACCCCACATAGTGGGATAAGGCTTTGTTGTTGTTGTTGTTATATGCTACTTAGTTGCTTGTGGATGTTTAAGAATGTTTATGTAAACTTGATCAAAATCTTAAGGACCTGCACTTCTACGGGGGAGGAATGGACGAACAATCTCATTAGCGGACGTCCACTTCTCTTAGCAGAGAGACAATAGTTATCATATCTTTTTAGCGGACATTCAATATATATTCCTACCAAGAAAAGTATGTGTCTAATCGATCGACTCACGATCCTATCAGTCGATCATTATGAATGATACAGTGATGTAATTGTAATGTGGACAGATATCGCTCAATCCTTCAGGCATTCGAAACTCATGGTCGAAAATTCGACATTTCTGTCCAAGAAAGATCGGACGCTCACCAACCTTTCGGGCATCCAAAGAATCATTAATTATTATTATTAATTTAACCTTGCGTTAACGAAAGAATTTCCTCCCTTGTATTGATCTTTGCAAGTACTTGATTATCTTACGCGTCTTGATTGATGCGTGTGAGAGGACTTTTGCTCCGATGACGAATGCACATGACTATAATAGAAGCCATTATTTTATGTTCTCAAATTACATGGTCCCTACTCATATTTATAAACTTCATGGATTCAACTTGTGCATTAATATTTTTAGATATTATATATTCTATTTTATTTATTTTAAGATCTTCCATTTACGTGGCATTTTTCTTGATTGTCCTAATTAATGAAAAGGTTGAACGTATATTAATTTCGTCACGAAACATTAGACGCAACCTTCACTGAAATTAGAACCTTTCTTTGTAACAAGTACATTCTTGCAATTTCCACTTCGTCAGCTTCGTTGAAACTTACGTTACTTTCTTTCCAAGAACTCACACGAATTTCTTTTATTACGAAATTTTGTTCTTTTTCGGTCCAAAAGAATTATTCATTATTTTTTTAATTACAAAAAAAATTAAAGTCATTTAAATAAAAGCACTCTTTAGCGATACAGTTTTTCGGATGATTTTTTTACCTCTATTTTAGTAGAATAATATTTTTTTAAAAAAATATATAATAACTTAAAATTAATATTAACATATTTAATTCTATAACTAAACATAGAATTATTATGTTAGAGTTTTATAATGTGACCGAAACATATTAAACTATATAAAAAGTATTATACCAATAAAAGATAATTATATAAATAAAAATTAATAAATTAATTTAAGCGATCAGTTTCACTCTATTAAACAATCATCGTAAATCTACTCGATAATTAATTTTTTATTCAATTTTTTCAGACCAAGTAACTTTTTTTTGATGGGATTTTTCTTACACCCTTCCTAGTCCTCCGGATTGTATATGGGCCCGCTCTTGATTAGTGTGATGTTAACAATTCCAAGGATAAGATCTAACGATAATTATAATCATATTTTCAAATAAAAAAATTAAAAAGAAACTAATTAATCAAATTTTATCCAGTGGAATCCTATCATTTCGAATTACATTAGTATAAATAATATTATTACATTTTTTTTGCTTGGTTGTACTCAAGTTGACTAAGTGTTTATTTGATAGTAAACGGTAATTAAATGCTTATATATTAAATTATTAATACTACAATTTAATCATATTATTGTTCATTATTTGCTTGGGTCAACTCATATCAAACCGATTCAACGATTATTTAATACTAGATGTTTATTAGAATCTTATATATTAATATTAAAAAGTAATCATATTATTATTATTATTATTTTTGCTTTGGTTCAACTCAAATCAAATGAATTAAATGTTTATTTAATCGTACCATATATTAAATGCTTGTAAGTTAATCTTGCTATTGCCTTTTTCAACTCAAATAAATGGATCAAATATTTATTAACAGTAAATGTGTATTATATTATCATAATATTAACAATACAAATTAATCATAATATTATCAGGTTTTTGCTTGATACAACTCAATCAAATAAATTAAATGTTTATTTAATAGTAAACATATATTAAATGCTTATGCATTAATAGTGAAGTTTAATCATATTATGACGCATTCAACTCGAACCAATTGAATGGATTAAATATTTATTTTTAACAGTAAATTTATATTAAATGCTTACACATTACCAATTTTGCTTGGTTCAAGGCAAATCAGATGGATTAAATGTTTAGTTAGTGGTAAACGTATGTTAAATGATTATTTATTAATACTACAGGTTTAATGTAGTATTAACGTTTATTTGTTACTAAATGCTTATATATTAAATACTACAAGTTTTTTTTTTCTGGTAGCAACGTATAAGAATTTGATATACATTTAATATATACAAACATTTAATCCATTTGGTTTGAGTTTTTTTTTTTAAAAGATGGAGAAGTCTTGTAGGGGGTGTTCCTCCCCAGGGGCGGACCCAAATAAAAATGACAATCGGACTTTCACTCTTGACCTCTCTAATGATCATAATACACCACAATCACCGTATCCAAGACCAAACTTATGTTACATTTTCACATAAACTATTAGTTATGGGAGGTCGTATGTCATTTTTAATTCTAAAAATTGTATATTAACACATATACTTAATATAATTTTAAAAATTTACGCGGGGGGGGGGGGGGGGGGGGGGGGGGGGGGGGTTGTGGTGCAAGCCCCCCTTATGATATAACTGGGTCCGCCCTTGTTCCTCCCAAAACTTGTCGCTGGACAATATGCGACCAAACTTGGGCAGATAATCCGTCGGTCGATTAGAGTTACGTGTGTAATGTATTACATTAGTGAGAATGCCATGAAGGCGCCAAGGATAGTTGCAGCGTCGATTAACGATTCCGTCTATTAGAGTTGAAGCAAATTTGGATCCTGGAGAATGATTGGTGCAGTGCCGCAAACCAATGAGAAGAGCACGAGCCTCAACATCAAGGACCGAGTAGGTGATGAACCTACAAAAAGAAAGAGGCTGGTGTCAGAATAGAGCATGTATCCAATATCTCTCACCACAAATGTCTCGCAGGAGCCGTCGGTGCAAAGTCGTACCCAATGTTGGGATGGAGGCTTCCATTAGACCCGCAGGGGACACTGAGGGAAGAGCTAGGAAGAGAGTGAAATTGCAAGAGATGAAGTGGAAGTGCCTCACGGGTGTGAGCATTATTGTAAATTTGAAAACCAGTTAGGGCTCATTGCTAGACAACGACCATGGGGCATGAAAATGGATGTTATTGAGTAGATTCCATTCCAGACCTCCCAAAGACTAAAGGTGAAAATAGAAAGGAGGTGGTGGTGATATTATTTGTCCAAGTCTGCATCCTCATGAATCCAAGAACCTAGATGCCCTGAGAATGAGAGTTGGAAGACAATATCAAGTTGTTATTGAAGAATAGACCAGAGCTTGTGAGTTACCGGACACTCGAAGAACCTGTGCGTGTTAGTCTCCAATGCCAGGCCACAAAGGGAGCAAGCGGGGGTTAATGGAGGCATCAAACAAGAGTGTTGAATCAAGAGTTGGCAGGCGCAGATGAAACAATTTCCAAAGGAAGATGTGAATTTTAGGAGGAATTGAAATTTGCCCTCCAAATGGATGAGGTGGTAAAGAACGGCGGTAGACGAAGTTATAGTCCGATTTTGCATTAGTACATCCAGTCACCCAAAACCACGAATCATTGTTGGTGATAGAAGGTATGTAAATACGAATAATAAGATCGACAAGGGCAGGACCGAAGAGGGAAGAAAGTAAGTTGTTGTTCCAAGTACCATAGGTGATTAGATGGGCGACATTGTGGTCTTGCATGGGGTACTGCATGTTGATAAATGTAGGTTTCCAAATGATCGGAATATCAATATTTCTTGAAACCTATTCTGAGTTTGTCAAGGGATCTAATCATCCTGCGCCAAGGACGGAAGATGCATGATTGTTCAGGCGTAAGGTTACACAAATTGAAGGGACCATACTTGTTTTGTATCAAATCAACCTAGAGGGAGGGAGCATTATTTAGAAGGTCCAGGAAGCGCTTGGCGAATAAGGAGAAAAAGATTACGGACACCAAGGCCACACTGAATAGGTGGTAACTAGGTGATGTCCTAGCTGATCAGATAGGCACTGTGCCGACCAGTTCTTGGATCCAAAAAAAGTACGAGAGAGCTTATCAAGAGATTTCAGAATGTGGGTGGCCAGAGGAGTAGTGTCCAAAGCATAGATAGGCCGAGACGCAAGAACGAATTTGATAAGTGTGATTCAACCTGCCTGATTGAGGACACTTCTGCACCAACTGACGACCTAGTTGGAGACCCTATCAATGATGTAATTTTGATCTTTGATTGGAATCATCTTAGGCGAGATCAGAGTTCCTAGGTACATGAGAGAGAAATAGTCGAGCTTGAGCTTTAGGGTATTTTTTTTATTAAGTTCTTACGACACCGGTTGATGGAAGAGGGAAGGAACACTACAAGAAAAACGCGGATTACCGACGGTCCGAACTGTCGGTAATCAGCCCGAAAATCGTCGGTAACGCAATTACCGACGGTTTTTCAGTCAAAATCGATCCGTCCGAAAAACGCTCGTTGCAAATGAATTTGCGACGGTGGAAAAAAATTCGTCGAAAATATCGACGGTTCTGGCCGTCGGAACAGTCCCCGGCGGTTCGACCCGTCGAAATTTTCCGACGGTTGCAACCGCCGGAAAAGTCCCCGGCGGTTTGAACCGTCGATATTTCCGACGGTTGCAACCTCCGGAAAAGGCCAGCGGTCCGAGCCGTCGATATTTCCGACGGTCGCAACCGCCGACGGTTGTCGCAACCGTCGATCTTTTGACGGTCGCAATCGTCGCAAATAATTTTTTAAATATAAAAAAAATTAGCGGCCGGATCTGCCGCCAGGAGGCCGGATTCGGATCCGGCCCACCTGGCGGCCGATCCGACGCCAGGAGGCCGATCCGGCGCCAGGCGGCCGGATCCGGGCGCTGGAGGCCGGAACCGGGCCGCCTGGCGGCCGATCCGGCCGCCTGATGGCCGAACGGCCGGATCCGGCCGACAGCAGAGAGAGATGCCGGCGCGGTCGGGAGAGAGAGATACGCCGGTGCGGGAGAGGGTCGCCGGCGTCTGACGTGGGAGGGTCGCCGGCGTCCGGCGCGCGGGAGAGGCCGATCTCGTCGGCGTCCGGCGTCCGGCGTAACCGGCGTCCGTGCTCACGACCGGGAGAGGGAGAGAGGAGAGGAGGGAGAGAGAGAGGAGTGGAGGGAGGAGGGAGAGAGAAGAGGGAGGAGGGAAAATATATAAAGGAAAAAATTTGGAAAGAAAGCGGGAAAAAGGGAAAAAAAAGCGCGGGGTAACGAAATTTTAATTACCGACGGTTTCGGCCGTCGAAAATATAAATAATAAAAAATTTTATTTTATTTAGTTATATATAATATTTATTTTTTATTTTACCGATGGTTTGAACCGACGGTAATATTTACCGACGGTCAAAACCGTCGGTAATTGCGACGGTTTGGATATCCGTCGGAAATTACGACGGATTTACCGACGGTTATGACATTTGGAAATTGTGGCGGATTTTGCGACGGATGAATATCCGTCAAAAATATCGACGTTCCTAACCGTCAAAAAATTAAATAATAATATAACCAATTATATAATTGATTTTTTTATTTCCGACGGTCAAAACCGTCGATAATTGCGACGGTTTGGATATCCGTCGGAAATTGCGGCGGATTTACCGACGGTTCGGGCATTCGAAAATTGCGGCGGATTTTGCGACGGATGGATATCCGTCGAAAATATCGACGTTCCTAACCGTCAAAAAATTAAATAATAATATAACCAATTATATAATTAATTTTTTTATTTCCGACGGTCAAAGTCGTCGGAAATTACGACGGATGGTTATCCATCGAAAATATCGACGTTCCTAATCGTCGAAAAATTAAATAATAATATAAATTATTTCCGACGGTCATAACCGTCGGAAAATCTGTCGGAAACGGAACCGTCGAAAAATCCGTCGAAAATAGCGACGGATTTAGAACCGTCGAAAATTATCCGTCGGAAAATCGCGATTTTCTTGTAGTGGAAGACCTCATATTTCAGAGGATTAATCTTTTGATATGTGAGGTAGTTGTATATATTGAGAATTTTCATGATATTTTGACAGCTTTTGTTCATGACCCTTAAGTAGATGACACTACAAGAAAAATACCATTTTTCGACAGTCAATTTTCGACTGATAGAAATCCGTCGCAATTTACGACGGATTTTGCGACGGAAATGTTTTCGACAGTCACAACCGTCTGAAATGAAAATAATAAATTATGTAATTTATTATATTATTATTTTATTTTTCGACGATTAAGAATATCGAAATTTTCGACGATATCTATCCGTCGAAAATTTCCGACGGTCACAACCGTATGAAATGAAAATAATAAATTATGTAATTTATTATATTATTATTTTATTTTTTAACGATTAGGAACGTCGATATTTCTGACGGATATCTATCCGTCGCAATTTTCGACGGAATTTCCTACGGTTACAACCGTCGGAAATAAAAATAATAAAATATGTAATTTATTATATTATTATTTTATTTTTTGACGATTAGGAACGTCGATATTTCCGACGGATATCTATCCGCCGCAATTGCCGACGGTCGTGACCGTCGGTAAATATATAATAATATAATATAAGGAGTATTTTATTAATATAATTAGTGACGATCTGAACCGTCGCAATTTCCGACGGTTCTGATCGTCAGTAATAATTAGCGACAGTTCAAACCGACGATAAAATAAAAAATAAATATTATATATAACTATAAATATTATATATAAGTATATATATTTTTAATTAAATAATTTGTGACGGTCAGGACCATCGATAACTTTAAAAATAATTAATATCATATTCGTACATATCATGATATGTACGAATATGATATTAATTATTTTTAAAGTTACCGACGGTCAGAGTCATCGGTAATTAAAATTTCACTATCCCGCTTTTTTTTCGTTTTCCCGCTTTCTCATTTTTTCCACACACATATATATATTATATATGTAATCTTCCCCTATTTCTTTTCCCTCTCCTCTCTCTCTCTCCCTCTCCCTCTCCTTCTCTCTGCCGGCGAGCCTCTCCCGATCGGACGACAAGCATCGACGGCCGGCGATGTCCCTCTCGCACTGGCGTCCCTCTCCCCTTCTCTCTCTCTCTCTCTAGCTCGGATGGCCAGGCGGCCGGATCCAACAGCCGGCGGCCGGGTTCGGTCGCTGGCTGCCGGATTCTGGGGCTGCCGGATTCGACCGTCAGGTGCCCGATCCGGCGGTCGGATCTGGCCGCGGGCGTCGGATTGACCGCCTGCCGGTCAGATCTGGCCGCGGGCGTCGGATCGGCCGCTTGGCGGTCGAATCTGACCGCGGACGACCAAATCCGATGCTGGCTATCGGATCCAGACGCTGGGGCAGGTTATTTTTTTTATATTATAAAAATTCTTTACGACGGTTGTGATCGTCGAAAGTTTCGACGATTGTTACAACCGATATTTGCGGGGGTCATCGCAATCGTCGAAAGTTTCGACGGTCACGACCACTGAAGTTTCGACGATTTCGTCGACTGTCGTAAATATCGGCGATCGTGACCCCGGATTTCCGTCGAAACTTGCGACATTTTTATTCCAACCGTCGCAAATCAATTTGCAATTACCATTTTTCGGACGAATCGATTCCGTAGAAAAAATCGTCGGAAATGCGATTACTGACGATTTTTCAGGAAATTACAGACGGTCAAAATCGTCGGTAATTTCCACTTTTCTTGTAGTGTGAGAAGGTCGTCAGCGTCGAGTAGATGACTACGGGAGAAGTTTTTTATATGAAATGATGAGAGGTGTCCGATTTAGTATGAAGATTCCTGAGGGTAAAGAACACCTAAGAGACCGGGATGAATATATAGGCGAGAGGGGATCTCCCTGTCGAATACCACGGTGGACATGGAAGATTGGGGAGGCAATGCCATTTTTGACACAGGAGAATTGAGGGAACTGAATACAGGAGTTAATCCATGTAATAGCTTTTGGGGGGAAGTTCATACGTTCAAGGATGGAAGTTACAGAGTCCCAAGATACACAATGCCTTCTCCATGTCGGTCTTAATAAGCATGAATTTATGTTTGTCCTAGTCAAGAGAGTGAACCAGTTCATGGGTGATAAGTATGTTATCTTGGATACTTCTTCCGGGGATAAAGACGGCTTGAGTACTATCAATAAGGCTGTGGAGGATTGGTCTAATCCTGTTTGCAAGGATCTTAGATAATATTCGATATAGGACACTACATAAGGATATTGGGCGATAATATTTGACAGTTCTATTATTTTTACTTTTGGGAATGAAAATTAGTGACGTTTTGAACCAGGATTGCGAGAATTTATTGTGATAAAAGAAAAAGGAGATCTCCTCAATGATACAAAGTCTAGCAATGTCTTAATATTGACAATAAAACTCCGCAGTGAAACCATCAAACTCCACAATAAAACCATCATGTCTAGACGATTTGTTAGGAGGCATACTCCAGAGGGCGTCACGAATCTCAGAAGGTGAGATCGGATTAGCAAGCGAGACAGCAGATGTGGAGCTAATTGAAGGGAGTGGTGGCCAATAATCAGGTGGAATGAGTCGTAGGTAAGGGTTTCCAAAAGGTTTTATAATGATCAACAAAAAATATCCCTAATAGCCTTGTCATCGGTATAATGCAGTCGTTATTATCCTAGATTTCTCTAATGATGTTCTGTAGATACTTAAGGAGGATTGAAATATGAAAGTATCTAGTATTACCCACCATGATGGGACCAGTTGGCTTTTGACTTCACCATTTAAGACTGAGTTGTCTTAACAGGGTGGCGTGGTGATGACAGTTTAGGATAAATACTCGAGAGTATCCAAGAATGATAAAAATATTTAAGAAATAATAACAACAACAAAACATTATCCCACTAGATGAGATCGATTACATGAATCATACAACGTCATTCCGCTTTATTAGTAATCAAACCTTTCGGTATATTATTCACCAATAGATCTTGTTCTATTAGTTCGCCAAGTGTACGCCTTGGTCTCCCTCTCCCTCTTTTAATCGAATTCCAGATTATTTGATCTACTCTTCTTACTGATGCATCTAAAAATATTTAAGATAAATAAATAAAAAATAAAATCATAATAATAATGCACGATTGGTTTGGTTCGAGTTTGAACCTTTGTTTCCTTAATTTATATTCTACAGGAAGTCATGGTCAAATCCGTGATATATAACTTGGTTTGTTCTACACACTTTTCAGTTTACTGCATATCTGAAGCTGGATTTGAAGTGCTGAATATTTTTTTGTAAATTTTTGTGAAAACTTGTTTAACAACAAATTATAAGTGGATATATACAATTTTTTTAATAATAGCACCGACAAATTCCAGTAAATCTGAAAACAGCAAATAGTAATTTGAATTTTTTTTAATAAAAGAATATTTAAAAATTAACAAGTATTGTAAAGTAGGGGCCATTATCTTCCAAACCTATACCCAAACCGGAAGTGAGGTTTAGGTTGGATCCGACGGTGTTCATCCTATCGATCTGATACGAACACACCTTCGTAGCAAAAAAGTACAAAGGAAAATGCAAAGCAGAAAAAAAAAATAACACGTACAAGTTTGCAATATTCATCTGTACCTAAATGAAAATACCCAAAAAAATAAGCTTGCCTTATATGAATACCCATTTGGTGGCATATTTATGTGAGAATAGCTTCCGAAATTCAAAACTCAGTCTAGAACTCAAATCTTGAAAAGAAGCCAAACTAGAGGATATTTGCTCATGAAATATGCATATTCCTCAACAGAGAGTAGCATTGGGGATCAAGAAAAGTTGTCACCAGTGCCCTTATTAGCTGATTTCGACCCCTGAAGGGAAGTCGGGTTTCACTTCTTGAAATCTCTTGAGCAGTGTCAGTCTGTAACTTTCGACTTCGGCGTACTCCAAGGAGTTTGGTGTGGAACTAACGACATCAACTGCGCCGGTCTGGTGCAATACATCGGCTGCTTCATCTGCAATTTTCCACAAAAGCCAGAAGTTCGGCATAAGGTTGTATCTGTGCTCGGTTTCTATCATTTTTTTTTCACATTGTCAATTTAAATGCTCCAAGTATTGAAAAAGAAAATCTCAGGATGAGACAGATTTATAGCAAAATCATGGAAACATACATTCCCATAACACTAAAGATTCAGAATCTAAAGCATAATTATGTTTCCAAGTTAATGTGATTCTTCAAATGGCTAATTCAGAGAATATTATTGTAAATTTTTCTTTTGAGGAAAATATTTACTGCAGTCGTAAATATTGATATGTATATAATTGGATAACCTGATCAACATGATGTCTCAGTCTAGCATGTCAAACCGTGCTCTTATATAGAAGTTGAAACATCTTATACCACGAAATTCAGTAGAAAAATATGGGGCCATGAACCAGCAAACATATAAAATGCTAAAAAGTATTCTCTCATGAAAGGTGATGACAGAGAACTCTTCCTTCCAAGGGAAATCTCACAAAGACTGGGTTTCAGAAGCTACATTGTTTTTTTCTCAAAACAAAAAAAAGGAGCTATGTTGATGAGCTGCAATATTCTTTTTCTCCTAATTGTATTTGAAGACCTCTGCATCCATCGGTCCACACGAACAAGTGGCATAACAAGGTCAGTTCTAACAGAATTTACTAAGACGATTACCCTGGTTCACATTAGCAAAATAAAATTGTAAAATAGAACAGTGCATATGGGGAGAAAAGAACAAAATGTTTTGATACAAGAGATAAGAAGATTTCCATCAGGAAAAAAAAGACAACTATGAACATTTGCAAGAATATCATGTCAAGATGATAGTCTAACCAATTCTAACTTTATTTTCGCAATAACAACAACAACAACAAAGCCTTATCCCACTAGGTGGGGTCTGCTACATGGATCATATGACGACATTCCGCTCTATTAGTAACCAAACCTTTCGGTATATATATTCGTTGATCCATGTTCATGAGATTTGATAGGATTTTACGCTGGCTGTCGGGGCCTAACACAACCCTCCTTTATTTTCGCAACATGATAAAAATTCAGAAAGTTGGAACTTGGGCTTACCACAGTGAGAAAGAGCAACAAGAGCTTTAAGTGCTTCCTTGCGTGTCTTGTCATCTTTTGCAGACTTCAGCATGTTCAACAGATCTTGGGCTCCTCCCAACTCTACTACTTTCATCCTCCTTTCATCTGTTCATTTTGTCAAATTTGGGAAGCCAAGTATTAATTAGAACAGAGGAATGTTTATTTTATGTAATTAATAGTGCATTTTCAGCTTCCATAGTGCTTTAGTTCTTGGTCAACAAACAAGTTCCAACTTACAAAAAATGAGTGCTCTTCTCCAAAAATAAAAAAAAAGAGTGCTGTGATATATATATATATATATATATATATATATATATATGGGTAATGGGTCAGAACAATGAAATATTCAATGGAAAACAATTAATGAGAGGAGAACATTTAGGCATTCCAGTTTTCGAAAGAACTCAACAAAGATCAATTACTTGTTGTAACTAAAATATCTCCTCACCCCTTTAAAAGAAAAAAAGGAACTAAATATTCCAGTTTATGAAAGAACTCTGCGAACAACAATTAATGTTTGTAACTAATAATAATTTTCCCCCTTAAAAAAAAGTAAAAACTAAGTCTTCAAAGAAAAGGACCCATGAAACGAACTCATGATTCTCCAAAGTAAGAACAACTTTCCCTTTTGAAAGCTTCATGAATCTCGCTTACCTAATTCATCTGACAGGTAAACCTAGAAATCCTAATGTCTTTGAAGCAAATATTTTATTAGAAAAAAAATGGATCAGGATCATCAGACAGAATTTGAAAGATATTGACTAAGAAATTATGTGTATTTATGAAAAAATTGAAGCTCACAACTTAACAATTTAACAGAAAATTTAGTTGTTTAATATTAAGAGAGATTTGCATTATATCGAGTTATCAATAGAAGGGACACATTGGCCAAGAATTTACTGTCTTCTAGAGTAAGAGATGTGCTCATGTTGAGAAATCAAAATAATCAGAACTACTGAATTTAGTTTCATGATCCTATTTACTGCTTGACATATGTTGAAGTTTGGAAAGATATTGTGAGATATTTACATGTGAAACCATATGAAGAAGCAGGTTGTTTACACATAATTACCACATTAGCAAAGCAATGAAGATCACAAAAGAAAGTAATATTGGTAGTAGCAGGAGAAATACCATCAACTGCGAATTGTGCCAATCTCGATGCTCCCATTCTCTTAAACAAAGGATCTTTGACATGCAAAAGAGAGATTGATTGTTGCAGTAGATTATCACCTATAAAATTGATAATAAAAACAAATTCTTTAGAACTTGGCTTTCGCGAATCAGTAACAAAGAAATATTTAACTAAAAATACCTATCTTATGCCTCACCCATGTAAGGAAAGAACTGGAATCCAACAAATGTTGCAGTTCCAATGAAAAAAAGCTTCAGCAACCATCCAACTTTCCTCTCAGCTTCTTCCTCGAGTGCTGCTATTTCATCTACAAAATATATGCATTAAAATTATACGATATGCACAAGGGATTGACCAAGATTTACAGCCAGGTAAAGTATGCTCTGCAGGAAAAGTTTTTCTGGGGGGCATTCTTTGCCATGTCCTTTAACGATGGAGTTTTTCAGACAAATGGGATATCTTTTTGTGAGTATTTTGCATAACAAAGCAACTTGTTGTTCATTAGGGACATAACCTTCAGCAGTGGACCAACTTCAACAAATTACAATAATTCAAACTCAATCCTTTGATCACAAATTACATTTAGTAAATGCAGGATCAACCTAACATTGTAATTTCATAAGTTTTAGAATGTACTAAATGATCAAACATTAAACTTGAATAAAAACTCAAAAAAGATGAGTTTTTTTCTTTAACCTTTCTCATTTAGTGAAGAGAACTGCCTCAAGAAGAAGTTTTTCGTATCGATTCCGCCACTCGATATCTACAAATTCCACATCAAAGTCAATCGCCCTTCAAAGAACAAGAACCAAAGTTCTTCAAAGTTAGTAATCGCAAAGAAGCGAAAACCTACGAGGAACCTAGGAATGGAAGATCCGGCGAACTGCGATCGCCCGCGGAGGATCTCGACCGCCGGCGGCCCGTCATAGAGTTGGCGAGAGAGAGAAGTCGAAGAAAGGGCGTTGCTCCGGCGGAAAGAAGCGGCGGCGTCCGCCGCCGCTGCCGCCGAGTGGGAGAGACCCCGCCGCCGCCCGAGTGCTCTCAGTACGAAGCTCCGCATAATCGTGCGGTAAAACCAGTAACAAGTTTCCTCTCTGCCGTTGGTCTGTCTTCGTGCCCGCATAATTTTGTCATTGTGAATGCAGATCAAGGTTCTGGGCCACTTACATGGGCCGGGCCCATATTTATTTATTTTTAACTACAGATAAGATGCAAGAAATAACACTTTTTCTTTCTTGCTTATTTTCTAAGAACAAGTTTTACTCACACAATAACCGATATCTTTTTTTAATTATTTTTTTATAAATTATTATGTTTATGGTATAATGAAAAATGATCCTGGTCTCCATCTTAGTTTGAAGAAAATGAATTAAGTCACACATTAAGTATTGTGATTTCACAACACATCCTATAATAGCACAGTGGTTAAGGGGATTACTGGGCTTCCTATGGTCATGACAAAAGCCCATCATCCGTCATTTGGATTTTTTTTTGTTACTTTTACCTTTCACTTTTTATCTTTTTTATTTGAATTATTTTTTTCACTACTTTTATTATCATATTATTCTTTAAAGTATATAATATGTAAGTTAAGATATGATAGAAAAAACTAGTTTAAAAAACATAACATTACAGAAAGAGGTAAATTAATAATTTTCCCAATATTGTTTTTTATTATTTTATTTTTTGAACCATAATACTTAAAGGTAGATAATATGTTGAATTGATATATTTTAATGCTCAAATATCTAGAATGGTATGGGTTAACGAGTGAGGATAATAAAATAATAATACTTAAAATATTAAAAATGTAAAGGTTTCACAATAAAAAATTTGATAAAAAAAATATGCCACATAAAGATAATAAGCTTTATATACGAATTTATGGGACCCACATATACTTTACATCATAACCTCCTTAGAATGTAATAAAATGAAACTTTATGTGAATTTATTTTTTATAAATTTTAATTCATTGATTATTCATGTATTATTGCCTTTTGAATACTTATCATTCTATTTGATTTGGTATTAAAAATTATAACATTAAATTAATATTCTATTTAAATTGCACATATTTATGTATCGAATTTATGTACGATTCTATCCTCCCAAAACGAGTTTCGATAAATACTCAACCTTGAGAATTTGAGTATGATACTGAAATTAAATGGAACATCTCATGTTTATATATTTTTAAAACTTGAAAAAGTGTAAAACCACATCTAGCTAAAACTTCGTTGTAGGGGTGTTCACCGACGATCCGACCCGATCCAAATAATTTGGGTCGGGTCGAGTTGGCGGTTGAGTCGGACCCGACCCGACCATGAGTCAGGTCGGGTATGGATTGAAAAAATCCAACCCGAGTTGACCGACCCGTCCCGATGATCCAATTTTTTATTTTTTTATTTTTTCTATTTTTTATTTAGATCTAGGATTATGTTTGCTTTAAAAAAGTTTAAAATAAAATATTTTAAATGAAGAAATAATATTTAAATAATTATAAAACTTATTTTGTGCTTTAAAATAAATATGAAATAATATTTTTATATTTAAAATATAAAATCAGTAAGAAAGAATTAAAAAAAAAGAAAAATTGGATGGTCGGGTGACCCGAAGGGTTGGGTTGGGTCGGATTTGGCCCCCATGGACAGCCTGACCCGACCCGACCATGTCGAGTCGGGTCGGGTCGGGTTTGTTCATGGGTCGGGTCCAAACCGACCCGTGAACACCCCTGTTTTGTTGTGTTTGGATGAGGATTTTTCGTGAGAACAAAGCGAAGTTCAGCCAAATAGTAAACAAAATTCTCATTGGGCCCATTAAAATTTCAATTCCAATGAATGCAATAGTTCTCGATTCAAAGTTCTCATCCACGTTGAGAACTTTTGAAATTTTAATGGTCACGTGTCACGGGGTCATTTTTTGCTCGACCGTCCCGTGTGGCGCCTAAATGTGCCCAACGTCTAGGCAAGCTCTTTTGAGCACTTTGCGAAAGCTTGCTTATGCCACTTTTCAAATGTCACAATTTTTGGGACGCACGGTCCCGAGCGGACGCTTCTTCAATGGAAGCATTTGTGAACAAACGGGCATTTCAGCGTACCGCTCGATCGCTTGGGATGCTCTTATGTTGGTTGCCACCCCACGTTCGAGGTACGATGCTAAATTTTGAAAAGCTTGAAATCTTTGTTGAAAAAATAAGAATGATTACAACGTTTTGGGGGAGCACTAGCGGGTCTCCCCTACTATACCGCAGGCTTGGAAGGTCTATATACGACGTGTGATGTAGAGGGAACAAACCGGGTGCACTATTCTAGAGTGCAGAATTACAAAACTGCCACTATCACACTTGAAAAATAAACTAAGTACAAAAGTGGATTCAAAAAAGGGAAAATACATGAAGTAGGATAACTCGACGTGCTCCGGGAAAAGCCCCCAAGACATTCTCCCCCACTCAAGTCAGCGACATCACTGGAGCTGCAGTTTGAAATTCTTCAATCTTTTGTTTGAAATGCCACAGGTCTTTGGTTGTCTCCCAACTTGTGTCGGCTTCCGATCTTCCGCTCCATCGAACAAGATACTCCTTCTTTCGATTTTTCGTGCGGACGGTAAGTACTTTTTCAATTTGATCAGTGAACTGCTGACGAATGGCCGGCGAGGCGCGATCTGAAACCCCATGCCCGGGATCTTCAGGGTCTTCAACAAAAGGCTTGAGCAGGCTGACATGGAAGATGAGGTATTGTTGCATCTGAGACGGGAGCTCCAACTTGTAGGCCACCTTGCCTACCTTCTTCAGGATCTTGAACGGGCTCTCGTGACGCCTAACGAGACCTTTGTGCAGATTCTTCCCACTTAGCCGAAGATGTTAGACCAGCTTCACCAGGACCAAGTCTCCGACTTCAAAGTTGACGTCATATCGGGCAGCGTCCGCCCACTTCTTCATGCTCTTCGCTGCCTTATGTAAATATGCTCTAGCTATGTCATTCTGCTCATGATATTCTCTCGCCATGCGTTGAGCGGCAGGGACTTTGCCACCATAAGAAGTGACGACGACCTAGGGCGTGAGAGGTTGTTGCCCCGTCATTATCTCGAATGGACTCCGATTGGTCGACTCACTTCGTTGCAGGTTGTAAGAGAATTGTGCAATGTCGAGTAGCTTCGCCCAGTCCTTTTGATTGTCACTCACATAGTGCCACAAGTAAATTTCCAAAGTACAATTCACCCTCTCAGTTTGGCCGTCAATTTGAGGATGAAGTGATGTTAAGAAATGCAGGTTAGAGTCCATCATCTTGAACAATTCCTTCCAGAAGTTGCCAACGAATCGCCTAACCTGATCGTTGACGATGCTTTGTGGTAGGCCCCAATACTTCACTACATGCTTCAAGAATAACTCAACAGCTTCAGTAGCAGGACAACTTGTGGAACCAGCGACGAAGATGGCATACTTGGAGAACCGATCGACAACCACCATGATGGTACCCGCCCCTTCAGACTTGGGCAGGTCCGTGATGAAGTCCATGGAGACATTTTTCCATGGACGCTTTGGGATAGGCAAGGGTTTTAGAAGCCCGTCGGGCTCTTGATTGATGTGTTTGTCTTGCTGGAAAACAAAATAGGTCTTCACAAAAGCTTCAATGTCGTCCTCCATCCTTGGTCAGAAGTAGTTGTCTTCGATGAGTGCCAGAGTGCGACGGATGCTCGGATGTCCCGCCCACTTGGATTCATGGCACTCTTGCATGATAATGCGTCGTAAGTTGTCAAAGAGTGGAACGTAGATGCGATATTCCTTGGTGAAGATCAGCCCATCTTCCACCCAAAAGTAGTGTGTCTTTTCCTCCTTTGCTTGCTCAAATAAGCTCTTCGCCGTGGGATCTGACTCTAATCCCTTCACGATCCTCTCGATCAGGTCGGCTTGAGAGGAGTTCATTATCGTCAATTCCGTGCGTCGACTGAGGGCATCGGCAACGACATTCATCTTACCAGGCTTGTACTCCAGAATGTAGTCGAACACCACCATAAAATCTTGCCATCTTGATTGCTTCAGCGAGAGCTTTTTCTGTGTCTCGAAGTAGCTTATCGCGACATTATCCGTCTTGATGTGAAATCGCGATTCGAGAAGGTAGTGCCGCCATGTTCTAAGGCAATGGATCACCGCAGTCATCTCCTTCTCCTGAACGGCGTAGCGCCGCTCTGTGTCGTTGAGTTTGCGACTCTCGAACGCCACGGGATGCCCCTCCTGCATAAGAACTCCTCCAATGGCATAGTCAAAAGCATCTGTCTGTACCTCATATGGCTTGTTGTGGTCCGACAGGACGAGCACCGGTTCCTCCATCATGGCCCTCTTAAGGGTGTCAAACGCTTCCTGACATGTCGGCGTCCACTCCCACTTCACATTCTTCCGAAGGAGATTCGTCAAATGGGTCGTCACATGTGAATACCCCTTGACGAACTGCCTATAGTAGTTCATCAGGCCAAGGAACGAACGCATGTCGGGAACCCGCTTGGACGGCTCCCACTTCATATTGGCCTGAATCTTCGCGCCATTCATCTTCATCTTTTCACTTTCCGACGATATGTCCCAAGAAGTGCACTTTCAGTTGAGCGAAGGCACACTTCTCCAGCTTGACGTAGAGCTCGTTATGCCGCAACACCTCGAACACTTGCTGAATGTGCTCGATATGCTCCTCCAAGGTGCGGCTGTAAATCATAATGTCATCGAGATAGACAACAACGAACTTATCAAGGAATGGTTGTAATATCTTGTTCATGAGGGTGCAGAAGGTCGTCGGGGCGTTGGTGAGGCCGAAAGGCATCACGAAGAACTTGTAGGAGCTGTATCCTGTGACGCACGTCGTCTTTTGCACATCATCTTCTACGATCCGGACTTGCTAATAGCCCGAACAAAGATCCAACTTGGTAAACCATCTTGCACCGCCAAGTAGGTCGAACAAGTCCGCCACCAAGGAGATGGGGTACTTGTTCTTCACCGTAAGCTTGTTGAGCACCCGATAGCCGATGCACATCTTGAGGAAACCATCATGCTTCTTCTGAAAGAGTACCTGAATGCCATATGGAGACTTCGAGGGCCGAACATTTCTTGCATCTAATAGTTCGGTGAGTTGCTTACGAAGTTCTGCGAGTTCCGGAGGAGCTAGCCGATAAGGGACTCCATGCGGGACTTTTGATCATGGGACCAAGTTAATGACATGGTCCACTTTATGCTTCGAAGGCAACCTTTTTGGGAGTTCCGGGGGCATGACATCCGCAAAGTTCTTAAGGATTTCAAGAACTTTGGGAGGTGTTGGAGTGAAGGGCTCCGGATCTTCCAAGATGACGGTCGCCAGGAAGGTGTGCTCATATTTGCACAACTCCTTCGCCACGTGCATGGCGAAGAGTGTCTTATGTTTGAGATCTTCACCTGACCTCACAGAAACGTTGTAAGGTCCCTTAGGGTCGAAGATGACCATCGAGTTGGTGAGCTGGATGACACATGCAATAATGTGTAGCAAAAAAAGAGATGCCGACCATCACTTCATAGTCGTCCACTGGTGCCACCGTCACGTCGAAGCTTCCCGACCACTTGCCGATGCGAACCTTCACTCCAGGAAAAATTTCTATGGTCGAGATAGACTTCGCGTTCACCGTCTTGAACGTGGCGTTAGTCTTCTATAGTGGCAGTTTCAGCTTCTTGACGGCCACTTTCGACGCGAACAACTCCGATGCTCCTATGTCAATGAGGGCGTTGAAGAATTTCCCATTCAACTCGATGTCCGCATAAAGTCGAACAGCCGATGAAGGACCCTTCGAGACGTTGATGGCGCTGAGGACGTGCATCGAACTGAGACACGCCTCCTCCTTCTCCTTCTCGTCGGGGCAATAAATTACGTTGACTGTCGCCTTATGCTAACAATCATTTGTCCAATATGGACCCTTGCAAATGTAGCAAGGCTTTGGCGGCTTTTCGTCTCTCTTGAATCTATCATTGTTGAGCCTCCTGTCTTAGTGTCCCTTTCTTTTATCCTGGCAGTGCAGCTTACCTCATTGCAACTTTGGCTTCTCTACGCCACCATTGCCTTTGCTCGAGGGCTTTGGTGGTGGAGTGCTCGATTTGGCATGTCCCCGAGCGACTCAGCGGCGGTGACTAACGAGCGGAGATTGGGACAATATCATCGCTCCAACTCCGTCCTAGCCTATGGCTTCAAACTCTGTACGAAGACCGCCATCAACGTGTCTTCGTCCACCTGGAAATTCTATAGGCGGAGCTCGTGAACTCTTTCATATACTCCTTCAATGTGACCTTCTGGGAAATGTTGAACAACGCAATCTTGGCCTCCAATCCTGACTTAGCAGGGCAGAAGTAGTTGGTAAGCTGCCTCTTGAAGTTGTCTCACCTCTCAATGGGATGTTGCCATGCTCCGTGTCATCGCAATGACATCGCCAACTCGCCGCATCTTGCAAGTAGAAGGATGTGGTCCTCACCATCCTTTCTTCAGATGTCACGTCCAAGGCTTCCATGTACCTTCGACGTTCCACAAAAAGTCATTGATTTCCTTTGCCAACCGCTCGCCTTTGTAGGGCTTCGGCTTTGACACATCGATTCTTGCCTCATGCGGGGTGGACATCTAGGGACGTCGCCCATCTCCATAACGTCGCTTGAGCTCTTCCCGAATAGTCTTGAACTCTTGCTCCATCTCGAACCGCATGCTTGAGAGACCATTGTCTAAGGTCTCTCGCATGTCCATGATCGTCGCCTCCATGGACTCGAGCCGTGTATACAACGGTGCCATCTCGTCCCGCACCGTTGCAAGATCCACTGTCTTCTCCAACTCCCACTCGTGCGTTGCGAGTTGGTCTTGCATCTCACCCACGTCCAATTGGAACTGGCCGAGGCGTTGCTCGAAGGCAGTCATGACATCCTTCAAGCGGGCACGCCCTCTCTCTTGGCGGTCCTTCTCCGGTGCGACGGATTTATTCGTCATCTCCGAGTTCGACGTCATTTCTCCTTGATCGTCGAAAGCTAACTTGAGCGGTTCCAAAATAGTTGCTCTGATACCAACTTATCACGGGGTCATTTTTTGCTCGACTGACCCGTGCGGCGCCTAGATGTGTCCAATGTCTGCAAGTTCTTTTGAGCGCTTTGCGGAATTTTGCTTATGCCACATTTTTTGGAACGCACGGTCCCGAGCGGACGCTTCTTCGGTGGAGGCGTTTGTGAACAAATGGACACCTCGGCGTAACGCTCGATCGCTTGGGACGCTTTGAGATGCTCTTATGTGGATTGTCATCCCACGCTCGAGGCACGATACTAAATTTTGGAAAGCTTGAAATCTTTGTTGAGAAAATATGAATGATTACAACGCTTCAGGGAGCACTAGTGGGTCTCCCTTACTATAACGCAGGTCCAGGAGGCCTATATACGACGTATAATGTGGAGAACAAGCTAAGGGGATTCACTTTTCTGGAGTGCAGAATTACAAAACTGCTACTATCACACTTGAAAAATAAACTAAGTATAAAAGTGGATTGAAAAAAAGAAAATACATGAAGTAAGATAACTCGACGTGCCCCGAAAAAAGCCCCGAGACACATGCACGTTATGAAACCTACTAGTTATCTAATCAACTTCCAAAATTCTTCATCTTCATAACTTTTGTCCAAACAGTCTCTGGTAACAAAAACATCAATTCCAAAAATTAATGAACTTTAGTTCTAATATCGAAACAGGACCATCGAGAATTTGAGCCGAGAAATTCTCCAAACTTCCGAATATTACTTAACCCTAATGTATAAGTGTAGTCGTTGTTACTATAAAAGATAAAAAATGAACTTTAGTTCTAATATCGAAACAGGACCATCGAGAATTTGAGCCGAGAAATTCTCCAAACTTCCGAATATTACTTAACCCTAATGTATAAGTGTAGTCGTTGTTACTATAAAAGATAAAAAAAACCAACATCATGATGAGCAAAAGAAGAGGTCAAAAGCTTTGGCAACATCATTCATCCAATTGTGGACGCATGCAAAGATCCAAGTATATGAAAAAAACATTCAGATTGGGGTATATGTAAAAGTCATGATAAGTGACGTAAAGCATGCATTTTTATGACAACATAATAATTAAATCATAAACACGGTGAAATATACATGTTTCTACACGACACGTGTAACGCTCCCAAATCGCACCCCGTCACGTGGCAGAATACGCGAGAACGCTACAGTCATCCTTACGTGTATATCATATTGACAAAAAATAAGACTTCGATTGGTCAACTCGACATCAATAAAAGCGAAAGATTAATCATCATTAAATAATAAAAGAGTGACATCATAATATGCAGAAGACTGATAAAGAACTTCATGTGAGTCCAAAGAAAAGCTAGTACATCAAACTAAAGGACTCAAGATACCCATGTGCAGCCACCTACGAACTCGATCTGTCACCGTTGTCCACCTTCATCATTAAGATCTGATCCTGCATTTAAGAACATCCAGGGGAGAAATCTCCCTATGAGTTTTACAACTCAGTATGGAAGTAAGGTAAAGACAATCATAACATCATGATACTAGACAAGAATCATAAGAATATCATCATCATATAGATAGAAATAGACATCATCATCATATGGTAAAAGAGATCCTATGACTTGACATATGGATAGGAAATTGATAGATCGTTATCTTCTTGAGATCATAAGATCGAATATCGGGATGGATCATAGTAAATCGCCATAGAATGACAATGGACGATCATCATGATTATGTCATCATCATATAAAGATTCATGAGAGATAATTGTATGAAGAGAGAAAATATTGAATCATCTTCTTTAGAGCATATTAATAATAGATCAAGAGATCATGGAAAGATCATCATAAGTGTGACAAAAGCTGATAATCATCATAAAGAGATTTTGTTATTAATATGCTTCATCTTCATCATCATCTTATTATTCATCTTTGAATTAAAGTGGGGTATATTTCAACCCACGGGGAGGCCTGCCTCAATCCGTCCATCATCATCATAACTGATAGAGTCAGCCTATAACTGACCGTAGTCAGCCCATAACTGACCGAAGTCAGACCATAACTGGTCGTCACCAGTCCATCATAAAAAGAGCTCTCCATTTAACATTTTTCATCTTTTATTTTGCAGTTTTTACTTTATCTTTATTAAGATATAAGGATCGTGATCAAGATTTGATCATCATAAGAAAGGATCAACGAATCATACTGATCAAGAGTTCTAATCATCATCATCATTATATATATATCTATATAATTTAATCAGAGCTACAAGACTGAATCATGGAGAGAAATCATAAGTATATGAACATCATAGTCATCGTCGTCATAAGGTATATCAAAATCGATGGATATGGATCAGTGTCGTCATAGATTTGTTTGGAACTAAATTACATCATCATAAGGTCATAATATGTATAATCATCATCATGACTTAGATCAAGATTAAATACATGAATCAAGAGCATTAATAGCATAATTATCATCATAATCAAGATCTAAATTAAAATACGTGATCAGGGATCAAAGGATTATAAAAATCAACCTAATCGCTTCAAAACTCGGGCCGAGTAGAGGTGAAACCCGAGCCGAGTTCGTAAGGGCATCATCGGAGGAAATCGAGACATGGCCCGGGCCGAGTGTAGGTCATACCCGAGCCGGGTTCGTACTTAGTAGGCCAGTCGACCGATTCACAAATCGTTCGATTCACAAATCGATCGACCGCTCGACAGAAGTCGCAGCCGAGCGCGACTTCGTCGTGAAACTGTCTGAGCCGGGTCATCATCAACCTGGGCCGGATTTTTCTTCGTTGCAGAGTTTGGCACTCGCGACAACAGCGGACTCGGCCGAGTTCCATCGAACTCGATCCGAGTATGAGGCTGCCTGGACCGGGTCAAGGTGAATCCAGGCGGGTTCCTCTTACGCAGAAACTGCGCGGATGCGCAGTTCGCATTCCGATAGTCCTTTTTCGGCGATGGCTGAAACAAATCATCATCATACAATATTCTACTATAATTATGCATCAACTAGGACATTCTTCAAGTCTAAAACCATGATTCTAGGAAGAATCTATCCTAGTTCCATACCTTATTAGTTTCTGTCCAGAGACTAATCTGCAGTCTTCTTCTTCCTCTACCCACTCCTCTCGGTTCAAACGTGCGTCCGGCGGCGTCCACCCCCGTCGGCAAGTCTCTTGGTGAAGACGGTGGATCAAGGACGAAATAATGAAGGGGCGCACAAAATAAGGGGGGAAAAACTAGGGCTGGCTCGTAGAGAGAAAATGTGCTGATTTGTTTGATTTGGCCTCATATTTATAGGGCAGGAATAAGAGTTGTTGATGGATTTAAATTTCTTTCAGATTTGTTTCCAACTTATCTTCCTTGATTTGATTTTATCTTTATTCCCTTTTTCTTTCTTTCCTCTCTCTTCCATCCGATTTGAATCTTTTATTTTATCTCTCTTATTTTTACTAACGAACCGGGCGTTACAACACGTCTTACACATAAATTTTGACATGAAGCAGTAATATCATATATCATTGTAATAAAACATCATACAAAACACAATGCAAGGTGTCATTTGTTGATATTTTCGTTCATTCTTCCTTCTTCGTAGGGACTTTTAGAACTTTCTTTATAATTTTTCAAACATTATACGACATTTTTTACTTCTTTTATTATATAATACTTTTAAAGTACATCTCAAATTTCACATCGATTTGTCTTATCATATAATATCTTTGTTTTTATCTTAACTGAAAAATCATATCATCTTTGGTTATCGATCGAATATTGAGTAAAATAAGTTAAAATAATGGATAAATGAAAATGGATTTAATGAGCGTCCACCCTATGTTCATCGTGGCTCAACGTCTGCACGATGCCAGTTCAACCGTCAGCCGTTCACTATCGCTAGCCCTCGTTGTTAGACAACAGAGGAGGCACCCAGGGTGAAGAGAAGAGGAGAGGAAGGGGTGGGCTATGGCGCGGCGGGGGTCGGGTAATCTATTATGAACCGCTGCGAAACCGCGCCGAACTGCGTGCTTCTCATCCGCATGTCCATCTTCGATCAGACGGCATCGCATAGGGTGGACAGTCCCCCATTTATCACACCATGACCTTGTTTTCCAACCTATGCTGATTTTGATCTAAAGAAATTACGGTCGAAATAAGACGAAAAGACAAGCCACTGAAAGGGGTCCAAAGTGTCACTTGAACAAAGCTGAACATGACTAGAAGGATTACCCGAGTATGGGACTTTGGGGGAAGTTCTTCAATATTTTTTGTGGCATCATTTATCAACTTGCTTTTGCCTTGCAAAAGAAGAGGGTGAATGTTGCCTACATTAAGGTAATACAAGATATGTACGATGGGGCATTGACTAGGGTTAGGACACCCGGAGGTGAGACAAATGAATTTCCTATAGGAATTGGCCTACATCAAGGATCAGCTTTAAGCCCGTATCTATTTAACTTAGTTATCGATGCTATAACCGAGAGTATCACAGAGGAGGTACCTAAGTGCATGCTATTTGCGGATGATATAGTACTTTTAGCGGATTCAAGAGAAGAGATTAATACAAAATTGGAAATATGGAGAAATACGTTGGAGTCAAAGGGTTTTCGTTTAAGTAGGAATAAAACAGAATATATGCATAGCAATTTCACAAATAAACAACTTAGAGACGATTTGAAAGTTAGGTTAGGGGAGGATATAATTCCTCAAGTGACAAAGTTTAAATATTTAGGATCAATTGTAAGACAAGATGGTGAGATTGATGACGATGTTAATCATAGAATTCAAGCTGGTTGGTGTAAGTGGAGGAAAGCCACTGGAGTTCTTTGTGATAGAAAAGTACCCAATAAAGTTAAAGGAAAATTCTATCGTACTGCTATAAGGCCAGCAGTGTTATATGGTAGTGAATGTTGGGCTATGAAGGGACAACATGAACGTAAAGTGGGGGTAGCCGAAATGAGGATGTTGAGATGGATGTGTGGTCATACAAGATTAGATAAGATTAGGAATGACCATATACGTGAACGAGTCGGAGTGGCTCCTATTAGTGAGAAAATGGTAGAGAATCGTTTGAGATGGTTTGGTCATGTTCAGAGAAGACCATTAGATGCGCCAGTAAGAAGAGTAGATCAAATAATCTGGAGTCCGATTAAAAGAGGGAGAGGGAGGCCAAGGCGGACACTTGGCGAACTAATAGAGCAAGATCTATTGGTGAATAATATACCGAAAGGTTTGGTTACTAATAGAGCGGAATGGCGTCGTATGATCCATGTAGCCGACCCCACCTAGTGGGATAAGGCTTTGTTGTTGTTGTTGTTGTATTTATCAACTTGCTTTTGACTTGGAGTCTCTCAGAGCGACAATAGCATAAAAAATGTCAAAAGGCTAGTCATGGTTATAGGATCTTCCTTTGATTGCTTTTGACTTTTCTTTTAGTTTTCGGTGTTCAGTGTAAACTTCAAATCATAATCAGATGATTTGCAACATCTTGAACTTGGCACTCTCCTCTCCTCTGAAGCTCATAGTCAGGACTCGATGATGCTGACATTTCTGAGCACGCATGCTTCTATGATTACTTTGTTTTTCATATCTTGAAATAGGAAAAAAATGGGGGTTCCCCCATCTAAAATGGGGGAAGATTTCCCCCATTTTACGGCGCCCGTCTGATCTCGATCGGACGTGCGCCATTTTAGATTTTAAAAAATGCCGGTTTATCTCCAAAAATCGCGTGAACCGGCCGTGCGTCGAACAGGCCGTGCATGAATCGGCCGCTCGTGAACTGCGGTGATAAAAGGACAGGGGAGTGAATTCGGCCGCCTTTTCTCCCCGCATTTTTTCTCTCTCTCAACTCTCTCGCCCGCACCTCTCTCTCTCACCTCTCTGTGCGGCGAACTCAAGGGGTCACCGCCGGAGGGTCGTCCTGCCCGCAGATTTGGCCGGACGCTCTCGCTCTCGCTCTCCGATCTTCGATCGACACCGAACGGTCGTCGGCGGCCTCGCTCGACCGGATCCGACCAGATCTGGTCGTCGGCGGCCCCGTTCGACCAGATCTGGCCATATCTGGTCGTCGGCGGCCTCGCTCAACTAGATCCGGCCAAATCTGGTCATCGGCGGCCCCGTTCGACCAGATCTAGTCGTCGACAGCCCTGCTCGACTAGATCCGACCAGATCTGGTCGGCGGCGGCCCCGCTCGACCAGATCCGGCCACCCTGCTGCTCTCGCACGGCCCCGCCCGCATGCCGCCGGCTACCCTGCCGTGCTCGCACGACCCCATCGCACGCCGTCGGCCGCCCTGCCGCGCTCGCACGACCCCGCCGCCCGCCCCGCCGCACGCCGTCGCCTGCCTTGCCGCTGTCGCAAGCCACCCGCCCTGCCGCTGTCGCACGCCGCCGCCCGTCGCCCCCGAGCTCTAATTATCGTTCGCTGCTGCTGCCACCGCCACCGAGCTCGTCCGCTACCGCCACCACCACTACCGAGCTCTTTTGTGTTAATCCATGTTGTAAACTAGTTTTGTATTTGTTGCACTTATGTGAATCCATGTTGTAAACTAGTCAAACTTTTCTTAATTCATGTTTGGATTTGTTGCACTTATGTGAATTCATGCTTGAATTTGTTGCACTTAGTTAATTCTTTTTCTTGCTCGTATGCGAATGAATGCCTCGGAACGTCAAATAGACTTGCTCGTATGCGAATGAATGCCTCGAAAAGTCAAATAGACGTACTTCCCTTTCGGACATTTTGATTGCTCATCTCAAGCTTTGAATGCTCATTTCAAGCTTTAAACGATAAGAATGCTCATTTCAAGCTTTAAACGATAAGAATGCTCATCTCAAGCTTTAAACGATAAGAACATTTTGAATTTACCAAGTGTAATTAATCAGAATGAACAAACTTTACAGCACGATAGATTAACACTCATGCGTAATTAACATTACATCCATTACATTACAAATAAATTACATTACATTTACAAAAGTGTAACTAATCACACTAATCACACAACATTTTGATAATTCTGGACGGATGGATCACGACGGCGGGTCCAATCTCCGGTGGCGAATTCGTGAGAGAGGGGCAGATCTCGTCGGCGGTAGCCCGGTCTCCGGTGGCGAAGTCACGAGAGGAGAGTGGTGATCTCGTTGGCAGCGGCACGGTCCTCGGCGAGGTCCTCGAGGGGAGCGGCAGGGCGGGCGGGCGGGCGGCAGCGTGCGAGATCGGCATGACATGCTGGCGGGCGGCGGCGGGCGACGGGGTCGTGCGAGCGCGGCAGGGCGGCCGGCGGCGGGGTCGTGCGAGCGCAGCAGGGCAGCCGGCGGCGGGGTCGTGCGAGCGCGGCAGGGCGGCCGACGGCGTGCGGGCAGGGCCGTGCGAGCGTAGCAGGGCGGCCGGATCTGGTCGAGCGGGGCCGCTGACGACCAGATCTGGCCGGATCTAGTCGAGCGGGGCCGTCGGCGACCAGATCTGGCCGGATTTGGTCGAACGGGGCCGCCGATGACCAGATCTGGCCGGATCTAGTCGAGCGGGGCCGCCGATGATCAGATCTGGCCGGATATGGTCGAATGGGGCCGTCGACGACCAGATCTGGCCGAGCGAGGCCGTCGACGACCGTTCGGTGTCGATCGGAGAGCGAGAGCGTCCAGCCAAATCTGCGGGCGGCGACGACCCTCCGGCGGCGACCCCCTGAGTTCGCCGCACGGAGAGGTGAGAGAGAGAGGTGCGGGCGAGAGAGTTGAGAGAGAGAGAGAAAATGCGGGGAGAAAGGGCGGCCGAATTCACTCCCCTGTCCTTTTATCACCGCGGTTCACGCCGGTTCACGCACGGCCGATTCGACGCACGGTCGGTTCACGTGATTTTTGGAGATAAATCGGCATTTTTTTAGAACTAAAACAACGCCCGTCCGATCGAGATCGGACGGGTGCCGTAAAATAGGGGAAATGTTCCCCCATTTTAGATGGGGGAACCCCCATTTTTTGCCTTGAAATAATTGCCTTCTTTCCTCATTCCCCGGTTAGTCTAAACATTATATGATATCTGACACGTATTTTTTTTTAATTCTTGTAATAAAATTGAACAAACATTGAGTTATATGAACATTTCCAACAGTAGCTTGTAGCAGTCAGAGAAAGTGCCAGAAATATTTTGGAGTATGTCTTTCAAAATGGTTTTAGGATTCTATCAACAGGTTACACCAATAAAAGCCATGAGGAGAACGATTTTTTTGCAGAACTAACCGACTTTCTTAAATATGTCAGCTTTTGAGTAGGTTATAAGGAACTTTCAGTATATCATCAGTATCTCATATATATATCATTGCAGAAAAATCTGAGCACAAGAATAGTCGTCCCAGCTGCCCTTTTCATGGTGTTGACTCACATTTTGTCTGCCTCGAAGTAGAGTAGGCAGAGCAAGATATCATCATCACTGCTGCTCAACTGCACTACATGCTGTGCCCATATCAAAATGGGGAGAATAAAGAGCTTCTTTTCTGGTGAATTCATGGATTGTCTGGCTTATAACCTGTAAACCTGATTATGGTTGCTACAAGTAGAGAACTTCCCAGTGTTCCGCGTAATCTGCACTTGTGGACTGTAAAATTATCTGCACCCCATAACCAGGTTAAAAGAATTTATGACATATCAGAACTTTTGCATCTCTGCTATCAGTCTGCAACTTGGGCTGACTAACACGTGAAGGAGATGAACAAACTGAAGGTAGCATACAAAAAGTCTGACAACTTTAAGAAGTTTCAGGGAATTGAAGTCGTCTGTCAGTAGTATGAGAAATAGTTAAATTCTACAATTATGTTGATCGAAACACCAGAACTCTATGCATGAAGTCGCAGTACTTAATTAGTTTGATGAATTTATCCTGGAAGCAATAGTGACTGCAGAAAACAACCTATATGTAAGCATGTTAGCGAACAAACAGTGTAAGAACATTTTGGATCGAAAGTATCTAACAATACATTGAGATCAATCCCTGTGTACATGGCAACAGGAAGAAACTTAGACAACAAAAACAAAACCAAAAGCAAACGAAACATATTAAAAGACTAGTCAGCTATAAGAAGCTAACGTTATTGATCAAACTCTGATGACCCAAATCCTAATATACTGCCGACGACTCGCCCCCTACTTGCGAGGTGCTCGTAATCCTCCCGGCGGATCTCTTCGGGGACATGGCCGAGCTCGGCTTCGACAGGTCCCCGGACCTCCTCCTGAGCATCTGTCTCATGCCGTCGGCCACCCGGACGGCGGGGTTCGACTTAAACTTTCTGCAGAAGGACATGTGAGCCTTTATGGCCTCCTCCCCACTGCCTCTACTCCTCCCCTTGCTCAACTCGTCTTTCACTGCTTCGGCGCAAAGACCACACAACCATTTGCCTTCGAAGTTGGCCTTCACACTGCTTATGTAGTCCTCGGTGCAGTCCTCTCGTAGGCCGCAGCACTCGCACTTCACCGACTCCACTTCCATGACTGCTTTCAGGAGAGCCTTCTGATCATGCAAAAGCCAGCGCGAATTAGCTGATTGCAGTGGCAGTGGTAGCACCAGGTGCAACAGAAAATGTTGATGACTTTACTAGTGTGTTCTGGTGGCATGCCTAAGTGGTGGCGGGCGTGGAGAGGGGCTTCTTTATGTAGGATGTTCTTGTGGTTGGAGTCAAGGTGAAGGTGTGCAATAAAAGAAATCAGAGCACAATTTGCTCCACGTTCTAAGGTGGGGACATATGCGACAAGGATAACTGGAGGGCCTGATGGCTGGTTCTTTTCCTTGCATTTAAAACTGGATGAGATGGATTGGGATAGAGGGTAGGTCACACAGGGAATTTGATTCTCCTCCATGCATGATGTCAATGTCACAAGTGCCTCCTTTTTCATTTCTGGTGGTTCAGCTGCTTGGATGGTTAGACCCTTTGCTTCTCAGCATGGTTTTCTGAAACTGGCTCGATTGGACTGGATACATTGATGAACAGTAAAGTTCCTTCTCACAAAATGGATACATTTGCTCAGTGAATACAAAGTTCTTTGCTTTCTGCGAGAAGTTTTTATTAGAATGCAATTGTTAGGATCTGATTTAATGAAAATAGCAGTACTTTTGTGTCAGATGATGACAATAATTTATCTTGATAGTGGAGCATCATTGTTGCTGCTAGCTAGCACTTGAGGCCATTGATCAGTTGAACACCCTTCAAAATCTTGAATATGGCAGTTTTCTAACGATGGATGGTTGGGTTAGAGGTTGGTGAAGTTGAGTGCGGCGAGGGTTTATCAAAACCATGTTTGTATATGAATTAGTGAAATAAGTTGGGTTAATTTAATAAACTCTTTGTTTGGATATAAATTATAATACACGGGTTAGGGAAGGTTAAGTTAGATAAATGTCTTTATTATTTTTAAGAATTTTTTTTATTTGATCGAGAAGAAATAAGGGTAGAATAGGAAATATTATTTCTAGCCCCTCCAAAATCATCAATTTGGTGGGTTTAATTTTAAGTCGTGTGATGGGCTTATGAATACCAACCTATCCTTAGTTTTAAATAAAAAATAGCATCCAAATAAGGTGTAAAATTTTTAAATCCACTCCACCCCAATTAACCTAACACATTCCTACTTAACCCTTCATCCAAACACACCCAAGAGAGACCTGCATCTGATCTACGAGTTCATAGTTTTTTATTGTATGGTGAACATGATTTGATTAATTTGGTGACTTCTTTCTATTCTGTGCTCGACTGTTTGAATGTCCACAAGTTAGATGAAGACATAAGGTTTTTGAACAACAATAAAGCTGGAGAAGTTTGAATTCTTCTTCTTCACATGAGCATTAAAAGTGAAGAACTATGTCTAACAACAAAAAGCTTTTGTTTGCTCTCATCTTATGGTTGCTATGTGGCAGCCTTATTAAATATGGAAAGATATCTCTCTCTTCCGGAGAGGATGGTGACAACAACAACAACAAAGCCTTATCCCACTAGGTGGGGTCGGCTACATGGATCATACGACGTCATTCCGCTCTATTAGTAATCAAACCTTTCGGTATATTATTCACCAATAGATCTTGCTCTATTAGTTCGCCAAGTGTCCGCCTTGGCCTCCCTCTCCCTCTTTTAATCGGACTCCAGATTATTTGATCTACTCTTCTTACTGGCGCATCTAATGGTCTTCTCTGAACATGACCAAACCATCTCAAACGATTCTCTACCATTTTCTCACTAATAGGAGCCACTCCGACTCGTTCACGTATATGGTCATTCCTAATCTTATCTAATCTTGTATGACCACACATCCATCTCAACATCCTCATTTCGGCTACCCCCACTTTACGTTCATGTTGTCCTTTCATAGCCCAACATTCACTACCATATAACACTGCTGGCCTTATAGCAGTACATATATGAATATTTTTTTTTAAAGAAAAATTTAGTTGAGACTTGGATGTGATGTTAGATATTTTGAAGTATGCTTTTCTTTGAGAAATTATTAATAACATTGCAATCTTTTAAATTGGATCTTGACCTTGCAATATCATTTTGCAGATGCAGAAGTCTTTGCATTTGCTGTCTATTTATTAATGAGCGACATGGCCGGAAACACTAAGTAAATCTAAAGAGACACTTTGGATGAAAGGAATTCCAATTATGCCTAAAAAGAATAATCTCACTCCTCAAACAACATGACCTACTCTTGGTGTTAGGACCCAACAGTCAGTGTAAAACCTTATAGAATTTCATGAACATGAATCAATGAATATATTGTGTTACTAATAGAACGGAATGACGTCGTATGATCCATGTAGCTGACCCCACCTAGTGGAATAAGACTTTGTTATTGTTGTTGTTGTTAATGTCCTTCGTGGAATGATTGCTCTTAATTGTGTGTGGAATCCTCTCATGTTGTTTCTGATAAGTGTTGGCATCAATTTGAACTTTCCTCATTTTTGTGGAAGCATAGTCAGAATTCAATTGTGAACTGGTCAGTCATGCCCAACTTCTAACTACCGATTGCATTTAATTCTTTGTTCGTGATGTCCTCATCCTCCCCCTTATAATGAGACTTAATTGGCAAGTGATCACCAAATAGATGGATTTTCTGCACATTTTGTAATACTGGATGACAGAAGCCTGGATGCGTAATGGATTGTTTGACACATTCTCTTTTCCTCTGTTCCTTTCAGATGAAAGATTACTTTTTTCTGCAGACAGATGCATGTGAAGATTGATCAAAATGGTCCCTATTTTGTCTTCAAAATGGTTCAAGTCCCCATCGCGTGCTCCAATATACGTAACAGAAATATCCATCAGAATGAATCTAACATCACCATGTCAGCGTAATCAGAATCAGGATTGATGGCCTGGTACATGGCATATAAGCAAATTTGTAACAGATGATGGCCCTCCTTTGGGGTTTGTTTCTTGATGGTGAGTCAGTGGATGCATAATAATATTCTTCCTGCCTCAGGTGAGGTGACCTTTTCAAAATGTGCTCCAGTTCATGCAACTCTGAGTACCTTGTAAAGTATGTCTCAGTCAGTATCTGAATAATTCATCGAAATCTAGTAGGAAATAGTAATACTTTTGAAGTATTAGCTGCAACAAGTCCTTGAGATCTCTTGCACTCATCCACCTATTTGGATATAAACAACTGTTCCCTTCTTTGCAGTGGCTTTGCTTTGTGATATCTGTTAGTCCATGGCTCAATGATTGCTCACATGGCTGTTCGTTTGGACTTCACAATCATCATGCAGCAGAAGGTGGTGGACTTTGGTGTTTAAGAACTAGCATTAGAAATGCCACCCACATCAGACCACATGCACTCCATATGATCCTCTTCCAAACAGTGGGTCTGTTACACCTAATGAATGGAGAGAGAAAGACAGAGACATTATGTAAGTAATCATGATCCATGATGCGTGTAAAGTCCCCAGCTTCTCATACATGTACAAAGGTATTTGTTTGAACGCGTAGTATTAATTTTTGCAGATTGCACGAACAAATCCATGTGCATGACTCAGAAGAGAGAGAGAGAGACCTGATTTGTTGCATGTAACGCAGAACACGTTGATTAAGGTTGGATCCTCAGAGACAGCACTTTGATCAGGGTGTATCGCTCCGCCCAAACACCAAATTAGTCGGGTGTTAATAATCCACAGATCTCGACCGAAAAAAAAATTTCCAAAAATATTCCATAAAGTTATTGAGTCAGACTGTACCAAATGATGCCCCTTTTAAGTTTATTATTTGTTGATGATTTGTACGTTCCACTGAACCAGAAATTGAAAGCCATCGTCAGTAATATGCAGCATAGAGATCAGAAAGAAGCTCTGGTCTCTGTTCTGCATCTGCAAATCCCTCGCCTCTGAATGGCGTTGAATATTCATGTAAGATGCATGCCCCATTCTCAGTGTCAAAGTGTGAGAAATCTCAAAATTACTTTCTTTATTTTTTTTTCAGTTACATGAAATTATGATCGTAGATGTTTGACTCGTACAGAGGTGATAAATAAGAAGATTAAGACAATACGGCCATTATTAGTTGTCATTAGGAAGTTTTATAGTTTACTGGAACATTATTTAGTTTTGGATAGGAAACACATGTAGTCAGGAACCATGAACTCTGCACTGGAGCAATTCGTACAAAAAGCAATTTAGATCACGGGAAACATGTCACTTATATTCTTAGTTTTTTTTTTTCTTATACATGGTCAAAACAGCAGAAGAAAGAAGTATAATTTTTAATAGGCTTATTTTCCTAACAATTTATTTCTCTTCCCAACTTATTTTCAACATAACCAAATGGAAATTCTATACAATACACAAAAAATAAAATTAGGCCTGAGGTTGAGAGCTCAGGCTGCATTTTTTATATTTTTGTCTGAAAAGAAACGAAGAGACATATCCAAGACCACAAATGTAGCGCCCCAAGACTCGGCCTCGCCATGCGGCACGACCTCTTTCCATGGCGCTTCTTTGATTCTTTCACTCTTTCCTCTTTTGTTTCATACTTGGACTGTTTGGTTGACCCGAATGATCAATATGAAGAGAAATGCAAAGCGGAAGACTGAAATGAATAAAATAATATGACATATAAAGAAAAAAATGTGAAAGCTAATATATAAAATACTTCAACTAGCCTTCATAGGAGGCAACAATATAAGAGTCACATACATTCAAAAGGTGATCAAAATATATCTAAAAAAAGTGACTTAATATGAGAAACAGTCTCATTACTAATCATAGTGTGGGAACAAAAAAAGTGTACTCATCCGCCCAAAAAGATAATGACTCACAAATGCAAGGCTAGACTAGATGTAAAAGCGACTCTGGTCTATCAGGACTCGATAGGTCCCATCTGCTTTGCAGATACATCAACTCATACTACGTAAAAGTAAATAACTACTACCACACTTGACAAAGACCATATGCAACAACAAACCCCGCCGAGACATCGGCACGCGCACCACCATCTCACGAGTAGCCATCACACACCTATGGAGACCACATAAGGAGCAAGCTCAACCGTTAACATAAAGCTAAGTGTGGGTTCATATAAATCATAAATCAGTTCTATCAGAATATAACATGAGGAAGTGACATCAATATGAGAGAAAGATCAATTCATCATGAATCGATTTCATCAATTATGGCATAAATGGAGATCATAGCATCAATATCATAAAAGAATCAAATCACGAGAGAAAAACATATTTTCATATCCATTTCTTTTCTTCAATCATTCTTTTACGTATTCGTTGTCGTGTTTATCTTTCATACTTCCATTCATTTATTCTTTCATTCATCAGAAGAGCTCTTCATTCTTGAAGGGGATACTATTGCATGCATAGGTCAAGATAAATATGTTTACTGTGGTAATAAATCACAAGTTGCACGTTTAATTCAAAGTTGAAAATCATAAGGGCAAAAATCTAGGTCAGAACCCAGGCCAGGCAAAGGGAACCCGGGCCGAGTTCGGCCGGGATCGGGCTCGGTCTATCAGAGGGAAAAACCGAGAAGAACTCGGGCCGGGTGCTATCATACTCGGGCCGAATTTGGAGGACGATCGGGTCGGGAGAGTCATCCCTCCCGATTGTCTTCTCCGTGGCGAACCCGGGCCGAGTCATGAGTGACTCGGTTCGGGCACCTGGTTCGCGTCGAGCTCGAGCTCGACATCCATGGCAGACTCGGGCCGTGCTCATCGGAACCCGATGCGGCTAGACAGGGCCCGAGCCAGGTTTTGGTGAACCCAGTCCGAGTTCTGTCAAGTTGTAAAATAGATTTGAGTGTTCGTTTTCTCCGGCGATCGACGGCAAAGTACAACTAAGTTAACTAAGTTACTAGCATTACAAACATGCATCTATAGAGCATCCAAAGTCTAAACTACACAGAAATCGTACTAAGCATGCATATAGAAATGAAAAGCTTCGATACAAATTCATACGTTTCCATCATTTCGGTTGGTTCGATCATACATGGGCTTCATGGCATTGGATCATGTACAAGTTCATTCAGAAGATGGATCATACTTGATAAGGTTCATAGCTTCACTTGGTATGATCATGAACTACACACACCTTTATGCCTATGCTTTTCTGAAAAGTCGTGAGTGGTTCGTTCTCAGGTCCATCCGCGTCTCAGCTCCATCGTCCTCTTCCTCCGCTATCTCTTGCATCGAACGAAGTCGCCGGAGTTCTGCTCTCGTCCTCTGTCCGCGACCAACCAATAAAAGGTGAGAGGGAAGCTGGGGAAAACCGAAGAGGGGAGGCCCTCACCACGTCAGTATTGTGCTCTGCCTCCCACATCATCATCTGCGTTGAAGATGATCGTCGACGTCCGTCCGTGCTCACCATTCTCCGCTCGCCGGAGAAGAAAACGAAGTGAGAGAACGAAGGAGCGACAAAATTGTAGCAACAGGAAAAGACCGGAGAGGGGAAAATAGGGGAGGGTCGGGCGCCTTATGAAGCAGGGCGCCCGACCGTTGCTTCCTTTCTCAGCAAGGGAGGAGATCGGCGGCCGGATTTTCTTGCCAGGCAGCAGAGCCGTCCATTGGGGGATTCAGGCAGCAAAGAGGTGAGAGATGGCCATGGAGAAAGAACTCAGGGAGAATGTGACAAGAGAAAAGAATATCGAGAGAGGACAAAACACAAAGGACAAAAACGAAGGATCTGAAGAGTCGGCCCCTTTGTTTCCATTTTTTTTTTTTTTACACAGTCGGGTGTTACAACAAAGGTAACCAATTGATTCGATTATGCCTGCTTTTCTTCTCATTTCTCGTGATTAGTGAAGTACATCAAATGTGGTGAACAACTTGAACTCCATGAAGAGTAAACTGGAATGATCTCTTAGTGTAAAGAAACATATATAATATTATATAATCACCTATGCTAATTCGAAGCAACTAAGACAAGCATAAAAAAATGCTTAAAGAATAATCTCTTTACTTTGTCTAAACAAGGAGAAAGAAGCAAGTAGATCTTATATGCCTGAGAGAGAGAAATTGCTATGGTACATTGGGTTATCTGCAACAACAGAGACGGATCTATTTGCTGATCTCGCAGGCAAGGCAAAGTGAATTGTGGTGATGCTCAACTTACTTTCGTCTGTTCGATGTCCAAAACCTTTGGCTCTTGGTTGTCCTTTGGTAGCAGCCGAAGGAGTGGCAAAGGAAGCAGGGATGTCAGATTACAAATAATAATCAGTAGACCCAAGTTACCAAAGTTATCTTTGGTGACACCAAGTAACTGAGTCAATCCAGCGCCAATTAGACCTCCAGTAACACTGCCAGCATTTGAGATAGACATGAGGGTAGCAAACAAAGTAGCTTCTACTCCACTTGGGCATAATCTTGCTGCTAATACTAAAACTGGCATGAACGAAGCCTGCAATGCAATTCACAATTATTCTAATAATGTAATAGAATGAAAAAAAAACAGATTAACATGAAACCAATTTGATGGAAAGGCAATGTTCGGAAAATTTATCATCATCTTGTGGATTCCTAGAGCACTATCTCCATCTTTAATGTATAAGCTTCCTCAAAACTACTAACAATATTAGTTTAAGATTTATGGTAGGATAGTGTTATATGATGAAAGAGGTCTAGTATTTTCAACACATACATAATAGATGATAAATAGAATAGAACATGATAATTTTTTTGAGAAAAAAATAGAATAGAACATGATATTAGGTGCTGAATTATTTATGATAGCTTAGATAAGTCTTATGTAATGTTATTAATGTTGCGCAGTCATGCAATATCCAGGTTTTGTAACGCTAGTATGCAAGAGATTACAGAATGAAACATGAACAAACATTCAAAGATAATGGGAAGTCATTCACAGTAGGCTAATAGATTGATTATCTTTTCATTTATTTCCTTTGTTGACTCTAGGATACCATCCTGGTCTTGGCAAATGATAATTCAGATAAACATATCAGAGTACAACTAAATTTAAGTGGTAATTATTCAAAGAACTGCAGTTTGTATACAGGCTACTAACCTGGCTGAGCACAGTTATTATCAGAGAATCCCCAATCGAAAACCATTCATCACTTATACCAAACTGGCGATTTAGTCCAGTGACGAGAAAGACCTGCATACAGAAAGTATTTTCTTCAACAAAATCTTAAATCCTTAATGCATTATCTCGGTGTAAGAAAATTATTTGACCAGCACCTGTGTCATTCCAAGAGCTGAACCAATAATTGTCATGATGAGAAAGATCTTTCTGAGTGAAACATTCTTTAAAAATGTATTATATAGTGCAACGCCTATTAGGGATGCCACAGAAGTAACAAATTTGACACGCCCAAGAAACTCGGGAGTAAATCCAAGTTTGTTTGTTCTGACAATCAAGCAGAAAGAAAAGCTTCAAAAGATGGCATAAACAGATATGATCTTTTAATGGACAAAAGAGAATGAAGAGTGAGATGCCTAATGGTGGGAAAAGTAAAGGTGTGATGATTAAGACATAATTTGAAGCTTACGTGAAGAAGAACATGGCCGAATCTGACTGTGGTGTTGCCTGCCACAAGAATATAAATAAAGTTGGGAGGAAAATATCAGGTTGCTTGACAGCAGTCCACAACTGCAACATACTTTGCTTGGAATTCTGTACAAAGCTTGAAGTGGAATTTCTCGAGAAGGGCACAGCTTGTTCATTTACAAGAACAGCAACTGCAGATGTCATCAGAGGGAGAAAGGCGGTGACACCAAAAACAAATCTGCAGTTGTACATAGACGGTCACATTGAATAATATGTTCACTTGTAACTAAAGAAAACTGTGGTTCAGACATTATAATAAATTTGATAGCCTATACAACAAACCTTACACCATAAGCATCCACTAGAGAGCCACTAAAGTATGAACTCACAATCCCTCCAAAGGCTGATGATCCCCAACAGAGTGACTGAAGGGATCCTGATGTGCTCTGTGATTCCCCACGAGCCCTTTCAACAACCATAGAGTCAACCACCTAGATGTCATCTCTCAATATCAATATAGAATTCATCTAAGCAAAAACATAAACAACAACCCCCAAGCATATACTGATTTCAAAGGCCAAACATGACCATGGCCCATGTTTGCCGAAAAGAAAATTAATAATCAGGAAATGTTAGTATTACTTACAACATCCGAAAAGGCAACTGAAAGAGAACCCAAGAGGATGCAAGATGCTGCACCATACTTGCTATCCACAAACATTGCCATGAGGCCCCATGAAAGTGCTCCAAGAAAGCCTGATAGAATAAGATATGATCTTCTTCGGTATCCAAAGAGCGGGATGGAGTCACTGCCATCATGAAAAGTCTTAAACTTCAAGCATATTAGCAGAAGATCAAGAATTATCCAAATAAGGGGCTAAATGAACCTGATAAAACCGTAAAGGGGCTTGATCAACCACGGCAAAGAAGAAATACCTGATATAACAGCTGTCTATTTAAAGAATGAACGATTTGTCAATTTTGAAGAAATTATGCATCATGCAAACCAAAGTAGTCATATTGCTGAATGCTGGTGACAGTATAAGTATCATGGAAGAAGTCTTCTCCCCTTATTCAGAACAAAAGTATCATGGAACAACAAGGAGAGTGCTTACCTCTGCTGGGTCAAGATGAAGATCATCCTTCAAGTAAAAGCTTACAGCAAGCCTGGCTAGGCCTAAAACTCCTTGCACAAAATAAACGATTGCAACTGCAAGATTGTCGGGAGACAACTCCACTCCAAAAAGTTTTAAATAACTTGCCCTGGTCCGGCCCTTTCGAGGAATATTAATGGTAGGGGGGATTCCTTCGTTAATGTTCTCTCTAGATGATACAAATCCTTTAGCCAAATTTAACTGACTCCTGGATGACGACGAAGCCCCTTCAGGTGGTAAAACAAATTTTCAATACTAACAAGAGAAGGTTAAGTTATCCAACTCAAACTTCAGAATTTCCTTTCAGTTACCATCCACCATTGAGTTTTTCAGGGAACGATGAATGTCTCTGCATGACTTGAACAGGAGAAATAATACTCTTTGCAGCTATATTATTAAAGTTGACTAATGAGTGGAAAGTACAATCAATAGGCAATCAGCATGTAACAACTATATGCTACATGAAATCATAGACTGCAACTCATTCATTGCATGAAAAAAAAAACCTTCCAAAGCATGCACCTAGTGAACAAGCTCTGGCAGTCTGGCCTAATTTAACCCAGGCAGGAAGCCATCAACGACTAAAATCAACAAACTATAACTTTGAATTCAGGAAGGATAAGAATAAATATGTATAAAATAATAAAAATTTTCAAACCTACTACTCATGTGTCTCCTCCCATTTAGAAAAAGTAGATTCAACATAAACATGCAAATCTAGAACAAGGTAACAAACTGAGCCAGTCTCGCATAATTAAATCAGCACAGGAAGCCTAAATCCACCTTTAAGCGTCCAGCATACTCCCAGCTTCATAGGTGCGTTTGGGAGTGCTGTGGAATTGGTGCTTTGAAAAAAAGGTTACTTGCTTACTGTTAATTAGCTGTTTGATGAAAAAATTAAAATTGCTTTTGTTCACAGATTTCAGCCTCCCACAGCTATTTTTGTACTTTTTTTCACATCTACCAAAATGGTTCAGTCACAACAATCCACAGAAACTTTGTCTAAACCTAGATTTTTGACAAAGCATTACCAAACGGAGGCTGCATTTGTGAGTTCTTTCAGAAAAACATTGCAACGTTTTGTGACAATTCTTTCCCACTGCTTTGTTCTATAAATTCTATCTTCTACAACTATTTTTCTTGCTTTCTCAGAAAGGTGGTAAAAGATCCAATGGATCACAGCACAGTGAACGAAAGTACATATGCTTCCATTCATAGTTTGGTGATTACCAAGGAAAATTATGCAGGAAAGTTTACTTTGACGAAAGTTTGCTTTCCTGTGCTTTCATCTGGAGGATCCTTTACTATCTTTTTAAAAAAGCACAAAACGAGTTTGACGAAAGAACATTCATCCCGTTTCACCAAACACTACATTAATGCAGAGCAAGTTATCCTCGGACGAAAGCTAGGGAGAAAGCTGCGTCCTATATGCCTAGAATGCAAAAACATTGTATTGAAAATGGAATCCGATTTAGCAGCTTATCACTTCTTTCCAAATTGCAGTACATATAAGGCTGAACCTAAGAACGCCTCAACTGATCTAAAGAAAGAATGAGCATTCTACAGCATATTATTGGAGTTACGTAATTCCAGTCATCACAGTTTTAACAACGAACAGAATTTTTCGCAATCGCAGAGTTTTTTTCACAATTTGTGTTCGAAATATGAACAATTGAAGCAACAAGGTTTGATCATAAATCTTAACCACGCGAGCAGCAACCAGAAACCAATTAAAACTCACCGCTTCTGTGGTCCGAATAGGGCATCTCGATCTCGACCCTATCGGGTTCCTGAGGCCTCGCGGAGGCCACCTCGTCCAGGCCATCGCCGGCGCTGTCCTTCCGTCTGAGTGGCTTCGGGACCGTGGCACGGGACGACGACGATGCCATGCCGCCGTCCGTCTCCCTCCGCCGGCGTCGGGGACTCCGACGACCTTGGGCGGCGAAGGCAACGAAGAAGGTGCCGCGGAGGGAGGAGGAGGAGGGCGGCCGTGGCGGATGGAGGGAGGAGGAGGGAGGAGGAGGAGACGAGAAGGAGCGAAGCGAGGCAAAGGTCACGGGATTTAATAAGAGGAGGAATCCGGCCATTGGAGCACGTTTCTTTATGCTTCGTACAGCAGTTATTTAAACATTTTTTTTCTTAATTTTTTGTATATTTACCTTCTTTTGTTATATATATATGTAATTAGGTAAATAGGCATGTAAAATATAAAACACAAAAATATTAATATTTTTAAACATGAATAATAAACAGTTAATTAGTGAGGAATAATAGTTAGAGGTGGAATTCACCTTCCACATTAGAGGTGTTTACGTGTTGGGTTTGACCCGACCCGACCTCGGATCCGACCCGACCCATCCGATTTTGATCGGATCTGGTCGGGTCGGGTCACCCCATTTTTTATGGCCGGATCTGATCCAATCCAACCCGGTTCGGGTCACCCCATTTTTTATGATCTGGTTCGGGTCGGGTTAGATCATCACCATTTTTTTTAATTTTTTTCTTACTTTTATATATTATTTAATATTAAAATATTATATAATATTTATTTAAAAACATAAAATAACTTATTCAACATTTAAACATTAGTTTACACATTTAAAATATTTTATTTAAATATTTTTTTATTTTTTATACATAATATAGACTGAAAACTAAAAAAATAAAAAAATCGGATCTTCGGGTCGGATCGGGTCGGGTTGATTCGGGTCGGAAAATTCCAACCCGTAACTGACCTAGGTGGGGTCGGGTCGGGTTGGGTCTGACCCGACCACGGATCCGACCCGACCCAAACTCGGGTCGTCGGGTTCGCGGGTCGACCCGACCCGCTGAATACCCCCGTTCCACGTAAAAAAAAAATTCTGTTAACTTTTTCTCCTCTATAATTTGCAAAAGTCCTTTTTTTATATAAAGATGAGTCCACCTTACTATCCAATCAATTATAAACTCTTTTTTTTTCCACAGCAAATAACCTTTGATCATTAGGGTGTAAAAAAAATCTGATAAATATGCTTGATTAAAAAAAAGATTGAATCCAAAAAAAAAACTAGAAGTCAAGAAAATGTTTTAAATTTTTTATTGTTGATATGATATTTGTATAATTTAATATTCTTCTCTCATATTATGAAACTTATTTAGTATCTTTAAAATTTTGGTGCCATATTTTTCATTTAGTTATAAATTTAATGTATTAATTTTGATTTTAATTTATTACTTAAATTTATTAAATATTTTTATGCTAAATTAGGACATCGAAAAATTATAGAAAAAAATCAACCACTAGAAGAAGTTTTTTTCTTTTTTTCAGTAGTTTTTATGCTTTTTAGTTTGAAAATTTTACTCAAAAAAATATGGAATGGTTTTTAAGGATACTTCTATCTAGGGTTGGAAATAAGTTGAGTCGTTCGTGAGCAACTCGTGGCTCGGCCTATTTTTGATCTACCTCGGCTCGGCCTATTATCAAAATAAATCAGGCCGAAATATTGAATAAAGCATATTTTTTTAAAGAGACTTAGCCTCTTAATAATTGGCCTAACCTTATAGTTTATCAGGCCAAGATTTATTAATATATTATATTATATATTTTTAAAAAATAAAAATATTCATTCATCTTTTAAATCTTCATTTTTTTAGTTCAACATTACTATTTTTATTATATTTTTAGAAAAAAATATATTAGTGGTGCCTCTTTTATTTAGTTCATATATATTATTTTTTTAATAAATAAGATTTATTATATTTAATGTAGTAGATCATTAAAAAAAATATGTTTGACTTAATAGACTAATAAGTTAGGTTATGCATTAAAAATTAATCAAACAAGTCAGGCTAAATTTATATTTATGACTCGTTACATGTTATAGGTCAGGTTTAAATACTTTTATTTTGCAACAGGCTTGACCTATTTAAGTGGAAGCCTATCTCGACCTAGCTCGTGTTCAATCCTACTTGTGTCCCTAGTGATACTAAAGAGAAATGTGTCACATACTCACCCTACATTCATGTAGGGACGCCAATTTTAGTACCATGATTCACTTCAAATTCATTATTTAATATTTTTTATTATATAATTTATGAAATTAATTAGTTCTGACAAATAAATTGTGTACATGGCTCACTTCTCCACTAAAATCTAAGAGAGGCCCATTCAAAGATTAACAATTAAATTTCGCCAATAAAATTTATGTACTCTTTTACTTTCCATCTTACTTTCTTTGAACAGGTCAATTGAATGGACATATTTTGATAGTTACAATTAATGCATTATCTTTAATTTAGTGTTTGGTAAAAAATACTTTTGTACCACATGGACACTTTATTTTACCCCACTCCCGACTCGGATATTTAGATCGAACTAATTTCAAATTGGGATAAAAAGTAAAAATATATTTCATTAAAAATTTATTATCGAATTAATCCAATGTAGTTCTAGCAAATTATGGCAATTAATTTTTGTTTGCTTGGGAGGATTTCCGATTTGTATTATAAACGTGTAGCTTAAATTAGACCAAATCATTTGGATGCGCTATAAAACGCCTTGGGCATCTAGTGTTGCTTAGTTGCGCGAGTCCATTTTCGGCCCGATTAGATATGGAATTGTTTCCTCGTTGGCCCAATAAAGAAAATACGCAGGCCCATATTTGCAAATTCCCCCCCGAGTGTTACGATATATCAAAGTATTATTTAATTTAATTTAAATGATATATAAAAAAGTGCTTCAAGCATTAAAAATTTAGAAATTATTTCCATTATTTAAAATAAATATTATATATGTATTTCAAAAATAATAATCGGGTGAACACTCGACGCCGGATTTAAGCCCAAGATAAATCCAATTCAACCAAAACAGAAAAAAAAGTGAGAATAAATTAGTTCCACACAAAATAAATTGTACTTTTTCCTCAAAAATCGTAGTCACACAAAAGCTGGTGATAATGGGAAGAGCAATCAATTAATGGGCAGTTCGACGTCGCACTCACCTTACAAAAGTCTCACTGTAAGATCAAATGCATTACAAAGTCAAAGTGCTGGTCACGCCCACTCGATCTGTCTCTCTTCCTACTTCCTACTGGTTGTCTTTTTGTTCCCCGTTCATCAAATCACATTCATATTAATCACGAATTGTGGATGGATCATGCTCTCAGATGATCTGCTGTGACATTGGCGTAGTTGCAGAAAGCTCAGCTAACCAAGGTTTCTCTCTGCAACTCAATATATGCAAAGATTGGCATCACAGAAAGAGAGAATTCTAAGGAGCCCTCCAAGACTGTGATCCTCAACTACAATCTGAGTTTAGTATTCTGTTCTCGATCCTGTTCAGAAGCCATGCTCCTTTGCATGGGAGAGAGAGAGAGAGAGAGAGTAGAAGGCATCTTTGAGAGCACGGGATCTTTGTCAATCTTGTTTCCTTCTACTTCCATCCTGACCCCATTCCATGCATGGCATGGGGGCCAAGGGGATGCCCCACGTAGAGCGCCCAATCAAGCCGTCTCTCCATGCACATCCACATCCTGCGAGGCCCCGTCATGAGCACATTTCCTAGCTAGCTGCTGCAAGAGGCTACGTGGTCAACTTGCATCTTATTGGAAGCGCCTCTGAATCAAGAGTTTGAGCACTGTGAAGAAATGGGGGCTGTCAGCAAAGTAGCCGTCGCCGTCTCAGTGAAAGCAACGCGGCGTTCGCCCTGCTCCACACAGTAAGTGCGTGAGAACAATCCCCTTAGCTTCCGTTGGCGCCACCCCTTAGCTCTCTCTCTCTCTGTCTCTCTCTCTCTCTCCATTGACAGGAACAAGAAAGGAGGGAGCCATGATGGCGTTCTTTAATGGAATTGGACGTTTGGGTCCGGGCAAACCAATAGGAATCCGTAAACTGAGCATGATGACATTGATGGGGAGCAGGAGCTTGTGCATAAAAAGAGAGAGAGAGAGAATGAAGGTGAAGTCATGCCTCCCTGCTTGCATTGAAATGAAGATAAAAGGGTGAGAGAGAGAGAGATATAGAGGAGGGCAGGCATGATTGGTATCAAGTAAGCTACGGATAGCAATCCCACGGCCACTCTAATGAACGTGACTGGAGCGAGCTTTTGATGCACGTCCTTGTTCTCTTTCTCCTCCTCGCAGAGTAACAGAAATGTGAAACGTGAACATGGTGGAGATCTTGAGCTGATCATTAAAGAGATGCAGCATGCAATAAATAAAAATAATAATGATACTACTTTTGCAGGTTTGAGAATGATAAAGATTTAGTTGGGAAATAGTTGTTGCAGGTTCTCTATCACACACGTCTTGGTTTACTTCTGAAAAGAAATAAAACATGGCCATGTTACATGTATGTGATGCATCTCAGTCTCAGTCCTGAGCCTACTGAATTGCTGCCATGGAGGAAGATTAATTACTGGATCAGTGATCACAAAGATGCTTTCTTTTTCCTTTTTTGTGTCAATTTATAAGATGTCATTCTTGACAAATGGGAACCTGCCATAATTGCTATCATAAAAACGAAATAAAGGACTTTTATTTACCACAAGAAAGAAGAAAGAAAGAAAGAAAGAAAGAAAGAAAGAAAGAAAGAAAGAAAGAAAGAAAGAAAGAAAGAAAGAAAGAAAGAGGCATCAATGTCCCTTGGCACTTGGCAGTATCAGCATTTATACATCTGCATCATGAATGTTAATGAGTTACAGTTTCAAGAGAATATATATATATATATATATATATATATATTATCGTATAAGAGGCTCGCAAAAATTATTGGTCCTGTAATTTTTATGTTCTTTCTCTGAAGATATTTGTCATTTCTTTTGTAATTATCATCATCTCAATTTTCTTTTGCTCTTGTAGAACTTTCTCATAATAAGAAATCTGGTTTTTTTATGTTATCTTTTCAATCATGTACATGCCTTTAGAATACCATCATTTGCCTCCATGAAACCATGTTTATGGTGAAAGAAAAATCCAAGAATAAAATGTATCCTCACTTCTTTCAACTGCACTCTTTCTATCTTTGAAGGAAAGTGTCCAAAAATATAAAAGAATGAAGTGTTGTTCCATTGTAAAATTAACAAAAAAATGAGATAAAGTTGGGATAAGAAGTATATATAGTTGGTGAAGGTTGGAAAACATTGATCTCTGTATATGACTACTGAATAATAAAGTCCATCAATTAGTGGGCCATTCTTGGGCCCCTTTGTCCTTGAGACAATTGATTAATGCCTTTGAATACCTCATTGCCCCTACACCTTGCCATTGGAAGCACAACAAGCTCCAATGGCTTACAAGAACTATGATGATGAAGGGACCAAAACAGTGTGGAATTAACTCCATTTGCATAGTTGAAGTGGTGTTCTTTGACCACCTGTGTTCTAATAGCCACAAGACACAAAAAAAGATCTGGATGAAATCATTATGGCCTTAAGGCCTTCTACAGTTTTTTTGCACTATGTAACAAGACCACAAAACAAAGGCAGGAAGTATGCAATAGGAGCCTTCTTAAACATGACATGACATTGGCATTTGCCAAGTTGGATTGAATTGCTTAAAACTATTTCAACAACTTGGTTAGCTACAAGAACAACCCAATACCCAAAGTAGCTTATAAGAAATGGCCACCTGCGACATCTTCCTCATCCAATTGGTTTGATAAGGACAATAAATGCTTAAAAAGGGGTGTTGCAGAACAACAATGTTAAGTCAAGACCACCACTATTTCTGAAAATTATTGTACTCATGTCACAATAAACTGTAAGTTCTGTACCTTCTGATTAATTGTGATTAAATGATTCTTGCAGTGCTGGGGGGTTACAAGTTGATAGCCATCTCTATATATATGTAGTTGCATGTACATTACAGTATGATAAATTGGCCTTCATGAGAGTTAAGTCACTTGCAAGTTGCAACATCATCTGCTCTATCAGTCAATTAACATTAAATTCATGTCTGAAATTTAGTCATGATCAGTCTGCTTTTAATAGTACTACTACTACTCCTATTTGCATAATCCTAATTTAATTTCTCAATTTAATTTCATACATGCCTAAACTTTTGGGGTTGAAACAAGTGGTCATATCTCTACTAAAAAATAATGATGGAAGAAGACAAATGGGAATATAAACAAATAGTTTTATTAGAAGTGTTAAGTTGGTGATGGTGCATCATGACGTGAATATCATCTTTGGTTGAAGACAAGCCCCAGTTGCATCATTTTCTTGCTTTCTTGGTAATTTTTATGTCTGCTCTGCAACTCCTTCCACTGCTCAAAATTCAAGGGCTTGCACTCTAAGAAAAGAATATGAATATGATAAATTAATTCTTGCACTTATCTATCAGATGCAAGTGGCAAATCTTTCTTAATTCTGGCATATGCACTCTCAATTAATTCTTTCATCAATATGCTATTAAAGAATTATGGAAGAAAAAAAGTAATTAATCATAAATTATATATTTTTTTGGTAAGCTCTTTTGATAGCTAAATCTGATTGAGTTGAATCATTCTCTTCTTCCTTTATTTGTTCTTCTCTCAGTTCAATTAAGGCACAGAATACTACAAGTCATTACAGAATCAAGAGAATCCAGGGGATTAAAGGGGCCTACTCTTATATAATCCTTGTTAGCTTTTGCTAAATCTTGTAGCATTCTAGACGTATCTTTGCAGCATATACTTAAGAATCCTTTATGATTTTAATTGGAAAAATATATTGTTTTAGGGAGATAATGCCCTGCCATTATCTTGAGTCTTTCAGACCCATTATATTTTAAGCTTGTTCTGTCATAAAAAAGAATGACAAGAACAATTCTAAAGTGTGTAATGTTCCTTCACATGGGCTATGTTTGGATAGGAACTTTCGTCCAAAACTTGGCGAAGTTCCACCAAACAGGTTGCAAAAAGTGCATAGGTCCCATTAGAACTAATTTTTTTGTCAACGACTGAAGTTCTATGAAAAAAGTTCTCGTCCTTCGCGAGAACTTGAAAGTTCTGCCTCGGAGAACTCTTCGTCGTCCAAAATTTTCATCCATCAACATTTAATCAAAGCTCAAAGTTCTCATCCATCAGAATATTTCACCAGATGCTCGATTAACATAAAAGTGTCAAATCTGAACTTGTCGAGAACTTAAGAGAACTTTAGTTCTCACATCCAAACTTAGTCATAAGGAAATTGGCGTATCAAAAAAATAATAAATTAGGTTATCTGATATTCGATTCCAGAATATTTCAACCAACCCATAGCAAAAAAATAGTGCATGTTTTTTTTTCTTAAAATAGAAAATATAAAAAGTCTAAAAAAATTCCCTTATTTATATTTAAAAAAATAAACTAAGGCTATTACATCATTGAAATTAAAAAAAAACAAGGAAGATAGGAAAAAGTACTAGTCACTTTAAAAACCCTTTTAGAAATTAATTGAACTATGACCATTTAAAAAAATTTCTTAGTGCCTCAATTATTTCTTCATTAATAACGTGCTGATTGATTTGGTAAAAGATACTTAGCGCAGTTTATTCCATTTTCGTGTTTAATACTTAGTAGTGTATAAAATAAGATTACCAAAATAAAAAAATCACATTACACAATTTTTTTTTTCATTGGGAACGTGATAGTCCGTATGAGTGGTTGATAATGACTCATCCATTTTCAAAGGTTAAAATAATTATCGAGTTGGGTTTAGTGATAACTAAATTGACTTCTCCTCGTTTAAGTAAGATTTTAAGTTCGAATCCTTGTGAATATAAAATATTTTTATTGAAAGTCTCACTTATCATTGTCAAGTACGTGATACGAGATGAACCTAATGAAAACTCATGGACAATGTGCTTTATAGTGCCGTACGGATTGGATCACGTCGTTTTTCAGACACTTGGGAGCTGACCACTAAAAAATAATAACAATAATTGTCCACAAAACTCTTTTCCAATCAACCGAAATTCATCCCTCATTGATTAATTATTTATTTATCAAAGATATAGAAGTCTCATCCTCAACCACCAAATTCTAGAATCATTTTTATTTGTTTGACTAAGGAGCAAATCATATATTTGTTTCCAATGGAATTGATGAAACATCATCCTCGCATAACTAAGAATAATTAGCACAATCCGATCGTGAAATTATGTCTTGAGATCACTGAATACTAGTAATTCTAAATTTGATTTTTTTTTAATCATCACTTTGATTGGGGGTTTATCCATACTGCCAAATACCAAATTAGTCGGATGCTAATAACTCTGAATATCGATAGGCTACGACCGAAAGAAAAAAAATTATCATCTTCACATGAATAGTTAATTTCTTTCTCATTATTAAAATCTTCTTTTATCTTTCCATCTAAAATTAAAGTAGTTAAGAAACAAAAAAAAACTTTAATTAATGAATCACTATGTAATCCCCCACAGTCCCTAGCTACATCCTAATTATAGTTATAGATAACTAATAATTGCAGCCAAAAAGGCAAATCAAATTCTCCATGCTCCAAATTCAAGAACACCCCATTAGATTCCTAGATTAAATATTTTTAATAATAATAATAATAAAAATAAAAGATAGATTATAGGAGAGGGATTGCCTATAATGCAGGGATAATAATGCACCTCCCTCCCCCTGCCAAAACGCATTAAATAATAACAGGAGGAGAGGAGGGGGGGGCCCTTTGAATGGCGCTGTCTCAGCGACGGGTAACATTTCCCCTCCTTTGAATGCATGCAGTCAAACTTTTTACCACCCCACTCTCATTCTCTCTCCTCTCTCTCACTCCCTCTCTCTTTCCTCCTCTTTTTCCCGACGTCGACGTGTCGAGGACGCAGTGGTGTTTGGTGGGAGACTTCTTGTGCACACACTTTTAGGGGGGGAGGGGGAGGGGGGGAGGGGGGAGGCTTTGAAGGAGGAGGAGTACTGTGGAGTGGGTACGTACGGGCCGGTCGTCCGGCGACCGGACCGGCGCTCGGCGCGCTCGGAGATGGCGCTGACAGACACGTGTACGGAGAGGGATGGGAGATCGCGGGGTGGGGAGTCGAGCTCCTCGCATCCCCGCCGTCGGTTTCGGGTGGGGCGCTTGGGGGCGGGTGGTGGTGATGCGCGCGCCCCGGATCGCCGTGCACCTGTCATGCGTTCCCCACGTACGAACGTACGGGTTACGGAGGGGTAGGGAGGGGACAAGGGGTGGGGGAGGGATGGATAACTTTAACCACCACCTCCCTCACTGTTTAGGGCCTATTCAAATCTTAATCAACGTAATAAAAAAAGTTATAATGATCTCAAATCGATCGATGATGGTAAAAGTTATCTTACAAAAAGATATGATTAATGAAACAAAAAAAAAAGTGTAAAATTAAGTCAACATAAATATCCTAGTTATTTTTTTTTGAATGATTTTCTGGAGGGTATATTTTTCATTTATTTTTTTTGTATTTAAGACGACGTTGAATAATATTTTATTACACAAGTTGATGATAATCATATGCGATATTATGCTTTAACATTATGTAATTATATATTTTTTTTTGAAAAGCACTCAAAATACATTTGAAAAAACAGATAGAGTTAGTCGGGTTATTGGGCAATTAGTGAACAAAAAAAATGACTAAACTAAAAATTCTAGAAATTTATCCCCAAGAATCAACCGAGTAATTTTGTAAATGAAAAAAAAAAAATCGGACGGTGTAATTGGTGAATAATGTGGTGTATCGCCGGAAGGCGGGGGCCCACGTAGGGAAGGGTGCAGCAGCGTGATCCGTGAACTTTGCCTTGGGACTCCCTTCGCCAAGGGCTCCAAAATTTTGGGGCAGAGAGAGTAGATTTAGATGTGGCAGTGGATAATTAGTTTTGTAGGTTAATTGTCTCGAGGAAGCTATTTTTTTTTCTTATTAGGGTTAATGCTATAAGTTGAAGGGTGGCATGCAAAAGAGAACCTTCCTATGGTGATTTATGCCTTGGGATTTATGCCCACTGTGTCAATAGATGCATACAAGTTTTTTTTATTTCAGTCTATTAGGATTCAAAGTATTATCCAACAATATATTTGTTGTTACGGATTTATTTTTAAGAGGATAGGAAGAGAGCAATGTTATCGGCGATCGGATCGGATTCATCATTACATCGCATCATTGGGTCGCGATTGAATCGGTCAGACCGAGTTCAATGAATTGAACCGAGTATTAAAATAATATTATTAATAATAATTATAAAGATATAGTATAAGTTATATGATATAGTATATGAATATTTTATCAATAACTTATTAAAAATATTAAAATACAATATAGCATAATTTTATTAATTAAAAGTTTTATAATGATAATATAAATAGATTATTAATAATTTAATATCTGCTATTTAATGATAATAGATGTTACATTAATAAATTTTATCTTAAATTATTCTTATTTATTTTTTGTTTAACATTTTTTATTTCCTTTATTTTATGCCATTTGATAAGTTTCCATTCTAATATTATTCAATTTTAAATACTTATCTTTTATTTTAATTCCTATTTAATTGTATACATATGATATTCCCTGCTCTTTAAGTTTCTTTGTATTCCTTTCTTTTTTTATCATTTAACTTTTCTATTTTTTATCATTTTTTAATTTTTTTTTCAAAATTTATATTGAACCGTATTGAACCGGTTCAATTGGTTCAATCAACAAATTCAATAGATTTTGTCCGATTCAATGTGAAAACAAAATTTGACACATAACTAAATCGAATCACCGGCCGATTCACGATTGAATCGGCCGGTCCGACTTTAACAACATTGGGAGAGAGAAAGAGAGAGGGGGAGAGAGAGAGGGGGGATGGGGGGTAATTAATAGATGTGTGTTGCAAAGGCGTGAAGGCCATTAATAAAAGCATCAGTGTTTGCTTTGAAGCACTGCTCGGAGCTGCAGATTTTTAAAGGCTGTAAGCTGCCAAATTTCAATCAATATTTCCTGCAAACGTTAATCAATGCATCTGTAAAAAAAAAAACGGACAGCTCCTTCTTCTTTCCCTTTTTAATTTATGATGCATTCCAAGTGAAAGTTGAAGCATTTTACGATTTAATTATTCGAAGTGATTATTTTCTTCTTAAAGACCAATTAACTTCATTAAAATGAGAAATCATGATACAAAAGATGGACTAACCACATAGGAGAGGAAAGTCCTCCCAAAAATTGGCGCAAGATTAGCTAAAACGCCCTAAATATCATTCATGATGAACCAAATCTGTCAAGGACAATGACAAGTATATATGATTCATGATTCTAACAAGTATATCGAGAACATATCCGAATCCGAGTGATCTCACGAGCAACTCGCGAGCCTCGGTCTCGATCATAGAGTCAAAGAGAGGGTGAGAAGCACCTACAAAGATAAAAATAACTCACATTAGTGCTGAGTATAACCCAATGCTGAGATTAGACTCCGAAAAAAGAGCCATCGCTATCCAATTCGAAGTGATTATGATGATGATTAATTAGTGGATTACCATGAGCAAAGGCATCCCATGTCCGAGTCTTCCATGGCTCGAGTGCCCCTCCCCATTAACCCAAAGGTTAATTAATTATGAAAAGTAATCCAGAATTAATAGAATATTAAACCGGGTACAGTCCTAAAATTAGTATTACTGTCATGGTTATAAAGTTTTGTTGCCTTTAATTAAATTTATTTTTTTAAAAAAAGAGAGAGAGAGGCATTCTTCCAGCGATGCCCTCAAAATCCGTGACTCTAAAAAAGAGCCCTGCCCCTCCCCCCAATCCGTACGCAGCATTCGGTAAAAAAAGTAACTTCCAATTAAACACAACATGTCGTCACCTTTGCCTGACATCTCTCTCTCTCCGCTCTCAAAATATTCCTTTCCATTTCTATTCTCAAATCCATCTCAAGGACGAAGAGCCGGAGAGACGACTGTGTCATCAACAGCTTCGGTGGTAGGGTGTGTTCTTGATTGCTGTCACCCATCAGCCCACCACTGAAGGGGCTCAGTACTCCTTCCATCCCCATCCCCCCTCCTCCCTCACTCCCTTGCCAGTCGATGCATGAGAGAGAGAGAGATAACAGTGCTTCCTTCATGTGGTATAATTGAAACATATGACGCGGCTTCTCCAATTCGAGTTCATGCGAATGAAAACTTTTTTTATTGAGAGTCTCATTTGTTAATGTCGACCACGTGACGCGTGGAACGATCATATCGGATTAGTTGGACTTTAATGATGAACTAACTTCTAACTTCAAGACGAAACGTTAAAAAAATATCGCAAGAGTTGAATCGTCAGTCCGCTTTACAAATATCCAAAGCTGACCACCTAAAAAGATATCACACTTCACAATATATATATATATATATATATATATATAATATGAGTAAAATACATAAAAAGGTTTAAACGCTAATTTTACTCCGAAATTAAGTTTGAACTTTTATTTTTACGTAAAAAAATTATGAACTTTAAGTTTATTTTCAAATTTATCCTAAACTACTTTTTTGCATAAAAATTATGAACTTTAGTTTAATTTCCAAATCTAACCTAAATTTTTATCCTAAAATATTTAAATTGATTATAAATATAGCATATTATTATTAAAAAATAATTCAGTGATTATTGCATAGACAAGTTGTAAAAAAAATAGAAGATTAAATTTTAAATATTATTTTACAATTTTTATCTTAAATTAGTTTAAAATTTAGCATATTTTGTAATTAAAGTCTTCGTAACAATGTAAAAGATATAATAATTTAAACTAATTTGCCAATGAACTTGTAAAACATATTTAAAATTTTATCCTTTTATTTTTTACAACTTATCTATGTAATGATCGTTGAGTTATTATTTTTTAATAAAATATAATAATAGGCTATATTTATAATAAATTTAAAATTTTTAAAGTAAAGGTTTATAATACATTTGCGAATTAAACTAAAGCTCATGACTTTTTACACAAAACATAAAAGCTTAGACTATATTTGAGAATAAATTTAAAATTCATGACTTTTTACGAAAAATAAAAGTTGAGACTAGATTTCAAAATAAAATTAAAGTTTAAGTTTTCTAAGCAATTTAACTTACATAAAATAAAGAAAATAGAGCATTTATCACCACCAATTTATGATTCATAACACTCTGGTTATATTACGTAGACACATATTTTATTATTATTATTATTATGAAATTATCTATTGTTAATATATGTTCTATATACTTTTTAATTTGAATATCAACTATTTGTTTCACTCTTAATAATAATAATAATAATAATAATAATAATAATAATAATAATAATAATAATAATAATAATAATAATAATAATAATAATAATAATAATAATAATAATAATAATAATAATAATAAAGTGTAGCACTAGGACTATCCTTAGTTATACTCCAGTGCATTACCCAAATTAATTTATGTTTTACATTATTTTGATCAACATTTATAATTCCGTTCTTATAATAATATCTAATTAGTCGGATATTAATAATTTTAGATTGCGGATTGAAAAGTCCCGCTTCTCCTATACCGTTGACTGACCGTAAAAAACCTAAGAAATAAGGGAAAAATATAAAAAAAAAGTCATTATAAGGATTGACCTCTTACTTTCTCACAAAGGCGGAGCCAGAAAAAAAAAATTGACGGGTACATTGAAATTCAAGCATCCTCTAATCACTCTACTAACTTAATATTTGTGTCAAATTATAGTCGTGGGTACTACTTACATCTACTTGGCTTTGCCTGTGCTTTGACATAATTAGTTTTTAAAGTATGAGTTATACAATAAAATTTACCATAAGAAATAAATTCATATATTATATAACTAAATGACTAAATATGAGCTCTATCATGAGTCCATGACATTAATTAGACCATACAAAATTATTATTATTATTAAGTCAATAAAAACAACTTAATTGGAAGCAAAATTGTAAACTGGAAAAAAAAACCTTTGGTCGTTTTTGGTTAGGATCCTTAGTTTTAGCAAGTTTTCAAAATTATGATCTTTATTTTAATGATCTTATAAGATATTCTCTAAATTTCCTAAATCTTTTTCTATTCGTAAGATTCCAATCCTAGAAATTTTACTAATGCTTATTTAACTTCTTTATTTTGAGTTTTTAAAATAAAATTGATAAAGAAGTTAGGGAAAAAAATGAGTTCTTGTGATAAAAAGGAAGTCCTATGTACTTATATTTTGATAATGACAGAAAGAAAAATATGTTGACATGTGACGTATTTATCCATTTTCGGATTAACATTTCTGAAGAAAAAAAATAGGAAAGAGGAAAAAAAAACTATGGAAAAGGATAAATAAGTTAACTTAGTTATGCCCTAAAATTCTATAGTTTGCCCTCACTCTACAATTATTTATTTCCAAATAAAGTGACACTTAACCTAACGACAGTGTGATTCGGATCTTGTCATCTTGCCCCATTTTGGAAGAGATTAAATTATCTGGTTCTTAACAAATTCTTTTATATACTAATCCTTTTGTTTTTGCGTCAGCTCAAGTTTATTGGATGTCTTCGATGTACTAATTTAAAGTAAAAAAATTAGAACAATAATAATTTATTCTATATTAAAGTGATAATTTTAAGATTCGAAATTGAAGTTTTTTTTAATTTTTTTGAATAGTCAGTTAACTCGCGTGACACTAACAATTATATACGTTATTCACAAATTGAAGGCTGGCACACTATTCAACTCAATTAATTCGATATAGTCCCTTGTGGCGTACTTAATACCAACATAGACTTCTAAGAATTTTCTAAAGAAGTAAAATGAAAGTTATTAACTTTACACTCAACTCTATCAATTAAGCCAATATTATTTATTAATCTCATTGAAAAATAAGAAAAAAAAAAGCAAAGCACAGTTCTCATTGTTCATCTTGACGACCAAATCCAATCATGCTTTTATCTGCGGCACAGAAGGAAAGCAAAAGAAAAGTTACCAAATTTGTAGCGAGCGGATGGGACATTTGCCTGTCGTATCTGCACACAATGGCAATAACAAAATTAAAAAAAAGATGTCTTTTTTTTCCTTCTATCAGAAAACTACTCCATTAGACGCAACGGAGCAGAATGTGGAGAAATTAAACCACCCACCCCCTCTCCCTCTCTCTCTCTCTCTCTCTCTCACCCCTCTCTTTCTCTCTCCTGTCTTTAAATTGTGGTTTGATTCCAGATGCAAGAAACCGCACCAGGTCATGTCTTTAAATAGGACTTCATCTCTGTTCATTGCTTCCCTGTGCGGAGCACCAGACACAGCGACACCCCCATCTGGGCTCTGCAGACACCTTGATCTTGGTGGAAAGGAGCCTTCTTTTTGCGTTTTTTGATGTCAAAACCGGACCTTTTTACGGGATTTATTTCGTGAACGACTGATATTTGATTCCAAATTTTTGTGGTTCATTTTTTTTTTCTCCTGTGTGCTTCTGCGCCTGCACACAAGAATGCAATTTTTTTTCCATGTTCCCGGTTTGGCTTAACTGAGCGTGCGATGAGAGGTTGTTCACGGAAGAGTGAGCGCCTGCTAAATGAATCAGCCCTCAAATGGAGTGAGTAGCGAACGATCTTTGTTCTGTTTTTTTTTTCTGTTTCTTCTGCAACAAATATGGTTTTTTTTTTTCTCTCTTTATGTTAAGCTTGATCGTACCCTGCTTGCGAGGTTTAATATTGACTTTGTTGCAGTAGAATCTTATGGAGCATCTCTGCTGAACCATTCAACTATCAGGATGGGAAAAAAGTTCTGATCTTTGAGCCAAAGAAGGAGGTGATATGTTGAGGAAGAGATCGAGAGCAACAGTGAGCAAACAAGGATCCATGCCTGGTTCCAAGCCACTGTCGTCTCCTACAGGAAACAACCACAGCAAACCAGCAATGTCCTCTGTCTTCCCCTCTCCGAGGCTCTTCTCCTCTATGGGCTTCTCAGACCCGGAGGTTGCCATGAGTCCCACCTCCATCCTTGAGAACAAATATTTCTCTTCAATCGGTAGCTACCTCTTCTCTGATAAGAACCAGAAGAAGCCTCCCCTTGAAGCTGCCAACGCTAGCAGTCCTACTGCATCAGAGAGCAGGCACCACCACCCTTGGGCGGATGGTGGATCGAAGGCCATTGGCCTCGGCATTCTGGATGCTCTCCACGACGACGAGGCCGAGAAGAACTCATCGAATCTGCAGCGAAGGATGGTTTTGTTCGGGTCGAAGTTGAAGATACAGGTCCCCTCTCTGTGCCCAAACCCAGCGGGCTCTGTGGAGGTTGCAGGCTCTCCCATAGAGTTCGGCATCAAAAATAAGGACTCCCAGTTGGCTCTTTTCTCCCCTGCCAGGAGATCCTTGGCTGGAGACGTGCCTGCTGCTTCCTCTCCTCGGGTCTTCGCCGGGAGCATACCGGCGAGCGAGATGGAGCTCTCCGAAGACTACACCTGTGTGATCACACACGGACCAAACCCGAAGACAACCCACATCTTTGACAACTGCATTGTGGAGAGCTTTGGCGATGGCTTCTCAGTTCCGAGGGAGAACAGTTCTGATGAATCCAACTCCTTTTGTTATGCTTCAAATGACTTTTTGAGCTCCTGCTACGCATGCAAGAGGGATCTCGGCGAAGGCACAGATATCTTCATGTACAGGTTTGTTTTTGCTGAAAACTGTATTAATTTCTCATCTTTATGTCTTTAGTCACCATATTCTAATTCTAATATCTAAACGTTTTAGATGATCTTAAGCCTTTTGGCTCACCTGAACTCACACAAGAAAGAGTTGATTGCTGAACACCATCTGAAAGTTATGCAACATCATTCAGACCTGATTGGAAAACGATTAAACAAATATGATCAGCATGAAGCCCTATATTATTTTCACTATGAATATGAGTATTCAATCTTAATTAGATGAATATTGATCAACCAGGGTTACGTTTGCTTAACCACTGACTGCGACACATTGATTCCTTGTCCCTTTCATCGTCAAGATTAGACATCAGCCACTCCTTATTCCTGTAATAGTAGGGTTCCTGTCCAGATTTGTACGCATTAAACCGTGTATATATCATTGATGCCGGGGTCCATGGTGCGCAGTGGTTGCCTGTAGGGCCCCTAACATCTGGACAAGGCTGCCTTCACTATCAGTATAAAGTTTTGAATAGTGAATTCTTCACCACACAAGTCCCCTCCTCCAATTTGATGCCATTTCATTTAGAAATAATAATACAAAAACATATGAAGGGCATGCCACAATTTGAACTTGTGTTTGTAAAGTCACTTAGAATATTCTCAGTGATCTGTTGTGTGAGTCTAACTTAGCATACCGAACAACTCGGATAAGATAACAGCTGTTCAGATAAAATTTTCATGAAATGTTTGATCTGAACCTGCTGTCTGGTAACATGATCTCATTGTATTTTACTTCTTTTTTTTTACTTCAGAGGAGACAAAGCCTTCTGCAGCAGCGAGTGCCGATACCAGGAGATGCTCTTTGATGAAAGATTGGATGAGCACGCAACAGGATCGTCACTAACAAGCTAGCTCGAGCTTCTTGTTCTTTTTTTTCCATGATATTCCTGTTGGGGATCTGTAGGCACCGATGTTTGGTCGATCACATTTTGTTTGGTTGTAAATTCGATTGGGGTTACTGCGAGTTTACAGCTTCAAACGGCTGGCAATTCTACCTTGGACTTCCAGCATAATTTGTACTACTATGAGTGTTTTTCAATATTGTTTTTCTTCTTTGGCCCTGACAGTCAGCGTAAAATTCTATCGAATCTCATGAACATGGATTAAACCATGTAGTCGACCCCACTTAGTGGGATAAGGTTTTGTTGTTGTTGTTGTTTTTCTTCTTTGCCCAATGTTGGAATGCTGGTAAAAATTTTGCAGAAATGGTTCTGGTCAGGTTGCCTGTTGAATTTTGCTTCAATTAGTTTATTGTACTGACAGTGATGAGCTTTCCCTATTAGTCAGCACCATCTTTTCAAGAATAATTTGCATCTTAAACTTTATCTCAGCAATGATCTGTAGGATATGTTTGTGGTTGAGATGAAGTTTACTGCTTCCATCATAATGATGTTAAATGCATGGTGGATGACTGGGATGATCCACAACTTGAATGAAGGTAGTGAATTTCTAGCAATTTAATTTTCATGTAGGTCCAATGAATTAGGCCAAGAAAGCAATGTGCTTGATTAGAACTTTGCCAATTGTTGATTATATATTAAAGTACCTGACAGAGTGCTGCTTATAATTCAAGGCAGGCACACATCTCATTGCATATTTGCATCAGTTGTTACTGCAGGTAAGATTGGTAGAAACAAAAACTGGTGTGTTCTTAGATGACTGTTATCTCTTCTCAAAAATCTTGTTTCAAGACTAAACAAAGAGCAACAGTAATGTTCAAGTAGGAATCTTGCACTGTCCTCAGGATAACCTGAAAAACTACTTGGAAGTTGGAAGCTAAAAGATGAAAAATTCTCGTGGTGATCAAGTCTTCTACCCCAGTTACTTTTTACCAGAGGATGTTTAAGCTCTATCTAATGATTGCTGTGGGTTCCTGCTCCATGATGCCACAGGCCCACACAAACCATTCCTCCAACTTCTCCCGGTGGGGGCCGAGAAGTTTTCAGGCTTTCTCCATGAGAGAGGACTCGTGGAATGAATCTTTCTGTAAATATAAAATTATGTGAAAAATTGTCAGACTGTTGCTGATTTATGAGTATTTCCTGATCCAATATCAGTTCTCTAACACGAAACAGGTATTATCTGTGTAGTACTTTTTCTGTATCTCTCTAAAATCATCTCACTACAATATTTTTTCAAATGTTTAAATTCGTTGAAAATCTTATAAAATTCGTCAAAAAATCTATTTTAGTACTAAAATATTAATCTTTATGTTATTATTTTATTATATAATATTATAATATATTTTATTATAAATTTAAATTTCGATGATCGTTGTCGTTAGAATTATCGACGGGCAAAGGTCCATCAGTAGTAGCGACATTGGAAACTTTAATATTAAAATATAAAATTTTATATTATTTTATTATATAGTGTTATAATATAATTTATTATAAATTCAAATCTCGACGATCATAATCATTAGAACTACTGACAGACGATCGTAATACTGACGACTCCAACCATTAGAAATTTTAATATTCATGAGACACGTTTTAAATTAGTTCCACGTGTATAAATCACGGGAGATATATCGAATATATATCTTGTCTTGATAGGACGAGTTTTGATAAAATCGTGCATGTCAAGATTCAAAACGGATAATATTCTACGCAAGTGTAAAAATGTTATATAAGTAATCGTCACGAAAGGATGGACGTTCGTACCGGTCGGAAATTGGTAGTCGGAAATATGCTATTTTCTTGTAATATTATAGCATTGAGTTACAAAGATAAGAGTATTGAATTGCTAAAGCTATCATTAACTACTTATGTTTTGGATCAGTAGATTGTAACAAATCATGTCTGCATAGATGCTGATCACGGGAACGCATCCTGAAAAAAAAATGTTTATTGTAATATGGCTCACTTTCTGTTATTGCAAGAATGAATTCAGGAAACATTGTTGCTGAAAGAATCAAGTTGAGACTGAAAGAAGAAGATTTACAACATAAGCCCGTACCTAAACTGTGCATCACTTTGCCAAGAAGCAGGAGCCATTTTCCTACTTTTTTTAATAAGTGGCCAGCCTTCGGTATTTAGAAAGCGAATTGACGACTCAACTCACGCGACGCTAAAGAACATACCGTTCATAGGTTAGAGGCTGCTCCACCATCGAGCCCAACTAATCCGGTATGATCGTCCCGCATCGCATGCTTGGTATTGACAAGTGAGACTCCCAACAATAATTTTCTGTATATGCGGGGACTCGAACTCAATAGCTGCTTAAACGAAAAGAAGCCGCTTATTACTTCAACGCCTAACTCTTGTTGGTCCATTTCCCTACCTTTATTCCAATCGTGCTGGATCATTCTTATCAATTATACTATGCATGGGAAAACAGGAACCTATCAACTTGTTTAAGCATAAATGATTAGGCATGCACGAGCATGCTCTGGTTCATAAATTTATTTCGATTCCTATTTACTTTTATACATATCATTTTTCCTCTTTTTTAACCTTACTTATATTTCTTTTATTTTTTTCTCTTTTGACTTTCCTATTTTTATCATTTTCTTAAAATTGAACCGGATTCAACAAGTTGGTCGATTTTACCCTATTGAACCATTTTTTTTGTTCAATGTCAAAATGGATTTTAACATCCAACCTTACGAATCACCGTCATGTTCGCGATTGAACTGATTGAATGGGCCGGTCCGGTTCCATTTTGAAAACATAGCCCATGTGCTCGATGGTCCAAGGATCTGTCATGGCCTCACCTGCCATTCTGCAATAGATGTTTTCCTGAAACCATGCCATGCTTGGCTTTAATTTTCACATCATGATGCCCAATTATGTCAGGTGAAAAAAAGAAAAGGATAAAGCTTATTAGCTCTCAATTTGATTCCCATGTGCAGTAAGGGAAACTATATATTTCCAACTAATCATGTTGATCTCAATGAGTTAGTTTACTAGTGATCCCTTTGATGTTTGGATCTAGAAATAGACTTTTTAGTGGGCCTCCCGGCCTTGGCCTAAAATCAGGTCGGGCCGCTCACGACATGGGCCCGACCCGACATCACTCTTTTTTTATTTTATAACTGATATTTAATCATTTACTAATATTATAACTCCAATACCAGTAAAATGATCTAAAGTATGTAATATAAGTTTATATGATATATCTATATGATTTTTTAATCGTTTATAGAGTTATATTAATATATTTACCAATTAAGTATGCAAATTCGGACCGGTCAAATCTACGTTGACCGATCCGGCTCGTTCGGGAAGTCGTCTGTTTGAATTTAGAACGCCTGCTTTGCTCCTTGAACTATGCACTTTAAGCCTGCAAAAAATGGAACTTGTAGAATTGCTGCTGTAACGTTTTTAAAATTGCCCTTCTTGTCACGTAAGCAAGCAGGTTGACCCCGGGAGCGCTACACTGTCTACTACACTATTGACCATGACCATTCAACAAAATGACATATGTGGCATTAATATAATAAGCAAATATAATATCAAGACTTTAATGTGGAGGTTCAAACGGTAGAATGTCAAGAGACATTATTAGTTTATGCGAACTAAAACAAAGCGGGGCAATTCCAACTTAACAAGTTCACCAGAAAGAAAGGTTCAATGTGCGGAAGAACATCATGTCTATAAGTAGAAGAGAACATGCTGAAATGTAAATGCGTAAGCAAGAACTTGTAGTAATAGTTGGTGTCATGTGCAGCGTCCTCCAAGCTCTGAGCGCTTCCACTCCTTATTGATTAGCATTCTCACATGCAAAATCTCAATGCAGGGGAATCGAATACCCATGATCAAAGATGCTCAGTACAATAGAACATAGACGATGAAATAAAATTCAATGGAGAACATTGAAACGATGTGTCCATGATAAACAAATTATAAATTTGGGTTTTTATGCAGTAACTATAATGAGTCGTACATCTACTTTAACATTATCCATATCTGTACTCTATTCTTTGCTATGACTATACTTTATCTTTACCATGCTCTGCATTATCTTTACGATACCATGATACATACTTTACTATACAATGTCTATACTATACCATACATTACTTTACTTTGCGTTTGTTTTACTGTGAGTTGTACTACGTCTTTTATATTACTATAATATCTTTATAATTAGTTGTCCTATGCGAGCTCGACTTTATTAATTGAGATGCCAGAGGTGCCTCTCTGAATCTCTGAAGCTAGTAATCCCAAAAAGGGAAAAGGGATGGGAGTTAATGCCTCACCCAATTCGAAATGTAGGTGGAAGAGAACATACACCCCAGGAATAGTGGTCAATTAAGAAACATATAGGTTCACTGTCTTCTCAGTTAGCTACCTGTCCCTCTGGCTCAATACTTTAATCTCTGAGGGAAGGAGTGTGACCGAAGCATCACCCTTCATTCGAGATACAAGTGGGAGAAAACCTGAAATATCAAGAACAGTGGTCATTAAAGTCCAATAGTTTCGTTGTCTCTTCAGTTAACTACATATCCCTCTCTATATAATACTATGATCTCTGCTCTATACACTGGGGCGACACATAACAATCACACATCTTTATTTTTACTTTGTTTTTCTTTAATTATCTCTAAAAACATTTAAAATCAGTAAGGGAAGAGATTCCTTTTCTTTAAGAAGTTGGATCTTTCTTAAGACAAGATAAAGTTCCCGATGATATTTAGAGTCTTAGATAAGGTTTCACATGATTGTGAAGCAGAGGGGACTAATCTCCGAAGGATTGGACCCAATGGAAAAGGTCTGCATTTCTTATTCGCCAGGTTGATCTGAAGCCAGGTTGATATGAACTCGGGCCGAGTTTAATTCGAGTTTGATCCGTGCATGGCCTGAGCCGAGTCAAGGGAACTCGGGTCGGGTTCTATTCGGATTTGATCCGTGTATAGATGTACACTGCCCGGGCCGAGTTGATGTGAACTCGGGCTAGGTTGTGAATAGTGCACCAATTATTATCCGGTGGGGTTAATATTCGCTCTGATTCAATAAAGCCTGGGCCGGGTTGGTAAGAACTCGGGCCGGGTACTGTCCGATCACCTTCTTCGTCTCTGGCGAGGTCGGGTTTCCGACCGTACTTTCGCGACAATGTCAGTGAGGCAGCCCGGGCCGGGTCTACTTAGACACGGGCCGGGTTTTGAAATCGTGCCTTTAACGATAAGTCGATAAGGCGGCTCGGTCCGGGTCCATCTAGACCCGACCTGTGACTAATAGACCCGGGCCGAGTCATCATCGACTCAGGCCGGGTGTTTGACGCACAGAATCGCGTCGGTCATCTTCCAGATTTTCGACGACCCTCTGGCCGTCAAATCAAGTAACTCACAATATGAAAAATAATTCTATGGCTTTCATGATCACTATGATATCTTTACGTAGAATAATAGATCTAAATTTCTTCGTCTAGGGGGATTTGAATCTAAGGTACCTTTTCTGATCAACGATGGGTTCGCTAGTGCTGTTCTTCGTCCGGTCGTCGTCGGAGCGTTTCTGGGTCAGTAGGGAAAGTATGCCCAGGTCTCGTGGGTGTTGCAGAAGAGTCGCTGCGTCGTCGTCTCTGCTCTGCTCCGTCGTTCGTGCGTCGACCGTCGGAGTTGAAGGAGGAAACGGAGAGGCGACGGCTGGCTAGGGTGTCGAAGGGGTGCGAAGACGCTCCCCTTCCTAGGGCTGAGCACGGGCTGGGTCGACCCGGTCGACCAGACTTGGCCCGACCCGAAAAACTAGGAAAATAACCTGGCCCGGATTAGATCCGGGCCGGGACCGGATCTCTTGATTGGAAAACTTGTCGGGTATTGGGTCAGGACCAAGTCTACAATACAGATACTCGACCCGGACCGACTCGATATTACTTACTATATAAACCCACTCTCTCCTCTCACCTCTCATTTCAATTTCTCTCTTTCTCTCTCCCTCGCCCTCTCCCTCTCTCTCACGACGGCGGTGGCGGCACCGACAATTCTGGCGCCCTCTCCCTCTCTCTCATGACGGCAACGACCCTCGACTCCGGCCGTCCTCTCCTCCCCTCTCCTGACTCTCTCTCTTTACTCCGGCCACCTGGGCGGACGGATCGGCCACTGGCGCGGTCAGATTCGGCCGCCTGGCGATCAGATCTGGCCACGCCAATTGCCGATCCGGTTGTCTGGCGACCGAATCTGGCCACGCGGATCGGCCACTCGCGCGGCCGAATCGGCCATTGGTGACGAGATCCGACCATTGGATCCGCCAAGCAATCGGATCTGGCCGCGTCAGTGGCTGATCCGGCCACTCATCAATCGCTAGAGGCTAGATCCGGTCGCCAGCGATCAGATCCGGCCGCCAGATCCGGCAGCTGGCGGCCGAGCGATCGAATCGGATCGGCCACCACCTGCCAACACTTTTGTGATTTCGAATTCCCGGATGCAAACTCGATCCGATTCCCGTCCGACCCGACAAAAGTCGGGCCAGGACCGGGTCCGCCTAGACCCGGACCCGGGTTTGCTCTGACCTACCCCTTCCTCCCTTTTATAGCATCGGCCGATCGTGGACGCGATCAGGGGAGGTCGGCCGTTTCTTCTGTCGACCTTTCCTTAGTTTTTTTAATCCGAATTGATTTCAAATTCTCCACATTAATTGCCAATTGATTTTGATTTGGCCGTTTCCTTTCTTAATGATTGCAATCGTTACAGCCTCAGTTGCATCATGGTGTCCAATTCTTCTCATTTGCGTATGCAAAATGTCTCCAAGTCTTATTATGGACGAATCCAAGATGAACAAGAGAAAGTTCTCCGTGCTTGCTACATGCAACATCTTCTCATATATAATTTTAAAAATACTGAAACTAGGAACCATCATTATTAAGATCACAATCAAATATGTATATTTCAATGGAATTCGTCCACCATCTCATGAGCGCTCGACGTCCCTGGTCTCCCCCCGCAGCATGATGTACTTCCTCAGCACCCCTTCCCTCCTGAACCCCGCCTTCTCCAGCACCCTCTGCGACACCGGATTCCCCAACTCCGCCACCGCCTCCAGCCGCTGCAGCCACGGCCACTCCCGGAACACGGCCGCCGCCGCCTCCTTCAGCGCGGCCGTCGTTATGCCGCGCCCCCACTGGTCGTAGGCCACGCGGTATCCGACGGAGACCTTGAACGGCTCCTCGTCGCCGCCGCCGGGGGGCGCGGGACTGACGGAGATCGAACCGACGGCGCGGGGGACGTCGTCTTCGTCGGCGACGCAGATGGCGCGGTGCCAAGGGTGCGGCATGACGCAGTCCGTGATGTACTTCAGTGCCTCCTCTCGGGTGGCATAGGGGCCCCGGCGCTGGTAGCGGAACACGCGGGGGTCCGACGCCCACGCCATGAAGGCGTCGACGTCCGAGGGGACGAAGGGCCGGAGGGTGACCTTTGGCGGGGGCTTCTTGTGGTCGTGGCGCGAGGCCCGCGAGGTCTCATTCATGGCGGCGTGTTCCATGCTTCCCAGAGCAGCAGAAGAAGACTGTGAACTGGTGCGAAAATGAGGCACCACAGTTTCTTTATGTCTTATCTTACCGCCACCATTAATGCCGAGGTTTCCAAGGCACAGGGCGCAGTTTTTGACCGTCTTTAGATTGTTTCAGTTAAGTCCATTAGTAGACTTCTCATGTCGAGCGTGAAAATTTTTAATAAAGATTACGATTTTTTTTTGTCGTCGTATTCCGAGTGCTCCGGGATAAAATCATTATTAATCACTAATAAGGATTTGATGAAGTGGTAGTTTAACTAAGATTTTGAGTTCTAATTCATTAGAATGTAAAAAAATTTTGTTGAAAGTTTCATGTGTCATTGTTAGGTACGTGACGGGAGGCGATGATACCGAATTAGTTGGGCTAATCGACGACTTTCGATCTGTGGATAATGCACATAATTATTAACGATTTTTTAGATATCGAAGTTTGACTATCCAAAAAAAATTTTCATTATCAATCGATTAATAGGTGTCATTCAAACTCGCATACTTTAGTCTTGACTAGGATGCTCAACTATGGTAGGTAAAATTATAACGAGACAAGTTTTTAATTTGAATTTTTCTTAAACAAAGACACCTTAACTTTTGTTGATAATAAGATTGCGAATTTTGGATGTGCATGCAGAGGATTTTTTAAACTCCATATATGTTCGGATTAAACGATGGAAAAGGAACTTGAGATTTTATTGATTTAGATACATAGAATCAAAAAATTAGATTTCTAAAACCATTTGAGTTCCTGGCCACCTCTTTTTGACCGTAAGATGTGTCGAGACTCGAGGGAGTAGAAGCCGCCCTGCGCCGTCCGTATTAGATTTAGGTCCCATCCGAACCGTGTTCGGTTGGATATTGGGGCCGATTCTGGGCTAAGAAAGGATTACGTCAGAATCTTTGATCCTCTATGGGCTTTGATCTCCTATTAAAGCCCATTATAAACAGGTTTTGACCGAGCCCAAATCCAAGTTTCACTCAATTCGACTGATGGACGGATCGGATTTGTTTACGAATTGAATTATTGAATCTGATTATATATATATTTTTGTGTCGGCTACGATTTTTCGAGATTATTAATGTTGGATTAATTTAGAGTAAAAAAATAGAACAAGAATAATTTATTCATTGACTAATGACTCCAAAACTTGAATATGAAGTTACTAATATTTAACGAGCGTTTGTAACTCAATCCTACTAAAACATTGATTTGAATCTGATTATATTCAACTCACATTGACTCGGCCAGAGTAGATCTTTTTCTTGTCTTTCATAATATTAAATTATAAATTATATTATTGAAAATTAAGAATTTATCTATTTTCTAACATGTAAAGGTTACCGTAGGTGTTAATTTAAAATACTAACTTAAATTCAATGGGCTCAACTTTTTTTTTTCAAAAAGATAATTATCTATTGACTAAAGCACCTTGATACATCAGAATAGATTGAGAGAATTGCATGAGGTGGACTCTTATTCCAAAAGGAATAAAAAAGATTAAGCCGACCAAGATTTGCAAGATAGTCGACAACACAATTAACCTATCTATAGCAGTGAGTACATTTAAAATATTCATAAAATAAAATTAGCTGCACAATTCATGCATCAGAGTCCATAATTTCCAAGGTACTTCGATTTCTTGTTTATGACGCCAACTAGGATGCTGGAGTTCACTTCAAGCCATACTCGTAAATGTCCTAGTTCTTTACATTTCCTCAAACCAGAGAGGGCCCCCCATGCCTCCGTTCACAGCACCGAGCTAGCATTGCATTTGAGAGCTTCTGCCATAACAAAACATTCATAAGAATTTCGTATAATGAATCCCGCGCCCCCAGGTTACTCGACGGAAGAAAAAATTTGAGTTCACCTTCACCCAGAATTGGGTCATGGGGGTAAGTTGCCTCAGGCATGGTGGGCCGAAAAAACTCCTCGAAGCCCGTCTCCACACTGTTGAGATGGGAGTCTGTTTGGAAGCAAAATGAGCATCGTTTCTTTGGAGCCAGATGCCCCAAAGATAGAAGGCAAGAATTGAGTGTAACCGAGTAGCCAAGCTGGACTCCATATCGTCGCCTTCCCGGATTTAGTCGTGACTTCCCCAAGACTGTAAGTAAGAAAAGGAATAATTCAGATTGCGTTGGGCCATCACCCAAAAGGACCTAGCAATTGAATAATAAAAAAATAGGTGATTATTGGATTCTCGAAAGAGGCCACAAAGAGGGTAAAGAATATTGATGGACTGATTAAACTTTGCAAACATATCTAACGTAGGTAGATAGACGTGGATGATTTAGTTTCCAAAAAAGGTTTTGATTTTAGGAGGAACCTTCAGAGACCAAATTTTCTTCCAAAAACAAAACATGGTGGCAGAGTTGGCTGGCAGCTCAAGGAGAAGTAGACCGAACTACCCTTGGCTTCACCATGCGGATCAATAACCCAGGCCCAGACCCATCGATCATCATTGACAAAAAAAATTCAGGCATTAAAGGAATTTCGACTAGGATTCACCAAATTAATATATTTTCCATGACTCAACTTGATATATTATCCATGACTTTAATGAGGTATCAAGCATTTTCCATGTCATGCGATTTTTTATATATTTTCTTTATTTTTTTCTATCTTTTCTCATTAATAATTTAGATAAAATGTGTAATTCGGATCGGGTCGAATTTTTGATCTAAAAAATCAATCATTATTTTTCAGGCCAGTTTTTAAAATTTTAAAAATCACCTGAAAATCATTTTGAAAAAATAAAAACCACCCTCGGGTCATTTTTTCGGATGGTTTTTTCGGAGCCCTACTTTTATATAATTATATTTTAAAAATATATTTAATAACTTAAAATTAATAAAAAATATTTAATTTTATATTAAATATAAAATATAAGATTAAAATTTTAAAGTTATTAAATTAGAGTTTGATAATGTGATAGAAAAGTATGAATTTTTATACAAAAAATATTATATATATAATAAAAAAATTAATAATATATGTATTAATTATATAAATAAAAATGGACTCCATAGACCCCTATAGTTTTTTCGGAGGGCCCTAATTTTAACAATGAATTTTAATTTATTAAAAATCATCCTAAATCATATTTGAACTCTTAATTTTTTATTTTGCTGATTCAATTTGATTTAGAGGACCATTGACGACATTAATGATCTTTCCAGTTATAATTAATGAAAGAGATCTAACTAATTTTTGTACGGTGAAGTTTTGAATTTGGCCAAGGACCAGCGATCCAATTGGCCGAACACCCGTACAAAAAATAAAACCCAGCTCGCTATTGGTTAATCAAATGTCAGCTAAGATTCCCAGGTTTCTTGTTAGTGTTTGATGCCCATGTGACACACGAAGAAAATAAAAAAAATTGATTTATTATAACAAATAAATAACTATTTTTTGTTAAAAAAATATGCATTATGGTTTATGTCTATATAAAAGTTAAATTTAAAATAATAATATTTTGAAAACAGATTTTTTCTAAAAGAAAGATCATTGTTTTCAATGGAAACATCACCGTCGGATCATCATCTAACCATCCACAAATAATCACTTTTATATCGTTCAACAACTACCCATATATATGGTCAAACTTTTACCCCACGTGGTCTTTATTCCTTTGTAAGAATGTGCATATTTTACCTCCTTATATACATATATATCCGGTATGTTGTAAAAATAAATTTATATTGATAAGATTATAAATATAAGTAGTATTCTATATTTATACTTAACTGAATATTAAAATTCTGAAAGCTAATTTTTCTAAATCAATGTCATGGATGTTTATCATTTAATTATTTTTTCTTAGTCATCTAAGCTATATATTTTTAGTACCTTCTTTATTATTATTATTATTATTATTATTATTATTATTATTATTATTATTATTGTTGTTGTTGTTGTTATTATATTCGTAAATAAATGTATGATGTTTATCTTTCAATTAACTTTTTAGTTCTAGGATATTTATATTTAAGTAATTTTCAACCTCCGTTTATAATTTTAATGATTTTTAACATTTGTTAAGTGGTTGGGACGTGACTTATTATTTTCAACTTAACTTGTGAAAGCACCATTTGCTAATTTTTTTTAGTTGCCATCTCAGCATTCAGAAAGCGAAATAATAAAAATATGCTAATATTAGTTCATCAGAGTTTTTTTGAACAGATGGAGCAATTTGATGCGATGTTTCATATAAGCACGAGGACGCCGGTGATGAATGCAATGCAGCAACACGTTGAATCCTCTCATGGGGGGAGACGCATTGCGTCAGATTCAGAAGTCCATGAATTGACAGAGAGAGGCGGCGGCGGCGACCGTCACCGAGAAGACGGCGACCAGAAGTGAAGAGCTGTAAGAGCTGCCACCGGAGTTCTGAGCAGCTGTGCACTTCGTAGATTCTCCTTCCGGAGTTCTGAGCAGCGTCGCGGGTGGACTGTCGCGGGGGGTCTCCGACGCGGGTGGCGACTCCGGCGCCGGCGCGGCAGGGGTCTTCGGTGCAGGGGGGGAGGCCGGAGGGGCTTTGGCAGGTCCTGCTCACGTCAGCGTCACGATGTTCGATCACCTCGGAAAGTAATTGAGTTCAGATTCAGATGGGGCACGTACCACTGCAGCTGCTAACCGGCGGAGTTTGGACGTTGCAGGCCCCCGGCAGGGCCAGGGCCCTGGTCTTGTTCAGCGTGATCCCGACGGACGAGGCGCCGCCGTTGAGAAGCGAGCAGAGGCACTGCGGCTGGCTCTGGGCGAGGGCGGACAGCTGCGAGCAGCAGGACGGCGACGGCGTCGACGCTTTCCCGGTCATGTAGCTCAGGCAGGGGGCCAGGCTCAGGGCGGCGCTGGTGCAGTCGGACGTGTGCGCCGAAGCGAAGCTCGGGAGCGAGCACATGGCGATGGAGGCCAGTGCCGAGACTACCAAGAGGAGGCTGCTCTTGGCCATTGGCAGGCGTTGCATGCTGCTGGCTGGCTGTTCTCAGTGAGGTGGGGAAGTGTGCGTTCTTGTGTTCTCCTTGCATGGCGAACGAGGATGTCTATTTATATGGATCAATGAGGTTTCTTACAACTTGGTTTATTGTATGGTTGGTCAATGCTTCCTAATATTTTCTTCGTACATTTCTCCTTTAATCTCCAAAAGAGTGAGAATCGTGGAATAAAGATTTAGTTTAGTATTGATTTGTCCCTATGCAAAATTTTTGACGAAAATGTTTTATACGTTTATAAATTCAAACTCGAGATCTAAGCGAAAATAAGCTACTTAATTAGTATTTTAAGAAAATCCAAGCTATAGAAATTGGTAGGGAAAACTTTATACTTAGTTATTTTCAATATTTTTAAAATTGAATCGACCGATAATATAGTCAGTCCGCTTTGAGTTGATAAAAAACTGGTTTTGCAAAAAAGCGGACTGAACTAGATTGACGGGTCAAAGTCGGATCGAACTTGAAAATCAACATAATCTGGTATTTTTCAAAACATTAAAAACCTGCAGAAAAAATAATTGAAAAAATAAATAAATTTGGAATGAGTGAGAACATGAGATAAAGGAATAATTAATAAAATATATTTTAGGGGCTATAAATAAAATAAAAAAATTCACTAAATTACAAATTATTATAAAATTGAAACTACTATAAATAATGACATTAAAATTAATTAATTAATTAAAAATTCGATTCAATCCGATAAATCGTTTGAACCTCGACCCAGTTCGATTTTAAAAATATTACTTATTTTTTCTAGGCGACTAGAAGACTTTATATGTTTTGTTTAATTATGAATTCAATAAATGATCTGTGAACATGGATGAGCCAAACCAAGTACGTGTGCTTGGCGAATACAACAGTGAGTTTGTTTGGCCTAATTTGCCATGTTGTCACCAATTAATGCATTATCTTGATGTCATAAATTACTTCTTAATCTTCTAGAATTGTGAGTCAAACGATGCACCTTAACCAACTCAATATATGTTATTTTGCGAATTGAAGCAATTCGAATTTAATATAAAAAAAAGTACTCCACATGTCCATTGATCCAATTTGCTAGTTGGTTTAACTCTGCTCCACATACATGCTTTCCTCAATGTAAGTATTAGGACGAAATTATGGTCACTTCAGAAAAATGATCACTTTGTTCATGGATGGTGGATCAACCATTCTGGTGTTGCTCCGGAAAGCATGTCCCAATATGAAGACTCCATCCAAAATCTTTTACCTTCACGAACATTCAAACTCAAAATGTTTGCTTGAATGATAAAAAAAATGCTTTTTTCTGACTTGTATCCACGAACTCTGGAGAAGTGATCCAATGCATTTTGTTCATAAACAAAGAATGCCGTTTCAATCCACTATTACATTTAGAAGCAAAAGACAGACTCTGATATCACCTCAATAATATCAAACCAAAATGGAAAAGAAAGATGAATACAAATCAATTCAGGCTTCATAAATATGAATGATGTTGACGCAGATACTCGATCGACCTACTGCGCCATGCATGCAGTCCGCAAATCAATTACGGGTTCATGAACGAGGCAGATGCAGCTACGAAGATGACGGCGAGCACCACTGAACTGCTCCATTTATGAGAGGTGGCATCAGAGGATTGAGGCGATGGTGTGGCCTTGGATCCACCTCCTGCAAAATTTGCAGACCATATTGTTTCAGAAACATGATTTTTGCGATTTCATTACTTGTGTGTATATATAAGAAAAAAACTCAATTGTGTTATACCTGTGCTTGTCGCCGGAGTAGCTGTCGTCGCCGGCGACGTCGACGGGGATTTTGCTCCGCTCACAGCTGCAGCGCGAGAGAAGCAGCTTAGAATTACTTATTACGTGCATGCTTCAACGGGGTAAGAAGAATGAACAGACAGCTAAAAGGACGAACTCAGTACGTACCACTGCAGAGGCTAACAGGTGGCGTCTGGACGGTGCAGGCGCCGGGGAGCTCCAAGGCCCTGGTCTGGTTGATGGTGACGCCGAACGAGGACGCGCCGCCGTTGAGCAGCAGGCAGAGGCACTGCGGCGCGGACTCCACGACGCTGGACAGCTGCGAGCAGCAGGACGAGGACGGGGTCGTGGTGTTGCCGCTGATGTAGTTGAGGCAGGGCGCGAGGCCCACGATCTCGGACGAGCAGCTCGACGTCGACTGCGCCGAGACGAGGGACGCCGAGAGCGCCGCCGTGGTGCAGGCCAGCGCGAGGGCGATCGCCAACACTTTGCAGGCCATTGCAATGGTGCCTTGGAGCAGGAAGAGTTGCAGGACGTTATGTGGTGTCTTGCTCTACTCCTCTGTGACTTCTGCTGGTGGTGGTGAGGAAGAGGGGGAGCGCGAAGGGTTCATATATATACAGAGAGGTCTGAGTGGCAAAGACAGGGGCCTGCAACTTGGGCTCTGTGTGGTTGAACAACTCCTACTAACGGGTCCCTCGACTTGGACCATGAGGAAGAAATCTGAATTATTTTAACAGGGGACGACTTCAAATTCCTAGAGTGATCAGATTCAGAAACATGTTGGGCTTGCTCAGATGATTAACTAGAGAACACAATGATTAGGCACAGCTCGGTTTCGGATTATCATAGAAGTTGATATGTAGCATTCAAGATCTTATTTTTTTGTGGTTGTTCACCTTCTCTTCACTTAATTATTGATCTGCCGCCAAATGAAAACTACGAGCCATATATTTAGGGACTATTTTGCAGTCACATCAAAAACTCAGCATGATTTCTCTACGCAATGTGGTTGATGAGGGACAATATTAGTTCCGCTAAATTCGAAGCTGTCGATGGAGTCCTTTTGTTTTAATTGGGACATCAAACTCATGAGGTTTTTTTTGAATGATAACGGAGCACCTACCAGGTCGGCAATATACAGAGCTGCGAATTAGACTTCCTCGCCATTAATAGGAAAGTTCCAAATATTTCGCTTAGTGTTGCAGACACAGTTTTCCTAATGGTTTGGTAGCTAAGAGATGAGTAATAATGTTAAGTATCTGATGTTTCTTCTGCTGAGATAAAAAATGCTCAAACGTTTCTGTTAGCCAATTTTAAAAAACATGTAAAATTTATCATGTTTTCTGAAGTAACAGATGGATGGATTATCCTTTGTTCTTTTCTAGATGTTTCTATTTCTTTTTCAGATCATTTTGATGAAGGAACATCATCCAAAACATTCATCCAGCAAACTAATAAATTATGCAGTTGATGATTCAGAAAGTAATAACTTTAAGATTATGAGTTCATATTTCCTTCTGAGCTATGGATGATTAAGCAGGAAAACTTCTGCCTTAAAACAATTTTGATGTCCTTAACCAGAATAACATTCAGAAAGCTCCCAGGTAATCCAATTGGGCTGCTTGGACCCGTTAGAACAGAGACACAAGTATTAAAAAAAACAAGGTTGTGCACCAACCGCAGCTAATACTTTTGACCCTTGTGTTCTCGTATAACAGCAACAGCAATGTCATCGTGTCAGCAGCTGACAGGCAGTAATTTCATTTGACCACTGTTCAGATTTGAGCCATATGTCTTGCCATGATTCCTTCTGCACCTTGGCTGCTGACTGCTGAGCAAGTCCTCTCCTGCACACCTCGCACGCAATCTGCTCGAGTAATCACATTCCTGAAGTGATGACCATCAGTTAGCTAAGAGTTGGCAACTGCTTTAACTAACATCATATCTACCCCAGAATTCCTGTAATCTATCTCTGGCTATATATGACATTAACATAAAAATGCATCAGTCACTACATCTCGGACAACTAGCGAGAGAGAGAAGGGAGAGGAAATTAAGACATGGAGCAGATCAGATGTTGCAGCATGACAGTCACATCCATGGTAGCACTGATGCTGTTGGTGTCGGCGACCCTGGTTTCCGGGCAGATCACTACTGGTTGCACCAGCGCCCTGATCAACAGCTTCACTCCGTGTTTCAGCTTCCTCACCGGCAGCTCCAACGGCAGCGGGACTCCGACGGCGGAGTGCTGCAAGTCCCTGGCCAATCTGGTCAGCAGCAGCGCTGACTGCGCCTGCTTAATTCTGATGGGGAACGTCCCCTTCAGCCTTCCCTTCAACCAAACGCTGGGTCTCGCGCTGCCTAAGGTCTGCAAATCAATGACCGTGCCTCTCAAGTGCTCAGGTACTCTGCAATCTGCATCCGCCCATGCTCCCTATCTGTGATTGTTACAGATCAATATCGAGCACTATGCATTTGTTTTACGCACAAATCCTTCCAGTAATTTTCTTACTTTGCCATGATCTGAATTCTGAAGTAAACTTTTTTTTTTCTTTCTTTCAACAGACAACTCAACGCCAGTTTCAGGGTCAGGTATGCCATGTTCTCTGCATCTTAAAACATTGATCAGGAAGTAAGCAGCATTCAAAGCGTTTGATTGTTTTATCTGATGCTCTTCTTTCTTTCTTTCTGCATATTCAGGTTCTCCAATTGCACCTGCACTGCGTAAGATATAGTAGCTTTTCTCATGATGTTTCATGATCCATTTGACTGTGTTTTTGTATATAGAGCATAATTATCTCTTTCCTTCTCACGGTTGCAGCTCCGTTCCCAGCAACACCGCCACCGCCGTCGGCGCCGGCTGCTGCACCTGCTAGTCCGGCGGATCAAGGTGGGGTGCGGCCACTCCTGCTGCCAAGCTCTGCCACAGGGCCTCCTCATCTCCGGTTATCATCAATCTTAGTCCTACTTGGGACCGCAACCATGATGCTGCTGAGCAAAATCTAGCTAGGAGAAAGACGTGCATATCAATTGGAATTTTTATACTCATTCTTACGAGTTTGCAGCACAGCATGCAGCAGTATACATATTTTATTTATTTGATTGAGAGTGATGATGAATGTTGATTACCTAAAAGCATTGAGAGTAATGAGATTATATTGTTTTGAAATCATTCTCTCTCCTGTACTAAATTTTGACACACGTATTCAAACTCATCTTATTACGGGAGTTGAGGGGAGTTAGTAAGCGGCTCCTTTTGGTTTAAGCAAAATTTTGAGTTCGAGTTATTATAACTACAAAATATAACCTACCAGTAACGGAGCCAAGATGAATTCATAGAGGGGGCAAGAATTCATAGAGGGGGCAAGTATATAGAAGTGTATATATATTTATATTTTTCTTCATATTATAGTATAAATATTGGTTTCGTTTCTGTCATATGCCAGCGTCATGTATGCGACGGGGATGACCCAATCAGATAATTTGAACTCGACGGTGGACCGACCTCTTATTTGTAGACCCTGCGCTCTTTAGCAGCTCTTTGTGAATTGAATCATGGACACCAATTTTCAAACACTGGGAGCTTAATCTAACAAGAAGTTAGATCTCTTTTGTCAGTGCTACGCCATGAAACACACACCCTAACCTCTTGAAAAGCCTATTTCTATAACTTATTTTTTTTTTCTGACTTCAATCAATCCACGTACCGATTCATATACCAGAAGATTTTACATACAATAATATTACACATTATTTTTAATAATATCAGTAATTAGATCCCTACGTATATAATGCTCATATTTATGTGCAAGTATATAGTTCCAACAAACATAAAACTCGGAATATAAAATCGTCCAACAAGAACATTTAAGCTAAACTTGTACAATGAATATGGAAGGTATAGTACCCAGAATAACAATATGAAGGAACATGCTGAGCTCCATATTTTTTTGTACGTAAAAAAAATTGAATCGATTCCTTGAAAGGCGAGATCAATAAATAGAAAAATACTAATATACCATCTTTGTGAGATCTTTAATTTTGTACTAAAGATGTATTTCTAGTCTACAGAATCATATAACTATCCTTCCTATATAATCTTAATCAGTACTTATTACATAATTCTTTTATTCTTTTTTGTTCTATATATGTTCATGCATAACTCTATGTATGCCTGTTATTCAATACATCAATAAAATTTACTCAAAAGTCAAAACTTTTAAGACTTCAAATTGCTAATACAAAGCATATTTCAAAAGGTTGATTGCTAATAACCAGTGATGAAGCCAAGAGAAAAGGTTGGGGTGGGACAGGGGGCAAGGCATCATAAGTGATAACTCACCAATTTTAAAAAAATATATCATTTATTGATAAACTATTTCTATAATACATTTTTTTATGAAAGATGATTATATATTAAGCAGTGCGTAAATTGTCCTCGTACAAAAGAGTGGGGATTCTTGGAGGGAGAAAATCCGTCCAAAAATTATCAGCTTGTGATCTGTGACCCAGGAGGGCCAAACAATCAGTGTCTACATTTGCAATTCGAGAAATGTGATAACATTTGAAATAAGTAAAAGAGTGAATAGTTTGCCTGACAATGCTCATGAGTTGTCGAGACGCCAATGTTGAGGAGAGCTCTCCTTGATAAGATTAATCACCATTTGACTGTCGGTCTCAAGAATGAGATGTTGGATGCCCATGTGCTGACACCGACTGAAGTATCGGCCAACACTCTGCTTCCAGAGCAGAATAAAAAAAATATGTGTAAAGCACCTGCACATAAAAAAGTTGTGTTAGCAGACCAGATAACGTAGCCTGCCCCCCCCCCCCCCCTCGACCTCCATGCATCCCGTGAAGGAGCCATCTGTTCTTAGAGAGAAACAAAGAGGAGGTGGGGGCTCACAACACCCAAGAAGGTTGGGTGCCAGGGAATTTCCCTCAGATAAGGTGGGCTCAAACTCATGGTAGCTCGTCACAATCCGGGACCACGCCACAGAGGCGATTGTCATAGTGGAGTTAAAGTGGGAGTCATTTCGACAGCGCCAGATCTCCCATAAAGTAAACGCAAAAACTCTATGAAAACTAACATAGAAATCTAGATTAGGGTTGGAAGAACCCTCGTAAATCCAATCCCCATTAGACCAAGAGCCAAAATAGGAAAATGAACAGTTTGTATGAGATATAAAAAGATGCCACATGTGACATGCAAAAGGGCATTAAAAAAATAGATGAGTGCAAGATTTAACATTAGAGTGGCATAGGGGACACAGAGGGGTAATAACCAAATTTAACTTGGAAAGCATGAGATTTGTAGGAAGGCGATTATGAGCAAGTTTTCATAAAAAAATCTGAACTTTAGGGGGGATCTTAACTCTCCACCTTACACTCCAGCCAGACCATCCAGCACTCATTGGTGGTTCCAGGGCCATGCTAATATAGTTATAGATAGATTTAGCCGTAGGACGGCCAGCAATGTTCGGAGACCATATCCATTTATCATCATAAGGGGTAGCAGGCAAGGTTATAGAGAGTATTTTGTTAGCCAAATAAGGAGAAAAACATTGAGTTATCAGTTTTGAATTCCAAGATAGGCCATCATAAGATCAACCACAGTCAACGAAGAAATCAGAGAAAAAAATATTTACAAAAGTAGGCATAAAGCATAATGAAATATTAAACAGCCATGGAACATTATAAGCATGGGTATTAAAGTCATTTCCAATTTGCTTTATGAGACCAAGCTTGATAGCATCAAGAACCTTAATAAAACATGGATGAGGGACACCATACTTATGAATTAGAAAGGTTGAAGGTAAGGAATTAGAACAATTAAGAATAGATAGCAACCTTTTACCCACCAGGGCGTATTGCACAAAGTTTAATTTTCTAATACCAAGTCCGCCATGCCTTTTGGGGAGTTGAATGGTATTCCAATTGATTAGGTGTAATCCTTTTTGTCATTTGAGAAAGACCACAGGAAGCCTCGAGAAAGTTTTTCAAGGGAATAAAAGAGTCCAGAAGATACATGAATTGATCCAAGGGTATAGTCTGTAATAGAATTAAGAGTAGAATTGATAAGAATTATTTTACCCACATGATTCAGGGTTTTTATTTTCCAACCAGCCAATCTATCATGCAGTTTGAGAGAAATATGAGACAAGGATGCCCTTGTAAGTTTCTTGTAGGATATAGAAACCCCCAAATAGGTAAAGGGGTATGAACCATAAGAGATACCAAGGATCTGTCTAATCTTAGGTTTCCTACCAGCATTAAATTTTGGAGGCAGATATATGACAGACATCATCGTTCGAAGGTTTTTAAGAAATTTTTGCAATTTATGGAAGAGATAGCAATACATATCAGGAGGTCGTCGGCATATTACAGATGACTAAGAGAGGTAGAGCCAAATTTAAAGGGTACAATTTTTTGAAGGGTTATTTGCTAAGACATCCGAGAGGAGAAGACTTGGGACACCAAAATAAAGAGATAAGGGGATAGTGGATCTCCTTGCAAGTCATTATCCAAAATAAAGTCCCTTATGACTACCAAAATAAGTAGAGAAAGTACCATTTATGTAACAAGTAAATATGGGAGATTTGATACAAGTCATGATCCAGATTATGAAGATAGGGGGAAAGTTCATCAGGGTGAGGACCATTTCCACAGCGCACCGGAGACCTGATCAAAAGCTTTCTCTATGCCAACTTTGAGAAAAAGGAATTTTCTTCTGCCCTAGAAATGAAGTGGGCAATTTCCTGGACAAGGTGAAGATTATCTTGAATAGATCTATTAGCTACAAATGCAGCTTGAGACTTGTCAATTAGGGTCGGGAGGGTCTACTTCAATCTATTGGTCAAGATTTTTGCTATAACTCTATATGTAATATTACATATGGAGATGGGGTCTGAAATCTTGGACAGATTTGGGATTTTGCATAGATTTTATTGGATTTCTATAATACAATTGCCATGCCAAAAAAAAGATCAATACTCTCTTAAATTACAAACTATGATGGAACCATGGTAAATTTTCCTGTAGTTTTCTTTTCAATATAACCTAACAAACAATGAAAAATAAATTCATCTTCAATCTTATTCTGAAACTTATTTTTTATTATCTTCATTGCTAAAGAAATTGAAAGAGTTAGGATCATAATCACTACTATATATATACAAGAGGATAAATTTATGATCTTTTTTTTCACCAATATTATTGGCTAGCATGATAAAATGTGACATCTCATGTTAAAAAAATTAGGATAAAATGTATGTATTAATTATCAAATATCAACAATTCTTAATGATAAACACATCTCACCTGGATCAAGAGATGAACCAATAGTTAATAATTCTATATGTAGTGTGATAATTGAATTTACTATTCAATTATTCCAACTAAGAGTCTATCACAACATTAAAAATATCAATTCCACAATGATGTTTCAATGTTATATAATTGGTTGATGTCGTGTGATATATGCAAAATACAACATAGAATTAGTCATGTATTTAATCTTGTTATGATTCATTTTTTATAGCATGCATCATTTTACTATATAATTTAATTTTATAAAAATTTAAAAATTATCCAACTTTTGCATTTTATTAGCAAAAAGGTAAGAAAAAAGAACAACAACAACAACAACAACAACAACAAAGTCTTATCCCACTAGGTGGGGTCGGCTACATGGATCATACGACGTCATTTCGCTCTATTAGTAACCAAACCTTTCGGTATATTTCTATGTAGGACTAGAACTACAAAACCATTAAAAAAATATCACTCAAATCGGAGTTAAAATAGAGCAAAAAATAAAAAAGAATAGAAGCTACCAGACTGAAAATCAAACGTAACGACCGTGATAATGCGGCATGTGACAATGCTATAATGGCTCGTGACAAATCAATTGTTTGACTGTGAAATGTTGTAGTTTTACAAAAAATACATTAACATCATGAGACATCATTAAGCTATAACGAGCCGTTATATTTATCCATATTATGACTGTTCAAGGTACTTCCATGACCCATTATCAATAGTAACAGACCATTACCATCATATTACAATCGTTACTTGTAGTGAGCACCGAGTCACGACCCTTACGAGCAAATCCCATGGCTCTTTATTTATTTGTTATAGACTTAAAAAGTAATAGGTCATTACTAGTGGATTACGATCGATATAGATAGAAAATCATGCCTCTCGTACAATCGTCATGGACGTCACAGTGCACTTGAAGTTTGAAAATCATAGTGTATGGGTCGTTACATTTATAACACGATCGTAGCATCCATAGGTTACGAGGATTGACTTGAAATCAGCCCGAGGCATGGACCGTACAAAGACTATCACGACTCATGACATCCCTAGTCGAGATCAATTTAGATACTAATCAAGACATTGCTAGTTGTTCAGAGGTCATGATTTCATTAGAATTCGAGGTAAAAATATATTTTCGAAAGAATTATCACTACACAAGAACTCCTACTCATATCATATGTCCCAGATCATTTGGAAACATATTATGGTTTAGAATTTGGAGTTTGACAATGATAAAATCTCAAACTTAATTCTACCCTGATTTTATCTTATTTTATATAAAAAAGGTCTCAGTTTGTTTTTCGATCACATGAAAACTCGAACCCATATAAATATGAATTTCTTAGAGTCAGAGACAAGGAGTGCTTGAGATTTGAGAGCCGTGCATACCATGATAAGGATGAATTTCAAAACGTGAAGGTCAATTGAAGGAGAAGGCTGTCTGGTAACTTGTCATTTGTGTTGTGCAACGATTCAGATATTTCGAAGGCTATGAGTTTCTTCTCTATCATTCACTTGGATGCTATTTTACCTAGTTTTCATATTTTATATTTTCTATAAAAGAAATTTTATATTCCGTTTAAGAAGGAAAACTATTTGAACTTCATTATTAGTTGAGTTAATTGAAGTTCTTTATTTCTTTTGATTATGCATGTCGAGTTTATTGCTTTTTTATGAGTATTTTGATTTCTAATATTAGATTATAAATATGCAAGTGGGGTGAGTAGTTTCATAAATTATTATTGCTCTAATAATTGATCTTTTATTTCTAAAGCAGGAGCATACATAACGTGTGTTTAGTAACTCATCGTGTATGTTGAATTTCGTGCGATCTGTTATTCTTCCTTGTATTGTGGGTGAATAATAATTTAGGAGATACATATTAGTGCATCTTAATTTTTTGCTAAACTGAGAATTATCTCTTTGCTTGTGATTTTCATTTTTGTTGGAAATTAAGATAGTTCAATTTACTCATATTGGAGAGATAAATACATTAGGTACTCCTAATCCATCATAAGAATTAGAACCATTCAACTTATAACACCCCAAGACTTTAATAGGGGCAATAAAGTAATTTTGCACAAGTTCAATTGTTAAAGAAGATTAAAGGAGAGTTTGGAAAGGAATATGAATAGAAGAAAGATTAAGTCCTACTTGGAATAGGAATTATAATTAGAGTGGGATTAGAGATTTTAATTTGATTTGAGGTCTCAAAGAATGTTTAATGGACATAGAAACTTCCACATAGAAGAGGATTGAGAGTTTTATAGCTTAGAAATATTTCAGTCATTAAAATAATATTTATTATTATTTTGATTTAAAAATTAGATGATAAAATATTATGTAATTAAATAATTCCAAAAATTAGAGAAAAGGAAGAAATAAAAGGAAAAAAAAAAGTTAAAGTAGAGTTTGATTGAGAGAAGTTATGGAAGAGATAAAAAGAAATTTGAATATAGATGGATTTTTTATAAGTATGGTTATGAAATAATTAGTAAAATTCGGATTTAATTAAATCTCAATATTTGACATAAGGTAATTAATGATGGATGATCATGATTGATGAAGAATTAGTCCAAGGTTCAATAGGAGTCGAAAACCCTAATTAAGAGCTATAAATATGGCTTAAAGTGTGGCTAGAAAGGATGATTAGCCTCCAAAAAAATTTTGCACCATGATCTACAATTTTCGTCTTTTATCTTATTTACCTATGACATCTATCTTTATCATTTTAGGTGCCTTTTCAACTTGGGGCACAATCATGTGATCATATTAACTATGTCATATCAATTAGGTGTCAATCAATAAATTAATGCATCTATCATTTATAACCGATTTCCATCGATCCCAATTATTCATTATCAATTTTCATTAAAAAATATGCGATGAAGTGTCATCATGCCCATTGTTCAATTATCGATAGTCAATTAACAATCAATCTATATATCAAATTATAATAGATTATTATCATATCAATAACTCAATCAACAATCGATAATTAATGGTCACTTATGATACTACTATGTTCAGGAATTATTAATATAACCATTATCTTAGTTAATTATAAAAAATAACTCATCAACATTATTTTTCTGAACTAAACTAAGAATCCTCTAGTTTGTTGGTTGCATGGATGTGGATACTTTTTGCGATCTTTATGGTTGATTGATTCCACGTGACATGATGTTCCCTTAATAAATAAAAGTTCTCGACATGACCTTATGGTTCATATGATAATTTCAAAGATTAAATTAATAATTGAACAATTATATTGTGACATTTATGGTATTGACAATTGTATCGCAACCCTAGTGGTTAAAGAATGGATAATAAATAATTGATTAATCGGCAATCGTATTGTGACATTTATGGTATTGACGATTGTATTGCACCCTTTGCAGTTGAAGAGATAATTGATTAATTGATAATCGTATGACAACAATTATGGTATTGACAATTGTATTGTAACCTATATGGTTGATGGATAATTAAATTGCGGTTGATTGAATATTGAATTTTGCCTTAGTGACTGATAGACTATTAACTTTAGTGGCTGATGGACTATTGACTTTGCCTTCATGGCTGAAGGATAATAAATCACGGCCTTTGTGCGTTCTAGATAAATGATTGGTAATTGTTAAATAAGGTCTTCATTGATCATGGCCAATTGAATTATCAATTAATGATAATTGATAATAGAAGCGAATGATATTCATAATAATTAGGTTGATGGTATAGATAATTGTTATCATTGATCAATTGCTTATTGTTAATTGATCATTATTATTGTATGAATTGTTTATCGTTAGTCATGTCATTAATTATATATTATGCATTAATTATAGAATTGATAGTTATTATGGATATTGATACATAGTTCATATTATTAATGTGATGGGTGATCCTACGTACTGAGATTTTTTATTGGGCTTTGCCCTTGTGCTTGGATCCGTGTAGATGAGATGATGACGATTGTGAAACGATTGGTGGCTCATTTGATGGGTGACATGCACATGGGTATAGAATCCATTATTGTATAGATATAGGGCTCAAGAACATGTTATTGGATATTGTATAAATAGCTTCCGTATATTGTAAAATTTATTGTAAATGATTCTTCCGCTTATGTAAGACACTATGTTGATTGGTCATAATTAAGTCATAGAATTGAGTGGTATCGCCGAAATATCCTTCTGTGCGACAAAGAAAAAAAATATCTTGAAGCATTACACAACTATTATATAGGTTCATACACATTTATCTTTACATTAATCATCCAAAATTTCTAATGCATGCTCAACACTACTATGATTTCTTTTCTCTACCTTTAATTTTTTGTTGGATCATTGTAAAAATGCGTACTTATCCTAATAGAATATAAGGATAAACTAGATTTAGATAGTTTTTGGGAGTTCAAACTCTACTCTCTACTTTATTATTTGATACGACTAGTGCATTTGTTAGCAACTTTATTATTACAGATTTACCATATCATCTTGCTCTTCTTTTGACAACATAAGAAGCATTTGAATTTGGGATAGACATGTTGATTCTTTCACAAAATGTTTTCACTTCAATGACTAACTTATTCCATCCATCATCTCCTAGATTATGAATACTTAAGTAGATGAAATAAGATCCATTGCATTCAAAATATAATGAAATTCACTTTGTCTTAACATAATGAATCAGATATTGCAAGAACTTTTTTCATAAAATGTAAAATGAAAATAAACTCAAAAGTGGTAAATGTCTTATATATTTCATCTATGTTTGCACGTTGAGTTGAAGTGGCACCACCTTCAATAATATTCAAGAAAATTTAATATGTTGCGTTAAAGTACTTAATTAAGATCAAGATTGATTTTATATGTGAACTCCATAGTGTGTCTCCATGTCTTTACAAAGTACCAATTTGATTTTGTCCTTTTCCAATTTAAAGCTCATTATTAGCAAGTAAGTAAACCACCTTTGCAATGTGTGCATCTTTGAATTGATTATTGAGTTTGCTTGAAGCAAAAGTAATGTTGACAATCAAAATTAATAAAAATAATGTATAATAATTATATCTTTCAAAGCAACAATCAACATTAATTGTAGACGATGTGCCATACAATGAATATAATAAGCATAAGGACATATATTTAAAATTAACATTTGTAGCTCATTCGATTCTCCTCTCATGATAACCTTGACTCTTAATGTTTTGAATAGGGGTGAAAGTGGTTCGGGTCGGGTGATTTTTACGTTGAAAAAATTGACCTTTAAATTTTGGTTGATTTTTTAAAGTGTAAAAGATCACCCTAAAATTTTTTTCGGAGAAAAAAAAACCATCCTAGGCGGTCTCGATTTTTTGGATCGAGGACCTACTTAAAATAATAATTTTTATAAAAAATTAATAGACATTAAATACTTCACAAACTATGTTTAAAAAAATTAATATTTAACTCTAAGTTCATAAAGAAACTAAACTATCACATTATAATTTAAAATATTATAGTAATTTTATACAAATAAATTAATAACTTGACGATATTCAAGTTTAAATATAACATAATAAGTCAACAATATACTTAATCTAATAAATATGGGTAAAAATGTAAAACTATGAAATATTATTTGAAAGTTGAGATAATTTTTTAATTATAATATTTTATAAAGTATATTTGATTCGGATCGGGCCCCTTCATTTTTTTGTTAGGAGCCCTAATTTAAGCGGGTTATTTTAATTATTCTAAAAACCAACCTAATTTTTAATCGGAGTCCAAATTTGCGAGTTTTTCAGGTCAATTTTTTCGGTTTGATTAGGTTTTTCAAGTGGGTAGGTTTTTCCTTACACCCCTAGTTCTGAACATCATGTGATTTGATAAGATTATCAAAATTTCCTATTTTAATGTGAGTGTGGCAGTATATTTAACATGAATGAGGTAAAAAAATCTTTTACGCATCCTCCCTGATCAACAAAATTTAAAATAATAAATATTTGCTCTTTTTTAGACTCATCTCAAGTTTCATCAACTATAATACAAACTTTTGCTTCATCAATTTCTTCAAGAATCATATTTTTTTGTTTTTGTTGAGAGGATTTATAAAATTTCTTTTGTATTTGTGGTGAAGTATAGGAAGTATTATGTGGAGCTTTATTTAGAGACTTTCTTACTTCGTTCTTGTAAGAATTCAATAAATTTAATCATTCACGAAAATTTTTGGATCTTTGTAATATTTTAGTTTCATCATTTCATCAAAAGGTATATCCATGAAATGCAAACAATTTGACTATGTCAATTGAAATTTTTAAATGAATTCTATTCCCTTTAATTTGTTGAGATGCATAAATACTTAAGTCTATTATGAATTTGTCGATATTGACCAATTAATTGATCCAAGTTTTTTAGTGTTCGGATGAGGGGAGGTAAGTTATTTTATTATCTGAGCTAAAAATGCACATTGTTTTTTTTTATCATCTTTCATCTTTTTCAATTTCGAATTTCTGTTACAATAAATGTATTTGATTCGAAGGTCCATTTTGCCTAGGAGAACATGGAAGATCGAATGTTACATCCTTAAATAGAGAATATTTTAACTTTGATGACAATAGTTTAAACCATTGTGGTTCAAAACTTCTTTAATATTTTCTCTAGATTTTGGACACGCTAAAAGAATACATTGATATGGATATGCTTTAATATAAACTCTTCAAATTTTGTCCTGCATATCAATATGATACTCACATATCTACCTTCGCAAACTAAGATCATGCTCAAATGAATGATGATATTTAATTGGATTTTTATCACAATTTAATTGACTAATATTTGTTAGTGTATTTGATTGATCAATTGAACTTGAAGTTTTAATATTTTTTCATTTAAAAATGTATCAATTAATTCTTTCTTTTATACCTAAAAAACATAAATATGGATAAAATATTTGAATATCGTAGAAAATAATATTTAGTGAAACACATTACTATCAAATTTTAAATTACATACCTTAAAGTCCACAAGAGATATGTCTGCCGGAATAATCCTTGGTTTTACATTCAATTAGCTAAATATTGAAAAAATCATATTAACTATAACATCGACTTTGAAACATATGTATAAAAAATATGGTCTACATGTAACAATAAAATGAAAAAAAAATTAAGCATGCCAATTATTTTACCAATTAATTATCATTTTATTAATTTAATAACATTCAGTGATCTAATATTTGTGAAATAAATTTTCTGAATTCTAATATTGGTAACCTACTTTGCATACAAGAATATATATACACACATATAATAATAATAATAATAATAATAATAATAATAATAATAATAATAATAATAATAATAATAATAATAATAATAATAATAATACTTGGAAACACATCCATTAATTTAGTTAAAACATTTGATCAAAGATAAACAAATTATATCAAAATGAAAATTTAATGTAAAATTTCATTCCAAAATTTAATGTAAAATTATAAGCACTCCATCGTGGAAGGGGGACGCGTGGGTGGAGGCCTCGGAAGCGGTGCTGTGCGTGCCGCGAGATGTGGTGGTCCACGGGCTGCTGTCGCATTCACTTTCGTTGTCGTCTCCGTCGGAAAGCACTCGAAGTGCCACTTGCGTTCTTCGTGGCCTGCCATCGAGGAGTCACTGGATGATAATCATGGCTCAGAGGAGGGATTCGCCTCTTTGGAACTCAGGCGGATCAAGGTGGAAAGGGTCGCTTCCATGCCGACCATCCGAAAGATGCAGAACTCGAGGAGAGGGAAGAGGGAGGGCGAGGAGAAAGACGAGAGGTAGAATGAGAGGGAGAGAAATGTTGGGAAAGTTCGCGAAGTTCTCGAATTGGCTGAGAACTTTTGGACAGAATTTTTTGAACAAAAGTTCGGCCCCCTCATCACGTGACGAGAACTTGGAAGAGTTCCCGTCACAAAGGGAGTTTGTCAAAATTTTGCAAAGTTCTGAACAAAAATTTTCATCCAAACAATGCCCTATGGAATACATTTTAAAACTTCTCAATGTGGACTTAGATTACATAACTATCATGTTAGGAGTGGTTTTGATTTGATTAAAACTAATTTATCCGATTATGATTTATAAAATGATAATAATTGAATTTCTGTTGACATCTTTTTGTCACTTTATTATTGAACTATTTAACACACTCAAGAAATTTTTTTTTTTCATGAAAAACATCATAGTTATCTATACGCACGAGCACACCATCACTCCAAAAAATAAATAAATAAATAAATAAATAAATAAATAAATAAATAAATAAAACAAAATAAAAAATGTTATAGACGTACAATAATTTCTTTTTGTTGTGACTTCGGGAAAGCGACGTGAATCGTCCAATTGATCGCAAGTTGTCATCGTTCCCGGACAACATTTTCTTCGCTTAAATTAGGAGCTACAATTCACTCGACTTCAACTCCGCTTAAATCTAAGTCTGGGATTGTTGGCGGTCATCTGATACTGATCATATCGCGTCCGAATCTGAAGCCTTTCCGCCTCCGTGCTCCGGCCACCCTGCACCATCTAGCAGTTCAACGATACTTCGAAAACTGGTTTCCCCTGTTCGCTGAATTGGAGCGCTTTGGATCTCGGCTAAGTACTTGCTGTGGCGTTCTGGATCGGTTGGGCGTCCATCGATAAATATAAGAGGCTCTGGCACCGTTCTCGGTCGCCACGGAAGTGACCGAGTTTCCTCCTCCGGCTGTGAGGTAATGATTATTACGCGTTTCAGGTCGAGACGCCGAATTCCATACGGTAAATGCTTCAGTTGGCACCCAGAAATCTTGAGCTCTTGAAGGCTGCCCAGGCCTTGAAGCCCATCGAGTTCTGAGGATTCCAGCAGGTCTTCGCATAAGCCAATTGAAAGCTTTTCGAGACTTCCCGACAAACTCATGAGGCCATCTTTCGAGGTGTACAACCTCTCATTGTTCATCCACAGGGACAGCTCCTTGAGACGTGGAAGTTTCATCTCCAGCGCCACCAGCTTAGGGCAGTGAATGAATCTCAAGTCTGTGAGGCAAGGGAGCATTTTCCCTTCGCCGGCGACGTCCAGTCATCTCTCCAGATTCAACATCTCAGAGAAGGTGAGCTTTTGCAAGCAAGGAAAATTGCCCCCGACCCCAAAGAAATCTTTGTCCACCTTGGTGACAGCGTCCATTCCGCTGATCTCAGCGATCCTCAGACGAGGTAGTGCTCCTAGGGGCGGCAGCGTTTGGCATCCCTTCAGATTGAACAGTCTGATCTCCTCCAGGGAAGTAAGATATGGTCTTCTTCCTGTCATCCAAGAGGGGAACTCCTTGCCGGCATAAGAAATGATCTCGAGCTTGATCAGTTCTGCTGTCGGCTGCAGTCTTCGAAGTACCTCCTCCTGGGCTACTCCGTCGACCTTGGAATCATCTTTCCACACCAGTGCCAATGACTTGAGCATTCCCTTCTCGTGCAGCCATGCCATGGAATATTCACCGCCCACCCGCACCCTCTCCAGGTTCTCGAGACGCAGTTCTCCTTCGAGTTTTTCTAAACGTTGCAGCTCAGAGATGGCGTCTAGATCTTTTTCTCCGACGATGTACCGAGGCAAAGTGCGCAGGTTTGTGAGCTGTCCGATGCCGTAAGGCATTCAGTCCATCGACGTGCAATCCATTATGTTGAGGCAACTCAGTTCCTTCATATTCTCAATGCTCCCGGGTACCTCAATGAGGCATCGACAGCCAGAAAGGTCCATCTTTCGAAGGTTTACTAGGTCAGTGACACCATCGTTGAGCTTCCGTAGATGTTTACAATTCTTTAACTTCAGAAACATCAAGCTTCTAAGTTTACGGATGGATTGAGGAAGAATTGCGATATCAGTTTCTGAAAGGTTGAGGTACCTCAAGCTAAGCAACTTTCCGATGGCACGCGGTAGCTTCTTAATCATAGTGCATTGCAAATCCAACACGCGCAGGTGATTGAGTCCCGCAAGCGAATCCTCTGGGATCACTGAAATTTTGCACCTTTCACCAGAAAGAACCATTTGAGGTTCTCTGACTAGACCAAGAGCTTTCAGGTTTTTGGACAGTGCTCTTGGGAATTCTGATGTTTCAGAATTAGCGAGCTCTGGCCGATGATGGACGCTCTCTGGAACAGCATTGCGTCTCGAAGAAGAATACGAATGCCCACTGACATGGTGTGAGAGTTCACGCATCAAAGGAGACAATTTATAGGTGACCTTGCCTGATGAAGAGGACTCGAGCTTCTGAAAGCAGTCCTTCCACAGATTTGGTGCCGTATGGTCTTCGATCTGCGGTGCGTAGCGCTGGGCGATCAAAATGTCACTGAATTCCTCCATGTCATATATGTGCTCCTCCGGAAACAAGGTGCAAAACTGGAGGCTGTTCCTGAGGTGAACAGGGAAAAGTAGCTCATAGCTCAAACGGAAGGAATCAAGCAGTTCAGTATTGTCCTCCGGCATGAATCTAAAGTTGGTGTCGAAATTTTCGTCCGTGGGAACGGCGAATGAATTTGTCTAAAGCATCAATTGCTACTGTCACGCCGTAGCACTTCTCAAAAGTCTTTTGAACGCTTTGGGGTAGTTGCTCGTGGTTTTCTTGAGAGTCTTTCGCAGATCCACGCAGCAATTTCCGGCTGTTGTCCTCCGACAAACCCTGCAACTCGTAGCAGTCGGAATTCATCTTGGCGGCGACGCGGCTTCGAGTGGTGACGATGACCATGTTCCCGATCTTCCCGCTCGCTGCCGCCACCTTTGAGAGTTGCCGTGTGAGGGCGTCCCACGCCTTCTGGTCCTCGTTCCACAGGTCGTCCAAGACAAGCAGGTACCTCTTCTCCTTCATTCCTTCCTTCAGGAACGTCATGACATCATCGTCCTCGTCGTCCTCCTCCTCCTCCTCGTCGGCAGGGGACCGGTGCTTCTGCTTCTGCTGCTGATCATGGTGGTATCTAAGTTCTTCCGCCATGCGCTGCAGCACCCTCCTATGATCGAACAACGGCGAGACGTGCACCCAAATTCGTGCATCGAACCAGACGGCTTCACGAAGGACTGTCTGAGCCACGGCCGTCTTCCCGATCCCCGGCGTCCCGACGATTGGAATAATGCTGAGGAAGTGCGAGTCATCCACCAGTTCTGCTACTGGCCTCCATCTCCCTTTCAAGATATCTTGCAGCTTCTCGGTGTTGTATTCACTCGCGGCCAGCTGTTTTCGTAGTGCTCTGTAGTTGCTACGGGGGATGTACAGCGATCTGCTGTACATCAGCACTAAGACGTTGTTGACATCTTCATTTCTGCCAACGAAGTCTTCATCTTTGGTAACATTTCTCTCCTTAACAGTTACTCTCTCCTTGAACAGAATGGTATCATCTTCATCCTGCGCGTTTTTGCGATACTCCACTGTTATCTTGTTCAATTCGTCGACAACTTCACGGCGAAACCTGTACTTCTTGATTAGGGTGATTCCCTTCATAAAATCTTCCCCAGTTCCCGGGCGGCCGCCGCCGCCGCCATGTCTTTCGTGCCAGCTCCAAATCTTCTCCAGCAGCTCGTCAGTTCTGTGGTTGAGTTCTAGGAGCTCCTGGCGCGGGCGGCTGCGATGTCCGGCAGCGGACCGGGCGGCGGTTCGAAGCTCCTGCAGCGTTGCTTCGATTCCGAGCAAGCGGCCTAACTCCTCCATCTCCTCCAGCTCCGCGAGCAAGCACCGTAGATCCGCAGCTGCCATCTCTCTCTCTCTCTCTCTCTCTCTCCCGCTCTTTTGTGAATTGTTGTCTGTAATGATTGGTGTAATGATCAGAAGTGACAGAAGCAGTTAGATATCGTTTGGCGCGCTTCCCCTGCAAGTTTTGCTGGATTCATTACTTCTCCTGCACTTCGCTTGCTCTTTTTCTTTCCGATGGAACCTCCACATGTGTTGGGGGAAAGAAAAGGATCAAGTGCAACAGACGACGGGCATAAAGTAACAACAAAAAAATTAGTGTTTGATGTTTGGACGAAAAAAAGTAACCATGAATATTTGAAAAGTTAATTTGATAGATAAATTTTAATAAGTGTTTGAATAAAAAAAGTAAAAACTAAATGATATAATTTATTATTTTATAAGGTATAAAATTATAGTAAATTAAAATATTATGTATATTTAGTTAAAATAATAATACATAATTATTAGTTTAACATTTCCTTAAAAATAAATTGTGCTATAATATATTAATATTAATTTTTAAATATGCTATTAATATTATAATTTATGAAAATATTTATATTAAGTTAAAAAATTATTTTATAAGCAAAATGATAATATATTAATAATAAAATATTATAATTGATTATAATTTAAGATAATATATAAATAGTTTATGAATAATGTTAACATTAAATAGTAATTAATAATATTTTACTAATCGAAAGTAAAAAGAAAAAAAAGGAAAAAAAAAGTTTCACCGGGAGAACTTGAGAAAACTTTTATTCTCCTACATTATCACGTGACTAATTAAGACGGTGCTCAAGTTCCGATAGCCAAACACTGTCTTAATTAGTCATCGAGTTTAATTAATTTGTATCATCTCAATAACACGTTTAACTTTTAACGAGCGAGATTCTCAGCGAGAATTTTTCTATGATCATCGATTTTTAAACTCAAAATTTTTGTTTAAGGAAACTCTAATTCGTCGTGTGATGCAAAAATGCATCGGATAAATTCTGATTGTGACACCGTCGTCATTTTGTTGTAGACTATACTTTTCGTGTGACTACCAGCTACCAACGCATTCCAAGATCACTTCAACTTTTTTTTTTACAAAGAGAAAAAAAAGGTTAAAACTGATAATGAAGTATGCCTATACAATAAGATGCTTGGATATAATTCTAATTATATCATTTATTTTGTTTAAGAGTTGAAAGTTTATATCGGAGTGAAAACAAAAACCTTAGTTCTTACCTTTAATTTTTTTTACAATATTTTTGGTACACAACATCAAAATATTTTCCGACTAGAAAAAGTTGTCAAACATCTAATTGTGACAAAGCAGGTCAATGAAAAAAGAAAGTAAGGATCAAATATTTTATTGATATTTCTTTTTTGTATCTAAACTTGACTTGGAAATGCGAGAATTGTTTCAGGCCTTATTTCTATCGAAAATTCTGGATAGATTATTCGTTTATCTTCAGAAATTAAATAAATAATGTTTCATTAGTTTTATGTCAAAAATATGCATTGTCAATAATATTTTATTAATTAATTCTAAAAAGTAAAGATTTACTGGAAGGAGTTTAAGTTGAGACGACTCTTACAAAGGCAATACACTCTTAGTAATGTAACACCGCAAAAGTACGGTCCTAAAGAGGCTATCAATTTTCATAATATAATTTTTCAAAATATAAAAATTATAGAATATTTTCAATAATAACTATAATAAATAAATTATTCAAAATAAAATATCCATAAGTTCCCAATTATAATGTGAAAAATAGAAAACTAAACAACTAATACTCAATGCATATTGTCATTTAGTTGAGGCACCTGTGAGGTCATCCTCTGTTGTTCACCTGCAATGATTTAGCTAAAAACAATCGACGAGTAAAAGTATTCAATACTAATGGTCTAAATAAATAATAAATATGCCCAATCGATCATGAAATATGATTAATCATAGATCAATTGAGCAATTAATACAATAATAAACTTCAATGATTAAACAATGGAGGAGGGGGTGGCGCCTCCCCTCTAGCGCCGAAACACCTCTAGCGCCGAAACAAAGGAGGGGCACGTCACTCCCCCTCCCTTCATTTCTATAATGTCTCGAGATTTTTTTTTCTTTTGTCTGTCCAAAAGGTTATCTCGGTGACGCCACTCAATTTTATACGTTGACTTTGATAAGTTAATAAACTGACTTACATAAGTGGAAGTCTAATTTACAACACTATTATAATATGCGGAAGCTATTTATACAATATATAATAACCTGTGAATTAGGATCCACGTTTAGACAATAATGGACCCTATATCGATGTGCATGTCATCCGTCAAAGGAGTAACCAACCGACTCACCATCACCGTCACCATCATCTGTATGGATCCAAATACAGGGGCAAAACCCAATGAGATAACTCAGTATGTAGGATCACCCATAAAAATAACCATATGAACCGTGTTCAATACCAATATTAATGCTATCAATAAACAACAATATATAATTGGTCAGAATATATAACATTTAACAATAATCAATAAATCATAAACACTTTGACCAATGATAATAATTATCCATATCATCCATTATTGATGATCAATATCTATTCAATTTGATTCAATTATCTTAAATCAATTACCAATTGGCCATAGGTCAGTGAAGGCCACAATAAATAATTATAAATTATCATTTCTATTAACAATTTATCTATTCAATTTTTCATCATCCGCTAGGGAGCAATTCAGTTATCAACAAGTCATTATGACGCAATTCAATCAACGATGTAATTCAATTAACAATTCAATTCAATTAATAATTTAATTCAACTAAGAAAACATTCATCGACCATAATGATCTCCATCGACCACAATGGATCTCCATCGATCACAAGGATCTCCATCGACCACGAGGGCCTCCATCGACTATAAAGGTATCAATCGACCACGAGAGTCTCCATCGACCGTAAAGGTCTCAATCGACCGCAAGGATCTCCATTAACTATTATGCATTAACAATCGACTCCATGAGCCTCCATCGACCGTAAAGGCCTCAATCGACCAAAGGGTCTCCATGATGCATCAACAATCGACTCCATTAGCCTCTATCGACCATAACGGCCTCAATTATCAATTTACAATTCCATAATAGCAATTTTTCATATCATCACTTGGACGATTCGCAACCAATATTAATAATTCCATTATCTATCAATTTATGCCAATTGAACAATAGGTCATTAATCCATAATAAATTATTATTAATTAGCATATTACAATTATAATTGATTAACATTAATCAACATAACAATCACAATCAATTGACCAATACATATCAATGCATGGTCAGGAACAATCAATGCTATTAAACAATATAATTAACCGCAATTATTTAAAAATATATTTTAAACCCTTAAAATCCGGCCCGCATTAGGACAAACTCGAGCCGGTTCATCTATTTTATTTTCTCCAATTTTCATATAAGACCCCGGGCCATATTGGCTCGGTTCCAATCCATTATCAATGAGTCTTCGAAACCTGAGCCGGATAAGCCGAAACCTGATTCGGTTCTATGATATAATCTCGCGTCACACTCGGGTAAGAGAACGGTCCGGATTCTATTGAACTTGGGCCGGGCACAATAGAACTCGAGCCGAGTTCTATCGTCATTAGAAAATTGTGTTTCGGACAACTTTCGATCATCCTATCTATGCTATACGATATCTAATAGATGCAAACAATATATAATGTAATCTCAATAAAATGGATAAGAGCTCCGGGTCCATGTCGCGGAAAAAAAATCGACGTCATGGGGATCCCCATACGTACCTCAAGTTAGTTGAAAAATTAACTCTATTTTCGATCATTAGTTGATTGCACCAATGCCGAATTTCGACAAGCAATTATTTGCAATCCTTTTCCTTTATATATTCTATTTTATTTTCCTGTCCGAAAAATTTAATAAATAAACTATATAAAAATTATAAATGAAATGAAAGAAAATATCTATTTCTTCTTTCTTCTCCACGTGTTTGCATTCTTCTTTTTCTCTCTCTTTTTTTTTCCTACGTTATTTTCTCCAATTCTCTTAATCCCTTACATCTTCTCTCTCCAAATGTCTTACTCTCTCACGAAACTCTTTTTTTCGTGTTTTGGGCAAAATGTCTTATCTTCCCTTCTATTACTCCCTCTCTTTTGTTTTTTTTACTCTTTTCTCTCTCGTAGACACGGTAGAAATAGTGTTTCCTCAGTCAAATAAATTTCTGTCCGAGAAAATTATTAGATCCCCTTTTTTCATCCTTCTCTCTCTATTTCTATTGGGTCGGAGACAAACGTTTGATATATGACATTATGACGTCCACAAAATTGCTTTGAATACAAGTGATTAAATAAATAAACGATGGAATTAATTCATCACCCAAAAAGGAATCCTCCGTACCTGTACGTACGAACAATCCCGACGCCTCCGACACGAGGACTTCACGATACGAAGAAAATAATTTTTCTCTCTCTCTCTTTTTAAGTTTAGTCGGCCAACTCCTTATTTATAGAATTTATAAATCATTAATTTAACTCTAACTATAATATCTAAACCCACTCAAATTTAATCCTTAATTTATCTCTTTAACCAATTCGTATTTATTCTAATAATTGAACAAATAAATTCTGAAATTAATTAAATAATCCCATTCTTAATCTCAATCTAGTTATTGATTTCTACTCCCAATGGAATTTAATTTTCTTCAATCCATCAAACACTCTAGTTCAATTATAAAATTACTATATTACCCTTGATAAAATCGTGGGACGTTATAGTTTCACTCCGCGTCTCCGGTGATGTGGAGCAGGGGGGTGTGAGGGTAGCCCCCCTAGGACGGGGGCAGCACCTCCTCTCCTTTTTTATCATTTTAAAAATATTTATTATATAATAGTTTAAATTATTAAATATTAAAAGAGATGAGAGAAGAGTAGTTTAGTTATTTAATAAATTAGAAAAATCGAAAACAATGGTAAAGTTAACAGAACTGGACTCATGGGCTAAAGTGAAAATCGGAATAATTTAAGGAGGTGCTATGGTGAGTTCATAAATTAAGATCAAAAGTGAAAAATCATGATAGTTTAGAGAAGGTTTAAGAAAATAACTCTAATTAGTAATTAATAATTTTTAAATAGTAATGGTCTTATCAATAATCAATTATCGACTCTATAATAACTGGTTATTAGTCAATACAATTCAATTCGATTTAACAATAAATGTCAATTCAATATCAATTTTATCAAATGGTTATGATCTATTTAATTTCAAGTCATTTCAATATTCAATCATATCCGATTTGAATGAGGCGCACACAATCAATTAAGAGACAACATGCTACTTTTACGTAGACTAATAGGGATCAATGTCATGATAAATCAATCAATAATAAGAACATTGAATTTATGAATGTCAGGAACTAGAGCCAAACATGATGGACATAATTTTCATTAAATGTTGGTGTATCATTTATCTAGGTAATAAACTAAATAATATGTAATTTTTTAAAAAATAATGTACTATTTTCGGTACTAAATAAATAATATTTCCTTAAAAGTATCGAGAACACAACAAGTGGCATCTATAACATGATGACAAGTGTCAAATTTATATATATATATATATATATATAATTTAAATTTTTCAAAAAAATAAAAATTATTTTATAATATTCTTCTATATAAGGTAACAAAAATAAAAGAAGATTAAATTTATGACCATTTTTTAATTAAAAGCATAGTTTTTTAGTATGATTAAAATAAATAATATTTTCTCTCTAAAATAAAACGTGCAAGTAAATACTAATTCCTTCTTAAAAGATAATTTGTTATTTTTGGAAATAAATAATTCAAATTTATGAAATTGAGACCAAATTAAGAAATATTTTTCGTTTTAAAAGATAATGGACAAGTATACTAAAAAAAGAAAATTTCCTCCTTAAAAGCTGATGAATTATTTCAGAAATAAAAAATATTTAATTTGAGTATGAGTAAAATAAATATTTTTTTCTTTGTAAGAGGTAATGTACAAGTATAATAAAATATTGTACTATTTCATTCTTAGAAGATATTGTTTTATTTTCAAAATTAAAAAAATAATTTAAAATAAAAACAATCAATTTGAGTCCAATGAAAATTAATATTTCCTTTTAAAAGGAAAAAATTATAAATCATAAAATAATTCTATGTTTGGAAAATAATTAATTATTTAAGAAAAAATAATTTAAGTAGAAGTTGAGATGATGACAAATTGAAATTGAGTTTTAAAATTTTTACTATTTATTACATTTAAATATTAATAAATTAATTTTAATAGTTATTATAAATTATAGTATTTTAATTGTAAATTATATATTTTTGTAATATTAGTGATCCTTGACATGGGATTTAGCACTAGTATATGTTTTTGTTAAATGTTTTTTTCAATCTTTGTGTGTTAACAAAACTTACGTAAGGTTAACCAAGATGGTTGGCACAACTAGACAGTGGAGTGGAGTTGTGTCCTGAGGTCATTGGGTGCTATTAGCTTCAGGTTCAATATTCAGAGTCGTCACATTAGCCAGAGTTTATCCTCGTACCGTCAGGGTTTATCCTCTTAATTACCACTTCTCACCGAACACCGGATTAGTCAAGTGCTAGTAGTGTGTGAAGCTTAGATGAGGTGGCGGATGGGGAAGGAAGCGTGAAGAGATCAGAACACACAAGCTATAAGGCGGCGCTTCAAACCAAAGGTGGGGAAGAAGGAAGCAATACAGTCAGGAAGAGATGCGACCTGCATGCATGCTTCAGATACCCTTCGCCGGCATGAAGTCTTCAACGTTCATCCTCCTAGTCCTCTTTGCTGCGATCCATGCGCCGGCAGATCCGGAGATGCCGGATGTGCACCGTTCATGATCTCGTCTTCTCGTGACTTGCTCAAGGCGCTCCATACCATCGCCGGGACCTTGACATCTGAAGATTCCGACGGGTTCACGTTATTGATGAAGGTGTTAGATGTGTTGATGGGTGCCCTGGACCAAGGAATGAACCTCATTGCGTTCAATGTGATGATGTCAAGGATCATCTTTGACGCCGCATCCACGACAACGTTTCGAGAGGCACGGCCGCCGATGCATCTAATATCCTAAATAAAATGCTCGATGTCTTCGCCAATATATTTAGAGGATGAATAAAAGAAGAAAATAAGATATGATAAGAAAAGTTTGAAAGAGAATAAAAGTGTTATTAGATAAGAGATAGGAAAAGAGAATTCCTAATTAGATTAGGAGTTGAAGTTATAATGGACAACATGAAGTTTACGTAAAGACTGCCACAAACTTGTGGCTCAATATGCAAATCATGATCAATCAAACGTCGGCCGAAAGGCGACGAGGAATGCAACCCCCGCTGCAAAGAGGCTCCGGAGCTCACAGCCACTGCAACTGATGCCGGCGAAGAACCTTTCTTGGCACTATGATTGGAAGGGGAGACGCCGACGCTGGAGGAGTAGGATACAAGTTGTCATTTGGACGTGGCAGCTCCTTTCTGGTGGCGTGGTGGACGTCGGCGAGCCTCACGAGCCCCTTCTTCACCTCATTTAGTGAGAGCACCGACGCCAACCTTGGACCTCCGGGCACGACGTCAGCGGTGCCGATGGCGATGGCGGCCCCTCAATTTCCTTTCAAACTTTATCTTTCCTTAATAGATCCTAAAATTTGGATTTATTTTAATTATGGAAGGTAATTTTTAAATTGAAAAAATGTTGGGGTGTCACAATAATTCATTTATTTGTATAGGAAAATATGTCCTTCCTCCTAATACTGAAATTGATAAATGGATTCTAAATTCAATTGCTAAGAAATGGAGAAGTTATATGTCAGGTCTCAAAACAAAACATATTCTCAATCAGAGGTCAGAACTAGATGTAGCGAGGGAAGCTCCGAAAGAAGTTCCTTCTCAACAATGGATTGACCTAGTCTATTATTAATTCTCTGAAAAAGGGAAAGTAATCATTTCATATTTATTTAATATTTAAGTAAATATGGTGCTTGTGATGTTGATTTTTTGTTATTTGTTAGAAATTTTCTGCAATAGATAAAAGAGCATGTGCACATCAAGTTGCTCGTGCAGAGGAAATTATGTGACATGAACATGATGAAATAGAATCTCAATTTCAAAATAAAATGCGGGAAATGAAAAATAATCATCAAGTAAGCATTTTAACCGAGGAAATGAAGATGAATTATCACATTCACAAGTAAGCACTCTTCCTTCTTTTTTACAATTTGTACAATGTGAAGGTATACTACTGGATACTTCTAACTTTATCATTTTGTTTATAAACATGGCCAAACAACGTGAAGATGGAAGGAAATGATAAAGTTTCAAAAGTCTTCTATTAGAAATTTTTAGATGTATCATATTTTCCTTTTTTTTACTAAGGATGTTGGTGATTAAAAAATGACGTGTCACAAATTTTTCAAAGTTTTAAATTGGATATCTAGATTGCCTTCTTGCGTATATTTTATTTATCAGATTTGCAAAACCATATATATATATGTGTGTGTATACCATATGCATGTTAAATGATATAATGAATTAATATTTATAAAATAATAAAATAATTTAAGACATTTCTTAGCATAATAAAATTAATTATTTATAAATGATATAATGAATTAAATGATATAATTATGGCGTCTTTAAAGAACACATTTCTTAGTATGTGTCAATTTTCAATTGTGATATTTAAAAAAAAAGTTAAAAAAAGAGAATTGAAGACACAAAAATAAAAGTGTTATTAAATTAACAACATTTAATTATAACGCTTGTTATAACGTTCTTAATTGACAACACGGGACGATGGATATAATAATGTCCTTATATTAGAGGCGTTAATGATGCAATATCAAATAGTGTCTTCAATTTAGCGACACAAATTAACAACCCAATAGTTATTATGTAAAAAAATATACCGTTTGTTAAGTGTTATTTTTTTTCTTTCAATCTTTGTGTGTTAACAAAACGTACATATTAAAAAAATATATAAATAGACCGAGTCGACGTCGGAAGAGTTGCCCGGAAAACCAAAGTCCGACTCCTAACACCACGTGGAGTTGGTCATGACATGAGGTGTATAAATACGGCGCAACATGCATGCGATGCGAGGTGCCCAACTGCATGCGATGCTTCAGAGACCCTTCGCCGGCATGAAGTCTTCGGCGTTCTTCCTCCTCGTCCTCTTTGCTGCGTCGTCGTTCGTCGTTCCATGCGCCGGCAGATCCGGAGACGCCGGACGTGCGCCGTTCGCGATCTCGTCTTCCCGTGACTTGCTCAAGGCGCTCCATACCATCGCCGGGACCTTGACAGCTGCAGAGAAACTGAGAGCCATCGACGCAGCAGCTTCGGGGTCGCACCGCATCACCCGGGAAGATTCCGACGGGTACACGTTCATGATGAAGGTGTTGGATGCGTTGATGGGCGCCATGTACCAAGGAATTTTCCGCTTCATCGGCTACCCCGGAATGGACTTTCATGCGCTCAAGGTGTGGATGTCAAGGATCATCTTTGACGTCGCCATCCACAACGTTCCGGGAGGCAGGGCCGCCGATTCGTCTAATCTCCTGAATAAAATGCTCGATGTCATCGCCAGGGCCGCCATCGCCTTCGGCGCCGCTGACGTCGGGCCCGGAGGTCCAAGGTCGGAGTCGGTGCTCTCACTGAATGAGGTGAAGAAGGGGGTCGTGAGGCTCGCCGACGTCCACCGCGCCACCAGAAAGGAGCTCCCACGTCCAAACGACAACTTTTTGTATCCTACTCCTCCAGCGGCGGCGGCGTCTCCTGTTCCAGTACTATCGGTGCTAAGAAAGGTTCTTCGCCATCAGCTGCAGCGAAGGCTGTGAGCTCCGGAGCCTGTTCCTCGTCACGTCTTCTTAGTTTGCTCTTTCTTTGTAGGTGTAGTTTTGGTCTTTACGTAAACTTCATGTTGTCCCTTGTCTTCTTAGTTTTGCTCTTTCTTTGCACGTGTCGTTTTTAGTTACCAGTATGCATACAAAGTATATTGGTCTTGCAGTTGTCGGAGCCCATTGCTCATGTCACATACTGAGATTATGTATTTTTTTTTTAATGAAACTAGTATAAAACCCACGTGAAAAAAAACAAATTATGTAATTTTTAAAATAAATTACTTTGTTAAAATATATGTAATTTCAATTGAATATAAGTTTTTTTTAATTTCACAATATAATTTGTTATTTTATCCTCATTAATGCATCAAGGATATGCTCCTTTGTGTTCCCTATTTTTTAAATTGTTGGATTAAGAATCCACATATGATGTTTGATTTATTTTCATTTAAAAATTTTAAGTCTATATACTTTTAATCTCGTACATAAAAAATAGGAGATGCGATATTTCAACTTTAGAAGAGGAACACTATCATCGATGGTTAAAATATCCTAAATGTGAAGATAATATGGAAATGAGTATTTTAAAATATAATTTTTAATAGTGTACATAATAGTAAATTTTCAATAAGTTAATTTATTATACAGCAAATACCTTTTATATAATTATTAGTTTATCAAAATAAAATTTTATTGTATTAATAATATTGAATGTTATTTAATTATTACAATATTTGTCATGGAGCTTAAATTATCATTAGTAGTTTTAATTTCTTACTTATCATGAGTTTTGCATCATTCTACATAAAGTTTTAGATTTAAAGTTAATAATTAAATAACACAATTAAACTTTTATAATAAAAATGCATTAAAAGTTTATAAGTGTATTCTCGTTATCAGTTTCCAGATCATATGTATGCATACCTGAGTCAACTTTTATATTTAATTACTATCATGGATTCTTTTTATTTTTAACTATCATTATTACAGTTAATTTTGGAAATTTTAAGATTTATAGTGGAATATTTTTTCCATTGTAATTAAAGATTAATTTTTGATAAATACATTTATAATTATTAATATTTTTTGTTATAAAATTATATAAAATAATAATTTTTTAGAACATTTTTTTCTTAAAATGTTTCAATTGGTAGACACCGATTCATATAAATAAAATATTATCATAACTTTTCAACTTAACAAAAAACACTTCATATATTACTATGTTTTTTTTTTAGTTATGGAGTAACTTTCCAATTAGCATATAAGTTAATATTTTATATGGACGCTTCTACTTGCACCAAATATCATCTTCTCCTTTAGAATCATGTCGAGAATATACAAATAAAATTAATTTATGAAGATAAACATAAATTTAATAGTAAATTTGTATTTTTCATGTAAAATACTTTTTTAAATAAACTAATTTCTACGAGTGTTAAATAACTACAAATATTAGTCAGGATGTTTTCTAATAATATATAGCATTCAAAACGATTAGGGAGTTAATTGATATATTTTATACGTCTTAATGCATGGCCCCATATGTGTGCCCTAAGCTTCCATTTATAATTTGTCCTCCCAAATAGGGAGAAAATTGTTATTTTGTTGGTATTTCAACTTATAATCAAATTACTTGTGAACTAAAATGCTTCAAATTTAATTCTCAATTAATTTAGTTACGTCTTTTACTTTTTATTTTACTAATAAATTAAATACTAATAAAGCTTTGATTAAAATGTAGGAAATGATAAGTGACAATTTTTACACACCCACCTCTACTAATCATTTTGTTAGAGAATGATAAATTTAAAAAAGGTGTGGAATTATGTCAATATTTTAATGCAGATAGATCATGTTATATTATTAGGTTTATGAGCCAATTTTCTTCTTAGTGGCATGTTTAGTTTTAGTATTTCATTTGAATCAGGATTTTTTTAATATAGAAAAGAATACAAAAATAATTATTTTAAATTTCTTGGTAAGTTTGTTTATTTTACATTTTAAAATAATATTTGCTATGTCTGATTTTTATTCTTGATTATTTTCTAATATTTTTAATATGTATGTAATTCATATTTTATGATATATTTTAACTATCCAATAAATGGGACAATGTATTTAATAATATTTATATATGCCAATTGTCAAATATAGATAGAATATTACGTTATTAAGTTTATGCACCAATTTTTCTTTTAGATGGCATGTTATAATTAGGACGTTTTAAATAGTATAAAAATATAAATATTATGATTTGTTATTTATAAAATGAAAATGAACTTTTTCTTAACAATATACTTTTGAATCTTGTATATTTTTACTTGATTCTGACATATTTTTAGCATAATTTAGGATTATTTTCACATCTATATGTTGGATTCTCTCAACTTGGTAAAAATATGTCTCATGTGGCCTCATGCAGTGTTGCATAATTCTAGTTAATTAAGAAAAAAAAGCAGTTATTAAACATGCAATTTGAAACTATATTTTGGTAACCAAAGATGAAATCGGTTATAGGAAACAAAATAATAATTAATTATACTATACTAATTATTAGTCTAAATTTGTCACTTGTTCACCAGTTTTTTTTATAATGAGTATCATTAATTGGATAATTTAACATAGTTAACTATAGTAATTTATTTTACTTATGTATACATAATTAGATATATCTCGTAACTGACTTTATAAATAATTATTCAATAAAATTTTCATACATAACTGCACACATATGTGAAAGCCAAGATACATTTGTTAACTATTAATTTAAGAAAAAACCATCAATGATTAGTTACCACTTACCACCTAAATTGCTACAAATGTGGCATTAAGATCACAACTAACTCCATATTATCAAGATAAAAGTGGTCTAAGGATTATGTAAATATACAAAAAGAAAGAGTTAGGCGCCATCAAAGCAATAGTTCTAATACACTATTTTTTTTTTTGAAGACATAACATCGTTCATGATATTCATATTGCTTAAGAAAAATATCTTAAGAGAAAAAATGATAGAAAATCCAAATAGTAAGGAATAAAAATAATAAAATATGATATAAAATGATTGATTGAATATCTAAATAGCAAAGAATAAAAAAGTATTACTATTTGAATACATGTTAAGAATTGAATTTGTAAAAGTAAAATAATTATAACAACAATATAAAGATAAGAGTTATAACTCACAACAATATATATATAATATATATATATATATATGGAGATAGAGAGAAGATGATGATGAAATTTACGTGAAGAAGAGAAAAATGTGGAGAGACATTGATTCAGTTTGATTTTCTGAGGTATTTATAAGGTGATGTTATGATGAGAATGATGGAGACAGTTGCTAATTGAAATAATCATCATCCACTAACTTTTATAATGAGTAACCGACCAAAAAATAGTTATAATGTATTAATATTTTATTTAACTAATTATATCATTTTAACTGATTTTTCAATTAATTATATAATTAATGAATATTATAATTAACTATCATAGCTAATCATTAAAAATTAGTATATTAATATTATAATTAAATATAACATTGTAGGTACTATATGGTCATATATATAATATTGTGTGGATTAAATTAGTATATTAATTTTGTAATGACTGATGTATATATTAGGATTTAACTGGTTAAACAAATTGAATATATATTTATTAAAAAATTAATTCTGTAATGACTATTTTATTTATTGGGATTTAATTGGTTTTAAAAACAATTTAATCTATATAATTATTAAAAATAATTGTATTATATTATCATGTACCATTATATAATTATATAAAGGGCAATCAATCTATAAAAATGCAATGTAATCTAAATAGATTCATGCATCTTTCAAAATCGCCAACATTTTCTATCTAAGAGTAATTAATTTATAACATTTTTAATGATTGAATTTTCCTTTTAATGGGTGATATTAGTTGTCTCATGGAGATATACACATTTAGTTATTACATTTATTATTTAAGTGCTTGAAAACTTATTTGTATTATTTATAAGTATGGACATGTGGCACTTCAAAAAAGGTGTCAAATGTCATTCTCTCCTTAGAAGTACTCTCTCTTTAATATAATATAGATTCTTGACAATATATTAAGGTTATTATTATTATTATTATTATTATTATTATTATTATTATTATTATTATTATTATTATTATTATTATTATTATTATTATTATTATTAAATAAAAATATAGTTTTCTATTACAAAGACGAAAAGTTAAAGGAGACGAGGCACCCAGAGAGAGAGTGTGTGGCTAAGTTATTCATTTTCTACATCATCATCATCTCATTATTAAGTATGTAGCTATTATTTTATTCTCTCTTTTTTATTTTGTCTTCAACTCTAACTATACTTTTTGCTTCTTTTCAGAAACATAATTCTCTTTTATATATCCCTTAATTTTTATACTAAAGTAATAAAATAAATATTATTTATTTTCTCGATGTCTTGGGTGACACACTCGTCTGGTAATAATTTTTTGCCTCTATGATATATATAATGAGTGTGTAAATCACTTTTGGTTTACATATGTAAGTCAAGTAAATGAATGGTTGAGATGCATCGTCAAAACCTCTGCATCTAAAACTGTTTGGAAAAGTTGTTTGGGGGAGAAAAATCCAAACTTCAACAGCACCCACACCATGGCCCCTATTTCCAACAAACACGGCGTCTCAACTCATCTTCTTGACAATCTCCATTCTGGCCGCACTATTATCATCAGCGCTCAATTTTTTCGTGAACTTTTTAATGAAATTATGTATTTTTTAATGAGATTATGTATTTTTTTAATGAAATTCTTGACAATATATTGAGGTTTGAAGAATTATTATTATTATTATTCCCCAACTAGTGAAGACTCTCGCATGTACAATTAAAAATAATATTAATATTTTTATATAATAAAAAATACTTTAAAAATAAGATCTTTTTGAATTATAGAATTTAGTTATAAGTAAAATTATTACAAATTTTGTCTGTTTATATGATATATGCATACGTATTCAATGTCTTTTTCATAATTAAAATTTTCCAACGCGTCTTAATTTTTTTATTATGTAATATAAAAAATATCTACCAATGATCAAATAGAAACATTGAGTCCATTTCTTATTTCTTGGTATGAAGAATTCAAACAAGGAAATATTTAGGAGGGAAAGAAATGTCTCTTCATCCACATCAGAGACCTCCAACTTCTATTTATATGAAATCGTATATCATGTCTTTTACAAGATATCGGCGATATAAAAGAAAGATGTTACAAACAATGTTACAAGTGACCTGATATGTACAAATAATAGAATTAACTATCAACACTCTCCCGCAAACTAGGCTTGGTAAACATAGGACATGCCTAGTTTGGAGAACATAACTATGCTCACTCAAGGCCTTAGTGAAAATATCAACTAATTGCTCTGAAGTATTGACATAACATGCTTTAAGTAATCCAGCTAGAATAAGCTCTCTGATGAAATAACAATCAACATCAATATGCTTAGTTCTTTCGTGAAAAATAGGATTAGTTGCAATATGAATTGCCGCATTGTTATCACATTCAATAAGGATTGGTTTAGGAATCTGAATTCCTAATTCTGTAAACAGCCGATCAAGCCATATAATTTCATCAGAAAGACTTGACATGCTTCGATACTCAGATTCCGCAGAAGATTTTGACAATGTTTCTTGCTTCTTAGACTTCCAAGACACTAAAGCATCTCCAAATTTGACACAAAAATCAGTTAGCCGCCCAATCAGCATCGCAAAAACCATGTAAAGAACGTGTACCATTCGTAGGAAAGAAGAGACCACTACCTGAATTCTTCTTCAAATATCTCACAACTCGGGAGGCAGCCTCCATATGAGATTGTTTAGGAGAATGCATGAACTGACTCAAGTGTTGAACTACAAAAGATTATCCGGACGTGTGATTGTTAAGTAAATCAATCTTCCAAGAAGTCTTTGATATGTTCCTGAATCAGTTATCACTTCATCTAGATTATCAGGTGGAAAAAAAGTATCATACTCTATTGTCGTAAGCTTCAAATTTAGATCTAAATGAGCGTCAGAAACTTTGGCGGCAGAAACCCCTTAATCAGCAATAAGATTGAGAGCATATTTCCTTTGATTAAGTATAATACCTTTATCTGAATGCATAACTTCTAAATCCAAAAAGAACTTAAGATCTCCAAGATCTTTGATACCAAAGTGAGAAGATAATACACTTTTAGCCTCTTGAATTAATCCAGAATGATTTCCTGTCACAATTATATCATCCACATATACAAGAAGTACCACTATCTTATGTCATGATTTCTTGGTAAACATGGAATAGTCCAAATGACTTTGCTAAAACCAGTAGAGATGAGAGTCTGAGTAAGCTTGATATTCCATTGTCGTGAGGCTTGCTTGAGTCCATAAAGGGATTTTTGTAGTCTACATACTTTGTAAGTGGAAGAACAGGACTCTCCCGAACTACAAAATCCAGGAGGAAGCTGCATATACACTTCCTCAAAAAGATCGTCATTGAGAAAAACGTTGTTGACATCCAAATGAAACAAGGGCCAAGATTGTCGAGCAGCAATGGCTAAAAAACATCTGATAGTAACCATCTTGGCGACAGGAGAGAATATTTTTTTGTAGGCAATACCCTCCAATTAAATGAAGCCTTTAGCAACCAATCATGCCTTATATCGAACAACCTCTCCAACTAAATTCAACTTGACCTTATAAACCCACTTACAGCCAATAGCTTATTTGTTAGGAGGAAGATCAACGAGGTCCCAAGTGTGATTAGCCTGTAGAGCTTCCATTTCAAGTTTCATGGCTTCGATCCAGTTTGAATCCTTGGCAACTTGAGCAAAAGAAGTTGGCTCATGAACAACATTGAGACAAGCAACAAAGGCAAAGTACCAATAAGGCCCAACAGAGGTATGAGCATAAGTAATAACATAATCATGTAACCAGTTGGGAGGCTTAGTATGCCGTCGAGGATGAGCAACAGTCGTGGAAGGAACAATATCAGGAACAATATCGACTGCGGGAGGAGAAGAAGTAATATTAGAAAGATCAGAGGAAGAAACGACAAGACTTGGACTGGGTGGTAATATTGGTCCAGAATCAGCGTCATATATAGCCAGATGAGTAATAGTGAGTTTGTCTGAGAGAGGATCACAATGAAGCAATGGAAAAATATCCTCATGAAAATGAACATCTCGACTGACTGAAGTCCGTTTGGTGTCCAAATTCATTAGCTTGTATCCCTTTTGAACATCTGAGTAGCCAAAAAACAAGGAAGGAGCAGATCGAGAAGAGAATTTATCTCGATTTAGTAAGTTAGTGCAATAGCACAGACATCCAAATACTCGGAGATGTGATAGGCTAGGAGCCACTCCAAAGAATGCTTGATATGGACCGATATCATACAACAGAAAGTGGAGTTGGATTGATAATATAAATTGTTGTAAGTACACAATCTCCATAAAATTCTAATGGCAAATTGGTTTGAAATTTCAAGGCACGAGCAATTTCAAGAATGTGTCGATGCTTTCGTTCCACAACTCCATTGTGCCATGGGGTATAAATACAAGAAGACTGATGCATAATTCCTTTGGTTGATAAAAAAGTGTTAATTAATGCCTTGAATCCTACTTTAACTGAAAATTTATTTGGATCCAAAGAAGTAAAAGGAAACCTGTCTGACATATTCTGTATATTTCTTTATCATGAGATCATTAAGGAATTGATTTATTTACTTATTACAAGGTAGGTGTCTTATTTTTGAGATTAATATAGATTCCCGATTGGTCTCTAATTCATATCATCTATTAAAGGGAGTGCCTATATAAACTCCCTGGAGGTCCAAAGAGAAATCAATCGGTATCCTCTTATGTTTCTTCCATCTAATACAATTCTGCGTCGCCTTAAATTTCTCGAGTTTTCTCGCGGTGCATAATTTCTCTCGTGCATAAATTCTAATAAACTGGTATCAGAGCGAGACTTTATCGTCGATCCTCCGTCAGGCATAGAGATGGCATCGCACAACATGAACATCGAGAAATTCACGGGACGAAATAGTTTCACTCTCTGGCAGATCAAGATGATGGCACTTCTAAAATAACAAGGAGTCTGGGCACCGCTCGCAAACATACCGAAGAACAAACCAAAGGAGGAAGACTCGAAGGGCAAAGAAAAGAAGTCCGACCTTGCAAGTTTGGCGGCACAGGAAGACAAGGCGCACTCCATGATTCTATTGTGTCTAGCAGATGAGGTTACTATCAAAGTCGCTAATGAAGAAACAGCGGCGGCCGGTCTCTGGTCGAAGCTTGAGAGTCTCTACATGACCAAGTCTCTGACCAACAAGTTGTTGTTGAAGCAACGTCTGTTCGCCCTCCGCATGCAAGAAGATACCCCTCTGAAAGATCATCTTGATCAAATGAATACTCTGATGATGGAATTACGAGAGTATTAGATATCTGATTGCCTGATTCAATTTAAGGTGGAGATTTGTTAATTAATGCCTTGAATCCTACTTTAATTGAAAATCTCTTTAGATCCAAAGAAGTAAAAGGAACATGCCTGACATATTCTATATATTTTCTTATCATGAGATTGTTAAGGAATTGATTTATTTTCTTATTACAAGGTAGGTGTCCTATTTTTGGGATTAATATAAAGTCCTAGTTGGTCTCTAATTCCTATCATCTGTTAAAGAGATTGTCTATATAAACTCTCTTGAGGTCCAAAGAAAAATCAATCTGATCTTGTAATCCTCTTATGTTTCTTCCATCTAATACAATTCTACGTCGTCTTAAATTTCTCGGATTTTCTCGCGGTGCATAATTTCTCTCGTGCAGAAATCTTAACAAAAAGAATTGCAATCAGAATTTATAAATGTAGAGCCATTATCAATCCAAAGGATCTTAATTCGGTGACTAAACTGATTTTCAATCAAGTTGACAAAATGTTTCACATATTGAGCAGCATCACACTTGAATTTGAGAAGATATATCCAGGTCATGCGAGTAAAATCAGCAACTATAGTAAGAAAGAATTGAAAACCGTCATAAGTAGAATGTTGACATGGTCCCCAAACATCCATATGAACCAGCTCAAAAGGAAATTTAGTATAAGTAATGCTATTGGGGAAAGGAAGTCGTGTTTGTCTAGACATGTGACAAACTTTACAATGACACTTAGGTATCAAAATTTTCAATACTTAGGAAATCAAAAAAAATTCCATTCTAGAGTAAGGAATGTGTCCTAAACAACAATGCCACAATCGGAGAAAATTGCCATCACTAGCTTTAGTCTCTGCCACCTTGCCCTATGTGTTAGACTCCTTATTAACCAATCCTTGATGTACCAGGAAATACAAACCATTTTCTTTTCTACCAATCCCTTGACCAGCCCAGTGAAGAGATCTTGAAATATACAAAAGTCAGGATAGAATATCACTGTGCAGAAAACTTCTTGGGTGAGTGTTGATACATAAAGCAAATTGTACTTGAATTCTGGTATGTATATGACATCTTTAATACTTTGTTGGTCATTAATATGACACTTGCAACATGTGTAACATTAGCAAGGTTTCCATTTGGGACAACAATTGTTGAACATTATACATACAAGAGACATCCGAAATCACTTAGCTTTAGATGACTTGAAGTTGAAAAACTGATTACCTGCCATATTGGTTGTGTTGTCACCAATGATATTGTCTCTATTGAGAATCTTAAGAATTTGTTGATACTGATGTGTAGTAATAGTCTGATTTGAACTATTAGCAGAAGTAGATGCCAGCAAGCCTTCTGCATTTGTGACTTGAGAAACATCAGAAAATGCATTTTCCGTGGACTGGACTGCATTAGCTTGCCTGTAATTTCCAGTAAATTTAAACCCTAGAGGGAAACCAATGATTTTATAACATTGTGTCTTAGTATGACCAACTTTGTGACAATGAACATAGATCACTTTTTTTTTCTATTGTGCTGGCCTAAACTTCCTGCATTCTAGTATACTGAATTAGCTTATGGAATTGTTGGAATTGAGGTTGAGGACACTACATTTAAAGCCTGATTCAAGGAGTATGTATTATTTTTCCTCTGTTGCTCTTCTTCTAAAAGCATAGCATATACTAGGTTCTTAAGAGGAAATGGTCTCATTAGAATGATCTGTGATCATACAGCAATACATTTTCAGGATTCGAGATTTAGGATTGAGCAACAAATCATTCTGATCATACATCAATCCCATCAAAAATTGAAAAACTTTTAACTATCGAAAATACAATACATATTCAGGATTCGGTATTCCTAGCATGGGAATAACATTATACAAATCCTCCCAGAAGATTTTCAACTAGGTATGATATTGTGTAATACTAAAGGAATTTTGTGTGAACATAGTAATTTCCTTATGTAATTGATACATTCGTGAGGCACCAATTGGCCCAAATCTCTCTTTCAAATCTTCAGACACATGCAATACTGCCAAGAAGACCTTTAGAAACTGTTGAAATGATCCAAGAAAGGACAAGTGCATTGCATCATTTCCATTTTACAAGATCCATCTATGAATCCTAACTTATTTTTTGCTAAGAAGGCATTCAAAAGAGATCAACTCCACATTGAATAGTTTTCTGAACCATTTAATCATACTGGAACTAATACGAGACCAGGTAAATCTGATGGATGCAAGTATAATGGATGTGTAGGATCCAGAGTCAAAACTAGAGAGGAAGATGGAGGATTCAAGGAATCGGCCATTGATGATCCGAATCAAAGAGAAAAACCACAGCAAGATCTCAGATAAGCAATCGATTTGTAAGGATAAGAAACCAATTGTAAACAAGATCGAAAGAGCAATCGATATGTAAGAATGAAGAATCAATTGCACGAAGAAGGACCTGATTGTGGAATTTCGCCCAAAATTTTTACGTAGACAAGAAGCTTCAGGTAGAGATCTGCAACACTCCAGAATCCGCAGCCTGCTTTGATACCATGTCAAGAATTCAAACAGAGAAATAATTTGGGAGGGAAAGAAATGTCTCTACATCCACATCAGTGACTCCAACTTCTATTTATATGAAATCGTATATCATGTCTTTTAAAAATTATAAAAATTATAAAATTAAAATTTCTATATTTTAAATCAATAAAAATGGAGTTATTAAGCATAAAAAATAAATGCATGTATCCATACTTTGATCCTCTCTTCCTCAAATAAGAAAATGTGTGATCGCATGATGTAGCGGGGTAAACATGAAAGTAAGATCTCCTCTAAAAAAACATGAAAGTAAGATCAACTATATGAGAATAACATTTTAAAAAATTGCAACAAAACATAAACAAAGGATCAGAAGTTATGAAGACAAAATAACATAGCTAGGATTAGAACGTCTTCCTCTCTGCAATATTTTTTTATATTTAAGCTAATAGTGGCACACGATCATTTGTTTCAGTAATAAATTGCTAATAATATTGTGAAAAAAATAGAAACTATAGTAAAAGAATAAACATTTAACCAAAAAAGCAGCCATAATAATAATGAAAGATCTCATATATGAGCTGCCAAATTCCTGTCACTTTTATTATAACACCACTTCATATTTAGGTCTTTTGAAAGAAAATAACTGGTACATGTATTATGACACCAATTCATATTCCACGAAAAAAAATTATGAAAAAATTGCAGATCTATTAAACGGATTCGCAAGTTGCATTTTTGTTTTGTGTGCAGACGCTGATTTGATTAGGTTTCCAAAGTGTTTTGGCATAAACATACCTGGTAAGCTCTGAACAGACGGACATATTGCCTATGTTCGGAGAATCTGAATCCATTGAGGAAGTTATCGGGTGCAAAGTTCCTTAATGCAGTGTAGATACAATGGAAAATTATATGATACAATTATTATTTCAATTTGTTATATAAGCTGTCCAATTTTAGGGAGAGGAAACAACTAAGTGAAATAAAATGGGCATGGTGAGTCAGATGGGAGTTACACCAAAGAGAAAACATTAAATGTGAGAAGGAAGTTAAAAAAATTAGAGATAAAAGCTAATCATTTAGAAAAAAAAAGATAATGTGAGCATCTTCAATACATCAGCTTTACATATATATAAACAAAAATGTAGTTGTCTATTACAAAGATGAAAAGATAAGGAGACGAGGCGGGGAGAGAGAGAGTCATTATTGCAATCCCAATGTGGCACGAATGTGTGTAAAATATAAATTTGTTATACTAAATTATAATTAATAAGTTGATTGAATGTTAACTATAATTGTATTCATATATGTAGGATATGATATATACAAAGACACACATATACATATATAAATATAAATACATATGTATCTATTGATTTAAGTAGGTAATGTTAATTTGATATATACAAATTCGCTAAGATAAATATTATATACATGTATAACATAGTTATCTAATTAATATGTCATGTATCATTTTTTAATGATCTAAGAATCCTTTTGTTAAATCATTCAATTAATGGAATCGAATAATTTTTTTGGTAGTTAAATTAGAAAAATTATACATCTATATAACTAGAAAAAAAACAATGTTAATTTATAAATTGATATATACACCTATATTTTAACTATAGATTATATATATGCATATGTACACCTATATTGATATAATCAAGTAATTAGTGTAAACTTATATATAGATTTGTTAATATAAACAATATATATGTATGACATATTTCAATATATAAATTGTGTATACTTAAAATATATCGCATCTTTATTATCTATAAATCATGCTTGTATCTCTTTACATCATATGGAACTAAGCGCTATGATTTTCTTAATACTTTAATTAGAAATTTTAATATGTTAAAAATTAATACTAATATTTAGCATCATCGCACAAACACAATGAAGTCAACAATATGATGCCTTTGATTGGCTTCACAATAGAGTCACTATATTACCACATGACTATTGACGGTAAATTAGAGTCACTACACCGTCATTTTAGTGTTGCATCATCCAACGCTACTTCGTGTTAAATCTAATTTCTCTAACAAACTATTTGGCGCCATCTTAGCCTCGAATTAGTGTTGCCAATTTAGACGATGCTAAAAATTTAACCTTGAATCTCTACCATTTCTTTTTGTTTTGACTTTTCACTATTTTAATTCTCTTCATCATGTTCATCATCATCATGATGTCGACCTTCGACATCCTCTATCTTGCTAAGTTGCCACCATTCTATCGTGTTCACCATTGCACACCGTCGGAGTCCTTTCTCGACGCCTCTTCGATTGTTGAGTCATCGATCGTTGTCCATGTCACAACCACTAGATTTGCCATTGTCCTTCATTGATCTGTTGATTTCGATGCCTCCATCCTCTGTCCGCCTACCCTCAACACTATCGTACTTCGTTCCCTGACCCTAAATAGTAAGTTTCAATTTTTATTAGTTTTTTTTAAAAAAAATCAAATATGAACATTTTTCATCATCCACAACACTTCATGATCCCGTGAAATATGAGCATTGTTCGCTTGAGCTTTCCTTAAGTTGTTTTTTTAATTAGAATTAACTATAATAAGAGAGCCATTTGACATTTCAATTATATGTGAATATGATAAGACTTGTTTTTTCCTAAAAAAATTTTATGCTTTATTTAGTTTAGGATTTAGTGTTTTCTTATCGTTTTCCTCTAAAAGAATTATTGTAATACTTGTTTAATATTTAATGGGAAGCAAGGGTTATGTGTGCTAGTATGTTTAAAACTTTTTTCTCTAATTATTTCAAGGATTAAGCAGAAAATTGGTTTTGAGTTGTATATTACAACTATTAGTTTGATCCATGGAATTTAGATGAATGTATGTCATTTCTCTTTCTCCCTCTCCTTCGTCTACTTTTTCTTCCCCCATTATCTCAACACCCATTTGATCAGTTCAAACATATTGGTCCACATGGAAAAATTGATGGAAAGTTTTGTGCGTCACTTGTGAAAATTCTAAAAGATGTATGAACATCTCATCAACTGAGGCTACTTGTGGGTCGGTTGTGAAATTTTTAAACTCAATAGAGTGGTGACTATTAATAATGTTACTTGGCCATAAGTTAAATAAATTTTACAAATTTTATTATACTTCATGTTATAGTTAGAAAAAAATCTATTTTATAAATTATAGGACCACTTTTATATTCACTTCTACCTTGCAAGATATTAGTGCTCTTGTCCTCGTCCACTTGCCTGAAGAGACATGATCATGAAAAGATATCCCCATTGAAGTGAAGGATGATATCTTTCATGTAATTATCATGTGACTATATTTTTTTATGTTATATAATTTATTTTATATTGATTTGTAAATTACCAAGTTTCATAATTTTTTTTTAAAAAATCAAATCGATTTCACTCAAAACTCAATTTGAGGATAACATGAAGATGTTTTGAGGAGGTGGTTGAGAAGTCTCCACAAGCTTTGCACAATTTTTGCAAAGTCATCACATCAATCAAAATCAGGGCATACAGAAATACCCAAATCAGGAAATGGTAAGTAATACATTGTATCTGAATTGTTTTTGCTTCATTTATTATTTTGTAAAGTCCAAATATTGATGTGAAGCAGGATGAATGACGATTTGCAAAGAAAGTCTAAAGCTGCAAAAATTAATAGACTTTCTAAGTTGGAAGCTCACATGCATACAAGAGGGTTGATCCAATTGGACCATCATCGTCGACATATGTTTAATGCATATACAAAAGGAATAGTTAATCATTTATCTTATGCATAACCACGTAGATCGTCCAAAATTCGACTAATAACTTGGTCACACCCACTGCCCATAGACTTTGGCAAGTTTCATCATTTATTTATTTGGTTGTTCCAATTAGATTAAATGATTCCTCAAATTTGCAATGTTTAAATATTTTATGATGCATATAATAAAAAGATGTTCAAGAAGTGTGGACATGATCTAGGACCCAGCTAGTGGGTGATGTATCTCGAAAATAATTCATATTCATAATGTGATATTGCACGTTATATATCTATAAAACTTATCTATTTTGCAAAGGATGTCACTGTTTGAGAGGAGGCGGCCATGACGACATGAAGAGAATACCTGAGGGGTTTAGAAACGTTGCTCAGTTTTTAGAAAGACTGATGGAAATGTTGGTAGCTCGTCTACTCCTAATTCATCCACGGCACCTAATGTGACATTGAACAACATAAGAGAACTCATCACTAAGCAGCTAGAGCTAGTCTTTCAAACCCTACATACCATCTTGTAGACTCAAACTCAAACACTACAAACTCCAAAAACAAGTACATCATAATTACTTGCCAGGACGAAAATGTCCATTAGTATGTAGAAATTATTGTAACATTGAACACAATTAAAACTAAACATTATGATGATATTTTTTTTTAGTTTGCGATATTATTAAAAATATATGATGTCAATAGTTTGTTGTGATGTATATGTGGATGTGGTGCATTATGACTGTACTATTTCTTTAGTTTCTATTGTGTTGGATGTGCATGCATTGTAAATTTGGATCGGGAGAGAATGGGAACAATGAATTGTATAGTGGGGCAAAATATATCGTAATTAACGACGAATTAGTGATGAGCTATGATATGAATTTGGCACAACAATAGCATCAACTTAGCGCCACATGATCTAATATCACTTTGGTGTCGAGATGAAGTCACGATTTCGTGCCCATCGGAGTCACTTTAGCGTTGTTGGTGAGGAGTTTTAGTGTCATATTTTCTAGCACTAACATGGCATCACAATGGCTTCTAAAGCTTTATAGCCGCCTAGGCGTCCAATACTGTGATGCCAAATATGCACTTTATGACTAAGAACATTTTGCCTTTTCCTCAAAGCGTCAAATGGCAAGGCAAAAGGCCAGACACCCGTGTCGCTCCTCGCGGAGTATAGCTCACATCCAAACATCTGATTGGGGAATGGAGCATTTTATGAGGTTGAGAAAAGGGAGGATAACTCTACTTATGCAATTCGTTTCTTTTGCCACTTGATAGCGCAACACTAAAGTTTATTTTGTCAAACATCCAGTATCATTGTAGCATCGTCCTAATGCCGAAAGATGACGATAAAAGTGTCACTTTGTTGTTGGCGCTAAGGCGACACTATTAGCGTCGCAAACTGAGCGTCGATGGTGTTGTGATGCTAAGGTCTTGCGACAAATCAATGCCCCATGCCCATCAGGAGCCATGGACACTGGTGTTAAATAGCCACAAATCAGTGCCCCACACTAAAGCGACAAATTAGCTCCCACGCTAATAGCGACAAATGCTAAGGTGTCACTGTGTTAATGATCGAGTTCTCTCACTAGCCATTGAGGCCTATTTATATATTTTGGAAGTACGATACAATGTCGACTAGACAACTACACCGGAAACTAGATAGCAGCTCCTCATCCTAAGGTTTCAAGTTTAAACTTTTGTGTGCATAATTTTTTTTCATCGAAAGTCTCATCTGTCATAACTAAATATACAATCCGGTGCAACGCTAAAATAGTGAATAGTCGGATTTGGACAATGAACTTAGACTTTAATCCATAATCAATATACATAACTCTAGCATTGCTTCCCAGGATGACAAATATATATATATATAGTGATATATACATATAGTCGGACTTGGACAATGAACTTAGACTTTAATTTGTGATCAATGTGCACAACTCTAACATTACTTCCCAGAATGACATATATATATATATATATATCACTTTGTGTTCGTCGGACAAATTGATTTTAATTGTGGTAGAGTTTGAGTACATAGGCCGAATTTGAGTACGGGAGACCGCTTTCATTTCCTCTGAACGAATCTGACTTCGAATTGGTCCATCGTGACATTATAAATGAGACACCAATTTGTGGTAGATTGCTAATAAATTAGATTAAGATAATATATATATGCATATATATAATCCGAATAAGATTAATCTGATTTCGAAATTTCACTACGGATGAAAATTCGATAGCGGATTAAGATTTTCATTAGTGCGCATACATTTTAGCCTTCCGCTTATACTGAGATGATAAGACAATTTCCAATACAAAAGTTCAAAAAAAACATCAACAAAATTATACTGATGAAAGCATCCATCACCCCATGAGTTGGGACTACACAAAAGAGTGGCTCACGAAATTGCCAAAAGAGCTTGGATAGCGACTAATGATAAAGAGATCGTTCGCTAACATAATTTAATCATTACGGATCTACTCGCTTAACCAAAAACAAAATTTCTGGTGTGCCATGGCTTTCGACTGGCGGACCAGCAAAAATACAAAAGGTCAAGTGTCGCTATTATGTACACTCTTCTGCTTTGCATGCAAATTGCGACCACTACCTTCTCCACTTTTCCATCTTGAATGCCATGACTTTCCGCTTCTTGTGCAATCGATTCTTGGTCGCAAGACGGATCTTCCTCTTGGCATGGCGCTCGGGATTGGTTATGGCGATGAGCTTTTGCGTCCGTCTTCTCTTGTCCCTTTTTTGCTTGAGGTTCTTCCATATAGCGTTGTAAACTTGCACAAAGTAATCGTTCTCCATTTTGTCTTTGATCTTGTCACGAACCACTTCAGCCAAGTGCTTCATTTCATCTGAACAATAAAGCAACAAAAAACAATTGGAGGGAGGAAAGAAAAGAGGTTGAGAAATGCACATGTGCGATAGAGAGAACAGAGGCCAGCTTCGAACAAGAGAAATATTGACATACTCGCATGTTCACAAAAGTCATATTAGACTCAAGGGATGAACAACTTAATACATCAACTTCAAGTATAACAGAACATTATGTTTTTTTTTTAATTTAAGTTGGAACTAGGGGTTGGAAAGGATAAAAAAACATGTACGAACAAAATAGGAATGTATCTTCTTTGAATTCTTTCATTGAGGGCAATAGTTCATCTTCTTGAAGCCATTTGAGAATCAGAGGTTGACTATAAACTTCATCTCTCTCATGAAGTGTACACATTTATTTCTAATTAAGCTTTCACATCGAACTAAAGTCCATGCTTTATAGACCAAAAAGCACAGTCAAAATAGATACCCGATTGCAATAATGGATCATAACAGTAGCCCAGTATTAAATGGAAACTACCATGAGGACTGACACAAAATATAGCGGAACAGCCTACTTGGAAACATAATCATATGCCAATAGAAAAAGGAAGTACACATTAACTCAAAATGGCTTTTAGCACAAACAGGTTAAAGCATAGAAGCTTTATGCAACAAAGTAAATATTGAACTCACCGCTAATAACCTTCCCAGCAAATCCTTCACATAGTTTATACAATGGAATCAACAACTGAACTGCATAAGCATGACAGAAACCTTTGGAATCTGTTTGTTGAGAAATCATTGCGTAACAGTTGAGGACAGTTCTCATCTGCAAGCAATTTTGCATATTCAGAGACATGATAACAGCAATCCAGTTATCAGAATAAAGTGAAATAAAAAGATCAAGCCAACATATACTATTTGCAATGTTTTATTAAGGAGAAAAGATAACTAGACACTAGACCTTGCGAGTCACCAAGATGTATTGATATGTAATGAAAATGTGCACATGTGGGAGAAGTAAAGGAGGTCTAGAGAGTGGGATCATAAAAAGGCATTCCTTTTGTATGTGTGGGAAAAGTAAAAAAAGTCTAGAGAGTGAAATCACAAAAAGGTATTCCTTAACAAGTAAATGCACATGATGTATGATGTTATCTAGATCACATCTCTATCAGGATTAAAAAAAAAATATATGAGAGGATAAGAGAGTAATTTGCTTACCTGAATATCATCCATTGTTAAAGCAATTTTTCCCATTCTTTTGAGTAGAGGAATCACCAGCAATGATTGAAAGTTACCGTGAATGCATTTATCAGTTCCATCCTTTTCCCCAAAAAGTTGGCTTCCACTGCTGATGGAAAGTAGGAAAGCAGTCTTTGCTTTCTCGGATCCAAGCAATTCAAAAGCCTTGATGTAGGAGTCTTGTTCACGAGAATCGAGGGAAGACCAGTAATTATTAAGAACTGAGGAATTTTCCACTTCAACTAAAGAGTGCAAACGGGTGACAACAAATGCAAGATTGCTAGCAACAAGCCTGCTGGCTTCATCATCAAGTAGTGTTGTTTTCAGCTGGCACAAAAATGACACTGCCAAACCAAAAGTTCTGCCGGGATACAAAAGATAGAATGTTTCGCTGTGCTGCCTAGCATGCTCTTTCTCAAATCTACTGGCCTCAATGAAATATGAGGAAATCATGCTGTTGGATATATTCCGCACCCAAATATGTTGATGTAGCAAAAGTTCACAGACAAGTAACCATATATCCTGATAAAAACAAAAGGGAAATAATATTCAAGGATCTCTCAGATACATCATTATCCATACAAGAGGGTACAACACAATATCAAGTTATGAGACATGAAAAAGCAGTAATCACATATCAATGCTTAATATGTTTATCTAAACTTGTGAATTATCAATATATCCAAATTCTTTTAGAACTTTTTTTCTATTACATCCTACGCATGTCCCAGCAATCTCAAGAATTCCATTTTTTCTAATTCATCCTGACACATGATTTATGCCAGGGTTCAAACCAAATACGATTAATGCATCCATGTGGAAGAAGCATAACAAATTTAAACCCAGTCCATAAGTCAACTTAAGTTCTCCTAAAAAAATAAGTCAAGTAATAAATCTAGAACAGTTCAACAACCTAAAAGAACATCAATCAGGAAAATTTACAAACGAAAAACTATAATTGCAATTAGAATGCAGTGAATGAGCAAATGTGTCGCCAATATCAAAATATGTTGAATTGCGTTCATAAGAAAAGTGGAACTTCCTCTCAAAAAAAAAAGTGGAACTTTATACCTCAATGTTCCTGCTAAATTGCAATTCTGTAAATTGGATTAGAATCTTCTTCAACAAAACAAGAGAGTAGTAAACCTCCTTCCAAGATGAGATTGTAGGTTCATTTGAAAAATTAACTTCACTACTGCCAGCAGCATGAACAGAAGATTGGAAAATATTTCTTACAACTTGCAACACAGTACCAATATGTTCTCGGAACCCATCTTTGAGAACTTCAACCAATATACTAAGAACCTGACAGACATGTCCAATAATTAGAACAGATTTCACTACAAACTTAGAGAAAATAATTAACACCATAAGAATAGGTTAAAGCAGCAAATGGTATTTGAAAAAAACATCATTCTGTAGCAATCGTATATGAAGGAGATTTCACTCTGCAGGGAAGCAACAACCAGATCCACGAGCAGTATGGCAAAAAAAAAAGATATAGAAGATCAAAGGAGATTGAGGAACAATAAATTATTATGTCAAAATGATGCAACTTGCACTATGCTTCCATATTCTGTTGTAGTAAATGTATATATTTTATTATGTTCAAGCTGCTAAAATGAAATATCATCATTCTGAGTCATAGAAGTTGCTACAGATAGCAAGGTGCATTAAATTATTAGCCACTCGTCGGAGAGTTCTCATTGATATATTATTTGAAAAAAAAGTTCTTAGGAAAGCTTCAGATAAATTTCACAAATTGTCCTCCAACTTTATCCATTTTTCCCATCCGGTCCTCCAACCTAATTTTGTAACAAAATGTTCTTTGTCATTCACATTTTAATTGTGTTGTCCTCCTGACCAAGGTTGTCAAAAACGCGAGTCGACTCGTAGAATCGTACGATTCTACGAGTCTACCCCGGCCAAACGTGTTCGTTTCTATCCAGAATCGCGTTTCGTCAACACGCGGTGGAATCGCGTGTCAGTGCGTAGAATCGGTGGAATCGCGTGTTGACTCCGTGTCGGCCGATCCCTTTTTTTACCTGCTCGTTCACCCACATATGTACCTTTTATAACTTGTGACGGGCACTCATCAATCTTTTCCTCCTTTTGTTTCTTGTCCGCCGATGTTGCTCTGCCATCACCGTCGCTGACCTGCTGCCACCGTCGCCGCTGTCCTGCTGCCGCCGCCGCTGACCTGCTGCCATCACCGCCGCTGACCTGCTGCCACCGTCGCCGCTGTCCCCCCGCCGCTGCCGCCGATGCTCGTCTGCTGATGCTGCCATCACTCATCTTCTGCTGTCACTGATGTCTTTACTTCGCCGCCGCCGCCGCTCTCTGCTGCTGTCCTGATGCTGTCGCCGACCAGGTACGCCCTCTCCCTTTCTCTTCTCTCCCTCTCCCTTTCTCTCTTCACTCACCCGAGCAGGCCTTCTCTCCCTCTCCTCTCTCCCTTGCCCTTTTCTCCCTCTCCCTTCGCACACCCTAGCATTTTTTCCCTTTCTCTCTCCGCGCACGTGAGCGGCTTCTCTGTTATTATTCTAAATTTATTGTTGTCTTATTTTTTTATGAATTGATCACGAATTTTTTTTATGAATTGATGTGCTAATTTTTGTTATTATTATAATTTTAATGATGTATTAGTTTTTCATGAATTAACTGTTAACATTATTTATTGATTTATCAATTGCCATTAGTCTGTTCTTATTATAATTTTTTGAGGTGTTAATTTTTCATGAACTAATATTTTAATATATAAGAAAATAATTGTTAATGTCATGAATTGATCTTAAAATTAGGATTTTGCTTATGTAATATTGCATTTGGTACTTATAAGTTCAAAAGAATTTGCATCTCACCACTAATTACTTATATATACATATATATATTTACATGTATATATATAATATATATTAAATAAAAATCTGGTAGAATCGGCCGTGTCGTGTTACGTGTTCACGATTTATGTGTTTTGACGACCCTCCGTGTCGAGCCCGTTTTACGTGTTTGACAACACTGCTCCTGACTGCCTTATAGCCAGTTTTCAGATTTCATTGCTTACTTGTCCATCCTGTTAGCAATGAAACCAAAAAAGATATACCCAGTCGGTAGAACAAGTGCAAAAATGTGAAAGATGGACATATTTGTTCCAGGAAAAGTTTGAAGAACTTGATAATGAGAACGACTAAGTTGAAGGACAATTCGTGAATACAGCAGCAAACATACTCTTACATCACAAGACAGCTGAACAACATCACTAGCTATTTTGTAGGCCATGTAGCTCTAACGGAACTGTATCAATAATAGGGGTTGAAGATGTTATATGGAGAATATTATATATTATAATTTCTTGTTTAGCTTAACATATAATATCAGTACATTTCCTTTTCACACTACTACTGCTTCTTTGTATTTTGATATATCAAGATGACTGCGCAATTTTTTTGTGCAAAGACACCACCAACTGTTCTTTGAGTGGCTTGTGGAGAAAAAGGAGTCATCTTTGGCGAGCTTGGAGAGGATCGGAGAGAGGGTCTATCTCAATAGACTTTGGTTTCAGGTCCAAGAGGGAGTGGATTGTCCACTTAAGAAAACAATCTAATCATCTATAGTGAGGTCTTTTTTCTTTTGTGGTGCGGGGGGGTGGGGTGGGGGGTTTATGCACCTTGTTAAATTTGATGTGCTAACCAATTTTCTAACTTAAGCCTTTAGGAAGAGCATCATCAATTATTTTATATTCTTAACACTCCCCTCACATGTGGGCCAGTAACAATTTTGATTTAATCTAGCCCATCATGTGGACAACAATTAAGGGAGGAAAATAATTTTAATAAGAACTTAACGAGGTTTGAACTCTTCACCTCTGGTTCTGATATCATGTTGAAATTGATGTGCTGATCAATTTTCCTAAAAGCTTAAGCCATTAAGAAGAACAACATCATATTTTTATATTCTCAGCGTGTTAAATTTTATATTCCTAAAAGCTCAGATACCATGTTAACTTGATGTGCTGCCCAATTTTCCTAAAAGTTTAAGCCTTTAGGAAGAGTAACATCAGTTATTTTATATTCTTAACACACCTAATGATACATTAGCTTCTAATGACACCATAATGTCTGCATTTTTCAAAATACTAATGAATATTGGATGATTACCTTTGCCCCCTAAAAAAACATAGCAAAACGCCGACCACAAATTTATTATCATTATTCTCTCTCGAAAGAGAGAAAAGGCAACTTCACTCAAAAGGAAGCTTCATTACCAACTAAGGACTTCCTTCAAATTCACATAGAAGTAATTTATGAGTTCAATGAGAAAGCAAATAAATCGTAACTGAGTTCCTCTCAAAAAAAATAGTAAATGAGTTTATTTTTTTCCCAACAGCCTAAGAGCAAACTGAATTAGAAAAAGGAGAAGTCTCACAGTGAGAATCGAAGACACGGCATCTAGGCTTCAAGCATTTAGAAAACAGAAATAAAAGATTATTAATCTACTGATGCAATTCAAGTGGAATGTCATGAAACATAATTGGTTTACATGGTTATCTTTGATTATTATCATGTCAACTGTCAAGCAGCATGTCCAATGCATAAACAATACTTGCATGAACAATAAACAAGCAGGTAGAAGGAAATCATACCTCAGCTGCAGCACTCCACAGCTGTTGATTTTCACTTTTATACCATGAAAGACAAAACTCAAGAATTCCATACAACTCTTTATGGCTAATTTGATTTAGTAGTTCATCAATTACAGTAGCAACCAATTTGTGGAGATCACGGTCATTGGATAAAACAACCATCAAGTGAAGGAAAAATGTCTTCGCTTGACTATCAATAACACCCTTGGGAAACTTTTTTATTATAGTGTGAAGCATCTCAAGCACAGATTCTCTACCAGAAACATGTTCATAACTGCAGTAATTCATACTTGTATTAGAAAATTGTAAATTAACCTACAAGAAGTATCTTTACTTACTGTAAAAAAAAACTTGCCTCAAATTTTGAAGTAAGAAATCCATATGCTGCTGCAAGCGCTTGTCTGAAAGCGGATAATCAATAAAAAATTTCAAAAGAATTTGGCTGCACTTCCTGCGAATAGGTTCTGACAGGCTCATTACCATCAACTCTGCAACTTGCCTAACAATATTATATATTTCTTGAATAATTAGCTTTTTGCCAATTATGGATTTTAAAAGAGAAAGAGCAGTTTGAGAGGGCTTAGTCTGAATGTCTATGAATAATGGAAACTGAGTGAGCATGAGTAGATGATCATTTGACAGTGAAATCCTCGTGCCACGGAGTAGAACTGTGAGAAGCCGTAGAGATGACTGCACCAATAGGCTTTTATCATTTCCAGATTTTTGGGCAATGTCTAGAAGCAAATTCTTAATGTTATCAGCCTGCGCCTCCAAGGATGGTAATGGCAAACGCACCAACCAAGCAAGGCATCTAAAAGAAGCTGACAGAACATTTTCATACTTCGAGGTAAGACAGTCTCCTAGCAGCTTTACAAAGGGGTCCAACATTGATAACATCTGCTCATCTCGCTTATCCAGCTTTAAATTCTTTAATCGCTTATGTAATAAATCAAGGGCAAAAACAGTAACCAAATAAGAATTCTGGACTCTATGGTCCGTACAGACCAAAGTACCTTTGTGTTTGGTCATTCCAGGAGGAAGTTTCTTACTGGCACAAGACAGTGTTGTCTGTTCAGTATGCAAACCTGAACTGATACTATCTTCAAGGAGTCCATAGATAAATACCAGTAGCTCTGACAAATTGGTAGATGGATTGGATTGAATTCCCATTGCAATAGATTGCAGCATCTTCTCAAGCCTTGCCTTGATCTTCGGTGTGAGGTGTTTATTAAGATGTGAATTGACAGGAGAAAGCAACTTCATTGCATTAGTTCCAAAACTAACATTCTGAGCAATCAATTGCAGAGTTTCAAATGACTTATTTTTTCGAGTTTCTTTCATTTTTGAGGCAATCTTATCAACTTCTTTCTCCTCGGCAACATCTCCAAGTATATCATTTTCAGCAATAGATAGAAGTTCCTCCAAACAATAATCGAGCTTCCCCACAGTTGAATGTGCAAGGCTCTTGGACAATACGAAATTTAATGTATAACCTAAAACATGCAATTCATATCCCCTCTTTAGTATTGCTTGCAAAACCTTGATAATGAAATATAAGTACTCCAATCCAAGTTCCTTCACAGATGCAACCAAGGCAGACCTAGCCTCATCCCTCACACTTTCTAAGCGTGCCTTCAAGAAGCCACAAATGCGATGGATAATGCTAGATAGCTGTGATTCCATAACATCAGCAGGTAAGAACTTAAGTAGTTTGAGAGCAGCTAGGCTAACATTAACATTGACTTTCTCCGAATCGGCTGTCAATAGCTTTTGAATTTGTGGAAGCACTGTCTTTTGCATATAGATCTGCACCTCAGGAGGAACACTGGACCCAGAAAAACCAGTGGAAAAATCATTGTTCAAGTTACCCTCGTTGTTACTAGAGGTGGAAGCATCAACTACACACTCCTCCATACCCTCTCTAGAGCTCACATTAGAAAAATGGAAAGCATCTATTATCGCACACACTAAACGTAACAGGATCTTTTCTTTATCTGGCTTAAGCACCATTTCGTGAAAACATCTCATAAGGAAAGCCCGATAGGATTCCCATTGCAGGTGACTTGATATAGATGCAAGTGTCTCTAAACAAGCATTTCTAATATCTTCTCCTTTCCCATCTTTTACACCAAACATCATATTAAAGAAAAGTGGAAGAAAAATTTTCAGAATCATGTCCTGCAAGGTGCAAGACACAATTTGTTAGGAACAATAAAGAGGCAGCTGTTACAGTAAAACTTTAGTTAACTACCAATTTCACTTTTGTAATGAAAATATCAGTACTTGTTAAACAACAAAGCCTTATCCCACTAGGTGGGGTCGGCTACATGGATCATACGACGCCATTCCGCTCTATTAGTATATTCGTTGATCCATGTTCATGAAATTCGACAAGATTTTACGCTGGCTGTCGGGGCCTAACACAACCCTCCTCCTTTATCCGGGCTTGGGACCGGCTATAAAACATAGGCGGAGTTTAAGCTGAATCAAATTCCAATCATTTATAACTTAGTTCATATCACAATAAATCAATTAGCAAAATAAGAATCAATTAATGATAAATCAATCACTACTTTTTCTTGTCAAAACAAAAGAAATAAAAAAGCTGAAAGAACTATGAACTATTCTTTAATGAAGCTTATTAACGATAAACCATTATTGTTACCTCTGCTAAGCTCCCAACAGCCATGACATTCCTAAAACGTGACAACGCCCTTCTTCTCCTATGTGCCTACACCATGAAAAAATTAAAATAAAAATAGCTCACATATGGGACCATGTGATCTTTGAAATCGAAACATCCTGCAAAGTAAAATGTTCCACCTAAGGCTGAAACATAAAGTTAAAGTTGAAATTCAACCCAAGGTCCTGGGGTAGGTCCAACTTTGTCGATCAGAGAATGAACTGATAGCTTGTGATTTTCATTTTGTTTTTTACACCTTGCCATTCGGCTTTCAAATGCATTATCTTTCATGTATCAAAAACGCTGGGCGGCTGACCACCTCAAAACCATTAAAAATGTACCCATACAAATTATGCTAAAATGGAAAAATCAGAACCATGATATTACCTGCAAGTGAAGGATGTTATTGAAAAAATCGACTTCAGGATCCTCACTACAGAGTGGCCTCAAGGAACTGAGGTATGGAAACTCTCCGAGATTATAAACAGCCTCACGCAATAGTGCAATCCATTCCTGAGAGCGCACCATTATAGTTAGAAAAAATAGTAAAATATTCAACAAATTCAAATTAAACCCAAGATGAAGACCTTTTGATCGGATAGATCCTTGTTCATAGCTTCTCCGATGTAACGCAGAATAACCTTCTTCACTGTCCTCTGAATACAGCCGTTCGACCATGTAATTGTTTGATTTTTTTCTAGTGTCAAATGAGTGGCATCATTTTCAGTTAGAACAACCAACGATGCTTCTGGAGGATCTCTGGACTCCCTGTTCATAACTAATGCAGCAAAATTTACGAAAGACACCAATGCTCGATATGCACTTTGACGTAAGATAAGTTCTTCAGATGACATGTCGAATACACATTGGGATAGTATCACCAACGCATGCTCTTCTTTGAGGTCAGAAAAGAACTCTGGATTTATCGTATGATATGTATTGACCCTAATATCATAATCCAATTCACCCACTTCTGTTATTGCATTCAAGTCCCGCAAAATTCTAGCCTGTCAAGAAATAGAAGAATCACACACACATATATATATATAAAGGTGGACCACAAACGCACATCTGGGAACATCTAGCCTGTTCTGGAGGAAAAAATATAATTAGGAAGGACAGGGTCTACCAGGAAGCTTAATGTCAGATCAATCAACACAAGGCTGTCAAGAATGTCACATATACACAAACGTAATTCCAACTCAGCAGACACAAGCAATGAGTGGATTGCAGAAAGAACTCTTCCAGAGGATTGAGAAGGCAAAATAGGGAGAATTGCTTTGACCACACGGAGACCTTCCTGACACTCTTCTGCATCCCACAACAACAAAATTTAAGAATGTCAAAGTATATTAATAAAACTAGTGACATAAACAATGCATCGTAAGAACGTTAATGCCATCATGAGAAATTAAATCATTAAACGTTGTCCTAGCTAGGTCCTGGTATGTGATTTCAAGTTGAAACTCAAAACTGCACAAATACGTAATTAATTGATTATTGTGATTAAGATTTTTTTGTTATAAACATATAATTATTAGGACTTAATTTTCTGTATTTCTAGACAGTATTTGGCATGATATGACTTACAATTCCCAGAAGTTAAATTTGGATCTCAAGGGAACTAAAAGATTCTTACAAGTTTGTTATTTGGATTTTTTACAGAAAAAAGCCAATCTAAAGTGACCAACACTGAATTTCTTTAGACTATTTTTTAAAGGAATGTCTTGACTATGATTTTCAGAGAACAGATATCACCACAGTTTCATAAGCGCCTACTTATATATGTGTGTGTATATATACATATATCCATTTTTGGATTGAGTATGCACAGGCACATTTTATTTTTATGATTTTCCATTGTTATCTTTGTATTTGGCTCACTTTCACACTTCTACAGTGGTTTTGGCATGATGACTATTCAAGTTCTGTAGTCATCCTTTCCTCGTCCATATATAAGAGACTCTTGAGAAAAGCACAATATTTCACAAATATTCTCCAGCAACGTAGACATCTCCCCAAAAATGCTAGGACACCTTAAAATTGTCAAATTAGTTCCAGGAGCATTGATCTACTTGAATTTACACAGCTTTTAGATCATCTCCTATGGAAGGGCATTTATGACATTCTTTTGAGGTGCACAATGACATTTGATGAGAAGCATTAAAAAACAAGTTGTTAAACATACATATGAGAGTAAGCATTATATAACAAGGCCATTATAGTTCAAAGTAAAATCAGAACTTCGTCATGTAGAAATGCAACAGTAGAAAAATAATGAATGTGGCACGAAGTTAACCTGACTTCAGATACTTCCTTTTGAAAAGGGGGAGCAATATGTCAAGAAATTGCATGGCTACTGTAGGGTCACTGATATATTTCACCAGAGGCTTGAATATTGTATGCTCTTTCTTTTCAGGCCAAATCACAGATTTCCTGTAAGCTCAGAAAGATATAAACAATAGAAATCACAAAAACGATTTGCAAAATTTAAACGCACATCCTTACAATGAAGGTGTGAAAGTAAAAAGGAAAACTAGTTCAAGAAAGATACATTGGAGAGCATTGCTCACATGAAGTAACAAACCAAAAAAAAACTTCACCAATTTCAAAGACGGATATATGTAACTGAAAAAGAAGACCTCAGATTTCAAAATACAGGATTGCACAAATATCTAAAATCATAGAACCTATAAGAAAGTTAGGAAGAACAGAGAAATCCATATGTTGAACCTCTCATCTGCACCATCGTTTACAAACATCTTTGGATATACACTTACATATTAAGAGGTTCAAGGTTACGCCTTTGAAACTGTTCCCTGCTATCTAAAGCTGTAGAAAGTAAAGAAAAACTACTAGAAGAGTAACTGAGGATTTATGTTTGAACAGGCTATCAGATGCACTATTAATGGCCCATGTTCTTACATGTACTGATGGTGTATTTTTCTCTCAAAAGAAAAAAATAGATGTACTCTTGGTGCACATGCATACAGAAACTTCGCCCATTGACATTTCCAATTGAACACATCAAAATAAAACATATAAAAGGACACACATAGATGTTATGATCATTTTTTGGGGCATTCCGAGCATCGTTCATCAAATTAGAGGACTCTGCAAGTGACTACTTATTTGCAATTCAAGGTCTTGGATTCCATTATATCATGTTTACATATGGTTATGCATGCAATAGAAAATGCAATTCAAGTGCATGCTATTTGCGGATGATATAGTACTTTTAGCGGATTCAAGAGAAGAGATTAATACAAAATTGGAAATATGGAGAAATACGTTGGAGTCAAAGGGTTTTCGTTTAAGTAGGAATAAAACAGAATATATGCATAGCAATTTCACAAATAAACAACTTAGAGACGATTTGAAAGTTAGGTTAGGGGAGGATATAATTCCTCAAGTGACAAAGTTTAAATATTTAGGATCAATTGTAAGACAAGATGGTGAGATTGATGACGATGTTAATCATAGAATTCAAGCTGGTTGGTGTAAGTGGAGGAAAGCCACTGGAGTTCTTTGTGATAGAAAAATACCCAATAAAGTTAAAGGAAAATTCTATCGTACTGCTATAAGGCCAACAGTGTTATATGGTAGTGAATGTTGGGCTATGAAGGGACAACATGAACGTAAAGTGGGGGTAGCCGAAATGAGGATGTTGAGATGGATGTGTGGTCATACAAGATTAGATAAGATTAGGAATGACCATATACGTGAACGAGTCGGAGTGGCTCCTATTAGTGAGAAAATGGTAGAGAATCGTTTGAGATGGTTTGGTCATGTTCAGAGAAGACCAGTAGATGCGCCAGTAAGAAGAGTAGATCAAATAATCTGAAGTCCGATTAAAAGAGGGAGAGGGAGGCCAAGGCGGACACTTGGCGAACTAATAGAGCAAGATCTATTGGTGAATAATATACCGAAAGGCTTGGTTACTAATAGAGCGGAATGGCGTCGTATGATCCATGTAGCCGACCCCACTTAGTGGGATAAGGCTTTGTTGTTGTTGTTGTTGTTGTTGTTGATTATTCTAGATAGTTAATGCCAAAAATCATTTGATGAATTTACCAAACAGATAAAATTCAAATCCAATAAGAGTTGTATTTTATTTGAGGGCTAGAAGTTGAATTTTATTTTGCCGAAAAGTTATATGCCAACTACAACAGAAAATAATTCAAGATTGCATCAGTTAATGCATTATATATGACATAAATTCTTGCATATGTCAACTATAAACACACGCATAACTTGATGAAACAATATCGTTAGTTCAAAACTTGAAAACTTTTGTTTAATAAGAACATTTTTCCCTAATTGGTCCTTGCAAAAAAAAATATGTGACCAACCAATGTAAAGCCTAGAATGCCCAGACATGAGGCTGAGCAGGCAGAAAAGTAAGGCATACACTAAAACCAACATATAATGGAAAAAAAAACTAAAACCAACATATAACGAAAAATCTTGCTGATCCTCATTATGGCATCATGCATCAGATTGTTTTTTGTAGATAATCTAGAGTAGCAGATTGAATTTGTTACCATAGGAAGAATTACATTACAACAACAAAGCCTTATCCCACTAGGTGGGGTCGGCTACATGGAAGAATTACATTCTAATCCAAAAAAAAATGGATAAACAGTGTTAATGATTTCAGTAACTCTACATTTTCTAGAAATAGACAAGCTAAGAACATCTTAAACAACGTGAGGTAGTTATTAGACAGAGGTAGGATAAACGGCCAATGAAAGCTACAAAAGAAAAAAAAGCCTTGAAGATCCTATGTACTTACCTATGAAAATCTTTCCCAGATTCTAGAAGTTTGTGCAAACTGTGAATCAATATCTCTAGATGAGGCAGTAGAATCCTCTTCACAATACCACTCTCGCACAGATCCCCGTCATTATCAAAACTTAACAAATTTTCAATGAAGCTGAGTACAAAAGATAAGATGGCATCTGACGCAGTCCTCACTGTCAGCATTGAAAAAATGGATGGTATCAGATTTGCTTCCTTGGCCAATAGTGTGACTAGCATGGGGCTTTGGCTCATTGCCATAAAGCATGAGAAAAGGGAGCTTGGCTTCTCGCTACTGGATCCTTCTTGCTGAAAGCTATCTATTAGCGGCTTTATCGAAGAAAAGAAGATGTCCCAGAAATCTGAACCAAAGTCATGATTCTTGTATCTATTAAGAGCCAATGAGATTGTCTTAAGTGACAAGGATCTTGTATCCTTGATCTGCTTAGTGGCAATGCCCATCTGCATCACATAAAAAAAATTGGCATGAGAAGTATCATAGCAGTCAAATTTGAAGGTAAGCAATATTATCAGAGCATGGGACAAAAAAACAAAATGCATTCTGAGCTGAACTTAGTAGCTAAAATTAACATATAAGCAACAAGTTTGCTTTGAGAATGATATTAGAAACCAATAGCTCTTCAAATGTCATGTATAACTGTAATCTACAGAGATAACATGAGATTCAGAAAAAAATAAAAACAACCAATAATCTGCTCACTTGGAAATGGCATTCAGAAAATCATAAATTAAAGACTAAGGATTTCAATAATTCTACTATTTTTCAGATGAAGTGCTTTTCCCATTGGCGAATAAGATGAAGTGCTTTTTTCTGCAATCAAAACCTAACTGCTTACCACATGAGCATCGTGAATCAAACTGTTTGTTTTATGGGGCTGCAGATCGGCAGATGTATAACCTTCAATTGCTTCACACTTGCTAGTGCCTTCATTAGCAAGGTCTAACATGCATCGATCAAGTGCGCGAACTACAACCATCATCATTAAAGAAAGGAAAGGCTTTACATGTGATTCATCAAAAGTTTTGAGGATTTCCTCAACCACATGTATAAATCCATTTATTTGTTTCCATGAAACATTAGCTACAGGTATCACAATTGAACATCTTTCAAGAGTGAAAAATTCAACTTGAGCCACTCCATTCTGGCCCCCAAAAATTTCATTCACGAGAGATTTTGGAAGCAAGGGCTTCAAGAGCAAAGCAAAAAACAGCTGAAGCTCTGCAGTCTCGAGCTGTGCCAAGAAACAAAGAACTGCTCTACGATGAGATACACCTGTATGCTGAGAAAGAGCAGAAGGGTCAACTAAATCACCAAGAAACATGCATATAAAAAATTGAACTGAAAATACAAGGAGGCCAACCTTACGAGAGCCGAGTGTTTTCAGTTTCCTGACTTTTGGAGTCAGCAACCGGATAATTATTGGAATCAAGAAAACCCTGTGTCCTTCTTGAATACGTTCAGATTCTTTTGAAATAGCCCATGATGTCAGCTCCTCACGCAGGTTCTTTGAAATAATTACATTCCTTAAATTTTGCTGATATGGCAATAGAAATTCGTCTTTCCAATTTAACAAACAATCAAGAACCAATAGTTGTATATCAGAATCAGTATCGTCAAGGAGCCTGTAAATTAACAATTATTACAATATAGAAGTAACCACAGTATATGCACTCAAGGAACAAGTGGTTTAAAAACCTTCGGATAAGAACTTCCTTGAGAGCTTGGCTCCGGAATAATGACCGCGCATTCCGCATTTCTAACAGTAAGCTCAACCATTCTTTGAGAATCAACTTCCATTCTGATCCTTTGCAATCGTAACGAGTATATGATTCAATGCTGAACAAAAACAGAAGACAAAAGATGCATATACTAGATACAGTGAATATACAAAAATAAGAACAAGATAATGATGCCACAGGAAAATACCTTATAACATCTCCCTTATCATATCCCATAAATTTTAAGAACAAAGGCATAAGCTGTCGTGATTGAGATTGTGCTATTTCAGGAATCTTTTGAAGACATCGAAGCAACAGATTTGTCATTGTTGTACAAGGTGTGCAGTCGAATTCAGAAACCAAAAATAAGTTCAAGCAGTCAATGAGAGCTTGCAGGAAGAAAGGGAAAGAGTCAGTAAAAATTTGAGCAAGGAAAGACTTCAAAATTACATCACTTTCCTTGCAAGAATATTACACAAATGACAAATGGCATCAGATGGAAATAGTTCAGTAACTCCAAATAAACTGTAGCCTAAAATCTAGAGACGAGAACAAGTAATTTGGAGAAAATAAAATGACCACCAACACTATTAGGATTTGCCTTTTTTTAAGGGAATTAGGAAATGCCTTTGGATATATTGCACCATTATTTCAAGCTTCACCAAGTAAATCAATAAAACCTCAAGATGGAAATGCAATTATACAGACTGGACTTCTCTGTATTAGGTGGAATAAAATGCAAAAGCACCATTAACCAAGAAAAGAAACAGAAACACAAGAACAGAAACCTAAGAGTTAGAGTGCAAGAAACAGATATAACTTTGATGTTGCTTCAAAAAAGAAAAAGACATAACATTGATTATCATACATCATATTTTAAACTAAGGCCTGGGTTTACAGACATTTTCAAACTTTTCAGTAACAGAAGGCACAAAGCAGTAATCCAGTTCAGATAGTAATTTCATATTCTTCATTTTTGGCACCTACCATGGCCCCAATCACAAATAGAGAATATATTTAATATCATCAGCAATGCTTCAAAGGAGAAAAACATTTTTTTTAGAATGATAGTTGAAGAATTATGAGTAATATACTAGGGACTATTCAAGTACAGAATGTCTCGTGTAAAAAGTTTCCTTTGAAAAGTGAAAACATTCCAAGGGAACATTAACACAAATATTGCAAGTGAAAAGCTTAATGGTATCTTGAACTCAGGAAAAACCTCATCCATTATAAAAAAAAAAAATGGAACTTCATCGTCTAAAATTAAAACAATAAGCCCAGACGCCAAAGATATGATAGCATACCACTTTGGTGAGCATTTTCAGCATCAACATTTGATGCATGACTGCAAGATGTTAGGGACTGAGACTGAAAATCATCTAGAAACTGAATGAATTTACTCCAGGATGATTCCTTATATCTGTGAAGGAGAATACTCAAGCACCTAAGTGCTGGTTCCCATATGCGCTCAAATCGATTATACAGGATTCCAACCATTCCATTTAAAAGAAGAGGAATGTAACCATCATTAATCCTTCCAGAAGAGAGACTTGTCTCCAATGTGGAGATTGAAATGTCAACTTTTCGGCTTGTCATAACTGACAGAGGAGTTGTTTCAATTGAAAGAAGAAGCTCAACAACCTGAACCAAAGAATAAATCCATGAGATTTTTTCTTTTACATTAATGTAAAAGGTCCATTCTTACATCAACGTACATTAATGTGTTGAACATCTGCATTTTTTGATGCAGATTCTTCAGTCCTTAATTTCTTTGAAGGACGCTCCTCCGATTCACGAACCAATTCACCCAGTGGTGCATAGTGCGCCAATATTCTCAAGGTGGAACAACGAACCCCCTTATCTGGAAAGCCAAGATTGCCAGCAAATACGGAGATAGAATCCACAACATCCAGATGAAATTCTTGCATAGTCTTCTTATCTCCATCAGTTTCGCTCCTAGACTTGTCTCTAAAAGAAGTTTTTTTTTAGAAAGTCTAAAACATGAATATTGTTGAAAAGCCTGAATATTTATATACAGGAAGTTTAACATAGTCATGAAAAATCATTACCCCAGGACAGAATCCAATAAATCAGCCACAGCAGACAACACGTGAGGAGATGACTTGTGTTTTTTTGCAAGCAACAAGAAAGTCGTTATTTCTGAACTCCCAAGCTTCATTATCTGCAGCATTTTGTCATAAGACACTAATGCAGCACCAAGAAGACTTTGCCATGTTGATGTTGGGAGACCTGCAATATCCACTGCAGAAAAGGGAACATATTACCCAAATAGAATTCAACTTTGTTTTACGAAGTTATCAATGTGGAAAGCCAGTCTTACCAGCTTCACTAACAAGAAGTTGATCCAGACTCACAATGAAGTCTTTAAGTGAGGATAAATCTTCTACAGCGAGTTGATAATGAGGATAACAACAAATGGCTCCCCACAGTAAAGCAACATCACTTAAAAGTAGTTTTTTATCATTTGCCAGGTCCTTCAATTTTTTTGTCCAGCAAAGAATTGTCTCCTTCAGAAATTTGCATATTCTGAGAGTGTCATTATGTTGCATTCCATTTCCATTCGAAAGTTGCATCATTTTATGTTTCTCAAGTAATTTCAGCATTAGGTAAACAACTTCTTCAGGCGAATCTTCAATCATATCATTCATGGAACTGATAATACATAGAATGATATTACTTGCACATCCAAGCTAAGTAATTAATCAAGTAACATACTTATAAAATGAATACCTCACAATAAGACTTCTGAAGGCATATGAAATATGAGGATCCTTTTGAAGCAGCCCTTTTACAAAATCATGTACACTGGATAATGAAGAAAAGGAGAAGCCAAGGACATTAAAATTGAAATTTGTGACACAGAATACATATTTAATCAAGATCTCAGACAACTCAGCACTCAGAATTACCTTGAGTTTGTCAACCTAAATACCGGACCATACAAGGTAATAATGCCAGATAAATCACCAGAAATTGCAGGAATATCCAGAACAGAAAGCATCAACTGCAAGATGTTATTGCGAACTTCAGAGGTTTGATTTTCCAGTTCCATACAACCAGCAGGTGTGATATATGACTGTATGAGTAAGCTGATAAGGTCAAGCAAGTTATGTCTATCTGCAGTCACAATTAAAGAAGCTTCAGAAACATTTTTTTGAGAAGAAAGCTTCAGAAACATAACAGTTTTGTAATAGAAAGGTTAGAGCAATACGCAGCAATCCTCAAAATAATTTTCTCACCAAAAGCCATTGCCCCCTTGCGAAGAGTAGATGTAAGAAGAACCAACAAGTGATTCAGATATCCAAAGCAACGATCATTTATGCTGCCATATATTTTATCAAAAAAACACCTAAATACAATTTTCACGTCCTTTGGGCTGATTTCAATGCACAATCTATTGATAAGAGCTGTTATAGCTTCACTTACAGCTTCTGCACCTGCATATCATTAACACGAATAACAAGATCAACTCAAATTCGTTGATAGAGCAAACATGTTGAGAGAGCACAGAATTTTTTGGGGGGATTTATTTGAGAGAGTGTGTGTGTAGGAAACTATATTAATAAATACTTCTTCACTAACATTTTGTTTATTTAATCACATAATGAAGAGCCAAACAACAGATTCAAAAGAACTTGCCATGAGGATTTTTACTGCTGACAATGAAACTTGACTGGTCTATCAATCGGCAAAAGAATTTTTCAGCTTTTGAGTGAAGCTTTGAGGACGCTCCTCTCATCGTATACCACCATAAAGCAGCAACAGAGGTATTCCTTGCAGATGATGAACTCTCAGCAACCTCTTCCACCGTCTCCCTAATACCTGTAATACCATCCATGATGCGAAACCAATTTTCAATGATCCTTTTGTAGAAAGACAAAAAGACAAAAAAAGGAACACATAACACTTAGAAGGGTATATGTTTATGTAAACCGACTTTTGCCTTACTATAATCATCCAATGCTCTGACGGCCTGTGGGACTTGAGCACAGCCCATGACTTGTACATCAGATGGGCCATGTTTGATCACACTGGTGGTGCAATTGTTACTTGAGTTGTTGGATTGGCTAATTTTAATGTCAGTCAGATTTTTAGTTTTTCTTTTTTTTTAAAGGTAAATGTTTAGTTTGTACAAGCATTTTTCCAGATATGATATATATCCAAGGAAACTCATTTAAGCATTGCTAAGAAAGTGGCAACTAAACATTAACAATAAATTTGTCGCAATCTTAACACAAATGTATAGGCCCCGCCTAAACTCCGTCTATGTTTTATAGCCGGTCCCAAGCCCGGATAAAGGAGGAGGGTTGTGTTAGGCCCCGACAGCCAGCGTAAAACCCTGTCGAATCTCATGAACATGGATCAACGAATTGATGTCGTATGATCCATGTAGCCGACCCCACCTAGTGGGATAAGGCTTTGTTGTTGTTGTTAACACAAATGTATACAACAACAACAACAAAATCTTATCCCACTAGGTGGGGTATTCGTTGATCCATGTTAACAAAGCCTTAACACAAATGTATAAATCAGAAAAAAAAACTAGAATGGTATAAGATTGCTCACTTTACATTATTAAAGAAATAACTCTAAAACGAAAACTGGTCATTCATATAGCAACTACAACGTGATATCTCTGATGCAATTAACTACATGAGAAGTCTATACCATGAAAGACAGGTCAGCTCTCTAATAATTGTTGAAGTTTAGAATCAGGTGAATTGAAGAAACAAAACAAAGTCAGACCACTTCAACTCTTCGCAGGGGGTGGAGGTTTATGGACAGCAGCTGATTTGGGAGGCTGTCGCTGGCCATTATAAGGAGCTTACTAGAAGGCGTGGATGGGGCAGTGGGGAATGGTCGAGCGTGGATTCTCCTGCTATTGAGGATGGCCAGGGGGAGATGCTGATTGCAGATTTTCTGCAACAGAGGTTTTCTCTACTTGCTATGGACAGGACCTATCATGGGAGTCCAAACCCTTAGTTCCGCGCGGGGCCTCATCATTTTGGCGGGGTTTGCGGCTTTGGTTCCACGGATACGCCCATCCATGGTTCCCTCGCTTAGTTCTGGGGGGGGGGGGGGCGTTCTCATTCTGGCAGCATGACTGGTTACCAGAGGCTTACTAGCAACTTCTTTATCCCGGCTTCGAACTCTGGCAGCACACCCTGGGGTGACGGTAGCGGAGTCCTCGTCAGAGGTTCGTGGCCCAGGCTCTAGCTCCTAGACTCCTCTCTTCAGCTCCCCACTCTCGGATCAGCGCATTTCAGAGCTTTTGGCATTACATCAGAGGATAGCCTCCTTCCACACGGATCCCTCTTGGCAGGATGGTTGGGTTTGGATATCACAATCCTTTTCAGCCCGTAGTCTCTACCTACGTTTTCTTCCCAACACTTCAGATTTTGAGGAAAACAGATTGCAGACTCATTGGCGCATGCAGGTACCATTGAAAGTCAAGAACTTTGCTTGGCTCATGAGGCAGCAGAGGCATCTCTCACTCGGGTGCACAGAGCGAGATGAGCGCCCCAGACAGACACATCTTGTCCTCTCTGCAGCGAGGCGGAGGAGGGCATCGCCCATCTATTCTTCGGAGTGCTTTATATCCCAGGAGATTTGGCGACATACGAGCATCACGGGCATCTTTCCATCTACGGTGGAGGCTTTTTGGCAGCCACTCCGTGACGCAGCGGCAGGGTTGGAGGGCATTCTTGGTGACTTTTTTGGCCGGTAACTGGGCCATTTGGCTACAGCATAATTGGGCCATCTTTTGTGGGGAGCGATGTCAGGGGTGTTGTACATCATATATGTTTTCTTCTTCAGGAATGGGGTTTTGGTTACACACTACACATCTCCTTTCTTGTTACTCTCTACTTGAGAGTCCATGTTTGTACATGATTTACATGGATGACAACCGCAAACCCGATGGTCATCCTTTTAATTCTCGGTAGCGGCAAGGCTGTGTGCCGTCATCCTCCTGCCACGTTCGCCATCTCACGCAGACATCGGGGTGCAGCCTGGAGAGAGCAGCAAGCAGTGCCCCAGTCGAGGCGGGATGCAGTTCAAGTGGAATGGACTCGATGGCCTGACCTCTGCAACAATCACCGATCAGAGTTTAGCTAGATCTGGCATGCTCCGACAACACATCCCTTAAGGAAGTCCACTGCCCCCTGCAGCTCCGGCGACCATGGAGCCAGCTGGCTGGGCCGCGGGCATCAGAGAAGCGGTGACCCCCCCCCCCAAAGCAGTGGAGAGACCATGAGCACGTACGAGCAAAGTGGCCTTTGCCCAGGCATTTGTAACGGTGGTCGACGGCCGGATGTTCAGCAGACAGCCGCCGGCGTCGAGGGGATGTAGTTGCACGTGAAAACCCCAGCCACCCATCGCCTAGGGTCTGAATCCTACAACACATAGCCAAAAGAGTGGGTGCTAGCGCAGGGAAGTGGCACCACCGGCAGGGGTTGCCAGAGGCGGAGGATGGCACCGCCGGCAGGGGTTGCCAGAGACCATGGTTGGTGGATGAGCACGCACGAGCAAAGTGGCCTTCGCCCAGGCATTTGTAACAGTGGTCGACGGCCGGATGTTCAGCAGACAGCCGCCGGCATCGAGGGGATGTAGTTGCACGTGAAAACCCCAGCCACCCATCGCCTAGGGTCTGAATCCTACGTTGGTGGAGCAGTCAAATTTCAGCAATGAACATGAGTCTCGCCGCTTATGCACAATGTTGCTATTTGTTTACAGCAGAGGACACAGCGAGAGATGGAAAAACAGAAGCAGCGGAGCAGAGGCTGTGTGTGTGCTATGATAAAGCCATATAACACAAAGAGAACCTCAACTGAATCACGATAATTAAAAGATAAAGACAGTTATGGCTAGTGAAAGAGCCAAGGAATGAGGACCAAGATTGACTACTAGGTCTTGAGCTGATTCGATACATTTTTCAGGAATGTATGAAAAAACAATCTTAGGTGCCAGTAACCTAAAATTCTGCTACTTTACTTAAAAACCTGAAATACGATTAGGCTTACTTTTAAACCCAACTACTTATAAATATGTTATCTAAGATATGACCAAAGACCACAAATAACTGCTTGCACTCTTAATGACTTGAACGGAACTTCCAGCCAAGCATGTGGAAGTGGAATACCCAAAGTCATAAAAAGTAAACCAACCTGGAGAGAACAAATACTTCAAACAGTTTCACACTATGCTTGATTCTACATTTTAAAGAACCACTGCAAATAGATTAGACCACTGGTGAAGGATTCAGTTTGAGGACTCATTTCAAAAAAGATGTGTTATTACATTTCTTCTGCTACTTCTCTTAAATTCAATGATTTTTTTTTACTGTGTTGTTTCTCTCAAGCCTGTTTGATTTTCATTGTCATCGGGTAGCTCTCTGCGTCTTGTATAGAAAAGGTTTTGAACATTATGTGGACATAAACATGGGGAAATATCAGAAAGTAAGCCAGTCAACTATCTGAGATAAAGAGTGAAGACAGGAAATGAAAATCGCACCTTCACTAAGCTGATTGCTGGATGTGTTCCTTAGTACAAATGAAACAGCTTCAGCCACAAATTCTTGTACGTAATCCTTCGGGAAGTACCGTAGTCGAGCTGTAATCCTTCACAGAAGGAAAAAATAACCTTTAATAAACTGAATCATTAACTCAGACGAACTGAGAATGTGCACCTCAGACAAACTGGTTTCTACAAAAGGACCAACTCCTACATAAAAGAAAATTGATAAAAACAGTATACACATTTCTATCGTGAATCCTTTTTCTCCTCAAAAAAAAAATTCTATCGTAATCCTTCGGGAAGTACCGTAGTCGAGCTGTAATCCTTCACAGAAGGAAAAAATAACCTTTAATACACTGAATCATTAACTCAGACGAACTGAGAATGTGCACCTCAGACAAACTGGTTTCTACAAAAGGACCAACTCCTACATAAAAGAAAATTGATAAAAACAGTATACACATTTCTATCGTGAATCCTTTTTCTCCTCAAAAAAAAAACATTTCTATCGTGAAACAAAAGAAAGAGCCCATTATGCGCCGCCGACCTGACCAGTCCTCCAGATCCCATCTCATCTCCCACCTTTTCCTACATTTTGTTTCATATCCCCATCCTATCCTATTGTCATGGGAATGCTTTTTCATTACATCCTCTTGCTCATCTTCAGTCTGCTTTATCACCTACCACAAAACTGGAATCTGCCCTTGGCATGTTTACCCACTATGTTTTTTTGTAATATTTTGTTAATATCTGATAATAATAGATTGTATATTAAGCAACCTTTGTTATCAGACACAAAACAATGGATACAGGATACCAAGACAAGTACAAACTTGCCTTTGAACGAGAAGATCAAGTACAAGTTTACCTGAGAATGTAAACTATATCCTTAATAAGATACTTTTGCAAATGCATCATGATATGTGACCAAGAGGTAAAGACCTGTAAATAAAGAGACAAAGCAGAATCAGTAAAGTTATCAAAATATTTTGAGGGAAAAATGAATAGGTATCAAGTGTCTAACACCATACCTGCTCCAGGATGTCTGGCTCACGGTCACCGCCATTAACAAGAAGATTTTCCAAAGAATCGACTAATCTTTGCAAAAAGCTACGAAAACATAAGCATTGAGAAGTTAATAGCCCACTCGAGTAGATGTATCAAAGGATATGTAGCTTGATCCTTGCCCACAGGTACTAGACGAGTATAAACTTAACTGCCAATACAACTAACTAAAAACTTGGTGTCAAATAGTTCTAAAGCACAAAACCATGTCCCATCATAAAACATGTTATATGAAACGTTTTCAAAACTTTCTTCCTGGTTAGAGAGGAGGACAAGTTACACTACAAGCATAAAGTAACACTATGCATCTAAAACATTCAAAGAAATGGTGTACCGTACAATCAAAACTTTATCAAATACATCGCAAGGGCACAAAAAAAATAAAGACTAACATACGTTGCATGACCATGATATAGCATATCATGCAATGACAATAATGTGGAAACTTAAACAAGAAGCTTCGATTAAACTTGACATGTGTCCAAAAAGTATTCAAAACCCAACAACTAGAAGATAAGGCATACTTACGGTAGAAACTGATCTAAAAGATCTCTGGAGAGAGCTGAAATCAACCTGCAGAATCAAAATCAATACACCCTTGTCCTTGTTAGATTAAAAGTTCAAACGCTACAAAGAACAACAAAAGAAAACAAGAGATGAGGGGAAAAAGTCACATGTCTTATATGTTTTCCACAATGCATGTAGAAATACTAAATGAGCTTAGTAATGTCTACAGTATAAAATAGGAGAAACAAAGTAGCTATCGTGTTCCTTGCAATATAAACATTTGAAGCTTTGTTGAGTATCGAAAGCTTTGCATACTGTATTTTCTTAGAGCAACTTTGCATACTATATGCATTCCCTTTATATCCACATATATAATTTATTTGCTTCCCATATAGCAGGATGACAACTCAAATTTTATGTCATTCATTTCTTTCTCAAAAAGCGCTTCTAATGCATGAGGTGTCATTCTCCCGACCTTTGCATTTTTTTTACTTAAAACAGAAGATATAACTTTAGATTAGTATGAAGGTCTTTTTAATGGTATCCCTTCTGAAGATCTACATAACTTGTATGATTATTGAAAAAAAAATACCACTCATGGGATATTAGGATGCTTGTATACAATGAGCATAACTAGTCTTAAATTCATATCTTGATTGTTGATTAGTGAAGTAACCTAAAAAGAGCTACATCCAGGCCAACTAGAATTTTACAACTCATATTGAGCTAACTTACATGGGGTAAATAGATTTGAACAAATTCTTAGAAAACAACGTATCAACAAAAGGAGGTGCAAACTGTACGGCTCACTTACATTAGTATTGGTTCAAGAGATAGTTGTGCCTCTATCTTCAATCTACTGACTAACTCTGAGAAAATTCTTTCTCTATGTAGTATAATCTGTGGCAGCGTCTGAACAAAAGGCGTCAACTCCTCATAACACGAAATGAAATCTTCTGCAGTATTTAGTTCCTACAATGTACACAAAGATAAAAGGTCGTTCAATGAGAGGTCACTTAAATTTGACAATCTTTCATTTCTCTCCATCCTCCGACCATTCAAGCATATTACACATCAAACACTGGAAAACTTTGTTGAGTGAAACCTCAAATGAAAAGGTTACAGAGCGTTACCCTCCAATGCATGAGGGACTCTCGGAAGAAGGATGAACCCTCTGAGGGCTTTTCCTTGAGAGGTTCGAGATTGCGGTAAACATTGATATTGATCTCCTCAACCCGCTGGGAGAAGCTCTTGAACTGGAATCCAACCAAGAAGAAGTTAGGACTCTACTAAGAAGAGAAGAGGGCCAGGGCAAAAAAAGATTACCGTGAATCGCCGGCGGCTGGAGGAGCAGGTGTTCAGGGACTTCACCGCCATTAGAGACTACGGAGGTCGAGGAGATATCCGTTAGAAGAGTATACTGGGTCCGTGGTATACGAGGGCGGCGCTGCTAGGGCTCAGATTCAGAGAGCCGAGGACGAAGGCAGCGTTAGGACTCGGTCGGCGGGACGAAGGGGAACAGAGCTATGGATCGGGCCGCGAGGCGAGGGAGGAGCTGGGGGGAGTTCGCAAGGAGCAGCGCTGGTACTGCGACCTCGGCGTCGGGCCGCTGCGAGAGGGACGAAGGCCGCGCCGCGAAGGGGCTGTGAAACGAGGGCGGCGGCGAGGCGCGAGGTCGAGTGGCTCTGGCGGTGTTGGCGACGGCGGCGGCGAGGTTTTGTGGGAGAGGAGAAGTAATATTTTAAATTTTTAATTCAATTTTCTATCGGATTTCAAATCTGATTATTATAATTTTATTTTATTTTTCTTTAATTTTACCGACATTGATGGGGGAGTTTTATAATAATCCAACTTAACTTATTTTTTATGTCATTATTATGAACCCTAAAAAATGGTCAAATTCTTTTCGTTTTTTTTAATTTTAAATTTAATTCTCTAATTTTATTTTTAGTCAAAGCTTTGGAGTCGATAGGACTCATTGATTTCATTTATAATTTACCTCAACAATATAATACGTTTAATTAAATTAAAAAACATGACTTTTTTAGTAATAATAATGATGATCGTGTCTGATAAATATAAAACAATTCATGTTTTTGCCTTTTTTTAATCAAAACTCGCATTTCAGACAATTAATTTCCCTCCTTGTCGTGAAAATAGCAATGTTTCTAATAATAATTTATTGCAGAATAATAATTTATAACTTCATTACATTATATATAATAATAATTAATTATCGAATTTATTGAAATTGATTAAATGTGGCGAATAGCTATTTTTTGCTCAATATTATGTTGTGCCCTTGCCCTCAATTGTACAACAAATTTAAAAAATTAGGGGATATGCTCTAAACCTAAAATCTTAGGAATTCCTCCGTAGTAATATAATAGAGTTTAAATTATGAAAGCTTTGAAAGTAGCCTTGGGGATTAATACAGCCTTTTCTATCAAAAAATATCCCAAATAAAGAAGAATGAATAAAGTCGAAGCAATTATTATGTTATATTATTAATATCCCTAACTTAAATATGTATGATTAGAATGTTATATTATGTTATTGATATGTGTTCATGTTAATACAAAAGCTTTAAATGATAATTATTAGAGTTCGAAAAGTGATGAAAATTTGTTTAAGGCATGAAAATATAATTTTTGGAAAAGTAAAAATTTGAAAAATTAAAGTTCCGGTAATTGTTCCTATATATGAAAGGATTCTAAAAGTGATTTTTTAACCATTTTTAGGAGGTGTATGAGTTAGGTAAAACATAGATACAAAATCGAAAAATCTGTGAAATCGCGATTTTTATTCTTCGAATAAAAAATTAGATTTCGATTCCTTAGTTATTTATTTTTCTAAATATTTTATTTGAATCCAAATGGGGGTAGTTCCATATTTACATGTAATATCTTAAGTAAATGAACAAATAAATATTGCAAAAGTCATTTACTTATCTTTTTACCATTTACTATATTTCTCTGCCCTTTTCACCACTTTGGCCGAACACCTAAGGCAAGAGCAAAAATATCCCTAAATTGTTGAAAGAATTGGAGGAAGAGAAGGGGCAACTAGGGTTTTAGATTTTGGTAAGTTCCTACTTCATTTTCTTTGAATTTCAACTACATAATTCCTAATTAGGGTTTCTATGAACCTATCTCATCTATTCATTTTCGGATTTTACTTGAACATGGGGCAAAACTCATGTTGTTTATGGGTAAGATTAATCCTAACCATGTTCAATTGGTACCCGAATTTTTAGCTACAAAATTCCATACCTTCAAGTCATCCAAAAATTATGAAATTTATTCTGATTGACCCCTATGAGTCTACTTTCATTGAGCATTGGAATCAAGTTAATATGATTTCTGTAAATAAAGTTATGTTCATATCTTTAAGATACTATCATTCTGTCCGTCGAAATTACTACGCGAATTTGTAAATTATGTATTAAATCTAATATATCGTGTAATTATTTCATAATTTAGGGTGTTATATAAATTGATGTTAGGTTTCATGGACAATTAGAATCACTAAAAAATGATATGTGTAGCAAAAGTTATAAATAATTTACGAGCCTTGCTCAGTTTGTCAGGAGGGAACTTATGGCAGATTATGCTAGTATTGATTAAATTTATTGTGCTAAATAAAAATAGATATAAATTTAAGTAATTTTATGAGTTGTACCTTATGATGTCTACTATTTGGAAAAATTAAAAGAACAAGAACAGAGAATGTTTATTATTTTATATAAATCATAAAAGTAAGGTTACTCAATCTGTCAGAACATAAAAACAACATAAAAGTTAGGAAGAATGTTAATTTTTATGAGAACAAACCATAATGAAATAACATTTGAAACTTTTACAGATTATAATCTGGAACTAAAGAAAACTGGATTGATGTTATTTGGTTATGTATACCAGAAGATATGGATTTTCTTTACTACGTGTGCAATTTGTCATAATATTGGGCCAATCCTTATGTTAAATAGTTATTTAAGTTATAAGAGTAAATACTTAATGTTCATATACCTATGCAATTAATTATGTTTCATGTGTGATAGGATTGTATTCAGATCATAATAGTAATGTGTTTCTTACTATTATTGCTATAGGAGTAGAAGAATAAAGTAGTGAATAAGGAAAGGAAAATATTTTGTTAGCCCTTATAGGTAAGTTGGTTTCTCCTACTCTATGTATTCACCTCTTTTGAATTCGGTGTAGCAGATTGTGATATTATTAAATATGTTTTTGATATGTTATGAATTATTTTTGAGAAATGCAATTATGAAAAGTATGTCTGAATGATGGTATGATTGCACATTTGAAAAAGTATATGTGATATGATATGAATGAGTAATGAGAAATGCAATCTTGTTCGATTTGAAATGGTATTTGATATGATTCATATATTGAGGTGTAATTGTTATATGATGAATCATGCATTTGCATTGCATTGTACGATGGTTAGAACTAAGTGCTACATCACTGATCACGATGAGAGCCACCTCTAGAATTCAATTCATCATTTTGTTTCTCAATAATGAGATGAGATATGCTGGAGTTAAGTGACATGCGGAGTTAAGTGCCACATCGTGAGTAGTCACGATGGGGGCCACATCTAGAGTCTACCTATCGTTATATAATTTGTTCCTCGAAAGTGATGAGGTAGAATAGAGCTAAGTGTTACATCGTTGATCACGATGGAAGCCACCTATATACCATTGGCCAGTTGGTGATCCGTGCATACATATGAAAGTGTTGGATTGCATACTCATGTTTGATATGTTTAAGTGACAATGAATGTAAATTGAGTGTAATTATTTTGATTGGAATATTATATATGTATTTATTAAATGTGTGAAGATATTGACTTTGATATTACGATTAATACATGTATTTTTATGTTTCTCCGAATTTATTAGATGGTAACACATAGCTTGTGAGTTATCGGTTTACTGAGATATTATTTGCTCACAGTGTTGTTGTACACTTTTTCATATCAATAGAACTTTTGGAATCGCGAGAGACAACCTTAGTAGGGCATGAATTCTTTTTGCTGCTAAGATATTGAGAAGTCACGTGCCCCACCGCGCGCACTAGATAGAAGACTTGTAGCTCTCATATTCTTCTGTTGGGATATAGAGAGAGTTTGATATGTGCTATGTATGAAAAGTAATTTTGTATCTTGTACAATATAAATATTTAATGACTATATGGTAGTGTAAACCCTAAGGTTGTTACATGTTCTGAATGATTAATATAAACTGTGTAGTTTGGTTATATGTGTTGTCACTTTCTTATAGTATCTAAAGGGGTTATGCACAATTTTGTTTAAAAAAATATTATTATTTGACCATATGTTATCAGTCGCGAGCTCTGGTTTAAATCGGGGTCGTCACATTGTAACTCATGAATATAATTTTCTTCCATGAAAATCAAAGTAGTTATATAAGGGAAAAAATTGATTCTACTACTATTTTTAAGACGATGATATCTTTATTCATCATCTTTATATTATGATCGATGATTTGTAAAAAAATCTCAATTAATAGATCCACCATCCATCATAAATGATTTAATGACGATGAATGAAGGAGTGATGATGTTACCTTAGCACAAACATTGAACCCATTACATAAACTACTTTTGTTAATGTGCAGTTTATTGTAATTAAGTATTTCACTAATATAAATTAACATGTTGATTGGTTAAAATCAATGAATAAATCAAATTAAAAAAAATTGATTAATGCGTATGCCGATTTGCGACGAAGATGTTCTATACATTCACTAAAGAAGATATAATTGATCTATATTGATTGATTTAATGTTTATGCTACCTCTTTTAAAGGGTAGCACCATCATACCACTATTAATTACTATTCAATTTGTGAATTGATTTACTAAATAATTTTTTTATTCACCGTCCATCATGAATGAAATGATGATTAATAGAAATATGATAGTGCTACCACATAAAAGGGTAGCACAATCATTTATTCCTTGATCTATTATTTCCCTTTAAGTTTGTTAACAAGGCTTCTAAGTTGAACGTTGATTGGAGAGTTTAGTATGATGTACCTCCCATCTCAAGTTCAACTAGTTGATTAAATCCCTCCCTTTTGTATCTTTTTCATTAAAGATTTTTCTTAAAAAAATTATTCATGTCCTTAGTATTAATTTATGATTGAGAAGAAAATCCATACATCCAAAGTCTTTTTTCTTTAGATCTCTCATCCGAGTTCATTTACAAATATGTAGATATATAGATATTTAACTTATTTTTTCATAGTTTTTTTTATCCCAATATAATTTATTTCGTTATTTTTTCTTTTTCTTTTTAGAATTCATCCACATCATTTGCATGTGATTTTCAATTCCAACTTTTTTTTATTACAAAGTTATGCAAATTTATAATAATACATTTTTATTTTGATGTTATTTTATATTTTTTTTATTGTTTACTAAAAAGAACTTAGTTGTTACATATATTTATAAAGGATTGAATGGGTCCACATATATGGACTACCGATGATCTACGGAGCAATGATAATTTCAAATTCATTATAAATTCGCTTTAAAATGTATTTATCAAGAATCATCATCGATTTATAAATCAACATATGTGGATCTATTTTACATCCATACATTCCTTAAATCCTTTATCATTTACCAAAGACTAGAAGTTGAGCAATACTTCTCCAATTGAAGTGTTGATTCCTCCCCTTTTTTTGAAAAAAAAAGTCTTGATGTGGACTTTTAGTTAAAATTTTAGTATATGTTCATAGCTTTTAAGTTATAATCACAAGTAATGAATCCATTTGTCATTTTTTTCTAACTCCGCCGCTAATTTTTAGTGGTATTACTCCATGATGGTTTGTCTTTTAAGTTTTAAGTTACAAGATCCTTAGTCATTTTTTAGCTTGATATCATTTAACATAGGTGTCTATATCTTTAAGAGTTAATTCTATAAACCTCTCCTAAATTATCGTGATTTTTCGCATCTCACTCTAAAATGCGAACTTATTTTTTTATTCTTAAACTATCACGATTTATTCATTTTATTCCTTTCGTCTACTTTTGTTATATTTTCCGTTACTTTTGATTTTTCTTATTTATGAAAAGACTAAATTACCCTTTTATCCATAACACATCAAATAATAAATTTAAAAAATAAATCAGGGGAGGGCAATTTTGTCTTTTCATTAAAGACATTTTTTCATTTACCACTTTAATCCTTCAAGTGATTTTTAAATTTTTTTAATAATTGTTATTTCATATTTTTTCTAGAGGGAAAAGTAATTTAGTCTTTTCATAAGTGAAAAAAATAAAAGTAACAAAAAATATAACATAATTAGACGGAAGGACTAAAGTGAAAAAATATAGTTTAGTGATAAAAAAATAAATTCGTAGTTTATGATTAAACGTAAAAAATACGATAATTTAGGAAAGGTTATGCCCTAACTTTAAATACCAAGGACCACAACAAAGAATTATTTAAAAAATGTGTTGTCATAATAACTTCTCATCAATCACTTTTGAGCAGGGGTGTCTAAATAATCTCATGGCACACGTTGACGCGCCTATGGTGAGAAAGTGGATGAATGGGCAGGGCATTAAGAGAGGATTGTTCGTTTAGCAATGCAAAAAATTATGTGTAAATGGAATATTTTATGCCAACTTGCCTATTGTAGTTTCTTTTTTTCTCTTAGGCAACATTTATTGCATTATATTTTTATATTACCTAACATACTTTACCTGATATAATGATTGTCCCTTATTAAACTAATAGTAATATATATTACCCTTTTTATTACCTAGAAGTAATCTCTTCATCAAATGACGATGTTTACTTATAATAAAAAATTACTATGTAATGCATATTTTTTATTAAAATATTATTTATTACTAATGTCAAGTTAAAATTTATATAATCAGACTAAATTGAATAAAAATAATAAATTAAATAAATATACTTTTACTTATTTTAAGTATTTTTAAATGGTAATATATAATATTCAAATAATGATTAATAATAAATTTTTATTACTGTTGTTGTTATTATATAATTTTTATATTATTGCCTATTTTATTTGTCATTTTACTCTCCTAAAATAAGAGCTATTTTCCCCCTTCCTCTTTAAAATATGAAAACCATGTACTTTCCTGATAGGTTTTAACCTTTCATTTTTTACCAAAATCCAAATACAAGAGAGAAACTCACATGAATATAAAACTTAGTATGTAAAGTAATAATAAGGTATAATTACACTATTACATTCATATTATGTCATTGTAACTTGTTTGGCAGAATTAGTACTTCGATTAGAGGATAAGAGTTCATTAGAGTGTAACAATTTTATTAGAAAATAGAAGTTAGTTATTAGAGGATAATTATTTATTTATAAATTTAATAAAAAATATTTTTCAAACCTTATGGTTAAACTAGTGTATACTCATGCAATGATAAGACTTGACATAAGAATATAATTTATTGTCATTCTTATACACATATCCATAATTGTTAATTTATAATATTTTATTTTAAATAATAATAACTGAAAATTATTAATATAAAGATATTTATTATTTCAAAATAAATATCTTATTTGGGTTGTAAGTAAAATTAAAGATGTATTTGATTAAAATAAAAAATAATATATTAGGTTTAATAACTAAATAAAGATTTTTATTTAAAAGTTGAGGATAAAACATGAAACTTCTACTATATACCTTATAAGTTAGTGAGAGTACATTATAACATTTTTTTTCTCAAACCTCATCACTTCAAAAAAAAAATTACTAAACACTTATAAATCAAAGTGCCCCTACTTTTAATGTGTGTCAAATGGTGCTTAATCATATCATATGCATTTCGTAATTCAATATAAAAATAATTCAATAGTAAGAGCATTAATCATCCACAACATAGCATATAGTATTAGACAATTATTGGCTAACAATATCCATGATCAACTTTTGACTCCAATAGAAAATTTATCAATAATCAATTAGTGATTGATCAATTATAAATGTCAATCAACCGTAATTATTAATTGGTCTCAATATATAAGTTATTGACCTATGGATGAAAAATGATGTCCCAGCTCATCATCTTTTTGTTTCAACTGACATTGTTTTTCATCTAAGATGCATATTTTATTTTCCTTGTAAGCCAATTTTGCATATTTTTTAATTTCAAAGGAGGATTTTCATATTTATTGCATGTCCCTTAATTTAGAAGAATTCATTCAGATTTTAAACTATTTTTGCAGGAAAAAAAGGAATGCCAATGACTAATTCACTCCCTAATTTTGGATTCGTATGTTGATAGAGTATGATATGTGGTTCAACTTTTGTATTATTACACTAATTTTGGTATGTTTAAACATAGAAAAGAAGTCCCTCAGGATTAAGCAAAAACAATCCGAAACAAATCCTAAAGCACCTAATAAGAAAATAAATTGAGTGACCTCAGGATTAAGTATAGTCTCACCTGATAAAGATATATTTAAAGAGATGAAGCATAACTGGTGACATTTTGAAATGTTTTATATTAGGATTTAAGGGTTGTTGAATTTTTATATAGAGTTTATATTAGAATTTTGATCAAAAGAATCAAATACCATTAGCCCAAAAGTTTGGGTTATAGCTTATTCAAACAAAAGTTTTGTTCATTGAAAATGGGCAATGTCGCTTGAAAGTTCAAACACTCTTCTATCTCAGCAAAATTTGGGTCGCATTGTATTGAATTGAAGTAAGGTTTCTATAACTATGAAAATGATGTTAGGACGATTTTTGCCCCACTTTTTAGGACCCTTTGGTATAAGGTAATGTAGGTAGATTATCGATTATTTTATTTAAAATTTTTCAATGACTACCACATTTTCTCATTTGATTATGATTGACTTTCGATAATTTTAATTATTTTGATAATCTTAATTATCATCTCATTAATGATATAGATAATAGTATGGGAGGTGACTTTTTAGATTACACATTGCTTGACATGCATTTTGACAAAAATTATCCATTCAATCAATTTTTTACTTTTAAATATTTTATTATTAAATAAATATTATTCAACTTTGCCTTATCTATTATTTTAATTTTTTACAAATAAATATTAATTTTGTCTCATATTCTTTTATCTATATTGACTTTTCTATTTTTTGTTTTGTTTATTTAGAAAACTATGTTATGAAAATTTGAAATAATTGTTAGGGTTATTTGGTAATTTGAACTCTATATATTTTAATTATTATTTATATTACTAATACTTGTCAAACACTATAATATGATATTAGGAGTAATTTAAATAGTGATATTTTATTTAAGTGATTATTTAAATTATCGATTTATTAAATCAATAATACACCGAGTTCTATGTTTCAAAGCCCTAATTTCATGTTATAAACTTATAGTCCAATTTATCATGCAATGGAACATGGGTTATTTTTTTAAACCTCTTTTAAACTATCATAATTTTCCGCATCTAACCCGAAAGTATGAACTTATCTTACAACATTTCTAAACTTTACTGTTAATTTTTCCGTTATTTTTTCTTTTTCCCATATATGAAAAGACCAAAATGCACTCTCACAAACTCTTCTCAACTTTAATGTTAAAAAATAATATAAAACTAAAAAATATATAAACTGCTAACGAAGGGAGGACATTAATATATAATAATAAATTGATCTTTTTATATTTTTAGCATTTTACATTTTTTTTAACATAAAAGGAGTGATGAGTTCGTGGAATGGCATTTTAGTATTTTCTAAGTAGAAAATAGTAAAATTAATAGAAAAATTAATAGAATTAGATGGAATGACTAAAGTGAAAATGTGAGAAAGTTTAGGAATATCTCATACTTTGAAGTTAGATGTAGAAAATTACGATACTTTATGAGAAGTTTAAGAAAATAATCCATAGAAGATATGTCGAAATCGTTAATATATTATCCTCCTACCTCTGTTAAAGCAAAATCCAAGCTCCTTTCCTTTGGCCGATAAACATTCCTCTTCACTTCCCCGAGTGCTTACTCTTTGTTGTTCAAATGGCTTAGATGTCCAATGACGTAAGGAAAACCAAGTACCTCAATGGTGAGATAATGTTTTAATCAAGATAATTGTCTAAGTGACAAGAACTTATTGTAAATATAAATTAGAAGATGAATGTAATTGGATATTTTTTGCCACCATTGATTTGGATAATTGTGCATTAAAAGATGTTAATGCAATAGATAAAATGGATTGGAATATGAAATTGAGAATTGTTCTTAACATCTTATGTTGAAACCCTTATTGTTTATTGAACATTGTTTTATCAAGAATGGTTTAATTGAATCATTTTATGCATTATCAAATTGTTTATTTTCATGGTCTTTACATACAACTAATGCAAGACGGGTGCATCAGGGTTCGTGCAGACATGAAAGAGGATCAAGTTAGTGGCGAGCTCATGATTGGCATTATTATGTCATTGTGTTTATGTGTCTTGTATTAGTCGGCTTATGTGCCTTATTATGGATCATAAGTTGAATTTTGCAAGTCTTATTGTATATTTGGACTATCCGTCATGTTATACCTTGATGTTATTAGACTTATTGTCGTATGACCATTTATGTTATCTCTTTCGCTATGTTTTCCTATAGATTCGTTTTGAACGTCCGTCATTTTTCGCTCTTAAATTTTGTATATTTCATTATCATTGTATCGGAGCCTTACATAATTACCTAAGATGATAAATCTCTTTAACTGCGAATAGGATCAAATTGTAGTTTGCATCAGTTTGTGACTCATATATAATACTTCTGGTATAACTTTTTGCCAAACAATGTAACACAGCTTTAATCTTACATCTGTACAACAGTTTTCCTTTCTCTCGACTTTTCCCTGTCTTTCAGATCAAAATTGTTATTACTGGCACAGTATTATGTTGTTTTTTGGTTCACAAAATTTATCAAAATGTTTCTGGTGCAGAATTCTTTTCCCAGAGATCATACAAATTACTGTATGCTAATTAATGCAGCACTATGAAATGGATAGAACATATCAAAATTTCCATATTGTCATGCATGGCATTTTTTTTTCCTTTGACACATGTGACAGCAAGTAGATATGCATATTTGTTAATTAATATCATTTATAGCCCCATCTTGTGCAGTTGTGCTTCCATCTTTCTGATTAGTGCACTCTGATCAGATATGCACCTTTGTAGGATGAATTTTGATGCCTGCAATTATCGAGATCTCTTGTGAGTTGGACTGATGGGACTGTGGCCATGTTGATGTTGTTGCAGAATTCCACAGCACTCCTTTTTTTTCTCTTTTCCTTTTTACTTGTCCCTTTGAGTATTCTTCTGATCAAGTGATCAGAGAGCTTGAAAGAACAATGTAGGCTTACTACTGTGCTTGCTCATAAGCTACAAGAGAACATGAATTGCTGCTACACCAAAAAAGAAGAGAGAGAGAGAAGAAAGGGAGTCCACTGGACTCATGATATATCGAAATGCGAACTTGAGTGCATTATTAACTTGTTAATGCCATAAACTGTGTTTTTGTGATGTTCAGGGGATGAGACTGATCAGTAGCTGTTAAAGGTAAAGGTTCAAATTTTAAAGAAATCAGGTCGGTGGTAAAAGATAACTGTGCAGCGCATCTGCATGTCGAATCGAAAGCTAAAGAAGATTAAATTCTGATATACTCATATTAGACAGGGAGAGTAGGCAAGCAGATGTGACTGATGAGGTGCCTACTGTGTGCCACTGGAAGGAGACAGGAATCCTCTAAGTACTGTACAGCCGCTTCCTGTTTTCATTCGTTATCCATCTCTCTCTCTCTCCCCCAAACTTCATTCTATTCCTTTTTAGTTCATGTTGAACGTTAAGTAACCTGTAAACTGCTGCCATTGGCATTTGCTAACTGAGCCCTTGTACTTTGTAACAGAGATGGAAACCGGTAAAACAGGCTGGATGCAAGTAAACTACCACATGGATATGCACCTTGGAATAAAGTTTTAGATGACAAGGAAGAGCTTTGGAAGTGCCGGGGATCTCATTAATATTGGACTGAAAACAAGCTGCAGCAATAAGGATTTGTTCTAATGCTTTCAGAGATCTGTTTCCAAGTTCAGGCCCATATATAGAAGAAGTCAGTGTCACTGATACGATAAGATTCTGATTCAATTCCTTCTGCATAGTTTTGAACTCTTAGTTGGAGTAATAATTGTTCTGAGAGTTCTATATCAACCAAAGTGCAAGTCTTTCGAAATAAACCTACTCTAACATTATAACATACGGCAACCTAAACTGAACAGTCGACTCAGATTCACATATGTTCTAAGGAGCAAAATTGAATAAAGAAAATCATAAATGTCAATTAGCGAGGAACCGGAGAACTGTTGCTAATTATGTTAATGATTTTTCACAAAGCATGTGGACCATTACGATTCAACCATAAAGACGACGGTCAAAGAAATCCTTTTTTAATAAATATGAATAATATTCCCTGTCCATCTGACATTTTTCAAGTCCCCAAAGTTTGTGTCCCCAAGTTTGCCTACCACATCTGTCTAATTCCTGCTTTTAATGGGTCTTCCAACAGAAAAAAGGGGGAAAAATGCAAAACAAAGCTACTTGTACAGCTGATCAATGGCACACCCTTTGCTGCAAAAACCATACACCATGCCTTCTGAAGAATCAGAACTAACAGCGACAAGCTTGGTGCGTTTAGCATCAGAGCAATGAGTGTGTTCAGAACTGATCATCCCATTTTGATATGTAAACAGAAAAAACTGTACACAGTTTTTTTTTGTCTGTTTCACTCATACGTCCTTCTCATTCTACAAAAAATTCCTTACACGAGCTCAGAAGAATCATTAGCATGAATCAAAATTTGAACTTTATGCAGCAGACACCTGTTGGTCTAGCATTGGCTGTAACTGCACGAAGTCCTCCAGGCACCTTCTCGACTACTTGAGGAATATCTTAAGTTTTCCAAGAATGAGAGAGCCAGTAAATTGTTAATAGTTAGTAATGAATTATTCAGGGGAATTCTCAGGAGTTGCCATTTGTGTTTTGGTCAGCTGTTCAAGTCTTCTGTTCCTGTAGGAATCAACAACCAAAAAAAAAAAAAGAGAGTGAGTCCACAAGGGCAAAAGCAATTGCAACCAAAGGAAAGGTGTGAAGAAATAGGAAATACCTAAAGTTAGTTTGTAAGTGATTTGTCTTCTGATCCTGTTTACAGGGCATAAAGAAATATGTCAAACAGAATTCAGAAAGGGACATCAAGATCAGTTAAACTTGGGAAAATGTACAAAATCCAGGTCCCCAAAGAAAATTCAGGCATCTGCCTACTAAAGAATTTCACAAAGCTGAACTTTATTATTTTTTAAACTGATGTTTAGATACACGGTGATTACCTCTTTCTTCGACCATTTACTTGGTGGATTTACTGAAGTTATGAAGCTCACTTCTGAGAAAGTTCAAGAGACAAACCTGCAAGAAAAAAAAGTGTTACCCAAGCATGCAAACAACATATGAGATCTTGCATTAACTGCAAAATGTAGGGAAGAAATAAAGATGTAACGTTGTTTTGCATGCATCAGCTCTTTTTAGTTTGATTATCATGCTTGCAGAACTGAAAGACAACTATATGCTAGTTGATAGCAAAGGAGAATGCACCTTATTTTGGTAGGTTGACAATTGCCAACCATTAGTAAAAATTAATGTCTGTATAGCCACGTGAATATGGCAACAGCTCTTCCACCTCTATTCGAGAGCTAGAACAACCTGTGTTCCGTCTGGATCTGCATCTATTGATTATTTCAACTTCAGCAGTAAAAATGCTATATACTGGTCTATGATCAGAAAATCTGGACTCTCCTCGAACATAAGCCAGCTGATTAAGGCCTCTTCCATACCACAAAATGCGATCACACCTACACAAGTATAACAAGATCAATAAACACAACTTGAAAATAACCATACAAAGAAAATTTTCATAGATGGAGGGACTAATTAGCTATGAAGTTACCATGCTGGTGTGCGTCTCTTCTCTTTTGTGTGTATATCATCTCCTGCATAACGATCTGAATTGTTTGAATACTTGTAGGTGGGGGGAAAGTATATTCTTCCTTCCTTCCATCCTTGAAATACACGACCACATCTTTGTTCAATTCGAAGCTGTTCCACAAAAAAACATCTAAAGTTTCAAACCTGAGAATGCATATATAAGGAAAAGCAGAATTATAGTTTCTCTACAAGAAAAGGCTAATTCTTCATGGTTCTTTTTCAAAGAAAAGCCAAATACAGAAAAGCATGAAGCAACCTTAAATTCAGAAAGTATGCCCACCCACAATGAAAGTATGTCCAGCATAAGAAACTTGGCCAATTACCTGATCTTTTTCTAACAACGCTCTCCAGTTATGCATTTCAACTAGGGCCTTTGCTGAACGATATGAAAGAGCTATGCGGTAATTCAGATCTCCAAGCCATATTATACGACTGATAAAGAAAAGAAATCACAATAATTTATCAGGGGATGACAATTACCCTTTTAAAGAAAGTAACATAAGTTAAATATGAAAAGAAAACATGACTGAGCTTACTCATGGTCCATAATTGTTTCAGGAGACTTGTTATCACCTACTCTGCGCACCCTAGGAAATCTCGTCTTTCTTAGAATCTCCATCACATCAGAGTTCCTCCTCAGTTCATCCCCCTCCTTTTCCCCTGATGTTAAATGACTACAAATGAAGCAAAAGCTGGTTTGGTGCAGAGACATACCAATTGATATTGACCCCTGAAAGAAGAGTAGTTTTCCTCATGGATGATGTTCACAAATGGCAGAGTAGAAGAGAAACATGATACACAATCTACAATATATTTTCACATATTTAGGATAATTTCTTTAATCAACAAGGACATGTAACCAAGTCCAAAGACAGATGTAAATACGTTATGATTGGAAAACACAAGTATTAATGTTGAAGCTCCCAGCCAATTAATGATAGTCAAGCATAATTAATACCTTATTTCCAAGATAACCCATTAGTCCCCTTCCCACACATGAAACCTTCAAGTTTTTCACATCATCTTTGATTTCACGTCGCACCCAAATTGTCAGAAACACTCCAACCATCTGCTTGCTTGCAACTAAACAGTACCTGGCATTATTACCTGGTCAGATTTTGAGAGCTTGCAGAAGTGAACATAAATGAAATTGATTTTAAGGACTTCACTGGAAACTTGCATAAGAGAATGCTTCCGATGAACAATAAGAATGTCAAAAAACCTTAAGAACAGGTTCAGACAATAGTACCTAGAGTTAGGAAATGATCTGTCTTTCTCTTCAATGTATGTAGGAGCAGCATAGCCATATGGTATGGGTTGGGGCGAAACAGTAGTAGGTGACTCCTCAATGTATTCATCATCCGATGAGCCTCCACATCTGTAGTTGGCATCAAAATCACTTGGTCTGCTGCCAAAGCTGACCCTTTCACAGACACTAAACCGGCGATCCAGTCTTGAAGGTGGTAGCATCAAATCACCATCAATTCTTAAACTACGGCTAAGTGAATGGAACGAACGTCGATGAAACAAGGATGAGTTTTTCCGTCTTGTCGAGGATCCTTCAAAATCAGCATCTAGTTCAACAACTGGATCAGGAACAGGAGATGGTGTATGGTAGCTACCATAGCCACATACTCCAGGAAGAGTGTTCAAGGTCTTTGCAATGAGCCCCAACCATTTTTTTGCAGGTCCATTGTCTTCTGTGCCAAGGACATTCCCAGCATTGAGAGGAACTATCTCCTGAAACCTGGAAAGATTGAAGCAGAAATATTTCAGCTTATTCTTTGGAAGTACAAGATTGCATCTGTGAATACATCAAATAAATCTAAAATGTGATAAAATCAAGGGCAGAACCCGACCCCAAAACATATATATCTGCAGGAGGAGAAGCATGGAGCCAGTCCTCGAGATTCAAGTTTCCTGGTGGGGACTTCCCACCAACATTCCATGTCGCTGCAAAGATCCTAATAACCAAGAAAGAAGAGATTCTCTTGAATTCATTGTGTGCTCAAAATTGTGGGTAAGTAATCATTGTTGCAAATCAGAGAAACTTGAAAGGAGATGATGAGCACCTGTATTCCTGAATATCTGTAACTTGAGCTGAATCGAAATCAAGCCTTCCACGCCAAACTCGATCTGAGCTCTTCTTCAAAGATCTCTCTGGGCATCCAAATGGGAATTACTCAGAAATGATGAAAGAAAATAATAAAGGAAATGCATACATGGGCAGATTAATGACAAATTGTAACCTGTTTTGCTTTTCTTGGTTGTGCGTGTCTCCCTCTCCGGATGCCCGGTTCTCCATTCTTCATTACCTACTGAGGAGAAACCATTTCACAAGTGAGATGAAAATAAAGACGAAAGGCAAGGCTTTGATTTTGGTACTCTCGCATGCATCACATTCTAAGCTAATATTTCCCCTTTCCTCAATGTTTTGGACTGGAATAAAAAAAGGTTATAGTCATCTATCCTCTAGCGGGAAGAACCAAATTAGTTGAAGCGAATCACTTGACAAAATATTTAGGAAGCGATTGGAAAAAAAATCGAGATCTTTAAGCAGCAGACCATGACCCATGGAGGAGATTCGCAGACCAGGTCCTCGAACCAAATAGTTTAAGAGATTCAGGAAAAATGTTTGAAACACAGAAACTAAAAGATTCATAGGAGAAGGAACAATTGGACCTACCTTTGCCAGAAACATGATCCGCATGGAAATCCTGAGCTTTGCTCTTGATGTTGAACCATTTCTTAACAAAGGTCTTAGACCAAGACATCTTCTTACAGAAAAATAGAAAGAGGAAATAAGAAAGCATGATTCAGCGTCTCAAAATGAAAGAAGAAATAGGAGTTGATTTTGCAGGGAAGAAATAAAAAAAACCTTGCTTTTCTTCAAATTCTCGTCTCTCATTGCTCGCTAGCACTTCTTCATACAGACACAAGCAGGTATTATCTCGCCTACCTTCCTCTTCCAGTGTTCCTCTAGAATCTGAGACTTCAAAGGAGGATAGATGACAATAGACCAAACAGTCCCAGTCCCTATTTCCGCCACAGCGTTTCAAAAACTCTCTGACAATGGATCAGAAAACAAGAGACGAGTTCGCAATCCTCTCCAACTAATTTACATTACTTCTTAGCCCTCTGCAGCAAAGACAGAACAAACAAGCTCTCTTGACCGGAAGCGTTACAGTTACAGAAAGATGGGATTTTGTCCTAAATAGATGGGTGAGAACCAATGATGCCAAGGAGCTGATGTAGAAGCACTAGAGGATGCAAAGCAAAGGCAACGGACGCGTAAAAATCAAATCTTGGAGGCCAACATATCAATGTTGGCACTGAACAGACGTTGAAGCAAATTAAGGAGCTGAGAAGAGGCCTCGGAGGGTGGGCACAGCACAGGAGGAAGAAGCCGCTACTTTCTTTCTCCCGTTCTCCTTCTGAAGAATCTGAACCATGTCCTCAGGCCACACCAAAGTTTCTCATTTGAAGAGAATAAAGTGCAGCATTAGCATTGAGACCTCTCTCGCAAATACTCTCACCAGCCTGCCTTTCTTCTCCTCCTCCTCCTCCTCGTCTCTCTTTCTCTCTCTCTCACACACACCCACCCCTAATGGTCAAATCCAAGTCCAAATTCCAAAACCAGGGAAATAAAAAATAAATCATTAAAAAGGCACTTCTAAAATTAATAAATTGCCTGAAGTGGGCCAAAGAAAATGAAAAAAAAACTAGAAAAAAATAAAACAGGACTGCCCGGCAGCTGCCCGGGGAACAGGCAGTCTACAGAATCTGCACTTACGTGGCTCCTGCCCGCGGTCAGTCTGATGCACCATCCTTCCTCTCTCTAGTTAGTCTTTCCATGGGGGCAAGGCAGCGTGAGGAAAAGCAGTTAAAGTAGAAAAAGAGATAAAAGATGTATCTACACGAAGGAGAGAGAGAGAGAGTGAGTGAGAGAACCTTGTTTACCGTGTGCTTTTTTTGCTTATTTTAAGCTACTGCTATCTGATATGCGTATGGAATACATGTACGTATCTATTGGTAGCTGTGTTCTTTGCTACATGCATGAAAGATGTCCTCATTTTCCTCTTTTTGTTTCTATCTTGTCCTCGCTCGCATCCTTGGCAGAATGTTCGATTACTCTTAAACTTGTTTTGAGTATGATTTGTGTCAGCGGATCAGTGAGGCCACAAGAGGCCTGTGCATGAACACTTGTGCTCTCTCCTCTCTCTCTCTCACCTAGTGGAGAGTGTTAGGATATGGCTTGGCCTCCTAGAAGTTTGGGCAATCTCAGTTGGCTCTGCGCCTCGAATCCAATGGCCGGTCGCACACCAACTTTGCTCATTTGAAAATTGTAGCATGGATGAATCCAAATTATGTATCAGTCCCACCACTCCTACTCATAGTAGTAGCAGTAGTCCTAGACCACCTTCTCCCTCCTCATCAATGTCTGGTTGGGCGGTGATTAGATGGACTGGGGATGGATGTTTCTTGGGACAAACCAGAGGCGAGCAGCAAGTGCTCGGATCAAGAGTCCTGCCCCCAAGTGCACACAGCGACACTGTTAGGCCTGAGACTTGGAGGAGAATGCTGCAACCGTACCAATGTGGCACGCTTTAGTTCTCCAAGGACGCATCTCTGCGTGCACGCCTCGCATTAGTTTTTATGCATTTAGGAATTAGCTTGTTGTGCGTTCACCAAGAGATGTTTCAAAGGGCCATGCAGCACTACAATTCCATGGGAACTAGAAGAATATCACTACTTCCACCACCGTTTTTCTAAATCCGATCAAACGTTACATTTCAGGAGACTGCATCCGTAAAAAAATGTTCAGAAATAGAAGAAGAAGAAGAAGAAGAAGAAGAAGAAGAAGAAGAAGAAGAAGAAGAAGAAGAAGAAGAAGAAGAAGAAGAAGAAGAAGAAGAAGAAGAAGAAGAAGAAGAAGAAGAGATCATGGGGTCCATTCTACAAGTTTGAGGAATCAATTCTCATCGAGTCAACCACCTCGCCATGTCTGATCTATTCAGAGGTCCCCCGTGGTGTCAATTTAAGCTTCTTAAGACCTGTCGAAAAGCCATGGCCACCTGGTGGCCTGGTCACAAACTATTAAGTGCCACCAGCAACAATAACAAAAGGGAATCTTAGCTTTAGTGGGAGTGGATTCGCCCCTTGCTTTGATAAGTTGATAACAAATCCAACGCAAAGACCTACTAATCCAACAGTTCCACTCCATTAGCCAAGCAACTGAAATTAGTGGCCTTGACCTTTTTTCCTCTGTTCTTCACCTTTTTTTTATTCTCTTGCATGCATCATGTCATGGAACGTGCGTGAGTCATTAGCTTCATAATGAGATTTTTGTGGGTCTTAAGAATCCTTCAATAAGGAGAAGAATATAAAAGCTAGAAAAAAATAGTAGAAAAAAAGGTGAATATATATGTGGCAACAAATATATGAAAGAAGGTTTCTTGTTTAGGATTTGATATAATATGCACTCCTGAAGTGGGCATGAGGGAGACCTCTCGTCCCTTTACCATCCCCCCCCCCCCCCCCCCCCACCCCCCACCACCATCAACACCACCAGTGCCAACCTCCAGAGTGCAACTGATGAGGATGGCCCCCTCCACCCATGGCCATGAGCCCTTGCGAGTGGGGATCTAAGAGACACGGTTAGGCTTCGATTCAATGCATGCATGATTGTTGCATTATTCCGGGCCATGGTGCTCTCGGATACCCCCCGATCAGCTCGATCTCTCGACCGTCCGATCTTTCGGTATGGCGTCATCGAAGCCGTCGATCCTGTCTCTCCTCGCGTACATGCAAGTCCCGTCTGTCACCAAATTTACCATTTCATGCATGCAATTAGATCAGTTCAGGTTCCTGTCCGGGCATCATTGCAGAACATGTTCTACTAAGCTGCACTGCCCCAACAATGGAAAAAGAAGACAAAGAAATATATAATATTATTACAAAGCCATGCTCACAAATCACAGCATCACATGCAGTAAACTGGCTGCACTCCATTTGGAAGAAACCTGCAACTTGGCCCCTCCTTCCTCCTAGATCACACCATACATGGGTACATGGGCACGATTAGTACACATATATATGATCAGATTTTGGAACAAGAACAAGTTTGTCCATATCGTTAATGCAGATGGGAATGATGCTTACTTGCATAAGGACAGAGGTACATCCAAGGAGGAAAGAAAGTTAATAATTTTCATTTTGTGGAACTTAGTGGACAGCAGAATTATTTGTGCAAGTGCCCACTAGGCCATCCTATATATTGCTCCAATTATTACAGACGCATCAACACATAGGTAACTGTGGTACGTGTGTATATATATAGTCATGGTTGCAAAGTAAAAAAAAACCCTTCTCCATTATTATATGTATTTGCACATAATTGTTTAACCATATTAGTACAGGAAGGTGTTGGGGTGTCATGGGTAAACCATTTCTGGTGTGCAGGCAGAATCTTAGTGAAAATAAAGCAGCTCAATGGATGTACCACACTACCACTAGGAACTGTTCTCTCACTTCATGTATGTGGACTCATCTACTTATCCTTAACTAGATTTAACTTTGTGCTGCAGTATTGAACTATTAAGCATTTGCACTTCCATCTAAATATCACTTACAAGTTGCTGCAAGCCTGCAACTATATATACAAACCCTGATAAAAGGAGAGAGAGAGAGTGTGTCAAAGGGGAAGTGGTAGTCCGTACTTTGAGCAAAGTATCTTCTCTATTAGCTCCTTGATCTGGTTTTTGCTTTCTTTCTTTCTTTTTTCCTTTTCCTTTTACAGCTTTAAGACTCTTCTCAGCAAAATCTTGCATTGCAAAGCTTTCTATGCATCTTTTTAACGGTTTCTATCTTCCAAAAAAGCATTGAGGCATCTCTCGGCCTTTTGTTTCACGTTCTTCACGAAGGAAGAAGGCGCAGCTGATACCTGAATCGCATACATACGACACCCCCTCTTCATATTTTCTGGCTCTTTTTTAAACAACGGAAAGTATATGATTTTTTAAATAAATTAATGGATTGACTAACTCCATTATTTCTCTCACTTGAAAAATGATATAGATAAACATATTATACTCAAATTAAATTGATTTAAAAGTATTTTCGAAAATTTTCTTAGAAATATGATTTTAGTTAAAATGAAGGATTCTTATTGTAACGTCTGGACTTTTAACAAAAAAGATGAAAAGAATAGAATAACAGAAAAAAGATAAAAGGGGAATAAAAGAGGAGATAAAATTTAAGTTGGATTTGATTTGATCAGGGAGAAGTTAAATTCTGATTTAAACTCTAATCCTCTCTATAAATAAGAGGTCAGATCAAATTAAAACCCCCTTTTCGTTTTCCTTACGAGCCGGCCCTAGTTCTCCTCTTACATGCGCCCTTTTCGTCCCTTCTCGTCCCTGACGGCCGCCGCCCTACAGGGGACACACCGGAGGACGCGGACGACGTCGAACGTGCATCTGAACAGAGAGAAGTGGGCAGAAGAAGAGGAAGAGGGAGAAGAAGACTGCACGAATAGTTTCTTGGACAGAAACTAAAATATATGAAACTATGATAGATTCGTGATAGAATCTTATTTTTAGGCTTGAAGCATGTTCTAGGTTGTTCCTGGTTATTGTTACATGTCTTATGATGTTGATTAGTGTCGGCCATCGCCGGAGAAGAAGAACAGAACACGAACTGCGCGACGCGCAGTTTCTGCGAAAGAATAATCCGGCCCGAGTTCACTTGAACCCGGCCCGGGTAGGTCCTGCACCGGACCGAGCTCGGTGGAACTCAGCCCAGATCCGCCATTGCCGATGCTCTCGGAGCTCTGCAACCGGACGAACCTGGCCCGGGTTGAAGACGATCCGGACCGAGTTCTGTGTACGGAGGATTGTCGGGCACGACGGCCGCCCCAATTCGATGACGACCCGACCCGGCGCGGGTGTAACCCGAACCCGGCACGGGTTTACTCTAATTTTTCCGAAGAAGATGACCGATCAACCCGACCCGGGTTTCTCCCTACTCGGCCCGGGTTTCGACCTGATTAAGCATATGATTATGATTTCTTAATCCTTATTAAATGTGATTAATTCTGATCAATGTATGATGATGATGACGTCGAATTTATCCTTTATTTACTCTCCATGATTATGTCATTTATCCTAATTTAAAGTTCTTATCAAAATAAGTTTTGTTAAATTAAAAGATGCAAGATAAAAGACGTAAAACGTTAAATGGAGAGCTCTTTTACGATGGAATGGTGACGACCAGGTTATGGGCTGTCCTCGGACAGTTATGGGCTGACTTCTGTCAGTTATGGGCTGGCTCTGCCAGTTATGATGATGATGGACGGGTTGAGGCAGGCTTCCCCGTGGGTTGAAATATACCCCAAATAAGTCAAAGATGAATAATAAGATGAAAAATAAGATGAAGCATATTAATAAAGCCACAGTCAAGAACAAGTACCCTCTATCGCGAATCGACGACCTATTCGATCAACTTGCAAATGCTGCAGTATTTTCAAAAATCGACTTACGAAGTGGGTACCGTCGGCTTAGAGTAGCCGATGAAGACGTACAAAAGACAGCTTTTCAATCAAGGTATGGTCACTATAAATTTATAGTGATGCCTTTTGGACTAACAAACGCTCCTGCAGCTTTCATGGATCTCATGAACCGGGTGTTCAGACCATACCTGGACCAATTTGTCATCGTCTTCATAGATGATATTCTGATTTATTCGAAAAATGAAGAACAACACAAGGAACACTTGAAGATAGTTTTGGAAAAATTAAGGCAGCACAAGTTGTAAGGAAAACTATCCAAGTGTGAGTTCTGGCTTGACCGAATTATGTTTCTTGGACACATAATCTCGAATAAGGGCATTTCTGTGGATCCTTCCAAAGTAGAAGCGGCATCTCACTGGCCAAGGTCAAAGCATGCCACTGAAATCCGCAGCTTCCTTGGATTGGCAGGCTATTACCGCAGGTTCATCAAGGATTTCTCAAATATCGCATCTCCCTTGACGAACCTAACGAAGAAAGGAATGAAGTACATATGGACACAGAAATGTGAAAACAGTTTTCAAGAACCAAAGGCCAGACTGACCACTGCACCTATACTCATTATTTCGAAAGGTACGGATGGGTATGTGGTGTACAATGATGCTTGCGGTATCATACTAGGATGCATGCTCATGCAACATGAAAAGGTGGTCGCATATGCCTCTAGGCAGCTGAAGAAGCACGAGGTGAACTACCCAACTCACGACCTTAAGTTGACAGCGATAGTCTTCGCATTAAAGATTTGGCAGCACTACCTTTATGGTGTAGAGTTTGAGGTGTTCACCGATCATAAGAGCCTCAAGTACGTCTTCTCTCAGCGAGACCTTAATATGCGACAACAAAGATGGATGGAGTACCTAAAGGATTAAGAGTTCTCCATTAATTACCATCCTGGTAAGACGAACTCAGGTGCAGATGCACTCAGCCGCAAGTAGAAAGGCTTACTAGCTCACATGATGATGAATATGTATAAGATGATTAAGGAGCTAAGTTTATGGAAGCCAAGACCTGGAAGGAAGGGAGTAGTACTGATGATGCACCAGATACAACTGAATCTAGTGGATAGGCTCAGGCTCAGGATCCTGAGTATACGAAGATGTTAGGAAGATGTCAGAAAGAAGAAGAGGATTTCAAGCTCTCAGCAGATGGTGGAATCCGATATAGAAATTGTCTATGGGTCCCAAGTGATGAAGCTCTCAAGAGGGAAGTGATAGATGAATGCCACAAGTCTGAGTTTACGATCCATCCGGGCAGCACTAAGATGTACAAGGATGTGCAAAGAACCTTCTGGTGGAATGACATAAAACGAGAGATTGCTGAATATGTTTCCAAGTGCCTGGTCTGTCAACAGGTAAAAGTGGAACATCAGAAGTCCTATGGAAAGATCACATCTCTCGTCATTCCGCAGTGGAAGTTGGAGGACATCTCTATGGATTTCATAACATGTCTACCCTGTACTCAGAAGGGACATGATGCCATATGGGTAGTAGTGGATCGGTTAACAAAGTCTACACACTTCTTACCCATAAAGTCAATACAATCAGTGCAGAGCCTTATGGATTTATATGTACATGAAATCATCAGACTTCATGGGATTCCTACCTCCATTGTATCAGACAGGGATCAAAGGTTCACAGCCAGATTCTGGAGAGGCTTACAAGACTTTTTTGAAACAAGGCTGAATTACAGTACGACATTCCATCCACAAACAGACGGTCAGACTGAAAGAACCATCAAAACAGTTGAGGATATGTTAAGAGCTTGCGCTCTTGACTGGAATGGCAACTGGGATGATCACCTACCGCTTATTGAATTTGCGTATAACAATAGCTACCATTCCAGCATTCGTATGGCTCCCTTTGTAGCCTTGTATGGGAGACCATGTCGTTCACCTGCATGTTGGAATGAGGTAGGTGAGAGGAAGATTTTGGATGAAAAGGAGTTGAAGAAGATAGAGGAATATTCAGCAAGAGTCGAGCTGATACAAGAACGGATGAAGGCAGTTCAAGCTCAACAAAAGTTATATGCTGACAGAGGACGACATGGACAAAGCTTTCAGACGGGCGATCAAGTACTCCTGAAGGTTTCTCCAACTAAGAGAGTGATGAGGTTCAGTAAAAGAGGAAAGCTCAGCCCAAGATATGTAGGTCCATTTGAGGTACTGGAGCTAGTTGGAGAGGGTGCTTGCAGACTAGCATTACCTCCATCCTATGGGCGAGTTCATAACATGTTTCACGTCTCTATGCTCCGAAAGTATAAACATGGTGATGCAAATGTAATACGATATGAAGAACCCAACCTCAAAGATGACCTGACTTATGAGGAGCAGCCCATCCAGATTCTAGAGACAAAGGTTTAACGTCACAACAACAAAGATATACCACTGGTCAAGATGGCTTGGAGCTATCACCGAGGTGATGAAGCAACCTGGGAACTCGAGTCTGAGATGCGAAGGGAATTTCTCGCACTTTTTGGTAAGTCCTGACTTCTGACTGAATTCGAGGACGAATTTTATTTTAAGGAGTTTATGATGTAATGCCCGAACTTTTAACAGAAAAGAGGAAAAGAAAAGAATAACAGAAAAAGATAAAAGGGAAATAAAAGAGGAGATAAAATATGAGTTGGATTTGATTTGATCAGGGAGAAGTTAAATTCTGATTTAAAGTCTAATCCTCTCCCTATAAATAAGAGGCTAGATCAAATTAAAACTCCATTTTTGTTTTCCTCACGAGCCGGCTCTAGTTCTCCTCTTACGTGCGCCCTTTTCGTCCCTTCTAGTCCCTGACGGCCGCCGCCCTATAGGGGACACACCGGAGGACGCGGACGACGTCGAACGTGCATCTAAACAGAGAGGAGTGGGCAAAGAAAGAGGAAGAAGAGGAAGATGAAGAGGGAAAAGAAGACTGCACGAATAGTTTCTTGAACTGAAACTAAAAGGTATAGAACTAGGATAGATTCGTGATAGAATCTTGATTTTAGACTTGAAGCATGTTCTAAGTTTTTTCTGATTATTGTTCCATGTCTTATGATGTTGATTAGTGCCGGCCATCGCCGGAGAAGACGAACAGAACACGAACTACGCGATGCGCAGTTTCTGCGAAAGAATAACCCGGCCCGAGTTCACCTGAACCCGGCTAAGTTTTTTCTGATTATTGTTCCATGTCTTATGATGTTGATTAGTGCCGGCCATCGCCGGAGAAGACGAACAGAACACGAACTACGCGATGCGCAGTTTCTGCGAAAGAATAACCCGGCCCGAGTTCACCTGAACCCGGCCGGGTAGGTCCTGCGCCAGACCGAGTTCGGTGGAACTCAGCCCAAATCCGCCATTGCCGATGCTCTCGGAGCTCTGCAACCGGATGAACCCGGCCCGGGTTGAAGACGACCCGGACCGAGTTTCGTGTACGGAGGATTGTCGGGCGCGACGGCCGCCCCAATTCGATGACGACCCGACCCAGTCCAGGTGTAACTCGAACTCGGCCCGAGTTTACTCTAATTTTTTTGAAGAGGATGACCGATCAACCCGATCTGGGTTTCTCCCTACTCGGTTCGGGTTCCGACCTGATTAAGCATATGATTATGATTTCTTAATCCTTATTTCATGTGATTAATCCTGATCAATGTATGATGATGATGACCTCGAATTTATTCCTGATTTACTCTCCATGATTATGTCATTTATCCTGATTTAAAGTTCTTATCAAAATAAGTTTTGTTAAATTAAAAGATGCAAGATAAAAGACGTAAAACGTTAAATGGAGAGCTCTTTTACGATGGACTGGTGACGACCAGGTTATGAGCTGTCCTCGGATAGTTATGGGCTGACTTCTGTCAGTTATGGGCTGTCCTCGGACAGTTATGTGTTGACTTCTGTCAGTTATGAGCTGCCTCTGCCAGTTATTATGATGATGGACGGGTTGAGGCAAGCCTCCCCGTGGGTTGAAATATACTCCAAATAAGTCAAAGATGATGAAGAAGATGAACACATATGAATAAAGAATCTTTTTTATGATGTATGACTTATGCATTTCTCTATGATGACTCTATATGGTCACTTATTTATATGTCCTCTTACATGCCTTTACTTTTCTATTATGATCATGATTTACTTGCCTATCAGATGATGATGTTATCTTATGATGTTCTTTTATAATTCATGTTTAGTATTACGATTTTATGACGTTATTTATCTTACTTCCATACTGAGTTGTAAAACTCATAGGGAGGTTCTCTCCTGCATGTTCTTAAATGCAGACCAAGGTATTAACAATGATGGTGGCCAACGGTAACAAATCGAGCTCGTAGGTGGCTGCACATGGTTATCGAGTCCTTTAGATGATGATAGCTTTTTCCTTTCTTTTTATTACTTGATGTATTAGCTTTCCTTTGGACTCCTATGAAGTCAGTTATCAGTCTTCCGCATTTCATGATGTTACTCTTTTTATTCTTAATGATGATTTAATTATTCCGCATTTATCGTTACTAAGTTAACCAGTCAAAGTCTTCTTTTTGGTCAATATGATGTACACGTAAGGATGACCCGTAGCGTTCTCAAAGCGTATTCTGCCACGTGACAGGGTGCGATTTGGGGGCGTTACAGTTATTAAAGTTACTTCTATTTATAATTATGGTTTAAATTATTAATCTTATCCCAAGAATATCTTTTCTTGTAATGGGTGATTTTAGAAAAGGGTAAAAGGAAATTTGGTAATAATAAGTGCATTTTTTATTGAAACGAGCTCGATTCTCATTGCTTTAAAAAAATTGGTGATAATTCTCAAAAATGAATATAATGGTTGTCCGGCGTCTTAAGACACTGTATTTTTTACGATCAATTTTCGATGCGTTAGAAATTCTTCGTATTTTTTACTAAATTTGTAAGAAGTGAAATATCTTTTCAAAATAATGACGAACAAAGCATATTAGTACCGTTGGCACAATCCATCGGTATTTTATTATTGACCATCGTCTTCGGAAATACGACGGATGGAACGACCGAAGATTAGGACAATAGGAATTTAAATCTATAATAAAATATATTATAATACTATATAGTAAAATATTAGTATACAATTAATATTTTAATATTAAAATTTTCAACGTCTTTCGTTGAATTTGAATTTATAATAAAATGTATTATAATATTATATAATAAAATATTAGCAAACAATTAATGATTTGATAATAACATGCGATTAATATTTTGACTAATGGCATAATCCAACGATTAACCCATGGATTGCATCTGGATCCGATTGTCGAAAATTTCCGACGATTAACCAGTGCAGCATTGGCGTATTCGACTATCCCGCAACCGATTTTCTTTTCAAAAAAGCGTCCAATGTATAACACCAAGGTGGAAATTTGGAAGGGTGAATTGTCCATCGAAAATAATTTTTGACAAGCTCCAGTCAAAACTTTCGAGGGGTGCCTGTCCTCGAGAATTTTCGATGACTTAGTCTCATCGAAAATTTCGAAAGTCCTCTTTGCGTTATTGTTATCGATAGAAACTATGGATGATTTTCATACATCAATCGGAAAACCATTTTCGGTGATCATTTTCCAATGATTGTTGCTCGAATTTAATCTTTTCATAAGATTTCCAATGAATTTAATCTTGTCGCAAAATATTTCTCTTTTTCACTTAATAAAGTAATCCCCATTAAAATATAGCAAAATCAAATGGTTCTTTGGCTCTTTAAGAAAAAAAGTTAATAAGTTACAATACGATAAGATAATTAAATAATTCCATCTTTGGATGAGCGTGCTACTACTAATAATAATAAATTATACATTGTTTCATAATAAATGACTGATATTTTTATAATAAAAAATTAAAATTCCTTGAGATATCTAAACTTGAAAATGTTTAGTAAATCATGATATATAAGTAAAAGTACCGCGATTATATGATTATATATATGTATATATTATGGAATATAATATTTAATTAAATACAAAATAGAAAAGTGGGATTTACTCATGGAGAGAAAGTAACACAATATTATCACTTTTCTAAATGTTAAGGTGATTCGCATTCTCATTACTTTTGAAAATGTTGAGAGTAGCTACTTCAACCAAATGAGTCCTAAGTAATATATATATATATATATATATATATATATATATATATATACGAGGAAAATTAGAGAGATCAAAGTAATTGATCTCACCATCAAATCAAAGAATATGAGTCGTTATAATGTCCAAATATATAGTTCACGAGTCATTATAATGTCCAAATATATAGTTCAACGCTCAAGATTGCATGAAACTGAACCGACCAATTCAGAAAAGAATGAACATGCCAATTCAATGGAAAAAAGAGAGTTGGTTATCATTTGTCGTAGGGAGCTCAAAGTGCCAGAGGCGACCAGTGCTATCGGCATGTACTTCTTGCACAATTCTCCACTTTGCAGTCAAGAGCAGGCACGTCGACGGGCGTCAACGAGGTCATCGGCGTCGGGTGAGGCATCATCAAGGTCGAGGTCGCCGACGTCGGGCGTGGCATCAACAAGGTCGAAGTCATCGACGTTGGGCGAGGTCGAGTCGTTGGCATCGAGTGGTTGAGGTCACTGAACGCTCTCGAGTGGGCGTCGAGCGAGGCGTCAACAAGGTCAAAATCGTCGGCGTCTGGCGAGGTCGAGGTCGCGACATCGGGCGAGTTTGAGTCACCGACGTCGAGGGGGCGAGGTCGAGTCATCAGCATTGAGTGGGCAAGGTCGAGTCAGTAGCGTCGAGCGGGTGAGGTCGACGGTCAATCTTGAGCGGCCATTGGGTGAGATCGCCTAGCGTCAAGCCGATGAGGTCGCCGGGAGTGGAGCAAGCGAGGTCGCCAAGCGATCTCGATCGAACATGGTTACTCGCTGTCGAGTGAGGTCACTTAGTGTCTAGCGGGAGGGCGGAAGTGTTGTAGGTTGCTTCACCGGAGAAGGCAAATGTGCATTGCTGACTCTGGTGGCTGCTTCATCGGAGAGGGTGAGGGGGCACTGGGGGAAGGCAGGGAGATCGACTCAGAGGTAGGCAATGAATTGGCTGGGGCGCTGGGGCAGGGAAATCGGGTGAACTTGATTTTTTTCCATTTGAACCTCTTCAATTGGGATATTTCAATTTGCATAATCTTGACCGTTAGATCCAATGCCCCTTGAGTTATAAGGAACAAAATTCAAAGATTTGATTGATCTCACCCTAATTCTCTCTCTCTCTCTCTCTCCCTCTCTCTCTCTCTCTCTCTCTATATATATATATATATATATAGTGGGATTTTGGATCCTCTATTTATTAATTTTCCCTTGTAGGTTGTTGATCTTACAATGAAGTAAAAAATATCACTTATTCAAATGCATATATAAGTTATTTATAAGAAAGTTTTACTAATTATAAGCTTAACAAGCATGATCTTCAATAGTTGTCCTTGTTAGGCAGGTCCAATCAACTCGGTGAACTCAAACATTTGATCCGACCCAAGTCATATTGAATCGAGTTGAGTCGGATTAGTGGTCGCGTAAGACACAAGGTGTTGTCACGAGTTTCTTATTTATTTATTTTATTGTAATTTTTATTTAATTAATTCAAGTCTTTTATGTCATTTAAAATATAGAATCATAAAAAAAGTACTTTAAATATGTTAATTATCTTTAAAATAATATATATATATATATAAATTATCTTTAATTTGAAGATGATGGTCGGCCATTCGACCCAATCCAACCCAATTCAGCAATGATGGTTGGGTTGGATCGTAAAATAATTTGAACACAACTCAACTCGATCCGACTAACTTACTCATATTGGTTGAGTTTGTTTACGATTTAGGTCCAATTCGACTCCTGAACATATTCTTAATCCTTGAATTATATTAACATCTTTTAAGATCAATATTGATCATAAAACTATTATATACCTATATAAGCAATAATTAAATAAAAAAGTAAAAATGAAATGAACATTTCTCTTTATTCATTTTATTTTGTACTATAACTTATATAGCACATTTACTTTTCCTGAAAAAAAACTTCCAATTTATTGATTAATCCAAAATGTATATTTTGTGTGCACAACTTATAAAGTTGGAGAGTTGTCCATTGGCCATAATAACCACAATTATAATGATAGAAATCCTATAAGAGTTCAGCCCATGTCTCTTAAGATCTAGGTCGAGTCATTGCCAACAGGGGTGTCACAAGGTGGATATGAGTTGGGTTTTACATAGAAGTTTCGAGACTTATACACTCCCACCCTATAATCCAAGCCAACATATAGAAGAGAAAGGTGTGAGTCCATATTGACAAATATGAGATCCCTTTAATTAAAAATATCAAGGATCACATGGTAGTGCTTTTAAAAATAATTTTACCTTCAAAATTTCATGAAATTGAAGGACTTAACTTATAATTGACACCTTCTTTAAAAGTATATTGTTATACCTGTACTTAATATTCTCTACATCTCTAACCCTCCATCAAACAATGATCCTTTAAAATATCAATCTACTCTATAGGCCTATAATAAATATTGCCATGCGACATAATATTTGCTAGCATATCATCTTCCATTATTTCTTAAGATACATGTTTCCTTTGTCATTTCTCATCCTTATTATTGTGTGTATAATATTTAATCTACCTTAGACCAATCAAGAGTCACAATCACTTGATTGTAGTCACAGTTATGGAATAATATCCATACTTGACATTCACCCAAATATACCCCTAACATATATAATGTGCCATATAATAAAAAAAAAGAAAAAAAGAATGTGCCATATAATTTCGATCAAGACAGGATTAGATAGGAATGTGCCATATAATGACAATATCCAATTACAGATGGATTAGTAATAAAGTTAGCAATAGATAGGAATAATAACTATAACAATTGATAATCTTAAAACTACTACTACTACTAATAAATCCATCAATTGATTAGTAATAAGGAGGGTCGAAATCTGACCATTATACATAACTTTTCGTGTCAACATCCAAATAAGATGATATTTGATTCTCTACAAAGATGAAAGAATTATCAATAACTTTTATATTTACCTATTAATGTAAATATTAATAAAAAATTTAATGCATGAAATAAATTATTTCTATTTAAACATTTTTTGACATTTTAAATATAACTCTAATCTCTCAAAATTTGTATCATCAAAACATAATTATATAAGTCATAAAAATTTTGCTCCAACATTTACGTCTCCATCTCACTTCATGTTCCAAGCATATAGTCCATTGAGTAAGACTTGAGCACATATCTTAAACTTAATTGAAAATTCAACTTCTCTTGTGTTCCACCTGAGTGTCCTTTTTATGTCCACATGTGGTTGTTGTCTCTACATTCGTGCGTTGATGTTTAGTGAGGAAGGAAAGATCCATGATTAATGGCATCACATTTTGTGAGATTGGGGTAGATTCATTTCATGGCGTCACGTAGAAAAAAAAAGATCATTTTTGTGTTAATTAATTCTAACTAACGGTTTTTTTATAATAAAATGAACATCCAAAATTTAAGTTCCAAATTTAAAATTGATCCATAATATTTATTATTTCTTAGATGGCTACATATTTTTTCCCTTTCAAATTCTTTTATTATATCTTTTGATTTCTTAATTTTTGAATAAAAATAATTTTCAACGATTTTCAAGACTATTACCACTCAACTAATTTAGTGTTCAGACGAGAACGATATGAATAAACTTAGTCATCGTGATGACTTTGAGATCGCGATCCCGCAACATAATTTCGGTATCCATTTATTTTAGAATTATTTTCATAAATCACCTCTAAACTATCGTGATTTTCACATCTAATTTCAAACTACGAATTTATTTTTTTAGATTCTTAAACTATCACGATTTTTCCACTCTAAACCTCTTGTCCACTCCTGTTAATTTTGATTTTTCTCATTTATGAAAAGACTAAATTACTCATTCCTTCGTAACATATTAAATAATAATTATAAAAAATTAAAAAAAAATGTTCATTGTTGGGAAAGCTTTTACTCCTCTCTTGCCCTCGACATAGATCGACCTTTGCATGATTTTTTTTCTTATTTTTTGTATATGTTATTTAATGTATTATGTGATGAGAGGCAATTTAATCTTTTTATAAATAAAAAATAAAAGTAATAAAAAAATATTAACAAAAGTGGATAAAAGAATTAAAATGAAAAAGTCGTGATAGTTTAGGGTTTGTTTGACAAATAACTAATGGAGGGATGGAATTGGGTGGTATGATGAGTGATGGGGTGGGGTGGCGTGGTGTGTCATTAGAAAGTTCATGTTTGGATAATAAATTATATAAGATGTGGGGTGGGGTAACAAAAGTTTTATTTGTATAAAAATTATTTTTATCCTTCATTATATCTTTAAAGTATTTATAATAGTTAATTAGGGGTGAGCATGAACTGGGACGACCTGATTGCCCTCGCCCGTACCGACCTAGATTTTTCAAATTTTTTTCCGACCCGATGGACAACGGAGTCAAGATCGAGTCTCATTTTTTTGACACCCGGCCGGATCGGGTCGGGAACGAATCCAAATTTTACGTCCAGACCCGATTGAATATATTATATTAATATTAAATTATTTTTAAATAGTATATTTTTATTTATTTTGAATAAAATTATATATTTATAATATATGATGATGTATTAGAAAAATGATAATATATGATGATATATATCAATGAGAGAGAGAGAAGTTGTTTAATTTGGTAAGAAGAGAAATAATTAAATTTGGTAATAAAAAAAGAAAAGAGGTTAATTTAGTCTAAATTAATTTAACCCTCCTCATTTCATCAATTTGACGGAATGAAAAATGTGGTGTTTAGAGGACTTAGCTATTCCACACATCCCTCTTAACTTAAATAAAAAATGTATCCAAACATGATTTAATTAATTTCATTCTTCCATATTCCACCCCATCCCTTCATAATCATCAATCCAAATAGATCATTAGGAACCTAAAAGAATAAATTTATAGTTTGATGTTAAATATAAAAAAATCGTCATAATATTGAGGTGATTTATAAAAATAATTTTTTTTATTTTAATAAATTGATCCCATTCCATTTCGGAGGGCGATGGACCATATTTATTGGCCGTGGACAAACAAGATAACGATCCAAAGCTTTTTGGTCACATCTGATCGTGCCAAGGGAGTTCCGCATGTGCACCCTCGACGTTGATCCACTCCACATGGCCCGCACCATCTCTATCTTTTCATTGGCACATCGGACATTTCAAAACTATTTACTATTATTATTTTTTAGACAAATAAAATAATCATTACGAGAAGGTGAATAAAAATAACTACATATCGTACTATTTAAAAATTATATACGTATATTTTTTTTCTTATTCTACCTTGAATTTGATTTGAGGAAATTTAAAAATATTTGATACTTATTATTCGAATAACAAAATATAATAATAATATACGGTTAACAAAATAAATATTATTAAAAACTAAAAAAGGATGAAAATATAATTATTCTTATAATTTGAAAGAATAATTGTATTCTTACTTTGTAATTAAAAATTAATGATTTCATAATTTTTTAGATGATTTAAAAATATATGCATATATATATATATATACAAATTTGGGGAAGATATTCTTATTCTAACTAGTACTTAGTTATATTCTTCAAATATATTTTAATATTTCGAGTTTTTTTTTATGTCTCCGCCTCATACAACTTCAAATCGTCACGGGGCAAACATGAAGGAGTTGTGTGTTTAATCAACAAATAATTTTTAATAATGAAAAAATGTTATTGTTTAGTAATATAATTATATTAATTAATGATTAATAAACTTTAGACGGATTATTATAATAAAAAAATATGAAATATTTTGTCCACGTCATGAACAAATCTTGTGCCAATTGGCACCTAAATTATTAATGCTTAATTAAGACGTATCAATTAAAGCCAAGGGGGCCTAAGAAAAAGATCAAAAGGTTTCTTAATCAATGTGTTGTGTAGTCACATCTCTCTTTGTTTTCTCCCTTTTTATCTTTTTATATATATATTATTATTTTTGCTTCGTATTGTCACGTCCGCTAATGAGACTTGTAGATCATACTTCAAATAATTAAAAGCAAATGTGGCTCTTTTTTATTGATCAACGAGTTTGATTCGAGAAAGATTTAAAATTATTATATTATAATTGATAGAAATTTAAGTTCTTACATTATCAATTTTAAATTGAATTGGTCAGAAGCTACATGATATTTGATGAACTAATATCTTTCTATTAATATAAAGATGAAAATGTGACACCCCAACACAATTAAGATAGTACGAATTTTAAAAATTAGATGAAAGAAATAGAGGACTATACATTAATAATTTTATTTATAAAATTTTGGGTTGTTATATTTATATATAAATCCATCATTAACTCTTTTATTTTATTGGTGTGAATTATATATTTTTATTTTTAATTATGAAACTTCAAAATTTAAAGTGCATTTTACTTTGTATTTTATCCGTATAAGACTATAAATGGTCGGAGTGTTCACTAGTCAAGTTTGATTCGACTTGTGAACAAGTCCAACTCAGCTCGATTAAATTTGGTCGAATCGAGTTTTAATTTTTCTTAAGGCTTGTCCCGATCCAACTCGGCTCGGATCGCATCGTGTTGGGTTGAGTCAAATATTTTTTTTATATTTTAAATATAAAAATAAATTTAATATTTTATTTTTTTATATAAAAAGACTTTTTTAAAAATATTTATATTTTTATATTTAAAGTACTTTATATTTTTAATTTAAATGATATAAAATACTTAAATTAAGTAAAAAAATATTTAAAGTAAAAAAAAATAAAAAATTCAAATCATAAGATAGGATCAAGTTGGAATTCTCTAACTCGAACCTAGCGTTGGTCATGGTTGGTCCGACCCAATCACCCGACTCGTTCGTAGTGGGTCAAATTTCGGATTCATCGCATCAACACGAAAACACGCCCCAATGAACACCTTAGATAAATTAGTATCTTTAGTTATAATGTTTCGGATGGTTACAAAAAAATATTTAAGTTTTGAAATCAAATACAATTTTAAGTTTAAATAAAAAATTTGATCGTCAGATCTATTGAGGTTAGAAAAATTCTACTCATATCCAACTCGACGTCTAGTTATTATACATTAATAATATTTCACAGCTTAATATTTATCTTTTTTGGAAAATAAAAGTTTTTTTATTTTATAAACATGTTACATTTATTTGCTAGAAAACTTTGCAAAATTGATCAACTTTTTAATAAAAAGTTCTGTATAAAAAATGACAAGAACACCAAAATCAAATGTTTTTTAGTTAATGAAAAGAGCATTTACCAATTATTTTCCCAGAACTCATTGGGCCTAATACAGTCCGGATAACTGAATGGGCCTATTAAGGCCAGACTGCTAAAATTGGCTAAAAAGTCCAGAACTCGACCCATAATTCATTCCTAATGAATAGGTAGAAGATAAGGGGCATTTTCGTAATATTCTGACATTCCTCGTGTAATTTTTTCAATGTCGTAAAAAAAAATCTCTCTTTCAAATCGAACGATCATTCAGATAGAATAATAATGAAGTATTATAATATTTTAAAACTATATTCAATTCAATCAGATATTGCACTAATCATATAAAATTTTTAACTTTGAAAACTATTACATACTAACTTAATAGCTAATTAATAAATTTATATATAATATTTAATAATTTTCAGTATAAATATTTCATATGAAAATGAAGTCACAACTTTATTGAAAAATTATTAATGTACTGTAAATTAAAATGCCATTAAATAAGAATAAAAAACAAAAAGGATATGCATATAGAATAGTTTAATATCCATAAATTTAAAAATAATTGTTAAAAAATACACAAATAAAAGACACACGTTAATAATATAAAAAAGTAAAAAAACAAAATTTATTTATTTTATAGCCGGTCCCAAGCCCGGATAAAGGAGGAGGGTTGTGTTAGGCCCCGACAGCCAACATAAAATCATGTCGAATCTTATGAACATGAATCAACGAATATATTGTGTTAATGCTAGGTCGTTACCCGTAAGTAACGCGCTGTACAGCTCGGGTACAGTGATAAGAGAGCAAGAGCCGCTGCATCCTCGCCTGAATGCAGTGTTAAATGAGCAAGGGCTACCGCACTTTTAGGAAGAGAGAGGAACATTTAATCACATACAAAAGTGGAACTCATAGGTCTCAAATCGATTTTTTCTTGATAAAAAATACTGATAAAAGACGTTGTACTAATTGCAAAGTAATTCCTGGGCATGGGGTGACTACACAACATAGATTGTTAGTTCTTGATATGCAAATAAAATGTATAAAACCAAAATTCCGAACAGTTTTTGATTGAAAGATCAAGTGGTGTCAGTTAAAGGGGGAGAAGCGAGAGACTTTTAGAAGTAAGTTATTAGAGGAAAGTGTGTGGGAGTTAGAAGGAGATGCTAGTATCATGTGGAAGAATGTGGCAAAAAAGGTTGAAATGGTTGCTAAAGCCATTTTAGGAGAATCAAAAAGTTTTGGACCACGAGATAAGGAGACTTGGTGGTGGAATGAGGAGGTCCAAGAAAAGGTGCGTAATAAGAAGAATTGTTTTAAGGCGATACACTTGGACAATAGTTCTGACAATTGGGAAAAGTATCGTTTGGCGAAAAGGGAGGCTAAGAAGGCAGTTAGTGATGCTCGTGCTAAAGCATATGAGGGGTTTTATAAGGAGTTAGGGACAAAGGCGGGTGAACAAAGGATTTACAAGATTGCAAGGAATAAAGAGAAGGAGTCGAGAGATTTGGATCAAGTAAGATGCATAAAAAATGAAGTTGGCAAGGTTTTAGTTACTGAAGGAGATATTAAGAACAGATGGGAAGAGTATTTCTATAAGCTATTTAATGATGGATGTGAAGGTTCTCGTTGTGATTTGGAGGACTTGACAGTTAGCGAATGTGAGCTTAATAGGTCATTTTATCGTAGAATTAGAGTCTCGGAGGTTAGCGAAGCTCTTAAGAAAATGGAGAATGGTAAAGCCGTTGGACCGGATGGTATACCGATTGAAGTTTGGAAATGTTTAGGAGAAAAAGGTGTGTTGTGGTTATGTAAACTATTTAATGAGATTTTACGGTCGAAAAAGATGCCTGATGATTGGAGATTAAGTACATTAGTTCCTATTTACAAAAATAAAGAGGATATTCAGAATTGTGCAAATTATAGATGGATTAAACTTATGAGTCACACTATGAAATTATGGGAAAAAGTGATTGAGCATAGATTGAGAATGGAGACTAGTATTTCTGAGAGACAATTTGGGTTCATGCCAGGAAGATCCACTACAGAGGCGATTTATTTACTAAGGGGGATGATGGAAAAGTATCGAAGTAGGAGAAGAGACTTACATATGGCTTTCATTGACTTAGAGAAGGCGTATGATCGGGTACCAAGGGATGTACTTTGGAAAGCCTTGCAAAAGAAGAGGGTGAATGTTGCCTACATTAAGGTAATACAAGATATGTACGATGGGGCATTGACTAGGGTTAGGACACCCGGAGGTGAGACAAATGAATTTCCTATAGGAATTGATCTACATCAAGGATCAGCTTTAAGCCCGTATCTATTTAACTTAGTTATCGATGCTATAACCGAGAGTATCACAGAGGAGGTACCTAAGTGCATGCTATTTGCGGATGATATAGTACTTTTAGCGGATTCAAGAGAAGAGATTAATACAAAATTGGAAAAATGGAGAAATACGTTGGAGTCAAAGGGTTTTCGTTTAAGTAGGAATAAAACAGAATATATGCATAGCAATTTCACAAATAAACAACTTAGAGACGATTTGAAAGTTAGGTTAGGGGAGGATATAATTCCTCAAGTGACAAAGTTTAAATATTTAGGATCAATTGTAAGACAAGATGGTGAGATTGATGACGATGTTAATCATAGAATTCAAGCTGGTTGGTGTAAGTGGAGGAAAGCCACTGGAGTTCTTTGTGATAGAAAAATACCCAATAAAGTTAAAGGAAAATTCTATCGTACTGCTATAAGGTCAGCAGTATTATATGGTAGTGAATGTTGGGCTATGAAGGGACAACATGAACGTAAAGTGGGGGTAGCCGAAATGAGGATGTTGAGATGGATGTGTGGTCATACAAGATTAGATAAGATTAAGAATGACCATATACGTGAACGAGTCGGAGTGGCTCATATTAGTGAGAAAATGATAGAGAATCGTTTGAGATGGTTTGGTCATGTTCAGAGAAGACCATTAGATGCGCCAGTAAAAAGAGTAGATCAAATAATCTGGAGTCCGATTAAAAGAGGGAGAGGGAGGCCAAGGCGGACACTTGACGAACTAATAGAGCAAGATCTATTGGTGAATAATATACCGAAAGGCTTGGTTACTAATAGAGCGAAATGGCGTTCCATGTAGCCGACCCCACCTAGTAGGATAAGACTTTGTTGTTGTTGTTGAATGGAGCAAAAGAATCGTACGAATAGTCCCACAAGATTTATTTTTTTCATGCGTTCGACTCCTCACCCGAATCCTCCCAAATCTGAACACTTCTTCCTCTTCTTCTTCTTCGCCCAAATATCCAAACCCTAAAACCTAGGAATCGATCGAGGGGAGCAGCAACAGCGAAGATGGTGCTCGCAGAACTGAGCGGGAGCCTCACCCGCGCGTTGCAGCAGATGACCAACGCGACCATCATCGATGAGAAGGTGCTGAGCGACTGCCTCAATGAGATCTCCCGCGCGCTGCTGCAGTCCGACGTCCAGTTCAAGATGGTCCGCGACATGCAGTCCAACATCAAGCGCATCGTCAACTTCGACGACCTCGCTGCCGGCCACAACAAGCGCCGCATCATCCATCAGGTCTCCGTGCCTCCCGATCCTCTTCTGAATCTCTTTTCCGCGTTGTAGCGATTTAATAAGACTTGATCCGTGTTTGTTTCCGAACGCGATTAGGATGTCCATCGGTAACGGATGATGGATGTGGAAAACTCCTTTCTTTAATCAACTAGATGAAATGTCGCATTTGTAGAGTTCATCCTCGTTTATAATTCCTCAGATTGTGCATAGGTATTTTATTTGCATTTGTATTGCAATGGTGGCGGACAGCCAAAGAAAACAAGAAGCAAGAGTTCTGGGAAAAAAATGTATTATTTTGCACAGGGAGTTTGAATAGATTGTTATTTTGGCGTGTCACATTTATGTTCTAATGCCCGTGCTTCTTTGAGTTTGATATACAGGCGTGAATAGAACAGTAGATTTCCTATTTCTGAGAATTTTCCTTCTCATCCTTCTAACATTAGACTACTTTTGAAGGTGGGTAAAATAGGCAGGTTTCTACGGAAGACATAATGTTGCAAGATGCCTGTCTTTATAAAATTTTACCTTATTGCTAATCCTTGATTTTAGCCGACCCCACCTAGTGGGATAAGGCTTTGTTGTTGTTGTTAATCCTTGATTTATATTTGTACTGTGAACCAGTTGAAGCTTCATGCTAATATATGTGCTTTTGTTGCTATATATTTATCCTTTCCGTTTGCAAATTCATAGAATGTTTTCTATTTCTTTTTCAGGCTATCTTCAATGAACTTTGCAAGATGGTGGATGCTGGAAAGGCTTCTTTCACTCCTAAGAAGGGGAAGACAAGTGTAGTAATGTTTGTTGGTTTACAGGGTACATAAAACTTCTTTTGTTGGCATTTGTGTGACGCTGGTGCTTTCACTTCTAGATTAAAGCGTCTAAGTTTTTTAAGCCACGAAGATTGATAGGACTGGATAAATACCGGTATGAACTTAGGAATCTTAAAGCAATCCAACTTACAACAATATGAAAGTAGAAAAGCGCGAAGATTGGGGAGGCCTGCTTTGATGGGGTTTATCAAATTAACCAATGGATTTTTCATTCTTTTTTCTTTCCATGAATGGCAAATTGACCGATAGATTCTTACTCGGAAGCATATCCATTCATTAATCCAGATGGTTCTGAGTTTAAAACCTTGTATTCACCGTGGAAGCTTACTAAAGTATTTGAGCCATATCTCCTAAAAAAAAGCAACAACAACAACAACAAAGCCTTATCTCCTAAAAAAAAGCATTTGAGCTATATGTTAACATCATTGTTTCCATAAATGTTGAATGGCATAGTATTAGTATAGCTATTTTATTAATCCTTAATGCTATATTTTGTAGGTTCTGGAAAGACTACAACATGTACCAAATATGCATACTATCATCAAAAGAAGGGATGGAAACCAGCACTTGTTTGTGCTGATACATTTAGAGCTGGTGCTTTTGATCAATTAAAGCAAAATGCAACCAAAGCCAAGATTCCCTTTTTTGGAAGGTATCCTAAGCAATAAGCAATCGTCATCATGAAAATAACTTTTACAATTTCTCCTCCAGCTTATGATATTGTTTACATGCTCTGCTTAATTGTATCAAGCGCATATATGTCCTTTTCCATTCACATGTTAAATAATTTAGAGCTGTCGTTCCTTTAAAAAAAAAGATCTGTCATTAAATATAACCAACGACAATATGCCCGGGCCGGTTTCCCTCCCCTTGCGACCCGATCCGGACGACAACCCACCCCCCCTTCCCATGCCACGCCTTCCTCCGATGCCTCCACCGTCGCCAGCCCAGCCTTCCAGCGAGCTGCCCCTCCCACTCCACCTCCACCAACAGACTTTCGACAGCTACCTCCATCTCCATCGCGAAGGGGACGCCGGGTTGTGTCCACAAGAGTGTATGGCCGCCGCCGCCGCCGCCGGGATGCTGCCACCTCCAATTTCGCCGCCGCGCCGTTGGAACCTTGCGCAGCACCCATGTCTCAGGAGGCCCATGGATCTTCTACAAGCAGAATCTCCCTGCCTCCTAACCCTCCCCCTCCGGCACCACCCATGGCGCCCCCGGAGGTGGACCGCACGACGAGGAGCGAGCCGTCCCTCCTCCTTGGACGGCTGGATGTCGACGTCCTTGGCGTCGCCGCCCGGGCGGGTTTCAGGTTGACCAGACGACATTCCCGCCTGTGACCAGAGTTTCGTCGGTGGCCTCTCGGAGTTCACCGTCCCCAGCGGTTCTTGTTGCTCACCCGGGGCGGCTCTAGGCGGCGGCTAGCAGTGGGTCGAGGTTCACCCACGGGCACGACGACTACAGTTTCCTTATGAAGGTTCTTACTTGGAACGTCCGTGGCCTTGGGGATGCGGGGAGGCACCGAACCCTTGGCCGCTATATGAGGGAGTGGGATGTTGATGTGGTCCTCCTCCAGGAGACCAAACTCATGGAGTGTAGCATGCAGATGTGGGAGCAGATCGGCAGTTCTTGGCTAACCCAGCACATCTGCCTCAGTTCGGTTGGGCAGTTTGGGGGCTGTATCATTGGTTGGCGGGCAGACCATTTCACCTTGGTGGATTCCTGGACTGCCCGTTTTTCGATGACGGCCCACTTGAGATGCTGCTATGATGGTTCTGCCTATCTACTGTCCTGTGTCTATGGCCCCTGCTCGGGCTCCCTTCGGAGGATTCTTTGGGAGGAGCTGTCGGCAGCCTGCCTCCATCTCCCGGATGGCCGATGGCTGGTCGGCGGTGACTTCAATGTCACTCTAGACATGGATGATCGCCCCACCAGATGACAGGGAAGAGACTTTGGAGCCGAGGAGTTCAGGGATTTCATCGACTCCATGTCGTTGTCGGACCTTCCGGCGACGAATTGCAGATTTACTTGGCGGAGCACGATGGCTTCCTCGGCCAGGTCATGGCTCGACAGATTCCTTGGCTCTTTGGATCTAGTTGAGGCGCACTAGCTGTCGGTGGTTGTGGCCATGGATCGACCCTTTTCGGATCACATACCCCTCTTGTGGAAAACCGGAGACGGTCAGCCCCTGCGTTCCCTGTTTCGCTTTGAGAGGTCCTGTCTTTTTGAGGAGGGGTTCAGGCAGGCGGTGGTCGAGCACTGGTAGAGTGTTCGAGCTTCGGGCTCTGCCTCGCGGACTCTCGCTGAGGCGTTTCCTTGTGGATCGTCGGAGACAGTTCTGGACGGACCGGGAGGCACATAGGACCGAGGCTTTGGAGGTCATTTCTCGGCTTGACAGACTCCCGTCACCTCACGGAGGCTGAGGTGACTCAGCGCAGGCATGCCCAATCGACCATACACTTGGAGGACAGGTTGGTGGAGATTCAGTGGAGGCAGCGCTCCCGGCAGACTTGGCTTCGGGAGGGAAATGCCAATACTCGTTTCTTCCACCTATATGCGAGTTCGCGGCGGCGGGCAAATCGGATTGACCAGTTGGAGGTCATGGGTCAGGATCACCGGCCACCACCGCATTGGGACCGCCATCGCCTCCTTTCATCGGTACCAGTCCAGACGACGTCCTCCGTCGGTCTGGAGGTGGTCCCCCAACTGATGATCAGTCTTCCATGTTAGTGTAGACCATCACTGAAGACGAGGTCACCGACGCACTCCGCGAACTCAATAGCGAGGGGTCTCCCGGCCCCGATTGCTTTGCGGTTTTCTTCTTCAGAGAGTTTTGGCCCGTAGTGAGAGAGGACGTCATGACGGTCATCCAGGAGTTCACATGTGGGAACCGTGGCTTCGAGCGTCTGAACCGGTTCCTACTTTTCGTGCTGCCCAAGCGCACGCCAGCAGACAAAGTGGAGGACTTCCGGCCGATTGCCCTATCTAACGCCATATATCTCGTGGTGGCTCGGGTGTTGGCTAATCGGCTTCGGGAGGTGCTCCCCGATCTCATCTATCCTGCTCAGTCGGCTTTCGTTCACGGCAGATTCATCATTGATAGCTACTCTATGGCCTTTGAGATTCTTGCATAGTGGAGATGTAGCAACCGACAGCAATGTTGTCAAACACGTAAAACGGGCTCGACACGGAGGGTCGGCAAAACACGTAAATCGTGAACACGTAACACGACACGGCCGATTCTACCGGATTTTTATTTAATATATTATATATATATATACATGTAAATATATATATGTATATATAAGTAATTAGTGGTGAGATGCAAATTCTTTTGAACTTATAAGTACCAAATGCAATATTACATAAGCAAAATTCTAATTTTAAGATCAATTCATGACATTAACAACTATTTTCTTATATATTAAAAATATTAGTTCATGAAAAATTAACACCTCAAAAAATTATAATAAGAACAGACTAATGGCAATTGATAAATCAATAAATAATGTTAACAGTTAATTCATGAAAAACTAATACATCATTAAAATTATAATAATAACAAAAATTAGCACATCAGTTCATAAAAAAATTCGTGATCAATTCATAAAAAATTAAGACAACAATAAATTTAGAATAATAACAGTAGTTGGTGATCTCATTTTGTTAAACAAATATTAACAATAGCAGCACTATAAAAATTGTTATAAATTTATAACATTAAAAAAAACTAAATATGCCCCCGTCCACGAGCGCCGCGGCGGCGACTGTAAGTCATATGCTGATGCCGTCACCGCTGCGGAGAGCAGTGGAAAAAAGAAACGAGAAGCCGCTCACGTGTGCGGAGAGAGAAAGGGAAAAAATGCTAGGGTGTGCGAAGGGAGAGGGAGAAAAGGGCAAGGGAGAGAGGAGAGGGAGAGAAGGCCTGCTTGGGTGAGCGAAGAGAGAAAGGGAGAGGGAGAGAAGAGAAAGGGAGAGGGCGTACCTGGTGTTCCTTTTTGGTGATATATATATACATGGATGATATCCAAACTGGAATGATCCTTTTTCTTCTCAAAAAAATATGCATGGGGTGTTATCTGATGTTGGATACAAGCAAATACTCACTAAATGCCTCTACGTTAAAAGCGGAAGGGTTGCGATCTTTGCTGGGTGCGTACTGATTGTTTGTGCGCGGAGTTGTGAAATCATTTTTGGTTTTGAGTAGTGTGCTGTTGTCTTTTTGACTTCGTGATCATGTGTCACTGCTGGCAGTCTATCAAATTTATTGTAATCCTTACTATTATTAGTAATGAAAATCTTGGATGACTACCCTCTTGCTAGTCGTCCTTTGTTTCAAGAAAAAAAGCGGAAGGGTTAATAGAAAAGATTACAGTGTGATGCTAACATTTTTTTAATGAACTACCTATGATAGAAAAAGAAAAAGAAAAGTACCCATGGAATGTTAGAATCTTTAACATGGAGTTTCTCTGTTCACTTTCTAATGGTGTTAAGGAATAAGTGAAAAACTAATTTCTAAACCAAAGAATAACCAGGACTACTCTGCTCTTGTCTCCCGTGTGAAAAATGACATATATGACATTTTGTTACTGTGAATTTTTATTATAAGAATGCTTTCTGAACTCATCCTTTTTGTTTGTCTCATAAAAACTCATCATTTTGTTCATTATAAGAATGACATATATCTGACATTTAGTTACTGTCGATTTTCATTATAAGAATGCTTTCTGAACTTATCCTTTTGTTTGTCTCATAAAAACTCATCATTTTGTTGTGTTGTCTGACTAACCGTGGTTTTGGGACGATGGTTGTCTTTATTCTGCAGTTCAGTGCTGCAAAATGCCATGATAAGTAGTCCTTTTGATTTTATTATTTTCTTTTCTTACATAATATAAGTTGTGTAAAATTTGTGAATTAGAGTAGATTGTGATGCGTATAGTGTGGCGCATGATTAGAGTTCAATTTTTTTCTAATATTTTTGTGCCAAACAACTATTTTCTTGTTAACCAACTGCATAGTATGGCTGCTCGCTGAAAGAACAATTCACCATGACTTTAACATAGTTTCTGCGATCTTTTTCTACTACAGCTATATGGAATCTGATCCTGCCAAAATTGCTGTTGAGGGACTGGAGAAGTTCAAGAAAGAAAACTGTGACTTAATCATTATTGATACAAGTGGGCGTCACAAACAAGAAGCTGCTCTTTTCGAAGAAATGCGCCAAGTTTCTGAAGCAACAGTAGGCATATTGTTCTGTCAAACCATATATTGAAATGAAAACTGTATTGTAGTATTGAAAGTTGAAAGACCACTGGCTATTTTCATTTTATTTTCTCAGAAACCCGATCTAGTGATATTTGTGATGGACAGCAGTATTGGTCAAGCAGCATTTGATCAGGCTCAAGCCTTCAAACAAAGTGTTGCCGTTGGAGCTGTGATCATAACAAAAATGGATGGTCATGCAAAAGGAGGTGGTGCACTTAGTGCGTAAGTATAGTTTATCATGTTCTATGCTGTTTTTGGATGATCTCTTAAGATTGACATTCTGATTCATCATCTCACAATGCCCTTTTATTGTTCTTGGAAAATTGGGTTACATGTTAATTTGTCTTGTGTGTCTTATATTTTATTATCTATGCCACGTTGCCCATGCGGCCATGCCATCTCGGCAGCTAACTTTGCTGACTGAAGATACTCCATAATTTTAGATTTAGCAATACCATGGCTGCATTTCAGATTAAATGATCCATCTTGTATTATCACTATGAAAAGAAAGCTATATGCCTATTTTTTGTTCTATTGTTCACCTCTGAACTTAGAAAATTGATCCGTAGCGTCTAGTGTGGAGTACTCTCAAGCAGTGTAAGTTTAGAACCATTAGACATACTCAATAATATATATATATATATATATATATACAACAACAAAGCCTTATCCCACTAGGTGGGATCGGCTACATGAATCATACGACGCCATTCCGCTCTATACAATATATTCGTTGATCCATGTTCATGCGATTCGACAGGGTTTTACGCTGGCTGTCGGGGCATAACACAACCCTCCTCCTTTATCCGGGCTTGGAACCGGCTATAAACATAGGCGGAGTTATATATATATATATATATATATATAAATATAAATTAATAATGCTGTCCCTGGTCTTACTAGGAAAGAACTTGTAAACGGTAGTACTTATTGTGTTCCTTAATGTATGGTGGCTCTAGTAGTTTGAAGAATAATATTGTGCACCTAGCATTTGGACTTATGCTATAGCCATGCATTTTTTTTCTGTTTACAGGACATGTATCTCAATAGCATAATATTATTTCTTGGCTAGTATATCTCTGAAAAGGGTGGAATCTTTTGCCAACCAAAAGTGGTTGATGATCATACAAAAAGTTGTTCGAGGAAAAAGGATTAATGCTTTAGATATATTTCAGGATGTTACTTCATCTAAAAAGGACCATACTGCTTCATTGTAGCTAGTCTATTTTTTTTCGCTGCTCTTGCATGTATCTAATCTGTTTGTGTGCTGTTGGTTTGATTATACAACCAGTCAAATGATTCATCCACACTTGTGTACTTGCTTTGTAATTTCCTAATATTAATCTTAGGTTCAATCATTGTATCAAAGGTATTAATCCTTTCTTGGCTTGTGTGCAGGGTCGCAGCCACTAAAAGTCCAGTTATATTCATTGGAACAGGCGAACACATAGATGAATTTGAAGTTTTTGATGTCAAGCCTTTTGTAAACCGTCTTTTAGGTGGGCTATAACAACACATACACAATCATTACTTTTTTTAGTAATTATGTGACAATATCTATTGGCAAGATTTATATATACATGTATTGTGTTATGTATATTGTCTTGACTTTTTTTCCCCTTTCAAAAAAATATTGTCTTGACTTTTCAGGAATGGGTGATTGGTCTGGTTTTGTGGACAAAATTCAAGATGTTGTGCCCACTGATCAACAACCTGAGATTCTACAGATGTTATCGGAAGGAAACTTTACTTTGCGTCTTATGTATGACCAATTTGCAAACATACTCAAAATGGGTCCTCTAAGCCAAGTATGTTTTCTGTATAAAGAGATTCAGATCCTTTTTACCATAACTGGAAATATTGCTCTAATTGTAATATCTGGGCATAATCAAGTTCAACCATCTTGTTGATTTTGTTTAAGCTACGGAAATAAGTTAAAAGTTAGATTAAACTCATTCCATTTTGTGTCCACTGCGTACAAGTATAATTGTGCTCCCTATTGTCAGGTCATGTCCATGCTGCCTCGGTTTAGTGAAGAGTTGATGCCAAAAGGTCACGACAAGGAAAGTCAAGCTAAGATCAAGCGCTACATGACAATGATGGATTCCATGACAAATGCAGGTAATGCTTCCATCTAATTTCATCCTGGTTGATTGATGGCATTGTGTTCTTAGTACTTTTTTATATTTCTTTCCTTTCCTCTATGTCCAGAGCTGGACAGCACAAACCCCAAATTGTTCAATGAGTCGAGGATAATGCGAATCGCCAGGGGTTCAGGCAGGACAGTCAGGGATGTCCATGAGATGCTGGATGAATACAAGCGCCTCGCCAAGGTTTGGAGTAAGATGAAGGGGCTCAAGATTCCCAAGAAAGGTGACATGAGTGCGCTCTCTCGGAATATGAATGCCCAACACATGAGTAAGATTCTTCCTCCGCAGATGATGAAGCAGATGGGTGGCATGGGTGGGCTTCAGAGCTTGCTCAAACAAGTGGGTTCCTTAAAAGATATGATGTGAATGTTTGGAGGAGTGGACAAAGAGCTTGCTCATTGCCATTTCAAGCATGCTTCTGCCGAGGATAACACGTCGACGTGCTTGCAAAGGTACGCTGAATTGAGCGCCTTTTGATTGCCCAAACAATTGTTTCGTTCTGAAGGGGACTGGTTCTCTTAACCAATGTCCTCCTGATCATGGAGTTTTAAAGGCGCAGGATGCTGTGTGCTCTTTTCACCTGCTTCTCCTGGTATTGGAGTTGGAAATTCTAACGCCCATTACTGAATCGGACTTTTAGGTTGAAATAAATAAACTTCCGATCTGAATAGATGTTTATAGAGAACGATTTCGGACTTTGTATATTTAAAATCGAGATTAAGATCAGTGAAAAGAAAAATCTTGGATTTGCAGGAAAGTTGAGTTTTAAAACTTCAATTGTTATTCGTACTGTTGTCTGATATTTGTTTGCAGCAAATATTTCCTTTTCTTTTAAATCTTCTAGAATGTATTAACTTTTTAAAAACGATGATGGAGACAAGAGAATAGATTCGATTTACATATTTGTTTAACAAGATAAGGTTAGAATGAGTGAGAGGAGATACGAGGCAAATGTCGACATATTCATAGATTAAATGCTCCCATTGGCCATTTGTATCAAATCTGTTAAATTTGAGAAGCCATGTGAATTGTGAAGGTTAACATATAAGACGGCGCTGTCATCCGCCACAACATGATCCACGTCTACAATCAGCACCGAATTCCCTGTGGATGGCAAAATAAAATATATAGGACAGAAGGCATAATTATTACGCAGCATCAGCAGCAGCGAAGAATCGATTTTATGTGCGCATGCCTCTCTCTCTCTCTCTCTCTCTCTCTCTCTCTCTCTCTCTCTCTCTCTCTCTCTCTCTCTCTCTCTCTCTCTCTCTCTCTCATAATGCATAATTTTGTCGGGCGTCATGCAACGACCCCATATCCATAACGGGACAGAATTTTAGCTTCATGGCGTTTATCTGGTCGGCCATAACTTTTTACGACCGCACAATTTTATTTCTCGCTCTTCCTGCAGTCAGATTAATATGAACAGATATTTTTGCATCTAAAACTTCTAATATTATAATGGATTAAATTAAACCATATATATATTGTACCTGTACTTAAAATTAGGAAAGAAAAAAAATGAGAAAAAAAATTAATGCCCAAATCTTTCGCTTCCGTCATTGATTCTCACGAGAAGTGCGAGAAGTGTAGAACTTCACGGTACAAACCTTTATATATATATATATAATTAATGTTCAAATCTTTCGCTTCCGTCATTGATTCTGATGAGTTGTGAGAAGCGTAGAACTTTACGTATATATATGGACGGAGCCAGGGGTATTTGGGAGGGGCGGCTCCTTCCAAATTTTCTAGCTCCATATAAGTATGTATATATTAGGTAAGAAATTTTTAAACTATGATAATTGTGTAAAATTAACTCTGCATATGTTTTATAGCCGGTCCCAAGCCCGGATAAAGGAGGAGGATTGTGTTAGGCCCCGACAGCCAGCGTAAAACCCTGTCGAATCTCATGATCATAGATCAACGAATAATGACGTTGTATGATCCATGTAGCCGACCCCACCTATTGAGATAAGACTTTGTTGTTGTTGATAATTGTGTAAAATTGTCGTTCTCGCTCGTGTCACCATGTATGGCTAAAATTTTATCACGATGTATTTTTTTATTAAATTTTTTTTGGCGATGATCACTTTTGTTCATGGATGTTTATGTTCATCTTCTCTTTTATTTTTTTACTTCGTTATCTTAATTTTATTCAGTGTAATATTCTCAACATATATATTATGCTGCGGATTATTGCCGACACTTCTTCCCCGTGAAATTGGTTTCGGATTTTGTTTTAGTGGCGAACGCTTTTTACTTCAGAAAATTACGATGCGAGTTTCTATCATTTAATTAGGACACTTTGCTGCTAAAACCGTATACATTTCCTGGAAAAGAAAATTGATATATATATATAAGAGAATAATAACTATTATAAAGTTTACGTATAGAAACCATGGAAAATATGAGAGTTCGCTCATGGCAACATGACAATAACGTTCACGGATCTTTTGATACATCAATTTTGCATATCATTTTCATATCTTCGTTTCTTCAGCATGCCACCTGGTAATAATCATTCAAAGAAAACAATTAAGACTTGAGTTTTTGTTGCTGTTTTTGTTGTGGTACGCTGGGAAATGCAGAGAGCTGAGGAGCTACTCTCAGTTGCAAGGAAAAGAAAGGTCGAAGCCATGGAGTGAAAACTCGTCATTAACTACTAGCAGCTACAAAATTCTCTGTCAATGGCGTCTGAAAATTTTCAGTTTTTTTCGATTACAACTTGTATGATGCATTGGTTTTTCTTCTTTGGGGTGTGCATCCTTCTACTCCTTATGAAGCTCCCTTGATACCCCTCTAATGGTGTTCGGAGTGGTCCTGCAGCAACCTCCGATAAGGCAGGCTCCGGCGTCGCGCCAGACTCTAACGTAGGAGATGAAGTCTTCATCTGTGACGCCAGTAGATACCTGCAGGTGCCCCAACAAAATTAACTATAAAAGTATCTTGACACACAAAAGAACAGATATGAATGAACAACAGATGGAGAGAACATATTAGTAATGAACATTGCTGGATACAAGCAGCATTATGCAAAAGGAAGATCCATGGTAACGACATGCACCGATCCAACAAAAGAGAAGTCCCAAGTCCCAACTTCTTGAATAAGGGAATCCTCGTAAAAAGTTTATCAAGAAAACAGTAAAATTTATCTTTAAACTTTACTTACAACCCATTCTTTCTTGTCCGGATCATATCTTTCTCCACTGTTTGGATATATCAAAATTGGTTTCTCTGTCACCTACAAGCACAATGCACCACATAAGCATCTTTGGTCCTGTAACGTGTGCATCAAAGAGAACAACAGAACTGCTTAGTAAGACAACAGAGATTTGAACCAGCTACCGGAAGGTGGTTGCTACTGCAACATGCTCATATTACAAACAAACAACTCATAATAGTCTAGCTGGCGATACAAAATGGCAAAAAAAATCTCTTTCGATGGTAAAATAACTTGAAATCATAGAACATAAATACTTACAAAATAAACAATAAGCGATTTTGACCAAAATAAAAGAGGAATAATGCTATAAATGCCGGTTTTGATAAAAGATAGTATTCTACTGGAACTGATTCATTTCGTAATCAACTTCCAACCGAGAGAAGTTGCAAGAACATGTCCATCTTACCTCACAATTAATGGAAAAAAAGTTTCTGGAGAAGTAAAAACAGAGATAAAGTAATAGATTCAAAAGAGAGAGAGAGAGAAAGAGAGAGAGAGAATTTGGATTACTTTGGAGTTGGGATTTGAATTTAAAATTTAATTTAAACTAAAAGTTAAATCCTTAAGACTCTTAATAAAAATTAATTAAAGAGTTTGAGTTTGGGATTAGTTAAACAATAAACCAGAAAATACAACCTATAGTAGGCCCCCAAACCTCTACACTAGTTTTCCTTATCGGGCTAGCTTTTGTGCACGATGTCCGTTCTCCTCTTCATTTTCATGCATCTGAGGCTCTTATGCGGACAACGGCCAAACCTTCATTGTCCAAACCTCTCGAAAACCATGATATCGAAGAGCATCACAAATGAGGTTCGCACACAATTCTAGGTGGTAAGAGACGTAGCAGTGATCAGAGAAAAATTGCAGTTTGTGCAAAAAGCAGAGCAAGCCTGTCGATATAGACACGACTTTTGTCCAACATATTTTTTTGAAACGACTTTCGTCGTATCATATAAATGAATTACATAAGTTGTGTAAAAAAGTTACGACTTCTCAAAAAAGAAAATCACGACTTGGAGTTGAGTGCAGAACCTTCTCTGGGCTTGCAGCTACCAGGCCCGGGTTTCCTAGAACTTGGTCAGGATTGAGAGAAACCAGGCCTGAGTTCTGAGGAACTTGACCAGAGTCGAGATAGCACAGTTTGGGTTCGGCAGTTGGCGACAACTTGGCCCTGCTTCGGTAAGGCATGGACTGGATTTTGTGATGGAAGATTAATCGGGTTGAAGCTAAGGGACATGGACATGGTGAATCAAATTTTGGGAAGACAAACACAGCCCGGGTTTCTCATAGAGCAAGCCAGGTTCCGCCAACTTTTAAAATATTTTTAAGATATGATTGTGTATTTAATTATTATGATTATTATTTTTTTTAGGAGATTATTATTATGATATTATGTTGATAATCACTGACTTTCTTAATACAATGATTGTCGTAATGTATGGTGATTGAATTATTGTTATGTGAGTGTGTTCGTCACACCAAAACAAAAAGAACAAAAGTAGATGTACTAGGCAAAAAGGATAAAAGCTGAAAGTTATGTGTCACCATGTTTACTGGTTGTCCCTAGGATTGATGGATAATTGATATTGGATTAAATGAGACAGGTCGTGTAATAAGCAAGTGATATGCCAAAGTCTTGTGGTACAGATCCTTACCCTCATTGTACAACAAATCTCAAATATCCTGAAAGGGGGATCCTCTTACTTGAGTAGAGAATTGTCATGGTGTTGTGTCCACCAAAAAGTCGCATGGTAATCAATTAAAAATGATTTGCTCTCACCCATTAATTGATAAAATCAAAGAAGTTAAGAATAATAACTTATATAATAAATATACTTGATTGACAATAAATTGATAATGGATGCCAAGAATTGAAATCTGATAATGGAGATTGTAAACTATTAATTGTTCAAACTTCATTGATAATTATCTTTTGATATCACTTCATATATTAATAACTATTTAATGATTGAAAATTGTTAATTCAATTGTTCATATTATTTATATATGCTCAATTGATTATTATTGACTCTTTTCCATTGAACATATTGCTTTTTACACCCCATGTGTTGAGTATCTTGTACTCATATTTTTTCTGCACCTGAATCCGTGCTAGTGAGCAGGTACAAGATGGTTTTAGTTTAGTTGCTTTTAGATTTGATTATTTAGTTTCATTCAAACTCCGCCTATGTTTTATAGCCGGTCCCAAGCCCGGATAAAGGAGGAGGGTTGTGTTAGGCCCCGACAGCCAGCGTAAAACCCTGTCGAATATCATGAACATGGATCAACGAAGCGTTCCATGCAGCCGACCCCACCTAGTGGGATAAGACTTTGTTGTTGTTGTTGTTGTATTTAGTTTCATTCAAATCATAACTCATTGATGGTCCATTTTGATAATAAAATTATGATATTTTATTTTAAGTCTTTTGCTTCTATGTTTACATTGTTGGTGGGTAAATTTCACTAATTACCCTTCAACTTTACCCATTTTTTCAACTCTATCCTCCAACTTTACTTTGTAACCAGATTACCCTCCAACTAATGACTTGTTTCACCAAATACCCTTTCAACCGAGAATAGCCAAATTTTCAATCCATTTTGCTGATGTGGCATGTTATTTTAAAATAACATATATATGAAACATTTAAATAATATAAAAATTATTAAAAAAAGAAAGAGGTGGGGTGGGCGGGTGGGGGGTAGGGGGCGCCCCTCCCCCTCCTCTGCACGCAGGGGCGTCACATCCCCTCCTCTCCGGCACTTGAGAAAAGAGGGGAAGGGGGCAGCCGCCCCCTCCCCCTCTCCCTCTTGCCGGCTCCTGAGCGCCGGCCGCACCCCCCACCCCTTTTTTTAAAAAAAATTTAATTAATTTTATATTATTTTAATGTTTCATGTATTTTAAAATAACATGACACGTCAACGAAACAACAAAAAAATAGGCTATTCCCGGTCGAAAGGGTATTTAGTGAAACAAGTCATTACTTGGAGGGTAGTCTCATTATAAAGTAAAGTTGGAGGATAGAGTAGGGAAAGCGGTAAAGTTGGAGGGTATTTAATGAAATTTACCTCATCGTTGATAACTCCGCCTATGTTTTATAGCCGGTCCCAAGCCCGGATAAAGGAGGAGGGTTGTGTTAGGCCCCGACAGCCAGCGTAAAACCCTGTCGAATCTTATGAACATGGATCAACGAATATACCGAAAGGTTTGGTTACTAATAGAGCGGAATGACGTCGTATGATCCATGTAGCCGACCCCACCTAGTGGGATAAGGCTTTGTTGTTGTTGTTGGTCAATTGATGTTTAAATGAAAAATCAAATTACAAAACTGGATAACACATCTAGAACACGTGTTCGGGACATGCATTCTAGTGGCGTTACAAACAGTCACAACTGTAGGAACCAATGGGCATCTAGGACATGAACAATTCTACTTTTACATATAGTTTCCTTACATATATGCAGCAATACGACTGAATAACAATATGCGATAATGTCTGTAAAAAAGTAATATGTATTAATGCTATGAGAAACCAAAGAAAGAATCATATCTACTAAAAGGTTTCTCATATGGACGTACCTTCTGTATTGAACGAATCAACCCATGAATGAATCTTGGGGGTGTGCAGTTGATTCCAACAGCAACTACCTTGTGACATGAATCAGCGATAGCTGCACATTCAAGTATTGAATCCCCACTAACCACATTTATGCCATCCTTTGAATTAAAAGAAAACCAAGCTGGAACCTTTATATCGTTTTCTTCAAGAAGCTTAGCATATGCCTGTGAAATCAGACAGGACCACAAGCAACACGCAAGACACCTAAAATCAGCATGGCTTGTTTATTGATAATCACGCAGATATCACTCCACTTAGATGAGGGCAGATTCATTTGAACAAGCATATCTGAGAACATGAAAAAGACTTGGGCACTAAGACTACCTGAGCTTCCACTTTGTTTGGGATTGTTTCAAAAGCAATTAAATCAGGCCCAGACTCCACAAGAACCTGAAGTCTTCTCCTGTGAAAATCTTTCAACTTCTCTAGAGTCATTTCATCCCCGTAATCCCCACTGCAGACATTAATTTGTCAATATGAGTAAATGACAACTGGCTGATAAGCTCAAGGGAAAATAAAGGAGAGAACTTAGATGCTACCTGTACTCTGAACCATCAGCTAAAAAAGCTCCGTAGCTTCCGATGGAGGCCGCCACAAGAATAGGGTGATTTTTGCCTCTGTGTTCTTTAAGAAATACATCACGTGCCTCACGAGCAATTTCAACACTCTTTTGCAATAATGACTCACTTTCTGTTGTAGAAAAGCCCTTGGACTCAAAACCTTGAATGGTAGCCTACTCCAGCCAAAGGTATCCGAATCAATGTTTTCATAACATTTTATCATCAATGACAAATCGATCAAATTAAACAAAGGAAAAGAAACTTACCTGGTAGGATGATGTTACTATAATATTTGCACCAGCAGCAAGATAATCCAGATGGACCTGTTTCAGCAAGTGATGAAAGAAGGCTGCTTCACTTACCACATATTCATTAACTATAAAAGATAGGCAGACAACATGAAAATAAAGAGTATTAAATAGCCTTCAGTAATATTCATCTGTTTATAAGAAAAAGATAGGCAAGTAATATTCAGCCCATCTTACAAACATGATATTACCCTCTTGTATGAATTCAGTTGTATGTATTAATAGTTATTAGAATCAACAAACATGGCCAAATGACACAATCAAGAGGGCACGTATGAGAGCGATGTAGTGAGTGAAAAGAAACTCACATGGTCATGCATGAAGAAAACATCCAAACTAATAAGTCAGCTAAAGAGCTAGTAATATTTTAAACTCATATAAACACAACTTCAACCAAAATTTATCTGTAGGTCTCTCAATTCAGAAATGCACACTACAACCAGAAATCGGAACAGGATATGGGATAATAGACCTATGAGTAGATGCTTGCTAAAGGCAACAAAAAGTAGAAAAGCCTATGAACATAGGTGTTTGACATAATTACCTCAAGCAAGAAGATTGACAGAAACTATAAAATCAATTTAAAGTTGCCCTAGCAATATCTTTTTTGAGGAGAAAAAGGATGACTACCAAGGTTTGTGGTTCTCATCCATGTATATATACAACAAAACAAAACAAAAACAAAGCCTTATCCCACTAGGTGGGGTCGGCTACATGGATCACACGACGCCATTTCGTTGATCGGTTTTACCACAACCCTCCTCCTTTATCCGGGCTTGGGACCTCATCCATGTATATATATAGCTATAAAATGGTGCCCTAGCAATATCAAGTTCGACAACTAATGCAGTATATCAGAATAATGAAAGTAGCAGGTTCAAACTCTATCGCAAATAAATGGGAATTTGATGGAAGGTTGCCTAAAAATCCTTATTTTCCAAAGTTTGAGGCCTTGAGCAGTTAGTTCCCAGAGGCAAATGCTAAAATTCAGCAAGATAAGAACTTTGTCCCATTACCCAATTCCACCAGGTAAAAAAAATATGGTCCCGATCATTCCCAATCAACTAGGCGCAGAAAATTTTATTCTTGGTGAAAAGATAATCATAATTGTTTGTAAAAATCATAATAATTAAAGTAGCCATTAATCAATCATGAAGGCAAACACAATCGCTGTCATATAATAATACAAGAATTAAAATAGAAAAAATAGCCGAATTTTCTCATCGGAAATAATATAGAGAAACATAAAACCGTGGAAAGATTCGAACTTTATCGACCCACTGGGCACCAGAACAACAAAGTAGCCATCTTTCTCTCACCTTCCGGATGAGCTGCGGGGAGCTAATTAGGCACTTGGCGCTCCAGAGCGGGTCGTTCAGATCAGCGCCGTTGGCCTCGAGCTCCGTCGCGAACCCGCCGTCGATCACCGCGCAGCCTCCGACCTCCCGGAGGAACTCCTCCATCCCGAACCCCATGGCGAAAGTTGGGGCGAAATCCGGAGGAGAGATCAAGGAAAAGAGAGCAGGTTGAGTTGTAAACCTATCAGTGGCCTTTACCTCATTTAAAGGGGTCGAAGAAAGCGAGGAGGTTTTGATGGGAATATATCTAAATCTAAAAACCCTCGGACGTCTTCGATAGTTTACGTGTCAGTGGAGAGGGAGTACGAGCAGCTCGTATTGCATGATGTGGCAGCAGAAATGTAGAGAGAAAAAGATGGCATTTTTACTGACGAATTTTGTTGTATTGTTTGGAAGAAGGAAGAAGGAAAAAAAATGACATGATGCGGCAAAAATGCATCGACTTGGAGTTGCCGTCAAACTTCGCAAATTTGAACAAATGTCATTGCGTTGGTTTGGTGCCTTCGTCTTCTGGATCAACATATTTTTCGCTAATCAATTTGTAGACACTTCCCTAGAACTCAATAGTATTTTCAGAGCTCAAAATATTTTCAAACTTTTGGAGTGTTAAATGTGACATTACGGCGCCGTTCGGATGCAGATTATAGGAGCAAATAAGTCATTATTCGGTGAAAATTTGTCAAACAATACGAGAGGAATAGGAATAATCTCTGACAAGTTCCTCATAAAAATTTAAGACGTGATTAATCCTGTCGGATTACTGTTTTGGAGATTACTGTATTTTTCAAAAATGATAGGATATGTTATATTCTATAATCACGTGAATGATATGAACGTCATTTAACTATTCATGTAAGGTGAATACATTTTGAAACTCGCCATTTAATTATTATTTCACATAAATTATTCTCTAATCATCCAAACGCGCGATAGTGGAATAACATATGACATAATTTTTTTCATCTTTCAAAATAAACTTTAATCGTTGGAATATATTGGCATATTCTTGCGACTCTATCCAGGATCCAAACGACGCTGCAGTATTCAGGACTCGCAAGTTACAACTTCAATTATAATTAAGTTGTTATATGTATTAATTTTGTACAGTTGGGAGGTGTAATGTGAGAAACAACAACTTGTACACACTTCTTCGATAAAAAAAAAAACAAAACGTTGTTTTTTAGATCTACTAGAAAAGGATGAATAAGCGTTTATTCAGAGGAATAAATGTTAGGCCAAACTTTCTGATAATACACTGCAAAGGGAAACAAAGTTAGGCCACAAGAATCATCTGGGTTCTGTGTAGTGAGTGGCAGCACAAGCATCTTGCATCAATTTCTATCATTTGGACAGTCAAAGTCTCACCCATCTGTCTCACTCCTTGAGGTTGGTGGTGGGTGCTGCATTGAGTTGATAGATGGAAAGACACAGAACCAAGTGGCCCTGACAGGACTTAGCCAATTGCTACACTGCATGATAATAATCCTTTTTTCTCGAACAGAAATTATCTATTAGTAAGGAAAAACGATAAGTACTTGGTACTGATAAGAATGAAGAATCTTGAAGGCACTGATAGTTCTAGGAATTTTGATGCATTCACGGTTTACCCTAAACTTTAATCAGATGCACGAAAGTTCACAAAATGGAACCTGTAATGGATGCTGGTTTGAAGCAAAGTTCTTTCTTGCACTTGAAGGAAAAAAGAAGACATTTTTCTTTGTTTGCTATCATGACTACTCTGAAAGCAAGTTTCATGTTCAGATAATATGATAAAATCTATAATACTCTTACGGTGGCGTTTGATTGGGGGATAAGTAGAAGAATATATGGATATTCTCAGGATTATCGTCAAACGCGTGTTGTATTCTACAAAAAGTACAAAAGACAATCTTATCATTTTTAAAAAAAGTTAACATTGTAAATAGTGAAAATATGTGAGTTAGCGTATTCTTTATAAAAGGTGGAATACACTTTAATCAGGTGTAAACTTCAAAAACTACTTAATACGACAATAACAACAAAGCCTTATCCCACTAGGTGGGGTCGGCTACATGAATCATACGATCCATGTTCATGAGATTCGACAGAGTTTTACGTTGACTGTCGGGGCCTAACACAACCCTCCTCCTTTATCCGGGCTTGAGACCGACTATAAAACATAGGCGGAGTTAAACGGGCCGATGGATTATTTATCATAACCCCATCCTATTTTAATCCTTAATCAAACTGGTCCTACGTGTTTTGATGAAACTCTGCAATTACCTACCGTGAATGCACAGTTACATTTCAGAAGATCTGCATGCTCAATGCAACAGCGGGTTGAATTGAATCTGAGAAACTTGACTAGTCAGAAACTGTCAAACGTCTAGACACGAGTAAGGCTCATGTGGAAACAATAAAAAAATTGAACAACACTTTATTTCATAGTTATTCCCTTTTGATCAAAGCAAATATAGATTGTCATTACTAAATTTATCAGTGTCCAAAATCATTGACATCTTAATTTGATCCTAAAAAACAAATCGATAAATTCTATTCAAATTTAACTCGAATCCAATAAATTAGGGGACAATTTAGTTTAGTACCAACTGGTTATGAATGCATTGACAAAGTTCTGAACAGGTTTGCATATGATTGCAGGAATACGAAGTGCAGGAATTTCGCAAAACAGACAAGTACATGCACAGAGCATGGCACTCGGACGAGAAGAGCGATCTCATGTCATGATCTTGGTCACTTGGTCCTCAGCACTTTATGCCTCCGTGGTCTTCTTATTTTATGCTGGAGCAAAAGAAACATGCACAACTTTTGAGAGAATCAGACCATGGTCTTCCATATGGTCTCGTTGAGTCGTACCCATATTTGTGCAGGCCTCTCTCTCTCTCTCTCTCAGACACACACACATTGCTGAATTAAAGTTTCCCTCTAACATTGTGCCGATTTCGGTCTCTGAATCTTTACGAGCTGCACCATTTGCAGTTTCTTGCTCTTATTCAGAGAACATGTCATCGCATCTGACTGGCCCCCCAAAGGCCTGACAACCGTAGTGCAGGGAGCAGACTCAACTGGTATGCTCTCAGCCACAGAACCACTTTTATTATATTATATTATCTTCTGCCACATATATTATGTTCCCAATATTTCTTCAGTGCATGGAATCAAAACAGCTACCCCATCAATGGTTCATCTCCTCAGGAGTCAGGACTCGCTAGGGGCTGCAACTAGCACCCCCTGTGCAGCTCTCTCGTGTGACAAGGATAAGATTGGCCATGGACGAGCTGAAGGTACTGCTGAAAGCTTAGCAGCAATGGCAAGCTCCTCGCACGCCATGAAGCCACACGCTGTCATCTTTCCTTTCCCGACCACGGGCCAGATAAACCCCATGCTCGAGCTGGCCAAGCTGCTCCACCACAGAGGCTTCCACATCACCTTCATCAACACCAGAAGCAGCAGCCAGAAGATACTCAAGTCCGGTGGGTGCGACGCGCTGCAGGGCGCGAAGCACTTCAAGTTTGAGACGATCCCCGACGGGTACCCTCACGGCCCCGAGAGCCCATTCGACATCCTGGAGCTGATCATGTCGGTGGAAGAGACTTGTCCGGCCGCCCTCGACAAGTTTCTGCAGGAGCTCAAGAGCTCCTCGGACGCGCCGCCGATCACTTGCGTCATCGGCAACTTTCTGATGACCTTCGTGGTAAGCGTTGCTGAAAAGCTAAGCGTTCCTCTGCTGACCTTTTGGACTACGAGCGCTTGCAGTCTTCTCGGCTCCCTTCAACTACCGGAGCTCATACGGAGAGGGTACACACCTCTTAAAGGTAATTCGCACAGGTTTCAAACCCCATTCCTGTGTTTCATGGCTTCACATATGTAGATCTCTGATGGCTACTCTGCTACCTACCACCAGTCCCAACACAGCAATCATCCAAAGAGTTTTGAGACTAATAATGACAGATAGATCACCAAATGAGCAGAGCAACTCCACCGCAAACTCCCGTAGCTCTAAGTTGTTCGATTTAGCATTGTTTACATCAGACTACGTTACCTGAGATGTCGACAGTTCATGGAGAGTTACCATTGCATTGTTTAGTGATCGCACTGCTTCTGTCTTTTTACAGATGAAAGCTGCTTAAAAAACGGGTATTTGGATACTACCATTGATTGGATTCCTGGCATGGCAAGTATCCGCCTGAAGGACCTCTCCAGCTTTATCAGAACGACGGACCGCGACGACATGTACCTCAAGGACGAGATCGAGCAAGTGAAATGCGCCATGAGAGCTTCAGGCCTGATCCTGAACGCATTCGACGGGATGGAGCGGGAGGTCTTGCATTCTCTGAGGCGCTTCTTCCCTCGCATGTACACGGTAGGGCCGCTGGCCTCGCTGCTCAATCAGATCGAGAAGGATCCCATGAACTCGACGCACCTGAGCCTCTGGGAGGAGAAGCGCGGCTGCGGAGAGTGGCTGGACACGCAGGACGCGGCCTCGGTGGTCTACGTGAGCTTCGGAAGCCTTGCGACGTTGACGGTGAAGCAGCTGACGGAGTTCGCGTGGGGCATCGCAGAGAGCGGCCACCCATTCCTCTGGATCATCAGGGCCAACCTCGTCCATGGCGGCCTCGCCGCGCTGCCCGAGGAGTTCATCAAGGAGACGGCCGGGAGGAGCTTCTTCGCGAGCTGGTGCAACCAAGGGGAGGTCCTCTCCCACCCTGCCGTCGGCGGGTTCCTGACGCACGGCGGCTGGAACTCCATGCTGGAGAGCGTGTGCAGCGGGGTGCCCATGATTTGCTGGCCGGGGTTCGCGGACCAGTACACGAACTGCCACTACGCCTGCGAGCACTGGGGCATCGCCATGGAGATCGACCAAGAGGTGGACAGAAGACAAGTCAAGGACCTGGTCAGGGAGCTTATGGGAGGAGGAAGAGGGCAGCTAATGAGAGAGAGAGCTGCGCAGTGGAAGGACATGGCGGAGCGAGCTGCCGAGCATGGGGGCTCTTCCTGTGCCGATTTGGAAAGGTTGGCCATGGACCTCGAGTCCTTGAAGAATTAGAGAGGATCTGGGGGTTTGACTTGACTCCTCCTGTTCCGTAATCTCTCTCATTTTGGTGTCAGATTTTTGTAATCTTTGTGTCAGATTTTTGTGGCATTGATTCCAGAGATGATGCTGCATCAGTCATGTTTTTTTACTTTTTTTATATCTTTTTTCTTGCAAATTATTTTCATCATATTATCTTTCACTCAAAGGATATGTAGCAAATCCAAAATGTAGAATAATATCGTCAAAACTACAATTTGAAAGTCCAAACCCCACAATCCATCGGAAACATGAAAATATCGAACAAACAGTGATGAAACAGAATTAATTTGTTTATGGACTACTTTCTAACGTGTCGTTTGATTGAAGATTAAGTGACATAATAGATAGATATTTATCGAAATATAATTAAACGCATGATTATAAAAAGTGCAAAAGGAAACCTTATCATTAAAAAAAACTCACAAACAATGAATTTTGAGAAATAACGTATTATTTTAAAATGTTAGTATATAAGTTATTCTCGGTACAACCAATCTGATCTCTTAAATTATAACTTTTATTACAAATAATAAATTTATAAATTTTAACTCCTTTCAAGTCGATATTTAAATCCTTTCTTTTAAGTTTAATTCAAGTTCTATTATTTTTTCCTAATAATCATTATTATTATTATTATTATTATTATTATTATTATTATTATTATTATTATTATTATTATTATTATTATTATTATTATTATTATTATTATTATTATTATTATTATTACAACAAAGATATTTTTTAAAAAAATAATCAATATAGGTAAAAGTATTATTTGATTATAATATCTAACGCAATGTTATAAATGTATTACTAATTTTTATCTTTATAAGTTTTTTAAATTAAAAAGTAAAACGAAAATGACATTTCACAATCATTAAAATAAAAAAAAATGAATTAAACGTAATAAAAGAATCTAAATCTAAAATTTTTACGTATGTCAATTATTTAAACAAATTCATACATAACATAACCATAAATACAATAAAAGACGAATTAATTGAAGTGAATTCAACGTTGTCTTGTTATAGAGATTACATTAGAAAATATCATTTCAGAATTATATTTTTATATATTTGAAAACTTATCACTATATATTCAATTTATTTTAATAAAAAATAACTCATTCGCTAATTTTTTTCTCGTCATTTACAATTCCAAACAACATAAAAAAAAGATAAAACAATCGAACAGAGTAATCTCGCAAAATATAGAACCACAGATGCTGAGAAAATATGTTACCATTAAAGCATCATCAGAATAAGAAAGAGAAGAATGGTTACATACCACTTGCTTAGAAATGCTTTACAAACTGTAATGAGAACCGATGTCATAAACAGTATTTAACCTTTTTATTGAAGAGATATATGAGCTTTTAAATAAGCAAGGTGACTGGGAGATGAGCAACTTTGGAAGAATACTGATCTCTTCATCTTATATACCAAAAAATGCGGCAATTTGATGAAGATTGCGCATAAAAATAAGAGTATCAGGAAGAGAAAAGAACGGCTATGGACCACGGGATGGACGGAAACAGAAACATCCGTTTGCCTGATCCTCTGGAATCATACCACCTCCTTTGCTGGTGTCAAGGGCCTCCAAAAGCCTCACAACTTCATCCATGTCAGGGCGTTTATCCGGATTCGCATCCCAGCACTTGCGCATAATGCTGGCCATGGCACCTGGGCAACATCGAGGGATATCTGGACGCAGATTCTGCAAAAGAAGAACCCAAGACCGAAATGCTGATAGGTCTTCAAACATTTAAACTGTGTTGTAGCTAGTAGACAGTAGTGAGAAACAAAAAAAAAACTGAGTTTATCCATATAAAAGAGCAAGTTGCAAAGGGGAAAACGACAACCTACATCAGCTCAAAAGAATCCACATTAGAGAAGATAGTAGGAATACAAACCTGGCGAACAACTGCAGATGACACTTCCGCAAAACTTAGATTGGCATAAGGCATGTCACAGCAATAAATCTCCCATAAGCATATCCCAAAGCTATAAACATCACACTTCCTATTGTAAGGTTTGCCATCAAGGACCTGTACAACATACTTGTCAGATTTCTCAAAAACTAGTGTCGACAAAGTAATAAAAATAGGCTTAATTATTGGAATTATGCTATTTGAACCGAGGAACTAAAGTAATGCATGCACCTCTGGAGCCATGTACCCAAGAGTACCAGTTTCACCAGTCATGTCTTTAGGGTTTTGAGCCTCAACACGAGCAACCCCAAAATCAGCAATCTTCAAATTCCTTTGGGTATCTAATAGCATGTTCTCAGTTTTGACATCTCGGTGCACAATCTTCTGCGAGTGTAGATAGCTTAATCTGAAAACAAAAAAAACTAATTCAATATTCTTTTAGAAATAGTAACTATTGAACTTAACCCACATGGATGTCTACAAAATTCCTAGTAATCCTTTATCCTCAAAACGAATCTGTTAAACTTATAATCAGTACAAAGAAAAGGACAAAGCTCATTACCCTCTAGCTAAATCGAGTGCAATCTGAACCACAATTTTATACGCAAGTTTCTTCCTGATATTCTTTATCAGATATTGCTTCAGTGTTCCACCAGGAAGGTACTCCACCACAACACAACAGGCCCGAGAGGGGAAGGAAGTATAACCATTGCTTGATTGATTCTTGTGTGGAACCTTGAGATCTGTAGTTCCCATGGATGCCCCCACAAACTGAAAGAAACATCTCCAAATATAACTTTTTGACATAGATTTGCTTGAAAGGAAAATTCAGTCGTTTCAACAAAATCAAACAAATACTGAAACTGTATGAACATGTCACATCAAATAAACTCACAAATCCCAAGAGTTTCCATCCTCTAAAAGTCGAAAACAAAGGATGATACTTGAAGCAACATGTAAAGCTTTTTCTTTTCTTAAGGCAAGCAATAATAAAGCTTAGGTAAAAAAAGATGAGTTGCTGAGAAGAACAAGAGCAGCTAGTCATATGACTCAAAGACACATTTACCTTCGTCACATTTGGATTGTCAAGTTTATGCCACACAGCAACTTCTTGTCGAAATGATGCCCGAAGTGCAGCAGTTTCAGCATCAGTGGCAATACCATCTTCTCCCCAGTTCAACACTTTCACTGTAACAAGAAATGCTTATCAATGATGCTAAATATGAAGACCAAAAAAGGCCACTAAAGTCGCACGAGGGCACAGAGATCATTGGCAAATTTGATTTCCCAAAGTTTTTAATTTATGCAGTTAGCAATAGGACCGCCATTGACTGACCAGTTTGGCCATAAAGATTGGACTGAATCTAACAACAAGCTATACAAAATTAGCGTTCTTGAATATTACCGAACCCCTTAGAGATCAGTAATCCAGTGGACAACACATAAGGAACCAGGAAGACACTTGTGAATAAAATTTAATAACTAAATTAAGCTATGGATATACACTTAAAACTTCTTTTCTAACTTAGAATACCAAAAGTTAAAAAGCCAGCAGAAAGGACCAGTTTGCCGTATTAGCACACTCATAAAAGGTAAGATTTCCACACCAATGGAATGTTCCAAAAGTAGCAAGAAAAGTACGAAATAGTCGAAGCAAAAGAGGGAATGTGACGCATGATGAATGAACGTCAATTATTGATTAGCATATTAGTCAGCTATTCCCCTCAAAAAAAGTATATTAGGCAGCTATTAATAAGCTTCATTCACAATAGAAGATGGATCATAGATATTAATTGATGAACGGCAAGAAATTATTAGCCGTAAAAGGTATTTTTTTCTCCCAATCAAGAGAAAGTAAAGAGTAAATAATTTATGAAAGTCAAATTGCCAAAGACTCCACTTCAGGAAGGCAGTAGAAAGTGAATTTCATCTGAACATGATCAATGCATGTAACAATTTATGTCTCTGAAAAGGAATGGAGAAGGTACCTGCAACATCTTGGCCATCGTAAGTCCCCCGATACACTGTACCATAAGTGCCTTGCGCAATCTCGTAGCGTATCTCCAGCTTGGATAAATCAATTTCCCATTCCTCCTTAGGCCCCGTGGCGTTAGCCTTGTTACTCCACACCTTGCTCAGTTTCTTCTCCAGCTGGATATCCAAGCTCTTCAAATCAATTTTGTCTGCTCTAAAGAACATATCTTTACTGCCGAAACTCCCAGAACCCTTTAATTTCGACCCAGGGAGACCATCCTTCACTTCGGCAATTGCCTCAAATCCCCCAGCTTTCTCTCCACTCTGTGAATCCATGTTCTTGAACTCAATCCGGCACAGCAACAGAAGACGCCGACGCGACTAAAACACTAAGCAAAATCCAACTTTCTCTCCTGGAAAAAAACGAGAATCAAAGCACAGGACAAACATATATATATATATATATATATATATATATATATATATATATATATATATATATATATAGCTTTCCAAATTCCAAAGAACGAAACCCTAAACCAAATAGGAAGGGTAAATAGACCATCGAACTATTGCATCAACAGAACGAAACGTAATCTTCTACGATCCGATTCTACCACTACATGCAATCAAATCAAACCTCGAAATATAAACGGACTAGGAAAGGTAAAGACAAGAAAAAAATGGAAAAAAAAAGAAGAACACGCAGACTCCTTCCGTCACCGGCGATCGGATTGAATCGAACCAATAAAGGAAACAAAGAGGACGGAACGACGGGGCAAAACAAATGAAACAGGATCATAAAAGGGCGCCCTTTTTACCGTGAATAAGCCAGAAGCCCCTAAAAGCTCGCGGCTGCCACGGCCAACGGAGAGCAGGAGGAAGAGGAGGATTGAAGCATCGCCGGAGCTCTCGCCGAAAAGGTGGCTCCTTTGGCAACGACGAGAACGCCGGCAACGAAATGGAGAACAGCGAGGGCGAAGCCAAAAAGAGGAGGATGGAAAATAAATAAATAGCAGAGGAATTTGATGCGTTTTGGGATCGCCCTGAAAAAGGGATATTTTAGGAATGTTAATTAATGGATTTTATGCAATTAAAAATAATTTTCCCCTGAATATATATATATATATATATAGAGAGAGAGAGAGAGATTTATTCTTCCTTTTGATCTATACATTATTTTCCATATTGAGATAAATGATATTTCACTTTTGTTTAAAGCAAAATATGCGTCGAGTGTTTTTTTATAGCGGCTTTTATGCAAAGTCAACGTTGTTATATCTTTTATAATTTGACATATTTTTGAGCAATTATTGGATTCAAATTTCCTATGAGAGATTTTAACAGATGAATTAATTTGATGCTGTAGTTATCATAATTTGATGTTGTAGTTATCATAGACAGCGAAAATTTTTTATGTACATAAAAAAATCAAATTTGCTTACTTGAGGATACATCTTCAGTTAATGTATTATGACAATTATTATGAGGATAAATCTCGATTCGGACAGTAAAATTTTACGATATTAGAGTCCTCCGAAAGAAACAATTCCAATTCTTTAAGATTGGTAAAATTTTACAGTCCTACCGATTCTACGTATCCTATGATATTAATATAAATTTATTTATTTTCATAAAAAAAGTTAAAAGTAAGTAAACATAAAGGACATTGAGAACATTTTATTTTAATTATTTTATTTTTATATATCATACATGTTTTTCTGACTTTGGAGAATTTTAATGTATTTTAATAATTAAATATTATATTATGAATCTAATTTTATACTTACACATATACTAAGAATTATATCGCATGTTAATAAAATATTGTGCTTCATTAAGATCAATGTATTATATATTATTATTTTAGTTTTTTAAGAATATATATCATATAGTACTTTCCATGATATAAAAAATATATTAGATTTCAAAATATGAAAAAAAATATTAGTGCTTAATGTGTAATTAACTTATATATAAATATAATATTTATGAATAAGCATATTATTTTAATTATCTTATATTAATAAAATTATTTATGAAATAGGATCTTAGGAGGTAGGATCCTCGAAGTTCCTTATGATTCTATCTCGAAAAATGATCATAATAATTTTGATAGCAATAACATTAACCTCTTTATTTATAAAGTTTATTGGTAAAGAAAATATATGCGTTTTAGGAAAGATACAAGAGTGGATTGGATCATGGAGTTTCTGTATTAATATTGGGAACCTTTTTGCGTGTATCATTGTCAATTTTAGAAAAGAAAGTAAGCATGTGGATATTAAAAAAATATTTTATATGTATATAAACTTATTTTGTATTTCTAGTGTCTAAATTAATGATGTGATTGGCGTCCAACTCTCTAGCCAATTATTGAACACTTTTAATTGCTAGTTTATTTATTGTTCTAATTTATTAACTTATTAGATTATAATAATAATTGATGCGATTGTTATATGATCCAAAATTTAATTAACAACATATATTTGATTGAAAATAAAAATATCGATGGGGTCAATATGAACTTGTTCTTATTCCTAAGCAGTAGCAAATTGATTCTCATGTACAGTCAACGCCATTGAACTTGCAAAATGATTATTTTTTTTTTAAATTCTAATCTCAAATTAGGCTAATCAAAGTCTAATACATTTTTTTCAACGTGTTGATTAAGAAACATTTAAAACTAATAGTCTAAGAACCCGTGCGATGCACGGCTGTTGTAGATTATGTTAATGTAATTAAAAAGTTGATAGTAAAATTTATTTCAAGTTTCTTAATTTTTTTGAACATTTTTTTAAGGCCTAAATCAATTATGATTGCGACAATTCAAAAGCACTCTTAAAAAAATGCATTTATAATATCATTTTAAGCATAAAAAATATCAAAAAATCTTTTTAAGGAAAAATAATTAGTTAGAGGTCCAAACTTAATTTTTTAATATGTTTAATTTCGATGATTTTGAATGATAACTCATCACAGCAATATGAAATGAAAATTTGAGAACAGCAATTAGGGATAATTTTATTCACGTTAAGCAATATGCATTCGCTCATTCTTAAAAGAACTAAAAAAATTAATTAATATAATAAAATCAAACATTTATGAAGGGATTACTCTAATTGAAATATGAAAATATTTATTGTGCATGATTTTTTGTGATATTAAAACTAAATTTTAAAGAGCAATTCTGAATTTAAAGTCTACTACTCGAGGGAGATCAAAATTACTCTAATGCTTTAATGCATGCTAGGTATTACGTATTGAATAGTTATTTGACATAATTTATTTTATGAATCATATAATATGTTAAAATAAAAAATAAAATAACTTAATATATATATGCAAAAGATTAGTACTATGAATTTGTCAATTTTTTTGGCGGAGTCAAGTCTATTTTGAATGAGTTTATAATTAAGCATATACAATTTGATCCTTTCTTAATTTTTTTTAAAAAATTTAATACATATATATATTAACTTTAAAATAATAATTTTATTTATTTTTTAAAAATTTTATGTCATAATATAATCAATTTAATTATTTTTTAAAAAATATTTTAATACTTAACAACAGAAATATCTTAAGTAAAACTTATAAGATTTGGTCCTTCCTTAATTTTAAAAGTTCTAATATATATATATATATATATATATATAAACTTTAAAATAATAAAATTCTTTAGTTTTCTTAAATTTTTTCCTCAAATTAGACGTGTCAAGACTATTATATTCAAAATAATATTATTTATTTTCACACGGAATCCTATTTATATCACAAACTTCTACAATTGATTTACCAAATTTAAATAAATAAAAAATATAGAAATTCTCATTTCTACTTATAATTAGTTTTATTCTAAATTTAATCTAATTTGTTTTTTAAATATATTTTACTATCTTTCTTGATTTAATACCAAATATTTTACTTCGTTTCGAATATTTACTCATACCAAAAACCAAACCAATTAGATTAAATTTTAAATTTAATATTTGTTTTATTTTTCAAGTTAACAATGTTATTAACTAATAAAAATAATTTTTATTTCATGTAAACAAATACTATTTTTTTCATATTTAATTCTCATTGTTTCTTTTTTTTATCATTTCGAACCTATTAAGACCCCTACTTCTACTAAAATTAATTTTGTTTATTTTCACATGAAATTTCATTTATTTTGAACATATATTATTGGGTTATAATAAAATTTATTATTAAATTTTTACTTTTGCAAATCTGAAAATTCTACTCCTAATCAAATTATATTTACCTTTTTAATTAAATATTCTTTTTTCAGAAATTTGGTTACCTAATTTAACAAACTTTAATATAAGATATTTTCAATTTCTATAAATAAATCTGAAAATAATAATATCATTAGATTTACTCATACAAAATTTATGGCTCCTAATCAAATTATATTTACCTTTTAGATTTAATATCTTTTATTTTCATCTTACAAATGTTATTTCTAAATATGAAAATAAGAATAAATTAAAATTTATTTTTATATTTTATTCAGAACTATTTTATTCATATGAAATTCCATTCAATTTGGACATATTTTATTGTGTATATAACACAATTTTATTATTAATATTTGAAATTTACTCCTAATCAAATTAAATTTATCTTTTAAAGGTAATCCCTTTTTCTAATTTCAGAAATGTTATTGTCTAATTTAACAAACTTTATTATAAGATATTTTTATTTTCTGTAAATAGATTCGAAAATAATAATATCATTATAATCTTAATAGAAATATGAGTCCAATAACACGGATAATCCCAACCTATTTAAAATTCTAATATTAACCATAAGCGTAATTTAAGTTTTTTTCTTTTAATTTTAGATTATTTAATCTAAGTATAAGTAGGAATTTAATAACATTGATAATTATGTATATTAATGTTAATAATCCCATTCTACTTCAAATTCTAATATTAACTATAATCCTAATCCTAATATACTAATACTAATAATAATATAATTAATACTAATAACAATATAATTAATATAACCAAACCTTGTACGTTCACATCCTAACCGTTGCTAAACATAATCCGAATGTATAAATATTATTATATATTGATATTTAATTCTAATCCCTATATAATATCGAACTACATTGAGAAAGATAAAAATACACAAAACAATTTTGAACTATCCCCAATATTAATACATATAATAAATGATATATAAGAAATAATATTTTGTATTGCATTAGAATATTCTACAACGTTATAATATTTAAGTGTATATCTATATGTCTATACATAATAGTAACCATAATGTATTCACATGAAAATTTATTAGGTATAGCGTACTAATATTATAATATTTGATTCCATAGAAATGTATAATCCTAACGTTATTAATATATATATATATATTTAAATCATAATACTAATCGATTTCACTGGATTAGTAAATATATACTATCAGAATATTTATATAATATCCTATACTATTTTGCTATTTCCTAATCTAATATTTTATTTCCTTGGATTAGTAAATCCGTTAGACGTCAATTTTAAATTTTAATATTAAAATAATAAATTATGTATTATTGTTATTATTTTTAATCTAATATATACATTAAAATAGTATAAGATATTAGATATTAAAAAAATATTATTAGAATAAATCTTGGTAATATTAGGTTATATGTGTCAGGATAATATATTAGGATAAGTAATATTGTTTACATATATAGATTAATGTGATAAGATTGGACTATTATGATTTAAATTAGTTATGTTTAAGATAACAATTTAACATATATTAATTTTATTAAATTTATCTATATTATGTTCCAATATCATTATTTTTTTTCAGTTTTTTTTCAAATTAATTCTAATCCCTATATAATATCGAACTACATTGAGAAAGATAAAATATAGTATAGGATATTAGATATTACAAAATTATTATTAGAATAAGTCTTGGTAATATTAGGTTATTGTGTCTTAGGATAATATATTAGGATAAGTAATATTGTTTACATAAGTACATATACATCAATATGATAAGATTGGACTATTAGTTATGTTTAGGATAATAATTTAACATATATTCATTTTATTAATTTTATCTATATTATGTTCCAATATCATTATTCTTTGTTTCAATTTTTTTTTCAAAAAATTATGGGCATGCCATGTGGCATCCCACGGTTTACTATATATATATATATATATATATAATATAAAATTTATCTGTATTATGTTCCAATATCATTATTTTTTTCAATTTTTTTCAAATTAATTCTATTCCCTATATAATATCGAATTACATTGAGAAAGATAAAATATAGTATAGGATATTAGATATTACAAAATTATTATTAGAATAAGTCTTGGTAATATTAGGTTATATGTGTCTTAGGATAATATATTATAAAAAAAAGGATAATATATTAGGATAAGTAATATTGTTTACATAAGTACATATACATCAATGTGATAAGATTAGACTATTAGTTATGTTTAGGATAATAATTTAATATATATTCATTTTATTAATTTTATCTATATTGTGTTCCAATATCATTATTCTTTGTTCAATTATTTTTTTCAAAAAATTTTGGACATGCCATGTGGCATTCCACTGTTTAACTTATATATATATATAGATTATTTGTCTACGTGTCGGACACTCGTTAAAAAAATTTCATACATGAGAAAAATGGAGGTGTAAGATCATTAATTTTACCTATTACACTAATAAAATAATTATATATTAATTTAAAATATATGTTAGATAGTAAAGGTAATTAAAATTAAGATCATCGATCAAGTCATATTAACAAATATAACCAATTCAATAGTTGTACTTTATTTAATATTAGATGATGCATTTTTATCATCAAATTACCTAAATAAATATATATATCATTTCATCTCAAATATATAATTAATTAAATCATGAATTATAAATTAAATGATAAAAAATATTTGATTTACATTAGAACCGGGTGTTCTACATACCCGTTACCCGTATTTTCTTTTCTCTATCTCTTTTTACTTTTGTTTAATTACTCACCAAATACTCACATCATAATAATAATAATAATAACAACAAATTTTAGCATTATTTTGATCTAACGATTTAAAACATAATGTGAATATCAAAATTATGATATTGTACGGTACAATACGTTATCGCGCGCACTCTCTCTCTATATATAGCATGCAAAAGGGAGAATGCATCAAATTAGATTGTCCATAAGGTCAATAATTGATGTCAACTAAGAGAGAGAGCTGAAAACTTTGAAGATGGTCAAGAGAAGGAAAAAGAAAAACTTACATTATTATTGTTTACACATGACTCGGATCAATTTATTCAAACTTTTTGATTGGATGGTGGACCGGTCGCAATCTAAATCTCTATGTTTTGTAGACCATCTCAATCAACTTTGTGCCATTTTTTTTTCCCCACCCCTTGATCCATGTGCGACTTGGCTTCAATGTTTTTGGAGGGGGTCAATAATGAGGACATGATGCATGGAACTTACTTTGTTCATGCATCTCCTTGTGGCCATGGAAAATAATCCCAATTATTGGTGGCATGCATGAGGATGTCATTAATTTAATTTCGGTATTAAACAATTTTTTTTCTAACGTGATGATGTACTATTTATGACGCAATATCTTTGAATGGAATGAAACTAAAGACCCAACCACAAAACCATGCACTTTTGAGGTCAATGGGAAGCCCCAACTATTAGAACTTGGACATGATTGATTGGCATCCATCCATCATATACATATATATAATCTAGGAGAAAAATGCATAGATAGAGCATTTGACTAATAGATGTAGAATACTCATTTTACTTATTATATTAATATAAAGTATATATTAAATAATAAATATGATTAAAATTAAGATCATCGAATTATCCGATGATCATGATCAAATTATTTTAACAAATATGATTAAGGCTATAATTTATTTAGTTTTAAATGATAAATAAATAATTTAATTTATGATTTAAATATGATAAATAAATCAAAATAATATTTATTATTTTAAATATATATATTTGATTAATAAATAGAATTTTGTGATACTCGATCTGATCTTATTTATTATCATCCATGTAAATCTAATCTTGTATATAAGTTATTATATTTGTGTACTTTCTTCTTTCTAATATTCACGATATACGCATAATTTAATTGATGTTATAATATATATATATATATATATATATATATATATATATATATGTGTGTGTGAAATTTGCATTTGGGGTTTTGTTTTTCATTTTCTCAACCTCTTTGTTCTTTTTTTAGTTTTATTATATTATTCTAACAAATTGGTGTAACATATTTACTTAAAGTGTACATATATGCTTGCCTTAATAATTATTACTTATTACGATATTTATACATAGTTATGCCTTCAATTCATATACCCTTTTTCAAGGACTATTTATATCATTAAGCTCCTCTTAATGTGTGGTTTATTTGTATTTTTATCTAGTACATAAACCATTAATAAATAATATATATTCATATTCTTAAGCTGCTACATGACTCTCGACTCTACTTTAGTATTATGTTAAAATTCGAATATCTAATTTTCTTTCTTAATTCTTAAATATCCAAGTCCTCTTATTTATTATATTTATATTTGAAAAAAATGTACGTATTCTTACCTCATATTGTTCTCTGTCGTCTTATCATCAGCGGTGGCGGAGCCAGAAACATTTGACAATGGGTTCAGAGGTTAAATAACATTCAGTTCATCTTGAATTAAATTGGATGTGATAAAATAATTGGATCACTGGATGGTTTTTTTTTTCTACTACCATTTTATAATATTAGGTATTAAGTGTATTATTTTAAAAGCAGTGACACAAAACGGAAAATATTGAAAACAAGACTATAGCATTTTTAAAACATATTATGTTATTTTTGTTACGCCTTCAAACAAGAAATATTGAAAACGAAAAATGCGATGAAGGGATGCAAAACGAAATAAAAATAAAAATTTGAGATTGCATCTCCACCGTTAATTTTTACCATCCGGAGACGTGGACCCATGTTGTGACCCCTAGGATGTGGCTTTCTTAAAGAAAGAAGGAATGGGAGGTTATATGTAATGGCCCAAGTCGAATCTCACCGCGTGACGATAATTCATCCGAGAAATACTATTGACTATGCAGCAACGGAATTGACCATAGACATGACATTCGATGTCTCACGGTCAACTTCATGATTAAGTTTTAATTTTAATTATTATACTTTTAATTTTATTTAACTAATTTAAAATAAATTTAACAAAATTTCCTTACTTATTTATCTTGGTAAATGCAATTATATTAATCGAAGAGGAGATGAAATATGTAAAACATATCATTCACACGAGGTCATCATTCCTTTTTATTATATAATATTTAACACATAGCACTCTAAAATAATTAATTGTCTTATGATTTCACCTTCCACACCTAAGGCTATTCGCATATTGAATAGGATTCAACCCGATCCAAATTTGACCCAACCCGATCTAAAATGATCGAGTCGAATTCCAAAGAATCGGACCCATGGATCCGAACTAACACAACCTGACTCTACTCGGATTGGGTTGAGTACTTGTGCCATGGAATTTGAACATCAAAGGGGGAGATTCGGAGGGGGGATTCGAGTAGTGGGGACGGCCGACGGGTAGGGAGGGGCGAAGTGCAGCAAGGCAATTGGGCCGAGCCAGGGTAGCTTCTTCAACGACGATGTCAAGCGTTTGGGATGAGGGGAAGGGCGAGGGGGAGACCGTCGCCCATGGATGAGAGGGGGCGAGGGCGAGGGCACCTTCTTCAACGACGACGTCGAAGGTGGGGAGGGAGCAAGGGTGAGGACCAGTTCATTCGTAGAGGAGCCACCCAGTGAGTTCGCCAGGTCTTGGACTCCTACTAGGCAAACTGCAACTTGCGCCGAGAGCGCCTCATGATCCGTGACAAGGTTAGAGAAAATAGAAAGAGTTGCGGGGACCATAGGAGGGAGGGCAGATGGCCTCCGATCAAGAGCTAGGATGGAGGAAGGAGTCCCAACCTGGGAGGAGACTACAAAAGAAACATCAGGGAATGGGAAGGGAGGACCTGAGGTTCCTCAAATAGAGGGAGGGGAGAGGGGTGGGGGTGGGGGAGAGTGGGAGAGAGAGGGGGGGGGGGGGTGTGACGGGAGCATCCAAGGCAGATCCGGACTGAAGGCGAGAGTGGGGAGAGTGGTAGTCAGCAGGTGGTGGTAATCATAGAGTGGAACGCGTGGACGGCTCGGATGCTGCAAATCATGAGGGAGAAGTCGAGGCAACGTGATGTCACGAACATTAGTGGTGCCCCGTGACAGAAAACATAATGGGGTTGTATTTTCTCTAGGCATATCACAAGCGTCCATGTGGCGCACATCCAAACGCAGAGTGGGTGAGGCCAGGATCGGTGACATGGCAAAAGAGAGTGAGTGTGCAGGTGCGGTCATCGATCCAGGAGCCATGTGACGAGCATCGATCGAGCTAGGAACAGCTGCAATCATGACGATGGAACCGACACTATGACACACGTGGCGAGCATCGTTGACTGGCCATGAGGGCGCCGACGAAGCGGCCAGGGAGACCGATCGAGCAATATTGGAGAGTTTAGGTCCGGCAGGCAAGGAGGCGATGCCACGGCAGGCGGGCAAGCGCCGGGGCGAGCCCCAGCGCCAACCGACGCCCGCAAGTCACCGGGCGGACACACAGGCCACCTAGGTGAGAGGGCATGCAACCTGGCCCAAATAGCAGGACTCCGAAAGTGGCATCCTCAGTCGTCTGATAGACCTCCAACCGACGATCGACAACACCACAACGGTAACAAAAGGTGGGCAGATTTTCGTATGTTACCTGCTGAAGGTACCTTTCATCGGATGGGATTGCGACCCATGCGGCCTACTTTAGGGGGTAAGAGAGATTCAATTCAACACATGCTCTGGCTCTCGGGGAGTCAACATTCGACAATCCGGCCTCATTGATATAAAGCAGAGATCCGAAAGTGGCAACGATGTGCCGAAGGGAGCAAGGGTTTCAAAGCTCTAGTGGGAGGCCAGTGAATTGAATCCACATGGGGGCGGCAATGGTGGCAGCCTTGTCAAGGCGGAGGAATGGAGACACTGAAGCAACTCGGAGAAGATGGCCATCGAAATTCCCATGGGCTATTAGTAAGGCGGTGATCCGACGAAGGCCCTCTTTAAGGGGAGCTATGTCATCGATAAAGTGGCCAATCAGACATTTCTGGAGGAATGAAGAGGGTATTGCGACATCAAAGGCCGGTATAGCAACTTCGTTACAGGTGTCCGCTTGCAGAGCACGTAGTTGCCTAAGGGAGATCTGCACACCCTGGCGGCTGCTGCACATTGTTTTTTATTAAGATCGTGCGTGTGACCACATATTAGGGTTTGGAGGAACAATGGGGGTTGGCAGGAGGCCATTTGATGGTAGAGATTGGTTAGAGGAAGGAAGTGGGGGGAAGGAGTCCTCAATTGAGGAAGGAATCCCCCCTCCATGCCGGAGGAGAAAAGGAGATGAGTGGTGCCTCCGACGTGGGGTCGCCAAAAATGAGGAGTCATGGCGCCTTCGATAGGGAATGCCGGAGACGGGGGTTGGGGAATTGAGGGCTGAGGGGGAGAGTAACGACTACTTGATGTTGATGGTTTGAACTTGAAAAAAGTCCTTCAACCTCAGTGCAAAGTTTTGTACATATTTGTGAGTGAAATGGCATGTGGCTGCAATGCAAATCCTCATCGTCTCCTTCCTTCTTAATACTTGTCACATTACTCTCATCTTTTCTCTATTAGCAACGTGGAACTACGTTTGTACATATTATTTATTCTTTTTCCCTCCATTTTGTCTATAATTTATTACACTTTAAACTTTAACTTATGTATTATAATTTTATTCAAAATTTTTATCATAAATATATATATATTATAATATAAGTTAATTATATATGTATTATATTATATATAATATTTATTATATTGAATAAAATTAGTTAGAGACGAATAGTGCAAACTTCTTTGTTATATGTATAATATACAAGAATATTATAATATACTTAATATAATATAGTATATATATATTTAAATTTTCTTTACTTTAATATGTAATAAGTACAAATTTGAGAAAAGGAGATGAGTGGCGCCTCTGACGTAGGGTCGCCAAAAATGAGGAGTCATGGCGCCTTCGATAGGGAATGCCGGAGACGGGGGTTGGGGAATTGAGGGCTGAGGGGGAGAGTAACGGCTACTTGATGTTGATGGTTTGAACTTGAAAAAAGTCCTTCAACCTCAGTGCAAAGTTTTGTACATATTTGTGAGTGAAATGGCATGCGGCTGCAATGCAAATCCTCATCGTCTCCTTCCTTCTTAATACTTGTCACTTTACTCTCATCTTTTCTCTATTAGCAATGTGGGACTATGTTTGTACATATTATTTATTCTTTTTTCCTCCATTTTGTCTAGAATTTATTACACTTTAAACTTTAACTTATGTATTATAATTTTATTCAAAATTTTTATCATAAATATATATATATATATATATATATATATTATAATATAAGTTAATTATATATGTATTATATTATATATAATATTTATTATATTGAATAAAATTAGTTAGAGACGAATAGTGCAAACTTCTTTGTTATATGTATAATATACAAGAATACTATAATATACTTAATATAATATAGTATATATATATATATTTAAATTTTCTTTACTTTAATATGTAATAAGTACAAATTTAACATTAACCACTAATTGTACTATATATTTATTTATAGAATATATGATATTGTCATAGTATTTTCGAAAAAAATATTTATTTGTTACTTCTAAGATAAAAAATAAAGATATGAAATACAAGAAATTAAAGTATAGAAATTATGTATATATATATATTAAATATAATTAAATAAGATTTTAATTTATTAAGTGTGTAACAATTTTAACATCAAATATTAAAATTGAAATTTATGATTGTTAATTTTCTTTTTTATAATTACATTTTGACATAGGTATATAATCGATATACAATAACTTAATTTAGTATACCATATTAAATAAAATATTTTATTACTATCCGGTTCGACCTGAAATGAATACCTATTCAGGTCGTTGTGCGATCCGATCTGACAACATTAGCAAGGCCGAGGGGGCGAGGTGTCCTATTAGAGGGGGAAGAAAGAGAGAGAGGAACGAACGAGGAGCCCGACATCAATGAACTAATCGGTCGCCAAAGATTGTGAGTGCGACGTCAGACCTCGCATTGTAGGATTGTTCTCGTGCAGAGATGGGATGCGAACAAGACAAACCCTATAAATCAACGCTCGCGAACAAAGCGAACCCCTGTGAATTGGCGTGCACATATCTAATCCGTCCATCTTAGATCGGATGGTTCTAGATACGTAGATGCATAGTGCTACCATAAAGGTGTGATAGCACACTAATCTCTCTCTCTCTCTCTCTCTATATATATATATATATATATATATATATATATAACACTTAAACTAGCGTCTTCAATCAAGACTTCCTTCCTTATTTATTTGGCATGTCAAATAATATCCAAATAAAAACTATATAAAAAACTCCAAGTAAAAAAAGTTATCCATCCAATAATATTTATCAAGTTTACAAAATTGAAATCTCTATCCGATTTATCGCCCATTGAATTTATTTAAATACGATCCATGGAAGCACTTAAGTAAATGTAATAAAAATTAAGTAAGTTGCTAATAAAGTTTTATTTAGCACAATTGAATAGCAAAATTAGTTTGAATGATTAGTGAAAACTAAAAAGTGGTAGCGCAAAAATGATTATATTTCTTAATTTGATTAAGTCTCTATCTTTATAATACTACTGCCTTTTATTAGTGATGGACATTCACTCTAAAAATATTAAGAGTTAAATGGGTGTCCCGCCTAAGTGAGTGCCTGTGAATTTCTCTTGAACGAAGGATCTCATTATTTCAACTCTTAAAAAGAGTGAACCGCTGATTTTTTCACAAATTGGAAAAAAAGCGTTCCCATTTTTTTATTTCTTCTGCACTAGCTACAGAGCTCGCGTCGCCCATCTATGTCGTGCTGTTCATCATCGTTGTTGCCTCGACGCCCATGGGGACAATGCCCCGATGCCGATTGACAATGCCTGGATGTTGCTCGATGATGGCCCGATGTTGCTCGACGTCGCTAAATGACGGCCCGACATCGCTCGACGATGATTGATGCCGCTCAACGATGGCTCGACGACTCCCTACCGTCATTCATGCACAAGCGGTGTGAGCAAAATCGTCCCCACTGACGTAAGATCTTGGGACGATTTGGGGCATGCGCCATCGGGGCAAACAATATCCGAGTGAAATGCAGATTTGGAGATTATGACGTGAAATCAAAAAGAGGATGGGAATGGTTTCTTTTCCAATTTGTAAAAGAAATCAATGATTCACTCTTATTTTAGGGGTGAAGTTAGACTCGTCGTCCAAGAGAAATCAGACGGGAGTCGATTTAAGGAGGACGTTCCCATCCATTTAGATGGGCAGACACCCATTTAATCTAAGTATTAAGGAAATACACCAAATGCCCTCCAACTTTAAGGTTTGCTCAGCGATATCCTCCAACTTCACTTTATAACATTAATGATTTTCATCTTTTAACTCATTTCACTGGTGTCCTTCTTACCTGCTATAGTCGGTTTCAAGTCACGGAGTTGACGTGGTGCTGACATCTTCTCTCCTCTCCATCTTGACGTGATAATATTAAAAAAATAAAAATATTAATTAAAAAATGCCACGCTGACGCCACGAGGTCACAGGAAGGGAGGGGGGACTCGCCCCCTCTGCGACCTCGCCGACGCGCGGGACACCGACGAAGAGGGGGGGCCCTCCCGTGCGTCGACGAGCTCCTCGCCGATGCACGGGAGAAGGGGGGAGGGCGGCGCTTACCCCCTCTGCGACCTCCGGCGAGGTCGCAGAGGGTGGCGAGGCCACTCCCCTTTGCCCACGCTAGCGAAAAGAGAACATCGCGCCGGCGAGGCCCCCACTCTTCTTGCTCCACCGAGGACATCGGCGAGAGAGAAACATATTTTTTAATATTTTAATATTATATTATTATTTTTTATTAATTTGCTGATGTGGCGGAGCCACGTTGGATTCTCTCATGTGTGGCGGAGAGAGACCATCGTCACGTCAGCGAACCGATCGAAAAACTAGATATTCTTAGTCGGAAGGGCATTCTGAGCAATAAATTCGAAGATGGAGGACATTTATGTTACAAAGTGAAGTTGAAGGGTACCGCTGAGTAAACGTCAAATTGGAGGGCATTTGATGTAATTTTTTCAAGTATTAATGTCACTCTCTTTTATTTGAGCCGGACATTTTTATCCTTATCTAATAAAATAAAATGTAATAATTTTTAGGGTGCTTGTTTGTATGTTTTTTTTTGTCATATTGATGTTTTTTCTATTCAAGTAAGTCTCACCGTATTAAATTTAGAATGAATGAAAATTTGAGATTACGAAGTTCTTTTCTTGAGTTCAAACTTGATGCTCTAGTAGAATTAAGAAGATAAGAGCAATGATGACATACGAAATTTTTTTCGATCGAAATTTACTAATTGTAATGCACGACGTTTTAAAAATAATAAAAAAATAGAATAAAATAAAATCTTTGTATTAATGCATCATTATACCCAATTAACACCCGAGATCTTAATCCCCTTTTTCCTCATGAAATTAGAGATTTTAAAAGTCGAAATCCCCTAGCTGGCTGGCAATTTAAAACCTCATTTATCTTATCCTCTCTCCTCCCTTTCCATTTATCATTTGCTTCTTGTTTCTTTTGGATTTTGACTTCACGACACAACTTGGGGCAGAGGAAGTAGGAGTCCCTGCAGGTGCTATGGACACGAGAGCACAAGGAGGAAGAGCGAGACACAAGTAGCACGCCATCATTCGGAGATTCGACTGAGACTCGTCTACAAGAGGTGTGTTTTCGGGATCTAAATCATTAGGATAATTTCCTAAATAACCTACATGTTTTAAGAACTAGATCAATCTTGGATAATTAAAATCATTATGCGATTACGTGATGGACTTTCTTCTCTCAATTCTTTTTTTTATTTTGTTTGACCAAGTGGAACCTCGTTGAAAATCCATGAATGTTATGCATCCTGTCTTTATAGGTAATGGTAATGGTTTAACCTCTAGACGATTAACATCATCCAGTCTTATATGTGATGATAATGGTTTAAACTCTAGATGATTGACATCATATCAGATCTTCCGTGTTACTGTCATTACATGATATTACTGTCCAATTATTATTTTATTCTAGACATGCATGTATCAACTCATCCTCAAAACACACAGATTAGGCCTATCATGTGGGCCCTTAACACTCACGCATGATTGTACAAGATACATGTCGTAAACATGATTAATGAGTATATGGCGCCCCTGTGGATTTTTCTTAGGAAAATCTTGAATAGTTGTTGTTGCTGTAGTCATAATAATAAACGTTGATTCATGATAGTTAATAATTTATTCGACTTAATAAAATGTGGCGTTGTTGTAATACATCAGCGCCTGAAGTAGTGGAAAGGTCAAGAGTTATAGTGCTGCCTGCATATTTTGATATTATCTTATGCTGTCCTCGTGCATGCAATATTCGAATAATACGTAGGTTCCAAAACATTATATGACTTACATTTATTTCTTTTTGTTTCTTTTTGCTTGATTGAGTAATATATCCTCACTTAATGAATAGGGATGTGAAATCTGTGCTAATAATCTTATTAGTGCTACATACTTAATCCTTTATTTTATACCTGAGATGGATGCACCATTGCATTGATAAGGTTAGCATTGATGCACTGGTGATGTGATGCATATGAAGCATTTTAGCACATGCTACAATACCTCATTGTGACACTGTAGTTACAGTACCATATAGCACTATAGGACTATAATGTTTGCCGTGTTATAATACTATAATAAAAGACTTCTTAGTCGCTGCTACGTTCTCGTTATATTTTTATAAATATAATGATTCTTGTTTTCAATGTCATACGTCTAAATTGGGTCATTTTACCATCCATCATGTTGTAATACTATAATTTGAATATGTCTATGATTTCTAAAGTTCATCATGCTATGATCTTATCTTGATCTTCTTTTTAGATGATCATGAATTTTCAAACGGACAATTGCTCGACCTTTTCGGTGTCCGATTTGTGGACGAGGACGTAAGACCATAACCAAACCTCATGATTTTATAAGTCACGCCCACCTGATTAATGACTTATTTTATATGAATATGAAAAGATGATTCGGAGTTGCCCCTACTCCCTACGGTCTTGATTGATCCAAATGATCAAAAGACAGGTCCATGATTTATAAGAAGGAGGGTTATCAATTACCTATCTAGATGGGAGTTTCTTTCCTACAAATGTTTTCGCTTTAAGCGATGTCATCTTTTCCGACGGGGTACTCACCGTGGCACTGATCCCCCATTGGCTCACATGGTCTAGATAGCTGCACTTATGTGCCTGCAATGATATTCCCTAAAAGAGGAAGAGCTCTTCTAAAATATGAATATGATGAAAGAACATGAATATCAAAAGATGAATGAAAGGACTTTTGTTCTTATGAACATGAATATGAACAAGAACCATGAATATGAATAATGAACATGAGACTGAACATGAAGAAGAAATAAAATGAAAAGGTATGAACTATGATCCTCTTATCGACTCCTTCATTATGATTCACTCTTATATCTGATTTTCATATTTACCTCATGCTTATTCTGATGAAATTAATCTATGATTTATATGAACTCACACTTAGCTTTATGCTAACGGTTGAGCTTGCTCCCTTGTGTGATTCCCACAGGTACTTGATATGGATGCGTGCCGAGTTGATGTGTGTGCGATAACTACAGCTTGGTGGCATATGCACGTGATTATCGTAGAGTTTAGATGAAGTCTTTATCTTTTAATATATCGAGTTGTATTTTCATTTGGATGGAACCTATAGTGTTGTATTATGACATGGACCTTTATATGCCCTATGCGAGACATTGATGCACCTTTTATTTATTTAGCTTCCGGATTTTTTCATATTATTGTGTAATATTTTAATATTTAAGTCTTTCATTTACGTGTCATTCTTATTGACCATTTGGATCAATAAAAGAGTAAAAAAAAAGACCAAAGAAAGTAACGATCAAAAGGAGATCTCGCCACGTGACGGAATCGAATTTCGAAATGTTATACTAATATTCAGAACTATTAACACTTCGAATGAGAGTAATATATATAAATTTCGGTCAAAACAATGATTCTAAAAATTAAATATAAAACTACTATCACTTTCTTATTCAGTTGTACTAATCATTCTTGGAAGAACGTGAAACTTTGATTGAGTAAATTAAAGTCATCAAAACGAGCCAATAATCATTTGAGTAGCCTCCATTATAATCATAGAGATTCTTCTAAAGACCGTGAAGGAGGAGGCTACGTATTAGATGAATTCGTAACTTATAAATCAAATCATCTTTAGCTAAATTTGCTACAAAAAGTCAACAATCAATTCAATTATTAATCAAACAAACCAACCATCAAACGACTAGAACTCTGCTACTACCACCGAGGACAATTGTGGCACGGACTCGCATTCAGCCAGTCCCAATCCATCCAATCCAATCCTATCCTCCTTCTACAAGTACATCCTCTTATCTCTCTCTCTCTCTCTCTCACTCACCTTGTCCTTTCTCTCTCCTACTTTGCTCGGCAGTGCGTCAAGGATGTAATCACCAAACCAAAGGGAGACCCCACATTCCTGCTGCTGAAAAGTATATCAGCAGTCAAAAGAAGAAAAAAGTTGCACCTCCCCGGTAGTTCAACTCAGTGACTTTTTCCCCCCCTTCACCAATTGATCAATGGCTCAACAGTCACCACCAATTTCTCTCTCCTTGCTCCCTCCTCTTTCTATACACAGCTACCTCTCCTCACTACTGTTACTCTCTCTCTCTTCACGTGATTTAGCCCCGCATGCAGCTGTCCGCCATAATTTCTAACTCCTCCCTCCTCTCCTTCCTCCGGACACCATAATAAAAGTCTGCATGGTCCATATATAATCAAACTTCCATTCACCTGTTCTGTTTACCCGAAACCATTCACCTCCTCTCTTTCCCCATCTCTCTCTCTCCTCTCTCTGAGATAAGGGAGGGAGATCTCCAAATTTGCAATGCAGCTGCTGCCTGTGTGCATTTATGATTATCTAGACAAAAAAAAAACAAAAACAGATGCAGAAGGCTTTGTCTTTGGTTCCCTTTTCACTTCTTTTAACTGAGTAACAGTGCATGCTTCTCTGATGCAATAGAAGGGGAATGGAATCGAATGTTGCTTTCGTCCTCAGGTTAAAAATGTTGATTAATTCACAAAGCTGCATATTTAATTGAATTATTATTATTATTACTATTACTGTCAGATGTAATAATGAGAATATAATTAGGAGGAGCTTAAGAATCTCATTGCAGGACATGACAAGCTAAAGAAGCAGATAAATTAATGACAGCAAGGCACGATGCCAACTTTGTTTCTTTGATCGTCCAAATTCGGACTCCATTCCAAAACTTTGTTTTGCCATTCGGCATTTTAAAAGAAAAAATATATATTCTAAACTTCTTCTTCACCTCGATCTGATTCCAATTTCCAAAGAACCAAAAGAAAAAGGGAAAAAAAAAATCAAAGAACTAAATATAAATAAATGCTTAGATCTAAATAAATAAATATTAATTAAATCCTTAGATCTAATCACCAACTTGCCTCCCGCAGGGCGGCGCGAATCTTAAAGCAAGAAAAAAACAAAGATTGGAATGGGAAAATTAATTAGAGTGCAATTTAACTCGAGAATCTAAACCTGTGTCGCTGTTTTCCTAATCCGCGCAAAAGCCGCTAATTACCATCTTAACCACCCCAAATCCCCGTTACATCTGTCCTAATCTTCCTGCCCGCGTTAAAAACCCAGATTCCCCACCCTAAATATCATCCCCCCTAATTACACGCCCACGGGCCCCACGTTTCTCTTCCTCGTGTGTAGAAAGCGGGGTAGCAAGAAAGGGTGCGTCACTGTTGTTGTTCCCCACCCGTCGCTTCCGTTGTAACGGCCGGCGTCGGTCGGAGCCCAACTGCGGCGGTGACCTCACCTCCCGGAGCAGTCAGTGGAAGGTGGCGTTACCTCTGGCCGGTGACGTGACTCAAATGCCCCCAAAGTAATTTTTTAATTAAGAATTATTTTTTTACTGCTTCGATTAAATTAAGCATTATTACTATTTTATTTTATGAGAATAAAAATGTCTAACATTTTTAATACAATTATAGATTTTGAAGCGACACTCTAAATTAATTTGAAAGAAAAAAGCGAGCATTTTATCAGAGTTTAATTAATTAATTAATAATAATGAATAAATATAAAAGTGGAGACTCCACTGTTCAGCTTCTGATGGACGCAGTCGTCTTTTTATTTTTAATCTTTTTCGCTTTGCTTCTTTTTAGCCCCCCGAGTCGCGGCGACGTGGAAGCTTGCGGTAATTATAAAAGGAAAAGGGGATAAGGTCGAGGGTGGTGGACCTGGTGTTGCAGCGTGGTGGCGGTGGGGACGAAGGGCGATTTGGACGAGAGAGGCCGAAAAAAAAATCGAGTTCCCGCCCTTCGCCCTTCTTGAAATCCCGTAGCAGCTGCGGGGAGGAGGAAGGAGCAGGAGAGGAGGGAGGAAGAATGAGATGTAGCAGAGCTGCGGGAGCTCCGGAGTGCAGCGAAGAGGAGGGCAGGGTGATGGACACGCCTGAGAGGAGCAAGGTCCCCGGCGCCGGCGCCGGAGGCACTCCGCTGTCTAAGTTCGAGGTAGAGATCTCCCGGGGTCCTTGGTTGTGGTTTGAGCGGGATGTGGAATGCGCTGATGTATGATGCGCGGATGAGAAGTGGCTTGTGTTGGTTTTGGTTCGAATTTTGAGCAGGGTTCTTTTGTTTTGTTAGGTCAATGTTCGATTTTGATGGAATGTGAGATTTTCATGTCATTTTTGGAAATTTTTTTTGTGTGTATAAATTTGGAGGTCTGCGACATTTTGTCGGCGTTCGCTAAAAATGTTTTCTTTTTCGGGGTACTTATTCGATTTCGAGCAGTGGATTTGGTTAGTTTTAGTTGAATGAAACTATTAGTTTACTTTTTTTTGTGTTTTTTCCCGGATCTTTTTGTTAGGATCCTTAATGCATTTACATTTGATGTACAAGTTTTGTTAATAGCGAAATATTAGGTTTTGTTTTGCTTATTTTGCGCCGTCTTGGATCTTAAAAAATGTTGGGTGTGACTTTTTCCTAGGTTGTTTTATCCATGAACCTGAGGTTTACTACTCTGATTTGGATAAAGAGGCTGGTTGTTGTTCACTTCTTTTCCAGCGAGTTTGACTAACATTTGAAGTAGGAATAAGGTTCGGAACAGAGAGGGTGGTAGGATCTACCTGCTTTTGTTCTTCTAATTTTTTTTTTCTCTTTTGTCCCGCAAATTTCATCTGCTGCAAAAATGTCTAAGTTTGACGGGTTATTTGAATGGTTTCTTGTGTGTCCTTGGATGTTTATGGAAAAGATTTACTTTTTGTTGAAATATGTTAGATGTTTTCTTGAATGCATTTGCTTCTATTATTCGTAGAATCTTCTTAACATTTTTTTTTCATAACTTCTGCATGTGATACCGCCAAATAGATTTTGATTTCTAATGGCTATAGGATGTTTTCTCCCTACTTATTATGCTTTTTTTTTTCGGTGAGGCTCCATTTTGTCAAGCATTGATCTTTTTATGGGTACTTGTCAACTTTCGTTGAGCTTGCGTTAGGTGCTACCGTGCTCAAGTATTTCTATCTTCTCCTCACTGTTTTTGTGAGTTAGTGCTTCTTTCACCGAGTTTGATAGTTTTCTATCTGATTTAGCTGATGGTTGACGTGCTAAACTTAAGATCTAGTATAGCCTAGTTGTTCAACTGAGTGGTTTTGAATAGTGAGAATTTTTTTTTCCTTTTGAAAACGTAGTGAAGTTATTTGAGAGAGATTTTGTGCTTCTTGTGTTTGGCCATAGAATTGCTAATTCTGTGCTCACTCTTCATATTTTTATGCGAGAAAAGCATTCACTGGGCCTAAGTTCATTTTGTTTTTGATCCAGGATTCACCAGTATTCAATTTCATCAATAATCTATCTCCTATCCAGCCTGTTAGATCCGTAGATTCAGTACATATTGCACATACATATCAGACCTTGAATTTTGCTTCCCTTACTTCAATTTTTAGTTCTCCACATGCCAATCCCCAAAGAGAAAGCAAGACTTTGGTCAGGTAACATTAGTTGTCATGTCATCTAATAAATTTGGCATTACTTGATAATGTTTTGAATATTGTCCTTTCTGGGGTGAATATGTCTAGGGATCCTTTCACGGTCTTGTCCAAACAGGATACCTTTTGCGACAATGTGGATGAAAACACAAGAACTTCAACTTCTGTTGGACTGTCAATATGCACTGTTGTTGCACAAGATAGTTGCACTAAAGCAACTTTGGCTGATACTGCTACTGCCAATCCTGTTGATGAATGCTCAGCTATCCCTAGTTCCATAATGCCATTGTCACAATATGATGCTGGTAGTCCCAACCATAATACGTCACCTTCCAATGCAGTGAAGGTAGATGTTAAGTATAATGTAGACCCGACATCAGTAGAACTGGTCCAATATGTTGAGTGTGGTATTGAGAGCAGAAAAAAATTGTTTCCTATGGAAACTATGATGCAGGAAAATCATTCACACGAGAAAAGTAGGGATGAAGAACTAACTTGTGACTGGGAAAATTTGATTTGCAATGATGATGGAGGTCTCTTGATTTTTGATTCATTAATTGGGCCAGATGCTCATGTAGACACCATGGAGGAAACCATGCAAAAGAATGTTGATAGCCATTGTTCTCTAGTCTCAAAGTCCATGGAGAATGCTGATAAATTGCAGCACTTGAAATCTGACAATTTGAATGGTTGTGGTGTCCCAAATACTTCTGATGATCCTCTTTCTAATTGCTCTGAGGACATAGTAAGGAAAGATGGAACAGATCATGCTTCAACAATCGTCTCTGACAATTCTGATAATCAGGTATTGAGAATGATACTTCTTATATTTAAATGGTAGATTTTTATTTGAGGATGCTTATTTATTGTTTGGAGGATCTGGTCACTTAGCTGGAAAATTGTGCTTCTCTGCCTAATTTTTTTATTTTGGACATTGTCGTATTCCTTTGTATGCATGGACGAATTTACTTTTCCTTTCCTCTGGTTTATAACTTAGTGCACATAACATGATGCCTCCTCTTTATGTCTCAAGTAATATTTTGGCAATATTATTTGAGATTGGTAATAGTAGCATGATATTCTGTCAGAGGCTCGCATTTCACTCCTTCCTTTTGATTTTTATATTAATTTATCTTAAGGTTCTGATGGAACATATTCCTGTAAAATTGTAGTTTTCTAAATGCATTTTGCTGATTTTTCTGATTTAGGCTGACAACCAACAACAACGTGGCATAAGCAGACGCTGTTTGGTTTTTGAAGGAGCTGGTCTTTCTAAAAAGAACACATGCCAAGACTCAAATCATGATCTTTCGAGTGCTCTGCCATCGAAAGGCAAGAATCCCTGCAGTAATAACCTGAAGCCTGAGATAACTGTACCTTGTGTTTTGCCTGGAATAGGTTTACATTTGAACACTCTTTCAACTTCATCAAAAGATAGAATAACCTCTAAAGAAACAGTGGCTACTGGGAAAAATGTAATAAGCATGCAGAGCTGCTTTGGTCCTTTGTTTCCACTAACATCAGGACAAAGGAGTTTAAACGAGCCTATCTCTGTTAATAAGGATGTCCATGACAATGACAGAGAAGTTGAGGATCCTCAAGCCATCCACAATGAAACCCCACAAAATATTGCACTTGAACTAAGTCAAGGAAGTCCCAAAAAGAAAAGGTGCGTTATATGTAGTTCACGACTTTCCTTCATTGCATCATAGCTTGACTCTTTAGCACATGTTTTATAATTGATCTGCCTTTTTTTTGAGAGGGAACTATTGGTCAGACTTTGATATGTTTCTTGTGAATCTCCTTATGCAGGCGCAAATTGGAAAATGGCAGTGAAAGTGATGGATGTAAGCGCTGCAATTGTAAGAAGTCAAAGTGCCTCAAACTGTGAGTATCTTTTTATCTATATTGATATCCTTATGTAGGTTTGTTCAATTCAAATGGTCTATATGTTGTTTTTCTTGTCAATTTCAGTTCATTCATGAAGTATAGAAATATTTCAGAGTTTTGACTTTTACAACTTTAGTTTACTTTTGATAGGGATGTCATATTTTATGTAGGTATTGTGAGTGCTTTGCTGCTGGAGTTTATTGTTCTGAACCTTGCTCATGTCAAGGGTGCTTCAACAAGCCCATTCATGAGGAGACAGTTTTGGCCACTCGCAAGCAGATAGAATCCCGCAATCCACTTGCTTTTGCTCCAAAAGTTATTCGCACTTCTGAAACTGGCCAGGAAATGAGGGTGCTTTTTCTTATCAGAAATCTTAATTATGTTTTTTCCCTCTTATCCTGCTTTTGGTTTTAACATGCGTTTTTTATGCTGAAGGAGGATGATAACAAAACTCCTGCTTCTGCACGGCATAAAAGAGGTTGCAATTGCAAAAAATCAAGTTGCCTCAAGAGATACTGTGAATGCTATCAGGTATTGCATCTACAACAGCATAGTTAGTTTTTTTAGCACATTAAATGTGACATCATTATGTTTTTTCTTATTGTAGGGTGGTGTTGGATGCTCGCTGAGTTGCAGATGTGAGGGGTGTAAGAATGCTTTTGGGAGGAAAGATGGTGAGTGATACTATATTCATTTCCCTAAAATCAGATGATCTTTGCGTCATATTATCCCTTATGCAGTACATCTACTAATTATTTTCAGCAGTATATGCACCAAATATATGGGACAAGGATTCTGCACGGAGTTTTAATTCTTCTTCAGAGTGATCTATTATTATATCTGGATTTAATGCTGATTTTCCATTGGCAGGAATCCTTCCAATTAGTGAAATAGAATTGGCAGATGATGGAGCTGATGCTTTAGACAGGGAAAAGGAAAGTCCAGAGGATGGTCAACAAAATGCTAGCGTGCAACTTGATGAGCAACCGTCTGATAACATCTTACCCATAACACCTTCCGTGAATTGCAGGTTTTGCACTTCAATGCTTTTCACATTGAGCACTGTGATTATTCCTGTCTGTATTGCAATTACTTAGTAAGAATGTCCTGTTGTTCAGGCTGTCAATTGATCTACAACTTTTTTCAAGTGCAAAACCTCCACGATCTTCCAAATTCTCTGTTGGACCTTCTCCTGGATTGTATGGTTCTCACATGCTCCAGAAATCTGATATCCTGCTTTCTCAACACACGTTTGAGAATAATCTGAACACAATTCATGAGGATGACATGCCAGCTATACTTAGAGTCACTGCTTCTCCAACCAATGCTGTGAAGACGGTTTCACCTAACAGCAAGAGGATCTCTCCCCCGCATAATGCAATTGGACCGTCGCCTGCACGGAAAGGTGGCAGAAAATTGATACTGAAATCCATCCCTTCTTTCCCATCTCTCAATAGCGATGTATCAACTGACGTCCAATGAGTTTTCCAGATAGTTCATTGAGCTCATCCGTGTTCAGCTGAGGTATCCCATTGGACTGATCATTACTTATTCATTTCTTATGTTATATCTAAACTGCATCAGCTATTGCTATGTGGATCAGGTTATTCCGAATCTCGACTTAAGTGTTTTAAGTTCGCCCACCTTGATCAGCATGTCTTTGTAATAAACATTCATTCATATGGGAAGAGTTCTTTCAAGTACCTTTTTAGGTATGTTCGATGTTGTCAGATCATAAGATGTATGTAAGATGTTATCTGATAGTTCTCATATGTATGTAAGATGTTATCTGATAGTTCTCATATGTTTATTATATTTTTGAACACGTGTATAATTTGTCTACATGGTAAACTTACGGTGCTGTTCAGTTCTTTCCTTTCTCTTTTTTTTCTTGCATTTGTTATTTTTGGTAACTGAAAAATCCGAGCTGTTTATGTTGAAGTTGTTTCAATATGCTCTCATAAAGCAGAAGCCTAACAACTTGTTCCTTCCTTTCCTCTCAAAAAAAAAAGGAGAAAAAGGAAAAAAAATTCCTTTTTGAAGAATTTTTGCTTCTGCAGTTTCATGTATTATGAAATTACTCTCGTTTTTCACCTGATGCAACTTGTGGTTTTAGTACTGTGGATGAGTTCTTATCTTGTATTTGTACATGAACAACAAAATCCCAACCAGGTTTTCCCTTGTCCATGCGCCGAGAGGTTTCTCAGATCTAGAGGTGTAAATTGTAAAAGTAATTGCCTTTACCAGATAAGAAAGTTTACACCAGGAACCTCTTTCCATTTTCCATTGATTCTTTACCACCCAAAAATGATTAACTGATTTCTATTACATCAATCTTGTTTTACATGATACTGAAACAATGTTGGGTATCAATTGTCTTCGAGGAGCTCCACTTAAGTCAACAATGTCAATGAGTCAGCTTGGAAAATTTTTTTGTTTGAGTTTTTTTTTTTGTTCATTTGCATTGGTTCTAAGAGCTTGTTAGGCAGTTTCTGGTGGAAGTAGTAAAAGAAAACATTTGGTTCTCCCTAGTTTCTTTCATTCTTTGTTTTCAATGTCCTCTTATAAAGCAATGTCCTTAGTTTAGTCCCCATGACTTGACAGAGGACCCAAAGTTAAGCAGGGGTTACTGGTTAGTGTTGGAGGAAAGCTAACATCTATTTTTGTTCTTGAAAATGACTAATAAATTTTCAGCAAAAGCCCATAAATAGCTCTTTTCCTCATGTTCAAGGCATAAATTTTAGCAATTTGGCTCATTATCGAACTTGAGGTATCTTAATTTAGTAGTAGTCATAGGGCTGTTCTACTGCACCATGCTTTGATCTTTTAGAACCGAAATAAATATTTGGAGTTGCTCTTTTCGGTGTGGTATGCCCTCTACTTCTCATTTTGGCTCTGCATTCGTTCATCTAGAGGTCCAACACTCCACGAACAAATAAATATACTTTATATTAATGTTTTTCTACATGTGGGACGGCTAAATTTTTAATTTTACTTCTTTTTGTTTTTTTTAATTCCGTCTTTCAACTTTATTTTATAATTAAAATTAAACTGTCCTCCAATTAGTACCTTCTTTCACAAACTATCATTTTCACTAGAGATGTACCAATCATTTTACTTACATGACAAGTTATTAAAAGTTAAAATAATATAATATTAAAAAAATTTAAAAAAAAGAAAGAGGAGAGAGGTTGTGGGGGGCGCGCTCCTTTTTTTTTTTTTTAAAAAAATTAATTATTATACTCAATGAAAAGAATAGTCAATGAAAGAAGTTAATAATTAAAGAGTAATATAGTTATAAAGTAATGTTGAAGAGTATAATTGAAAAAGCAGGTAAAGTTGGTGACATTTAGTGAAATTTAGCCATCGGTATAAATTGTATGACTGCTAAACAGCAGCAACTGAACATAATAAGCGTGAAAGAGAATTGTGCCCTATGCAATAGATTTTGCTTTCGCTAATATTTTACCATGTGATTAGATGACTACAGCAAGACCCACTAATCAGCAGCATGTTAGTGTAAACATTTGGTGCTGATGGTAGCATAACAATGATAAGATCCAATGCACAACCGAGGACATGTTTGGATGGCTGCAGCATGGCCCATGAACAGTGTCTTGGTTTACCAGTTTGGTGCTAATGGCAGCATAAATAAAAAAAGAAATCCAATCCACAACTGAAGAACGCTGTGCAAGCAGTGCATTAGATTTGTCATAGAAGACTTCATTTTCTTTCCATTTCAATGTCATTTTTATCTTCTTTTTTTTCTTCTCCTTGGAGAAACGAATATTATCAAATGTTATCTTCTCGTTAATAATTCCAAAAAGCAGAGTGGACCGAGGATCCTGTATGACTGGTCTTGTATAATCAAGTGAACAAAAAGAAGAGGCGAAGGGGGGGGGGGGGGGGGAGGGGGGGGAGAGAGAGAGAGAGAGAGAGAGAGAGAGAGAGAGAGGAGAGAGAGAGGTCATGTGGTCGGTCGATTCCGGTCCCACTTGTTGTTGTTTGGACGCTCCGCCCGATCAGTGAGGACCCCCCCATGACTACGTTGTCTTCTTCCCTGCTAAACCACATGAAGTGGCCTCTCTTTTCCACAGGGAAAACACAGGACGAGGACAAAGATCCCTTTGCATCTTGCGTATCTTTTTTTTTTTTCTCCTTTCCTTTCCTTTCCTTTGCTTTACATCTTTAGCCTCTCTGCGTGAGCTTGATACGCAAAACTAAGTAGATTGAGATGGCCAACTAGTCGTGGAAACAAAGGTGTTGTTTTGCTTTCGGCGATGAACACTAAAAAAAAGAAATATGACATTTTGAACACAAGGCAAAAACTTTCTTTCCTGCAGACAAGTTCTTAAGGTCTTACTTAATCAACTTGAAAGGGCGACAACTCAAATCAAGATTTTGAGGGTGAGATATCTTAACTTGAACTCGTGCTAAAACTCAATAGTGCCGTTTAAGCTACGCGTGACAAAGGAGCAGCATGTGTACCTGCTTTGTCAGTGGCAAGAGTTTACAGCATCCCCTGATACTACTTTCTCACCTAGACAAAGAAATAAAAATGGAGCAACTTCTGAAGTTGAATGGTTATCACAAGTAGAAATAAGTAGACAAAAAAGTGCACACCATTTTCGTTTGCATGAAAGAAATCAATGACAAACATCTTCATTCGGAAGTTTTGGGATTCAAAGAACACGAGAACTTTTCCCAGCATGATCAGAATGGCCATGAGGTTGAAGAGCCATGATGCATATTTCAGGAGACAATCTGATAACAGTGTGCATCATGACTGATCAATCTGATAAGTCAGTAATCTCTAAATATAGATGCCGCAGAATGCATTCTTTTTTCGAGTGAAGTGAACAGGATGAAGAAGAATGGTGAAAAGTTCATGTTCTCATATATATATTTTATGCTGGTGAGCTGTAATATGCAATGTTAGTAGGAAGTCATCTCAGATCAATTGGAGAACTTTGAGCAAGTGATTGCCCACTATAGTTGGATGAAAACGATTGCTGCACCAGTATGATATGGTCCACAGAGGCTCAATTATAACCTTTTCTTTTCTTCTTCCAAAAAAAGCAAAGGAAATCAATAATTTGCTGCACAGAAAGTTTTACCATCATTTACCCCTTTTTTTCGTATAAATTTTATATAAAATGATAACCTATAAAGCAAAACAGGTCCTTACTACTCAAGTATTCTGGAAAAAAAATGGATCAATTTGAGTAGCGCAAATGATCAGCAAATATTAACAAAATGGAGATTCTGCATTGTGAGGGGTGACCATGTCACTGAGCATGCTTGAGTTATAAATGTCCATGTCCCAATCAGTCATCTGAAATTTTCGCATCTGACATGCTGGCATTTAGTTATTAGGTCAACATGCTTGTGATTTGTTTTAATATCTTTGCCAGAATATGCAATGCAGCAATCTACAGAGTTAGGTTGATTTATCTAGGGAGAAGTCTTGGAGTTACATTACATTTTCAAATATTTCTTTTCACATTGTATGCTCTCAGACTTGTGCCGACAATCATATTTTTCTAAACAATCCTAGTCTTTTTTTATATATGTACTCAAGTTAATTTGATCGTTATTTTTTTCCCAAAAGTTGCAGCATTTTTATTGTCAAATTAATTATATGAACAAGAACAGCTACTTAATTAGATTGGCATCTTATTGAAGCTTCTCATTCAGCAAACATATTGTATACATTATTGAGCCACCCTGTGCATGTGGATTACCATCTGGAAGTATGCAGATCGGTTGAACTGAATGATTGACATATTTTTATTAGTTCTTCCTGCTACTAGTACTCCATTATTACCGTGACATTTGCACATTGCTGTTCACTGTTCACTGTTCACTCTAGTGTATTAAAAAGGCCAACACTTCAGTGAACAGTAGCCCTGTGTGTGTGTGTGAGAGAGAGAGTGAGTGAGAGAGAGAGAGAGAGAGATGTTAACTTATTATTAAGCACACTAACAACAGCAGTCAGCTTGTCCTCCTAGCTATTAAATTCTTGTACAGCGTGGAATGAGACTCTGCTTGATAATACAAGTGCATGCATGTTATTGTCTTCTACACTGTAACCATCAGGCCTACATGGTGCATGTATACAGTAGATTGTAGTGGTGGTTGGCTATTTTGCCTTCCGTCCATTGCAGCACGCGGAGCTGTAATTTGGCCTTACAAATTGCTATTGGCGATACCTGCCAACTTTAGACTCCAAATTCCTTCGCTTCTTTCCTGTTTTTCTTTGTCCTCTTCTCAAGCTTTTCTTTTCCTTCTGTTACCACTCCTTTTTTTTTTTCACTTGCTGTATAGTGGAAAAAGCACAATCAAGGAAGGACAGATAGAAGAGGGGGGAGAGAGAGAGATATGAGATGAGACCTTCATGATGAAACGCAGCTGCATCTTTTAGCGGCAGCTGCTCAATTTTTGTTTCTTTGGATTCAGAAAAAAATCATTTTTTTTCTCAGGGTATGGATCACCTTCTTGCTGAAAGAATAGTTTTTTTTTCTGGTTTTATCATCTCGTCTTCTCAATTTCATTGACCAAGGATTTTGCTAGTTCTTGGAGGAATTTGTTTCTGAGCGAGACGAGTGATTTTTGTTGGTTCCAGAAGTACTTAACAGCATATGTGTTTCATGCGATCAGTTTGAAAGCGTTCTGGACTTAGTAATTTGGTTTGGATTCTTTGTTCATTTTATTGTCATTTCTTATTACGGCAGACTTCGGCGTTCGACATATTTTCTTTCCTTGCTGAAAGTTTGATCAGGGATATTTTTTGTGATAAGTTCCACATTTTTAGGTTTCCAACCAGAATCGTTACTCGCTTGACCTTGTATCAGTGTCCGACTTGGAAAAATACGGTTCCTTATAGGAATTGTATCTTGCATCGATCTCTTAGTGTCGCTGACTAGATTTCTTATCATATATTTTTTTTTTCAGATTGTGGATTTCCTGGGAGTTCATTGTCCTCAGTGAGGATTTTGGTTATTTGCTGATAAGTTTTTTGATGAAAGTGGAGTTAGGATATTGGTGAATTTTCTTAGTTTCTGAAACCTCAATACCAAGGTGAGGGAAGCATCATTCTGTTCATGCTGCTTAGTTGTATTTTCTTTTGGTTCTAAAACTCGAGTTATTGCTATTTTAGGATGTGATTGTCGCTGATCGATTTTTTTGGTCACTGTGATGGAGCAACAAGCAAGTGATGCATTTATCCTGTGTTCATTGTGATTGAAGAAGGTATGCTTGGGAACAAGTTTACATATTGTTTTTCGCCTTTTCTCTTTCTTGAAAGTTGATATCTGTAACTTAATCATTTAGAAGGACAGAATTGACCTCATGTGGCGCAGAAGTGCTGCACCAATCTTTTCATTCTATTCAATGTCTCCAAGCAAACCGAATTGGTTTTCTGTGGATGCTGCTCAGCTTTTAATGGGTCATAAGAAAGGATTTTAGGTTAGATCAGGTCTGCTTGTTCCTTGCCTGTCACTATGGCAACACCAACTAATGCTGAATCGAGGCGTCTATATTCGTGGTGGTGGGATAGTCACATTAGTCCTAAGAACTCAAAATGGCTTCAGGAAAACCTTGCAGGTAAGATCAATTCTGTTTTATCTCTGATAATGAATGATGCATGACTTTCTCAGGCAACAGTATGACCAAAAAAAGAGTTAAAACCTTTTATCTTGTACAAGAGTTAAAATATTTTATTTTGTATATTTTGTTGATCACTTGATGATGCAAGACCTGTATTTTTAACTTTCATAGAAGAGAATTTTGCTAATTGATCATTCTTCTTAAATAATATCTGAATGTTGCCATCTTTTGGTTAAATATTTTGTCTATTTTGTGTCATTCCTCATCATGTAACTAATTGCATCTCGAAGCATAATTATATTGCCACTATCATTTGGATTCGTGTTTTGATTACAGGGTTTCTTGCCCACTTTTTATTATCCAACATTTTGATTAATGAAGTGCAGAAGCATATTATACTGCCAGTATCATGTTTATTTTCCTCCTATCAATTGCATCACTTTGTTTAATTCATTACATTATTTGTGTAACAGATATTGATGCCAAGATAAAGATAATGATCAAGCTTATAGAACATGATGCTGATTCCTTCGCACAAAGAGCAGAAATGTTCTACAAGAATCGCCCTGAGCTTATGAAACTGGTGGAGGAATTCTACAGAGCATATCGTGCATTAGCAGAAAGATACGATCATGCTACTGGGGCACTTCGTCAGGCTCATCGAAAAATGGCAGAAGCTTTTCCTAACGAAATTCCCCTTGAATTCTCGGATGATTCCTCACCAGGTTCTTCAACTGACGCGGAGTCACATTGTCTTGGAATGCCTCACATACTATTTGCCTCAGATAATCTGCAGTATGAACATTTACGTGCATCATCGAATCATGATGTAAACGAAACACGTTCCGAAGAAGTTGATTCATCATCTGGGGAGAACACTATGAAGCAAACGGATCACATGTCTACAGGTAAAAGCTCGAGTGTTCACGAGGAAGAAGGGAAGTGTTCAGAATTTAAGTTACTGCAGGAAGAAATTACCCGCCTGTCCATGGAGAATGAGGACCTTAAGAACCAAATTACGTTGGAGTTGACAAGAGCTGACAAAGCTGAATCTGAAGTTAACCATCTGAAAGAAATGTCTTCCAGGATTAAGATTGAGAAAGCTGATGCCTTATCTCAATGTGAAGAATCCAAGATAAGAGTGGCTTCCCTGGAAAACGAGATCTCTTGCATGCAAGCAGACCTCAAGAAGCTAAACAGTGAGATGGTAAGAGGAGCTAAACTTTTGAACCATGCAAAGGTGCGGAGTCTATCACTAGAGAAGGCCAATCAAGCTTTGATATCTGAACTGGACAGGTTAAAGCAAAGAATAAGAGTTCAAGAGGCAGAGCTGAAGATAAAAGAAGAAGAGTTGGAGCAGCTCAATGTGTTGTTGAAAGATGAACACCAAGGTAGGAAGAAGGATGAGCTGGCTTGCCACTCTGTTGAGAAGAGACTTTCTGAATGCCAAGAAGAAATGAGGCGTTTAATGATGGAGATTCAAAGTAGTGGCGAAAAGATGAGGGATGTGCAATTGTGTAAAGCGAACTTAGAGGAAGCATTGAAAAATATTAGGGAGGAAAATGACAAATTGAATGAAGAAAGGCTTTTGTCTGCTCTAAAGATAATCAATCTGCAAGATGAGATAATTTCCTTAAGAGGTTTTAATGAAAGACTTCATAATGAACTTAATCACCGGGGAGAGGAAAAGGCAGCTCTCCAGCGGGAGCTCCATCGTCTGAAGGAAGACAGAAATGATCTGGAAAAGAGATACCTTGCATTAATGGAGGAAGTACAGGTAGTTAATTTGAATATTCAGTTCCTTCAAGCTATGGTAAAGGAGTTGAGAGATGATAATTTTGAGCTGAAAGAGACTGTTAATAAGCATGAAGATGAAAAGCAAGCTCATCTGCACACTCTAAAACATATGGAGACCATTTCAGATAAAAATGCTATTTTAGAAGCTTCCATTTCCAATGCAAACAATGAGCTTGAAAGATTACGAGATAGGATAAAGACATTAGAAGAATCTTGTTATCATCTACATGGGAGGATTGCCATCAACCAAGCTGAAAAGGCTGTACTTGTGTCTCATGTGGAAGCTTTCACTAAGAACATGGAGAAAGTTTCAAGGGAAAACATGTTTTTGGAGAACTCGTTATTTGACATGAATGCTGAAATTGATGGTTTGAGGGGAAGGTTGAAAGACATGGAACAATCTTGTCAGTCTCTTTACGATGAGAAATCTAGCCTTCTTTGTGAAAAAGCCACCCTTACATCCCAGGTGCATATTCATGTTGCAAGTTCTCGCTTTTTTGAACTTTATTTTCAATCCAGCAAAAAGTTTTCCTGCTAATTTAATCTGTTTCATAAATTATTTTATAAGATTTATGTTACCCGCATAAGCTGTCTTACTGCACAACTGATGTTGTTTCAGGTAGAAAGCATTAGGCAGAATCTGAAGAATTTGGAGAGCAGGTATGTAGCATTAGAAGGAAGGCACACACACCTGGAGAAGGAGGAGGAGTCAACCTTAAAACAGGTGGAAGAGCTTCAGGAGTTATTGAGACTGGAAAGGGAAGAACATAGTTCACTTATTAAGTCTAGCAATGCTCAGCTGCGTGCACTCGTGAAACAGATTCGTCTGCTGCAAGTAGAAGGTCGACAAAGGCAGGAGGAGCTAGAAGTGGAGCAGCTTAATATCATGAATGCTCAGTTTGAAATCTTCATCTTGCAGAGATGTTTACGTGACATAAAAGAAGGGAGCTTGAGTTTTTCTACTGGAACTCAGAAACATCAAGACACATTAAAGTGCACCGAGAAACTAATTTCTCATCTTGAACAGGAATGTCATGTTCAAGAAGAAAGAATAACATCATTAACAGAGCATAATGAGAAGATGAAAGAATGGATTCGTTTGATAATGAAGTTGCTTAAGATCGATCTGGAGAATGTTTCTTTAGATCATATCAAAGATGAAGTCCTCTTGCAGCTTATTCTGCATGAGATTAGACAGCTACTACATACTGCTTCAGAGACACAAGATGAGAAACAGCATTTACTTCTTGAGAAGTCTGTTGTACTTACACTTTTAGAGCAGTTTGGAGCATATGTGGCAGAATTACGTGCAGAAAAAGCTACCCTTCAAAGAGAATCTAGCATACAGATTGATAATTTTGCTGTGCTAAAGTGTGAGAATGATGAACTCCTTAAGATGAATGAAAAATTGAGAGGGGAGGTGCAAGCTAGCAATACAAGAGAGGAAGCTTTGAAGGCTGAAGTTGATATTATGTTCGGGGAGCTATCGGATTTACAACAGGTGCATAGCACACTGCAGATTGTAATATCTAACATGTCCGAGGAAAATCGTTCAATATCTGAAAAGCTTCGCCTCTTGAGTGAAAATAATGAAAAACTGGAAATGGAGAATGCCCTCATTCTTGCTGATGTAGTGGCCTTGGATTGCCTTGCCCTGGTATTGAAAAGTTGCATTACTGAAAAAAGCACCGAGTTACGACTTCTAAACAGTGAAAGAAACTATCTTCATGAGGTACAAAAGGACCTTGAGGAGGAGATCAAAGTTATCAATGAGAATATTGTAATGCTGCACACAGAAAGCACCCGTATCACGGAATCAATTCCGAAAGTAGAAAATCATGGAGGCTTGATGCAATTCCAAATTGATATCAGCAATACCAAATTGTCACCAACAGGTGCACAAATTCTTCTCACGGAAGATATGAACTTGTCTGAAGCAAATTCAGCTTTGCAAAGTGTGCAAGATGACAATACTGGTTTATGCGGACATCATGGTGATCCTAAACTGGACCATACAGGTAAAGTGTCCGCAGAAGAAATTGAGAATGATTCCTGCAAGGAAACTGATGGATATCTACATAAAAAAAATGAGATTCTGAAGGGAGAAATAAAAGGTCTTCAAACAGAAGCTGCGGAGCTCAGAATAAGAGAAAGATATTTGACTTCTGCCCTGCAGAATGAAACTGATAAGCAGAAGTTCTCTGATGTGCAAATTTCATCAGCACTGCACATCCAGCTTGTGATGATTAATGCTAAATTGTTCAAAGTAAAGGTGCATGAGCTCATCAAAGCATGCCATGCATTTGAGACAAGTAGAATGGTTCAGATGAGAATTCTACAAGAGGAGATCACAAAAAGAAACTTCACCATCGAAGAGCTGGAAAAGAAGCTTGATGCTCTTGAAAGAGAAAACAGAGGGCTAATGACCGAGTTGAGAGCATTTTTGCTACTAGTCAGGTCTTTGTGGGATGATACTTCTCTTCTGGAAGAGTACTCCACATCACAGGCAAGACATCACACTAAAGAAACAAGGAAAAGAAAAGTTTTTCTTCCCATTGATGGAAATAATAAATGCGAACTCTTGTTTTAACTTTTAATGAAATCTGAACTCCTTAATCAAGATTTAATTGAGCTACTATATTTCAATGTCAATATCATGTTGATGTCTAGAATTCAAGTAGATGGACTTTTGTACATCTGCAATTGAACTCATAAACTAATATGTTAACTTGATTGTTTTTCTGAAACCAGTTATATAGTTACCTGATAAATAGTAAACTCAACAAAGTTGTTGTTGTATTCAGGATGTCCAATTCAAGTCTTCCAACAAGAGCACTCCAGAACCAAGTTCAAGTCATGGTGGCACAGCAATGCCAGGACTCCTAAAATGGAAAGATTTGCAATCGAAGATCGAAGTACTTGAGAAGGAGATGATGGAAGCTGGCTACCTTTTGGAGCTTGATAGGTTAGAGTCGGTTGCTAGCTTGAACTCCACATGGAAAGAAATTGCAGGGTTAAGATCAAGTGGGATGGCACAAAGTGAATTGTCAAATATGAAGTGTGAACAAAGCATGAGAGATCTCCAATTTGACATTGTTGTGAACTCTTCCCGGTGTAGCAATGCAGATCCTTCTGATATATATGATATTATGAATGCTGATGAAATTGTTGATCACGTGTCTGAATCTGAATTATGCCAAACATCAGAAGTAAGCTGCAATGATCAGAAACTGAAAGCTCCTTTGGTAATTCCGGACAATGATGCAACATCCCTACAGATAGAACAGGAGAATGGTAGATACCCTTTGCTTGAACTGATAGCTGAAAAAGAGCTGGGAGTTGATAAACTAGTGCTGCCCAGAAAACATGAAACCCGGAAGCAATGGAACAGAAGGGTCATCGAGAGGCTTTCTTCTGATGGACACAGGCTGTTGGTTCTTCATGCATGTGTTAAGGAACTGCAGAAGAATGTTGAAGCATCTGAAAAGAACAACCACTCCGTGAAATCAGAACTGAACCCTGTCAAGGTACAGCTGAAGGGGGCTGAAGGAACCATCTCAAAGCTGATTGATGCCAACAGTAAGCTGACAAAGAAAGTTGAAGACTTGTCTGCATCCCCCGATGATGAGATCATTGAGAAGAAAGGTGACGCAAGTAAAAGCCAGAAGCAAATTACTGACCAGGCAAGGAAGGTTTCAGAAAAGATTGGAAGGTTGGAACTGGAAATGCAGAAAATTCAGTACAGCTTGCTGAAAGCCGATGAAGAGTGCGCCAGTAACAGAGCCAAAGCTGTGGACAAAAGTACAGGAGCCATTCTGAAGGAGTACATATATGGAAGGAAAGAAAGCAGGAGGCAGAAGAAAGGGCCTTCTTCTTGTGGTTGCATGAGGCCTAATACAGACAGTGATGACTAGCTCTCTCTCTCTCTCTCTCTCTGCCTGCCTGCCTGCCTGCTACTATCACTTATTTTGGCATATGCAGCTTAGTGGGATGGAGGCAAGAATCCATGCAACGTATATTATATGAAGCTGCATGAATGCAATAATTCAAGATGTTGTTCTAGCAGTACTACGCAGATTTTTTTTCTGCGACATTTCTACGAATCTGTATACTAGTTGTAGGACTAATTAATCAAAATGAGCTGCTCACTGTTATATTATCCAACAGTGCGTGGCTTTTAACAAATATTTGCATAGAAATATTTTGTGATCCTCTTCGTCTGTGTATATTCTCCCCTGCAGCATGGGTTGTTAAAATCGAACTGAATCGATCGGTTCAATCGATTCAACTATAAACTAATTGTTGGTTGATCCGGTCCAATTATGTATGTGAAGATCGTTTTTGACATTGGACCTAGCAAAAACCAATCCAACCGGCAAAACCGGTGGATCAATTCAATCTGGTTTAGATTTAAATTTGAAAAAAAGCACATAAAATAGGAAATATAAAAGGGGAAAAAGAAAGTATTAGGAGGGGAAGTATAAGATGACGGAAAGAATTAAACCGGTTCAGGCTTAAATTTGAAAAAAAAACACATAAAATAGGAAATACTAAAAGGGAAAGTTGAAGAAATATTAAAATCTGAATAATACGGAAAAGAAAATGATTAAAGGGCATAAAAATGGAAATAAAAAGCTAAATGTAAAAAAGAAATAAAATTAATTCAAGATAAAATCTACTAATGCAACTTATCACCATTAAAAATCAATTATAATATATTAATCCTTATATGTTAACAATTTTTATATATCATTATTACAATTTTAAATAAACAAATTATATTATACTAATATTTTATTATTAACAATATTTATATACTATATATTTAAAGTTATTATAAACAATATTATTTGAAAAAAAATTGGTCCAATCCGATTGAACTTTATCGAACCGATTAAACGCGATCGGTAGTGAGGCCAGTCCGATTATGAAAACATTGGTTGCAAGCAAGTCCAATTTGTTAGGTCCATTGATTTTTTTTTTGTGAATTATTTCCGGAATATTGAGCATTATAACTCAACTAGAAAAGACAATTGGTGTTATCTCCAGCTTCTCGAGAGCCAATTTTTGCTAGTTGGTATCAACATTAATTTATGGTAATTGGTAACATAAGGTGTCAATTTCCAGCACAATTCATTTCCTGGCGTTTCCTTAAAAGTTGATCATATTTTCAAGGAAAAAAAAAGATCTTGAAGTGTTAACTTCACCTAATGCATGATTCCATTAGGAAAGAAAATGAATTTAGAAGTGGGATACTGCTGTTCATCATCATGATGATGATGGTGATCAGTGCTCAATCTTTTTCATTAGAATTCCACAACAATTATAAAGTAAAATATGAATAATAACTATTCAGGGTCAGATTATCTAATTAATTAATTACCTGAAAAATTAACCACAAGACATATCAGAACTAAATGAAAATATGACTCCACTTGGACACAAAGTGGTGTAACACAATCTCGTAGTAAATCCATGAAAAAAAAAAGTTATCAACTTTGCATCTTGCCCATAACCAGAAGAAGTCATCTTTCTAAAGTTTGTGGTGCAAACCAAGCTGGCACTCTTGACCAAAGGAACTAAAAAGCTTGACAATTAAGATGTTAGGTACCCTTGAGCTGGTTTCTTGCAATTTTGATGTTACATCATATATGTACTCTTACTATTTTTAATTTAAAGTTCATGGATGAACAAGAATTTTCTTGCCTAGTTCCTATAAGCACTAATCAACTTGGCCTAAATTTATTTGCAAATGGCACTAAATTAAAGGGGCCTTTCTCCATTTCTCTTCACCATGCATGTTCCTTGGTCTCAATAACAGGAATTTACTTTATCATCTAAAGTAGCATTAACTTACTAAAAAAAGTTGGAGTAGTCGCGAGTTATATATGTTCATAAAAAAAAAGACTACGATTCAGATTCGAAAGTACGGATTCAACTTTCTGGATTAAAGAGTATATTTGAGTATTATATACCTTCTATATGAATGAATAATTACAGTGAAAGATCACAAAAACAAAACAAAGGTGTTCAATGCAAAGCAGTAGAAATCCACAGCTTCCTAAGGCCTTCACACAGTTATTAGTGGCCACCTTTCAACTCCGAGCTGACAGTAATTAATATACACGAACAGTTTCTCCGGCCGCTGTGATCAATCGATTGATGGATCATCTCAGTAGTGATAGGGTGGCGGCGGGGAGGGCGGCGGCGGGGACGGAGGCGTCGGGACTATGCACCCGTCGCAGTCGCAGTGGGGGGGCGTCTGCGACAGGAACGCATGGCACTGCTCCGGTGACCGCTGCTTCGGCCGGAACGGGATGCAGTTCTTCTTGTCGTTGATCTTCTTCACCTTCTTGAGACAGAACTCGGGCTCGGTGCAGAAGTAGTTGTAGGAGTACGTGAAGTTCTTGAGGTGCGGCAGCTCGCAGATGGTCTCCGGGATGGCGCCGGAGAGCTTGTTGTGGGCGACGTTGAGCTGCTCCAGCTTCTTCATCTCCCCGATGCTCTCCGGGAGGTGGCCAACGAGCTTGTTGAAGCTGACGTCGAACACCGTCAGCTGGTTGAGCCTCCCGATCTCCGGGGGCAGGCACGACTTGAGGCTGCTGTTCATGATGATGAGCTCGTTCAGGGTCCTGTTCATGTTGAAGATGCTCTTGGGGAAGCACCCGTTGATCTGGTTGTTGGCGATGACCAGCACGGAGACGGGGGAGTTGCCGATGTTGTCCGGCAGGCTGATCGTGAAGTGGTTGTTGTTGATGAAGAGGGCGTCCAGCTTCAGGTCGAACACCCCGCTCGGGACGTCGCCGCAGAACCGGTTGTAGCGGATGTCGAGGTACCGGAGCGACGGCGGCTCGAGCACGACGGAGGGGAAGGGCCCGTCCAGGAGGTTGTTGCTCACGTCCAGCTCGTACAGCTGCTTGAGGCAGCCGAAGGACTTGGGGATGCCTCCCGTGAACTGGTTGGAGTTGATGTGGAACAGCGCGAGGTCGGAGAGGAGGCCCAGCTCCTCCGGGAGCGTCCCGCAGAGCACTCCGTGGTTCAGGTCCACGCCGGCCACGGTGAGCTCGTGCGGGTTGTCCGGCGCCGGCGCGCAGAACACGCCCGTGTAGTTGCAGACGTGAGGGCCGCACCAGTTGTGGGTTATGCCCTTGGGGTCGCAGGTGATGGCGTGCTTGAAGGCTTGCAGCGCCGTGTAGGCCTTGTCCAGCCTCGGGTTGCTGGGGACGCTGTACTCGCCATTGGAGAAGAGCGGGTGACACAGGAGAAGAAGCAGAACGCTCAGGAGGTTGCTCATGTCTGCTGCACGCATGTTGTAGACCTTCTTAAGACTTGTTTCAGACATAGTGCACGTATATATAGCAATGCTTAATGCCCTCTAAGCCCTCATTAAAACATATGATTAATCACTTGATCATTATGCAGTACTTTAAACACAGTGGTTTGGTGACTGAAGTATAATATTAAGGATGGAAAAATTGACCATTCCTTTCTTTTGAACACTGTGAAATTGATGGGAACAGGAACTGAAGAGTTCCATGTAGATTATGTCAATTGATTTGTTCATTACAGTAATAGTTTAATTTTTTTCCTTTTGATCTTTTCTTTTTGTGTTCATGATACTTTGGCTCCTATGCATGGCTTCTATTCCACCTTTCATCTGGCAATCACTCTTTCGAGGTTGCTTCTGGGCAGTGCAAACTGCAGGAAATTTCCATATATACGTTGTGATTTTTCTTTTTGAGTTTGTCTTGGTGTGAGTTAGAAGGGTGTGGGAATATGATTCCTGCCTCGTTTGGTGCTTGTAGCTGAGATTTTAAAAGTGTACAGAAATTGCAGTATCTTTTGCAGCAAAACAATGTTTTGTGCCAATCACCAATGGTGGTTGAGCAAAGACCCTACCGAAAACACGGTTTGCTGATTCTTTGACAAGAGCTCCTGAACTGCTTGTTAGTTCTCTCTCTGGCGGCTGTCATTCCCTGACATTTTTCAAAATCCAATCTTTTAAAAGAATAGAAAATCAAAGATTTCTTCTTTGGAGTTTGAGCCGCAAACCATTTGAGCTAAGGTTGAGTTTTTTTTTATTATTTTATATTAATGCTCATTAAAATTCCTGTCAATGTGTGATGGGGATGAACACCAATTAAGACAGTTTCTCATGGCAACCAGCTGGATGGATAGGAGGAAAATGATGTGGAATAAAAATAGAAGAAAATACATGAAAATTATTCGGAATCCGAAGAGTTTCTTTGAAGGAGTCTTGAAACAATTTTTTTTCCTGAGAAAAAAATCCAAACAGCTCATCATCTGAAACTGAAAGAAACATCAATGTATTATTGTACACAATACATGCACGTCTGATTAAGAGGCGTACAGCTTTCATCTACACCCACATGTATTCCTGAATTTACTGAATCACAGCTTGCAGTGAAGGCTCTGTAATAATACCAGATTCAGATACAAAGGTCACCCAAACTCGAGCTTCAACAAGGTCAACTTTACTGTTAACTTGATGTCTATGGATCAACAAATGAATTCTGTATAGCAACTCATCTCCCAAAGTCTGATATTTGAAAAGTGCAGCAACTCACGAGGGGGACAAAAAGCAGAAAGGCTGACTAAGCTGGTGACTTACATGAATTACTATTGGCTCGGTCGATTGAAGTTAACTCCCTTTTTTTTTGACCGTATCAGCAGCTTCTTTCACCGAAGTTCCCTGTGAGAATGACAGTTCTACAGCAGGAGTGAGAATTGACCAGGCCTGCGTTAATCACCAGGGATTAGGTATGTATTATCATCATTTCTGATTGGACCTCGGCCACACATTTCGATTTCGAATCGTCACAAAAAAAAGTTGCAGCTCCTGCTGCTGTCACAGGTCCGGCTGACGGCAGTCCCCCATCAAACAAATAGACCTGCAATTGTATAATTTTTTTTTTCCGATTAGAATCCGTCAGAATGCACCCAAATCCATCGGCTAGCAAGCATGCGCAAAGTCGTATCAGCACTAGACTAAGCATAGCCTTAAACGAAGCATCCAAACTTCATGAACATATTCACAGTTACAGTAGCAAAATTACTGATACTGAAGCACAGCAGCCATATTGGTAATGAAGCTGACAAAATAAGGGTCCCGAAATGTGCACTTGGAACCTGGTCATGTTTAACAATGTTGGATGCATGCTGCTGCTGTCAGTGTTCTTGTTTAAATAATATAACCAAATTCATTCATGTTTCACATTTCATATACGCCACCAAATTGCCATCTTTCATGTGTTCCAGCTGTATATGTTCAGAAACACAAGTCAACCAAGGAACATATGGAAGGAATAGAAGCAACACATTTCAGTTCAGACGAGGATGAACTGCATCTCTGCTCTTTAATCCTCTTTTTTTTCCCCTAAATCTCACTCTTCTTTCTTCTCTTTAAAATTCATGGTGTGTACTCCTTCACCTTAGACTTGCTATCAGAAGAGTTCCATGGAATCATAATTGTTTATGCAATCTGCGTCTGCTGCTGATTTCTTAATGCAAGTGATGGGTAAACATATTAAATTAGTTCACATCAACTACCAGGACGCGCTTGTAGTGGTTAAAAGTTAAAACGATAATTAAACGATGCATTGTCTGATTTCAAAATTCTAGACATGGTGACATTTTCAAAGTTGGAAACAGTTGCATGAGAAAGAAGATGAAAAAGAAACTATTGAATTGAAACCAATAGACATACAGGCACTGGAATATAAGTAATGCATGTATCGTTAAATCAGTTAACCTTTTGAATAGTTAAGAACAAAAAAAAAAGTCAATCGTCAATTCAACTTTTTTTATTTATTTTGGTTCTTGTTCTTGTGAATAATGGAGAGGGACATTTCATTTCATCTCGAATGCTTCTTTGTCAAATGACCATGTTCTACAGGCAGTTGGTGACCCATCTCTTTCCTTTCTTTTGTGCCAAGTGGGTCCCCATGGTGTCTCTTATGTTTTTGCATTTGCTAATCACTTTCTACTTTCTAATTAATCCTTATTTTGTAGTAAGATATTTCTAAGAGTTCAAAACCAACCATTTCTTATTTTTTTCTTTATAGTGACAAGGAAAAGAGTTTTTTTAATAATTTCACGTAGACAAAAGCTCTGTTTGACAATATCAAAATTAACATTTCAAGTAGTGTTTAACGATTCAAATGCTGTATTTTTTGTAAATGATAAAAATAAGTAGCATTTAACGTTTCATATAAAAATATTGAAAAATTACTTCTACTAACGTTTAGCTATTGCATATTAATGATTTATAATTTTTTTCAATCCTACCCTTATTCAAATACATTATTTCCTTCTCAACTTATCTTATTATTTCCTCATTTTTATTTTATCATATTTAACAATATTTATTTTTATCCGTGCTTAATTAATTATAAATTATTTATATGTTAACAATGAATAAAAAATAATTTAGTAATTAATATTTTTATATCATGTATGCACTAAAATAAATTAAATGTCAATATAAATTTTTATATATTTAAAAATAATAATTATGAGATTTTATTTTTTAATTTAATTGAGATATAAATAATTTATTTATTATATTATAATATAAAAAAATTGCATAGTGCTTGAATTAAATAAATTTATATGTCTAATTATGTTATTTTATATTTATCAGATAATTCTACAGTTAAATTTATCAAACACTTATTTGTTAGAACTAAATCGTTATCCGCTATAAAATCACTATCCGCTTATCAAACCGTTAATAATATCAAATATATATGAAACACGAGAATGATGATGAATTTATAAGTAACTACTGGAGTTATTAAATTTTGAAAGGTTCGCTTATGATAAAGCAAATGAGTTGGTAGATGTGTTTTCTTCTGGTGACCTACTTGCCGGTGTCAGATCAAGCAAAGATTAATCATGTAATCTAAATTAAAGTTGTTGGTCGTGCGGTCGTAATTATGTTCCCTATTGGCTTAATTTGGTGCATAAAGTCTGATCACCTCGTCACCATGTTTTGGCATAGGAATTAGGACTAGGACATGTTCCTAGTTTCCATTAATTCTAAACAATACTAAGACAACGTCACAAATAATGAGATAAAAATAAGATGATTTTTTTTTAAAAAAATAATTCATTAATAGCTCATAGAACTACGATTCTCCTTGCTAACCGGACAAAAAAGCTTGGATATACACAACTTCTTGGTTAACTTTTTTTTTTTTTAAAAAATTGAATGAATAGTAATGTTATGTTAGCTCTATAAAAATTACTGTTTCTAGAATTATATATTTTCAAAATGGAGAGTTTACCTTTATTTAATTTTTTTTGTAAAAATAAATGTGATCTTCAACAAAATAATGCAGAATAAAATAAAATATACCTTTATTCTTGCAAAGAAAGAATACTTCAGGAACATATATTTGTGGCTGGCTCAATTTAATGTATGTTTACGTAATGTGACCTCCTCCACTTCATATTATATATTTACGATCAAACAAGTGTTAAAAAAAAGGTCAGGGCTCCATAGTCTTTGAATTCGAGTCTTAAAATCATAATTAATTATTAAAATAAATCATTATTATTATATATTTTCGGTTCCGGATTATTCGGACGTTAATAATTTCGGACGCCAAAATCTTTCGTAAACCCGAGCCAGTAAAAAAATATTTTGACACAAAAATTGAAACCTGGTTATGCACAACATAAAGTTTTTAATAATAACTTTGAATCCGGATTAAATCATTGGAGAGATCGAAGACATGAATTTGATCCGAAAGTCTCGCTTATAAATGATGTCAAACATTTAGCCCTAATGTCGTGAGTAAGATCAAGTAGAAAAAAACTTGATTGACACAACTAGTTAATAGAAGTATTATCTTGCAATCGAAAAGAGTGTTAGTGTTTACTAATGTGTGTATGTGTGTGTGGAAAGTATTATATGGTAAATATTTCGAAAGTTGAGGGTCATAATGGTAAGTAATTACTTTCACGAAATGACTTATAAATAAAAAAAATATAATTTAGGACATTTTATTTGTTTTTGACTTATAAGTTAGCAAAATAAGTACTTATATCTTTAAATATTTATTTACTTTGAAGAAAAATTTAAAATAAGTTATAAGATATTTTGACATAATTGTGCATCACTGAAAATTTAAAATAACTTATAAGCTTATTACAACTTGTTTAGTATCATAATTAGGAGGCTCCTCCGTATTCAATCATCTGTCCGACCAAGAATGGCTGCACGATGGAAATTGCAGCGGTTTTGCATGATTTGAGGTGCGGTTCAATAGAAAAAATCGAGAGTTTCGCTCGCTTCGACGGTGCTGTTAACCGCTCGATTCTTTGACACTGACCCTGGCCTCCACCAAGCGTGTGAGCCGCACTGCCGATCTCACCATAGACCTCCTTGCAACCTCTGGTTCTGGCTATTAGTTCCTGCCGACTATGGCGTTTGCCTATCATCGTCTTCTTCAACGGCGGAGGGTTCGCCTACTTCCTCACGGTGTCTCGGGTCTACGACGAGTTTTCTCATCACATTTGTCACACGATCCTCGCCATCGCCTCCTCCGTCAGCTAGCGCCTCTTTCCGGAGCACTTGTATCCGGTGCCCTACGACGACGGGAAGGACATGCTGCATCTCCTATTGTCCGACAGCATCGCATCCGACCTTGCGGACCTTTCGAAGTGCTTCCTCATCGACGACTCCATCGAGGCCAACATTGCACACCACTTTGTTCAGAGATGGGCTGTCACGGCCACGCGATGATCAACGATGGCGAGGGCGATGAGGATCAACGAGATCAACAACGGCAAGGATCACGAGGTTCAGGGCAGCGTGATCATTGTTTGGGGCACAACTCGGTAGGGGTGAGCATCAGTTGGTTCAGATAATGAACTGTCCAATTGGATCGATTAATTATCCGAATTGAGCTAGACTTTTTATCCCTTATCCGGTCCAAAATTTTTGGTTAATTCACCAAAAAGTTCGGTTCGGTTAATTCACCGAATTATCCAAAGAAAAATAATATTTTTTAAATAAATAATTTTATTCTTTTTAGGTTTAAAATACTGAAATAAAATATAGTATGCATCCAATTAAAAATTTGATATCAAATTTGAATATAAATCAATTATAACATTTAACAAATGAATAGATATAAAATTATTTTTAAACATAGACCATGTAACAAACATTAAAAAGAGAAGAATAAAATGTATCAAGAAATATATAGATATGTATTGATGAAAGAATGCAAAAATGTATCAAGAAATATGTATAATATATGAACTTTATTATAAAAATATATAATAAAAAATATTATTTTATTTTTTGGTTAATTTCAGTTTTTATCCAAAATTTTGGTTAATTCATCGAACTGAACTATTTGTGTTCGGTTAACAAAATCATTATCCGTTAATCAAACCGAAATCAAATTGGATAGTTCGGTTCGATTAAACGGATAATGGACCGGTCGGTTAACAGTCATATCGGTTAATCGGATATTTTTGCTCACCCCTACAACTCAGAGGCGATATCATGCCCGTGATGACGAGGAGACTGATGAGAAAGGAGTCACCAGTCGCCGATCTTGAGGTCGGCACTTCAACCAAAAATTCGACCAATTTTTATCCATCGCTCAATATCTCAGTCGTCCGATCATATTGACTAAGAATAGGTATGAGCCTCATTAAAATTTCTTTTATTTTACATCATTGTGCATCAATGAAATTAAGTGAACTTTTAATGAATAAAAATTATTTTTCTAAAGATCCGGAAACATGAAATTGATTTTAAAATTAAACAGTAACACATTTTGTTGTATACTGTTCGGTAGTAAAATAATTGATAAATTGTTATATAAAAAACTCAAATACCCTTGAAATATACAAATAAAATAATAATTTAATCATAATATAGAAAAATATTACAATGATTTGTTCTAAATATATTTCAGTTTTAATATACAAGTTTTTACTTAAGTAAAAAAAATTAAAAATGATGATATGTTGTCATCATCTTTATAAATAGGAGTATGATAGGTTGGTATCATGTGAACTACTATACTACATCGATTGCTTTGATATTTATGTTATAATTTATCAAAATATATTTATGCAGAAAATTCTTCTTGGGAGCTACTTGTCATTGTTAGGCAACTTGTGAATTGAAGCATATAGCAACTTATGAAAAAGAAAAATATATTTTTATATGGTGAAAATATTTAGAGAAAGTACTATATGGTAAGCTAGTTAGCTTAATCAAATGATTTACAAGTAAAAAAAATATAAGCCAATCAGTTTAATTTTTTTGAATTATAAGTAATAATAATAATTTTATCATTCCAGATATTCAATTATGAAATAAATTAAAATAATTTATAAGTAATTTTGACCTACAACCAACATGCTCTAAATTTCTTTAAAATTTTAAGAATAAATATAAAATTAACAAATAAGATTAAAGTGATAACAACTAAAAAATGAGATTAAGAGTACTAATTAATTAGTAAAATTATATAATATATTTTTAAAATGAATAAATTATAGGTTTTAATGTTTTTAGATAAAATGGACTCATTATTGCACAGAACTTTTTCAGAATTCAATGTTATATTAGGGATAAGATCAAACTGAACCCTTTTCCTCATCCTCTTGATGAAATTACATTAACTTAATATGTCTGGTAAATTAGTTTATAGAATCCATTGAATCAAGATTGATTGGCATGATCAGTAGTGGATGCTAGTAGTCCCACTACTTTAGCGAGAGGAATGCATATTTATCATTGTCTCCGAAACATTGGAGACCTCCGTAAATTCGGGACGCACCAAAAAAATCCATAGACGATGAATTAATATACATTAATAATAATTAAATTGTTAGAAATATCCAAGATGAAAGAGGAGAGAGAAATATGAAACCCTGGCCTTTCGTAACAAGGAGATCATTAGATAAATGGCAAAAGCCACAACCACCGATGGCGTGTCCAGTGCCGGGTGGCGCAGAGGCGTCGTTGAAGCACCAGGTAAACAAGTTCTTCGAGGCAGGCACAGGATCCCACTTAGCTCCATCTTTGCTTGTAATGCGTTATAGATGCTAAAAGCCATAGATAGTTGTTGTATACATGCCCTACTGATGTTTCCAAGAGTCAGAAAAAGTTGTTCTTGGAATGCCACGAAGAAAACATGTTGAACATGTACAATTTGCCTTATATGAGATTTCCGTTTCATGGACTTGAGTTCTGAATTCCATATGAAATGGGATTATCCAGGTCACCTAAAGTTATGTTCTTTTTTGAAGTAATATTCTTGAATCATGTAATTGTAATAAAAAAAATCCTTGCACTTGATTGTGTCGCAGCTTCATATTTCTTTGCATTTGGTTGAGCTCAATCACATTCAATCCCCAATGGGATGAGGTACACATGCATTGAATGGTTTTACCTTAATTGGTGTAGCTACATACCCATCCTTTAATACTTTATGGTAATTGGTTTCTGGTGTTTGATTGAGGAAAGAATCCATTTTGGACTTGATGGAGTATGCAAGGAACATAGTTTGTACCCTTGTGTATTTAAACATTGCTCTACCATATTTAACCCTCAAGTTGCAAGTTGTTGCTATATTCCAAGTGACTTTGCAATAAAACTCTAATTAGCTAAAGAAAAGAAATGAGTTCAGATTGGAAAACATCATTTCCATCATTGGAAATGTCAAAGATTTTGAAGCCCTTAAAACAAGAACTTGTGAATGTACTTCACCTTTCTTAGGAACACTTTTGTGTGTCACATGAATTATTAAAACTATCCAAGCACGAACTTCTTAATGACACAACACTCGTCACATCCCACCCCTCTATTAATTAAGTGTTAAATAGACTCTTAAGGATGTAAATTGATTATGAAGTGAGAATTTAAGTAGAGTGCTCATGCAAATAACAATTTGATTTTTATTTCCTTTCGCTATTTATCATTTTCAATCTTGGAGGGTACGACTGAGCAAACCTTAAAGTCAACAACAATAACAACAACAACGACGACGACGACGATGACGACAACAACAACAACAACAACAATTATTATTATTATTATCATCATCATAATTAATATAAATATTTTATTATTGAATATTATGTATATTTGTGTTATTACTCTTCATAAAAGTTCTAAAAAATAGTGAGTGTTTAACTGTTTATACATATATTTTATCTAATAATTTAAAAATTTACTATTTGTGCTTTCAACCAAATTGTGTAAACTCTTTAAAAATGACAATATGAATTTAACCGTATTATGAAATTATGTCTCTTTCGACTTCCCTAATTATGTCATGCACGAAAATAAAATTAATCATACAAACTATTATGAAATTAACCACTTCTCATATAGCAATCAATTCATAAATAATGGAATCAAAGAAAATCATTAAATAAAAATATGTAATGCTATTGAAGATTCAAACTAAACTAATATTAAGAAAAACTTTCATACATAAATAAGGTTTAACTAGAATGTCCCTAACAAAAAAAATAAATCTAATAAAAATAATAGCAAATCTAATGTAAACTTTTGCATAGGTTGATCACGGCATCTGTCGAGTTTCCGACAGAGCTTAACCTACGTTCTCGGACTTCTCTTCTAGCATTCAAAATAATGTTCCCAGGATCATTTCAGGCCCTTTTCTATTATCTTTTGTAGATTTTCCATTCTTCAAATGACGAAACTCAATATTTAATCGAAAAGTAGATAGAATTTGTTGAGTACTCATCTGCCAAACCATTGTCATAGTCATGAAAAGCTTCGTCATGGCCCTGACCGAACACGATATTTTCTACACTTGTGGCACGACCGTGACATGCATCTAGCATGATCATGCCAGAATGCATTAAGATTGCTCGATGCGCGAATGAAGGAACGATCGTGATAATGTTGGACATGACTGTGATCGAACCCTGAAATTTCATATTTTTTTCAATTGTGACTTTTTTTTATCATTTTTTTGACATTTTGATTTCTTGCAATAAAGCATCCGAACTTAGTTAGAAATAAAATTTAAAAGTAGTTTTATGAAAATAAATCAAATAATGTTTTTTCTAAACACAAAACCTCCTAAAATGCTAATCAAATGGCCTAAATTAATGTATAAATTTTTGGTGCATCATTCATACTTTACTTGTAGTTTTGTTCTTAATCTTATTTGGAAAACAACAAACATTTTATTTACTAACACTTAGGACCCAAGTCAACTGGTCACAATATGTTTTTTTAATTCATAATATTCCTTTATGCTCAAGTTTAATTGAACCAGTTGTTGTAATCAAACTCGATTATTTTAGTTCTTTGGAATATAATACTAATTAATTAGTTGCTTAAATATCGTGAGTGTAATTTTTTGTAGAACACAGAGATATATAAAGGTGTAATACAAAAGATGTCAATTAGAACATAAACAATCATATATCAATCTTCAAATCTAAGTGTTGCTTTTCTTTTCATGGATAGTCTTTGGTATCTTCTTACACAAGGCGGGGAAAAAATCTTATCACATTGAGAAAATGACCTATATTGACTAAATAATTATTTAGGGATTACGATAGTTCTAAATTAATTTGTTAATATTTTGCGTTGGATTTATTTTTTTGTCAAAATTTTGAGATGATGTTGCTTATTCATTTTAGGTAACTAGTGATGGAGAAAAAAAATTAGGCAAATTTGCAAGTGACTAGAATATATCTATTATATACTATAATAAATACTATTTATTTATTGTTCTTGATAACACTATTCACTGTTAGAATAATAATAATTAACATTTGTTTTATGTGAGAGTCTTGAAAAACTAAGATATAGGGTTGAAAGGTTCCTATTATTAGTAGAAACAAAAGAGAACATATTTTTTTCTTAAATAGTGTTACTGAACTAATATTTTTAATTTTATTTATCACAATTATATTATTAATTACTCTCTTTTCAACCTAATGCTTTTTCAAAAACGTGCAAGGATAATATTATTCTAACACATAAATATATTTGGACGCGGTCATTTAAATATTAGTTAAATTTTGTCAAATTTAATAATATTATTATTTGTAACTTTTAGTTTCATAGTCTCTAAAGATTGTCTAACTTTATCTAGAAGTTATGACTTTCAATACAAATATTCGACCACTTTTGGAGGTCATTTGATTGGAGAATACATTTAAATAGAATAAAGAAATAAAATATTATATTCATGAAAAAGTGAATATATTCTTATCATATCTTATGTTTGATTTCAAAAGGATAAAAATAAAATTATAATACTTTATAACTAAAATATTTTATTTTAAATAATCGTTATTTTTTATATTCTTAACATTTAGAACAATACCCATATTATTCTTAACATTTAGAAGAATACCCATATTAAAATTGAAAAAATACGGTCAGAAAAAGAGGAAAGAGTTAGAATACATATATTCTTAACATTTAGAAGAATACCCATATTATTCTTAACAACATAAAAATGATGATTTCATCCCTATCAAAGTGGTTTCACATTTTTTGACGTTTGATCAAAATTATTCTATTCCAGCTCTCCAACAAAATTACCTCTAGTTGAATACAAATCAATCCAGTTTATTCCAACTAGAATTTAAAATAAGAACAATCAACATTAACTTAACAATCAAGCATAAATTAGAACATAAAAAAGAAAATCATATTGTACATGATATATATTTATATTCTTTCTCTCTTTATTATGCATCCAAACACATTTTATAATGAGTTATCGTTATATATTATTATAACTTGAATGAGTTTTAACCTTTTATAAGAGACATTTTCCCTTTTTTATGTCAAAGTTATCTGAGTTTTAACCTTTTATAAGAGACATTTTCCCTTTTTTATGTCAAAGTTATCTATAATGGTTATAATGACGTCAATGTTTAATGGTGGAATTAATGTCAAACGTTCAAAATATCACTAGGAGGGTAACGAAATATAACGGAGATCGAAGGAAAATGAATAAGTTAAAAACTTTTGACTCTCAATCTCTCCCCACATTGCTCCCTTCTTTTCTTCTTCCCATTTTCAAAACCAAATGAATCATATATAGGGACAATATTAGATATGTTTGTGCTTCACATATGAATAATACACTCTGCATTGGTTGTGAAATCTGCTATTTCATGCAGCACAAAATAAGAGAGAACTTTGGACAAATCTAATTATCTACCCCCTTCAATGTAATTTAGTATACACGACTAAAAATGATGTGAGTCACACTTCGGGGTGATTTGTACATTCAGTAATACTAATCACATTAATGACTAACTTGTTTCAAGCATAATCTTGGGAAAGAGACAAATCGTGCATCTACTCCTATATCAATCAAATGGATATTAACTAAGCCCAAAATGAATAAAAAAGGACATGGAAAATGAGAAAAAAAACAAGGTATTATTTATTAATGTTATACATATCAATGGTGCAGGTTTAAAAAATATATTATGATGTTTTGATAAGATTTGAAGACCAAAGGTGATAACTCAAATTATGATACTTTTAGAATCTAAATGCTATAAAATGATAGCTTAGATCCATGGACAAGTGGCCCATGGCGACATGTATATATCCAAAAAGAACGACATGATATCTAAGGATATATATTTTTTTTGTTTTTTGTTTTTTGTTTTTGACACATGCTCACTTGAAGGTGCATTATAATAAATTTTATATCTTAATACAGATATTATGTTCTTGTTACAAGTGGAAAATTATCTGAAATAGATAAATGAGTATTTGACAAAAGACAAGTAAGAGATACATAGTAATAGATAAATTATCTTAGCAAATTGATCGACTCAAGAATAAAACTAGTAAAGTCTTTTTGAAAATAAATATTATTTTTTATTATTTTTAAATATGTATTATGATAATAATTACATACATATATATATGTGATGTCTAAGGTATCAAGGAGAGTACTTGTCTATTATGTTTTTCCTTACTATCCAAATTTAGAAATAAAATAAAATTAAAAAATGTAGTAAAGGAATGAAATATCATTGTTCATATTTACATATTTAGAAATATCATTGTTCATTGAATGCAAATTGAAGATATGACTATCCACTAATATGTCTTCATTTCTCAGAAAAACAATAAAAAAATATGTTAGTAAAAAAACTTGGTAGACTAACAACGGGGACACACTTTTAGTTATGTCATTGCAAAAAAATAATTAGTGATATGTAGTTTCAATCATTCCCCTATAATTTACAAAGAAACTATATATTTATAACATATTCTTACTTACCATTATGCTTTTTCAATTGGTCAACTTCTTCTTTTCCTTTTTTTTTCTTTCAATTTCACACTTTTTTTTGTGTTGATCCACTCGTGAAATAACTTATAAATTATAAATATATTATAATAAAAAATAGGGGCATGGATTTAATTATTCCTAACTTCATAGTACAACAATATTTTTACCAACAAAGTTAAAATGAATAAAGGGCACCCACGTATACTTACTTGATTACCACTATTTAGTTGCGTATTAAGTGTTCATGACATTGGAAAATTGAAAATGGTCATCTTGTTGCAGAAAATACATTTTCAAATGACACGAAAATACTAGTATGATAGAGCACTTAGACACAAAACACTTATATAATGACACTATTTTATACTATGAATAAATTGAGTATATAACATTGTGGGTTTTACTTCAAAGACATTGGAATTTCGCAACAACCTGCAACTTGATGCAGTGTTGTAAGAACCGGCCCGGCCCCGCCGGTCGGACCGGTGTCCGGGCATTAAAACGGCCCATGGGTCAATCAAAATCCGGTCAAGCGATTGACCCGCTTTGACTCGGTCAAACTCGGTCAAAACCTAGGTTCAACCGCTCGACCCGGCAGGTTTGACCGACCCAGATGGGTCAAAGTTGTAAAATATATAAAAAATAAAATATATAAAAATTATTAAAAATTTTAAAAAAATATTATTTATATATATCTTTATTTGAGATTTATGTTTAACATTCTTCTTTATTATATATATAATATTTCATCAATATTTTTATTTTTTATAATTATCTCACGAGATTTTTTAGAAAATATTTGATTGATGATTCAATTAATGCTTATTTTATTATATTATTTGATCTAAATATTTTATTATATTATGTTTTGTATTTTTTGCTAAATAAGATATTACATATTAATAATATTACAATGATCACCTTAATTTATTTTATTCTTTTATTAATTTGTATTATCCGGTCCGACCATTTGGTTCGACCCGGTCCAACCGGTCCGACCTGACCCGTTAAGCAATCCGGGTCGATGCCCGGGTCGGGTCTTACAACATTGACTTGATGTTTAAATATGGTAGAGCAATGCTTAACTACACAAGGGGAGTGATAGAGTTTTTAGATTAGATAAGGAAACTAAAAAATCATGTTTTTTTTATGAAATTTCCATCCACTCAATACAACACTATAAAAGTTGAAATACACATGATAATTTTTTACATGATAAACTTATGAGTCGGTCGATGGATATTCAAAATTATTAATTTAATAAATTTATATTAACATAGAATAAACAATTAAAACATTTTTTGAGAAGGAAAACAATTAAAACATAAAAATAATAATATTATTTTATAAAGTAGATCTTCAATTTTATAGTAAATTAATTAAGAGACATGGGCTAGATTTATAAATTAGAAATAGTTACAATTATAAATTCTATTACATGTTTTTTTAATTGATTGTATGTTTTTAATTGAAGACAAATGATAATTATAACTTTAATTTAAAAATAATGAATTTAAGAATCATGAATTTTTATCAACAAATTTAATGATGTGCCTCTAAATTATTTTATAAAATATAAAATTAAATATAGAATATACGAAGAGAAATATCTTTTTCTCTTATTCTATATATATTTAAAATATATTCTTACTTACTGTTAAGAATATAAAATAAATGATGTTTCTCTTCATAACGGCTTAAGCTTTTAGGAAAATTGGTCAGCACATCAAATTCAACATGGTATCAGAGCTTGGTCGAAGTGTGTGAAGCATCTGGTTAGATCACCATCTTCTTGTTTGGATCATAAATCTTATTGTGTTGCAGTTTTTCATTTTTTTCTGGTTTCTATGGCTTCAAATTCTGGATATGGTGCTGAGTCAAGTTCTGGAATCAACAATTCATCCTCTATTACTGATGTCAGTATCCCATTATATTTGCATCCATCTGACTCTACAAGAATGATTTTAATACCTTATAAATTAACGGATTTAAACTCATATTCTCGTTGGAGAAATTCTATGTTTAATGCTCTTTTGGCAAAGAACAAACAAAGGTTTGTTGATGGAACCTACCTACTTGAGAATGTTGATCCAGTTTTTTATCATCAGTGGCGTAGATGTAACGCCATAGTTATTTCATGGATTTCTAGCATGGTCTCTAATGAATTGATTTCAAATTCGACTTTTTCACAAGATGCTTTCACCCTTTGGAATGATCTCAAGGAACGTTTTGATAAGGTTAATGGAATGAAAATATATTCAATACAAGGGGAAATTTATACAATTACTCAAGGGCAATGTCTGTTGCAGAATATTATAGTAAACTCAAATTTCTTTGGGAAGAGTTAGCTGTGATGGTGCCTACTTTACTAGCTTCAAATCTGAATCGAGAGTATTATAAGTACATTCAGCAGCAAAAACTTTGTAAATTTTTGTTTGGTTTGAATGATTCTTACAGTAGTGCTAGATCACAAATCTTGTTGTTAGATCCAATACCTTCAATTAATCGTGCCTATTAACTTATGATTGAAGAAGAGCAATGACAGAGTAAAAGCACATCTAATGCAGTAATGCAGTTGCAGAACATTCAGTTAATTTTATGCAGCTAAGAATCAAAATCAGTTTCAACATGTCAAACCTAGGAGGGATTACAATATCATATGTGATTATTGCAAAAAGGCAGGATAATAAGAATGTTCTGACTTTCGTGTTCTTCCCCCAATTGTGACCTTCTTCATATTTGATATGTTTTATGATGATTGCCAGAGATTTAACATGGTATCAAAGACAGAGGTCAAGAGTTCAAACCTGGTTAAGCTCTTATTAAAAATTAATTTCCTTGCTTAGTGATCACTAGCTGATCACTATAGGTTTTTATCCCATTTTAGATGCATTTCAACCCTATCAAATCCCTAAATTTTCCAACTTTTGGCCAATTATATTTGGAATGCATGGATTGTGATAACTAATTGATCTTTCTCATTTTATACTTAGTTCCATGTGCATAAAGGTTCTGAAATGCCAAAATCCATAAATATTTCAATTCTATGTCAAGTTAACATTTTTAGGACAAGTTATCACTCATATATGTAAAGTTATCATTATTTTGAGTGAACTGATTTTCAATGATTTTCTTGCCCTAAATCCATTACTATCATGAATGAATCATATTTGGATGGTCATATCTCAACTTGTGCAAAATTTTAAGTCCATTTGAACAAGTTATCATTTTTCCAATGCCAAGTTATCGTTAAAGGGCAAAACTATCATTTCGACATGCAAAGTTGTCAATTCTGCAAAAAGGCCTTAGGCAATCATTATATTATTGTCCTAACTCATTGCTGTTCAAATTTGATCACATTTGGATAACCACAACAAAAGTTATGACAAGTTATCATTTTTAAGGCAATCAAGTTATCGTTTTGACACCCAAGTTGTCATCCTATGAAATTTTATTCATATTTGATTTCTGACTTCACTCACTTGCCACCCTAATCAATTTGATGCCTTTAATGCTCTGAACCATTCATATTTGATCATTTTTCAAGATTTATGCAAAGTTATCATTCCGGACATTGATAAGTTATCATTTTTAACCTTGATTTGCAACTCTGCACAACACTAAATCTTGCTTGACATTTGTGCTGATCCTAGTTGCTCTCCCTATCCTTATTTGTTCATAAACTATTTGAGAACTTTGATGCTTGGTGTTCTATCTTTTGTAGCAGGAAAAACAGGTTCAAAAAGGTGAAAAAAGTAGGGGGGACCACTGATTTGGTGGTCCAAAAAGTTGCAGCAGCTGGAATTTTCAGGGTCATCTGGACCGGTGGCTTACATAAAGGTTATGAAATATTTGGATGCTGATCTAAGGGTGATGATAGGCCATATATAAGCTGGAAACCCTAAGGGAGAAAGGGGAGGTCGGCCATTGAAAAGGAGAACAGATTTGGGGCTGATTAGAGCTAATTGGAGCTGAAGTGTGGAGGAAGGCTTGCTGATTTATGAAGAACAACCCTGACTCTAGGATGGATAGCTTCTATTCTTCACTCTATCTTGTATCTAATTTTGTAAATATGAGGAGCTAAATCCCATATCTCCTAGGATAGGGTAGTAGTCTAAGTAAATTTTGGATGGATGTAGACAAGACTGAATTTCTGCATTGATATCAAACCTGATTTCTGATTTTCTATTTCATATGACCCTGATTTTGTCTTTGTAAGGTCCTGATTGCATCTACAACTGAGAAGTTGTCATTTGACCTAATCTTATTCAGAAATGAATCAAGAATCAATGCCAAATGTTCAGGTTCTAATCCAATTGAGGTTGCTGATTTCTTGAAAATCTGATTTCTATTTTTTCTTGATTTCTGAACTTTCTAATTTCTGATTTTCTGAGTTGTCTGAATCTGATTGTCATTGGGAATTGAATTAATTGCACAACTGAGAGGTTATCTTACACCCTAATCTTGTTCAGAAATGAATTGATAAGCTTTGACATTCCTATGATTCAATTTTGAAATCACCTTTGGTTTTCCTAATTTAAGTGCATTGCTGATTGCTGATTTTCCTGAATTCAGGAAATCTGATTGTCCATTGTTAAGCCCCATTATAATCCACCATTGATAGATGGTTTTAAGGCCTTCCTTGAGAATCAGAGATGAGCCAAGGAGCAATGATAATTTTTTATTTCCAAACTTGTGATTCTATACATTTTGGTTCTAATTAATTAGTGTTAAGTGTGGACTTCATTTTCAATTGCAGTTGAGATGTTGAATCAAAGTCCTCTTATAGTTTAGAGATAAACCAAAGAACACTAGCACTATTATTAGATAAGTTTCATTCCTGCCAAGCTAACTGAAGTGATTTCATTATTTTGTGACCATACTTTGAAGTTATCATTTCAGATTTTGTTGAAATTGCCAAAAGATCAGCAAGTGTCTTGAATTGAACCTAATGACAGTGAGGACCCTTTTTTAATTCAACTTAGCTAACAATTATATGACAATATATTATTTAGTTATGGTCTAATTGAGCTGTGAAAATAGCCATATTGGAAGTTGAATTAGATTTGACTAAAAAAATGGTAACTTGTCCATTTCCATCCATAATTAAATTAGATGAATCCCAACTCCTAGGAGGACCTTCATCATTGATAGATAAACCCCTTTAGACCCTAGATTAGTATTTACAATTTAGTTTAATTAACTTTTCAACAATCTACAACAAGTTATTATTCTGCATTCCTAAAAGAAAAAAATGTTTTCACTTCCTCTAAAAATCTGTTTTTGCCACTTTAAATAGGATTAGTCTAAATTATTTTTAGGTAGTCTAGGACTTCACATCATTGTGGATACGACATTTAGGGTTACTACAATTGACCTGTGCACTGCAGTAGAGAGTGAGTTAGGGAGTTGAAACAAAAATTGAAAAAAATTGACTTTTGACCCAAAAATCAGCAAGTTATCACTCAACCCCTAAATTTCACTATCAAGTTTTTGGCGCCGTTGCCAGGGATTTGAGGTCAATTAGACTAACTTAGATAGTTTAGATTAATTTTTTATTAGTTTTTAGTCCATTTGTTAGGCCAATTTTCAGTTTTTGCAAGTTATCATTCCCAATTTTTAATTTTTGTCTAGTTTTCTTTTTTTCTCAATTTGATACTTCTGAATTCATTTATGCAAGATTTGGACAATCAAAAGAAATATTACCAATCAGATCCTGAGCCTGAAAGAAGATTTCTAAGAAGAAGGAGATTGCAAAGGCTTGAAGCAAGGAGAAGGATATTTGAAGAAGAAGAAGAGGAACAAGACAATATGGCTGCACCAAGGACTTTGAAGGATTGCTACTCACCTAGCAATGTCAGAAATCAAATTGGAGATGGAGGCCAAGCACCTGTGGCAAACTTTGAAGTCAATCCAGCACTTATTACTATGATTAGGCAATATCAATTCTTTGGACTAGGGGCTGAGGATCCAGCCTCACATTTGGACAACTTCAAGGAGATGTGCAACACAGTCCACTTCAACAACACTCCTATGAATGCAGTCTACATGAAGTTATTCCCATTCTCACTCAAAGACAAGGCCAAAATTTGGTACAAGACTCTCAAACCTGAAGAAGTGGCCACTTAGGAATCAATTATGCAATTGTTCCTTTCAGAATTCTTCCCTCCTTCCAAGACTTATAATTTCAGGGATCAAATAGTTAGGTTCTTTCAATTGGATCAGGAAAACATTTGTGATGCATGGCAAAGACTTCAGGGGCTGTTGAGGGCATGTCCCCACCATGATTTTGAGAAGTGGTAACTTGTTAATTACTTCCATAAGAGGCTGAATTATCCATCCAAGGTTGCACTTGACACAGCCGCTGGAGGCATCTTTGTATCAAAGAATATTGATAAAGCTTATCAATTGATAGAGAATATAGCAAAGAACCACCACTTTCTTACCCATGACATGACAAGGAGGCCACCTGTCCAGGATTCAGTGAATAACTTGTCATCCCAACTTGAAGAGGTGCTGTACAAGACCTTGGAGAAGCTGAACCTCACTCCTAATGTCAGCAAAGCTTCCACCCCTGAATCCAGATGTGATGTCTGTGGTAATCAAGACCATGCCACAGAAAGTTGCAACCTTATCATGCAGCAATATGAGCAATCTATTGATTCAATCAATGCTGTAGGAAATTTTGGAGTGAAACCCCCTTCTAAATTCTATGCTCTAGAGAATAGGAATCATCCTTACTTTTCCTACAAGACCAATCATTATCAAGGGCCACCAATGCAGAGTTTTAATTGGCAGCCCAAGATTTTGCCAAGGAATCAGCCACCTCCATATGGAAATCAGAATTCAAATGTTCCAATGCAAAGGACCTCTTATGAGCCACCTCAAAGTCAGGCTTCCCAATTCCAAACTGAAATGAAGGAGATGCTACAACAAATCTTGAAGAAGCAGGACGGCCAAGGAGAAGAAATATTAAAGATCAACTTTAGACTTGAAAACATGAGCGCCAATCAAAAGATGCTGGAAAATCAGATTGCTCAGCAGGCCATCATTTCAGTAAGACCTCCTTTATTCTTTTCTAGACAGCCAGAGATGAGCCCTAAAGAACAAGTCAAGGCAATTCAACTCAGGAGTGGAAGGCAAGTTGACAAGCCAATGCAAAATGTAGAGGCCAGTCCAACTCAAGAGAGTTCAAACTCCAAGAATGTGGAAGAAAATTTAGCTGAGGAACATTCTTGCCCAGAACCAAAAAAAAAGGAAATTGAAGAGGCTGTTGTGAGAAATCAGAAAAGGAACTTTCAAAATGAAGCCAATGGAAGGATTTTTGATAAAGTGCCTTTCCCTCAAAGATTGGTAAAGGCCAAGCAGGATCAGCAATATGAAAGATTTTTAGAAATCTTGAAGAAGCTATACATTAATGTACCATTTGTTGAAGCCATTCGAGAGATGCCTTCATATGCAAAATTTTTGAAGGAAATCCTAACCAAGAAAAGGAAAATTGTGGAATGTGAGACTATTGCATTAACTGAAGAGGCTTCTGCAATAATTCAAAATAAGTTACCTCCTAAGTTAAAGGATTCAGAGAGTTTCTCCATTCCATGTGAGATAGGAAATAGAAAGATCCAAAGGGCCATGTGTGACTTGGGTGCTTCTGTAAGTGTTATACCCTTGTCCCTATGCAGGAAACTTGAAGTAGGAGATATGAAGCCCACCAATACGTCTCTACAGCTGGTTGATAGGTCCATCAAATATCCCTATGGAATCATTGAAGACATATCCTTAAAGGTTGAAAAATTTTATATACCAGTGTACTTTGTGGTTTTGGATATGGATGAGGATCTGAATACACCCATCTTGTTTGGAAGACCCTTTCTTTCTACTGCTGGAGCTGTCATTGATGTTAAGCAGGGGAGATTGACCTTCCAAATTGGTGAAGACAGGATAGAGTTCAACCTTGCACAAGTTATCAGCAGGCCAGCTTGTCAACATGATGATTTTGGGGATGGACAGATTGATCAAATTGTGGAGCAGGCCTCAGCAATAATACCCATTGAAGATTCATTGCAAAGGTACCTTATGTTTGATCATTTGAAGAAATTGGAGGATCCAGAGGCTGCAGTATACCAATCAGCATTGAATCTGTCCAAATCAGTGGAAAATTCAAAAAATCAGCACCAAGTTCAGGAAGTTATCACTGCTGAACTCCAAGGAAACTCAGCTCAAGCAAATTCTTCGAAATTGGAACTCAAACCTCTCCCCAACAACCTGAAGTATGAATTCTTGGGGGAGAATTCAACATTTCCAGTTATTATCAATGCTAATTTGCCAAAAGATCAAGTTGCTGAGTTGCTGAAAAAACTAAGGCTGTACAAGGAGGTAATTGGCTATTCCATTGATGATATCAAGGGTATTAATTCCTCAATTTTCATGCATAGGATCCCCATGGAGGACAGCTACAAGCCTTCCATTGAATGCCAAAGAAGACTCAACCCAATTATGAAGGAGGTTGTCAAGAAGGAAGTGTTGAAGTTGCTGAATGCTAGGATTATTTACTCCATTTCAAATAGTGAATGGGTCAGCCATGTCCAAGTGGTGCCTAATAAAGGATGGATTACAATAGTCAAATCAGATTCTAATGAACTCATATCCACCAGGACAGTCACAGGATAGAGGATGTGTATTGATTTCAGGAAATTGAACAAGGCAAGTAGGAAGGACCACTTCCCACTTCATTTCATTGATCAAATGTTGAAAAGATTGGCAAGACCCTCTCACTTTTGTTATTTGGATGGCTATTCAGGTTTTCTACAAATTCCTATCCATCCACAAGACCAACACAAGACTACCTTCATTTGTCCATATGGGACATTTGCATATAGGAGGATGCCATTTGGATTGTGCAATGCCCCTGCCACATTTCAGATGTGTATGATGTCCATCTTTTCAGATTTCATTAAGGACATTATGGAGGTGTTTATGGATGATTTTTCAGTTTATGGAGATTCCTTTGAGGCTTGTTTGGAAAATTTGACAAAAGTGTTGCAAATGTATAGGGAATCCAATCTAATTCTGAATTGGGAAAAGTTCCACTTCATGGTTCAAGAAGGAGTAGTATTGGACCACATTGTATCTAGTAGAGGGATTGAAATGGACAAGGCAACGATTGAGACAATTGATAAGTTGCCACCTCCAAAGAATGTGAAGGCTATAAAGAGTTTCTTGGGGCATGCAGGCTTTTATAGAAGATTCATTAAAAACTTTTCAATGATAACCAGACCCCTCACAAGGTTGCTGGCCAAAGTTGTGGAATTCAATTTTGATGAAGATTGCTTAAAGGCTTTCAACCACTTAAAGGAAGCCCTCATTTCAACCCCCATAGTGCAGCCACCAGATTGAGCTTTGCCCTTTGAGATCATGTGATGCTTCTGACCAAGCAGTAGGGGCTATGTTGGGGCAAACCAAGGAGAAAAGCACTATGTTATATGTTATGCTAGCAAGACATTGGATGAAGCCCAAGTCAACTATGCCACCATTAAAAAGGAATTGTTGGCTGTTGTGTTTGTCTTTGACAAATTCAGATCTTATTTGATTGGATCCAAAGTAATTATCTTCACTGATCACCAGGCAGTAAGGCACCTGATCAACAAGAAGGAATCCAAGCCAAGGCTCATAAGATGGATCCTATTGCTACAAGAATTTGATGTTGAAATCAGGGATAAAAGAGGGACAGAAAACTTAGTTACTGACCACTTATCAAGGATGGAGGGAGTCCAAGAATCTTCAATACTTCCTATCAATGATTCCTTTCCTGATGACTCCTTCATGGCAATATCAGCAAACTCAATTCCCTGGTATGCAGACATTGTGAATTACCTGGCCTGTGGGATTGTCCCTCCTGACTTCACTTATCAACAAAAAAAGAAATTTTTTCATGATTTAAATGATTACTACTGGGATGATCCCCTTTTGTTTAGAAAATCCCCTGATGGCATATATAAGAGATGTGTACCCCAATCTGAATTCCAGGAAATCTTGAAGGCTTACCACTCATCTCCATATTGTGGGCATGGTGCAACACAAAAGATAGCTGCAAAAATCTTACAATCCGATTTCTATTGGCCTAGTTTATTCAAAGATGCCAATTTGTATGTGAAAAGTTGTGATGTGTGTCAAAGGGCAGGCTCAATTTCCAGGAGGAATGAAATGCCACATAATGGAATATTAGAAGTTGAAATTTTTTATGTTTGGGGTATTGAACTACATGGGGCCCTTTCCTAGCTCCTTTGGATACAAATTTATATTGTTGACTGTTGATTATGTGTCCAAATGGATATAAGCCATCCCCACAACAGTTGCTGATTCCAGGGCTGTTATCAAGTTGTTCAAGAATGTATTCTTCCCAAGATTTGGAACTCCAAGGGTGGTCATAAGTGATGGAGGCAGCCACTTCATTGAAAAGTGTTTTGAGAACCTCCTAAACAAATATGGAGTTAAGCACAATGTCTCAACAACATATCATCCTCAAACAAATGGCCAAGCAAAAATTTCAAATAGGAAAATCAAGGCCATATTGGAGAAAACAGTATCCTTGACAAGAAAAGATTGGAGTTTGAGGCTAAATGAGGTACTTTGGGCACATAGGACAGCCTATAAGACCCTTATAGGCACTTCTCCTTACAAATTGGTTTATGGGAAGACATGTCATCTACCAATTGAGTTGAAGCATAAGGCATATTGGGCAGTAAAGGCACTCAATTTTAATATGCAAGCATATGGACAAAAGATGCTTCTCCAAATTGATGAGTTGGATGAGATTAGGCTAAATGCCTACCATAATTCAAAATTTTACAAGGAAAGGACCAAGAGATGACATGATAGAAGAATTCTGAAGAAGGAATTCAAGGTTGGAGACTTGGTATTATTGTTTAATTCAAGGTTGAAACTATTTCCTGGAAGTTGAAATCAAGGTGGAGTGGACACTTCAAAGTCCACAAAATTTATCCTTATGGAACTGTGGACCTTCTGAATGATAAAGATGACATATTCAAGGTCAATGGACAGAAGTTGAAGCCATATAATCCCACAGCTGAAGATTCAGCTAAGGAGGTGCTGAAATTGCAAGATTTGCCAATTCTACCTAGTTGAATTCAAGTGGAAAGATGTCCAGCCTAAGACATTAAAGCAAGGCACTCCTTGGGAGGTAACCCAAGTCATTTTACACTTAACTTTTCTGTTTTGCAGGAATAAAGAAGGGAGGAATCAGATCCATCTACAAATTGACAAGAAGGGAGTACCCCTACCCTTAATTTTCATTCTTCTCACTTAAATCCTATTGATAACTGATATTATCTCTTCATTCATGCTGAAATAATCATATTAATATCTGAATCATCATGCATATCAGTTGTCCCAATCCACCTTAGCTGAATTTCAGTGAACTTTAGTGAATCCCATTGCTTTGTTGAATTATGCATCTAAAAATCTGATATTGAATACCCTACTAATATCTTTTGTTTCTCTGCAGGATTAGATGCATATCATAAAGAATGGAACACCTGAAGACTTAGATTGAGATGCAAGAACCATTGGAAGGGACCAAATGCAAATTCCATATATTTCATACCCTCCCAATCCTCTCCCTTGCCTTAACTTTCCAACACTGTTGGACAGTGTTGAGGCTAAGCTTGGGGGAGGAAACCTGGTGCTTTTCTAATCTTTACACCATGTTTTCAATTGATTTTAATGTTCATATATCATTTATCACCAGATTATCAGTAGATTTTGCAAGTTATCATTGGTTATCACCCGGTTATCACAAGTTATTAG